>CM028131.1:1083862500-1085145000 GCA_016271365.2 Neoceratodus forsteri | reverse complement strand
TAAAAACATTAAAATGGAGGAATGATGCCATTTAAAATGGAGGCCGTCTCAGAGTTTAGAAAAAAAAATGGTCTGAAAAAGACTTTTAAAATTTGCCTCAAGGCTCTGTGCTCTAGCTATAGAACAAGAGATAAAGTCCTGTACTGTGATGTTTTCTTAAGGGCCTAACCACATTCCAGAAATACTTCAGCCAAAGTTAGCTGGTACCAAAGAGACATCTCTAACACATTTATATGGTTGTTTTGTACGAGAAAAGCTAGCCAGAGCTAAGTATCCATAACTACAATCAGATAGAAGGACATGCGACTGGTATACACTGGAGTAGCCTTAGGAAATGAGTTTAAAAATTCCATTAACTTTGAATATTAGGAAAAGTATTTTGCTTATAACTTAAAAACACAATATGATGCCGACTTGAAAATTGGACAGTTATTGGACATTAGTACGATAAATAAGCTGCCAAGTTTCATGAGTACAGGACCAAGGGTTCAGGAGTTATGACTAAAATTTATTTTAATATAATTTTCTTATTAAAAACTAGACAAACCTAGTATCTCGTGATAGCTTATGCCTTAAGAAGTCTGACAATCAGACTCTTAAAAATGTATTTTGTTACTATAGAGAAAAAAAATCTAAAAGTTTATAGTAAATTATCAACTCTGACAGAGATTTATTACTTTTCCTTGGAGAACAAAGAACTCATGTTCTACAAAAAAGTAATGTTTTAAAGACTTTAATAATGGATTTTCTTACAAATCTTATATCATTCTGTAGCTTAGAATATTTAGAGAAAGACTATCATTTTATTTTAAGACTTTTTATTAAAATTATGAAGTTATAACCCTTAGTAGTGTAACTTAAAAATTATCCATGCTACAAATATCAGATTTATACCAAAATGCTCACCTTAAGGAGAAACCTCTGAATATGTAAGTTTGATGTTTAAATTAGGTTAAACAAGAATGTTACTAAGAAACATAGTTTTGAGTGTAAAACAGGTTTTGAGAAAAAGGGGATATATTAGAAAGCATGTCTGTATGTCATCATTTATCATCCGAGAACGTCTACCTCCTTAGTGACTCAAACCAATCAAACTCTGGTAGTGGTCAAGTTTATACTAATGAATTCTAAGGACCACACCTCAGTCTGAACCTATTGATGCAGAAGGACCCATGTTAGTTTAACTAAGTATTATAATGGCTTTATCACTGTAGCTAGGCCAAAGAACTTTGGGCAATGCCTGTATTTGGAATATTGGAGCTAGCCTGAGGAAGGCAGAAGCTTATGTAGTGCTGCCATGAGGTCCAGGTGCAAAAACCAGATGCAAGGACATTCTCATTGTGTATGAAGCAAGGTCTGTATTTTAGTTGCTGAGCATTTTGGCTGAAGTAATGTTGCCTGCTGATATTTAGACCTGCACTTAACTTTAAAATTTACACAAGCTGCCGCTTACAGCATTGTGAGTAAGGAAAAGTCTAGTGTCTAAGGTTTTAAAAGTAGATGAAACATGAACAGTCATTAAAGTTCCAGTTGTTGAAACAACTTTGCTGTCCAAAAAAGTTCTTTGAATACAGTATTGCTATGGACTGTGCAGATTGAAGCTGTGTTCTACAAATCCAAGAACTGACTTTTGGTAAGGTGACTTTCAATAAGAAAGTTACCAGTGTTTGTCCATGCCAAGAAGTTCCAGGGTCAGAATGATCAAGTAAGAGACTTATCATCAAGAGCCAGACTCAACCAAGAGTTCTAAGTTGAGAGAAGAAGAACCACTTCTACAACCAGAAATCTAAGTATGACTTTGATTACTAATTAATGTTTAATTAATAGTTAAGTAATATATATTGGCTTATCTGGGAAAGTAACAGGGGAACTTACTTTTAACTATAGAACCTGGGTATATCTAGTTTAAGCTTTAACATGAGAAATATTCTGCATGATTTGAAAAGTTAAAACTGAGTTTTATAAAAGTAGAATAGAAAACACTAATGAAATGAGTTGTTGCAAGCTGTTATGCATGATAGTGATGTTAAATACTAAGTATGCTAAAAATCTAGTATAAATAACTATTACCATTTATTATGCTGAATATTGCTTATTCATTTGCATTGTTTATTTGATAAAATTTGTTTTATTAAATTGCCAGATTATCTGAAACAATTTTGTTGATGTTTACAGTATTATGCTTGATATTTATGCTAATGAGGAATATTTAGAACTATTGTATAGGTGTTAATAAATCATATATTTTTCATAATTTATAAGTGTGGAAAGCAGTGTCATTTGCCATTATATTTGAATCTGGAGAGCACAGGATAATATCGTATGTGAATTTTTATTATTTTTGGTAATTTATTAAATAATTTTTGGGTAAGGCCCGAGATGAATCCAAGTGCATTATTGTAAAAAGTGATATTATAAGCCTTTGTTCCAACAGTAGAAGGGCTGACATCTGAGAGTATCACAGGGGCACCACAGAGAAGGAACAGTGGGTCAAAGGAGGTGTCAGGGTAGGGGCAAACTAGACATGAAGCCAGCTGATGAAGGGTGGACTCTAGTAGGGCCTAGAAAAAGAGGAGCAGCAGTAGGCAGGATGGAGGAGAAAACACATAGTAATGCAAAGAGGGTAGGGAACATATTTGAGACTAGTGACACATGGGGAAGAGGATGCAGGAGGAGATTGCACAAGGGATAGTACTCATGAAGAGGAGGGAATGAGGGGCATTACTAGTGGAGAGACTGAGCATGACGTGGCAGGGGAGGGATAATCAGAGAGGTGAGGAGGGAGAGGGAGGCGGGCAGTCAAACAGAAGGAGGGGGAGGGGTCTCAATTGAGAGGGGCAGGGGAAGACACTGGGGCAAATGGTAAAAGCACTGCCTTGAGTAGCCCTGGTAATGAGAACCTGGGTGGGGGTGGTGATGGGCACAAGAAAAGAGAGGAGGGGTGTACTAGTGTTGGGGACATCATACTCAAGGATCAGATGAGCAGCAAGGGAGAGGCACAGTCAGATATGGGTGGAGTCCATACTGAGATTAAAGGAAGATCAAGGCAGGACAAGCAATCCTAAGGTGTGCAAGGAGGGTAGGAGGAAACCACACATTGTGGTACATGGGACAAATTACCTAGTGGGGGAAATGGTGGAGGTAACAAGGGAGAAGTCTGAGGAAGTGGGAAGGTTGTGCGAGGAGACTGAGGAGTCTGTGGCTCTTCTGGAGGTGCTTCCAGTACCCTACGCAAGCACAAGGAGAAAGGAGAAGATTAGGGAGTTGAACACATGGTTGGTAGAATGCTGTTGGACTAAGGGGTATGGGGTTGGGTGGCTCGGCAGTAGCTGGGATAATAACAATCTGTTTGCAAAGGATAGGCTGCACCTGAGTGGGGAGGGGAAGGAGGTATTAAAGCAAAGACTGGGAGGTATTTTTGCAACAAAGGTGGATTTAAACTAGATGGGGTAAGGAGGACAGCAGGTAGGCAGGGATCCGACAGAGTGGAGTCACATCCTACCCCCAGGCTGGCAGGGAAGGACTCAGGGTGGCTGAAAAGGAGGGAGTAGAAGGAGGAGATGGAGGTTGATGAAGGGAAGGGAGCAGGATGGAGGGTGGTCTTGCTGAATGCAAGAAGCTTAGGCAATAAATCAGCTGAGCTACAGGCACTCTTCGCAGTGTGGAGGGTGGATATTGCAGCTGTCATGAAAACGGGCAACCGAAAGACTAGGACTGGGATCTGGCAATCCCAGGGTACACATTATACAGGAAGGACCATAAGGAGGGGAAGGGGTGGAGTGGCAGTCTATGTGAGGGACAGGATCAAATGCACAAGGGACGAGGGGGAGGAAAGGAGAACAGAGGCCATCTGGCTGCAGCTCCTAGACTCAATGGGTAAGAAACTAAGGTTTGGGGTGGTATACAGGCCGCTGTCCCAGTCTGAGGAGCTTGACAAGGAATTAGCAAGACAAATCATAAAGGTATGTAGAAAAGACAAGGTGATCATTGTGGGGGATTTCAACTTGTCTGGGGTTGACTGGAGCATTCCAGTCACCTCCAGTGCTAGGGAGCAAATGCTCCTGGAAGTGATCCAGGAGAGTCTCCTGACACAGTTGGTCAGTGTACCTACTAGACTTAAGAACACTTTAGATCTGGTATTGTTGAATGGGGAAGCAGTAAGGAAAATAAGGATGGGGGATCCACTAGCTGACAGTGATCGCCAAACGGTGTGGTTTAATATCATGATGTGCGGGGAGCCAGAGAAATCAGTAACCCGAGTGGTAAACTTCAGAGGGGTGGACTTTGGGAGGATGCGGGAAGTACTGAAAGGGAAACTGGAGGGCATAAGGCAGGAGATAGATGTGTAGCAGAAATGGGATATTATTAAATGGGGGATTACAGAGGCAATGGAAGCCTGCACTAAGATATAGAGTAAGAGGAGCAGAATAAGGAAACCAAGCTGGTTGAAGAGCGAGGTAGTGGAGGTGGAGAGGGCAAAATGAGAGGTGCACCAGAGGTATAGGAGGACGGGGAAGGAAGGGGGACAAGAAGGAGCATGCAAGATGGTCCAGGGAGGTGACCAGAAAAGTGAGAGAAGCCAAGGCTCAGAGGGAGCTGAGATTGGCACAGGGAATTAACGGGGTTGGGGGAGAAGACTTTTTCAGATACATCAGGAAGAAAAGGAAGTGCAACAAGACAATAGTGAGGATAAAAAAGGGTGGGGAGTGGATGGAAAAGGAGGAGGGACAGGCAGAAGCACTGAGTGAATACTTTTGCTCAGTGTTCATGGAAGAAAAGGGGGACCGCTACCACCATGGGCTGGAAGGGTGGGGACAGGGGAGAGGAGGTGACAGATGGAAGAATTGAGGGTGGTAGAGTCCTAGAGGGGCTGAGAGAACTGAAAGTAGGCAAGGCACCAGGGCCAGATAGTATCCACCCCAGGGTGCTGAGGGAGGTGGTGGAGGTGTTGGCAGAGCCACTGGTGGATCTGTACAGCACCTCACTGGAGTTGGGAATGTGTGCCACTGGACAGGAGGATGGCACATATAGTGCCATTACACAAGAGTGGACCAAGGGACGAACTGGGTAATTATCATCCGGTATGTCTCACCTCCATAGTGTGCAAACTCATGGAAATGATACTTAAGGAAAGACTGGTGTCATACCTGGAGGACATTGGCCTCCAGGATGTGAGGCAGCATGGGTTCATTTCAGGGAAGTCTTGTCAAACCAACCTGATACAATATTATGACTGGGTGACATGAAGCTGGATAAGGATTATGCAGTGGATGTTCTTTACTCGGACTTCAGCAAGGCCTTTGATTCGGTGCCTCATGGGTGGCTTGGGGAAAGCTAAGGTGTGAGGGAAGGGCAAAATTATGAACTGGATTACAAGCTGGTTTGAGGAGGCTGCAACGGTGGTGGTAGGAGGAGAGTGCTTAACTCTGAAGCCGAGATGAGCGGGTGCCACAGGGCTCTGTGTTGGGACCAGTATTATTTGGCTCTTCATATCAGACATTGCACATGAGGTGGTGAAGAAGGTAAGTCTGTCTCAGGATGACACCAAAATGGGAGCAGTGGTGGATGGAGGGGAGGGATGGAAGCAGCTGCAGGGGGACCAAAGCAAGCTAGAGGAGTGGTCAGAGAGGTGGCAGCTGGCATTCAATGCAAAGAAGTGTAAGGTTATGCACTTTGGGAAAAGAACCCAAGGAGAGAATACTGGCTGGGGTGGTTAAGCTGGGGATCACTGAGGAGAAGAAGGACCTAGGGGTAATGGTAACAGGGACCATGAACAATACTGCCCAGTGCAGGAGAGTGGCTGCAAAACCAAACAGAATGCTAGGGTGCGTAGCAAGGGTGTTTTCATCCGGGTGAAGAGAGGTGATCTTGCCCTTCTACAGGCTGCTGGTAAGGCCGCACTTGGAATATTGTGTGCATTTTTGGAGGCCATACCTGAAGCATGATAGCAGGCTACTGGGAGGGGTGCAGAGGAGGGCAATGAAGATGATATGTGGAATGGACGGGAGATACTATCATAGTAGGCTGGGAGACCTGAATATGTATGCCCTGGAGGATAGAAGGGATAGAGGGACAAGATGGAGACATTCAAGTATCTGAGGGGAATCAATAAGGATGGGGTCTTTAAGCTAGGAGGGGGAGGGACACCAGGGAGCACGGGCTAAGAAAAGAGGGGTGAAGATTTAAGAGAGAAATGAGGAGAAACTATTTCACAGAGAGGGTAGTAGCAAAATGGAACGCACTACCAGAATGGGTGGTATCATGTAAATCTGTGAACAGCTTTAAAAGGGCATGGGACAGGGAACAGGGGAGAGTGAGGGCGGGGGAGATGGGGATTGGCAGTGGGATGACAAAGGGAGGGTGGGGCAGCTGTGAGCTAGGGGTGCTAGCTGCACATTCAAGCAGACTTAGATAGACCAGGTGGTCTGTTTCTGCTGGCACATTCATATGTTCGCATTCAGTCAATTGTCTTATGACATTTAGGTTACCCTCTTGCTCCCCCCGCACCACACACACCTGAACAAAAACAAAGCTATTCTTATGAGGACTCCTGACTCCGCTTTCAATGAAAACTACAAAACAGCTGCACCTGGTCAGCAATCCCCCTCCTTGGATGCCCATCACAGCACACTTACACACACGCACACACATAGCTCGGCTCCCGATGAGAACAGCAACTTACACATCACAACCTGGTCACTGACAAGAAGTCGGAGACACTGACATGAAACATTGCTGTCTCTCTCTCTCTCTTACTGTCTGTGTAGGAAGTGACTGATGCTGGTCACCCAGGCGGGTAGTCACCAAACTCTGCCGCCCTGCACTCCGACGGGGCACTGAGTAACTGAATGAGTGCTGTCCCCATCTCTGGCTGTCACAGGATGATGGTAAGCTGTTCGTGCTCTCTCTCTCTCTCCCCTCTGTACTTTGGGCTGTACTGCACTGCTGACAGGAGCAGGTGAGCTGCTTGAGTGGCCATCTCTTTCTCTCTCTCCTGTGTGCGAGGAGACCTGTTGATGCATCCTTGGGGGCACAAGGAAAATCTGGATGCGCTCCTGAGTGGACTGCTGACAGGTCTTCCTCGCTGTGGTGCCATGGGACAGGACAAACAACACAAGTGTAGAGATCAGTATAAATACTTTTGGCTGCTGCTAACAGGGAGGCTGACGAGCTGCTTGTGGGACTCTCTCTCGCCCATGTTTTACTCTCTGGTGTGAGAGAGACCTGTTGTCCTCACTCTCTCTCTCTCTCTCTCTCCCCATGTGTCACTCTCTTTCCGGTGTGTGAGGAGACCTGTTGCTGCATCCTCAGGGAAGGGGGACACAAGGGAAATCTGGATGCTCTCCTGAGCAGACTGTCAGCATGTCTTACTCGCTGCAGTGCCACGGGATAGGACGGACAACACAAGTGCAGAGATTGGAGTATAAATACTTTGGGCTGCACTGCTGACAGGAGCAGGTGAGCTGCTTGTGGGACCCTCTCTCTCCCATGTGTCAGTCTCCAGTGTGAGAGGAAACATGTTGTCCTCACAGGATACTGTGCATCCGGGGGGGGTGAATCTGGATGTGCTCCTGAGTGAACTGCTGACTGGTCTTCCTGGCTGCAGAGCTGGCGACCAGAGACCCACACAGTGAAGAGATGGCAACATGCCCTCCATCGTCTGGCCTTTTACCTCATCAGGGCTTGAGCATCCAAGGGTCTAGGAAGCAAAGTGTGCAGCGAGTGGGTGGCTTACTGCTGGGACAGCGAGTAAGGCTCAGTTTCTTGCTGGCAGCGCTGGCTATGGCTGGCATTATCCTCCTCCCTTCAATGGCAGTTGCTTTGCAGAGATGGTGACTTGGCTCTATACTTGGTGGAGCGGTGGTGTCACTCATGCACACACCTGCCACATGGAAATAGGAATTGAAACAATAAATAAAATAAAATGCAGGCCTCGTGTTTGCAACAAATGTAACCATGTCATCTTGCAAATCAAAGGACCGAAGCCCTCTCTGATTGGAGCTGCTTCAGTCCTTTGAAGTGCATGACCGTTCGGCCCACCCAGCAGAGAGCTGCATCAGGACCAACCAAGTGGTCATTAGTGTAGAGCGCTGAGCACATTCCAAGCCCCTAGTTTTGTGTATTAATTCGGCACAATTCAAATCCCTTGGCTATAATATGTTGGTTTATGATCACAACCAATGCAAAAGTGGATGAATACAAAACCACTTACAAAAGTAATTCAGCTAAAGAAAGTCTCTACCTATTACAGGGAAGGGAGGTAAGGGAAGAGTGACTTATGGCAGGCCTTTCTTTCAGGCTCAAGCCATTCCCTGTACCAGCAACAGACTGGTTACTTTAGGGGCAGGGGCAGAAGGAGTTCCAAGTGTGGGGCCAAGCTACGAAGCACCACCCGAGCAAAAAACAGAACCCCTGACTTGGTTGCTAGGTCACCTCCCACTTCCAGTAGGGGCAGGCTAACTCACTACCTCCAGTCTTGGAAAAACATTGCCACAGACAAGTGGGTACTGGAGGTGAGTGGGTCAAGGCCTAGTCCTAAACTATAAATCCTTCCCAAAGTTAAGGTCCAGGATTTTCAGACCAGCTACCACCTCAGAAAGAAAACTTCTGGAGGTAGAGGTGTCAAACCTTCTGCAAGCAAATGTAGTAGAACCAGTTCCACTATCACAAAGAGGGAAAGGGTTCTATTCCAGGTATTTCTTAACTTTGAAGAAAAATGGGAAGTGGCGACCCATCTTAGACCTAAGAGTTCTGAACAAGCATTTAGCAAAGCCAAAGTTCTGGATGGTAACTCTGGCAATGACCTCCCAACTCTGCAAAAGGAGGTTGGCTGGCTTCCTTGGATTTAAGGATGTTTATTTCCACATCCCCATAAGGGAGTCTCACAGAAAGTACCTCAGGTTCAGACTACCCTCAGGACACTACCAGTTCACAACTATGCCTTTTGGCCTAATCTCAGCACCCAGGGCTTTCACAAAGTGCCTGGTATTCATAAGTGCACACATCAGAAGACAGGGCATCACAGTATTCCCATACATTGGACGACTGGCTGGTAGTAGGAAAGTCACCTCAGCAGGTGAGGGTGTCCTTACAGGCAACCCAGGAGCTATTAGAATCACTGGGATTCTTGGTAAACATAAAAAAAATCTGTCCTGGAGCCAGTTCAAGTATTGAAATTCATAGGAGCAGAGTTGGACACCTTAAAAAGAAGAGCCTTCCTCCCCCAGGAAAGAGTGGACAACATAATGCAACTTACTGGGACTTTCAGGGTAAACTCACCAAGGCCAGCAAGGCACTTTCTGCAACCTTTAGGCCACATGGCTGCAGCAACAGGCACAGTCATAAGGTCCAAGTTCCAGATGAGAGATATCCAGTTCCATCTCCGAGCACATTGGTGCCAGAGAAGGGATCCTCTCTCAAACCTTGTACCAGTAACCAGAACACTACTGCAGGCCTTACAGTGGTGGCAAGACAGTCACAACCTAAGAGAAGGAGTTCTTTTTGGCAGGAACCACCTTCCTTGATTCTCACAACAGGTGTGTCACTGTTAGGTTGGAGTACACATCTGCAAGAGCACACAGTGCATGGCACCTGGTCCCACACAGAATCTCTTCTGCATATACACCTGCTGGAGTTGAGAACAGTTCTGCTAGCACTGCAGTCTTTTGTATCCATAGTAGAGGGGAAAGTGGTACAAGTCAGAACATACAATACCACCACCATGTGCTACATCAACAAGCAAGGGGGAACAAGGTCCAGCCTCCTGTGCACAGAATCAGTGAAACTTTGGAGCCTGACTTACTCACTACAGGTTTCATTGGTAGCAATACATCGGCCAGGAAAGGACAATGTATTGGCAGATGCCCTTAGCAGAATCAACCAAAACCACCACGAATGGTCTCTAAACAGACAAGTATTAGAGGTGGTCTTTCATAGGTGGGGGACTCCAGAGATAGACCTGTTTGTCTCACAGGACACCCATCAGTTGCCAGAGTTCTGCTGCAGACCTCCAGCAAGGGGAACAGTGCAGCTGGATGCCTTTGTGCTGGATTAGTCAGGGAGAAAGCTATATGTATTTCCCCCATTCCCTTTGATTCTCAAGGTCCTGATCAAGCTCAGGTCCCAGCCAGCTACAATAATCCTGATAGTCTCAATTGGGCCAGGCAGCCATGGTACACAATACTGCTGTCAATATCAATATCCCTATTCACCTCCCTCAGGGGCACAGTTTCTAACCTCCTCCCAAGGAGGATCCTGTATCCAAATTTCAGGTTACTCAGGCTCAATGTCTGGCTCTTGAAGACCTAGAATATGCTGGTCTACAGCTTTCAGAGAGTGTCCTCAATGTTTTAAGAGGGTCCAGAAAACCTTCCACCAGGAAAACGTACACTTTCAAGCGGAAGAGATTTTCCATCTGGTGTGGCAATCATGGCATAGTACCTGCTCAAGCAGGTCTGACAGCTCTGCTGGACTATCTCACACATTTACATTCATTGGGCCTTCAGCTCACTACCCTTAAAGTTCACCTAGCCTCAGTTTCAGCCTATATCTGGGCTGGCAAGGTCCCTCTATGGCATCAAATCCCATTTCAAGAAATTTTTAAGGGATTTGTAACCCCTGTCAGAGGCTTACCTGCTTGCCTCCCTTGGGGCTGCCGTTTCCCCATTCTGGTTCCCGTTTCTTCCAATTTCCCCTGATGCGCCCTTGCATCCTGGCACAGGTCCCTAGTGCCCTGGATCCTTCCTCTGGCCCCTGCAGTATTTTTCTTGCCCAGAATAGGGTCGGAGGAGCTAAAGTTCAGAGCCGCTGTTTGGTTCTGCACTGCGGTGTAGTTCTGACGGTCCGCGCATAGGCAGGAGCACATTTCTGTTCTGGCCATTCTTGCGGATGCATGAGTGCCTCTCCGGTGGACCCAGTCCCATAATTAAGCTAATCGGGAACCAGAGACCCAGAAGAGGTGCAGGAGAAGTCAAAAATGTTCTTATTTAAGGAATGCCAATGAGTGCTCTAGTTGGGTCCCAGCCTCATGAATATTAATGAGGCAGCAGGCATATTAAAGAATGGGAACCTGTCTAATACCTGGGGCAGAGAGAACAGTGCTAGCGACAAGCAGGGAGATCAATTAATGTTCTAAATTCTGAATTGGTGTAACAGAGGAAAATACTGCTCCCAGACCATGGGACCATTATAAAACAAATATGTTTATTCTGGCTGCAGTGGGGATGAGAATATGAGCACAATGCATGGATTGCAATGGGGCTTTGTATGGGCTGCCTGGGGACAGACTGTTACAGCAGCAGTGGCAATCGGGGGAATAAATACAAATGTTAAATGCCGCAAGCATTCAACAGGGTGCAGGGGTTGCTACCTACCGATGAGGAAGTTGTTAAATAAAAATGTTGGTTTGGCTGCAGGGACATTTTGAAGTGGGAACACTAAGGAATCTCATGGACATTGTTTTTTCCAGCAGCCATTATAGTGGGCATGTGACCTCTGCACAGCCAATAGGAGGGCCAGGATTTCCCAGGAGACTTCTGGGACTGTTAATTGGACTTATGGGGAAAAAGCTGTGGAAAGTTTAGGCGCCTTTTTGTCAAGCCAATTACATGTTGAGGGAGCCTCATACATATTAATTTTTTAAAAGGACAGTGGCTCCAACTAATGGGGAGCTGCCAGAGAGCTCGCAACAGAGAAGGACTTTTGGTTTCTGAGTTCAGTTGGCAAGAGTCCCTCCAGAGGAAGGGGGTTCCAGACCCCATGCAGAAGATGGGGCTGCAAGGCTGGGAAAGGGCCTACCTAGGGGTTGCCAGTAATTTGTCCCCCAGGGCCTTTCCCCATGTTTGGAAGAGTATGAATGGAGATTGCTTTTGCAGCTCTGCTGAGAGAGAGCTGCAGGGTCCTGCTACAGGCTGCTCTGATAAGAAGCTACACCACAGCGATGAAGGTTTTCAGAGAAAAGGTTGACTGAAATTACAGATGTAACCCCCATGTGGTGCTATTCCAAGGGCTACTACCCCTGCCTGTATGGCTATACTCAGGTTGAGGTGCCTGGGTTCACTAACAAGGTGCCTCCACCCAGAGTAATAGTATTGGGGATGTTTATCTAGTCTGCTATAGTCCTCCTGGGAAGCAATAACCACCCACCAGCCCTCCTAGTGACCTAGTACCTGATGCAGTAGTAAATTCACAGACATTATGGAACAGTAATAATATGCTCACACCCTTCACACTTACCACCAGGGTTAGATTTGCAACAGTTTCCCTAGAGATCCCCTATAAAATAAGGTTAGCAATACAATAGCACACTCTTAACACTGTAACCCAACTAACAATATGCACACTAGCCAGGTTAAATGTAAAAAGGCAATCAGATTTATTTAGGTGCAGTGAACAAGGATGGGCGTGAATCTAGTTAAATGATCAGAAATCTGACTTTGTTCAGTGATTGCATGCACAAACTGACAGTCACACAACACTGGATACCCAGGATGGTAAGTCTGGCTAGCCAGAGGCATTGCCCGGGGGGTCACCAGCGTTGCAGCTGATGTTGGGGCCCTTGGTGAAAAGAAAGGCAGTTAACATGCAAACCAACCAGATTATTTGTAATCTGAGCCAGTTGGCTCAGTCCTTTGTAAACCCAAGAAACTGAAAAAATAAAATGGTACCACAGATGATTTAAACACTCGGTGCAGGGAGCTACCCTGATTGTACTCATGCTACCAGGAATCTGCTACAAGGCAGGCAATATGGAGACCTCGTGGTGATGACTGATGGGCATGGGGAAGCAGGGCTGACATGACACACCTCCTCTTCACGGCCTTACCTCCAGGTGGCCACAACCTGCGTGTTGTTGCTGTGCAGGGGCTGAAGACCCGAGCCAGTCTCTCACTGAACAGTCTCTGGTGTAGGAGTAGCAGCCTGAGCCAAATTGGCAAGCCCCAGGCAGGATGAGCGGTCTGGCAAAGTTCGTAATCTTGAATTGGTGAAACCTCCAGCTGGTGTAACAGGTTCAGCCATGGGCAAACAGGTCTCAGCCCACATAACACATTCAGCACATTCAAAATAAACAGCTATTTCAGGGTACAGTTCAGATATAGTCCGGTTGCAATTCAGCAGCTGTACTGAGCATACCTTTCAATCCGAGTACGTCTACGCTGAAGCTGGGCTGATCGCTTCAGGAGCAAGTCTTTGGTCCAAATCGCAAGTAGCACTGATAAACTTCTTCTTTCTTCTGCCGCAGTTCCAGGCTGGAATCAGACAAGTCCAACTTCTACTATAGGCAGTCTCAAACAGGAGAAAGGTGTCAGGAGGCAAGTTGGGCCTCTTCCCTCCGATTCTCCTACACTCCTCCTAGGAGCAGCTGCTCAAAAGCTCGAGCTGTTCTCACTTCAACCTCCAACTCTAACTCTAACTCTAACTGATCCACTGTCTCTTGCGCACTGGGGATTTCGCCGTAAAATCCAGCAGTTTGTTGGCTGACAGAGCTATCAGTCACAGTTAGGGCTCCCCCCCAGGTCAATTTTGAGCCAACTGAAAAACTACAAAACTACAGATTCTCCTTCCCACAGAACACTGGGGTTCGGATCCATTTTAGGTCCCCAGTGATTCTATTGGTCCAATTACTGGAAGTTCTGAACTCAACATGGTGGCTGCCATCCAAGTAAGCAAGCTACAAATAAAGCATGTTAGATAAACTTCTCTATTTCAAATATAACAATGTATAAACAGTAAATAAGCACAGTTCCTGCAAAGGCTCCCTCGGTGCAAATAGCAACTACAGAGTGGAGCAAAACAGAGCACTGCCTGGCCAGTCGCAAGCCCTAAATCGCTTGGACCCAGCTCAGACCATTTACTTAGCACAGGATAGCTATTTTCTTAAAGGGACAGGCACGGAGGTTCAATAGGGCACTCTCACACAGATGAATAAACTACTTAAAGACAGGACACCAGCCTGACAGTGGGCATTGAGGAGCCCAGGAAGACATTAAGGTAAACCCCCAAATTGGTGGTGGGGGGGTTACACAGGGAAGATGGAGATCTTCTTGGGGGCTGCAGAGTCCTTAGAGCAAGGGCAGTCTGAATTTTTGTCTACACCACAGAGGTGAGACACCAAGGTTGAGAGATTTGTGCAAGGAAAAAGGTTATGCCTGACCATGGTATGACAAAGCGACTAAAAGGAAGGACAAAAGGTTCAAGAAATGGTTTTGGTTTTGGAAAAAGGATTACAGAAAATGGACTGCTTTGTGTTGAAAAGGTTGAAGAGAGAGAGCCTCTTCTGCATCCATTTGCACCTGCACAGTGAGAAAAGATTTGTTCTGCATCACAGGGACTGAGAGGACCCCTTTAGTGAAAAAGAGACTTGCTGGATGTTGTGCACGAGCCAGAGCAAGAGTGGCTGCTGTTTTTGAATTACAGAAACTGCAAAAGCAAAAAGTTGGGCAGGTGCCCTAGGCTTCAGGGACCTACTGTTGCTGTTAAAGTCCAGCTGAGGAAAGAAACTGTTGTGAACCTGGAGCTCAGACTCTGCTGCTCCAGGGTCTGCAAAGCAGGAAAGTTACAGAAACTCTCTGACTGCACATCGGAGTCAGGGGTGCCATTTCAGATTTCAACGGGTCAGAGGGGCTGTGGGGGCTGAGCCAAGGAGCTGAGTGGGGTGGGGCCAGGGGCATGTAGGCCACCACAAGCTAAGAGCACAACAGAGCCTGAAACTCTGTTTAAAAAATAGCAGAGGATAAGGGATACAGGCTGGAAGACCCAATGAGAAAAAAAAAAAAAAACAGTTCACCACCTCAGCAGAACTCAGATATGCAAAATTCCACAAACAAGATTTATATTTCACAAAATTTCATTTTTTTGTAACCCCCAGGTGGCGCTATCCCAAGGGCTACTACCCCTGCCTGCTTAACTACTGACAGGTTGAGGGGCCTAGGTTCTATGGTGGTTGCCTCCACCCAGAGTCAGGGTTTGTAGTGGTTAGACTAGCTTGGTCACAGCCCTCTGGGACACTGAGACCCCCTTTTATTCCCTCTAGTGGCTCACACAGTACACTGGAGTTACAGCCCCAATACCCCACGTATACACACTGTTCACTCATATAGATACCACTTACCCTCGAGACTGATTCTGCAGCACGTGTCTGAGGACCCCCTGTAAAGTAAGGTTAAACAACATGCACAGCAAAACATAATACTGTTTCCATAAGTACCAACACCACAGACAGTATATAGTATAACAACAACAAATCTGATTTATTTAGGGACAGTAACAAGGAGGGGGCAATCAGGTTCATTTGGTTTGAAAATATTCAAATCACAGTACTGTGCACACATACAGGGTCTGAAAAGTCACACTCTGGGTACCCAGGTTGGGGGGAGGCTAGCCAGGTCTGTTGGCCGGCAGGTGCAGATAGATAGGGCTCTGTAGAAGAAAATATATGCACAACACCCAATTGTAATCCGGAGCTGGAGGGCTCAGTCCATTAAACAGTGAAACAACAAGAATTAGGTGACACACTTGTGATTAAAAACAAGCTGCAGAGGAACACCCTGATTTGTACTCACAACACCCAAGCTGAGGATCGGATGGAGAATGTCCCTCTGGATTGCCAGAAGAGCAGAGCATGAGGACAAGGTCCTTGTGACTGGACCCCACTGCAGTTGTGATAGCAAATGGATGTAGTCTGAATTAAGCTGGGGGTTTACTTCCAGCTTCAGCACACAATTCACTGTACAGGGGATTTGAAATAGTGATTCCCCACAAGCACTATGCACATTTATATGTAAAAGGAAAGTACTATACCAGGCAGACTGCTCCTCGATCCCAATCGCAATTACTGCAAAATAGCCGGGAGCACACACAGCAGCTTCAGTTCCTGACAGACCGAGTGTGATTCAACAATTTCTCCAGTCTTCTACAGGGTGAGCCTGGTTTCCACACTTCTAGTGCTTCTTTCTCCTCACAACTCGGATTCAGTCCAAACTGGCACTCACAAAGGCTGCAGACCAAAACTCAGGGCCTCACACGCACTTCCCGCGCGAAACTATACACTGCAGAAGCACACAGCTCCTTCTCTCTTCACTGCCACAACTGATCTGCTCTTTCCAGTCACAGAGCAGGGCATTTCCTTTAGCTCCTCACTATTCTGTTGTCTGTTTCAGCTGTCACTCACAATAAGACTCCCTCTGTTGGTAGAAAAAGCGCCAAGGTCAAAACTACATTTCCCAGAGTCACTGCCCATACAATCCCCTTGTGGCTGGCTCAAAATTAAGAGTCTAAGTTCTGATTTGTCCACAGGCTCCATTTTAGGGAACCCTTAACCCAATTGGCCCAGCACAGCAGTTTAGGTCCAAAATGGAGGGGTAACACACACAGAGTCCCAGCTGCAAGAAAGGTAGGTTAGACAAACTGCATTTTACTTAACACTCTTAACTGGTTTCAGGCAAACAGTTACATCTTTCATTTAGGCTCCCTCTACGCTGTTAGCAACTGCAGAAATGGAGCGATTTCTCTGCAGCTCGGGCGGGATTCGAGCATTAAATACACAGTCTCCCCATACAAACTAATTAAGTCTGCAAGCAGACAGCTCTGAAAGAGACAGTACGTGGAGGTTCAAATAGCACTCACTTGGAACCACATTTAAACAGCTCCGACGCCGAACACCACCCAGACTTGGAGCATTCAGGCAAGCTCCTGGAAGACTTTTGGGAACCCCCATTTGCACGGGGGTTACATTTTATTAGTGAAACACATTTTTATTAAAAATGGAGCTTTCTCATTTTCAGCCTTGCCTGTTGTCATCGGGTCTTCCAGCCTGTATCCCTTATCCACTGCTATTTCTGTAACAGCTGTACCCCCAATGGATAGTTCAGTAATAGTCTCTGAATGTCTGAAAGGAGGCTCAGTTCAACAAAGTGCCCCCCCAGGCCAGCCCCATAAAGTAAATGTTAGTATGGTTAGTGGGCAGCTGGGCTCACAATCACATAGAGCTATGGGCTACAGAGATATTGGGGACCATGTCTGTAACTCACTTAAGTTAACTGTAGGGCTATCCTGGGAGCAAGGGCAGTAGCAGGCTGCAGCCAGTCACTAGTCAGCCAGACTGATGCCATCATGCCAGAGCCAAGTTAAG
This sequence comes from Neoceratodus forsteri, assembly GCA_016271365.2. Classification (NCBI taxonomy): domain Eukaryota; kingdom Metazoa; phylum Chordata; order Ceratodontiformes; family Ceratodontidae; genus Neoceratodus; species Neoceratodus forsteri. The sequence goes on along the minus strand of CM028131.1, from coordinate 1,085,127,872 downwards.
TTCCTTGACCTTAAATCCCATTCCTTCCCAACACAAGTCAGCAGACCAGGCTCACTCACCTCACCACCTGTCTCCCTCTCAGGCTCTTACAGTTCACTCCTTACCTTTACCTTCTTTGATGAACAGCAGAGCAGGAGCAGACTAATTGAAGTGCAGCTGCAGCAGCAGAATGTTCTCCTGGGGCTCCCACCCTCCAATCAACCACCAACTGGCTACACAGTGTCAGCAATAAAGTGTCTGGACTCCGTACACCAGCTGCTGATGACCTACCTCACAATTAAGTGGCACTTAATTCAATCCAGCAGGCAAGAACAAGAGGCCGGTCCTTTTTCTCCACCTCCACTTGTTTGGTGCAGGCGTGCAGCTACTAGCTCAAGCTCCTCTAGCCCAGCAGTACCACCCAACCCAACCATGAGAATAAAATTCCAACACCTGACCTGACAACAACTGGACCTAGGCAAGCTCCAGGTCTGCGAGTCACAAACAAGAAGTACTCCTTGTCTCCTCATCTCCTTCTCCTCCCGATGTCATCCACAGAAAATAAAAATCTGCTCCAGCTCCTGGCTCCAACAAGCATTTTTAAATAGCTACTTTGACAATCATGCTTAGTACTCTCTCACTCCAGTCTCCCTGAGTCCTCTCTGCGTCATCGCTCTTCGTTGGGTGCAGCAGTGCGTTGTGTGCTTCAAAGCATCAAGCCACCAAATTCAAGCTGTGACCCACATTGGCTGACAGAGAGTGAGGAGGAGCAGTGACTCAGACTGGACCACCCCAAATTCCTAGCTCCTGCCCATGCTTTACCAGCCCTGCCTCCTCATAGGCTCATCCTCGTGCTACTGGCTATGCGCGCTGCTCACTCTCAGGCATCCAGAATCCAGCCAGGACTCAAGAGGTCAGTTGCATGTGTTTAAAGGGCCCATGCTTGTATGGTTGTAGGGTTGGGGGTGCATTTTTTCATTTAAAAAAAGAAAACAGCCTGCAATGCAGTAGGGGGGGGGCAACTGCCCCACAAATGGTGCCCCTGCATCGGAGTCGTCTTCTGATAAGAGGAAAAATATATCTGAAGATTTCCAGCCTAATTCAGGACCAGATGGGGAACATGCTAATTCCCACCCAGTGGGGTCTGCTGGCTGCAGATGGCCACCAGCACATGCTGTGGTAGCTAGGGCACCCATGACCTGAAGGGAGCTGGGCTGTGGAACCACTCCTAGGTCTGGGTCCCCTGTAGTTTGGTGGACCTTGCTGAAGGGGACAAGCTGCAAGACCTTCAGTCAAATGGAAGATCCAAGCTGTAGCATTCTTGCCCCTTTCTCAAGTCTGTCAAGAAAATGATTTCAGGGTTCCGCTGTTCCACCTAGCCCAGAGCTTCAGTCACCGTGCCACCAGAGACTGATTCAGAGAACCATGAGTAAATGCAGGAATTGCCCTGCACCTGGTGGATGTATATAGTTTTGCTCTCGAGTTATGCCCAACAGCATAGAAAGTAACATTAAAGCTAAAGAAATCAAGAGAAAGGTGAAAGTACAGTCATTTTTTTTTTACATCAAACGCACCAATGTTGGCCGACCAGCTTCACCACAAGCCTGCAACTATAGGGCTGGGTACCCAGGGTCAGAGTATTGGGGGGGGGTTATCTGAACTGGTACCACTTGGGGTTCTGTGAAAATGTAATACTTGCAGCAGTTAGCTAGTTAGAGGATTGGTGGCAGCATGGTGTCATTGTGTCATGGATGAAAGGGCGCAGCAAAAAAATGCTGCAACCAAAACAGTGCCTGCCACAACAACATATGAGAAAAGGATGAAAATACAGCAAACGCACAATTCCCATTACAATGAATGGGTCTTTATCATTTTTGCAGTGGCACCACCCCACGCACACCCCCAACATGGGACTTCACCCCCACTCCGTGGACTTTCAAATAACCAACTCCAGGGGTTGCAGACATTGGGGCTGGGGTGAAACTCGGAGGAGGAAAATTCATTTAAAAAAAGTTGCAGCTCAAGGAGACCTGGGGGCAAACTGCAATCCCAGGTCTCATTACTGCTGGGTGCTGCTGCAGCCACTCCACATGGGGAGCGGCTTGGCCAGACCAAGCATCACAGCTGTCTTCAGCTGTTCCTCTTCTTCCTGATCAGCAACAGGGGTAGCAGCAATTCTCTATCACCGTTATACCTCTATTGTTGGAAATGTTTCCGTACTTTCCACTGCGTGTTTTTGTAACGCTCTTTTTTAGGCGCTGTCTTCACCCAGTACCACTGGTGGCTGCAGTACTTAAAATGTGCTTTGGGCTGAGAAGAGGGATAACGATGATTTTGAAAATGCGGATTGTTCAAACAAAATGCCAATCTCTAAATGCAATTGAAAAATGATTTGTTAACCTCTAATCCATCCTCCCCTTCCTAAAACCTCCCCAAGTGAATAAATATGGTGTTACTGTTTTTGGAAAAGTTCTGACTCAACAGCCTGATTTGGTGAGCATATTATTAGCTGTAGTCAAAGAAAGTAAAGTTTTAGAATTTGGTGGTTTCAGTTCTGGTATCCATGTCTGGGGTGATTGTATGGGGAGGTGGGTTGGTACAGCATCCCAGGGGCTGTACTGGTAAAAATCTAACCCACTTAAAATTGTACTCTGGTGGAGGCACCGCCATTTCATTTTCATTCTTAGGAAAGGACCCCCAGTAACAGCAAAATGGGAACCCAGGCCCCTTAACCTTGGTCTGTCCAGCAAGGCAGGGGTAGTAGCCCTCTTGGAGGATGGTGCCAGGGCTACAATTGGCACACTTGCACCCCCTACATAGGGAACTAGTGCCAACATGGAATCTCAATGTCTGCATTGCCAAGCTCATGGAGCCTCCATTCAAGCCTATGGCTACAGCACATCTTGAAATATGTGACTTGGAAAACTGTTTTTCTGGTGGCCATGACCTCAGCTAGACACATTTTTGTGCTCCAGGGACCATGTACAGAGCTAAATTACATCTCATTCCACAGGGATAAAGTGGTATTGAGAACCAATAGGAAGTTTTTGCCAAAGTTGGTCTCTGACTTCCATCTGAACCAATCACTTTACCAGTTTTCTTCACTGAATATTCCCGTTCAGGGGAGCGTAGGCTCCATAGCCTGGATGTAAAATGGGCATTGAGCTGTTACATCACTCATACCAAGCCCTACAGGCAGGACAGACAACAGCTGTTCCTCACCTATGGGGATGTGGGAAAAAGAAAGCCAGCAACTAAAATGACTATTTCACGCTGGATAGCTCAGTGTATTCAGTTTTGTTACAGTAAGGCTAACAAAGAGTCCCCAGCAGGGCTGAGGGCACACTCCACAAGGGGCACAGCTGTCACTATTGTAGCTGTCAGTTCCACCACTGGAAATATGCAAAGCAGCTACCTGGAGAACAGGTGAACACTTTTACAGAACACAGTCGTCCAGGAATGATGCCAGATTTGGCACAGCAGTTCTGCAGAGCCTGTTTCTGAAGTAGGTTCTGTGCCCACCTTCAAAGGTACTGCATTGTAATCTGCAACAGTTAAAATTATTGAAGAATTCCTGGGTTAGAAGAAAAAAATACTCACCTTAGTAATCTTATTTCTTCCAAGGTATTCTTCAGTATTATTAACTCACCCTCCCTACCTCCCCTTCCATAACCCATGGCCTCTGCATAACAGCTGAGTGTCTCAGTATGATGGGTTCATACCATGTTGTGTTATAAAAGGTTTTTTGAATCCAGATAGGTTTTGTTCCTCCTTTTTTTTTTGGTCCTGTCTGATCGTTAGGGACACTGATTTTGGGGGGTGCTGGTTTGTTTAAATTACTAGGTCTACTAGGTTTTCTTGGACATGAGAAGGCATTTGCCCATAGGTATGTCTTCCACAATTGTGTGGGTAAATTATTGTATTACTGTGGCCAATTTAGATGTGTCTAGTTTTCTTTTAAATGTTGAGAAATCTATGATTTCAACCAAATCATGTGGCAGCTTATTTCAAGCTCTTAAAGCCCATGTAATAAAGCTGTTATTTCTCTTGGTGGAAAACGCCCTAGGCACTAACAACTGTTTAGAGTGACTTCTAGTAAACACCCTTTTTTCTGCAAAATGGATGCCTTAATGTGATGTTAAGTCAGGGTCTAGCAGGATTTTGAATAGAAATAAAAGATCACCCCGAATCTTCTTTCCTCTAGGATAACTAAATCTATGGATGCCATTCTTTGATGGTATGAGAGGTGACTTAGATTGGGAATGGTTTTAGATACCCTGCGTTGCATTTTTTCCAGAATTTTAATATCTTGTTTGAGGTACGGATCCCAGATAAGAGGACAGGAGTCTAGATGGTACAATATGTACGATATAACAGAATTATGCATTGCGAGCTTTTATTGACAACGTTTTCTTAATGTTGTTGAGAAGAATATTTGCAGTAAGAGAAACTTTTTTACAGTGGTCTACTGCTGACAGGTCTTTATTAATGATAACACCTAAATCTCTTTCTTTAAGGGATGACTTAATGATTGAGCTATTGAAATTAAATGTAAAGATTTTAAATAGTTTAGCTAGGGGGTTTTACCATATATGCTGTTCATGAAATCTGAGTGTTACAATAACAGCAGTTGGTAAGAGCAACATTTGACTGGTGGCATAAGCCAATAGATGTTCCATCATTTACATATGTTCCATTCTCTGAGCAGTTCAACGCTGTGGGCTGACTGCAATAATTAACAATATTGAAGAATACCTTGGAAGAAACAAGATTACTAAGGTGAGTATTTTTTTCTTTGGGGCATCATGCATGTGTCCACAGGGTACATAGCTGCACCAGCCCCAACTGCCTCAGTTCTTTTTTCTAGCTGTCAAAGCACAGTGCTTTTCTCATTAGGGACCAGAGAACCTGTTTACATACAAATAACATTAAATCAATATATTACGCTTTCTTTTCATATCTGTGTAAGTCAAGTTTTCTCATGGCCCTGCCTTATTCGATTGTAAGCCCTCTAGTGAGGTGCCTCTATTTTGTAAGCACTACTCAGGCTAGCCTAGGTTCGGGGAGAAAACATTTGTTCAGCATCATGGCTAGGTTTGTACTTCTGGCCAGGGGCACCCAAGTAACTCCGGATCACAGGAAGCAATAACTGAGAATGTCCAAACCAGTAATGGGATTCTAGAATGTGACTTTTATTCACTTCAACACAAGAATAACAAAGCAAGATGGACCCCCACAGGGCTTCACTCACTGGAAATGCAACTTTACAGAGGTCAGAGCACATCTTCTTTACCACACAATACCCTCGGGATCTGAACACAACAGGGTTCACACGGCCCGAACTGGTACTTCTTTTACTTGGATTCCTTGACATGGCACCCCGGCCAGTCCTTGGACACTTTTCCATAAAGCATGGAGTTTGATGGTGGCTCCCTCAACCACCCATGAGCACTTTCTAGCTCTAAAGGGAAAACATCCTTAATCCCACATCTGGGTATTTTCTGCAGACACTGGCCAAGTGCCTGGGAGAAAGCTATAGGTGCCCAAAGTGAATCTGTGGAGGTAAACCTGGTGACTCCAGATTGGGATCTCCCACCTCTTGTTCCCAAATCCATACTCGGCCATTCATTTGGAACAACACCTTTCTTCGAAACTACTGGTTGTAGATGCTATCTTGAAATGTATGACACATTTAACATTCTACTCTGTATTTAGGTGGTGTCCTGACTCAAACAGATCTGTTAGTAGCTATGTCCATTCCTTAGACCCCCACTGTCTCAGATACTTCCAAGCCATGCACAAATGTAAAAGCACTGTACTTGGCTAGTCTTCTCCTGACTCCACAGTAGGCAGTTAATTTTACACAACTCTGTCTTGGTGAAACAGGGGCTCTATTTTAGAGCATACTCACCGTGGTATGCAGGTGCCCCAGGGCTTCTCTCAAAGGAAATACAAATTCACTGGTATTTTCAGTACAATATCTTCTGTAAGGCAACTTTTCCCTTTCCAAGCAGGGTCAGGGGACTGCCCTGAATTGCTGTTTTTCCCCATCCCTCTGGGGATGGGGCGCACTGGACTAACATGAGGGTGGTCTCTACCACTTCTTTCAGTCTCTTTTGTGTTCCTCTCTAGGGTGAGAACACACTACCCACTTTCTGGTGTAGCTCTAATGCAGAGCTAGGCTCTGAGGGGCTGCCAACTGCAGCACACCTCCTCCTTCTCTGGAGTCTGGCTGAAGACTAACTTTAAATTCCCCAATGTTCTAACCTAACCCCTGCAGCCAACATTCCAGTGTGGCTTATGCTGCTGCGAGAATTCTATGGAGATGTCATCCCTCCTGTTCAGCTGAGACTAAGGACAGAATGAGACAGTGTGAAACCCATTTAACTGGTGTCTCACAAGCTGCCTTTCCCTGCCTGCCACTAGTTCTAAGTGGAATTCTAGTAACCTCGGGTGACAAGGGGTTTACACGATAACATTCAAAAATTGTTATGTCAGGTAGGACACCTGAAAAGGTAACATGTGGTAGACTAGGTTTGCTGGCAAAGGCACCTAGCTTCACATGAGCTCTTTTCTTCTAGGTTGCTTGTAAGGATAGAGCAAAGAACCTTACCAGAGCAAGGAAAAGGATTAAGGTTTCTTTTGGCTAAGCAGATTTACTGTGTGTTATTATTTTCTTTTGTATTCACAGGGATTGTTACTGTTTGTTGCTAACATTTTATTGCTTAATTTTTCCTGATTCATATTGTTGTTGCTGGGTATACCTTCTGCTGCATTATTACAGGTGTGTCTACAGGTGTGTGCTTACAGATTACAGCTGTAATCTTCTGATTCAAATTGTCTTTTGCAAGGTATATCTTCTGTTACTGCTTTATTTTTTCTGTAGCAAAGTGATTCTTCGGGTATTTCTTCTGTGAAATTGTTACAGGTGGTGCTTACAGGCTTTACAGTTTTATCTATCATTAGGCTAAGCTTTCAGGGCTACTGCATTTGTCGCTGACTGATTGTTTCTGCTCTTACCTCCTTGTTTCTTTCGTCCATGGTTCTTCATTTTCGGCAGGGGAAGGGCCCAGATACCCACCCCATCCCCAACCACCCCTCACTACACCTTTTATAGGGTAGCACAGTTGTGACAGTTCCTGTAGCAAAGCAGGAAGGGACAGATCAGAGGGATATCCACACAGTGACCTCATTTACAGGGGCACAAATAATTTAACTTGTTATTAGAAGTGATACAAAAACAAACAAAACACAAGATCAAACTTTTGCTTTCATTTTCCTCCTTCTAATTACTCAGACCAGGTTATAAATCCAGCAACTTATCTGGAATGGATATTTTCAACTGCAGGTACTGCGGGACACTTTTCAAAAGGGCAGTTATAGAGGATTTAGGGCACTGTCCAACATGCTGAGCCATTGGAGATCTAAGGGCTCAGCTCCAGGCAGCATGGGCAGAGATCGTGCGCCTCAAATCACATATTCAGGAGGAAATATATTATAAGAACCATCTGCCATTTCCCCAACATCCAACATTAGCACCTCCACTGCAGAGGGTAATTGGTCTGGGAGGTTGGCATGTGGTTAGGAGGGGCAAATCGGGTGCCCCATCACTCGGTGCTCTCCAACATATCACCTCCACAAACCATATAAAAACTACAAACAGGTATCAGCTTCTAACTCTGAAATCAAACAAAGGGGCAGAGGACACTGCAGAGCAGGAGCTAGCACAACAAAACTAGCCCAAAACAGGAACCAAAACAAAAAAAGCACAAAGAAAATCCAAAACACTTCTGATTATAGGAGACTCCATGATTTGGGGAGTTGATATCTATCTCCAGCCAGGAGTAAAGATCAGATGTCTCCCAGGTACATCAGCATGGAGAGACACTGACTGCATTGCTAAAATTGTGCAGGAAGCAGGAGAAAACAACAACATCCTGGTACACATAGGGACTAACGATCTCACTAGCCGGTCAGTTGTGGAGACCAAGGAACACCTGACCAGGCTGGGTGGCAAACTATCATCCATTTCATCTGGCATCTCCTTCTCTGAGATCCTGCCAGTCTGGGAGAGGGGGGCAGATGGATGGAAGATCAGAGAAGGGGAGATTGGGGAGCTAAACATGTGGCTCAAGGGCTGGTGCCAGAAAAAGGGACACAAATTTGTAGGTAACTGGCAACAGTTTTGGGAGTGAAAGTTCTTTAAATCTGATGGACTGCATCTGACTAAGGAGGGAGTCAGTGCATTGGGGCATAAGTTTGATGTTTTTGCAGAATATTTAAACTAGCAAATGGGGACAGGGTGCAGCACCTGCACGTCAATGGAAGAACACCCTCCCCTTAGCTAGTGATTAAACAGGAGTTCAGCATGTTTGTAGTTCATTTGCATCACCAGGTAAGGAAAAAGGTCCAGCTCCCCATACGATACACAGGAAATGCCAGACCTCACCCAACAATCAACACACCAGGATCTGGCCAGTGGAAAATCATGTACACAAATGCTTGCAGTCTGGGAAACAAGATCCCAGACCTGCAGACAATAATGACAGAGGCTAAAGTGGACATAGTAGCCATTAGTGAGACATGGTTCACCAGTAACTACACTTGGGAGACTTTAGTACCTGGCTATGTACTGTTCAGAAGAGACCGAGGTGCAAAGGGAGTGGCCCTTTATGTCAATGAAAATATCAAAGCTACATAAATTCAGAATACACATAAGGAGCCAGAATAACTGTGGGTCACTCTGGAAACAGGAAAAGGGACAGCCATATAAACTGGGGTTGTCTACAGGCCTCCAGACCAGGAGGAGGACATACACACATTACTGTTAGAAGATATACAAAACATGACAGCTAAGGAGGAGGTTCTGATAATAGGAGACTTCAACATGCCAGATACAGATTGGTCAATACCAGCAGGAACATCTGCCAGAACTAGACACATAGTGGATTCCCTGCAGGGGAGGGCCTCAAATAACTGGTACAACAACCCACAAGAGACAGGGCTATCCTAGATCTAGTACTGACTAACAGGGAAAGGATCACAGATCTCCAGGTAGAAGGTCACCTGGGGGCCAGTGACCATCACATGGTATGGTTTAATTTGGCCACTAGAATTAAATCATCCCATTCCAAGGCAAAAATTTGGGACTTCAGAGGAGCTGACTTTGATAAGATGGCCAACACAGTTAAGCTAGTCCTGGCAAGAAGAAATACAGGTGAGGGGGTACAGGCAAAGTGGGCAAGTATTAAGGATGCAATACTTGAAGCAACATCCCATTGTTATAGAGAGAAAAGGAAGTGCAAAAGAAGAAGGAAACCACTCTGGGTTTCAAAAACATTAGCAGAAAAGGTCAGAGCCAAAAGACTGGCCTTCAGGAAATATAAAGGAATGCAGTGGGATGAAGATAGGGAGGCATACCAACTTCCCTAAGGGAAGCAGGAAGGCAGTAAGGCAGGTAAATGCCCAAACCGAGGAAACACTAGCATGAACAGTAAAAGAAGACAAGACTTTCTATAGATACATTAGTTAAGGGAGAAAGTCCAGAGGGGCATTACTAAGACCAAAGGAAATAAGGGTGTGTGTGAGGGAGGAGAATGTAAAGCATCTATTTTAAATAGATACTTCTGCTCAGTATTTACTGAGTAGAAGGTAGGGCAGGGCCCACAGCTCCAGCACCATGGACACGGGGAGTGAGGTGTGCACTAGTCCCTTCACAAAAGGAAGGGTCCTACAAGAGCTCAATAAGGCTCAGGGTTGACAAGGCAATGGGACCGGATGGCACACATCCCAAGGTACGAAAGGAGCTAAGGGTGGAACTAGCAGAGCCATTATCAGAACTGTTTAGTGAGTCTCTGAGCACAGGAGAGGTCCCAGAAGACTGGAGAAGGGCTCATGTGATCCCGCTCCACAAAAGTGGTAGCAGAGAGGAGGCAGGGAACTACAGACCAGTCAGTCTTACCTCAGTAGTGGTCAAGATTGTGGAGGCACTCCTTAAGGAAAGGATAGTGCAACATCTGGAATCCATAGGAGCACAGGATCCAAGGCAGCATGGGTTTACAACAGGAAGGTCCTGTCAAACTAATCTCATAGATTTCTTTGACTGGATAACCAGAGTGGTGGACCAAGGGGGAGCAGTTGATGTTGCCTACCTTGACTTCAACAAAGCTTTCAATACTGTTCCACATTGAAGATTGATTAATAAGCTGGGTAGGCTCAGGGTGGGTCAGAAGTTGGTCAGCTGGGTGTCAAACTGGTTGACGGGCAGAAAATAGAGAGTGGTGGTAAACGGTATACAGTCAGAAGAGATGCAAGTCACAAGTGGGGTACCTTAGGGATCAGTCCTGGGGCCAGTCCTCTTCAATATCTTCATCAGTGGCATTGCAGACGGACTGGAAGGTAAGGCTTGTCTGTTTGCAGATGACATCAAGATCTGCAACAGAGTAGATGATCCAGATGGGGTGGGCAGAATGAGAAGAGATCTGGATAAACTGTCAAAATGGTCAGAAGAGTGGCAACTGGGGTTTAATGTAAAGAACTGGAAGATAATGCACGTAGGGAAGAGAAACTCTGAAGCCACCTATAGGTTGGGAGGGGAGTTGCTGGCAGTCACAAGGGAAGAAAGAGACTTGGGTATCATCATCACAGATGACCTGAAATCATCCAAGCAGACCACTAAAGCAGTAGGTAAGGCTAGGGGGATGTTGGGGTGTATTAGTAGGGGTATTACAAGTCATAAGAGGGAAATAACAATCCCTCTTTACAAGACACTGGTTAGGCCCCTTCTGGAGTACTGTGTGCAGTACTGGAGGCCACACCTTTATTTTATTTAGTTTTTGTTTACCGGGTAGGTGCACTAGCCAACAGTGTGACTACTTTCAGGCATGACCCGGGAGAGTACAAAACATGGAAATAAGTACGAACAAAACATCATGGAAATAAGTACAGAACATTTCAACACAGAGAAACAAACCTTACATTTTGAGGAGACAAGTCCTTGTACATATGTGCGGAGTTTGATGGAGAAACATAATCCAAGCCCGATAACAGGAAAAACACAGGGCTACATTACATTTTCAGGGTATGAACAACTTAACAATGATACATCATATGGAGAGTTTAAAAACATCACAGTAGATCCAGTACAGCAAAGTAGTGGTTAAAAGGTAGACCATATAATGTTACAAAGATAGTACAGTAAAGGAAGATAGGAGGAGCAGACCAGGGCAATATGTAATGATGTGGTCCTCCAAAGTCAAAAATAAGTAGGGTTTTGAACAAATGCCTGGGGCAGGGGAGCAGGGGACAATGAGGTCAGGGAGCCTGACAATAGTTAGGGTGGATCAAAACAAGTACAATGGTCAGTCTGCATAAGATGACTCTGGAATGCAGTCTTGAAGTGAAGGTGGGATCCAGTCTGTCTAAGCTCAATGGGAAGCGTATTCCAGAACTGAGGAGCCACATGTCAGAAAGCACCTTTTGAGGTGTGACATCTAGGAATTTTTAGTAAGGATTCATCAACAGACCTCAGATCATGAGAGGAGGTAAGAGGGAGTAGCATCTCTGCCAGTGATGTTGGGGTTTCCAGCCTGATAATAGAGTCAACAAGAGAGCCAATATACTAATGTCTAGATGCCATGGGGGAGAGCCAGCCCAAGTCTTTGTAAAGTTGACAACGGTGCTTTAGTCGAGGGGAAGAGGACATGTAGCAGCATGTATTATTATAAGTAACATCCCACTTCTGGAGGGAGGTTTTCTGGGCAGCACCAAGGATGGGGGCACAATAGTTAAGGGTAGGCAGTGGAATTCCCTTTGCAATGGCCATTTTTGAACTGATGGTGTTAGGCATGTAGCTAGACTTGTACGCAGCACCTAGTTTATTATTTACTGCTTTGCAGGTAGTTTGAATATGCAGGTTAAGATCTAGGATTGATCCAACAAGACCCCAAAGTATTTGAAAGATGAGACAGATTCCAGTTGAGATCCACCCAAGTCGAGGACCGTGAGGGTCAAGGACCAGCTCTAAGTTTAGGGACAGAGCCAGAAAGCATAGTCATTGTTTTCTTTGTATTTAGAACCAGTTTATGATCATAGAGCCAGTTTTGAATGTTCTTGAAGTCACAGGAAAGGGCCAAGTTAAGGTCATCAACTTTATTAGCACTAGCATAGATGACAAGATCATCTGCATATAAGAGAGATGAGCAGTTTCTAAGGGCACTAGGAACATTATTGATAAAGAGCGAGAAGCTAAGCGGCCCAAGATGGATCCTTGAGGTACACCAATGTTTATTGCTGCAGGGTCCGATATACCTGAATCAAATTTCACCATTTGAGACCAGTTTAACAGATAGCTGTTAAACCATTTAACAACTGGTGGAGAGAAGCCCTGTTTTGTCAGGCAACATAGGAGCAAAGGATGATCTAACAGGTCAAATGCCTTGGTAAGGTTGATAAAAACATCTCCAACAAGGTGCCCAGCGTCCATATTGTAGAGAATGTCTGTCGTGAGTTTTAGCAGGGCAGTAGACATGCTATGGTTCTTTCTGAAGCCATGCTGGGCATCCGAAAGTAAGTTAAATTTTGAGATAAAGTCAAGTGTTTGGCAGGCAACAGCCTTTTCAAGTAGTTTAGACAAGGCCAGAGAATAACAATGGGTCTATAGTTATTGATGTTCTTTTGTCACCTTTTTGTAAACCGTGTATATGAAGCAATTTTCCAGATGTCCAGGACAGTGCTGCAAGAGAGGGACAAGGTAAATATTTTGCCAGAGGAGGCAATATATAGGATGCCACAAGCTTGAGAAGGTGATGATCAAGGTGGTCTGACCCAACACTAGTATTTTCAGACATTGCGTGAAGAAGCTTGAAGACCTCAGGTGCTGTTATAGCTTTGAAGTAGAAAGGCAGACTGTGTCCAGATACAGGAGAAGAAGATGTGGAAGTGTCAAGTACTTTGCTCAATCCCTCAGGGGATTGTTGATTTGCCAGAGGTATGAAGGAGGAGATATATAAGGATAAGTCCAAGAACATCCTGTTAAAGGCATTTGCAATAGTATTGGGGTCATTACAGTTTGTCCCATTCAGTATCATGTCTGTTGGGGTGTTAGGTGTGGAGGTCCCAGGGAAAGACTTAATGTGAGCCCAGAATTTCCTGGGATCACATGCAGAGCTGGTAAGCAGATCCTTGCAGTACTTGCTTTTAGCTATTCTTATTTTCTTTCTACAGGAGCTTCTGTGGGTCCCATAGGTGTTATAATCAGACAACTGCCCAGTACATTTGAAGTGCCTCCAGAGTTTGTCCCTCGTGCATAGCTCAGCTAGCAGGTCCTTATGTAGCCACCTAGTTTGTCTACCTTTGACTCTCCTGGTGACCTTAGGAGCGTGTCAAGTCTGTATGTCAACGCATTTGGTAAGAAAGATGCATAGCGCCTCTTCCACACAGTTTGAGTGATATATCTCAGGCCAGTCAACGGTGGAGATGTCCTGAAGGAAGGAATTTACATCCAAATTAGCAAAATTTGTGAAAGTAATGTAGCATGGAGGGGGGGGATGGGGCAGCACCTGAGGCCCAAACACAGAAAACTGGAGCATGATCTGTTATGGCATCTGAAAGGATGCCAGATATAGGCAAATGCTCTGTACTGTTTGTGAGTAGCCAGTCAATCAGGGTACCTGTTTTTGTCAGATCTGGAGTCCTTGTCAGTTCAGTTATTATCTGATGTAGGTTATAGCTGCTGACCTCCGATATTAACGAACTATGGGTGGGTCCCAGCCAATTTAGATTTATGTCACCAAGGATTATGACCTCATTTTGGTTAGCATTAACCAGATTTCTATCAAGCAGTTCTTTAAAACCAGCGACACCCCCAGGAGGGGTTATAACCACAGATGACATGTAGTTTATTTGATCCAAGTGTGACAGTGACATGTATATATTTACATAACGTGGGTGAGGCCTGGTCATGGATGACAGAGATGTTGAGATGTTCCTTATGATAGATAGCAACACCCCCTCCATGCTTTGCAGTTGGCCTATCACTACGGATGAGGGAGTAGTTTGCAATAGAGCATGTAGTGTCAGATATTTTGGGTTTCAGCCACGTCTCTGTGATGCAAAGAATGTCCGGGTTGCAGTCTTTCGTCCATGCCTCTAGCTCATCTTTGTGACAGGTAAGGCTTCTGATATTCATGTGCACGATGAGAATACCTTTTCTGGCAAGCTTTGTTAAGTTACTGGCTGAGAAGTGGACAGGTAGACCAGGATTTGATTCAAGGTCCCTGAATGCAGGATTTTAGCAAAGCTAGAAAGCAGAGACTGACAGCGTGATAAGCAGGAGAATTCACTGCACACCTCCTCCTTCTTTCCAGTGCTAGAAGTACGTGAAAGAACAGCCCTTAGGGAAAGGGAGAGTGCTATGAATATTGGCCTCTGACTGTAGACAAGCAGGTTTGAGAAGCAAAAATTATGGTGGTCAGCTACCCTCCCTGGTGGTCACAGGGAATAGAGAGAGAGGATACATTCAGACAGAGGAGCGCAAGAGGGATAAGGATTACACCCCCCCACCAGTCGGTATCTAATCATAGTTTAAAGTACAAGGTAAACAGTAAGTTAGCATGTAGACGAAACCCACTGGTTAGCACAGCCAAATTGTTCAGAAACAGGGGAATACGGCAGTGGTAGAGTCGTTTTTCGCAGTGCGGTTGAAATACATGGGCAAAACTACCTTAGAGAACATAGTGGAAGCAAGTAAAAGTGTGCTCGAGATCAGAAAGCATAGGTCTCTACTGTGGTCAAAACTATGCAGAGGTTTAGAGCATAGCTCTGACAGTATTACCACAGAGAGTGTTAGAGCCTGAGAGAGACTATGACATGCGAGAAGTCAAACAGAAAATGTAGGATCCACCCAACTGAGACAATTTTTACATCAGCCCCCTAGCGGCCCAGTTTTATAACGAGCCAATGGAAATCCAAGCACTAGCCATATGACACGGAAAAAACAGTATGTAGTAAATGGCCACCCAGGGTGGGTGTGGTGGGGCGAGGGGAGCCGCCACAAAGTGTCGCTGGGGTATTCAGTTATGCCTTCACCGCCGCTGAGTGAGAAAGCAGCCAAGCTTGTGGTCCTCTGTGCTGGAGTGATGCCTTTTGTCTTGGGCTCCTTCAACTAGGGGACGCCTCGGAGGAGCGTTGGCCTGGTTTCGATCCGGAGGAGCAGCACTGGAAGTGGACTCCCAAGGGGGACTTTCCCGGTGGGTCCAAACCCGCGGTGGTCTTTAGAGGAGACCTTTTATGGTGGTTATGGTTTCACTGCCCGCTGAGCGAGAAAGCAGCTGGGCTCGTGGTCCTCTGCGCTGGGGTGATGCCTTTTGTCTTGGGCTCCTTCAACAAGGGGATGTCTCGGAGGAGCGGTGGCCTGGTTTTGATCCGGTGAAACCACACTGGAAGCGGGCTCCCAAAGGGGACTTTCCCGGTGGGTCTGAAGCCCTGGTGGGCTTTAGAGGAGACCTTTTATGGCGGTTACACCTTCACTGCCTGCTGAGCAAAAAAGCAGCCAGGCTCATGGTCCTCCACGCTGGGGTGATGCCTTTTGTCTTGGGCTCCTTCAACGAGGAGACGCCTCGGAGGAGCGGCCGCCTGGTTTCAATCCGGAGGAGCCGCGACTGGAAGCAGGCTCCCACGGAGGACTTTCCGGTGGGCTTTAGAGGAGACCTTTACAGCAGTTATGCCTTCACCACCCGCTGAGCAAGAAAGCAGCCAGGCTCATGGTCCTCTGCAATGGGGTGATGCCTTTGTCTTGGGCTCCTTCAACGAGTGGATGCCTCGGAGGAGCGGCGGCCTGGTTTTGATCCGGAGGAGCCACACTGGAAGTGGGCTCCCAAGGGGGACTTTCCCGGTGGGTCTGAAGCCCCGGTGGGCCTTAGAGGAGACCTTCACAAGGACATTAACCAAATTGAGGCAGTCCACAGAAGGGCAACCAAAATGGTGCAGGGAACTCATCAGAAAACATATGAGGACAGATTAATGGAAATCAATATGTATACCCTAGAGAGAGAGAGAGGGAGAGAGGTGATATGATTGAAACATTCAAACACCTTAAGGGCATTAACAAGGTGAAAGAGTCTAACATTTCAATATAAGAAAATAGCAGGACAAGAGGACACAGCATGAGATTAGAGGGAGGCCATTAAGGGGTCATGTGAGGAAGTTCTTTTTCACAGAAAGGGTGGTGGATACATCGAATGATCTACCTCAGAAAGTGGTGGCTATGAATACAGTGCAGGGCTTCAAACAGGCATGGGATAGGCAAAAGGGAGCATTACAGATAAGTATGAATAGATAGGCCATTGACAGAGCAAATGCCGATGGCACATTCATAACGTAGAAAAAGAAATGGGCAGACTGGATGGGCATTGTGGTCCTTATCTGCCATCAACTTCTAAGTTTCTCTGTTTCTATGTTCTGGCAGTGAGGTTTTGTCTAACCAAAACTCCTCTCTGGAAGAGTGGTCTGGAACTAGAAAATCTCAAGACCAAGGGGACAGGTAGTCCACTTGTAGTTGCAAAAAGAAATGGTCCTGGCCTTGCTCACACTTGGTGTCAGTTCCAGGTTCAGCCTCTAATTTGTCTGTGCATAAAAAGTATAAGGAAAAGCAATGACACAGGTCAAGGATGGATTCTCACCACTCAGTCCTGAGGCAACTGTTTATTTGGGTGCAGAAGTCCCAGTGCCCAGTCTTTCACATCTCCTTCACTGAGAGAGTATGTCACCACCTTTGTGCCCTTGGAACCGACTCCTACATCTCATCATTCCCTCTGCCTTCTGAGGATGCTGTGGATGAGCTGTTTGATGGACAGCTGTCATGAAGCTGTAGATCCTCCACAGTCTTTCGATTCTGTGTACAGTTCCATCTGTGATTCCTGGTATTTCCTCGGGGATAGTGCCATCTTCTGTGCCAGCACTGATACCAGTGTGTGTCAGTTTTGTGCAGTCATTGGTGCTGATGCTGTCACAGACACTTGTGCCAGAACTGTTGTCAGTGCTGTCTCCACAGGTGCTGTTGCCACCTTCAGCTCCAGGGCCTTCTTTGATGCTAGTGTGGCTTCCTCTTGGGATATCACTACCATGGTGGTCTTTGTACTAGGTGAGGAATACTTGAACTGCTGGCTCCAGCTCCTTTATTGGAGAATGAGCAGGAGTACAATCCACATCTCACTGATGATGAGACTGGGAATTCTGAAGAATGTCCAAACCCAAAGGACATTCAACTTGCTCAGACAGGGCACCAAAGAGGACCTTTCTTTTCAGTCACTGCTGAAGAATATGCACAAAGCTCTAAATTTTGGGATGGTGGCTGTGGATGATGCTAAAAAGATACAAATGGAGTAGCTCAATGAATACAATAAGTGTGATGTTCAGATCTCACTGATAAATCAGCCATTTCAGGCAATGAGTCTACTGTTCAGAAGTGCAATTAATTTCACTAGTTAACTCATCATCCAGTTTGAACAATAGACTTGTCATTGTCTGTAAGGGCTACTGGTACTACTTCAGAATGTCCTAGTCCAAGGGTTCTCAAATGGTGAGGCCAGCCTCCCTGGGAAGACCCCAACCTGTTCTAGGGGAGGCTCAAGCAAGTCTGAAAAAATACTGTATTTAAATTTTGAGTTTTACGTATTTTGTGTGAAGAGATGAAGCAAACTGAAAGAGGATTATTGTAGGTGAATTATATGTATTTATTTACTAATAGGTGACAAGGGAAGGTGAATGAGCCAAGGCTCATTTCAGGTGTACCCAGGGAAGGGTAGGTAGCGAATACATTTTAAATGGTAACTGCGAAACAATCAAGAAATACACAATTAACAACAGTGCAAACAAATATGAGCAATAAATGAATAATGAGTGGTGGTAATTGATCAATTTGTAGACTGATGGCAGAACAGCCCAAATACAAGGGTTGACCATAGAGGTGCTAGGAGCAATAGCAGGAAGGAGCAAAGTAATCCCAGAGAAGTTGCTTAGGAGCAGGGAAGGAGGGGGAGAGGCAAAGTATATAGGAAGGTTATTTCATATAGAGAGGAAACAGAGAAAGTTGTCTGACCCATGAAGGTAAGGCAACAAGGGGTAACAATTTTTCAAGAATGAAAATAGCGGAGCAAGTGGGCTGACCTGTGTGTGTGTGTGTGTGTGTGTGTGTGGGGGGGGGGGTTACAATAAGCTGAATAATATTTGTTTTATTTGTCATTCAGATAACACCTTTGAGCACAGGAGCTCTTTTTCAAAGGTTCCGCATCAGTATAAGACAAAGAACTGAATGTGAGCCAAGCACTCGAAGGGGTTTCAATTTATTCATGGTGTACTGCACAAAGTACAGTGTGTTATTTTTTTGGGGGGAGGCCCAAGATTATTTAAGTTTTTGGGGGAGGCTCAAAATCTTTTCCATGGATTTGGGGAGGTTCACTGTGACGAAGTCTAAGAACTATTACCCTAGTCACACGATTCCAGCGCACCCCCAGACAGGATGCACTTATGCCCCTTGTGGCCATCAGCACCAACGAGCCACCGCACTGACTTCAGAAACTGTCAGAAAAGTTAGTTTCAGCATGGCAGTAAGTAAAAAATACCTGAATACAGCCTAAAATTAGTACTTTTAAAAAGATTCTGCCCCTTGAAAATGAAAAATTAAGAACAACAACCCAAACTACAACATCCACATAGCACAAGAAAAAGCCTGACCACTTAAAATACTAATTGGATAAATAACCCATACACTTCCAGTACTTGCCTTTATATCCCTGATTTCTCAAGCACAGGCCATACTAAAATATCCCCATGCCCGGCGCAGCGGTAGCACTACTGCTTGTGGCGTCGATGACCGGGTTCAAGAATGAGCCTAGGGAGTTGGAGGGCTAGTCCGGGAGGGGGAGCAGGCTGAGCATCCCAGGACCAATAGCCTTCTCTGGGGAGGGAGGGGTTGCGACTCGGCACTTGGCCAACCCCAGGCGGAGGCCTGAGGGACAGCAAGCATCCAGCCACGCTGCTGTCGGAATGAGCGTGGCGGATGGTGGTATGCCTTGACGTTGGGGCGCACACCGCGCTAGCAAGAAAACAGAAAAATGGCTCACCAGGCACTGGGTAGATGGAGTGCCTGGTGTAGACACCAGAAGCTCCCACCTGCCTGCCCCAGGGCTAGACCCAACACAGACAAGAAAGTTCGGGGTGTATGGGCCCCACCTCGTCCCCGCCTGGGGGGTGAAGAGCCATGGCTACATGGGGTCCAGCAGGGCTCCAGATAGGTGAAGGAAGCTGGGCAGACACTGTAGGCACCTCCCGAAGGTGCGGTGCTTGGGGTCTAGAGGGAAAAAATAAATAAATATCCCATCCTCGGGCTGCAGTAGCAGGGAACTCTTCATGTCTGACTAGTCCTCTTCTGGTATGCTGTCTTCAACATGTTCTCCCAGACTCTTGAAACTTGACCACCGCTGATTTGTGCATGACAGTCTGTAGGCCACGCACACCTCCACTTACTAGGACACCTTTCAGCCCGACTGAACTAGCGAAACCACCCATGACCAAAACTGCTCCCTACCCACTTACACTTTCCTTAGCCGATCGCTCTTCCTCATGCCGTGGTGGTGGTGTACTTCTGTACTACTGTAACTACTACAGTGCCACACTTCTTGGCCAGTCCTCCAGTAGACCTCCTTCTGGTGGCTTGCAGCTGAACTAACAGTTGCCACCAATAAGCAGTTGCTTGTTGGGTGCTGCTATAACCCACCGAAAGCTGGTGTCCTTGGGCTTGCAGCCCTCCTGAACCTTCTTACACCTTCTTTCCCCACTAGAGACTCCATTATTGTAGGGGATTTCAACATTGACTGGGACACAAACCCGATTTCTGACTGCAACTCCACCATACAACAACACAATCTGGCCTAGCTAATTACCTCTCATACACACCTCAACAATTGGTCCAACAAACACACTACCTTGGACTGGATACTGACAACACAAGCAGGCAAAGTTGCTCATGCCAGCACACTGTCTGATGCCATTAGTGACCACTCCCCCATCTACTGTGTCTGGTGTACCAAACCCCCCAACGCCCCCACCTACCTTCCTGATTTTCCGCAGTTTCTCAAATTTTTACCCACTCAGGCTTTAGGATGACCTCAGAGCCCTTGACTGGACTTCCTTCTACGGTACCACTAATGCTGACTTTGCACTAGAATAAATAAATAATCAACCATAAAATCTATGTTCTGTGGTTTTTATGGTTATTTATTTAATTACTGATTTTAGTGTACAGGCAGTATGGTCTTTTGGAATAGCACCTTTTTAAAAATAAAGCAAATTGAACTGAATTGAATTTGTCTCAGCCCTGTCTCACATCCAAGACAAGCATTTCCCACTCACATCACATAGTGTGTGTGGGGGTGACACTCGTTGGCTCACATTGGACCTACTCAAGCTTATGAAGCAGTGTGACTCTAAGTTGGGCCAGCTATAAAGCTGCCCTATCCCCTTCCCATTGGAATGGCTACCGTCACCTGCGAAATCTCTGCAAGCGCCGTATACATTCTATAAAGTCTACCTACCTCCAGTCACTTCAATCCAGTCACCTAGGCAGCCCCAGTACTCCATTAATGCCTTGCCCCCCACAAACAGTCACCTTCCCCCCAAACACACAACAAGGCTCCCTCACTGACCCTACTGACATTCAAATGCACTTAATGCAGATTTCTCAAACCTTAGCACCTACTCTGCAAGCTCCCCCCACCCTTGCCCCCTCCGCCACCTTCCTCCTATTAGCCCCTTTTTGTTTTGAGATAATTTCTCCTCCTGGGACTCTTAAGCTCCTTCTCAGCCTACCATCTTGAGAGAGTGCTGGTAGCGATGGTCTATCCCCCCGTTTCTTAAAACTAGTGGCCCAGGACATTGCTTATCCACTCATCTTCATCTTTAACCTCTCCCTTACTACAGCCTCTGTTCCCTCTGTCTGGAAGCAGGCCAAAATTGTCCCCATTCATAAATCAGGTGACCCTAATCTTATTTTCATCTACCGTCCCACCTCCATTTTGCCCCATCTTGGTAAGCTTCAACAGAAGGCAGTAAACTACAAATTACAGAGCATATCTCCAAATATAATCTCCTTTCCCTCAGCAACATGGTTTGAAGGGCACAACACTACGGCTCTTGCCCTCTTCACGACCATGTGCTGAAATATGGATGAAGGAAAGCTAACAAGTTGCATTGTTTGTTGATCTGTCCGAGCATTTGACCTTGTAAATCACAACATCCTGATAGCAAAACTCGATGCCCTTGGTTTCTCCCCTGCCTCTACCACCTGGCTTACTAACTACCCCACTGGTAGAACCCAGATGGTCTGCCTTGGTGGTGTCACCCTCCCCCCTTGCCTGTCTGGGGTGTCCCCCAGGGATCTGTTCTTGGCCTCCTCCATTTTTCTCCTTTTCATTTTTTACCTCTTCATTAACTCTCTTCGCTGGAGGCCAATCCTGTAAATCACTCCTCTATGCTGATGACTTAATACTATACCAAAGTGACCCTCCCTACTCTATCCGTCATTCTTACCGATGATTTCTGGCACATTGTTAGTTCTCCTCAACAAACTGTTGGTCAATGCTGCCAAAACAAAGGCCATGCTTTTTAGTTCCAAACTTAAACTTTCTACTCTAGTCCACAACGATGGTCTTCTCACTGTCAAATCCCCAGATGGATCATCCCTTGACACTGTTCTGGCCTTCAAGTATCTGGTGGTAATCCTGGACCTGTCCTTAACCTACACTGACCACATTGCCTCACTGATCTGGCACATAAACCAGGAGATAGGGCTCTGCTATCACATGATTGACCACACTTTTGTTGGAAGCCCACCTTGCTATTGCCCATGGCAACCTCCTTCCCCTCCTTGACTACTTCCTCACCTCCATTACCAACCTTAACTGCCTGGATGCTACCTACAGTTGTATATACTGACTTAAATTCCGGCACTCTCACCTCTGAAAATCACACTGGACCACTTTATTATCAATTAAAACTTATTTATTGAAAAAATAAAAAAAACTTTCCACCCCATGGAAAGCATAAAATATGATGTAATGCATTTCAAACATTCTAAGTGTCCTTTATCAAAGATCTTTGACAAAGGGCGCTTAGAATGTCTGAAATGCGTCAGATCATAGTTGATGCTCGTCATGGGGCAGGAAGCTTTTTATTTTTTCAATAAATGAGTTTCAACAGATTATAAAGTGGTCAATGTGATGTACAAGGTAAGAGTGCCAGAATTTAAGTCAGTATCTAGACAATCAGTTTCCTGAGCACCTCTTCCTTGTGTGGGTATTCTTCTAAAAGTCTACAATCGTATATGTCACCTTGCCCTCTGCGTCCCTCTCCTCACTCATCACTGCACTCTATTCCAGTCCCTTAACTGGCTCCCTCCACAAGCATGACGCTCCTACCTGCTGGCCCAGACTGTTGCTTATACTTTGCACAATCCCTCCTACTCTTCACTATCCCTTCTTATCCAGCCTAGAACCTACTGCTGCAACCTATGTCAGTCTTCATATCTTCAGCTAGAACACCCTAACATTACTACGAGGATGGGCCTAAGACCCTTCTCTGCAGCGGACCCACACTATGGAACAACCTTCCCTCCCTACGTTCTCTGACCCACCTCTAAATCTAAATTCCCTGTGAAGAATGCACTTTCTGTCCAACACGCTGCATCTGCCCACAGGCCGCTAGCATGTCTTCACATCCCTTGCAGCTCACCCTTACCCCTTCCCTCTAGAGCTCCCCTCTCCTCTCCCATCCTGAATGCTATTGTTATTCCTTTTGTTGAATGATGAAGCAACCTTACCCTGTTTACCTAACTATTATATACCTTGTTTGCTCAATTGCTGATGTACCTGGTGCTGTTTACCTTATATTTTCTCTGGTGGCTTGACCTCCACTGTTATGTTTCCTGTATGATACACGCTGCTCTCTCACTGTATTTGTACGTTGTATGTGCCAGTTTCTGACCCAGGCCATGCCTGAAAAAGGTCTTCGGATTAGTGCACCAACCCGGTTACTAAATAAATAAATAACTTAAATAAATAAAGCTATTTACTGTACTCTACCTATAGCAGATGCTTTTGTTGTCTTGACTAACAATGATAAGGCAATTGCCACGAAGGAGCTTAAACAGCCTACTGAAGCTGCTCTCAAAGCAGGACCTCTTTTTGGTTATTACACAAGGATTTTTTTCTAGTAGCCACCATTTGAGGGCTGCTTTGGAGGCCCCTGATGCAGCAGCATGACCAGCTACTGCACAGATATTTATCTGGAGGTACACCTGACTACAAATGGCAGGATTTGTCTCTGATGAACAACAGAAGATTACTAATGTTCCATTTGATGGAACTAATCTCTTTGGTTAGGCATGTGGAGGAGGCCTTTAAGGAGTCCGTCAAAAAGAAAACAACCCTTAAGAAGATGAAGAACATCCATGCTCCCCCTCAGGGAGGTAAAGACCTGGCTTCTTCCCACAGCAACAGCTCACTGGATGATACACAGCAGTATTATCTCCACCCTAATATGATGGGTACTGCTTGTAAAAACACATTTGCTATGAATTCGCGGTGACAATTCAGAGCACAGTCATACTTTCTTTTTCTGTTAGCTCCAACGTTGTCAGTGAGACTGCATCTGAGAGTTGGTTTGATTCTAATGAAGAATATTGTCGATGATGATTTGGTAGACTGGCATTATGTGACACTGTTTTTCAGCATTTTACAAACACAGTAAGTAGTTTTGTCCGACATGTTGCTAATCTTTTTAGTGCCTTGTAGTTTTGACAGTTCAATCCTTCAGTTTGGAAAGCTACTATTTAATCAGTATGTTAAAAAAGAACAGGCAGGCAGCACTAAGAGCGCCACACCCAAATGTGGGACTAGTCCCAATCTGCGCTTTGTGTGCAAAACACTTTTTTTTACTTACTGTTTACTGTAGTATAATAGATTGTATCACAGTAATTTTGCTTACTTCCAGGTTCACATTTTCTGTAACTACAAATCCCAGAATCCCCTGCAGCTGAAATCAGAGCAAGGCTGCAGCTATAGAAGATTCAATAGCCTGCAGTGCATATTAAAGTTTTTATAAGCTCTGGGACCAGATATTCAAAGCTTAGCATGTCACACAAAGTAATTGTGCCAAGTTAGCATGAGGATTGCACCAAAATCTCATATTCAAAGGGGCGTGCAGTATGCCCTAAAACCGTTAGCAACTACTTGCAAAGAAAATGTGTGCAGAGTGCAAAAGCAGGGACAGGCCCATGCATACCAGTGTAGCTTGATATTCAACATGTTAGTACTGTGCAATGTGGTTAGCACAGGCCACTTAGCCATGCAATTACAGCCTATAAAGAGGTCAACCAAACCCAGGCAAACCCTAGAGATGGGTGGAGGCACTACAGGCAACACTGCAGGATGTTATTCAGGGGAGCAGACATTGTGTATATGCTGCAGCAGGTAGTACAGGAGGAGGAGAAGGCAGATGCCCACACTAGGCCCATATGTAGGCTGCGGAGATGCTATACTGCACACAGTACTGACCATAAGTTACATATGAAGTCTTCAGTGATGACCACCTCATGGGCTGGTACAGGCTCAACAGGCCCATGCTCAGGCAGCTGTGTGAGCTCCTGCATGCTTCAGCTCTGGTCAGATACCCAACATAGTCATGCATTGTCCATTGAGCTCAAGGTGATGGCTGCAATATATTTCCTGGCCACAAGAACATTCCAGACACTAGTGGGGGACACCACCGGTATCTCACAGTCCACCACTTCATGTCTGTTGGGAGAGTTCCTAGATGCTCTGCTAAACCATGCTGGTGAGTTTATCATATTCTACAGCACCCCAGCAGAGCAAATAACAACCATACAGCAGTTCCATTGAGTTGCACATCTACCAGCTGAACATGGTGCCATTGACTGCACCCATGTTGCCATCCAGGCATCCAACGGTGATGGAGTGGATGTTTACCTTAATAGGATAGGGTACCACTCAATCAATTGCCAGAAGGTGTTTGATGCAATGGGGTGCATCAGCAATATCCTGGCGCAGTACCCTGGCAGCACCCACCATGCCTTCATATGGTAAAACTCCATCCTGTGCCAGACATTTGAAAGTGGGGGCACCCCTAGTGGCCACCTCATCGGTGAGTATGCCCCACTGGCTCCCCACCGCAGCCCCATATGGGACATGATGGCATAGACCCATGTATGGTCAATAGGTCCCAGGTATGCTAGGGTCTATGGATGGACTAAACGGACCAGTGATTGTTGCTTGGTGTCACTGTCCATGTGTCCATGCTGTTATGTGATATAACCTCTGCCTGCTCCTTCACAGGGGACAGTGCCTGTCCATTGTGTCCCTGTCTCCTCACACCTGTCTTCCATGCTACATTGGTTGCAGAGGTCAGATACAGTGCAGCACACACCACCACACGCAACATCACTGAACTGTGTCTTTGGCATGCTCAAAATGTAGTTTTGTTGTCTTGACCATTCCAGTGGTGCCCTACCGTATACCCCTCACAAGGTCTTTGCCATATTGCTTGCTTGCTTGTTGCATACTACACAACATGGTGCTCAACTGTGGGATATCATGCCATCCACAGATGTACAGTCTGCATCAGATATGGAGCCAAAGGACCAGGGGACACTGGAGCAACTTGACAAGGCATGATCTCAGAAGGCCTAGGAGGGCCCAGGAGTACAGAATTCACATGAAGAGAGACTAAAGGAGCTTAGTATGTATACTCTTGAGGAAAGGAGGGAGAGGGGAGACATGATAGAAACGTTCAAGTGCCTCAAGGGAATCAACAAAGTCCAAGATGGTAGCATCTTTCAGAAAAAGACATGTGCAAGAACAAGGGGGTACAATTTGAAGATAGAGGGGGATGGCTCAGGGGCAATGTGAGGAAGTATTTTTTCATGGAGAGGGTGTTAGGTGCATGGAATGGCCTTCCTGATGAGGTTGTGGGGTCAAAACAGTGGGGAATTCAAGAATGTATGGACAGACATAAGGCAATTCTAGTGGAGGGTAGGAGGAAGTAGGCTGTTGGTTAACTTGGATCTGTAGCTTATCCAGTAGGTAGAGAAATGGGCAAACTGGTGGGCCAAGCAGTCTTTATTTGCTGTCAAAGTCTATCTCTATGTCATATGTGACATCTATGGACCTGGTAGGTGAGTAATGTATTATGACACAGAATGGGCACTAGAAACAACAAGAACAACAATGCAAGTAGTGCAGTATGCTAATAAAGGGGTAACATGGCAGGCGTAATACCAGTGCTATGCTACCAGACAATGGGGCAAATAGGGTACACACAAGCAGGCTCTATGACACCGATTCGACAAAAATTCTGTCAACCAATGTTACATCGATGGATTTATGTCAACGGCAAATTGCGGTTGGCATAAATCCATCTGGAAAGCTATCTGTTTTTTAGGGAGGCTTTGCCTCCCAAACCCCCCATGTGCGGGGCTCTGCCCCTGCAACCCCCAGACCTAAGGATTATCAACTCCGAGTTGGAGTCGATTCGGGGAGGGGGTGCAGGACTGGGGAAAGAGTATCAGAGTCCCGGGCAGACTTAACAGCAATCTGTCGATGTTGTCGGCATCGATGCGTTTGCTGTAAAGGTTTTTCTGCGGGATTGGCATAAGGACACAAGCGTATGCCTATGGTCATATGTGGTCCAGGTTCCAACAGAGATAAATGCCATCCAGGTGGGGGGGGAGGACGAGGGGTGCATGTGAAAATAGGCTCACCATGCATGAGGGTAGCACAGGGGAACACACAAACATAGGCAGCAAGGAGCTCCACAGGGATACCTGCCAGCCAGATAGGATGGAGACTGTACGCCAAGCCATCCATGCTGGGGTCGGACAGCCTGGGCCTTGACACAGGCAAGCTGAAGGTGGCTTAGGGGTACAGTGGGGGTACTGGGGACACCCTGGTGCCAGGGGGTGGACATGCACTTCTAAAGTCTGCCCCCGACTATTCCCCAGGCATGGACAGACTGTCTGCACAGCCCCCTGTTTGGTGGTGGGGGGGGAGTATGGACATCAGCCACAGTATGGGGGATGTCTGTGATGATGGTGTCACCTGGCCTCAGACATGAGCCTGTGGGGCACTGCTCCTAGGAAGGTTCAGGTCACAACCTGGTGTGTACAGTGGCCTTTGTGACCTGGGAATCCCAGGCATACTGGGCATTCGTGCCCAGGCACCATGTGGCATTGGTATGTGGCTAGGTGTCTTGTGGGGTGACACTACTCACACTAGACAGGCTGATGCTATGGCTGACCCTTGCACTGCCCGCACCATAGCTGCAGCCTCCTGCACAGTGCCACACAGGTCATGTTGGACCACCACAGACTCAGCGAGTCATGTCTCTGCCCGCTGCTCAGTACGCTGCTCAGTACGCTGCATGTTCCTATGCGGTATTTGGTGGAGGCTCTCATGTCCTCATGCAGCATGTGGCAGAGGTGTGTCTGCTTCTGCTGCACAGCACTCTGTGCCTTCACTGAGGACCTCAGCAGCTGCCTGTTCTCAGCTGCATCCCACTGTCACCAGGAACTGTCCAATGGGACAGGGTTGGGCTGCACCTGCAGCCATTGTATGGGCTGGGGCTGCAGCATGAAGGATGCAGCAGCCCATGGTGGGTGCAGCGTTCTGGCTGTTGGTGGCCCATTATGATGGACGTGGGGCAGCAAGGCTGTGGACATACTGTTGGGGGCATCATGTGAGGCATCACAGTGGCCAGACCTACGGTGTCGGCGGGGAGTGGCAGGACAATAGTTGTAGTGGTGGTGGGGTCCTGGGGTGGTACAGTGATGGCTGTGCCAGGGACAGAAGTGGGCAGCATCTCTGCATCGACTAGGACACATGGTGACTGTGGCTGGACCACAGTGATGTGGGTACTGGCAGTAGGGGATGGCCCATTCCAGTTTGGGTCATGTTCTGCCTGCTCCAAGCTCTCAGTGTAGGGTTCATCGTCATTGTTGCTCACTGCTGCAGCCTTCTCGCTGCTGTCCTCTGGGTGGTGTGGATGGGTGGGCACTGGGAACTGCACACACGAGGATGGTCCAGTGGCATCCTCCTCTGTGTCTGATTCCATTGACTGTGCTGTAGGGAGAGGATAGTGAAATTATATAGTACAGTACTGGACAGGGCGGTGTACAGGCAGAGATGGCATGCATGCCCTGGTGTATGATGTGAAGTGCAAATGCATTGTGTGCAGTACAGAGACCATACCCTGCAGGGAGAGGCACATCCTTACACTGGGAACATGCACACTGTTACCATGGGGACACAACACATCACCAGTGTCCACACACCCCATCACCAATGTGCACACACACACCACACACATGTACGTACACCCAGCACTATTGTGTACACATCCCACCACCTGTGGACACACACCCAACACCAGCAAGAAAACATGCAGCACAGTGTAGACATACACCCCAGCTGACCTGACACACCCCACCACCCCTTGGTGCACACATCCCAGCCACGAGGGCACATGGGCAGCAGCTAATGGGACACTGTTGTGGGCATGCTTGCAGATGGTCACTCACTCGGTGATGGGGTCACAGTAGTGCTGCCCACACCCCGTGTGCTATGTAGTCTTGGCCTTGTCATGCACCCATACTACTAGACACCCACGCCAACACAGATGGCCTATGGGGGGATCACACAGGTATTCACATGGCTGGACAGGTCCTACTCAGCTTTCATATCTGGCACGCGATACACCAGTCACCTTTACGGGCCAAAGTGTGGATGCTATAGCCTCCTCCGCCAGACTGGGGGATAATGCAGCCTCCATTGCAAATGGGCCCCTGCCTGTGGCATGCAGCTCCTTGCGCTCTGTTGCCATGGCCTCCTTCACGCATCTCTTCATGACCTTGAAACACTTCTACACCACTTCAACATGCCTGGTCCATTCACCAATGGCATTCTCCTCCTCTGTGATCTCATACCAGGCCCGCCGGACATGGGCATCAGAGCTTTTACAGCAGGACATGACATCTTCTCTGGCCTTGTATGCCTGTTCCAGTGCCCGCAACTCCTCTGTGCTGAAGCAGTGGGCCTGTAGTTTGTCAGATTCCTCCATGGTACCTGCCAGACAAAGGAGGTGCAAGATGTGTGACTGGAGTGCTCAAGCAGTGGCACACAGCAGAATAGATCATGAGTTGGCCCGCACACCCCAGAGGCATCCCGGGAATGTCTGCCTTTCCACAACCCAAGCCCTAACAACTGTGGACCTACCATGTGCCCACTTGGCTATAGCGATGGCATCAGGCAGGGGTGGACAGGGGCATGGACCCATGTACCCCTGGTCCGACAATATAACCGCAGGTCTGTGTGGGGGCAACCATGCCAGCAGTAGGGAGCATGGATCAGTGGCCACTCCCAGACATGGCAACAGCAGTACTAGAGGATGAGGGCACCAGCACAGTGCTTTGCCAAATGCCCCCTGTACAGCTGCATATGTCATACACACAGGGTACAATGCTCAGGTGTCCTAGGCTTCCATCATGGTGTAACCCTGCCACCCTACTGGCAAGGCTACAACTGGCATCATGCGGCCCAAGTTATAGTGTTACATGATGGACGACCCCTCCACAGAACAAACTAGACCTGGTGAATGGGATGTTACTGGCCCCCACCACAGTACAGTCTCTATAGCAGGGCCCTCACAGCTCTGTTGTATGTCCTGTAATGTACAGGGCATGGAACATGTGCCCATGGACATTGTATCCACAGTGGTACTGCCCATACACAGGGACAGCACCTACAATGTCCACCACAGCACACCATGGAAGGTTCTGAAACACTACTGACCCCATCCCAGACATACAGTGGCACTGCACCAATACCATGGTGCCATGTGCTTCATAATACAACAGCACATATTCCATGTTCCCCTGCTGCGTACAACATGACATGTTGCCACATAAAGGTTCTGTTGATCCTTCAGATGCCTGCACAGCTATGGGGACTTGGGTCCATCCTGCAGCTCCAGGGCAATGTGCCGTACATGATGTCAGGTAGATGTGCTACCCCCACCTAGTATATGCAGTGCTCTCAGAAATCCTGTACATTACAGGGCATCACAGGTGCCTATATGGGCATATGTCCCATACCATCATCTTGGTATATGGGACAGAGGGCATGTTATGTAGCACAGAACTGAATGTCAACCACAGGAACTCATGCACAGCACCCCAGGGTACATGAACATTGCTGGAATTTTCTGTGAATACTGGACATGCCACATGCATCTGAGGGACAAAGGCAAACACATAGTCCACTGCAGACATCTCATAAGCTAGCTAGCACATTCCACAGCACACTTACCTCAGTTCACCTGCAGTTCCACTGTGCTATCTAGGTGATATATTGTGTTCCTTTTAATAGCCCTGGCACAATCTAACATACTAGATGCCAGCAGAGTAGGCCTTTTTGTCTATCAAGTCTGCTCGTGCTTTAGCACCCTGAATGGGCACTGTAGCCATCTACCTGGCTCCTGACATTGTTGCACAATCCCCAAGTCCCACCCCCCCCCCAGATAGCCATCCTCTTCTTTAAACCTTGTCTATACCTATCCCACCCTCTCTTGAATCCTTCCACTGTGGCTGCCTGTACCAGCTCCCTGGGCAGCGCCTTCCACAGATCCACCACTCTCTCTGTGAAGTACCTCCTCCTCCTTTCCCCCTTAATCTTCCCCCCTCAGTCTTCAAACTGTGTCCCCTGGCAATTCCCCCTTCCTTCCACTGAAAGATCCTATCTCGGCTTACCTTATTTACTCCGTTGAGGTACTTGTATCTGTAATCATGTCCCCCAATCCCTCCTCTCCTCCAGCGAGAAAGGTTGACTCCCTGATCGCTCCTCATATGTCATATCCCCCATGCCCTGGATCATTTTGGTTGCTCCTCTGGACCCTCTGCAGGAGTTGAATGTCCCTCTTTAGGTCGACCTCAGAACTGCACACAGTACTCAGGTGTGGTCTAACCAGGCTGTTGCACAATAGCAAAACCACCTTCCTGCTGCTAGAGTTAATCCCCCTAGCAAGGCAGCCCAGCATCCTATTTGCCCTTACCGCAGCCCTCCTACTCTGCTCTGAATTATTCATGCTCGCATCCACCAGGACTCCCAGGTCTCTTTCCCCTTTTGTGGCCTGCAACTCCCCCCCCAGGGTATACACATAGTTGGGGCTTCCCCACCCTAGATGTAGCACCTTGCACTTGTAGGAGTTGAATTTCAATTTCCAGATGTCCAGAGTATCCAGGTCTTGTTGCAGGGCCAGTCTTCCCTCCTCCCCTTCCACCACTGCCCCCAGCTTGGAGTCATCCGCAAAGAGACTCATTTCACTCCTGATACCTTCTCTGATACCGTAGATGTAGGCATTGAATAGGAGGAGCCCCAGAACTGATCCCTGAGGGACCCCACTTATGACCTCCCTAGGAGCTGAGACCTCCCCCTCAACTACTACTCTTTGAGTGAGCTCAGACAGCCAATTTCCAATCCACCTAACCGTCAGTGGGCCTACCCCATCCTCCCCAGCTTCCCCAGCAGGCCATTGTAAAGAACCAAATCAAACGCCTTGCTGAAGTCCAGGAACAGGACATCCACGGGTTTCCCCCTGTTGAGAGCCGATGTCACCCACTCGTAGAATTCAACAAGATTGGTTTGACAAGATTTACCTGGCACAAACTCATGCTATCAGTTATCCAAGTACCCCTTTCCCTCCAAGAAACCCTCCATCCTTTCCTTAAGTATGCTGTCCATTATCTTCCCCACCACCGACATCAAACTGACGGGCCTATAGTTTCCTGGCTCTTCTCTCCATCCCCTTTTATGGATGGGGACAACATGTGCTTGCCTCCAGTCCCTTGGTACCTTCCCCATCTGCAGTGACATGTTAAAGAGATCCACCAGTGGTGCAGCCAAAACATCCGACAACTCTCACAGCACCCTGGGATGAATAGTGTTGGGCCTCAGAGATTTGTCCTTTTTTAGGGACTTGAGGGCTTCCTTCACTCAGCGATAGGGATATCAGCATCTGTCTTCCCCTACAGTAGACCCAGCCTGGCGTCCCTCATTTGTACTACCACCCTCAGCAGAATGCTCTTCAGTAGGTGCCCCAATCTGCAGGTCTGCTGCTCCTTTCATGTCCTGTACTGCGTTATTTGGGAATTCCCCTGGCCTTCTCCCTAGTGAACACGAGACACAGTACCCATTCAATATCTTCGCCTGCTTTCCAGACTCTTCCACCCACCCCTCAGTTGACCTCAACCTACTGAGCTAGCACTTGACCTTCCTCCTCTCCCCAATATACCTAAAGGAGCCCTTTTCCCCACCCATATCCCCTGTGCCAGCCTCTGCTCCTTCCTGGCCTTTGCCCCTCTCACCACTTTGGTGATCTGCCTAGCTGTAAGGTGATAGTTTTCCTTTTCCCTGTCTCCTCTCATTTTTTTGTACCTACTGTAGGCAGCCTTTTTCTCCCTTACCACCTCCTGGACCTCCTTATTCTACCAGCATGGCTTGTGAGACCCATCTCCCTTGCATTTCAGATTTGCACAGGTCCTGGTGGCCTCCTGTATCCCCAGCTTAATGATCTCCCACCAGTCTTCTATGTCCAGTCCAGGGTTAAGCCCCCTCAGATGTCCCCTGAGAATATCCCCCATGTTCCTAAAATCAGCCCCCCTAAAGTCAACTATCATCGTTCTTGAATGGTCCCCCCAACACTGAGCCGAAACCAGACTGTATCGTGGTCATTCCCAGCCAGGGGTTCTTCCGTGACCAGATCCCGCACAAGATCCCCATCCGCTAAAACCACATCCAGTGTATGACCCTCCCTCATAGGTAGCATGCTAATGTACGCAGCACTGCCGATAATGATGTGCTAATGTGACCGTTTGCCCACAGCCTGCTCAATGACCTAATCTGGATATCATAGCTGAATATTACAACTTTGCCCACTATGCTAATGGCGGTTTGTGTCTGAGCACCTGTCTGTGTAGTGCAAATGGTTGCACGCCCTATGGCCATTGTGCAGGAATAATGATGTGTCTCACCTATGATATCATCGCACAGCCCTGCACAAAGCAGCCCTGTGCAAGTGTGTAGTGCTGCCCAGCAGGATGCATGTGTAATATGCACATATGGAGTCTGAGCATGTGCCAACCCATAATGGCCACTTGCCCCTGCCCCCACCCCAGACATGCTTGTTGCTCAGCACAATGAGGCATTGTGCAGTGCTACAATTGCAATGTATTGTGCAAATGTGTCATAGGACCTCACACAGGAAACAGCATGGCACCAGCCTCTGCAGCACAGACACAGCACCAGCCATGAGTGCACGATAACGATGACCTCTCATGCAGCATGACCACAGGTGATTATCCTTAAGTGGCCAACCTAGTTGACCTGGTGGTGGCCAGAGAGGAGGAACTGCTGGGAGAGGTGTTGGGGTGGACAGGCCCCGGGGTGAGGTCTGGATCTTGGTAGGCCATCACTTGACCCACAGAATGGGGGGGGGCTTGTACCAGGACCAGTATAGGCACCACTTTAGTGATCTGCAGCAGAGGAAGGCATGCAGGCTGTGCACCCTGCAGCCCATGGTCACTAATGGCACAGTACCCAAGCCAGGTAGGTACGGCTGAGTGTACAGTGAATGTGTGTACAGGCATGTGTGCAGGCCTGTGGCAGGGTGCACTGTGTTAGGGCAGTCCTCCCCGGGCATTGTACATGCCACATGTGTGCCCTGACATTCCCCTTTGTACACTGGGACATGCCCTGCCACATGGTAGACTAGGTTTGCTGGCAAATGTACTTAGCTTTACCCGAGCTCTTTTCTTCTATGTTTGCTTGTAAGGACAGAGCAAGGAACATTATCAGATCAAGAAAAACGATTAAGGCTTCTTTTGGCTAGGCAGATTTACTGTGTGTTACTATTTTCTTTTGTACTCACAGGGTTTGTTACTGTTTTTTGCTAACATTTTACTGCTTTATTGTTCTCTGATTCAAATTGCTGTTGCAGGGTATACTTTCTGTTGCATTATTACAGGGTGTGCCTACAGGTTTTGTTACTGGTTTGTGCTTACAGATTATTGCTGTAATATTCTCTGATTCAATTGTTTTTTTACAAGGTAACTTCTGTTACTGCTTTATTTTTCTCTGTAGCAAAGTGTTTTTGCAGGGTGTATCTTCTGCAAAATTGTTACAGGTGGTGTTTACATTTTTGTGACTTTTTTATCTATCATTAGGCTACGCTTTCAGGGTTACTGCATTTGTTGTTGGTTGATTGTTACTGCTCTTATGTCCTTGTTTCTTTCATCTGTAGTTCTTCTTTTTCGGCAGGGAAAGGGCCTAGCCACCCACCCCCATCCCCAACTACCCCATGCTACACTCCTTTTATAGAGTAGCACAGTCGTGACATTTCCGCAAAGCAGGAAGGGGAGGATCAGAGGGGTATCCACACAGTGACCTCACTTACAGGGGCACAAGTAATTTAACTTGTTATAACAAGTTATGCAAAACAAACAAACAAAACAAAAAATCAAACTTTTGCTTTCATTTTCCTCCTTCTAATTACTCGATCAGGTTATAAACCCGGCAGCTCATCTGGAATGGATATTATTAACTGCAGGTGCTGCAGGATACTTTTCAAAAGGGCAGTTATACAGGATTTAGGACGCTGTCCTACATGCTGGACCACTGGAGATCTAAGGGCTCAGCTCCAGGCAGCATGGGAAGAGATTACATATTCAGGAGGAAATATATTATAAGAACTGCCCATTTCCCCAACATCCAACTGAAGCACCTCGACTGCAGAGGATAGTTGGTCTGGCAGGTTGGCAGGTGGTTAGGAGGGGTAAATCGGGTGCCCCATCACTCAATGCTCTCCAGTGCATCACCTCCATAAACCACATAAAAACTACAAACAGGTATCTGCCTCTATCTCTGAAATCAAACAAAGGGGCAGAGGACACTGCAGAGCAGGTCACTGCAGCAGAGGAGCTAGCACAACAAAACTTGCCCAAAACAGGAACCAAATCTTTAAGTTTAAATAGTCATATAACGATTAAACCAGCGGTGTGGGTGGGGGAGAAGTGGTGCTTAATACCTAAGACTGCATTCATGAGATTGGTAGATTAGTGAGTGATGATTCTTTTACAAAAGGTTTCACATGAAGTCATAGACAAGTTCAAAGCTGAAATAGACCATGTACTTAATGACGTTTTTTTAAGGGGATACATTACGGATTTGGAGTATAGAACTCTGACAGTTAATCATCCAGTTATTCCAACACTTTATGCCCTACCCAAAATTCATAAAAGTCTGGTGCAGCCACTGGGGAGACCTATTGTGTCAGGTAGGGGCTGGTTGACAGAACCCCTCTCTATGTGCCTACAGTAGGTACATTTTTACAACCCTTGGTACAGAACTTAAGGTCCTGTCTCAGGGATTCTACCCAAGTAGTCCAGATTATGGAAGATCTCTATATTGAACCGGAGTGGTATTCTGCAGTGATATATGTCAATTCTCTGTATACAGTGATACCACATCAGGAGGGATTAAGTGCCCTTTCTTTCTTTTTGGAGAAAAGAACAGAGGAAGAATGAGTTAGGACTCCACACATTTTCTTGTTCAGCTGGCAGGTTTGGTTTTGAAATGAATATTTTTTTGTTCCAGGGACAACTTTACCACCAGATACGGGGAACGGCCATGGGCACAACAATGGCCCCAAGTTATGCCAACCTCTTTGTGGGCAAGTGGGAAGTAAATCATCTGTATGGCACTGCCACAAATTCACACATTGCCTGTCTGGATTTGTGGGGGTGCTTTATAGATGATATTTTAATTGTATGGAAGGGCACACAAGAGGAGTTCTTGTGTTTTACTCAGTGGATGGAGCATACCAGTTGTTGCCTAAGGTACAAATTTGAACTTAGCCGGACAAGCATACCCTTCCTAGATTTGAAAATATACAAAGATGGGGGGGGGGGGTTGCACTACTCTATTTCAAAAAAGCACAGACAGGAACACCTTATTGAGGTTTGACAGTTGTCACCCTTACCACACACACCATAATATACCAAAGGGACAATTGGTCAGAACCCTGAGAAACTGTACTGAACGGAAAGAATACATTAATAAGAGAGGGGTACAGAAACATAGGTTTTTAGAAAGAGGCTACAGCCGACATAGCATTGCATTAGCTATTAGAAAAGTAGATGAACTAGATAGGGGCGAGGTGTTACAATATAAACAACAGGAGATTGGAAAGAAATGTCCTGAGTGCCCCTTTGTGACCAACTTCTCAAAACGAGCTAATGAAGTTAGGTAGATCATTGCAAACAATTGGCCCATCTTGGAGCTTGAACCTAGGTTGGGAGAAGTAGTTAAAAAAGGACCCAAGGTAATTTTTCGCAAATGCAAAAGCATAAAAGATTATGTAGTATCTAATATGACATCGATCCAGGAAATGAGCAAACAGATGCTTTTAGCACCCAATCCCAAAGGCACATTTAGGTGTGGCAACTGTGTATATTACAAATATGTACACAGCTGTAAAACTCTAATACACCCCGTCACAGGGAAGATCATTGAAATTAAAGATCTTATAACATGTAATAGTGCGGGGGTGGTTTATCTACTGTCATGTGACTATGGGGCATATTATGTGGGGTAAACTGTATGGAAATTTAAGGTTAGGATAGGTGAGCATGTGAGAGCAGTCGAAAGGGGTGACACCAGCTATGCCATTGTGAAACATATACAACAAAATAATTCACAAAGATATACATAGTGGGGATAGTGGGGACAAGGAGACGCCCTGGGGCGAAATGGGTCCAGGAAGGGATCCTCCTGTCTGGTTCCCATACCCAAGTGTTTTGCTTGAGCCAGCAGGTAGCACGGTCATCCTCGGATGCTCATCCTACTCAGGCGGTGTTGTGCAATGCCAGGTCTATTAAAACAAGACGGCTATTATAGCTGATTTTGTTGGGACATCTGACCTGGCGTGCATCACTGAGACCTGGCTGGATGAGAATGCTGGACCAGTTTTGGCAGCAGCAATTCCAGCCGGTTACTCAGTGATACACCGCCCGAGGATGGATCATAGGGGTTGGGGTGTTGCTATCTGTTTTAGATCAGAACTGGGCCTAGTGGAGGTACCAGTGGGAACTACCAAATCCTTTGAATGTATAATAGGCGAGGGTGTGGGGTGCAGGATACTTCTCGTGTACCATCCACCAGGTGATGGGAATGTTTTCCTGTGGGAAGTCACAGACTTCATTGTCGACCTGACATTGGGGTCCCCCAGATGGTTGGTTCTGGGGGACTTCAATGCCTGGGTCGACGATGAACTCTCGCAGTTTGGTCAAGGCTTCTTCCAGTTAATGATTTCACTGGGCTTCACACAGGTTATTTCCTCCTCGACCCATATTGGTGGTCATTCATTGGATTTGGTGTTCCTTCTGGGGATGGAGATATCCAATTTGGTGGTGGAACCAGTCAGATGGTCTGATCATCACTCCATTGGGTTCAGTTTTGAGGTCACCCCTAGTAGGCCGGCCCCGATGGAGATGGTCCAGTATCACCCTTTAAGGGGTGTTTCCCCGGATGGCCTGATGGTGGTGCTGGACCTATCGGGCTTACCAAGAGATTGCATGGATCCAGGAGACCTGGTACTTGCCTATAATAAGGCGGTGGCAGGGGCCCTAGATTCCATTGCTCCTGTTCGTGTTCATCCTCTCACTCTTCGCCCAAGGTCTCCTTGGTTCGATGAGACTCTGAGAGAGTCGAGGAGAGTTGGATGAAGGTTAGAGAGGTGCTGGTGGAGGTTGGGCCTGGATTGTGACAAACTTAGTTTGATGGACCACTATGTGATCTATCAATCTGCAATCTCTCGTAAGAAGGCAGAATTCCTGTCCAGAGAGATTGCTGCTGCACAGAATAGACCAGCTCAGCTCTTCCGGACTGTGGACAGATTGTGCAATCCAGTCTGTCTTCAGCCCAGAAGAGCTTTTTCTCAAGAATGGTGTGAGGAGTTTGCTCTATTCTTTTCAGATAAGGTTGCCACAATCAGTTCTGATAACCGTTTGACCCTCTCTAATGGGAGTTGTGATGGTCGGCAGGAGATGTCGGACACCCAGTTTGTGTGGTCTGACTTCAGCCTTCCCACAATCAGTGACATTGTGATGATCATCCAATCACTGCGTCTGACCAACTGTGGTTTGGATCCGGGCCCCACACGTCTCTTAGTGGGCTGTGTGGATAAAATTGGTCCTGTCCTCGCTGAGATAGTCTGGAGGTCCTTGGAGAGGGGGATCTTTCCAAATCCTCTAAAGGAGGCTGTGATTCAGCCCCTTCTTAAGAAGTCCTCCTTGGACCCGGACTGTCTGACAAACTACAGGCCTGTCTCTAACTTACCCTTTGTGGGTAAAGTTATTGAGAAGGTGGTCGCGTCACAGCTGGATGATCATTTGACCAGCCACAATGTCTATGACTCTCTCCAGTCCAGATTTAGGAAAAGGCATAGTACCGAGACAGCTCTTGTCCGGGTACTAAATGACCTCCCCATAGTGAGAGATCGAAGGACTCATTCCATCTTGGTCCTTCTTGATCTCTCTGCAGCATTTGACACTGTGGACCATGGTGTGCTATTGGAATGCTTGTGGTCTATCTGTGGACTGTCTGGTACAGTTATCAGTTGGTTTCGATCTTTCCTCAAGGGTAGGACTCAGTGGGTGGTGTCTGGGATTTTTTCCTCGCCATCATTCTCCCCATCCTGTGGGGTACCGCAGGGCTCCATTTTGGCGCCTATGTTGTTTGCGGTGTACATGCTGCCATTAGGAGTGATTATTAGGCGGTACAGTCTGGGTTTTCACTGCTATGCAGATGATACTCAGCTGTACATGTCCTTTGAGCCCGGCCAAGATGCTGCCTTTTCGGTCTTTAACAACTGTCTTGCCGAAATCCAGGGCTGGATGAATGTGAGTTGGCTGCGGTTGAACCCAGATAAAACTGAGGTGTTGGTTGTGGACCAGGATCGCCAGGAGGCGGGTTTGTTGGTTGGATCACCCTCTGGTCTATGGCTTGGGGGTGTCAGGCTAACTACCTCAGACCGGGTGCGGAACCTGGGCATTGTGTTTGATGACTGTTTGACATTTAAATCTCAGGTGTCGGCAGTTGTCAAAACCTCTTTCTACCATCTGAGGAACATTGCCCGGGTGAAGCACCTGGTTCCTCCAGACGATCTTCCTACTTTGGTCCACGCTTTCGTTACCTCCCGCCTTGACTACTGCAATGCCGTTTACCTTGGGCTACCAGGGGTTGAGATTCGCCGCTTGCAGCTAGTGCAGAATGCAGCAGCCAGGCTATTGACTGGTTCTTCTAGGTCCAGTCATGTAACGCCTGTGCTCCGCGGACTGCACTGGCTGCCAATTTGCTGGTGAATCACCTTCAAGGTCGGTTTGCTGACCTATAAGGCCCTACACAATCAGGGACCTGCTTACCTGAAAGATCTCCTTTGTCCCTACTGTCCTCCCTGCTCTCTCCGATCCACTGACGAGGGATTGCTAGAGATTCCCAGGGTTCGTTTAAAAACTTCAGGGGCCAGATCTTTTAGTTTTATGGCCTGAACCCTGTGGAATTCTCTACCTCGTCAGGTGCGAGACTGCCCAACTGTCCAAAGCTTTAAGGAAGCTTTAAAAACCTATCTTTTTAGCAAAGCATACAATGAATTTTGAATACTGCTGTTTAGCTTAATTTTAATATTGTTTTAATTATTTATTGTTTTATCATGTATTGTACAGGTGCCTTGGTTTCAGAAAGGCGCCTTATATAAATAAAGATTGAAAAAAAAAATGAATTGAATTGAATTTAGTTTCCTTGGTTTGGAATTGGTAGCCCTTGGTCCTAGAGGGGGAGACCTCAATAAAACGATTGGACAAAGAGAGAGTGTTTGGATTTTTACCCTGGGAATTCACTCCAATTGGGGGCTAAATGAGAGTATTGATCTCTCAGCATTTTTAAAAAAATATAGATGCTAAAGGTCTGACATTGTAGAAATTAATGATTAATTATTAAGACAATAGATCATGCCTCCTGTTGCTGTAACATCAAGAAGAAAGGTGCCTGGAAACCTTGAGCTTTATACCGCATCGTTAACATATGAAATGAAAATACATTTGAAGTATATATGTTTACAAGTAACACTGAATGTAAATAAAAGTACGTAATTCAGTGTTGGTGTAAAAGCATAGTGTAAGGTAATGGAAGCTCTGAGGTTCCCAAGATAATATTTGATGAATTTGTAAAAAACATTTAAAATGGTGATTGGCCTGTTTGAGTCACATGTTTAGTTTTGAGATGTATTTAATGAGCACCTGTTAATAACAATATTTTACTCTGATGAAGCCTGGCAGTGTACCAGGTGAAACATTAGTCTTTGTTCACTAGTCACTTTATTGTCTGCCTTTATATAAACGAAACATTTACATATAAATCAGCGTTCATGTTGTTCCTATTGCTGTGTGGGTGCTAATTCTCTTGTGCTTCCTTGTTTTTGGTTTATCCTGGATTAAAGCACCCCACAAATCCTGGTGCTCCTAACCTTCGTTTTTGTAGAGCAGGACACTGCAGCACAGGAGCTAGTGCAACTAAACTCACCCAAAATAAAAAAGCAAAAAGGAAATCCAAAACACTTCTGATCATAGGAGACTCCATGATTCGGGGAGTTGATATCTACTTCCAGCCAGGGGTAATGGTCAGATGTCTTCCAGGTACATCAGCATGGAGAGACACTGACTGCATTGTTAAAATTGTTTCAGGAAGCAGGAGAAAACATCAATGTCCTAGTACACGTAGGGACTAATGATCTCGCTGGCCGGTCAGTTGTGGAGACCAAAGAACACCTGACCAGGTTGGGAGACAAACTGTCATCCATTTCATCCAGCATCTCCTTCTCTGAGATCCTGCCAGTCTGGGAGATGGGGGCAGATGGACGGAAAGTCAGAGAAAGGGGATATAGTGGAGCTAAACATGTGGCTCAAGGGCTGGTGCCAGGAAAAAAGGACACAAATTTGTAGGTAACTGGCAACAGTTTTGGGAGCAAAAGATCTTTAAATATGATGGGCTGCATCTGACTAAGGAGGAAGGGAGTCAGTGCATTGGGGCAGAAGTTTGACATCTTTGCAGAATATTTAAACTAGCAAGTGGGGAGAGGGTGCAGCACCCAATACATCGAATGGGAAGAACACCCTTCCCCTCAGCTAGTGATCAAACAGGAGTTCAGCATGTTTTGTGGTTCATTTGCATCACCAGGTAAGGAAAAAGGTCCAGCTCCCCATATGACGACAAGGAAATGCCGGATCTCGCCAGCAGCTATCACACTGAAATCTGGACAATGGAAAATCATGTACACAAATGCCCCCAGTCTGGTAAACAAGATCTCAGACCTGTAGGCAACAATGACAGAGGCTAAATTGGACATAGTAGCCATTAGCGAGACATGGTTAACCAGTAACCACACTTGGGAGACTTCAGTACCCAGCTATGTACTGTTCAGAAGAGACCGAGGTGCAAAAAGGTGGTGGTGAGGGGGGTGGCCCTTTATGTCAATGAAAATATCAAAGCTACAAATATTCAGAATACACATAAGGAGCCAGAAGAACGGTGGGTCACCCTGGAAACAGGAAATGGGACAGCCATACGAACTGGGGTTGTCTACAGGCCTCCAGACCAGGGGAGGACATAGACACATTACTGTTTGAAGATATACAGAACATGGCAGCTAAAGGGAGGTTCTGATAATGGGAGACTTCAACATGCCAGATACAGATTGGTCAATACCAGCAGGAACATCCACCAGAACTAGGCACATAGTGGATTCCCTGCAGGGGGAGGGCCTCAAACAACTAGTACAACAACCCACAAGAGACAGGCCTATCCTAGATCTAGTACTGACTAACGGGGAAAGGATCACAGATCTTCAGGTAGAGGGTCACCTGGGGGCCAGTGACCATCACATGGTATGGTTCAATTTGGCCACTACAACTAAATCATCCCTATTCCACAGCAAAAATATGGGACTTCAGAGGAGCTGACTTTGATAAGATGGCCAACAGAGTTAAACTAGCCCTGGCAAAAAGAAATGCAGGTGAGGGGGTACAGGCAAAGTCGGCAAGCATTAAGGATGCAATACTTGAAGCAACATCCCATTGTGTTAGAGAGAAAAGCAAGAGCAAAAGAAGGAGGAAACCACTTTGGTTCTCAAAAACAGTAGCAGAAAAGGTCAGAGCCAAAAAGCTGACCTTCAGGAAATATAAAGAAGTGTAGCAGGACGAAGATAGGGAGGCATACCAAATTTCCTTAAGAGAAGCAGGGAAGGCAGTAAGGCAGGCAAAGGCCCAAACCGAGGAAACACTAGCACAAACAGTAAAAGAAGGTGACAAGTCTTTCTATAGATACATTAGTGAAAGGAGAAAGTCCAAAGGGGGTATTGCTAAGATCAAAGGGGATAAGGGGCAGTGTGTAGAGGAGGACCAAGGAAAAGCATCTATCCTAAATAGATACTTCTGCTCAGTATTTACTGAGGAGAAGGTAGGGCAGGGCCCACAGCTCAGCACCATGGACATGGGCGGAAGGGAGGTGTGCACTAGTCCCTTTACAAAAGAAAGGGTCCTACAAGAGCTTGCTAAGTTCAGGGTGGACAAGGCAATGGGACCTGATGGCATACATCCCAGGGTACAAAAGGAGCTAAAGGTGAAACTAGCAGAGCCATTATCAGAACTGTTTAGTGAGTCTCTGAGCACAGGAGAGGTCCCAGAAGACTGAGGAAGGGCTCATGTAATCCTGTTCCACAAGAGTGGTAGCAGGGAGGAGGCAGGTTACTACAGATCAGTCAGTCTTACCTGAGTAATGGGCAAGATTATGGAGGCACTCCTTAAGGAATTGATAGTGCAAGACCTGGGATCCATAGGAGCACAGGATCCAGGACAGCATGGGTTTACAAAAGGAAGGTCCAGTCAAACTAATCTCATCGATTTCTTTGACTGAGTAACCAGAGTGGTGGACCAAGGGGGAGCAGTTGATGTTGCCTACCTTGATTTCAGCAAAGCTTTCGATACTGTTTCACATAGAAGATTGATTAATAAGCTGGGTTGGCTTGGGGTGGGTCAGAAGTTGGTCAACTGGGTGGCAAACTGGTTGGCGGGCAGAAAACAGAGAGTGGTGGTAAATGGTATACAGTCAGAAGAGATGCAAGTCACAAGTGGGGTACCTCAGGGATCAGTCCTGAAGCCAGTCCTCTTCAATATCTTCATCAGTGACATTGCAGATGGACTGGAGAGTAAGGTTTGTCTGTCTGCAGATAACACCAAGATCTGCAACAGTGTAGATGATCCAGATGGGGTGGGCAGAATGAGAAGAGATCTGGATAAACTGGCAAAATGGTCGGAAGAGTGGCAACTGGGGTTTAATGCAAAGAAGTGCAAGATCATGCAAATAGAGAAGAGAAAACCTGAAGCAACCTATAGGTTGGGAGGGGAGTTGCTGGCAATCACAAAGGAAGAAAGAGACTTGGGCATCCTCATCACATATGACCTGAAATCATCCAAACAGACCACTAAAGCACTAGGTAAGGCTAGAGGGATGTTGGGGTATATTAGTAGGGGTATTGCAAGTCGCAAGAGGGAGGTAATAATCCCTCTTTACAAGACACTGGTTAGGCTCCATCTGGATTACTGCCTGCAGTACTGGAGGCTGCACCTGCACAAGGACATTAACAAAATGGAGGCAGTCCAGAGAAGGGCAACCAAAATGGTGCAGGGACTACATCAGAAAACATATGAGGACAGATTAACGGAGCTCAATATGTATACCCTAGAGCAAAGGAGGGAGAGAGGTGATATGATCGAAACATTCAAACATCTTAAGGGCATTAACCAGGTGAAAGAGTCTAACATGTTTCAATATAAGAAAAATAGCAGGACAAGAGGGCACAGCATGAGATTTGAGGGAGGCCGATTAAGGGGTAATGTGAGGAAGTTCTTTTTCACAGAAAGGGTGGTGGATGCATGGAACAGCCTACCTCAGGAAGTGGTGGGTATGAATACAGTGTAGGGCTTAAAACAGGCATGGGATAGGCAAAAGGGAGCAATGCAAGTGAGTATGAATAGATAGGCCCTTGACAGAGTAAAAGCCTATGGTACATTTCTAAGGTAGAAAAAATGGGCAGACTGGATGGGCCTTGCGGTCCTTATCTGCTGTCAGCTTCTATGTTTCTATGTTTCTATGGTCCGCTGG
Organism: Neoceratodus forsteri; assembly: GCA_016271365.2. Taxonomy (NCBI): domain Eukaryota; kingdom Metazoa; phylum Chordata; order Ceratodontiformes; family Ceratodontidae; genus Neoceratodus; species Neoceratodus forsteri. Next base: position 1,085,083,503 of record CM028131.1, on the reverse strand, counting down.
AGGTATACCTGGGGTCAGCCTCACAGACCTACAAGATGATCACCTATCCTGTGCATAACCAGATCCATCACGGATGCATGAGGGGTGCACAGTCCATGTCTGCATGACAGGGGCCAACACATGGTCATGGTGGCAGAGTGATGAGCATGGCAGCCATCTGTACAGTGCCATGTCTAGGCTGGCAAGGAGAGAGACCTGCCATTGGTGACCCTGGCATGTCACTGCCGTTCACCACATATGGCGGGAACAATGCCAACACGTGTCGTCCATGTGGCTGTCCAGGGTGCTGTACACAGTGGGAAGTGGCACTGTCCTCTGGCTATGTGGAACACAGTGTACCCATTGCACCACAGTGCTACTAGCTCACATGTGCCAGGTACAGCACTGGGTAGTGCATACCTGAGCAGGGGTCTGACCATGTACATGGCACTGTGGGGGCATGCACCACAGCAGCCTGGGGCCCCAGTGGTGACAGTGGTATGCTCCATCACCTATTTGATGTGTTACTTAGTGCACTAGACACACCCATGCAGACAGTGCCTGCACGGGATGTAAGGCTACCATGTGTTGTCACTAGTACTGTGGCCAGAGGGCTACAGACAGTACACAGGGAGGCATGTATTGTAGTTGTCCCCACCCCCCTTGGGGGTATTATGTCTGTGTATGTGATGTGTATGCCTGTGTGTGTGGCACCACTGGTATTGCGCAGCCCCCCCACCTGTCCCCTGTGCATGGCATATGGGGTGACTGGGCCACGGTACTGGCAGGTGCGCAGTTCTGTTGGGTAGTGTCTACTGTTGAAGCACTGTGTACCACCATGGGGGTATGATTACCACTCTCTTTTCATTCCCTACAGATCTCACCACATAGCCCTCACAGGGACAGGAGGCGCAGGCGCGGAGCAGGAGACAGTCCCAAGAGGAAGTGTGAGGCCGTATTGGGGTCATTGGTGGTACTGCAGAGAGGAGGCAATGTGGTGAGTAAACTGCTGTGTGAGCAGCACCCGGTGTTACAAGTGTACATACATAGGTGCTGGCACAGGATGCATTGTGGTAGCCCTGGTCCAACTGCCGTCTTGCATGGTGGGCCTACTTTTACGCAGTGTCCCCTTGGCTAAGGCTGGTTGTATCTTGTCACTTCTGCAAGGGCTGTCCATTTGTGTGGGCACCACACTATGTGCATCACAGCACGGGAGCCGGCAGCACAGGAGATGGCAGTGCACTGGGCATGCTGCCACAGGTGCTCATGTCCCACAGAGGCATGGCAAAATGGATGCCTGTGCCCCGTATCCATGGAGTACCACACTTTGGGTGGCCATGGATGGGGAGACCACTGTCAGTGGTGTGGAGGTATACACTGGCCATGTTCTCCCTAACGTGGAGGTCTAGGGCTGCTGACCACCCGGGGGGGGAGGGGTGGCATGTATCTACCATGCCTGGCATATGCTATTTCTGCCATATGTGCACATTTTGGCACCTGTGCTTGTGTCTGGTGTGTGTGTGTGTCTCTGTGTGGGTCACTGTGAGGGGGCAGCCCTGTAGAGGTATCGCCTCAGGATGTTGGATGCTGGACACTCACCTTGCACAGGGGCATCAGGCATCTGATGCCACTGTGCTGCAATCTGATTTGTGTGCTGCATGGTGATGCTCAGCCATCCCGCAGGCATGCTGCCCTTGTCATTGTCCCATGCCATGACCCCAGTTGTGCGGTTGCAGGTACCATGTGCCCCAGGTCGGCTACTGTGAGGGATGGTGACAGTGCACACCGGGCATGGTGGGGCCACCTCACAGGTGTTGGACCACTACATTCCTGTGGCCAGGATGGTGGACGGTGGTGGTGGCAGTAGCAAGCATCTGTCCGTGTCTGGTTGGTGCACTGCCATGGCCAGCCATGTGCCACAGGTGCTTGGCATAGTAGTCCCCAAGCGCTGCTGGACTGTCTTGTGTCATGTGGTGTGTTGCATGCCCCAGTGGCACATTGCGAGGGCCATGATAGTGGCATGGAGCATTAGACAGTGGCATCTCTGCTGGGTGGTGCATGTTGGGAACCATGAGAAACAGTGCCAACTCAGCTATAGTGACAGAAATGCATATGGGCCTATTAGCCACAAGGTGGCCATGCAGAGGCTGTGTGAGCAGTGTCCTGCATAGGCCCTGTCATGGTTGGCGTACCCATGGTTGGCATATGGTGGGTGGGGCACGCGTGGGTAGTGTGTCCTTGGGCGTATGGGGCCACTCAGTGGAGCAGAGCATGGGGTACCATGGTTTTATACCTGGGCTGTGCAGTATGCTACCATGGTGCTGTGCCTGCACCATTACAGTGGCTACAGTAGACCATCTGCCTCGGTCAGGTGAAGTATGGGTGCCACATGCCATGACTGTCAGGGTATATACAGTCACCATGTACCTACTGAGTGGCCCACTTAGACAAGCCCAGGTCCCCTGGTGGCCACATTCAACTCTGGCCACACTCTATCTAGGCTCCATCTGTGATGACAGTGATGTCTGCCATGTCCAGACACAGTGCACCGAACACAGGTGTTGTGCCAACAGGTACATTGTGTGTGCTGCATCCACTCATGTACACTACCATGGCAGTCCCATGCACCATGGGGTCTGCACACAGTGTCACCCACCATTTCTGATCTTGTGCAGCTGTGTTGTGTGCCGTGTGTGTGTGTGTGTGTGCCACTGTCCTTTCCTGGCTGTGAGCTGGGAAGGATCCTGGTTGTCTTTGTCCAATACACCAGGGCTTTCCAGAGTGCAGAAGACCTGCTCAGTGGCTATGTGGTATTTGGGCATCCCTCCATGCCCCCCAGGACGTGACACAGCCCTGCATACCCTGGTGCAGTGCTGTCGATGCCTGTGCCACTGGCTACATCTGCCATGCCCAGCGATGGTGTGTATGTGTGTCATGGCCGGTCTACCACATGTGCTGTATGATGCAGCCAAGGCCATGCCTCCCTCCAGTGTAGGGGTCTGCAGTGCTGTTCATGGTGTGCCACATCCACTTCATTGTGAATGTCGACCAGCCATCCTCCCTGTGTGGCATCATGGTGCATCTGCTGGCTGGATGTACAGTTGGAGCATGCTATGGGCAGGACTTCAGTCCCCATCCTGTGCACACAGCTGGCTGAGTTCTTTTTTTTTTTTTTCTGTTCACAGGTGTGTGGCAGAACCCTGACCAACACAGGCAGCCCAAAAGATTTGAGGGTCAGGACAACCTTCTCAGTTGGATGGAGGCAGCAGTACCTCATCCTACGGAGGTTGGAGGAATCAGTCCAGGCAATGACAACAGTGGCCCAGTGCCATTGCACCACCCCCAACCCCACCAGTGCCATGAGGCTGACTTGAGCGCAGCCACATTTTTGATGCTCCTCTTCTAGACTCACCTTACTCATGTTGCTCCCTACCCCGGTTTATCTTCCCTGTTACCCTTTTTTCTTCTGGCCTGTTGACATTTGTTATTAATAAAGTTTATTTTTGTTACTTATGCAGCTGTGTTGTGTGTTTGTCCTTGGTGCCCTGTCTGCCCACCAACAGCCACCCCCATTGTGCTGCTTCACACCTGCTGTCCTGAACAGAGCTACATCTTTGTGTGCCCATTTCATGGGCTGCACTGTCCTGAGTGCTCTGTGCAGTGCTGTGCAAGTACTCTGCTCTGCTTACGCTACACATGTTTACACATGTTTGCGCTGCACCATGGCCACCCTCTATGCAGATGGTATAGATGGTAACAGTGTCAGTGGCTCAGTAGGTAGCACACTTGCCTCTGAGGCCAGGAGATCAGAGGGCTGTGGGTTCAGTTCCCACATCTGGCACTTGGGTTAATATCCCAGTACTGACACTGTAGCGCAGCATGAGAGGGGTGCTGCACTTCTGAGGTGCCGTCTTTCGGATGAGACGTTAAACCAAGGTCCCATCTACCTGGATTGGTGGTAGTTCAGGTGGATGTTAAAGATCCCATGGCACTTATCGAAAATAGTAGGGGAATTTCCCTGGTGTCCTGGCCAAATTTCCCTCATTTACTTAAAAAAATACCACCAACAGCTTAATCTGGTTCAAGGTCAGTTGGCATTCATCTGTATCCCCCTCTCCCGGGTCGTGCCTGAAAATAGGCAAGATTTGTCTAGTGCACTTACCCGGTCAACAAAAACTAAATAAATAAATAGAGCTGGCACTGTACCTCTGAATATAACAAGCTGTGGGCTTGGCGCAGGCACTAATGGTGGCACAGCTCAAAGTTTGTGCCTGCATACACTTTTGAATATGTGGCCTCTGAACTTTTGTTTGCTGGTCTTGCTGTCTTCCTTGGGCTAAGTGTTTTATTTTATTTATTATTTTATTTAGTTTTTGCTGACTGGGAAAGGAGGGCTAGACAGTTCAGCCTATTTTCAGCCTCATTCTGGGGGAAGGTGGTGATATAGGAGGGAAGCTGTTGGTGGTATTTTTTGTGAATGGGGGAAATCTAGCCAGGGCACTGGGGAAATTCCTCTCTGGCTGTTTGCCAAGATGGCAGCCACCTTCTCGGCAGAGTGCATGCCAGCACTGGGTGCAGGGGATCCTACCACCTCTTCTGTGCCAGATTCTTTAGAGGCTGCTTCACAACCTGCTGCTATGGAGTAGGAGTTGAGTTTGGATACTCTGTTTTTTTCTACACCCGATGTGAGGGAATCCTTGCATGCAAACTTGACCCCTGAAGCAGTACTAATACTCGCACTTGACGAATGTAAGAAGTTGTTTCTCACAATGCTCACCGAAGAAGAAACTGACAGACTGCTGTGTTCTTTCAACTGGACGCCTGCTCCGGCCCTCCAGACGCCTCTTCCTGCATGCGCAGTACCAGAGGGTATGCTGCTTACTCCGGGCAGAAAGATGGACTTGGCCGCTCCTTCAGTGCCTCTTTTTTGCAGCTCGCAACCTCCGGATGCAACTTGGACCACCACGATCTCCGACTGCGCCCGCTCTTCGGGCGGCTCCTGTCTCTCCAGCTCCATTGCCAGTACAGTTCACTGCAGCTCAACATTCCACTATTGTGGACCCCATTGCCGTGCAGCACACTGCCCAGGACACCCATTCTGCACTGCCTCAGGATGCCAATCAGCATGTCTCCTCCCACCACAACATGGGGACAGACTAGGAGCTTTTACAACACCCTCTACAAACTGAAACACTAAAACTGGATTGTGGGCTTGCATTGACCTCTTCGGCATACACCACTTCTTCCCCTGCTGTGGGTGTGTCTTGGCAGTTAACCATGCAGGGACGCCCTAACGCTGCTCCATCAGCAGTACACTTTTCTTTGACTGCACAACAGAAAGTTGAACATTCTGCCCCCTAGTCTGCAGAGGTAGCACTCTTGGCCGCTGGATGGCAAAAGACAAAGAACTGAGCTTCATGAGAACCCAGGTTGCACTATCAGATGGAAACTTCTCCCTCTGGTGTACAGGGGAATGCCTGTAACTCATCTCTTTCTTTGTCTACCTCACTGGGCCAACCTAGCCCCTCCATCTCACTGGCCCCAGACTATCCTACTTTGGAACATCATGATATTTCTCAGTGGCTACCCGAGACTCCTCTGGCCACCTCTGCCCCTCGACCAGTTCAGGCCCTTCTAGCAAGTTTAAAATGTTGGATCTCTTTTCTTTGGATAGGCGCAAAATGTTGAGAATTCATTATAGAGGCAGATTGGACTTCCCTCCTGACAGGCCTTATGTTATTCGGAAGTTGTTAAAAGACTCCATGGGGTTTTTGGCTGCTGACTTGTATGCTGTGATTCATATCACAGGGGAGGAAACATTCAATGGTAGCTTTTGCCCACTGCATCTTTAGATCGATTTTGGTTTAAATTTGAAAAATTGAAAAATACCTCCATTTGGTCCCCCTTTATGGCCATCCCCCAGTTCAAACCTACCATTAAAACCATTACTCTTTTGTTCCTCAACAAATATGTTAACATCACAGATGTCCTTTATTGGCTCTGCAAACATTGCAAGGTATTGGACACCCACACCCCTAGCATTGATAGTGAGCAGGTATGGACAGGGGTTGGTAGGTTAAGGTACATCTTAGCCAAAATGCCTTGGGCATTGTCCATGTCCCCAGGAACTTCTATACTGGGCATAATAGGGTATTTATTTTTTACCCAGGACAGCCCCACACATGTCATAAGTGCAGGTCCCGGACTTATTTGAGTTCTATTTGTGATGCTGCATGATGCAATGGCTGTTTGGAGTACAGCCACATTATTTCCTCCTGTCCTAATCCCAACACATGCAATTTGTGTGATGAACAGGGACATTGTAAAGGCATCTATCCTAAATAGATACTTTTGCTCAGTATTTACTGAAGAGAAGGTAGGGCAGGGCCCACAGCTCAGCATCATGGACACAGGGGGGAAGGAGATGAGCACTACTCCCTTCACAAAAGAAAGGGTCCTACAAGAGCTTGCTAAGCGCAGGGTGGATAAGGCAATGGGACCTGATGGCATACATCCCAGGGTGTTAAGGAGCTAAAGGAGGAACTAGCAGAGCCATTAGCAGAATTGTTTAGTGAGTCTCTGAGCACAGGAGAGGTCCCGAAGACTGGAGAAGGGCTCATGTGATCCCACTCCACAAGAGTGGTAGCAGGGAGGAGGCGGGAACTACAGACCGGTCAGTCTTACCTCAGTAGTGGGCAAGATTATGGAGGCACTCCTTAAGGAAAGGATAGTGCAACACCTGGAATCCATAGGGCACAGGATCCAAGACAGCATGGGTTTACAAAAGGAAGGTCCTGTCAAACTAATCTCATAGATTTCTTTGACTGGGTAATCAGAGTGGTGGACCAAGGGGGAGCAGTTGATGTCACCTACCTTGACCTCAGCAAAGCTTTTGACACTGTTCCACATAGAAGATTGATAAATAAGCTAGGTAGGCTCGGGGTGGGTCAGAAGTTGGTCAACTGGGTGGCAAACTGGTTGACTGGCAGAAAACAGAGAGTGGTAGTAAATGGTATACAGTCAGAAGAGATGCAAGTCACAAGTGGGGTACCTCAGGGATCAGTCCTGGGGTCAGTCCTATTCAACATCTTCATTAGTGACCTCGCAGATGGACTAGAGGGTAAGGCTTGTCTGTTTGCAGATGACACCAAGATCTGCAACAGAGTAGATGATCCAGATGGGGTGGGCAGAATGAGAAGAGATCTGGATAAACTAGCAGAATGGTCAGAAGAGTGGCAACTGGGATTTAATGCAAAGAAGTGCAAAATCATGCACATAGGGAAGAGAAACCCTGAAGCCACTTATAGGCTGGGAGGGGAGTTGCTAGCAGTCACAAAGGAAGAAAGAGACTTGGGCATCATCATCACTGATGACCTAAAATCATCCAAGCAGACCTCTAAAGCAGTAGGTAAGGCTAGGGGTGTTAGGGTGTATTAGTAGGGGTATCACAAGTCGTAAGAGGAGGTAATAATCCCTCTGTACAAGACATTGGTTGAGCCCCATCTGGAGTACTGCGTGCAGTATTGGAGCCACACCTTCACAAGGACATTAACCAAATTGAGGCAGTCCAGAGAAGGGCAACCAAAATGGTGCAGGGACTGCATCAGAAGACATATGAGGACAGATTAACGGAGCTCAATATGTATACCCTTGAGCAAAGGAGGGAGAGAGGTGATATGATCGAGACATTTAAACACCTTAAGGGCATAAACAAGGTGAAAGAGTCTAACATGTTTAAATATAAGAAAAATAGCAGGACAAGAGGACACAGCATGAGATTAGAGGAGGTCGATTAAGGGGAATGTGAGGAAATTCTTTTTCACAGAAAGGGTGGTAGATGCATGGAATGGCTTACCACAAGAAGTGGTGGCTATGAATACAGTGCAGGACTTCAAACAGGCATGGGATGGGCATAAGGGAGCAATACAAATGACTATGAATAGATTGGTCACTGACAGAGCAAAGGCCAATGGCACATTTATAAGGTAGAAAAAGAAATGGGCAGACTGGATGGGCCTTGCGGTCTTTATCTGCCGTCAACTTCTATGTTTCTATTCTTTCCCCTGCTGACCATCTGCATCCCATAATCACACAGATGGTCTCAATCAGGATGCCCTGATTGCTAAGGGACAAAGTTTGGCAGCTACTGAGGAAGAGCCCCCTTGTCCCACTCCTCTGGTTCTGGAAGCTTTGAATCCTTCCGTTGAATATGTTCCCCCACCACCACCGCCTCCTGTTGTCTCTGAGGAGGGCTTGGAATCTTTACCCCAAGATCTTTCTAGCTTGAGGTGCAAGTCACAGCCTCTCCGCCTCTTGTATAACCTGTTCTTGACCTTGTCCCTCCATCCCTTCCCTCCCCCCTCCCCAACGTGATGGACGTTGATGAGTTTCTTCCACCTGCAGCTAAGAAAAGAGGCCACAGAACTGGCGGGAAAACTCACCCAGTATAAAAATCTGATATCTCCCTCCACAATGCATATGTGGCTTTGGCATCCCCCTCCAACTGGGGTGACACTGAGGATGAAGGAAGTAGCTCAGACATCTCCTTCCTTTCTTCTGTATAGGACCTCTCCTCTGGGGTTGATGATCCTCCCTGATGACTCAACCACAAAAAAGGTCCAGGGCAGAACCTGCTCCCAAGCAAATAAGGGTGGGAGTGGTCCTCCTTAATCTTTCCTGCCTTTGTTCCAGGGGCAGCTTACATTTTTGACACTCAATGTTAATAGCATTAAGTCTTACCGAAAGCAGCAGACCACCTTTTCCCTTCTGGGCATCCTCTCAGGGGATGTAGTGTTTCTACAACACACTCATATTAAAACATCACATGAACTAACTGCTTCCAAGGTTTTGTGGTCCCACTGCCCTTCCTATTGGTCACAAGGTTTGGACACCTGTGACAGGGTGGGCATCCTCTTCCGAGGTTATGATTTACACCTCCACAAGCTGTTTGATATTTCTCCTGGTAGAGCATTGCTCCTGGATATGCACTTGGGTCCCCATTTTTTCAGGATTATTAATGTGTATGCCCCTCAATTGAAGTCTGCCAGGATTCAATTGTTCTCTGTGATACAGCCTTGTTTGCATGCTACGTATCCTGTACTCTTAGGTGGCAATTTTAATTGTGGGTTGGAAATAATGGATAGAGGGGGACTGACAACTAAGGTTTATTGTGATTCCCATTTTCAGTCCAATATGACATCCACAGCCCAACTCCAGGATAGCCAACAGGCTTTCCCAAGACCCTCACTTCCTATGTTTATAAAAGGATCCCTACAAACCCACATTGAGCTTTTATTTCATTCTAGGATGCTTCGGATTTTACGATCTCAACTTTTCCCTGCAGAATCTTCTGACCACATGGCTGTGGTCAGTTCCTATGCTCTGTCTCCCTCACCACCTCCTTCACGCCGCTCTTGGCATTTGAACACATCATCACTGATTGATTCCTCTGTCCAGCGAGCCTGGTTGCAGGTTTTTTTGGATAGATGAATGGTCCTGGAGGCTTATGACTTCGGTGCATGGTGGGATGATTCTAAACGTGCATTTTGCACCTTTTTTCAGCACAGAGCTACATTCCTTGCTCAGACATGATACTTTACATATCTCACCCTCCGTTCCCAGCTGTACCGTCTAATCTCCCGCATGCATGCCATGTGGGTGGACCTGACACAGAAAATTCAGCAAGTGAAATCATGCATGCTCCAGTTTCAATATGACAAGCTCAATCCCTGGTCTCAGAGTGTAAATTTGGCACCCAGAGACGTGCCCAATTCTTGACCCCTTCAAAGCTTGCACCTCTTGCTTACACAGCTGCCATATGTGGTTCCTTCATTATTCTCCTCAGGACCCACTTTGCACAGAACCATGGGATATGCTGCATATTTCTCACTCATATATTTCCCACACATTCGGTACCTCATTTCCTACCCCTCCACTTCTCGACCCCTTGTCTTTTCTTGCTCCCCCTGCTCTCCCGGAAGACCTACTTACCTCTTTACAGGAACCGATCCAATTGCAGGAAGTTCATACTGCTATTCAGGGTTTACCATCTGTCATCACCCCAGGTGTGGATGGTCTCCAGGCAGAATTTTACAGAACCTTTCTTCAATACCACAGTCCCACATTAGTAATTCTGTTTAACCAGATTTTGCAAAATAGGGTACTTCCCCCATCCCTTTCTCGAGACCTTCTGATTTTTTTTATTTAAAAAAAGACAGTCATTCCCTTTTGCATAACTGGTGCCCCCTGTGCTTACTTTACACAGATTACAAGATCTTAGCATGCATTTTGGCCGCCCGACTTACTCCGACAGCCCCATTGCTGATTTCCCTCTCCCAAAGCTGCGCCATCCCTTCTCGCCATATTTCTGACCACCTAATTCTCTTTCAGGAACTTTTTGAATGCAGTCAGCGTGGCCTCTGCTCTGGAGTAGTTGTTTCTCTGGATCAAGAACATGCTTTTGACCATGTGGCACATGATTACTTGTACACTGTGTTGGACAGGTATGGCCTCCCACTGGCTTTTGTTGCATGGATATGGCTACTATACACTTCTACTACACTCACCCCCTTATTAAATTCTTATGTGGGCTCCCTCCTCCCTCTGAGATGTGGTGTCCATCAAGGATACCCACTCAATCCTCTGCTTTATATGTTTTCTATCGACCCCTTATTCCGCCTTTTTCATTTTTCTCAAAATATTTGTGGTATCTCCTTGTCCCCAGACCTCCCTGATACATGTACTTTAGTGTACGCGGACAACGTCTGTGTTATGCTTTCTGATACGTCCTTCCTCCCCTACATGTCCACAGTCCTCCATTTGTATTCTCATTTGTCTGGCTCTGCCATTAACTACTCTAAGAGTGCAATCATTTCCCTGCTCCCTGTATACCTAGATAGCCCCTTGTCCTTTGAAGGTATTCCAGTGAGTACCACCCCGTGAAACCTATTGGTATTTATTTATTTATTTTTGCATTTACAATTTTTCCAGCCCTGGAGCCCTGGCAGGAGGCTTCGGCCCTCCAGATGGAGGGAACTCTCTCTCTGGTCCCCACCGCTCCCATGCTAGGCGGCCTCAGAGTATCCCTCGCTGATTGCCCCTCACGGTGGGGCTGGGAGGAGGTTGCTGGCTTCTCCCCCTCCTGGAGACCCAATCCAGATTCCAGGGCTGGCAGGCCATCATCAAGCCTGCCAGGCTCGATTTTCCTCCAGTTTTCACCCGTCCCTCTCCCTGCCAACATAAGGACATCAGCTTCCAGCCTCCTGAACCGTACTGCCCTCTAGCCACCACCAGAGGGCAGTCAGTGAGAGGGAAGATTAGTCTCCCTCCCTCCCTCCTAGAGGAGAGCAGTCCTCTGGACACTCAATCCTCTCTCCTCCCTGCCAACCCCTGGTGGCCTGAGCTCATTCCCGAACCCAGGTCACTGGCGTGGGGCGAGGTGTAACGACCAGTGCCTCAACCTCCAGCACCACCAGGCTGGCCCTTGGCATTTATTTTTAACCACCCCAACCCTGAAATTTTTAATTAGGAAATGTGTTTGTCCACTGCAGAGAGAAGGCTGTTGGTGTAGAAACAGAACAGTGGCTAAGTCTAAAGGTGTCTACTTAATCAAAACCTTGTTGCTTCCTTGCTTCATCTGTCTCAGCTATATATATATATATATATATATATATATATATATATATGGGGAGGGGAGAGATATATATATATATATATATATATATATATATATATATCTATATATCTATATATCTATCTCCCCCCTTCCCCGTCTCTGGAGACCAACTTATACAATCTTTTTTTTTTCAGGGGTTATGGAGATCTTAAGTAAACCCCATTAAATGGGATGTTACATACCTATCCTGTACTGTGGGAGGCCTACATATGGCCAGCTCCATTGCCTTTTACTATAGTATGTTTTTTTCTGTAAATGTTTCCCCCTTTCTGAAGCCTGGCATGACCTTATGGCTCTCCCCTCCTGTCAGATCAGATGGTGCCTCTCCTAGCCTTCCCATCCCCAGCCCACATCCGTTCTCTCGAATGGACTTTTTTACTGGTGCTAACTAGTTATATCTTTTATTCAGCTAGAAGACTATATGTCTGGAACTTGTCCTTTGATGAGTACGTGCATCTCCCCCAGAAGGGGTTGTACGACACTATAATGACTCTTGATTTCTCTCCTCCACTGGAAGTGAAAATTTGCCACCCCTCAAACCTCAAAAGTGTGTTACCCCGACTGGCAAACTCTAAGATCCCCTGTTTTATGCTGGATGTAATGCAGTTGTGCTTCTATGGGAAACTCGCAGTTCGAGACTCCTTGAAGCATAAATCTCTACAAGAAAGGCTCTGCCCCCACCCTTCTTGTCCCCAAATTGCCAAAATGCTCATACGCTTTCTTTTTGAATGCCCTACCAGTGTGGAGTTTTGGTGGGAAGTTAGCAACCTATGGTCTAATCCTGCCTTTCTTTCTGTTAATTATGAGATTGTTGTTTTTTTAATTTAATTTAATTAATTTTAATTTTTTAGTTTAATTAGTATTTCGGAAAGACCTTTGAGCATGAGCTCTTTTACAAGGGTTCCACATCAGGGTGGACAATAAGACAATATACATATTCAGTGGTTACAGAGGCCTGATCATTAGGCATTAAAGAGCGATTACATGACAATTAGACAAATAGGAGAAAAAACAGAGCAGTTGTAATCGAATACTAAGCTATTTCTAATTGGTTGCCCTAGGTAGCACACCCCTGGAAACCTCCAAATCCGTTAATAGACTATGGCAGAGTAACTGCATAGGGTTTAATGCTATCCCAGATGGCAAGAGGCTGGGTGACAGTGAAACAAGGGGGATTGGGTTTGAACCTACCGCAGAGAGCGAGAGGTGGGGGGATAGTGAAACGGGGAGGCTGTAATGGGGGGAGCAGCTCCAGAAGGCTTTGTCGAGTATGGTGTGTGTATGTGTGTGTGAGAGGGGGGATTTGGGAGGGGCAGTGCCAAGTGTGTTTAAAGAGGACTGATAGCTTACTTAAGCCCTTGGCTAGGCTGGAATGGAGACAGGGTTCTCTAGGTAGCCCTGCTTGGTGCTACCTTGGGGGGTAGGCCTGTTTATCAAGTGGGGCCTGAGAAGCAGGTGCATTTTGAGCTAGACATTAGGTGCTGTTTGAGGCCTGCTTTGAATTGAGACAGGCTGTTGTTTGTTTGTAATTTCAATGGGAGTTCATTTATCCAGAGGGGGGCCCGATAGGAGAAAGCGGCTGCCCTAGTGAGGTTTGGCGGAATGGTATGGACAGTGCTCCATTCTTTCTCCGTCTGGTGATGTGTGTCGAGAGAGAAGCCTTGAGCAGGTTTCCTATACAGTGTGGGTTTTTTTCTGAGGAGTGCCTTCTTTCCCAGGAGGCAAGTCTGGTATTTGATCCTGTCTTTTAGGTTAAGCCAGTTTGTGCGTTCATACAGGGTGCAAGTATGAGTGTAGTGATCTGCATACAGGGTGAGGCAGCATGCCTTACTGAGTGCAATTTGGACCCTTTTGAGCACTGTATCAGTAGCAGCTCCATAGACCACCAGCCCGTAGTCTATCGTGGAGAGTATGGAGCTGGAGACTGAGATTTGGAGTGCTTCCGGGGTGAGAGATTTCTTATGCCTATAGAGGACCCTGATCTTTGTGTTTACCACTCTGACAAGGGAGTCTATGTGGTGCGTATAAGTGAGAGAGTCATCAATAGTGACTCCAAGGTACTTGAACAAGTGCACCTGCTCAATCTGCTCACCAGCCTTATTGGTGATTACAAGGGGAGCATGCTTGTGTTTCTTGTAGGGGCTGGATTGTAGCATGGCCTTGATTTTCTTGTAATTTAGTAGCAGCTTTTGCCTACTGAACCAGTCCTCAAGTTTATTGAAAGAGCTCTGTAGTTCTGTTTGTAGGGCAACCTGAGAGGTGCTACTGCTCAGCAGCACAGCATCGTCCGCATACAGAATAAGTTTGGTGTCACAGGCTGTGGGTAGGTCATTTACAAAGAGGCTGAAAAGCCTCCTGTGTGGAACTGTTACTCACCCCATATTCTGCAATTATGTTTTGCAGCATGCAAATATTATTTGTGGCAGGCCCATTGTACTTTCACTATAGAACAGCAGGTCACTTCTCCTGTGGTGGTCACCTGACTGGTTTCTCAGTTCTTTTCCTGCATGTATGTGACTGATAAGAACCGCCTTCCCCCCACAGCCTCTTTTTGGCAGTGGATTGACTTTCACAGAGTGTTTGGTAGCTAATGTTCTACCATACCGCTTTCTCCCCACTTTGCCCTTTTGGTGCATTGAATTTTTTTAAGTTTTTTTTTCTCCTTTCTCACAATTTATTTTGTGACCCTTAGTTAGTCACTGTTGGCCTCCTTGCTTGTTTATGCCCTCTCATTCACCTCCTTTTTTTGGTACTTCTCAGTGCCTGTCTAACTGTGCTTGTACTTCCCTTCTTATTTTACAGACTTTTAACTTGGACAAGGCCCTGCACACTTAAAATTTTCCCCTTCCCCACTTTTGATTTTCTTGTCCTTCTTATCATTTGCAGCAGTTGATATAAGTGCCTATTTCATGTTTTTTTTTACCCCTTTTTTATGTTATCATGCTTAACAGTGCTTTTTAACTGTGTCTGTACTTGGTTCTTTTTGCATTATGATTTCTTTATCAATAAAATTCCTCTACTCTTGCAGTAGGGGGAACCTGGGAGCACCTTGCTAAGATGGCCACTGTAGGGGGGGCCAGAGGAGAGGATGGATGATGGAGGGTCTGGAGAGTTGGTCTCCTCCTGACTACCACAGAGACTGTGGAAAATGCAATAGCAGTTATGGACTGGATGGAGGAAATGGAACTGGACACCACTAATATGGTTTTGCTACCTGGCAGTGACAGCACAGCTGCTCAGGAAATTCCCAAAGGAATGACAGCTGTATCTACAGGTCCCTGTGCTAGCACAGACAAAATAGTAAAGAGCAGACAAAGAAATTTAATTCTGATAAAACTAACAGCTGTAGAGATGCAATTTCAGTAGCAGAACCAGCTGCTACAAGCAGAATTGGACAGACTGAGCATTCTGCCTGTATCCGCGGTGAGTGACAACACTGACATTGGAAATGACAAGCCAGAACCACTGGCCCACTTTGACACAGCATCATCAGAGCAAGCCATGGCTCCATCAGCTGACAGCACCACTCCTGCTATGCCCAGCGGTAAACAGACAGCACCACTCCTGCTATGCCTAGCGGTAAACAAGATTCCAGCCACAGTGCAGCACAGTCGGTGCGCTCAACAGTGAATACAGCCAGCAGTAAGTAAACAACCTCAGAGGTGCCACTTGGTATAGCACATTTGAGTAGTACACGGCTCGGCCTACAGTGGGCCCCATCCAAGAATCCAAACAGACAATGGCAGAATCTGTCCCAAACCTTCAGACTGACCCATGCACTACAGCTATACAGGGTGAGCTGGGTTTGTTTTCAGAGGCTACAGATACTGACATTAATGGGGAAGAAACAGAGTTACCTGCCAGTGCTGGAGACTCTACAGAAGCACTGAATAACCCTATCCCTATTGCTGCAGCAGGGTGTTGGTCACCAGAGAGAGCTTTAGAGAAAGCAGGTTGGGTCCAAACCAAGACCGGGGAATGGATCCTGGATCCCAAAGACCCTATAGTGCAAATAAAATACTGCAGAGTTCATCCCCAGAAGGGGGCCTACTGTTGACTGTGCACAAAATACTTCAATTCAGGATAATACTACATCTTTGGTGCTGGAAAACACTGAACACACCCCAACAGTTGAAGGGGATTTAAACTTGCATGAACCTGATGTGGCAGCAATTATGGTAACAGGATCTGCAGAGGCTCCCCCTGAGGAGCACATGAATGTCACAGACAATGGATCCCCATCCTGGAGGGTCCACAACACAGGGCCCGATTAAACTTAGGCCTGCCACTGCCACTTTACAGGATACAGCTTAGAGGGCTACAGCCTATGTTCAAACTCTCTGACTTATTTCAAAATAAAGGGGAACTGGCCCCCAGATGCAACGCAGTCAGATCAATATACAAAGGTGGACTTGAACATTCTCCTGATAGGCTTTATATAGCAAAAATGTTATTGAAAGGATCAATGAAATTCTTTGTGTCCGAAATATTTGCACTGATCCATATCGGAGATGCAAATTTTGATATAAGTTTCAAGAATATTATGTGTTTGGACCGGTTTTGGGCACAGTACCACATTCTTAAGCATAACCCCTTGTGAATCCCTTTTTTAACAGTGCCCCTGACTAAACCTGCATTCAAAACCATAATGGTAATGTTTCATAATGAAGGGGTTAATGTGGAGGACATATTGTTTTGGCTAAAGCAGCACTCTGAAGTTTCAGAAAGACCTACCCCCTATTCTTGAACGCAAAGAGATTTGGAATGGGGGTGGAAAATAAAGGTTAAGCTTCTCACTGCCAATACAGGCATTGTTCATCTCCCCAGTAGCTTTTTTCTGGGGAAGGATAAAGGGATTTTGTTTTATATGGGGCAGCCTAGGTCCTGCCACAAATGTGGAGCAAGAAACCACCTCAGTATAGCTTGTGATACCCCATGCTGCAACCATTGTCTAGACTCAAATCAAATCAATTTTAATTTTAAAAGCACCTTTCCAAAGATCAAGGTGCTGTACATACACATAAATAAACATAACAGACATCTTAAAATCCAAATTCATAAAATCATATATAAATCTTATAATTTACAGCAGCACTAGATACTAAAATATTCCATCAATTAAACTCACCCGGGAACGCTAGGCTAAACAAATATATTTTGAGGGCTGATTTAAAACTCTGGATGGTCAGGCACTCTCTAATCTGAAAAGGTAGAGAATTCCACAGGGTAGGGGCTGCAAATGCAAAAGATCTGGCCCCAGATGTCTTCAAGTGCATCCTGGGAATCTCTAGCGATCCCTTTCCGT
This sequence comes from Neoceratodus forsteri, assembly GCA_016271365.2. Lineage (NCBI taxonomy): Eukaryota > Metazoa > Chordata > Ceratodontiformes > Ceratodontidae > Neoceratodus > Neoceratodus forsteri. The sequence continues at coordinate 1,085,066,545 of CM028131.1, read as the reverse complement.
GGATCAGAGAGGGCGGGGGGGCAGTAGGGACGAGGGTGTTCCCGCAGGTAGTGGGGTCCCTGTTCATGTAGGGCTTTATGGGTCAGTAAGCCGACCTTGAAGGTGATCCGCCACTGTACTGGCAGCCAGTGCAGTCTGTGGAGCACAGGTGTAATGTGACTGGTCCTAGAAGTACCAATCACCAGCCTGGCCACTGCATTCTGCACTAGCTGTAAGCAGTGGATATCAAGCCCCGGTAGCCCTAGGTACAGGGCATTGCAGTAGTCAAAGCAGGAGGTCATGAAGGCATGGATCAGTGTTGGAAGATCATAAGGAGGAATCAGGTGTTTCACCCAGGTGATATTCCTCAGATGGTAAAACAAGGTCGTGACAACAGCTGACACCTGTGATTTCAGGGTCAAACCATTGTCAAAAATAATGCCTAGGTTATGCACCCAGTCTGAGGTAGCCAGCTGAACACCCCCAAGTCAAAGCCCAGAAGGTTGTCCAGCTGACAAACCCACCTCCCGACAATCTGGGTCCACCACCAACACCTCGGTTTTAGCTGGGTTCAGCCTCGGCCAGCTGGCACTCATCCAGTCCTGGATCTCAGATAGGCAGTTGTTAAACACCGAGATAGCATCATCCTGTTCGGGTATAAAAGACTTGTACAGCTGAGTATCATCTGCATAGCAATGAAAACTCAGACTGTACCACCTAATAATGTCCTCCAACAGCAGCATGTACACTGCAAACAACATGGGTGACTAAATGGAGCCCTGTGGAACCCCACAGGATATGGGGAGAGCATCAGAGGAAAAAATTCCAGTGACCAGTCTCTGAGTCCTTCCCTTGAGAAATGATCAAAACCATCTGAGGACCATACCTGATAGTCCATAGATGAACCACAGGTGCTACAATAGCACGCCATGGTCCACAGTGTCAAATACTGTAGAGATCAAGGAGGACCAAGATGGAATGAGTCCTCTGATCCCTTGCTATTAGGAGATCATTAAGCACCCGGACAAGGGCTGTCTCGGTGCTATGCCTCTTCCTAAATCTGGACTGGAGAGAATCATAGACATCATAGGTGGAAAGATGATCATTCAGCTGCAGCACAACCACCTTCTCAATAACCTTGCCTACAAAAGGCAGGTTAGAGACAGGTCTGTAGTTAGACAGACAGTCTGGGTCAAGGGAGGGCCTTTTCAGGAGCACTCGCACAACCCCCTCCTTTGGGGATCAGGAAAGACTCTCCTCTCCAATGAACTCCAGAGTATCTTGGCCAGTACTGGACTGATCTCATCAATGCAGTCCACAAGGAGTCATGTTGGGCCTAGGTCCAAACTACAGTTGGTTGGCTGCAACGTCTGACAGTCCTTATGATGTCCATGAATTCTAGCCGTCTGAAGTCAGACCAAGCAAACTAGGTGCTTGCAGCCTCCTGCTGACCTCTGCAACACCTATTAGAGGGGGCTGGGCCGATCCCAGACCCAATGGTGGCAACCTTATCTGTGAAAAACTGAGCCAACTCATCATACTTCTCTTGTGAAAAAGCTCCCCCAGGCTGAAGACAGATTGGATTGCACAATCTGTCAACAGTCTGGAAGAGCTGAACTGGTCAATTTTGCACAGCGGCAATCTCCCTGGACAGGAATCCTGCCTTCTTATGGGTGATTGTCCATCGATAGACTGTATAATGGTCCATCAATCTAAGCCTGTCAGACTCCAGGCTCGATTTCTGCCAAGCCCTCTCTAGCCTTTGACCCACTCTCCTCAACTCCTTCAAGGCCCTGTCAAACCATGGGAACCTTCGGAGAAGAGTGAGGTGACGAACATGAACAGGAGCAATGGAATCCAGGGCCTCTGTCACTGCCTTATTATAGGCAAGTACCAGACTATCAGCTAATTGTGTAAATTTATTTAAGTGTAACCTACGTGAGCAAACAGGACATGTGTATGGGATGTGTCCTTGGGCTTCACATAACCAGGAGGACTGCCCGTCACATGAGGGCATTATTTTTTGGGTCCAACAGCAGCAGGCAAAACAGTGTTCAGACCAAAGATTAGCAACCCAGAGCACAGTTTCAGAAGCACTCTTAGCTCCTCAAGTAATGACCGAGGAACCAGTGCAGATGGGAGAAGAGCCAATACAGGTGAGAGGGGAACCAGTTATGGAGACACAGGCTGTAGAAGATATTATGGGAAATTTTCCCAGCACGAGTGCTAACACTGACATCTCCCATGGCCCACTACTTCGGCAGGATATTTCAGGGGAAGAAGCTATGCCCCCCCCCGCCCTCTCAACTCCCAGCTTTCACAGTTGTTGGTCCCAAAAAAAGAAACAGATGAGGGAAGTCACTTTCTACTGCTCCCCTTACAGATAAGAGAGGGAAAAGGAAGGCCCAAGCCACATGGCAGAGTGGGAATACATTTGCCACACTAGTAAAACAGAGATCCTGGGAAGAGTCGGAGGATGAGTCAGAGGTCTCCTCCGACACCTGATCTGTGCCTGATGGGATGTCTGATCTGGAAGAAGGGGAGGAGGATTCATCAATTGCAAAATGGACCAGACAGAGGAGACAGTCCAAGACCCCTTAGACTTTGATAACACTGTTTTATTAACCCCTCTTCCTAGTTTTTGACGATAATGGCTTCACCTACTACAGTATTACTACACTTAATGTGAACAGCATTAAAAGTCATCACAAGAGGATACTGACATTACTCGCATTACAAGAAGTAGATAGTGATATTATTTGTCTACAGGATATCAGACTCAAAACAACACAAGAACTGCACCACGCCTCACAGGTTTGGACAAAAGGATCTACTTTTTGGTCCATAGGAGAGGACGCTTGCGATGGCATTGGCATTTTATTTTCGAATCCAAATTAGACATTTTCTAGACTAGTAGATATTTCCCCTGGCCATACCTTCCTATTGGACATTAGTTATTTCCAAGAATGTTTCAGATTAGTATCAATTTATGCTTCTCAGATGAAAGCTTTAAAGTTGTCCCTTTTTAAAGAAGTCCAACCCACCTTGCACACATCAAGAATGGCAATATGGGCAGGGGATTTCAATTGTCACCTATGCAAAGCAGATGGAGGCCTCCAAGCAGATAAAATGTTTTGTAATTTCATTGCACTACAAAGCATTTTATCCAGTGCAGGGTTGGTAGATGCATATAGATCCCGATATCAGATGGGAGGACATACATATTTTAGAGGCCCACGTGCCACCTGCATTGACTTAGTTTTTTTTTTTTTGTCCCTGACATTACGGTCACTAGATCTTTACATGAGGGTTTGGGAGTTCACAGATCACAAATCCATTAATGTACAACTACAATGAGAGCATTTCCTGAGGTGTACAAAGAATGGTTGGAGACTGAACAGCTCCTTATTGGATAAGGAAAAAATTCAAAAAGAGTGAAAAAAAGAATGGGTGGCTAGGTTGTCCATTTTGGAATTATATGAAGACTTACTGATTTGGTGGGAAGATACAAAAAGGAAATAGTTATCATTTTTTCAGGAATTTTCAAGGAACTTGGCAACTGAGGAATATCTGCCGTACTTCCATCTTGGAGGACAATTGCAAAAACTTATTTCCAACACAGAGTTACCTAGGATAGACTACAGCACTCAAATTAACATAGTGAAACAAATGATGGAGGAAATACAGTATGATAGGACAAAATCTATAGAGCAAGAGCCACATTTAGGCACATCTACAAAAAAGTTATCTTTTGACTCCTTCAAGGAATGCAAGGAGTGGGTGGACCATAGGATTCTGCACAGATTGGAGTCAGACAGTGATCAGGTAGTCACCGCACACACTGATATGCTTCGCTTAATGGAACAACACATACAGAAAATTTTGGGGGTTTTCCCACCCATAGATAGAGACTCACAGGTATTCACTAAATTAGGACTACCATAAGTTACCACACAGGACTCTCTACTGCTAACTCAGGAAATCATGGAGGAAGTGGTACTGAGAGCCATCAGCACCCTGAAGAACAATACTGCTCCAGGAACAGATGGTATAGGGACAGATTTTTTTTTTCAACTTTCTGTTTATTAGTTTGTAACAAACATATAGTTTTATACACAGACATTAAATATAACATTAAGAGTTACAATATCCAGGAGGGCGCCGCTCTTCTTAATATATTCGACAATTACCATTGGATGTTGTAAGATACGTCTCAAAGGAGTTCCAATTCTAACATACTATAATGCACATTTGTAGAACAAATGCTGTTATAGGAGTCCATTAGCAGCATGGTAATATTGACAAGAAAGTAAAATAGATACGAATGTTTCCAGATCCTGACCCTACCAGAGGGTTGGTTTTAATATATACCATGCGCTCCTTTAGTAAGTGCACCATCTAATGGTACAAAAAACACTGAGCTATAGTCTTCAAGAAAACAAATATCAACTAGACCATTCAAGTATTAATTAAAGAGGGCACAATCCTGTTTACTTTAATCAGCTTTGTATCAGATAGTATGGGCTAACAATATTAGGCACTTAACCATTATAAAAACAAAAATAGGCATTTGAAGGAGATCAAGTGCATCATCTTTACCTTGATTAATTGTTATAACTTCCCAAGAATATGTTGTAAAACCTTAGATTAACTTTTAAACAGTAAAAGGGGATGTTGGCTGAAAGTCCCAAACAGTTCAGTCCATAAACAATTCTACTAAGGGAGCAGCTGAGTTAAGATCGATCTCCCACCTCCTTGGACAAACAACCCATCCCTTCCCCTCCACCTAACCACTAATTATGCCAATAATCCAGCCAAAGGTCTTCAAACCGGGTCCCCTTCTGAAGATGAATCTTCCTCCTGTCATCAAGCTCTTTGATGACTTGGGCAGTTCTTTTGGCTCCAATTTAGCGCATCCGAAGGGTCAGAAAAGATGTAAATTTTGCCCTGGTAGGCAAATCGCAGGTGCTCAGGGAAGATCAGGCCATGAGATATCCCAGCTTTATGAAATAAAGCCCTGGCCCCATCAATTTTTTTCTGTTTCTGCCTGGTGGCATATCCCAAATCAGGAAACATCCTGATTTGCTGGCCATCCTGAAGCAAGGATTTTCTCTGGCGTGCGAGGGCCAGCAACCATCCCTTGAGCCTATACCATCAGTTACTACCACCACTGTTCTGGGGGCCTCAGAGCTGTCACTCTGGCCTGTCAGAATAATCCTGTAAGCCTTCTGGAAATGTTGCACCACAGGTGTCACCTCCTCCCCCAACTGCTAAACAAACCAATCTTGGAGGAACATCAAGAAACGATCTCCCTCACATTCCTCTGGTAGTCCAAGGAGACACAAATTGTGCGATCTAGATTGGTTTTCTAAAGTCTCCAGTCTAGACCTCAGATGGACATTTTCTTTGAGCACTGTAGCGACCACTCCCATCGTCACCTCCGCTGTTTTTTTTTTGCTTCCACTGATGTGAGGGTCATGGTTTCCAGTTTAGTTTCAGCAGCTGTTACCCTCATTGATAGAGCATCAAACTTATTGGAAAGTCTGGTTATGGAGTTAATTGTTAAATTTAATTTTGCTCCCAAAGTTTGCAGGTTTTCCAGTTGTGTCCCTCACTATGTTCTGGATCTCAGGCCTGTGTTGCCCTCATGGTTGGAGCTCCTGATTAACTTTTTGCTCCAGCTCCATCACCCAATCCTTTCTCCTTCCTTGGATTCGGCATCTTGTTTAGCAGTTATTCCGATACAAGTTGTGATAGTTTGTTATCAAAAAATAAAACAGGATTCTGTCAATTTGATTGTTTTGGTCCGAGAATTAACAGAGCGCTCTAAAGATTTGTGGCCATCTTGTTCGGGCTCCACAGTGCCCCCCTAGGGACAGAATTTTATAAGATTTTTAAGATGGAATTAGCACCAGCTTTAGTGTATCTGTATAACCATATCTTGAAAGTGGGAACACTCTCAGACTCCATGGGTAAAGCTTGAAAGTGGGAACACTCTCAGACTCCATGGGCAAAGCGATACTATTGCTTTTGTATAAAAAAAGACCCAGAGAAAAACTGAAAAATTGGAGACCATTATGTCTCCTGAACACAAATTTAAAAATTCTTAGTAAAATATTATTGCATAGACTGTCCTCGATAGCAGATCAACTATTAAGTCCATACCAGACGTTTGCTATTCCCACGAGACGTCAACATGATAATTTAATACTCTTGAAAAAGTTGTTTGCTCGTGGGAATAATAACACACTACAGGGATATGTTTTTGAGCTGGATCAAGAGAATGCCTTTGATAGGATGGCCCATGATTATTTGCTGGTAGTCCTGCGTGCCTTTGGTATTCCAGATACTTTTGTGTCATGGATACAATGCCTGTACACAGACACTGCCATAATACCGAATGTAAATAACTGGTTGGGGAGGGAAATCCCAGTCCGTGGTGATGTTTGGCAGGGCTGTCCACTCAGTCCACTGTTATACACATTTGGTTTGGACATTCTTCTGAGAACCATAACAAATAATGCAGATATTAGGGGTATAACTCTTATCCAAGGGCACCCCGCAATCACAATTTTAGCTTATGCAGATGATGTGATTTTAATGCTGGCACCAGATTTGTGTGAAGTGGCATTAGAAAATACATTGGTAGAATTTTTCAAATATATCAGACTCCACTATTAACTATAAGAATGTAAAGGGGTCTTACTCGGGGATACCCCATTGCCCCCAGGGGAAAAACTAGCAAACATTGCAGTAACACAAGATCAAATTAAGATCTTGGGGACTGAATTTGGCCCAAGGGATATGGGACACAGAAATTGGGATAGGAAAAGCTAATAGATTAGTTGCCCAATGGAAGGGAAGACACATCTCAAAAAAGAAACGGGTACTGTTAATCAAAACTTTATTAATTCTGGTGTTTTTGTACATTAGTTATGTGTTTCCTCCACCACAGGAACTAGTGACAAAATTGTACAGTGTCTTTTTTCAGGCTTTTTGGGGAAATAGGTTAAACCCCATAAAGAGGGAGTTCACTTATAGGAAAATCCAGGAGGGAGGCATAAATATGATCAACACTCTGGAATTCTTTTTAGTATATTCTTTTACTATAATTTTGGTCAGGCTTTGAGGCTAGGGAATAAGCCCTGGAGATTTCTGGTGCTAGCATGGTTAGAGTCCTGTTTGCATGCTTAGAAAATACAGAAAGTCAGATTATTGGCAGGGGTACATTCCCTCCCACTTTATGGTAAGGAATAGTTGAAAAATGTTATAAAATGGGGGCTTACGATAGCGCAGATGCAGACAATGGATAGAAAGAGTGCATATATCACCATACTGCAGGCAGAACGCCTGGAAAATGTGTCATTCCTACAATGCCTACAGGGTAGGTTATCCCTTGTGTTACTCAATTAATAAATCCCAGACTTCCTGTATACGTGTGGGACATTTTATGGATCAGTAATTATGGTAGATTAGGGGTAAAGAACAATAACAAACACAAGCAACTTGCAGATAGATATTACCCAAGGGATAGTTGCCATAAAATCCTGGAGACACAGGAGCGTTTATTTATTGACTGTCCCTACATAAAGTCATTCAGGGTTCTACTGGCACAAGAATGGGGAGAAGTATTATTGTTTGAAAAGATAACATATCAAGGGTTTGTGTATGTTATTTTACCATCAGGCTGGAAAAAAATATAATGAAGTAACACTTTATATTATATTTGCAGTTATTAAGTATCATATTTGGCAAGCCAGAGTTTTCTGGGTTACACAACAGAGACTTGTATCCAGTACTGAACTGTTGAAAAATATACGGTGTGCAGTAAAACATGTACAGTCTTGGGATATGTCTCATTATGCATTCAACAAAGTTAATTTCTACTGAGTAAACGGTGGCAGAATATTTATAAGCTAAATGTCCTCAGTAGGTGAGGTAATGTTATTTCTTACAAAGACCAGGTATTTTGTTTTCTGAATTAATGTAAAGTGAAACATTTATTTTTGTTGTTTTTGTATATATTGTATATGATTTTGTATGCAGTCCTCTTTCTAATAAAAATTCCCCTACTCTTTTCTAGAAGTGCCATGGGATCTTTAATGTCCACCTGAACAGACAGACGGGATCTTGGTTTAACATCTCATCCGAAAGACAGTGACAGAGTGTACTTAGCTCTAGGAGAACAGTGGAACCAGAATACATTTAATCAGAGCTCATAAAAGCACTAACCTGCATTGCAGGCTATTGAATCTCCCACTGCTGCAGCCATGCTCTGATGTTAGGTGCAGAAGATTTGGGGGGTTGTAGTTACACAAAATGTCAGCTTGCAAGTAAACAAAACTAGACAGATACAATTTACAATACTACAGTAAACAGAAAGTAATAAAAAAGGGGGTTTGCACACACACAAATTGGGACGAAAGCTCTTAGTGCTGATTGTTCCCCTTTAAGTTGCAATACATCCTGTTTAGACTGGGTCAGCAACTCCACTCCAGTCTCTCCATGACTTCTGTCAAGAGTATTGTCGTATTTCTAGACATATGAGTGAACCAAGTCATTCTGATCCTTCTACAAAGGTATAATACATTCATTCTTCCTTTATACTGCACATTGTATTTATATTTTTTGATATTATAATTGTCATTGGGATTATTATTATTATTACTGTTACACTGCAGGACAAGAAATGTGGACTGATAAGTTCGAGGCTGTGGCATCCTCATGCTACCAACATGCTGCACTGATTTCATAGCTTTGAGCTGTGCTAGTGTCCCTAGCAGGGGTGCTTCTTACCATTTGTTATGAATTTCCAGTGGCAACTTTGGAGCAAACAGAAAAAAAAATTATGGTAAAATGTAAGACTGATAGAATTTCTTCTTTTCAATACTTACACTGCATCATCCCTGCTTGTTCTTTTTTTTGTGGGGGGGGGGGCAAGATGGACTTCCCCTATCTCCCTGCCTCAACTATTGTAACTCCTTCGTCTGAGTGTAAAGGTTCTCTCCCTGAAGGCTGACCTGTTTAATTCAGCTCCCCTTCCTACCCTATCAGCATTGGGACCTCACTGGCTGACATCACAACTGACCAAGAAGAGCCAATCACTTCTTGCCAGATTCATCACTTGTGATGTCATAATCAGTGAGGTCACAATGCTTATGTGATGCTGATGAGGGGAATACAGTGGAACAATGGAACTAGATGTGTTGGCTGCCAGCTAAAGTACTACTCTTCACATAACACCTAATACCATTTGGTAGAAAACCTTGTTCTAATGAGCAAAATGGAAAAGAAAAATATTTCAGAATTAAAAAGTAACAACTGGCTACTTAGAAAATTAATATAATATTCTGTTTTGTTGTTTTTTGTGCTAACTCTTTAAAACATCCAGGGGCATGTCCCATCTTGTATACCTAACCTCATAGTCCCCTACAACCCATCCCTCTCATATTTTGTTTGTCTTGTGTCTCTGCTGTTGATGTCTGAGCATTCAGCTGTTCTACATTTGCTATCCAGAACAAATATCCATGTCTTCCCTGACACACTCAGCCTGTTTAAATGTCTTCTCTTTCTCCTGCCACCTCTGATCTCCCCTTAATCATCAACCCTTCTTCCCACCTATTCATTATTTATTTATTTATTTATAAGCACATCAAAATTACAACCCTTTGAGTCATAGACTCATTTCCACAGGCTCCATGTCATGATAAAAAGAGAAAAATACAGATAGCAATGAAAATTGAAGGAACAGGTAATACATACGATGGAGAACATTGAATACAATTAGCAGGGTAACAGTGTCATCAGTCCTATACAAATAGTTGCTAGGCAGTTGTTAACAAGTCCATCAGCAGAATGAGCTGTAGACCTATACAATCAGTAGCTAGGCAGTTGCTTATGTACAAACACAGTAACTTCTTATGAGGTACAAAGTGTGCTGTCTCAGGAGAGACACTGTCAAGGCTGGCTAGGCTCTGGTCCCTGAAGAGAGGCACCTAGAGGCCTAGGGTGGTTTTGGAAGAGGACACTCACAGTTGCTGGTGTACAGAATGTGATTCTTGAGTACGACCTTGAAAGGCCCTACTTTGGTGAGAGAGGTGATGGCGGAGCAGAGAGCATTATACCAGGAAGGTGCTCTGAAGGGGAAGGATCTTTGTGCTAGTGCAGTCCTGACCCTGGGGATCTGCAATATAGTCTTGGAGGCACTGCGAGTGGCAACAGTAGGGATAGCAGGGAGAAGGGATGTGGAGACCCTGGGGGGAGGGCATACCCAGTTGTGTTTTTTTGGCAAGGAGGCATGACTGATATTGAAGTCTCTTCTCATGTTTTATGTCATGCTTACACAGCAGTAAATTGTAAGACAGATGCTGTTTATCAAGTCCACATTTAGGTGCAATTCTTTTTTTGTAGAAGAGGAGACAGGAGCATAGCGGTTACCAGTTACAGAGTTTCAGATCTCAGTTTACAGAGCATGTTATTGTTAGTCATGCAAAACAGACCAGTTTTATATTACAATTATATATTTAAGCAATAAGGCATGACAGGGTGTGCGTTATTGTGGGATAATGGTGCACCTCGGAAAATGAAGATCAAGGCGAAGCTGAGGGCTTTACTCACCCACGAAGTGTCGTTATCCCACAGTTACACACACCCTGTCATGCCTTGTTATGATTATAAAATGGCTCTCCTGATTTTATTTTAGTACCAAGTAATGAGGTTCAGAAAGTTAAACATTTCTGACCTGTGCTGTTGTGCTGGGATATCAGAGCGGTCATGTGACTGGATTCCACCAATCACAGTACAGTATTTATCTTACCCATTTTATAATTAAGCAATACAGTACAACATACTGTAGGTCATGTCAAGGAAGGGGCTTTCAGATTGGAACCAAAAATAATTTCAAATGACAAGGAGTAATGGCTAAAAAGGAAGTACCTGTAGGAGAAAGCAATGAGAATCAGAGTCAAAGTCAATGCAAAATACTGTTGCATTGTTTTTCTTTTATATTTTATTTTATTTTATTATTTTTAACAATATATAATGCCAGTACAGAGATATTGATCATTGCAGCAATATTGTCTAGTGCTTTTGTTAAAAACATTCTAGTCAATAATTGTACAGCCTGACTGTAACTTATGTAAACTGATACCTAGGCACTATGATGAATAATTGCTAAATCAGACATGCATATTTGATAAAATATAAACAGAATTATTAACAAGCCTGAACTTTGTGTGATCCATTCGACATACAATTCTCAAATAAAGAAGCATTATATCCCCACTGTGCTAGTTGTCCAGTGTTTAAGGTACACATGAAGTGTCTACATTCACGACATATAGGATCCACGGCTTCCAAAGGGTCACAAACCATGGAAAATTATTATTAAGAGAATGCACCAATTTTTCCACATGGTAAATTTTGCTAACTATAACCAGCCATTAGGCTCAGGTAGGAATGTCCTCCTGCAACCATAATCTAGTAAATGTTTTCTGCGCCATCAATAACAAAATGAACAATAAATGTTAAGAATTGCTTCGCGCCTGTGTCCCTTGTGGAGGGATATGTAACAATACCAGTAAAATTATTAGAGAAAGTAATTGTGATAAAATAAGGCCTAACTGGATTTCAGTATCTTTCCAGAAATTGTCAGTTTCGAACAACACCAAAAAATAGATACCTGATCTGCTTTTGGTTCTCCTCACTTTTGCCAATAATGACCCCATGCCTCAGCCATATAGGAAGCCTGTATAACTGGAGTCCTGACATAGTGACTCTGGCACTTCCATGCAAACTCCCTCCATACTGGGGAGGAAGTAACTTTAAGTCACAAAAGAGTGTGTTTAAGCCAGAGTGTACGGCTGATATCAGCCTGTAAATCGTTATTCCATCTTTAGGTATGATTTTTGAGTAAGGGTACTCGGGTTCTTGCAGAGCCAAACAAAATTACACATCAAGTGCCCCATCTATCTCCTCTGAGAGCTCCTATAACTATATCACTAAGCAAATGGGGGAAAACTGGTAGTTTTGCTGTCTCTCTGCCCTGCTTCAGCAAGTATGCCCAGACTTGAAGGAAATTAAAGTTATCTTTTGGTCGGATCATATTTCTCCTGTAAGGTCCCAAAGGGCAAAACTCCCTCTGCATCCACAAATTTGCAAATGTGTCTAAGTCCCAATTGTCACCACTGGTGAAATGTAAAATCTGTATTAGCTGGAGAAAAATCTGCATCCAATACTAAATCTCAGCAGAGAAAGAAAACTCATTGAAAAATTACAGTGGACCCCAGCCTACTCCATACCCTCAACATATTAGCTGTATAATGTTAGAAGTCTTGGAGGGGAGGCAGTCTGGCTGGGTGGGCAAAAAGATATCCCGAGATAAAATATAAATCATTTAAGTATAGTTTAATATGTTTCCCATCAGAATTGAAAGTATTAGAGCTCCAGTGATACAAGATATGTAAATGAGAGGCTATAGCATAATTTTTAAGATAGGAGAGATTAAGCCCACCCTGACCCTGTGGGAGTTGAAGAATGGAGTACCTAATCCTAGGAGGTTTACCTTGCCAAAACAATGGGAATAAACTTTATCCAGGAGTGGCAATAATATGGAGAAGGCACAAGAGGCAAGGTTTGTAGTAAGTGTAACAATCTTTGTAAAAAAAAAATTCACCTGGATTGTGTGTACTTTGGCAAATATTATGTTTTGTATTTTGCAAATTTTACCGTGGAACTGATCTTTGTTTTCCTATGCATTTTTTTCTGCCCCAAGCCCTGTCAGGCAACTATGGCCCTCCAGATGGGGGGGACTCTCTTTCTCCGGTCCCAAGGCACCCATGCTAGGTTGCCCCGGTGGTTCCCCCGTGGATTGTCCCCCATGGCGGGGCCAGGAGGAGGTTGCCGGCTTCTCCCTCCCCCCGGAGACCCAATCCAGAATCTAGGACAGCTCCTGGGAGTTGTGGACCATCATTGAGCCTGTCAGGCTCTATTTTCCTCGCCCTCCCCTTCCGACACAGAGACATTGGCTCCAAGACTCCCAACCTGTACTGCCCTCCAGCCATTACCAGAGGACAGTCAGTGAGTGGGATGACTAGTCTCCCTCCCCCTGAGAGAGGAGAGCAGTCCTCTGGATGCTGAATCCTCTCCCCCCCCCACCGACCCCCAGCAGCCCGAGCTTGTTCCCGAACCTGGGTCACCAGCGTGGCGCGATGTATGGTGTACAGTGCCTCAACCCTTAGTGCCACCAGGCCGGCTCCTGTGGAACTGATTTTGTGTACTACAGGATTCCATTGTAAATGAGCTTCAGCTAAATTGGGCTATCCTTTTCTGAAAATTTATCAGAATAAAACTTTTTCTACTACTACTAGAACCAGGAAATCAGAGGAATTAGAGTAGGAGAGATGGAACAGAAACCAGCACTCTTATGTGGTTGATTGCCTTTTCTTTTTGAGGGATCATGCCACTTCTACCCTTGTCCTCTGCAAGCAGCTGGAATTGTTTTGAGCCATCCCTGGATATAAAGTTAATTACTGCAAATCAGGGGCATTGGTGGTTTTGAAAATTTGCCCTTCAGCTTTCTGTTCAATGTTCCTATTTAAGTGTGTCACTATCAATACAGTTTGATACTTGGGAGTTAAGGTCACCCCTCATTTATCTGAACTATTCCACCTTAACAATCTATGGTTATTGGATGAAATAGCTGAGGACTTTAACATGCGATCCTTCCTCTCTCTGTCTTTTGGGGGGAATGATAACTGCACTAAAAATGAATGCCCGCTCCACTTCTACTTTTAGGATCTCCCTATTACCATTCCCAAATAATTTTGACTTAAACTACAAAAACTTACATGAATGTTTTTGTGGCAAGGCCAACATATAAGAGTAGGCCTTAACACATTAACTCTTAGGAGAGTGGTGGTGGTGGTGGGGGGGGGGGGTTGCGGCCATATTTTGAATGGTACCATCAAATGGCTCAGGCGGCAAAAATAATCCCCATGGTGTAATAGAAACTGGATTTCGGGTAGCACCAATTAGAGAACAGGTGCACTCTCCCAGGCCCACTCTCCATGTTATCATATATACTGTGGATACAACATCTCTGCCAGAAAGTCATGAATCCCTGGATAAAGTGGCTTCTCAGGATGCTTGTCCAACTCTGTCAACAGGAACAGACTCCTGAGGAGGTGGGCCTCTTCACAATCATTATAGGTAACCAAATATTTTTGCATAGCAGAACAGACCTTGGGTACTGCAGATGGAACCAGCTGGGTCTTACTATCTTCAGGCAATTTTTTAACAATGGAGTTTATAGGTCCTTGGCCAATTTAAAACTGAAATGTAATCTCCCTAATACAGATTATTATAGGTTTCTGAAGGTTAGGCACTATGTGCAGGAGGGAGAGAACAGAGGTAAAATTATAAGGGATCTGACCAAGTTAGAAGATTGCTTGTTCTGGGTCACATGCCTAAATGCCCCCTGTGGATACATTTGGAGCCATCTCTGTAAGTCTTCTGTATATTTCTAGTACTTCCTTACTTATTTGATATGGTTGTGTTTTTTTGTCAAGTATTACTGTAAGTTCCTAAAATTTTGAAATTTTGTTCACTCTCTTTGCTACAGTGGTCTGTTTCATAGTGTCTTGATAATTAGGCCATTTCTGACAAACTTCCAGCTTATGTTTAAAGTAGAAAGGGTGCACACTCTCAGGAAATAACAAGAAGAAGAATCTGCATTTATATAGCATTTTTCATACACAGTATCCCAAAGCGCTTTACAAACAATGCTAAACTGGTAGTGAAGTGACTGAATGTGTGGTGGCGGCCATATCACACATCATCACCCACACACAGCCTGGATAATTGCATGAACTGGTTTATGGGAAGGGGAATGTTGGCCAGGACACCGGGTATGTTCCCTGCTCTTTGCGAAGAGTGCCCTGGGTTCTTTTACTTCCACCTGGACACCCACCAGGACAACACCAGGATGGGCAGAAGGGACCTCGGTTTAACGTCTCATCTGAAGGACGGCACACCCCAGCAGTACAGCACCCCCCAATAGTGCACTCAAATGCCAGCGATTTTTAGGTGCAAGTCCAATCCTGGTGTGGGACGAGAACCCATGACCTTTTGGTCCAGAGGCGGATGTGCTACCAACTGAGCCACGCTGACATCAGCCAAAGATCTGCTTAGATAGTAATTAATGTAGCATTTATTCCAAACTTAGAGGACGCTGTAAGAACGTGCTCACCCTTTCTACTTTCCACGGGTTTTTGGGCTAGCTACCTTGGAGTGCACCAACGTCCCTTGTCCTGAGTGCACTGTTTTTTCTTTGGATTCCAGCTCACATTTGTGAGCATCTCTGATGTCATGAACTCAAATGCCTTTGTTCTGTATGTAACCCCCCCTCCCCACGTCTAGGGGTATGATGGTAAAAGGTCTTGGGAAGGGGGCGCTGTACAACATAATGAGTCCACATGCCTGGATGCCCTGATTTACCAGACCTGATGAAACTGGGGTGCCTACGTACCTCTGGTTGCAGAGCTGGTCAACTGGAGATGGGGAAATAAAGAACACGCTAGTTTTCACCTGCCTGGCCTTGCCATATTTGCCTCAAAGGCCTTTGTAAATGGTCTTCACCAGGCAGGCCTCTCGCTGTCTTCCTCGATGATCTTCCTGCTCTTCTGTTGCACACTCCAGAGCATACACTAGGGGCTGGGCTGTGGAGGCAAAACTCTTTTTAGCAGCAAAACAGTCCATCCAAATGAATGAGGCAAACACTTAAACTGCAGAAACAGGGGATACCATTTAATGAACTGTTGATTTAAACAGGAAACAATCACTCCATGGAGCAGAAAACGCACAACAGGTTGCTCCGGACTGAGAGGTCACAAAGAGTTCAGTAGGTGCTCTGGACTGTGAAGATCACATCAGAAGTTCAGTTCCAGGCTGCTACTTTACAGGCTAGGCAGTCACAGTCCAAACACATGCAGCATAATTCATGACTGAATCAGGCATTCAACAGCAAGCAGCATCAGTTCCTCCTTAAACACAGAAACTGAACAGTCTGTAGCTGGGGCCATGTGGAACCAGGAAGCAGTCCCCAGACCCCAGGAATGCACTGGCACCCCTATTCACAGTCTCTCCATAACTGGTACAATAGCAAGCAGTCTCTGGGACCATGGACTTTGCTCTGACCACTGGATCCCCTCATCTCTCAGGTGCCAATATATTCATCCCTCTGTCCCTCTCTGGTGCCCGCAGGCTTACAGTGGCCTCTCTCTTTACTCTCTCCATCATAACAAATCCTGTTGGGGGAGTCTACTCAACAGCAGTCCTCTGGGCTAGTAGCAATAGCCCCTCCTGCTGCAGGTCACGTGCAGGCTCTCCTCCTTCTCCTCTGCAGCACACATCACAGTGCTGCCCCAAACAGGGCTCTGCAAATAACGTCCACTGCCATGTCCTCCAAACAGAATGCCGCACTACCCTAAAGAATTAAAAAAAAAATCAAACCACAGCCTCTCTGTACAAGTGGGCAAACGCCCCTGCTCAGACCTCTCTTCACTGCTTCTCCCCCAAGTCCTGCCCTTTGCTCCATTTTTATCCTTTCCTACAGGCTCCAAAAATCTGCTCGACAAACTCAGGGTCCAATCCTGGACCATTTTTCTGGGTGTCAAAAACACCCTGTCCCAACTGACCTATGGGACCAGGAGCCCCTACAATCACTATGTACAGTGCACCCTTTGGCCATCAGCCAGTGCCGAAACTACTTCCCACAAACTGGAGCAACCGCTGCTATAAACTTCCCCCTGGCAGACGTGCATGCTCAAAAACATGGCCTGACAGACTATTTACAAATTATTTATTATCATTTGTTTTTTTCCCATTAAATTTCTCATGGGGTCCTGAGTCCACCAAACCCAGAAAAAACAGACCCAGGACCAGAAGCAGCCACTCACATTTGTTTTCGACGGCAGCTGCACATGCGCCCTAAGGTGCCGCCACCATAACTACTTACAAATACATTGTCCTGTCACCACAGCAACCCCCAGGGACTGAAACCACCCCACTTATGCCCAGAGGTGTGGAAAACAACAGAGCAGTGCCCGGCCCGCCTGCCAGGAGCCAGGACACCACCACAGAGTGACCAGAGCCACCAAGGATCAACCGTGGACCAACTGGGTCCGAATCCCACCAGAGCCACTGACGAAGGAGAATGGGCAGCAGCTCTGAAAAGATAAACCCATTTTGGGGGGGGGGGCCCTACATGTATGTGCCTGTTGTCATTAAATCTGACCCCATGTAACTTCCCGGGTTGTGACTGAAAATAGGCATTTGTTTATCTAGTGCACCTACCTGGTTAACAAAAACTAAATAAAGAAATAAACTTCTTAAGGAGTCAGGAGGTCATACATTACACAATGCTGCACTAAAATGAGACACAGACATGGGACAGCATATCTCTGACACATACTGGAAGAACATATTGGTTAATTAATGGAGGGTAACATCTGCTCTCGTTTTGAGAAAATACAGATGGAAAATTCTAATAAGGTATTTCCACACATCGACTATCATCCAATATTTTACACCAAAGGGTTCAAATCTGTGTTGGAGAGGCTGTCAGAATTGTGGATTATGCAATCATAATTTTTGGTGTTGTCCCCGTGTTCAAGGATACTGGCAGGAGATCCACACAGAACTCAACACATTATGGATCCATTAGAGTCCCTTAAGTTTTGCTCACTTGGTTTTGGGTCTCCCTATCCCTAGCATACATTGGCAACAGCATAGTGTCCTGTTCTATACCCTGTGTCTTGTAGCTATAAAATGTATCACTTTCTGTTGGCTCACTCCAATGGTCCCCACTATCTCGGAATGGAATGGAAGGAAAGGATGCAACAGTTTATAAGCATGGAAAAAGTCATGTAGGGCGTCAGGCTCCACAAAGAAACGTTTTTGGATAAGTGGGAGAAATGGTTCAGGTATACCACGTCCAGTGAAGAAAATAGATATTACAGCATTTTGCATAAACATTCTTAACAACTCTGTACTACAAGACTGTAATGTAAATAGACAAGAAAGAGAATCAGAGATGGAAACCGTTTTCCTGTTTTGGTTGCAAGTTTTATTATATTGCTTAAACAGGAAAAGTAGGTTTCTCCTTCTTGGAGGTATGAACATACAAAATTGCCAGCAGAAACAGGCCTCATGGTCTATTGAGTCTGCTAGAGTGTGCAGCTAGCACCTCATCTCGCAGTTGCCCCTCCCGCCCCCTCTTCCCAGTATCCCTTCCCCTGTCCCAACCCCTCTTGAAACTGCCCACCATCTTACAGGACACTATCTCATCTGGTAAGGTGTTCCATTTGTCCACTACTCTTTCAGTGAAAAAATGTCTCCTCATCTCCCTCCTGAATCTTCCCCCCTCCAATCTCAGTCCATACCCTCTTGTGTTCCTCCCCCTTTTCAACTGGAAAATCCATTTTGTGTTGGTCTTATTTATCCCCTTCAGACACTTAAAGGTCTAGATCATATTCCCCCTATCCCTTCTCTCCTCCAGTGAATACATATTCAACTCTCCCAGCCTGTCCTCATAGGACTTGCTCTCTAATCCCTGGATCATCTTTGTGGATCTTCGCTGCACCCCCTCCAACAATCTGATGTCCTTCTTCAGGAATGGGCACCAGTACTGCATGCAGTATTCCAGCTGGGGTCTGACCAATGACCTATACAGGGGCAGGATAACTTCCCTCTTTCTGGAGGAGATCCTTTTTGCAATACACCCCAGCATTTTATTGGCTTTTGCTGCTGCCTTCCTGCACTGAGCAGAGTTGTTCATGCTCCCCGTAATGATCACTCCTAAGTCTTTCTCCTCTGTGGAGCTCCCCAACTGTACTCCATTCAAGTGATAATCCCTCCCCTGGTTCCTGGCTCCCAAGTGCAGAACCTTGCACTTTTTGGTATTGAACCCCAACTGCCATGTTTTTGCCCACTCCTGCAGCTTAGTCAGGTCCTCTTGCAACCCCTTCCACCCCTCCACATCATCAACCACAGCTCCCATCTTGGTATCGTCTGTGAACAGACTGATCTTGCTCAGGATCCTGTGTGAGATATCTGCAATAAAAATCCCAAACAGCACCGGTCCCAGTACCGATCCCTGAGGGTCCCCCCACCACCATCCTTTGCTGCCTTCCCTTTAGCCAGTTTGTGATCCATTTAACCATTTTTGGTCCCACTCTCACATATTCCAGTTTCCCCCCCAACCTCTCATGCGGCACTGAATCAGAGGCCTTGCTGAAGTCTAAATTCAGGACATCCACTGCATGGCCCTTGTCCAGTTCCCACATCACCCAGTAGTAGTACTCTACAAGGTTTGTGTGGCAGGATTTGCCTGCTACAAATCCGTGTTGCTGACCATCCTGGAGACTGTTTTCCTCCAAGAAGCTCACTAGCCTCTCTTTTAGGATGGTCCCCATGAGCTTTCCCATGATCGATGTGAGGCTCACTGACCTATAGTTTCCTGGTTCATCCTTTGGGCCACTTTTGTGGATGGGCACCACATGGGCCATTCTCCAGTCCTGTGGTACACATCCCGTGTCCAGGGAGGTATTGAACAGGTTGACCAGTGGCCCCACCAGGACCTCTGCCAATCCCTTTAGTACCCTAGGGTGAATGCCATCAGGTCCAGGTGCTTTGTCTACCCTTAATGCCTTCAACCCATCTAGTACCCTGCTCTCTGTAATCCCTACATCTGTTGTCTCCTCCCCACCCACCCACCCTCGCCTGGGTTATCTGCCCCCTTCTCCTGCGTGAATACAAAGCAGAATATTCATTCAGTGCTTCTGCTTATTCCGCCTTTCTCCACCCACCCCATCCTTCTTAATCCTCGCTAGCTGATCCTTGCTCCTTCTTCTCTCGACGATGTAGTGGAAGAAGTCTTTTTCTCCACTTTTGATTCCCTGCACCAGTCTCAGCTCCCTGGATGCCTTGGCCACCCTGATCAATCTGGTAACCTCCCTTGATTTCTCCATGTATGCATCCTTATCTTCATCCCTCCCCAATTCCTGTACTTTCAAAATGCTGCCCTCTTGGCCCTCACCCCTTCCATAACCTCCTGCATCAGTCAACTGGGTTTCTTTGCCCTTCCCTTCTTGCTTTTCTTCCTAGTGCAAGACTCCGTTACCTCCACCAGCCCTTCCTTTATGATGTCCCATTTCTGGTCTGCATCCATGTGTAGTTGCATACCTGCCAGGTGCCTGCCCAAAATTTCCACCATCTTCTTAAAGTCTGCCCCCTTAAACTCAGTCACCCTTGTACCCGTGCCCTCTGTTTCCCTCCCTATCTTGAGTGTGAACCACACCGAATTGTGGTCACTCCCGGACAGTGGTTTCTCCACTTCCAGATTCCTTACAGCTTCCCTGTTATCCAGTACAAGGTACAGAGTCCTTTCTAACTGAATCAGCCCCTGGACCAGCTGTGTCAGGAAGCAGTCTTGAAATACTTCTAACAGGACCCACTCCCTTGCACTCATGGTGGATGGGGTGCCCCACTCCACCCCCAGTAGGTTGAAGTCCCCCACCACCACTGTGCTCCCCCTCCTGCAGACCTTCCTAATTTGTTCAGATAATTCCTTATCCAGATAACAACCCTGAGCTGGTGGCCTGTACACCATCTCCATCCTCAGTGTCCTATTCTTTGCATCTTGGAACTGCATCCATAGTGCTTCTGTCCTCCCCTCCTCCCCTTCCTCCTTACACACTTTATACCCTCCCTTACATAGATTGCCACTCCCCCCATTCCCCTTAGCCCTATCCTTTCTGAATAACCTGAACCCTGGGATCATCATATCCCAGTCCTGGTACTGGGTGGCCCACGTTTCCATGATGGCCGCAATGTACACTCCCTCCACCGCCAAGATAGCCTGTAACTCCGCTCTTCTATTCCTTAGGCTTCTTGTTTTCAGTGAGACCACCCTCCAGCCTGTCTCCTTCCTTTCCCTACCCCTATTCTCCCCCATCCCTCCCTGTGCCACTTCCCCACTGCCTTTACCCATAACTAGTGGGGTTAGCTCACTAGGCCCCCTTCGACCCTTTCCTATCAGCAGTCCCCTCGCCACCCCCCTTCCTAGTTTAAATCCACCTTTGTTGATATATCCCCCTCTATTTCTAGGTTTAGTACTCCCTTCCCCTCCCTGCTTAAATGTAACCTGTCCCCTGCAAATAGGTCACTATTGCCCCAGGTCCTGCCCCAGTTTGACACTAATCTGTACTCCCTGATACAGCACCAATCCCTGAGAAACTCATTGAACTCCTCTATCCTTTATTTCCTCACTGTACTTGCACATAGTACTGGGAGTACCTCAGAGAACACCACTGACCCACCACCTCCTCACATTGCCTACCCAAATCCTCGAGCCTCCCCTTTATCACCTCCGCCATCTTCCCCGCCAAGTCATTTGTACCCACGTGCATCACTATGTGAGGTTTCTTCCTCCCCTTCCATGTGCACTTGAGAAGTGTCTGCCCCACCCTGTCCACGGTCAACTCTGGAATAGCCTTGAACCAGATACGATTGTGCCTTTCCGCCCCATCTGACCCCTTTCAGTATAGAATTCCCCAGCACTAGTACCCCCCATCTTCTTTTCCCATACTCCCTCCTCTTGTTTTCTCTGTCCACATTTCCAGAGTCCACACTGCCCTGCTCCTTATTACTCCTATCCACACCTTTTGCAACTCCTACATCTTCCCCCCCATTCCCACCTCTCCCTCTACACTGCTCTTCCCCTCCCCCTTCTTTCTTTCCCAGCCTGACTCCTGACTCCTGGGCCTTCACTACCCTTCCCCCACACTGATCTTTGACATCTCCTCTACCACCTCCGATGTCAACACTACAAACCTATTACTTGCTACCCCTGCAGTGGTGCCCCTCTCCTCCTTCCCCCTGCCCTGAGCCTTCCCTCCACTTACTGCCCCTCTGCTCTCCTTACCTCCATCCCCCCTTCCCTACATCCTCATGGGATTTAGCCCTGCTGTTCCTCCTCTGCTTCTCCCAGCTACTCCTGTCTCGGGTCCCTCCTGCCCCAGCCCCCCACTCTCTCCAGCTCCCTCCAGAGCCCCTGTGCCTCCTCTTCCAGTTTGTTCAGCCTGTACCAAATTGGACAACCCCCCCAGTTTCCATAGTATATTCATCCAAACAGCCACCCTACAACCATTGCACCCCCACTATCCTCCCTGTGCCTGCCACCCTCACTCCATGGAGCCCCCCATTCCATCCAATTTCTTGAGGAAGAGACAATAAGAATTAACATGTGGGTTAAGTAACTTCTTGTATGGCATGGTGATGTACTGTATATCTGTTTATTCTAATCAGGAATGCTGTCATGTTTTCATTCAAACCATTGTATCAATTGTACACACACCGGTTGTGCTTAAGTGTGTATGTACTCATAAGCCATTTGCTCGTCGATAAACCTGAGTTACAAAAAAAGGAACCTACTACATTATCATGCAATGGATTTAGCCATGGAAGCTCAAACAGCTGCAATATAGACAGGACCATCTGCTACTGCTGTCACATTAGGCATGAACTGCCATTGTGGAAATACTGCACCTTACTTTAGTCACCTCTGCTGTCAGTACTGCAATCACTTAAGCAGCAATCAAAGTGCAAAGAATCATCCAGCCTTTGCATGCCATGTTTAAGTTGTTACATAAACAGTCAATATTTCTCGGAGCCACAAGAATGCAGTTGGGGTGGTTGACTGCCCTTGACCTATATGAATTCTCTACTGTTGAGGACTCAGTCATCAGAAAGATGTTGCATGAACTCAGATCAATGCACCAGATTCTAATTAGGCGCATGTCTCAACAGTGTCCCTGTTGTTCCAGTGTAAGTGTGGTAGTGGAAATAAAGGTGATGAAATCCAGGAAACAAAATGGGAATATCTCCCAGGCAGTGCCTTGAATAATTCAACACACAGACTGCATTTTCTGAGCTTTGACTGTCACAGGCATTACACACATGTGCTCTCTCACAGTATGGATAATAATGTAACCACACCCATGGGGGCTTTGTCTTCAAGGCTCCCTGCACTCATACATCAAAGGTGCCAGCCACCACTAGAGCTGATGCATCAGTGCTCTCGACTCAATCTGGAATCTTCTGGTCATTGCTTTGACTGTATGTTCATGTAACAGCATCCACACAAGGCTGGTTTGGAGCCCGAATCATAGTTTTAATGCAGAGCTCTGTGTAACTAAGCACGTTTGGGAAAGACTGATTTTGGACTACAAAACTGGCAGCCATCTACATCACTTCTTACCTGAGCCAGCATGGTGATGGGGCCAGAGGATGACTGGTCAAGCATCAGGTTCATAATGCCTGTGGAGAGAGAGCTACAAAGGCTTTTGGACTCATTTATTTATTTTATTTATTTAAGTTTGTTGACCGGGTAGGCCCACTGAGTCCAATACAGGTCTCTTTTACAGGGGTGACCCGAGATTAGTTACAGATTAATATAATACACAGAGTATATTGCATTGTGGAGATACATAGAGTGGGATTTGTAGAGTACAATAGACATTTTTTTACAATCAGATGTTAGATACAAGAGTTTACAAGCAGACAAATATACATTTTCCTTACATGACATAATATACATCATTAGAGCACCTTCAAGTGTTGTGACCATGATTGACAATAAGACAATATAGGTATTTGTTCCTTATACTTGTGGTGGCCTTCATTAATGAAGATACATCTGCAGCAACTAATCACATAGTGCAGGCCTCGAGACCTGCTAAAAGTGATTGACAGCTTAAACAACCAGTCAGGGCCTGTAATGCAATGCAGGTCCTAATGGTTTAAGAACTCTTGGATCTGTGTGAGATCCTGATGGGAGTGGGTCTGTGTGTACTGTTGGGAGAGACAGCTTGAAGTGGAGCTGCAGAGACAAACTATGTGTCTGTCAGATACAGAATGAGTGATAGAACCAGAACTCTTGCTAAGAAAAGTCGATAATTGTGCTAGCTCAGCATGATCACAAGCAGAAGGCTGCAGCTATTTGTTGAGAGACTTTGCTGTGCTGCAGCCCTGAAAAGCTGAACTATGACTGCAGCTAGACTGGGAGCCACCCAGCCAGTACAGCAGCCCGGTGCCAGTTAGTACAATACACTAGGGACTGGATGGCAGGACATGGGGTGCTGGTCAGGAAGGATCATTTTGCGCATGCTGAGTGGTCCTGTGCATCAGACCATCTGCTGAATGAGGAGCTGCATGCTTTGTGGGGACTTCGCATATAGTTGTCCAGAACTTGTATGAAGTCTAACCAGGGGGAGTCTGTTTAATAGAACAGCTCATGAGCGTATCAGTAATCAGATACTAGTCACAGTACAAACAGTTTCATGCATTCAAAGTTCAATGATTGCAGCTTCAGATTTCAAAGGAGGAAAGTTCAAAAGTTCATCTGGGAAATATGCTCCCAACCGTTTAAAGGTCCTAAGTAAGTCTGGGGCTGCATGTAACCCAGTGAGTACAGATCACATTTATTCTAGATTCCTATCAGGCCACTTCAGCCAGTTTCAGGGCTTGCACAGCTAGTTTTGGGGCTCTCACAGTCAAATAAAAATGTCCCCCGTCCTTAAAAATATGGACCAGAGGAGAACCACTGGTGCTGTATTTGTAGACCTGACCAAGGCCTTCGACCTGGTCAACCACACCCTCCTACACTCCAAAGCCCACCTGCTTGACTACTCTTCTGAGACCTCCAACTGGTTTCGGAGCTACCTCTTGCGCTGCTCCCAATCTGTGTGCATAGGTTCTGTTATCTCCACTGCCCTGCCTGTCTCCACTGGTCTTCCCCAGGGCTCCATTGTGGGCCCCCTACTTTTTTCTATTTTTATCAATTCCCTTCCCACTGACAACCTCAACTGTGATGCTGTCCTGTATGCGAATGATCTTGTCCTCTTTCACAGTGACAAGTTCTTATCTTACATATCCTCTGTTCTCACTCAGAACTATGGCTCAGCCCACGACTGGTTCATATCTATTTGCTTTTGGTTAATGAAAAGAAAATCAAGACCATGCTGCTTTGGTCCAAACCATATCTTGCCAACATACTGAAATCTAACTCTTCCCTCTCGGTGCACTCTGCAGATGGTCCCGCCTTAGAGAACGTCGCTACCTTTAAATACCTGGGGGCAATGCTTGACCCTTCTCTTGCTTCTTTACTGAACACATCAACCTCATCGTTTGCAGGGTCAATCAAACACTAGGGGCCACCTATCATTTAAACATTACCTGACCCCAGAGGCTCGCCTAGCTATCGTCCAAGGAAATCTGCTCCCCATCATTGATTATTGTTCCCCCTTCCACATGTGCGTCCTCCACCCTATGTGCAAGACTAATGTCAGTCTACAACAGAGCTTGCTGTTTTACTCTCCTAGCTCCATTCTCTATCCATCACTGTGACCTTTATTGGTTGCTTGGTTGGCTTCCTCTCCAAGGCTGGTTTGATTTTGCCCTCGGCTACATTGTGGATAACACCCTTAGGGGTGAGAAGGTGTCTCCATACTCATCCCTCCTCAAGGTCAGAACTGTATCCAGGAGTCTTTGTAAATCCTCTGCTCCTCCTCTTGAGGTTCCCAGAGTTTCTACTAACATGGGAGGGAAAGCCCTATCAGTAGTGGCCCCCTCTCTGTGGAATAGAATTCCTGCACCCCTCCATTCATCTGACACTCATCTCACTTTCAAATCCCACTTCAAAGCCTGACTTATGGCGGAAGCCAGTTGCTCCTGCTCACCTGCGTAGCTCCTCCCTGTTCCCTTAGCCTTCACTCCTCAATTACCGGCCCACTATCTGGGAGTGCATCCCTACACCAGTCACCTCTTGCTCTTATTTTAGTTGTGATGTTTATAGTAACCCTGTCTTTATGTTGGGGGGGGATTTACTTGCCTTTATTCGTATATAAGGATGTGTCTGTACCATTTGTATGCTTGCATTTCTCATTTGTAACTGTGTTTGATTTCATGTTTACTTAATTTTGTACTGCTGTTTATCACATTTGTATTGTATGCTTTCTGTGCCATTCCTATGGCCTGAGTCATGCCCGAAAATGGTCCCTTGGATCATTGCACTTACCTGGTGACTAAAGTCATAAATAAATAAATAAATAAATAAAATTCACATGTAGGACTTTCTTCACACTAATGATTTACTTTCACACAGGACTGAAGGTACTTTTACTCTGCAGACAGGTTTAGGGGCTTGGCATGGGGCTGTGGGGCATTTTGTCTCTCAGAGGACTGACCTTAGAATGCACACCATGTTTGTTTATTTATTTCTTTATTTATTTAAGCATTTTACCAGGAAGGCTTACTGAGCGGAGTACCGCTCAGTTCCAGATGCGTCCTGGGGACAATACAATGTAAGAATTTGAGGCAAACAATATATCAATAGAACAATAAGAGATGGTAGGTGCAGGCAATATAACAGCAAGGTTACAACACGATTCAGGGTATAATGTGGTACAGGGTGCAAGTGCATTTACAACTAGAGTTATGACAGCTGGAGGCAGAGCCCATTAAGGTAATGATATGGGGTGTGGTTGTGCAACCAATACAGCCCTGACTGTGGGACCAACAGGGAACAGGGAAAGGAGGCACGGGGATAACTGAGTATGAGCAGTTCTGCAGTGGAGCTGAGTAAGCCAGGGGGAGGAGATGACATAGGGCTGAGAATGT
Source organism: Neoceratodus forsteri (assembly GCA_016271365.2). Lineage (NCBI taxonomy): Eukaryota > Metazoa > Chordata > Ceratodontiformes > Ceratodontidae > Neoceratodus > Neoceratodus forsteri. The sequence continues at coordinate 1,085,039,830 of CM028131.1, read as the reverse complement.
GTTAGGCACACGAGCAGGTGGTGGAGAAATGTGCAGATAGTAGACCATTTAGGTGCTGTGAGGGTGTGGCATGTCGAATGTGTGAAGGAAGGAAGTTCCAAAGTTTGGGCATGCGGTAGCTGAAAGCCGCCTGACCCTACGAGGAGGACCTATGTGGAATATAAAGGAGCCTAGAGTCATTTGTCCTGAGTTCATAAACTGGGGATGGTTGAGCTTTCAGGGCCGAGGAGAGGTAGGGAGGCAAAGAGTGGGTCCAGTACTTCGAAGTGAAGCGTGTACAGTGTAAGCTCTACGGTCCTGAAGAGAGGGTAGACTTAGAGATTGGTAGAGGGAGCAGTGATGGGTGGTGTAGGGACCGTCAAGGGCAAAGCGAGAAAAGGAGTGGAAGAGGGGGTCCAGTCTGGTCAGGGAGGACTTGGGGGCTGCACTGTAGACTACATCACCATAATAAAAAATTGGCAGTATCATTTTCTGTACTATGGGTTGACGAGCTGGCAACGGGATGCAGCCACGATTTTGAAATATGGCACCCAGTTTTGGTGTGGATTTTTTTATGAATGGCATCGATGTGTACAGAAAAATCAATGTGCTGGTCTAGCCAGACCCCCAGGTATCTGAGGGAAGGGCATGCCTCCAGTAAAGTCCCATCCATGGTATGGAAAGTCGGGGGTGAGGGGAGCTGAGAGAGTCTCTGCCTTGAGCCGAAGGTCATGGAGACTATCTTCTTGGCATTGAGGTGAAGCTGGTTGGAGTGAAATCAGAGTTGGACACTGTTGAAGTCCTGCTAAAGTCTTGTCACCACTTCCCCAGTAGATGGGCCTGATGTGTATAGCACAGTGTCGTCTGCATAAATGTGAATGGAAGTGTGAGGGTAGGTCATTTAGAAAGATAGAGAACAGGTGAGGTCCCAGAACAGAGCCCTGCGGAACTCCTGAGGTGACGGGGAAGGGGTCAGAGGTGGAGTTACCAATTCTGACCGATTGCATCTGGTCAGCCAGGTAGGAGTGGAACCAGGTAGTGGCCGATTGTGAGAGACCTGCACTGGCAAGCTGGGCCAGGAGGAGGGAGTGGGATTCTGTGTCGGACGCCTTTGCTAGATCGACAAAGATAGCTGAGGTGATGTGCCCTTTATCCATAGCTGAGAGGATGGAATCTGTGAGCCTCAGAAGGGAGGTGGTGGTGGAGTGCAATTTTCTGAAACCAGACAGGAAAGGGGTATAGAAGGAGGAGGAGTCAAGGAAGGTGAAGAGTTGAGAGAGTACAAGTTATGCTTGGAGCCTAGCTAGGATAGGTAAGAGAGAAATGTATCTATAGTTTCTAGGAGTAGATGGAGCTCCAGCCTTAAGTAGGGGATGACCGTGGTGTGTTTCCAATGTGGTATCGAGGCTTGCGAGAAAGACAGGCTGAAAATCACAACTAAGGGGGTGGCAATGGCAGGGACTGATAGGTTCAACATTTTAGCATTGAGGCCTGAGGGGCATCTGCCCTTGGCTGGATTAAGAGCGATGAGGGCATCATACACCTCAAGTGGGGTGACTGGGCAGAGGGAGAAGGAGTGGGTCGGTGGTGGGTCTAGGGCGGGCATGAGGAGAGGGGAAGTGGATGGTGGGGGAGGGAGAGAGGTTAGTAAGGAGGTGGTGCAGTTAACGAAATAGGAGTTGGAAGCAGTGGCTACAGCAGGAGGTTCCTTTACTGTTACATGTTATTCCTCCTGTGTTCTGTTTTGCTATATGTGCCATTGTTTATGGCACATGATATAGCAAACAGACCTGGCAGACAGGGCTAAACCTACCCAAGGCAGGAGGCATGTGCCTTTAGATCTGTATGTAAATCCCAGCCAGGTCCTTACCCTTTTTCTTCTCAGTGGCACATTTACTTGCAGGGTCAAATTTAAATGGGTACCTAAGGGGCAAGCACCCACCAGGTGACTGTGGCTTTGCATGCCCAGCTGTCAACTCCACCCTCTCCTAAGCCAGTCCCACATGGCAGCAGGTCCCAGGCTGAATGATACATTTATATTCTCATTTTCTTCACCCTCTAGTGTGGCTTCAGGGAAGGAGGGCAACAGGTGCCACAAAAAACAGTCTCTTAAGCTCAGACAAAATACATTTCACATTATTTATTTATTTATGTATGTATGTATGTCTTTGGTGACCAGGTAGGTGCGCTGATCCAAGGGACCATTTTCAGGCATGATCCAGGCCATAAACAATGGCACATATAGCAAAACAGAATACAGGAAGAATAACATGGCCACAATGCAGGCCATTAACAATGAGGTGCAGGGGAATTACAGTACAGAGGGTATTAACAAAAATGAGAATACAATAAGGTACAAGGTGAAGTTATAGGCTAGCGACAAGTCCATATACATCATCACAGGAACATGAAGAACAATACTGCATGGTGATAAATTACCAGGTAAACCATATAAAGTGCAATTTCAAAAAGGCACGCCAATAACAAAATAAAGTAACAACCAGGTGGATATTCAAAAATCAGTGTAACAGTCCACAATAAGCAAACTGCAGTGGAGTAGGTTATATAGAGGGGGGGCGAGGGCCAGGTGGGGGTGGGAAGGAAGCTGGAGTGAAAGGGGTGTTGCAAGGGCAGGGAGACCCCACAAAAGGTGTGTGCGGGAGGGAAATCATCCCAGCTTACACCAGATGAACAATGTCATTTGGCTTCTGGTAGTAGCCAATCTTTAAAGTGGCTTTTGAAGGATAAGTGGGAGGAGGATTAGTGGAGCGATATATAGGGAGCTTGTTACATAAGAAGGGGGCAGAGACAGAAAAGGCTTTGCTGCCCATAGTAGTGGAGATTCTAGGAACTACCAGGGGGAGGGTGGACACACTTACTCACTTCAGGATTTTCAGCAGTCTCTAGTCCTCTTTCTCTCTGAATATCTCTCTATCAGTTCAGGAATCTTCTGCTCAGATGGGGCTTCATGCATTTGGGGCACTTCACAAAATGGCCGCCCCATGACTCCAGAGGATTTTTGGTGTTTAAGTCTTCTGGAAACAGGAACTCATCAGAGGGAACAAAGGCATGACTTGATTGGTAGGCTGCTCCCTCCAGGTATCAACTGCCAGCAGCCCTCCAGCTACTAGCAGCTTGCTCCTTACCTTTAGAATCTTTAGACAGACCAGCTGACATAGCTTTCATAGGAGCTCCAGAGGTTAATCCTTTACAGGCCTAACAGACACTCTGCTTCGGCCAATCTAGACCTTTCAAAAGAATAATTTTGGTGATTTATGTCAGTCTGAGCCCCAGCCATTTCCCTCTTTCTTTTACACAATTTTTGTTATTTCATGAAGTAAGATTAAAATAGTTTAACTCATAACTTACATTTGTTGAATAATCACATTGCAAAACAGTCCTTCCTGAACTTGGCAATACCATATTATTTGTAACCAGCTTCACTCTTCACTCAGCTCGAAGCCTATTTAGAGAAGGCTCTTGAAGGGTAAAGCCGGACCCTAAGAGTTTAAAAAAATGTTTTATTCTGCCTTTAAGCTCTCTTCATGTATCCGGTCCCAGATGCCTTCCAGACCCCACGGTAGCATCCTCTGGCATTGTTCCTGCCACACCAGTTCACTGCCTCCTCCATACTGCCTCCATATGCCCCTGGGGCTGGATTGGAGTGTGAGATTTACCCCAGTAATACACTGTGCATAGTCAAGAGGTGCACATGTGGTCAGCGACATGTAGCCCTGGATGTACTGGGGTCTTTCATCCATGTGGGCTGCGGCCATTTTCCAGTTTCATACCTCTTTTCTGTACACTGACTTGCACTATTGTCGTGGGACATGTGCTCACATTGAGGAGGGCGAGTGTAACATGATTAACCCTCTAATAGTTATAATTATATTTGTGATATAAATATCTGTTTATTTGAATTCCTGCTTAGGGAATGGCAGCCAGCAGCTTTTAAAGGGGATTGACCTTTTGACCCGAAAGATTATGGCTCACTGAAAACAAGTGACTATAGAAGCACTGGACCAGTGAATTAATTAATTAAGACGCTGCCTCTTGACATATTCTGTCATGCCTGTGTTAGCTGTTATATAACACATTGTAAAACTTCAATTACTTTGATGTCAGAGAGCCACAGACAGTTGCATCTTTTACAACATCCTAGGAAGCGACTTGTAACAGCTACATGTTACCTGCAGAGTGCATTTGTGACAGCGACATCCTGATGTTTACTTTGTCCCACCCACTCTGCACTCCACCCGTGGTCACCCAGGTGGCAGTATTGCAGCAGAGGATGGTAACCCACTCTTCCTGGAGAAGGAGAGCATCCTGTGGGACACTAAGTCCTTCTCCCCCAGCTTGGCCCCCGATGATCAAGGCTTGTTCCTGAACCTGGTTCACCAACGTCACAAGTGGTAGTGTTACTACTGCACTGATGGGCTGGCCTTGACCTGTGAGTTGTCCTCTAGGGGTAATTCTTGGAGACAGGATGTCTCTATATTGTTGTGTACAGAGTGTTCTGGCTCATCTAGAAATGGGGAACTCTGACATGGATATGCAAGGTCCTGCCTCCACACCCCCCATTCTCTATAAGATGGGGAGGAAAGCCCAGAAGAAGTAGATTCCAGAGTTAGAGTTCAGAGAGAGATCAGTTTGGTGGAGCTAGAGGGAGTCCAGCTCTCTGTTTGGGACTGAGTTGGGGGAGACTGCTGGCCCAGGGATGGTGGTAGGATCCAGGTGGCACTGGACCCCTGACGAGGTATCCAGAGCAACACCAGCAGGCACAACCTGGAGGAAGGGCACCCAGGGATTGCCCTGAGGGCCCCAGAAGAACAAGAACTAGCAAGGCACCACTGGGAGTAGTGGATGGCCACCCCTCAATTGAGGTCAGCAGGATCTGTGAGGATCCGCTCCTGCCATGAAGCTCTGCTTGCAAGAGAGCACCATCCAAAAGGGCACATTTGTAAGTGAACCTTGAATTAAAGATGTCCTGTCAGAACTGAGAAACCCTGGATAATGTAGCCTAGATCCCCCTGGCATGGAAGCCAATTTTCTGGTTGTCAGGAGGAGGCCTGGCAAGAATTGGGGTCAGTAAGTTCCTGCGTGAGAGAGTCAGGCATGGGAGTCTGTTTCTTTTTCTATTGAATCCCTTGGTAATAGAATATGCTAAACTATTGACAGATAATCAAAATGCAATTCTGAGACAAAGACAAGAAACTATGTAACTATCCCTCTGTATTTTCATGTTATTATGGCAGAAGCTAACAATACTTTTATCATATGATTATTATTTATGTATTTTACCTGTGTATCTGAAAAGAGCACTGGTAGATCAGTAAAACACAAAACCTGATACCTGTTTCTTTGTGCCACTACGGTTAATAGTGTACTTTCAGAGGGAGTCAGGCATGGCTGAACCAGCTGATCAATTAAATTAGTAGTAATGTCACAGGCTGACTGGCTTTTTCTATTGTTGTCTTACGTGGGCACTGTAAGACAAGTGCTAGCATAGATTTGCTCCCAAGGAGGGACTCGCCAATCCTGGGAGAGTGTCGCTGCACAAATGGTCTTGGGAGCACCAGGGATCCCAAAAGAGAGGTTAGGGATTGTATTTGAAATTTTGAAATGAGTTTGGATTAGATACAGCGAAAAATCTAACAGTAGCACTCGTTAGACAACCATGGTAATCTGACAACAGTTTTCTGGGAGTAGTTCAGAGTAGGTAGGCTCTGGGAAATGGTGGGGATGGAGGTCGTAGCCCCAGTGAATAAGATGTGTACAGTGTGATGCTGCTAGTACTGTGTTTGATGAATGGAATTGAAGGGTGACATGGCAGGTGAATGCCCTAACAGCTGTGCATCACCTAGGTAGCTCAGTACATGCACCCAGCTTGATCCCCGCTCCAGGACTGGACTCAGTTTGTGTATGGTCTCATGCTCAATGGTGCTCTAATGTATTGTTAAGGTGCTTCCAGCCCTAGTGCCCTAGATCCAAGGTGGCAATGTAAAAGGTAAAGGTACTTTACTGGTGTAACGCCCGTTACGCCCCCCCATTTGTGGGCTTACCTTAATGCCTCCCATCTGTCCATTCCTCCTCCTGGTGTCCCCAAATGTATCAGCACCACAGCCCGAGTTTTTGGTCTGCCCTAGGTTCCCTGAACAACCTTGTGCTTTGATTCAGCCCAGATCAGGCTCAAAAACTGAGTCGCGAGCCACCAGTGTTCTCAGTCTGATTGGAGCTTGCACATGTGCTGCGGGGGTGCTTTGATTTTTCCGACTGCCATTGCGGTCAAAATAAGGGACATTCTGGTGGTCACAGTGCCCCTGTTGGCTTGATTGGGGACCGGAGATCAGTACAAGGCCATTGAGAGGCCTCTTGTAATATAAATAAGGACGCGCAGAGAAGCGCTAGGGTTGGGACCTTTATGGGGCTCATACATATTAAAGAGCCACCAATGAATATTAACGAGGGAGCTGCCTGCCACCTAGGGGGTCTGTATTGTGGCGGCAGTGACAGGGGAACTATTGTACAAAAATGTAAGAGTGAGCTTGTTTAAAAAGGCACAGAAGGAGCTACATGACTGTGGGGTTAATGTAACTTAAAAGTACTTTAACTGGCAGCACCAGAACTTTAAAGTGGAAACTGCATAGACTGCTTGGACACTTTTATATCTTAGCAGCCATCTTTGCAGCCTATCAACCAGTCGTGAGCCAGTATTTAACAAAGGGACTCTTGGGACTTGCCAGAGACTGTTGGGGGGAAAAAGAAAGTACAATTATTGGCACTCAAATTGTAACCAATTAAGAGAATTTAACTATGACTAACAGCTCAGGCAGCCAATCCTATAGCTGGAACTTTGCCCTTTATTTAAGAGGGACTGCTTGAACTGAATCAATCTGGGTCAGTCTTGGGGAGTCTACAATCAGTGTTGGGGAGTCTGTGGTCAGAGTTAGAAGACTCCCTGCAGCTCGGGGAAATCTGGGAAGAGGCCTGCTTTGCCTTTCCTCGGCCTGAACTTTTTGTGAATCGTTGGGACTGTTAAGTCTGCAGACCGAGCTGTACTTCTCCAGAAAAGGAGAAAAAGAAGGAATTTCCCTTGAGCTAAAAGCCAGACTGAAAGTGGGATCAGAGCTTGAAATGTCCCCAGTCTGCATCTTGGTGAGAAGCTGTTTTTGCCTCGGAGACTGTGGCCTAAATCAGAAGCCTGGGGTCAACGGAATTGTCTCCAGCCACTCTGTCAAAAGAGTGAGACCTGAACTTTTATCTGCCAGCTTACATTTCCAGGACTGCAGATTCCATGTGTGTGTAAGCTGTGTGGCCTATGCTGGAACTGTACCAAAGCTGAGCCTGTGATGCCAAATAAATTGCTTAAGAAATTGTTGCTGCCTGTGAGACCAAAGCTGCAAGATGACCAGAAAAGGGAGTCAGCTCCTGTGACGACGATCATCGCGGGTTGTGGCCATCACTGGGAGGGATGCCTTGAAGTTGGGGGGGGGGGTGAGTCATGCCAGCCTGGGTCCCTGTATCCTGGTCCTTGCCGATAAAAGGACAAAGGTCTGCAGCCTGCAGCTACAAGCCAGAGAGCCGAATCTTGCCTCGAGGGGAATCGACCTGGAAACCATCCCAGATCCTGAGGTCCATGGTTCAGTGAGTAACAACAGGGCCTGCGGCTGCAACCAATTTAAAGTATTTTGCCATCTGATTTGCCTATCAGTTTCAAGCTGCTGTTTGGACTGTTTGCAGGCAATCTGTTCTCGGAATTACAATTTCTTTTGGGAGTAAAGTGTTGTGCATGTTGCAAAAGCCAAAAGTCAAAGAAATAATAATCAATATTTCATTTAAGGGCCCCAACCAGCTGCAATGCTGGTCGACCCGTGGCAACGCTTCATACTTGCAACGCAGCTTATCCTAGGTACCCAGTGAGGTTAACTGGATAGTCCAGAGGGGTTGATGTGTTGTGTCAAATGCTATATAATGACAAAATACTGCTGAAACTTAAAGTACTAACTAATTTAATTTCAAATTGCATCCCTTATCCCTTGTTTAAACCCCTAAATAAATCAGTTTGTTGTTTGAATGTTAACTTGGTCCATGAGCGTATTATAATTGAGTGCTGGGTTATTTTAAATAACTACAAAGTGTTGTGTTGGTATTACTGGTAACAATTTCTTTGCAGGGGCACAGGGTACATGCAAAAGTTCCAGACCCTGTTGGTAAGTGTGATCACTGTGAGCATATTATTAGCACTCTCCCTTAATTGTAAATTGAATGCAAAGTAAAGTGTGTTATGGGAATTTATGAGTCAGGTCACTAGGTGGGGCTGTGGGTAGGTACAACTTCTCAGAGGGTTGTGCTAGCTTAACATCTAACCCACTTTCCTCTGGGTGGAGGCACCATGCTAATAGCAGTATATTGTTAAAATAGAGCCTCTGGTAACAGCTAAACTCGAACCTAGGCCCCTCAACCTGCATCTGGGTAGGCAGGCAGGGGTAGTAGCCCATTGGGATGTGGCTCCTGGGTTACACTTGTTTTGAGATGCCACCATATACCCCTAGACACAGTGAAGTGCCCAGCACGTGCAGATTTAAGAACATTGCATCCTACACAAAATCTGCGTATCTCACGTCAGTTATGTGTAACCCCCCTGTTATCCGGGGTTACTAGAATCCCAGTAAGACCTAGTGGTAGGCTGCGAAGGCAGCTTGTGAAACTCCAGTTAAATGGATTTCACACTGTCTCACTCTGTTCTCAGTCTCAGCTGAGACTGAGGGATGACATCATTTTAGAACTGTCGCAGCTGCATAAGCCACACTGGAATGTTGCAGTTGGAGGTTAGAGTAGAATGTTGGGGAATTTGAAGTGAATCAGTCAGTTCTGTTGCAGGCTGTAGTAGAGGTGCTCTGCTGTAAGCAGGCCCGCAGAGCTCTAAGCTCTGTCAAAGAGCTATTTTTTGTTTCATAGGTGTGTGTTCTCACCTGAAGAGGAACACAATAGGAGCACATTGAAGTGGTAGAGACCACTTTCAGTGGTTCAGGGCCCCATCCCTGCGGGGATGGGGGGAAGGAATCAGCCTGTTTCCATGGGCAACCCCCCTGGTCCGGCTAGGAGAAAAGAAGCTGCCTGATTTAAGTTCGTGCTGAGGGACCAGAAGTTCTGGACGAGATTTCTTTTGAGGAGAAAACGCCTGTGGGGCACCTGCAACCAAGGGGTGAGTTCGCTCTGCTAAAGGGCCAATGTGTTTTCACCTGAAACAAGATGAAACTAAAGTGACTGTTACTGTGGGGTCAGGAAAAGACAGCCAAGTACAGTTTGGAAGATGTGGGGATTGGACTGCTTAACTCTGTGGGGTTCTAGAGTAATGGACACAGCCACTTATTAAGTATGTTCAAGTTCAGCACAAATGGGATGTAAAGACAGTAGACTGAATGTGAATACATTTAAAGAGAATCTACACAGCAAAGTGTTTTCAAGGTTGAGGTGTTACAGTCCAGAGAAATGGCCGGGTATGAATTATGGGTGCGAGAGGTGGGAGACCTACCATCAGTAGTAACCAAATTCACCTCTACGAGTTTTCTCTGGGACACCTGTTGCTTTCCCTCAGGTACTTGGCCGGTGCCTGAGGAAAGTACCCAGATGTGGGATTGATGAGGAAGATCCCTGATGGAGCAGAAGTGCTCACAGGTGGTTTAGGAAGCCACCAGTAAATGTTTCCATGCTATATGGAAAGTGTCCAAGTGGCTGGCAAGGGAGCTGAGCCAGGGAAAACCCCAGAGCAGCGTACAAGTTCGGGCTGTGTGCCCAGTGTGTTTCAGAGCCTGAGGGCTAAAGTGAATGAGGATGTGTTCTAATCTCCATAAATCTGCATTACCAGGAGTGTAGCCCCGTGGGAGTCCATCTATGCTTTGTTATTCTGTTGCATGTGAATAAAAGCCACACTTTAGAATCCCACTTCTGGTATTGGACATTACAGTTATTGCTTCCTTTGTCCGGAGTTACTTGGGTGCCCCTGTTGCAGAGTAGCCAAACCTAGCCAATGTGCCGAGTGACATATTTCTCCCCGAACCCAGCCCACCAGGTAGAGCTGTCAAGATAGAAACGGCATACCTGGGTGGGGGTTACAAAAATGGAGGCACCGCTGAGGATTTGGGTTTGGAATTTAGGGAGGAATGTAAGAAAGGTCACTCGGCCAGTGGCTAGCGTTTTGGTTATCTGGCAGTGGGTAGCCCAAAACAACTGAAGCAATGTTTCACTAATGTGCCACTGTGTGCTGTTATCCATGTGCTGCTATTAAAATGCCAACTGTTTACCAAGGAGCAGTAAAGTCTGAGAGTGTATGCCCTTGTCCTGCATCAAATTACAGCGTTTGCCAGCTTTTAAAAGTGTTTGTGACAAAGAAAAGGGTGGAAAACTTTGGGTAGCAAAAGGAAAATTGTGCCCTAGACGTTGGAAATGCTTTCTGTATGGACTGAGAGACTTGTTGTGCTTTATGGCCATGAAAAATGGTTAAAATGGTGCTCCCGCCGTGGAGTCATTTGAAAAAAAAAAGTACGGTTTGCAGTTTAAATTTTGCCTGCTCGACGATCGCCGTGAAGAGAAGAGCATGAGAGGAAGAGAGGCTCATTTGCATGGCGTCGAGTGATTGGTAAGACTGCAATCAATCCTGCCCCCAAGCCAGCTCTAGAGCCACTGTACACCATTCAAGAGGGAGAGTGAGCGGAGTGTGCAAACTGGCTTACCAGGAGGAGTGTCACGGTGACTGAAAACACTGTAAAAAGTTAAAAAAACTGACTATTTTTGTTTAAATTCGGGCTCAACCCGCATCTCGATCATCTGGACTGTGAGTGTGGTGTTCAGAGGGATGATCGGCAGGACTGCCAACCCGCTTCTTTCCAGAGGTCTACAAGACTGGCTGCAGGCCATTTTTCCATCACAGCAAACAGCTACTGATAACAGTGAGTACCAGCCAAATGAAATAATTGCTCAAACTAAGTGATTTTGCCAAAAGCCAGCTGAATCTGTGTAGCAGTGTAATCGCTTTGCACAGAAGGACTGTGTTAAGTTTTACCACCAAAAGCAAGAATTCTAAGCAATCAACTGTGAGCATAATTATAGGTTCAGCGTCAGTATAATTTTCAAAGCCATGTGAGAGACTATGAGTTGTATCAGATATGCAGCAAGAACTACAGGCAATCCTGTGCTATGAAATACTGAGGCTTTAAGGGACTGTAAGCTAGAGCAATGTCTTCAGCAAGTAAAAAGTCTGTGGTAAATCATATAAATGTACTAGGAAAAAGAACAGTGCAAGTTTGTGCAGTTTGAGCAAAGTTATCAGTAGAGTGCGTAAATAGGATGCGCAGTGGCTTGACCCAATTACAGAATGTTGATGCGTAGGAGTGCTGCCGCTGCCATTACAGGGTGGGGTAGTAATGTAAACACAGCAGCAGAGGAGACATTTTGAAAGAGAAAGAAAGTTTAAGTTTTCATTGATGTGGGACTTAAAATAACAGTGAGCATTGTTTGTGTTTTGTCTGCAGTCATGGCTTCAAGACCAGCCCGCTACCAGGATCATGTCCGGGCTGTGATAGCAGTAGAAGTTAACAAGTTAAGGGACATTGAGAGATGTTACTACGGGGGATGACTGCCTCGTCATGTGGTGATTCCTGGATATCCAGTGCGAGTATGTGTGATGTGCTTAAATGCTGGAAGGGACGTCTTCATGGTACCTCACTGTTCTGGGTGCCTAGAGAAATATGGTTTGTTTAAAGCACCCAAGATTCATTTGGCTCCCACATGGACAAAGGTTCAAGAATCTGCAGTTGGCAGCACACAGCACCAGACGGAGCCTGTTGGAGAAGGCCCCTCAGAGTGTGGCACAAAGCAAGAGGGTGCAGATTCACAGACAGAACAATGTGCTGATGTTTCGGAGTCTGAGTCACAGAGAGACATTTCGGGAAGAGCATCAGTAGACCCTTGGAGAGAGGGGCCTAGCTCAAGTCTCATAGGTGAAGACGAGATGAGGGAGGCCTTTGAATGGGAGGTTTCGACCTCCATGCCCAGCGAAGAGTGGACAGTCTCAGAAGTGAGGACGACTGCTCACTCCTGGGCACAGATTCTCAGTGAAGAAGAAGAAGAGGGGGAACCTATGTGGCCTTGTGAAAAAGGAACTGGTACACAGCCTCAAGCTCTTGCCTCAGAGGAACGCATGGAAGAGAGTGGTGATTCCACTGCCCTGGCTGTGCAAGAAGAAGCCAGGGATCCATTTTTTGTGTCATTAAGAATGCGTAGCTGGCAGAACCAGGACTGGCTGCCCCCAAGCCAGGCCAGAAGTCTCTGGTTGACCAAAGCTAGTAAAGAGGAAAGACTGGTTCGTAGGAAAGTGAATGAAATCTACGGGATGTCCTTTCCTACCTTTCCTCGGAGAGTCTGGTAGGAGATTGAAAAAAGCAGGAAATCCTGGATTTAGGAAGAAGCAATGAAATATGTGCATCCTGGTGCAAACAAGCATGTCAAGAACAGAATGTTTCAAGAAAAATACAGCCAGTGGAAAAGAGGCAGGACACTGTTTATGGACACTGTTTGAACTGTGGATGGAGAGAGACATGAAATCTTTCACAGTGTGAATTATGAGCACCCAGACGGGGTAATAATTCCACTATCTGACCCGTTGTGCTATTGGTCACAATGCAAAGACCTTCCTGCAAATGTGCCCATGCCTAGCAAATGGAAAGCAGAGCAGTGGTAGCTAGTGCTGCCACTCTAGCCATTGCCGTACCTATGTTGTTCCACCAGTCTGGACGTCCAGGACCAAGTGCCCCATTCATCAATTCTACAGATGCTGGCTTTCCAGAATCAGTGACTGGCCCAGATGACTTCAAATCCAGAGAGGACACCAACCCAGCTGTATCCTGATTCATCGCCTGGGTATTGGATGACTTCAGACCAGCTGTTTTCCTTTTTGTTCCTGTTCCAAGGTTCCATCTCCATAGATGATATCAACCCAGCAGTTTCCAGATGTGCCCACCTGTTGTTTCCTGGAAGATGTCCGCCCAGCTGTATTGGAAGAATGTTGCCAGGGAGAGTCTTCAGCTGAGGATCAGGTGTGGTATCGTGTTGTTCTACAAGGGACTGGTAAGTCCAGACTTTTCTATTCTTATGACATTGCAGTACACACCCTACACTAGCAGACTCCAGATGTTTGAACTGGCCTCAAAGACTCTCCCCTTTGGGACTTTGGCCTACTAGAACTGTGCTTCACCGGGCTCCAGCCCAGGAGAGACTCTTTAATGGACTTGCCTTTGGGCACTGTGGTCACTAGATGGGACTTTTAGGGCACTCCATCCCCCAAATATTGTGTATTGTAAATAATGTCATTGTTTTCTAATGTTTATACTGTTTTTTCTACTTTTCTAAAAAAAATCTTTTTTGGGATTCTCCAGTGTTTAAATGGTAGGGGTTTAGATAGATTGTGTATGCAGATTAGGAGTGTGTGTTGTCTTTCTTTTTCTTGCAGGTGTTCCTGAAGAAGATAGAAGAGAAGACAAGAAGAGGAGGAGGGACTCAGCGGAGTTCCTCAGTAGTACTTTAGAGTGTAGTATTTAAAGTACTGTTGTTGTTGTTACTGTGTGTAACTTTTTCTTCCACAAGTATGGTTGTGGGGGGGGTGTGGGAGTAATGCATAGTGTATGGTATTAGCTCCTAGTGTGTGGTTGCATGGTGTCCAGGGTCGGGGAGATCCCCTGTTTGTTTTGGGAAATTTTAAGTAAGAGGCAGACAGGTTTCCCTAGAGGGCTAGGGGGATAGACAGGCTGTAGTCCTGAACGGCCATAGGGGCCACAGTACTGATCTAATAGGGCTATGCTCTGGACAGTTCTTCCAGAGCCACTGGGTACCCATAGTCAGCAGGTACAGTAGAGGCTGATGCGTCACCCGATGGCCTCTGGGCCCTTAGTGTTACCTGCCTATGCCTAGCACATGGTAGGAGGAAGCCTAATCACCCCTCTCTGTAGGTAGCACATAGGGTAGGATGGCCTAGGTCGGGTAACTAATGGTTGCGGACAGTTATTTTCCTGGCCCAGGGTGAGTGTAACCCCCTGTTACCTGGGTTACTAGAATCCCAGTAAGACCTAGTGGTAGGCAGGGAAGGCAGCTTGTGAAACTCCAGTTAAATGGATTTCACACTGTCTCACTCTGTTCTCAGCCTCAGCTGAGACTGAGGGATGACATCATTTTAGAACTGTCGCAGCTGCATAAGCCACACTGGAATGTTGCAGTTGGAGGTTAGAGAACAATGTTGGGGAATTTGAAGTGAATCAGTCAGTTCTGTTGCAGGCTGTAGTAGAGGTGCTCTGCTGTAAGCAGGCCCTCAGAGCTCTAAGCTCTGTCAAAGAGCTATTTTTTGTTTCATAGGTGTGTGTTCTCACCTGAAGAGGAACACAATAGGAGCATATTAAAGTGGTAGAGACCGCTTTCAGTGGTTCAGAGCCTCATCCTTGAGGGGATGGGGGAAGGAATCAGCCTGTTTCCAAGGGCAACCCCCTGGTCCGGCTAGGAGAAAAGAAGCTGCCTGATTTAAGTTCGTGCTGAGGGACCAGAAGTTCTGGACGAGATTTCTTTTGAGGAGAAAATGCCTGTGGGGCACCTGCAACCAAGGGGTGAGTTCGCTCTGCTAAAGGACCAATGTGTTTTCACCTGAAACAAGATGAAACTAAAGTGAATGTTACTGTGGGGTCAGGAAAAGACAGCCAAGTACAGTTTGGAAGATGTGGGGATTGGACTGCTTAACTCTGTGGGGGGTCTAGAGTAATGGACATAGCCACTTATTAAGTATGTTCAAGTTCAGCACAAATGGGATGTAAAGACAGTAGACTGAATGTGAATACATTTAAAGAAAATCTACACAGCAAAGTGTTTTCAAGGATGAGGTGTTACAGTCTAGAGAAATGGCCGGGTATGAATTATGGGAGCGAGAGGTGGGAGAACCACCATCAGTAGTAACCAAATTCATCTCTACGGGTTTGCTGTGGGACACCTGTTGCTTTCCCTCAGGTACTTGGCCGGTGCCTGAGGAAAGTACCCAGACATGGGATTGATGAGGAAGATCCTTGTTGGAGCAGAAGTGCTCATAGGTGGTTTAGGGAGCCACCAGTAAATGTTTCCATGCTATATGGAAAGTGTCAAAGTGGCTGGCAAGGGAGCCGAGCCAAGGAAAACCCCAGAGCAGTGTACAAGTTTGGGCTGTGTGCCCAGTGTGTTTCATAGCATGAGGGCTAAAGTGAATGAGGATGTGTTCTGATCTCCATAAATCTGCATTACCAGGAGTGTAGCCTCATGGGGGTCCATCTATGCTTTGTTATTCTGTTGGATGTGAATAAAAGCCACACTTTAGAATCCCACTTCTGGTATTGGACATTACAGTTATTGCTTCCTTTGTCTGGAGTTACTTGGGTGCCCCTGTTGCAGAGTAGCCAAACCTAGCCAATGTGCAGAGTGACATATTTCTCCCCGAACCCAGCCCACCAGGTAGAGCTGTCAAGATGGAAACGGCATACCTGGATGGGGGTTACATATGGAATAGACATGTGATGTGAACTAAGCAGTGATGTCTGCCATCTGTTTTGGTTTGCTACAGTATTTCTTATTTGCCTAATATCAACACGAGGTTAATACCCATGAAACACCAAAAAAAGATGGTGGATTTCAACTAAAGAAAAAAAGTTCCCTTCCATAAATTCAGAGTGAACTAATTTATCTGGATTCATATGTGGAGGATTTCCTGCATTGTACAAACGCAAGTTTTGAGGCCTTTAGAAAATGTAGCTAGCACACTGGCAGAAGTCCATTCAATTGCTTATTTGGCTATGAGGGGTTTTGTTTGGCAAATTAAAGCAGCAGTATTTGTTAGTTTGCAAAAAATTTCATAGACATACAAACATAGAATTTGATGACAGATAAGGACTACGTGAACCACCAACCTGCCTATTTTTCCCTACTTATATTATCATTGCAGATGCTACTTGATCTATAGCTCTTTCTCCCTCACCCTCCCTTTCCACTATGACTCCTTTGTGCCTGTCCTATGTATTCTTGAACCCCACCACTGTTTTCACCCCCACCACCTCCTCTGGAAAGCTGTTCCAGGAATCTACAACTCTTTCTGTGAAGAAGTACTTCCTCACATCTCTCCTGAATCTCCCTCCTGCAGGATCATAACATGCCACTCACTCTTCAGCACCTTTTTTTCTGAAAAATACTTCCCTTCTGCAGGAAAATACTTCCCACCATCCCAACAAT
The DNA here is from genome assembly GCA_016271365.2 of Neoceratodus forsteri. Taxonomy (NCBI): domain Eukaryota; kingdom Metazoa; phylum Chordata; order Ceratodontiformes; family Ceratodontidae; genus Neoceratodus; species Neoceratodus forsteri. The sequence goes on along the minus strand of CM028131.1, from coordinate 1,085,023,564 downwards.
AGTGGGGGGAGCCAGACAGTTCACATCAGCCCACTCTGCCATGTTAGCACCATCACTTCCTTTCACTTCAACCCACTCAGGTCACTGATCACCGACCACTAATTTATCATATCGTTTTTTGGAAAAATGTATTTCTGACATCCTTAGATTCATGCTTAGTGAATTTTTAGATCTTCTTTGGGGGTATTTCAATCATCAGGTCACACTGCAGGAACTTCACCATCGGTGAAGCAGGATCCACACAGAAGATTTTCCAGCAGTACCACTGGGGCCGCCCACGCTGACATCACCTGTCGATGTCACCAGCCCTATAAAGGTGTGAGCAGCCCCGCTCCCTCCTCAGTTCTTTCCTGCTGTCGATTCTCCTACAAGGGTCTCCACAGAAGCTCCGCCACAGTTTGCGTCATTTTCACCTACAAATTTTTTGCTTTACACTAGCTTTAAAAATCTCTTCTAAACAAGAGGTTCCTTTATCTCATTTATGTCAAGAGTTACTCCTTCCACATCTCTCTTCTGTCACTGCCACTGCAGAAAGAAGACTGCTTCTTCTGACGACCACAACCTCTGTGTCTGCTGTCTTGGGGCCTGACCGCGATCTCTCTGACCGTGATCTCTGCCAAAAATGTAATCTCACAACCCTCAAGTGATGCAAAAAGGCTTTGAAGAAATTTCTTATTGAGCAACAGGTAGCCAGTTCTGGGCAGGGGTCCTCTGGGGTCCCTCCTTCCTAGTTGCCAGTGGGTTTGTTGAGTTCCCAGGCTTCAAAGGCCCAAGACAAGTCCTCAGAGAAAAGCCACAAAGAAGACCGGGACTGCTCCCCCCCCAAGGGCACTACCAATCCCCGATGGCTTCTTCTTCCTCATTCAGGGGCACTCTGTCAGCTGCTGATGCACCGACACACTTTGCTGTTCAGGCCTCTGCTTCTCCCAGGCTCCTAACGACAGCACCTAGTCCTGTATCTCAGGGAGGCTGGCCGTTGACCCTCAGGTTGTCAGTCCCCTGTTCATTGACCCTTGGGTCATGATGACAGTCCATCTGTTGTGGCCTAATGCTGCTCCAGGCCCTATGACATCAGGGCCCTCAGGCTCTCAAGACCCGACAAATGGCTCATCGCACCCTCTGCCGGTGACTACTTCACCGTTGATGCATCCTTCTCCTGCCGTTGACTTCAGTGACAATTTGGCTAGGATAACCACAGCCCTAGTGCATTAATTGGGCTCTTTCAGACCTGGATCTCCAGTGCTGTCAATGGCCCCATTGTTGACGGGGCTTAGGCCTTCTCAAGTTGCACCATGTAGGCCGTCGTCAGCCCCTCGTTCATCGGTCCTTGAGTTAGAACAGATCAACATTCGGCCAGCACGGTGGTGCTGAAAGTTGAGGTGCTGAACACCACACCTCGTGCCATGCCAGCGACTCATGGTTGGAAGCGACTTCAGGCGCTTGGGGGCGGCTGGGTAGGAGGAGGATTGAACATCCCAGGGACAGCTCACCTCCTCTGGGGAGGGTGGGAAGGGATGACCGTGGCACTACTGGCTCCTGGTGGTGGCTGGGAACTGGTGCAAGGCGTGGTCTGCAGTGGGGTCAATGCAAGCTGATGCCGGATGTGCCAGGTGTGGATGCACGTGCGCAGAGTCCTTGGCGTCACTGCACGCCTGCGTCAGGGAGTGGAAGAAAAATTGGAAAAATACCAGTCCCCCTTTGAGCACCATGAAGGCAGGATCTGGTGCCGCTGTGACAGATACAGTCAAATAGCTCCCCTGGTGGGTCTGCCCCCTGGTCTTCCACAGTGTGGGGTAAGTACCTGTCGTGACGTAGCCAGGGAGGGGCAGGACATAGGGGTTTCAGAGTTCAGGCTGCGGTTGGGGCAGCAGCCGAAGTGATAAGATGGATGGATGGGGGGGAACCATAGGAACAACCCCCCCCAGCTGAGGAACTGGTACAGAAAGTATATAACAAAAAAAAAAAAACAGGTTGACGTCGAGGAGGAATACCACCCTGACCTCATCTTCCCTGAGGAACAGGAGGAGGAGGAGAAGGAGGATCCTCTTTCCTCTGATAGGTCAACTGTTTCTTCAGTGAGTGAGGACTCTGTTAAACATACTCCAAGGTCCCCTCCTGCAGATCCTACTTTTTCTATGTCATGGAGCAGCTGTCCACAGCTATGGTCTTCCATACTGAGGAAGAGGATGCCACCAGGTGAGAACTGGTGGACTTCTTGGAGATTCCAGAATCTCCCCCTAAGGTCATTCCTCCTATCCTCCCAGCTCTGAGGAATGCCACTACTGCAGCCTGGCACCATCCAGACATGGTTCTCGCCATGCCCCACAGGGCCTGACTTACTATGCTGCCCAACCTGAGACCAATTCCGTGGTCATCAGAGCAGCACATGACAGGACCAAGGTGCCCAAGCACCTTAGCTTCCTCACCCCTGACAGGGAATCTAGACAGATTGACCTTTGGGATAAGAGGGTTTATGTCTCTTCCACTTTGGGACTTCAGATTGCCAACTATCTATCACATATAGGCAAGTACCAAAATACCATCTGGAAGAAGAGCAAGACAGCTGCCCAAGCCCTCCCTGATTGTTCCCAGAAACAGGAGGTTCTCAAGTCGTTGCGGGCCTCTGAGGCAAACACCTCTTCAGGGCCTTGTATGACATTTCTGATAGTGGTGCCAGGACTGCTGCCACAGGCATTTGCTTTCATAGGCACACCTGACTGAGGGTCTCAAGCTTCACAGCAGTTATCCAACAGAAGGTGCTGAATGCCCCCTTCGGTGACTCAGAGTTATTTGGGCCAGATATCCAGGACATCATTAATGATTTACAGGCAGCTGACAGGGCTATTAAGTCTGTCCATTCACTCTGTCACACCCAGCCTAGAAGCAGACAGCACCTCTTCTTTCGCAAGATGTCTCACAAGTCCAGAGCAGGCTCCCATCCCCAGGGAAAGAGAAAAGCCTCCTCGGCCCTACCTGCCCCCTCCTCCTTGGGCTTGGCTGCCAAACATTCAGAGGCAACAGATAAGCCCCAGTGGCCAGATCCTCCTCTGCCTGACTCCTTGCCAGACCCCCGTCTTCTGGTCACTGGCCAAGAAGTGGTGGTTGGAGGTCAGTTCTCCCTCCATCTCAACCAATGAAGAACCATACTTTCAGATGCTTGGATTCTTCAGATTATAGAATGGGGTCACTCTCTAGAGCTCATAGAACAGTCCCCAGAGACTCCTCCAGTACCCTCATCCTACCTTCAGTCCATGTAATGGTTCTTTGGGAAGAAGTTCAGTCACTTCTGTGGAAAAAGGCCTTTGGGCCAGTGCCCAGGCAGCAGAGAAGCAGGGGTTTCTACTCCAGGTTTTTCCTGTTCCCAAATGAACCAGAGATCTGAGGCCTTACATAGATCTCGAGGACCTCAATCTTTGTATAGAGTACAAAACATTCTGCATGATCACTCTGCTGGGCCTGTTGCATCTACTCAAGCCGGGTGATTGGCTGTGCTCTCTGGATATGCAGGATGCTTATGTGCATATCTCGGTTTGTCCTCTGCACAGGCAGTTTCCCTGGTTTCTTTTTCAGGGTGAATATTACCAATTCAGGGTGCTGCCTTTGGGTTTATCCTCTATCACAGGTCTTTACAAAATGCTTAGCAGCAGTAGCTGCTGCCCTCTGGAGAGAAGGCCTGTACGACTTCCCCTACCTGGATGACTGACTCCTCAAAGCTCTGTCCAGAGATCAGCTCATCTGGATCCTGGCGAGGACCCTCCAGTTATTTCACTCCCTGAGCATAACTGTCAATCTGCCTAGGTTCATCTTCATTCCATCCTAGAGTATGCAGTATATTGGGGTGGACCTGGACTGCACAAAGCAGAGCCTTTCTGCCCCAAAGCAGGGCAGAGTATCTCATTTCACAGGCTCAGGTAGTTTCTCAGTGCAGTTATGTCCCTGCAAGGGTGTAGTTGAGGCTATTAGGCCTCATGGCTGTAGCCACTTCCACGGTTCCTCTAGCCAGACTACCCATGTGTGTGCTCCAGTGGACCCTCCAGGTGCAGTGGGACCAATGCACAGATGACCTGAAGCAGCCAATGCTGGTCTCCTCTCCAGTTCGCAAGGTGCTGCAGTGGTGGATAGACATCCAGAACCTGTTGCAAGGAGTCCCATTCCTGATTTCCTCTCTGCAGCAGATTCTCACTATGGTTGTCTCCAGTTCGGGCTGGGGTGTGCACCTGGGTCCTTTTTAGACTCAGGAGACATGGTCCCAGATCAAGACATCTCTGTATATCAATGTCCTTGAGATGTGGGCAGTCCTGTATGCCATGCAGGCTTTTCAGAACAATCTCCTTCAGGGTCAATTCTTGGTCCAATCAGACAACCTCAGTGTTGTCTACCACAACAACAAGCAGGGGGAACACATTCATACCCCCTGTGCAGGGAAGCCATTAGAGTCTGGTGCTGGGCACTGGACCCATGGCCTGGTCCTTTTGGCAGTTCTTGTCCCCAGACCCCGGCATGCCAAGCACCCAGGTGGGCAGTCTCAGCTGGACTCAGTCTAGAATGCATGAATGGGAACTTCTCTCACTGAAAATCTGTCCGACAAATGGGGTCATTCAGAGTTGGACCTCTTTGCGTCCCCACTCAAGGCAAAACTGCCCAGTTTCTGCTTGCTAGATCCAGGGCCTGGAGTTTTCTGGTGAGATACATTGTTCCTCTCTTGGAGCATGAAGTTCCTTTATGCCTTCCCCCCATTTCTTCTGATTCAGAGGGTGCTAATTAAGTTGCATATGGAGGAGGCCAGCATGATCTTAGTAGCACCCTACTGGCCATGGCAGATATGGTTTCCATTACTGCAACAGTTAGCAGAAGAACCACTGGTTCCTCTGCCCCTTTGCAGGGATCTGCTGATGCTGGCTCAGGGGACCCTGGTCCATCCGGACCTCATATCCCTTTGTCTGCATGCCTGGCTCCTGAGGACATAGCCATTGTCCGGTTTGGAGTATCTTAGAAGGTGGTGGGTGTCCTCGTGGCAGCTTGAAAGCCCTCTATTAGGGCCACCTATGCCATGAAATGGAAGAGGTTTGCCATCTGGGCAGCCAGTCATCATCTGGACCCATTTACCTGTCCCGTGAGCCAGGTTTTGGACTACCTGATCTCTCTGTAGTACCCAGATATCCAGTACTTCTCCCTCAAGGTGCACCTTTCGGCTATTTCTGCCTTTCATGAGCCCGTGGGCAGTTGTACCATGGCTCAGTTAGATGTATCCTATACCTTTCTTAGGGGCATCCTGCACCTGAAATCTCCAATCCATTCCCCTGTCCTGGCTTGAGATTTAAATTTTGTTTTGGAGAAATTGACTCTGTTCCCATTTGAGCCAATTGCGACTTGCAAGCTATGTTTTCTTTCTTGAAAAGCATTATTTTTGGTTGCAATTATTTTCGCTTGAAGGATTTCTGAGTTGCAGACTCTCTGGTGTGAGGGGCCTTATTTGATTTTTCACAAAGACAGGGTGGCTGTGCATAAATCCTAAGGTTTTTCCCCTAAGGTGGTGTCTGAGTTTACCCTGAACCAATCTATCCACCTACCAGTTTATTTTCCAGACCTTGCCAATCCAGGGGAAGCACTGCTCCATATTTTAGAAGTGCACAGAAGTTTGAAATACTAACTGCTCTGAACTAAGGACTGCAGAAAAACAAAGCAGCTTTTTGTTTCTTTCACCCCAGGAAGAGAGGATGCTAAGATTTCCAAACAATGTTTGTCCAAATGGTTGCCTATTGCATAGTGTTCTGCTACAACTAGCATGGCAAAGAGTTGCCAGAGACAATGAAATCCCATTCCATAAGGGGCATGTCTACCTCTGTGGCCAGTTTCAAAGGGGTTTCAGCCGCTGACATTTGCGCTGCTGCCACTTGGAGTACCGTTCATACTTTCACCAAGCTCTACAGTCTTGACATTGCTTCTAGAGCCTGAGCAGGCTTCGGCTGCACTGTTCTACAGGGCCTTCTCTCCTAGGCCTCGGATTACCTACCTCCCAGGCTGTTATGCTGCATTTGTAACTGCTTGGGACTCATTCCTATGGTGTGATCTGATGACTGAGATACCCCCAAAGAAGACAGAACAGTTACATAAGAACTTACTGTAACAATGGATCTTCGAGGGGCTGTCAGTCATCAGGTCTGCCTTCCCTCTCACCATCCCCCTTTTATGGGGCTCTCTTTTCAGAACTGGCTAACTGATGTATCCGGTCTTTTATTTTGGCCTGGGCACCTCTCTCTCTCTCCTTAGTTCCCCATGGCATGGGTTTACTCCCTTAGTCTCCGAGGGAAAAAACTGAGATGGGTGCGGGGCCACTCACGCCTTTACAGGGTTGGTGATGACAGTGTGGGTGGCCCCAATTGTACTGCTGGAAAATCTTCCATGTGGATCCTGATTCAGCGATGGTGACGTTCCTATGGTGTGACCTGATGACTGAGATCCCCTCGAAGATATACTGTTACATAAGTTCTTACTTAACTGTTCTTTTTCTCAGATATTGTTAAAGCAGCTTTTCCAGCTAATTTTGAAATTAATGACTCCTGTCATTAAAGATGGCCACCACTCACAATTTGTAAAAATCTATTCTGTTGAGGTTACCTGTTAAATGCTCATGCTAGATTCAAAATGTGGATGTATTAGGAAGATGTTATCACATGTTTCTGATTATAAATAGTACAATACTTTAGTAAGATATCTTTTTTTTTATGGTGGGCATACATGGGAGTGGGAACTTTTAAAAACGTCAAAATCCTATATCTTGGTTCAGAAATGAAAGAAAGTGAAAATAAAAAGGGGTATCTTGATATTTTTGCCAGACAAACATTACTGCTGAAAAAAACTATATTGTGGCTATTAAATACTGCTGACTCAATACGTGCCACGCAGATTCTGAGAGTAGCTTTGTCTCTGTATTCATACAGAACAGCCTCTTAGAAATTGGGTTAGAGAAACCCTGATCTCTGGTTGAGAGCACCCACTACCCGGGTTGCTATCAGTCAACAGAGATCAGTAAATAACTAGTCCTGTGACAGCCTGCCTTTTTACAGATAAAATCACTGTGCCCCACAGAGTGTTGAAAAACTGAAAAGTAACCATTTTTTTCCGCTCACTTGAGGAGTGAACAAGCTCCATCATGAACAAAATCACAACCCAACTGTATTATTAAGCAGCCAAATAAAACAATATCAACACTATCTAAAATTTCTGCTGCTAGTGGCACCCAAAGCATTATTTTTTTTTTAATTTAATTCTCCCAAAAGCACACCAAGATTGCATACTTACCTTAGTGTGAGAGTAACACTTATGTTAAATTTAAAAAGGCTGGCTGCTTTCCCCAATACACCTCAACCCATCATTTTCTAAGTGCTAACTTTAGGCAGGCTGTCTCCTAGTACAGCGTACAAATGCTAGCCATCACTTCTTCTCACCTCAGTTCACTCAATCATGGACTGACATCATCCCGCAAACCGGGGAGGGGCAGACATTCAGATCAGCCTGCTGTGCCACGTTAACGCCATCACTTCCTCTCTCTTCAACCCACTCAGATCCCTGACCACTGATAATGCCATCCTGGCAGTAGTGGTGGGATATGGGGGGCAGAGAGCTGACATCAGTAGTAAGGGGTGGGGTTTGAGACAGTAGCACTCAGAAGTGACTTGGGAGAGCAGAAAATTGATGTGACTGAAACAGACTCTCCAAAGCAGCAGCACCCTCTAGTAACAAGTATACCAGTAGAGGGACTACTTTACAAGAAGATGTATTTCTATTCCTTTTTTAACGTCTATTAATTTGTTTTCAGTCTTTTTTATTTTATTAAAATTGTTACCTTTAACCCATTTTCTAAGTGCAGTAATACCCTCCAGGGTGGGCGGAATGGGCTTTACTGGACCTTCCAGTGACTATAAGGCCCTCTGCCTGTGGTGTCAGGCCTCATTATGCCCCTGGGCAGTCTGGTGTAGCCCAATGTGGCTCACCCTGTTGGGAATTATTGCTTACATAGAAATGTAACAGTAATGCCATAGTTAGACAACTCACTGTTTCTCTCTGGTTAAGACACTGTGGAAGAACTGTAGGTGTGCAGTCCATCTGCATGCATGATCTTTTACTTTGCCCTGTATCCAGGATAACAGAACCCCAATAGTAAGTGAAACATTGTCACACGGTTACTAGTTAGAGATCAATAATTTACTGTGTCCTGTAAAATAGTATAATGTAGCATACCAGTTAGCAGCGATTGATGTACGCTGCTGCTGAGTTTTAAACTATGCTATATACCATCTCACAAAGCAGGCGTCAAGGACCCTGCAATGTTTATGTTGTTGGTACTTCAGTTTTTATACTTTGCTCCCCTGTACAGTTGACTGTTATGCCTCTGCATTGTTACCATTGTTGCTTGAATCCTCCTGAGCTGTGCCTGAAAACAGGCAAACTTTGTCTCGTTCACTTACCCAATAACCAAAAACTAACATGAAAATAACCAGCAGCAGCAGAAGAAGGCCTTGTGATCTGTCTAGTCTGCTTGATTGCGGATCCCCTTCTCCATCTACCCCTGTGGGCTCTGCCCCACTCCTATCAACCCTGACCCTCCCCTTCACCCTGCCCCCCCTCCCCATCAACCTTGACCCTTCCCTTCACCCTATACCAGCCCTTCTTGAATCCATCCACGAGAAACAACCTCCACTGGGAGTTCATTCTTCCTCGTTACCACTTGTTCGATGAAGAAGTGTCTTCTGACCTCCTTCTTGAACCATCCACCAGCCAGCTTACAGCAATGTCTCCTTATGGTCTTGTTTCCGCTGACAAAGGTATTTCTGATCCCTGAAATAAATAAATAAATAAATAAGAGGTTATCTGTATTCACCTTGTCGTTACATAGAAACATAGAAACATAGAAGTTGACGGCAGATAAGGACCGCAAGGCCCATCCAGTCTGCCCATTTCTTTTTCTACCTTATAAATGTGCCATCGGCCTTTGCTCTGTCAGTGACCTATCTATTCATAGTCATTTGTATTGCTCCCTTATGCCTATCCCATGCCTGTTTGAGACCCTGCACTGTATTCATAGCCACCACTTCTTGTGGTAAGCCATTCCATGCATCTACCACCCTTTCTGTGAAAAAGAATTTCCTCACATTCCCCCTTAATCGGCCTCCCTCTAATCTCATGCTGTGTCCTCTTGTCCTGCTATTTTTCTTGTATTTAAACATGTTAGACTCTTTCACCTTGTTTATGCCCTTAAGGTGTTTAAATGTCTCGATCATATCACCTCTCTCCCTCCTTTGCTCAAGGGTATACATATTGAGCTCCATTAATCTGTCCTCATATGTCTTCTGATGCAGTCCCTGCACCATTTTGGTTGCCCTTCTCTGGACTGCCTCAATTTGGTTAATGTCCTTGTGAAGGTGTGGCCTCAATACTGCATGCAGTACTCCAGATGGGCCTAACCAATGTCTTGTACAGAGGGATTATTACCTCCTCTACGACTTGTGATACCTCTACTAATACACCCTAACACCCCCTAGCCTTACCTACTGCTTTAGAGGTCTGCTTGATGATTTTAGGTCATCAGTGATGATGATGCCCAAGTCTCTTTCTTCCTTTGTGACTGCTAGCAACTCCTCCCAGCCTATAAGTGGTGCTTCAGGGTTTCTATTCCCTATGTGCATGATTTTGCACTTCTTTGCATTAAATCCAGTTGCCACTCTTCTGACCATTCTGCTAGTTTATCCAGATCTCTTCTCATTCTGCCCACCCCATCTGGATCATCTACTCTGTTGCAGATCTTGGTGTCATCTGCAAACAGACAAGCCTTACCTCTAGTCCATCTATGAGGTCACTAATGAAGATGTTGAATAGGACTGGCCCCAGGACTGATCCTGAGGTACCCCACTTGTGACTCTGCATCTCTTCTGACTGTATACCATTTACCACCACTCTCTGTTTTCTGCCAGTCAACCAGTTTGCCACCCAGTTGACCAACTTCTGACCCACCCGAGCCTACCTAGCTATTTATCAATCTTCTATGTGGAACAGTGTCAAAAGCTTTGCTGAAGTCAAGGTAGGCGACATCAACTGCTCCCCTTGGTCCACACACTCTGGTTACCCAGTCAAAGAAATCTATGAGATTAGTTTGACAGGACCTTCCTTTGTAAACCCATGCTGTCTTGGATCCTGTGCCCCTATGGATTCCAGGTGTTGCACTATCCTTTCCTTAAGGAGTGCCTCCATAATCTTGCCCACTACTGAGGTAAGACTGACCGGTCTGTAGTTCCCGCCTCCTCCCTGCTACCACTCTTGTGGTGGGATCACATGAGCCCTTCTCCAGTCTTCTGGGACCTCTCCTGTGCTCAGAGACTCACTAAACAATTCTGCTAATGGCTCTGCTAGTTCCTCCTTTAGCTCCTTAAGTACCCTGGGATGTATGCCATCAGGTCCCATTGCCTTATCCACCCTGAGCTTAGCAAGCTCTTGTAGGACCCTTCTTTGTGAAGGAGTAGTGCTCACCTCCCTCCCCCTGTGTCCATGATGCTGAGCTGGGCCCTGCCCTACCTTCTCTTCAGTAAATACTGAGCAAAAGTATCTATTTAGGATAGATGCCTTTACAGGGTCCTCCTCCTCACATGCTCCCTTTTCTCCATTAAGCTTAGCACACCCCTCTGGACTTTCTCCTTTCACTAATGTATCTATAGAAAGTCTTGTCACCTTCTTTACTGTTCGTGCTAGTGTTTCCTCAGTTTGGGACTTTGCTGCCTTACTGCCTTACCTGCTTCCCTTAGGGCAGTTTGGTATGCCTCCCTATCTTCATCCCGCTGTGTTCCTTATATTTTCTGAAGGCCAGCCTTTGGCTCTGACCTTTTCTGCTACTGTATTTGAGAACCAAAGTGGTTTCCTTCTTCTTTGCACTTCCTTTCTGTCTAACACAATGGGATGTTGCTTCAAGTATTGTATCCTTAATGCTTGCCCACTTTGCCTGTACCTCCTCACCTGTGTTTCTTTTTGCCAGGGCTAGCTTAACTCTGTTGGCCATCTTATCAAAGTCAGCTCCTCTGAAGTCCCATATTTTGCTTTGGAATGGGATGATTTGATGTAGTAGCCAAATTGAACCATACCATGTGATGGTCACTTGCCCCAGGTGACCTTCTACCTGAGATCTGTGATCCTTCTTTGTTAGTCAGTACTAGATCTAGGATAGCCCTGTCTCTTGTGGGTTGCTGTACCAGTTGTTTGAGGCCCTCCCCTGCAGGAAATCCACTATGAGTCTAGTTCTGGCAGATGTTCCTGCTGGTATTGACCAATCTGTATCTGGCATGTTGAAGTCTCCCATTATCAGAACCTCCTTTAGCTGTCATGTTTTGTATATCTTCTAACAGTAATGTGTCTATGTCCTCCTCTGGTCTGGGGCCTGTAGACAACCCCAGTTCTTATGGCTGTCCCATTTCCTGTTTCCAGGGTGACCCACAGTTCTTCTGGCTCCTTATGTGTATTCTGAATTTCTGTAGCTTTGATATTTTCATTAACATACAGGGCCACCCTCCCCTTTTTGCACCCTCGTCTCTTCTGGAACAATACATAGCCAGGTACTGAAGTCTCCTGCGGTGGTTTTTACTGGTAAACCACGTCTCACTAATTGCTACTATGTCCAGTTTAGCCTCTGACATAATTGCCTGCAGGTCTGGGATCTTATTTCCCAGGCTGTGAGCATTTGTGTACATGATTTTCCATTGGCCAGATTTTGGTGTGTTAGTTGTTGGGTGAAGTTTGGCATTACCCCTGCATCATGGGGAGACAAACCTTTTTCTTACCTGGTGATGCAAATGAACGGCAAACACGCTGAATTCCTGTTTGACCACTAGCTGAGGGGGAGGGTGTTCTTCCCATTTGACGTATGGGGTGCTGCACCCCTCTCCCCATTTGCTAGTTTAAATATTCTGCAAAGACGTCAAACTTCTGCCCCAATGCACTGACTCCCTCTTTAGTCAGATGCAGTCCATCAAATTTAAAGAACTTTCGCTCCCAGAACTGTTAATCTAACCCCTGGTTATGTCTTATTGCTTATGAAGTGCAAAGTCATGCACACAGGATGTAAGAATTTGAGGACCGACTACAGCTAGAGGGTGTCCAGGTCACCAAATGGGAAGAGGAAAGGGACTTTGGGTAGCCTTTTTGGTACTTGAAGTTTTCAATCATGTCTCCCCTCTCCCTCCTCTCCTCGAGTGGGTACATGTTGAGGTCACTCAGCCTTTCCTTACACACCTTGCCCTGCTGCCCCTGGACCATTTCACCTTCCTCTGGACTGCCTCGAGCATGTTGATGTCTTTTTCAGGTAAGGTCTCCAGCACTGCATGCCGTACTCCAAGTGCAGTCGCAGCACCAGTATAATCTCCTCCCATCTATTTGTGAACCCCATCACAATACACTCAGTCATTCTGTTTGCTTTGGCTGCTGCCTTTCTCCACTGCACTGTTTGTTTTAGGGCACTGGTGATGGCTACCCAAAGTCCCTTTCCTCTTCCCATTTGGTGACCTGGACACCCTCTAGCTGTAGTCGGTCCTCAAATTCTTACATCCTGTGTGCATGACTTTGCACTTCTTAAGCAATAAGACATAACCAGGGGTTAGATTAACAGTCTGTAAATCACTTCTAGGGGTGTAATGTGGCACAAGGCGTAACCGAGTGCCATATCGCTCCTAGGGGGTGATTGACTGTTACTCTAACTCTAGGGAGTGCCTTATTGCTATTATAACAAAATATTCCAAAAGAACAGTGTTAAAAGTATACTTTTTGAATATTTTCCTCATGTAGAGGGAGATTTTTAATAAAATAGTTTTTCCACCAGCAGTTTAAGAATGCTGGTTCAAAATCAGAATGTATCATTCCAGTCATTCAGCAGTACTAGAGAATGAAATGCTGACAGGAAGAATCCATGTACCATGGTGATCAGGCTGTACATGATAGTGTAACAGGGATTACTGTAAGGCTGCTGGAATCTTAACAACCCACCGATTGCAGCATTTCTAAGACCCTTTATATAATTTGCATTGAACTCTAGTTGCCATATGCCAGACCACCTCTCCAGCTTTGCTGGGTCTTCTTTGAGGTCCTGTATCCCTTCATCCATATCTACCCTTCCTCAGACCTTGGTGACATCCACAGAGGCAGATTTTGCCTTTTATGCCATCTCCAATAGTTATGTATTTATTTAGTTATTTAAAACTGGTAACTGAGAGAGGCACACTGAGCCAAGGCTCATTTCCAAGTACAACCAGGGGCAAAGGAGAAGTGGAGAAGCACAATTACAAACAACATACAGCCAGTCAGGAGCTGTGGTGACACTGAGGGTGACATAAAGAGCATATGTTGAGTGCAGTACAGAACTAAACTGCAAAACATTGTATATGGAGGACAAATGAGTTAGCATAAAAATCATCTGTGCAGACTGGGCAAACTTAAAGTGCATAGTGCCAGAGTGAAGGGAGGCTGAGGTGGTGCTGGAAGTAGGAGTCAAAAGAGGTTGATAAACTTCAATGAGGTTTCTGGAACTATGAGGTTAGAGGGAGGGAGAGGTAAGGGTGGGTCAAAAGCCAGGCAAGGGTAAGGAAGGGTTGAGGAAGAGGGTTGGCAGGGGCAGGCAGGAGTTTTAGCCGGCATCTAATGGAGGGAAGGGAAGGGGAGATATGGATGAAGGAGGGTAGCTGGTTCCAGAGGGAGAGGAGGTGGTATGAGAAAGCAGATTTTCTGTAGCAATACTTGCTTGTGCTTCCATCTAGTACTCTGAAGCCGCTGACTTGCTCATTCTCATCTCACTACAGTCGGTGGCTTCTTTCAAATAAATGGAATGCAATTACGAACACAGGAGATTTTCTTACGTTTTTTACTACAAGTACTTCTGCCACCACATAAATCATACCACTCGGTCACGCTACAGATCAGCACAGAAAGTGAAAGTGCTAACAGGAGGGAAAATGAAACTCCTGTGTTAAAAATACTACAAATTGCAGGATCAACCAGATAAGTTTTTAATCAGAAATGTATTTCCTTTTTCACACTATGGAGAGTTGGGGGGGCTCCTAAACATGCTAAATCACCTGAGATATAGTGGACCCAAAATCTCTCTGTCTAGGAATTTAAAACCTCTAGATGAACAATGAATAAATTAGGATGTACAGGACTTGTGCTGCATGGCAGCCCAAAACATAAATAGTATAAACAGAACGAGGCCAATTATATCAAGATATCTCACTTGTGGCTTCGCCACTCGTGAGATAATATGATATCATTGGCCTCTCGTGAAGATAAATATGATATCTTCAGTCAGGCCATGCCATATCCCCTATATATATATATGTATATATATGTGTGTGTGTGTGTGTATCTATAATATAGATACACACATATATATACATACATACACACACACACACACACACACACACACACACACACACACGCTAAGACGAGACTTGTTTCCAAGTGCATCATGGGAGCACATTGGAAATTAAGTGACTTGCTCATGGTTATACCGTATGCAGTCAGGCCATGCCACGCCATATCCCATATATATATATACACACACACACACACATACACACACGCTAAGCCGAGATTTGTTTCCAGTTCATCCTGGGAGCACATCGGAAATTAAGTGACTTGCTCATGGTTACACAGTATGCAAATGGTCATTCTTCAGTAGCAAGGAAAATAAGATACCAGACATAATATAATTCAAAAAAATATATTATAGGGGCACATTCGTGCTCCTATAGTTAGTGTTGAGTAGCCTGTTTAATGCTAGACCTCAAATTTTGCACTCTAATTGCAAACAATCAGTGGATTTGCATGAAATTTGGTAAGCTTTGTCCTGTGGGGTAGATCTCTTGATGCGGCAAGTTTCATTCCAGTTGGATGTGCAGATTCTGAGATCTGGATAGTGTAAAAATGTTAGCAGTAACCACTTTTTGCATTTTTTTCCTCATTGCCTTGCGTCCAGAATATGTGGAATTTTGGTGTGATTTTTTATGGTAGAAATAACTTGGGTAACAGAACTGCCTTGCTTTGTTTGGTGAAAAAATATTAATCTGTTGCAAAGTTATTCAGTTTTTAAGTTCCCATTATGTCCTATGGGAAGTTCACTTTCCAGGATAGAGGTAATAAGTTCTACAAAGGATTTGATCTTGTGAAAAAAGATTCTGTCTTGGGCGACCCGTTCCTTTTTTATGATAATAAAATCCTTTTTTGTGAGAGAAAAATCCTGTTTCGTGAGCCGCCATCTTGTTTCTGTTTTTTCTTAATTTTTTTTTTCAAAAGCCACAAAAATGACACCCTGGAAAGAGACCACCACACCTAGTTGGCTTATCAGAACCTGTTAGGTGCAATCTGCACTTCAAAGCTAGAAATATGCCCCTGAAATGTATTTTTTTTAATATAATGAATACTTTATTGTGACAGTGTGACACGAGAAAAGAATCCCTTTTCGTATCACGAGTCACGTAAAAGGATCAGTTTTTTTGTCACTTGAGAATCATTGCCTGTCCCTTCCATTGCCCTCCCCAGCACTCTACTGTTTTTCTCTGGTGTCTAGGACTGTCAGTATAGCCTACAGGTTAGAGTAATGAGCTGTGAATGAGCTTATTACATCCAGCAGACCAGACCTGGGTTTGATTCTCACAACCTCTACTTGCATACTGTGTGACTCTGAGCAAGTCACTTAACTACCCAGTGCTCCCAGGTCGACCCTGAAAACAGGCACTTGTGCATAGTGGGCCTTACCCGGTTACCAAAGACTAAAATAAATAAATAAAATAGTGGCCCCCACCCTCCAATACCCCTGCCCCTTCATTTCCCTGGTATCTAGTGGCACCCCCACCCTCCGGTTGCTGTCCCTGTAATAAAAATAATTTCCTGGTGTCTAGTGGCACCCCTCACCCTCTGATCATCATCCCCTAGTTCCTTGTTTATTGATTTATTTATATAGAATCTGACACTGGGATGCCCACCCCCGAAGTCAGATGCCCCCCGCAGCCCGTTGTTTTATTTATTGGCTGACATTGGGGTGCTCAATCCCTGTGTCAGCATTTAGGGATCCCCAGCAGTGTGGGACACTGGACAGCCTATTCCCAGTGTTCCAAAATATTTTATGAATGAAATCCACTAAAAAGAAAACAGTCCCCCGACGTCTTCTTTTTTTAAACTTGAAAAAAAGAAAATGGCCCCTCATTGTCCCCGCCGTCACCCTCCCCAATCCCAACACTTCCACTGAGCACCCAACACCCCCCACATCCCCCTTACCCTATACTTACCACTGGAGGTCATAGGCTGTCATCTTCTGTGGACTGAGACACGTCTGCCCTCTTTAAAGCTGAACTGTAAACTGAGGAATCGAGGTAAGTGCTATATAAATATTTCAATGATGTTTTGAACTTATGTTCATGACTTTGCCATTTATGGAGTTCTTTCACCAGATTTTCAACATACTAGATCTTCAATTGGCGAACGAGTTAGGCACTGTCATTTCCATTAATTTGGCTCAGAAGGTGATTTTGCTGTCACTGTGCAAAATCAACTTTAGGGACCAAATAATGAAATTTCACCACCAGTGTTCATGAGGTGTGGTCCAAAAAAGTCCATATTGGTGAAAAAATTCCTAAAAATGGCCGAGTTATGGGCGTTCATTGGAATTTTTCTACTCACGTGCATAACTTTGGTAATTTTAAATATTTTGAATCCAAATTTTCAACATAGTCATTATTTCACACCACCTTATGAACAGCACAGCTGTTACACTTCACATCCTGCCCAAAACATGTTTTCGCACCGATGGCATGGAATGATGTTTTGGCATGGATGTCAGCATGGCTCAGTTGGTAGCACATCCGCCTCTGGACCAGAAGGTCGTGGGTTCTCGTCCCACACCAGGATTGGACTTGCACCTAAAAATCGCTGGCATCTGAGTGCAGCATTGGGGAATGCTGTACTGCTGGGGTGTGCCATCTTTTGGATGAGACGTTAAACCGAGGTCCCTTCTGCCCATCCTGGTGTTGTCCTGGTGGGTGTCCAGGTGGAAATAAAAGAACCCAGGGCACTCTTTGCAAAGAGTAGGGAACATTCCCGGTGTCCTAACCAACATTCCCCTTCCCATAAACTGGTTCATGCAATTATCCAGGCTGTTTGTGGGTGATGATGTGCGATATGGCCGCCACCACACATTCAGTCACTTCACTACCAGTCTAGCATTGCTTGTAAAGCGCTTTGGGATACACTGTGTATGAAAAGCACTATATAAATGCTGATTCTTCTTCTTCTTCTTCTTAAATTTTACAATATCATCAAAAATACTGACACCTGATATGCTGGCTGGCACGATTTACAATGTGTAAATCGTAGTATGACCACACAGAAAGAAATGTCAGCCAGATTGGCAGCCTCATCTACTACCCACCAAGTATAATTTCGAACCCTCCAATATCAGAACTACTCAGCCACTACCTCTTGAACACTTGCTCTGGCCAACATCTGTCACCCGTGCACAACAGCTAAAGCTCTCACAGTGAAGCACATTCCTATCACTTCAATTTTTTTAAAACACACAATCTGCTCCTGGTAATCCCTTGCACCGCTGTCTTCACTCTCTGCTCCCAAAAACCCAGGACCGGCAAACATGGTGAGTGGTAGTCACATGGCTCTGCAGTTCAAAGAACTGGCCATTCTTGTTTGAAATCCTGTGACGTTGACCCCTCTATGGATGTGTTCTGGGAAGGTGAAGCACACAAGAGAAAAAAAAAAAACTGATCACTTTATTATCTAAACGCAACTGTTGATGACCAGCAAAGCAGTCCCGCAGAGCGCTGTGGCATTGTGCAGAACAGTCCCAAAACATGATCCATACTACTTCACAGTTTCTCCCTCTGTCACTTCTCGCACCCTTCTCCACTTCGCTGAAGAGCTCCACAACACAAATCTGCAGCTGTTGCTGCATGGAACCCTGACATCAGGGGAATGACGTAGAAGGAAAAACTGAATAAAAAAAAACAAACAACAAAATCACTTTGTTTTCTGGACCCAGAAGCGAAAGAGGATAGGGGAACAAGTGTTACACAGCGGTGCCGAAATTAACGGAGCTGCACATATGCACAATACATCAAAATGGAGCCACAGCTCTGCACTTCTAATCAGACAAGGACTATTTTTTCACCTGCAACAACCAGTTCAATAAAAAGAAATTAAAGACAACAAAAAAACTATTTTTCTTTTTTTATCACAAAACAAAAAACAAGGGTGACATTGTATAATCATAATGTCCCACTCGAGGATGTGAGTGATGCCAGGATTTATCCACTTCTGGTGTGTTTTCTGACTTGGCCAGTGCCTCGTAAGAATATCACACCAGGCGTGGGTAAATCCTGGCATTACCCACACCCTCTCATGGTATACTGCTTATATTTCCACCTACAGGGTCTATGAGGTAGGGTCATTTGAAGACTGTTGAAAATTTGGGGTCAAAATATGAAAACATGACAAAGTTATGAACATTTGTTGCAATTTTGCTACACCCGCTCATAACCTTTGAAATTTTAAAGATTTTGAGCCCAGATTTTCAACATAGCCTTCTTATTATTCCACTTCATATATGTCACAGCTGTCATTTTTCAAATACTGCCGAAAATGTGTTTTCGCACCTGTGGTGCAAATTGGTGTTGTAATTGCACATAATTACGTTTTGATGAGGATTTGAACATTTTCTGTAACATGTACATGAGGTGAGGGTAATAAGCAGGCTATGCTGACAATTTGCTCAGTGTTGTCCTATAAATGGAAGCGTAGGGCCCGGAGGATGGATGTATATATGTGCTCCCATTACTCTGTAGGGGTGTGTGTGTCTGTGTGTCTGTGTGTCTGTGTCTATGTATGTCTGTGTGTAATATATATATATATTATATTATACACACACACACACACACACACATCTACGGAGGGATGGGAGCACAGGGTTCTAAGGACCCTGCGCTCTCACAGTAAAATAAGGATACTGTTATACTATCTCAAAAAGTAAGGAAATAAGTTGCAAAAAACTTTATTAATGCTCCAGTTAGGGTCAAAGTGATAAAAGTTGGGAAGTGAGGTGTTAGAGTTTCCCTAACATCCTAACCTCCAAAACCAGGCAGGAGGGGTGTGCCTTGAACTTCTCAAGCCTTTTGCTCACCCCATTCTCATAAAGTCTACACATCTGACCTTATTTACTGATGGAATGGGGTGAGCATTAGGCTTGAAAAGCCCAATGCACACCTCACACCTGCTCTCCTGCCTGGTTTGGGAGGTTGGGGTGTTAGGGGAAACCCTAATGCCTTATATCCCAACTTTTGTCACTTTGACCCTAACTGGAGCATTAACACATTTTTTTTTGCAATATATATATTATACTGGTCCGGTAGGGCCAATATAGTTAGGGTTGTTTGATTGGTCACTTTTATGTTAAACCTCAAAGTTTGCACTTTTATAACTTTGCAACTGTTTGTCCAATGTGCCTGAAATTTTGCATGCACAACCACCAATCATATTTCTCTGGATCTGGACAGTTTTGTTCCGGTTGGATGTACAGTTGAGGAACTGAAGGGTGCTCAAAATGTGAAACATCACCAACATTTGAGCATTTTTCATTAAGCCATAATGGACTGAAGAATGTGTTTCAGTGGATCCAAATGTATTTGTCTACATGTGACCTGGGTTGAACTGGTGCCTTTTGAAGATTTGGTGAAAAAATATTGCTCCGTTCAAAAGTTATTAAATTTCATCCTGTCCCATTATCGCCTATGGGAAAATTTATATGTGCATTGCAAAAACTTTCGTAATCACATTTTTATTGTTGTGCTCCCTGAATTTGTTTTCGTGCTGTTGCCATCTTGTTTTCAGTTAGCGAGAGACAAAAAATCTTGTAACTCAGAAAATAATGCCCTTTGGTAAACACCAGCAGTTGTGTTTACCTAATGGGGCTCTGAGGAACATTACCCTGGCATTAGTTTTTCACCAGCTGGTCTGGAAATATGTTTTTCAAACTTGTTGCACCATTTTGCCATTTTCTGATAGTGGCAACATTTTTTGTTACTATGAAAACAATTGTGATAAAAAAAAAGTAACCTCAACAACATTTTTCTGTGCATTATAACATTTCCATTATAGAGATAGGAGTGCCACGAAAACATTAAAGTAACCACGATAACACTGCATGAACACATTTTCTAATGTGTTGTTTTCTTTGTCACTTCATTGTGCCAAAGTGGATTGTGCTTTTGGCATGAAATTTTCAGGATGATGAGCCCTGGTTCCACAGATGTGCCTTTTGGTGCTTTGGTACAAAAACATTTGACATAGTTACAGTGTTCCGAGGTTGAGAAAATTTCCCATAGGATAACATTGTGGCGCCCATGTTGCCTTTTGGTGCCCGTATGTCGAAAATGGTTCGAGATAGGATTTTTCATCACAAAGGTACAGAAGTAGGTTGGAAAGCCATGAATATGAACTGAACCCACAGCCCTCTGATCTCCCGGCCTCAGAGGTGAGTGTGCTACCTACTGAGCCACTGACACTGAATAATGTCACTGTGGGATCCTGCCCTCCCAGTACTAAATCAACATAGTGCAGTGCTATCCATGTATCACATTGTCCATATGCAACAGTGAAAAGGCAGGGTCATTTGGATCATGCACTACCATACTTGTATTGAAGTAGCACAACACAATCCATCTGTCACCCTATCCATATGTTGCACTGTTCTCATTGTGAGATACAGGTAGTGTGACTTACAGTATGTATTGTGTTGTTGTATGTTGAAAGAGGAATGGGAATGCAGGATAGAAACCACCCTGTACTGTCATTGTGACATATACTGTATATTGCATTGTACTTATAGCTTGATGGAGGGATGGTACTGCAGTATGTGAACAACCATAATGTCACACTGTGACATATGGACATACTGATGCATAGACAGTGGTGTACAATGCCGATGTAAGGACGGCAGGGCAGAATACATAGGACCCTAGCATCAGAGCATGACATATACACAGTGTTGTTCTATCTCAATGGAGGGATGAAATAACATGGTTC
Source organism: Neoceratodus forsteri (assembly GCA_016271365.2). NCBI lineage: Eukaryota > Metazoa > Chordata > Ceratodontiformes > Ceratodontidae > Neoceratodus > Neoceratodus forsteri. The sequence goes on along the minus strand of CM028131.1, from coordinate 1,085,002,447 downwards.
AACTCACCATCTGGTCCTACCATGAGTTACGTGCACTCTTGCACTATCTGCATGTAGGTATACAGTTCATTCAGTGACCATCTTACATGTTTGCACAGCATGTGGGTGTACCCGCCTCCCCCCAGGACACTGGGATGGCAGCAGAAGTGATACAGTTGGTGAAACATGATGATGGATGCCTCTTGTGGTATGTTTACAAAGTTGTATGTTCTTTCTGTTACCTTATGGTGTCTGTTTCTGATTGGTTGTGTTGCCTTGTACCGTCCCTTGCTTGTATGTGTGTTTTGTGTGTGTGTGTGTGTGTGTGTGTGTGTGTGAATTCGGAATTAGGGTTGAAAACCCTAACCCTGAATTTCCTCTCTTTTGTCGCTGTGGAAACAACCCTAACTGATGCATTAGCAAAGTTTTTTGCAAGATGGATAAATATATATATATATATACAGTATATATATATATATATATATATATATCACACACACTTATGAGCATGTTGAACAACACCAGGACAAGCACTGAACCCCTGGTACCCAACTGGTAACTAACTAAATAAGAACAACTGCAAATTATTCTGAAAATATGACCATGATGTACAGTATACGCAGGCAAAAGAACAGGAGCGTTTACCCAGTATATTCTAGCCTTGAGCACCAGCTAGTGGCTGAACTATGGAGAAAACCCATAACAATACTTTCTAATGGAATTATATTACTTACTTATTTTATTTGTTTTACCAGGAAAAGCTCCACTTAGCGATGCTAATTTGCAAGAAGGTCCTGGTTAGGACAGTAACAGTACAAACAAAATAGTGATTACAAAAGATGCAAGACAAAAGATAATACAAAATTTACAAGGAATGAATATACTAGAATATGAAATAATATATATTATAGGGGCACGGTAGCACACCTCTAGTTAGGGTTGTATTAGCAGTTCGGTGTTAAACCCCAGTTTTTGCACCTTAATAACTTTGGCATACTTTGATGAAATTGCCCAGAAGCTGGCATGTGCGATCAGTCTGTTAGAGTCTCAAAACATGAAAAGTATTATGATGGCATCTTGTACAGTTTTTGAGATATGGAGAGCTAAAGAACAGAAAAAATACCACTTTTTTCCCTGTTCTTAACATGGGGATTTTTGCTGTCACCTACAACCCAGATGGTATGAAATATTTTCATGAATTTTTAGTGATAACGAGGTCTGTGCCAAGGGTGTGCCTTTGGATGGTTTGGTGAAAAATTATCATACCATTTTTGAATTACTGTATAACAATTTTTGGGATAACTTCAAATCTGGCTGGTAAAAAAAAAACAACCACAAGTGTTAACAGTTCATCATTTACTGTTCATGTGCAGAGAAATTATGATCATGACGGCAGCCATCTTGGTGGGTTTTTTTTTCATTTTAAAAATGGTTTTCTAAGGAAATACTTCCTGAAAACAAATGAACAAGACCTGTATAGGTAACCGTCACATACTTAGTTTGACTTTGGTCTTAAATTTTACAAATTTACAAGGTAAATATGTGTTTTTGTAGTGAGATTCATTTAGACCGTCACTCGCATATGTAAAGATTGTTCGATCGGTAAAAAAGTGTTCACAAGTTTTAACAGTTCATGATAACATGCATCTTGTTGTCATTTTAAACAATTAACAAAATGCCTCCCACCCTCCGATTGCTGTCCCCACAATTGTAATACGTTTCCCTGGTGTCTAGTGGTGCCTCCCAACCACCAATCGCCATCCCCATAATTTTAATACATTTCCTAGGTGTCTAGTGGCACCCCTTACCATCCGACCACCAACTCGGTAACTCCAATTGCTGTCTCCATGTTTAAATTACATTTCCCTGGTGGCTAGTGGAACCCCCACCCTCCGATTGCTGTTACTGTAATTATTTATTTTTTCCCTGGTGTCTAGTGGTACCCCCACCCTCCGACTGCTGTCCCCATAATTAAGTTATATTTCCCTGGTGTCTAGAGGCACTCCCTCCCTCCCTCCAATCACTGCCCCTGTTTACATTTTTCTTTCCCTGGTGTCTAGTAGCACCCCCCAACCTCCAATCGCCGTCCTCACTGTAATAAAGAAAACAGTCCCTGAATGTCTTTTTTTTAAAGAAAACCTGTCAAAAGAAAATAGTCCCTCACTGATTCAAACCCCCTAACCCAACCTCCCACTAAGCACCCCTCACCCCGCACCCCAACACACACACCTTCACTCACCTGAACAGGTCCCAGGGTGAAGATCCACTTTCTGATTGAAGACACGTCTTGCTGCTGGAAATGTTGACTGCTATATGAGAAAGTAAAGTAAGTGTGGTTCAATGTATTTCAATGGGGTTTTCAACTTTGCTTAATAGCTTTGCTATTTTTGCATATTTTTACACCAAATTTTAAACATGGCCTTTTTGAGACCCAATCTCATGAACAATGTCAGTGGAATTATACAAATCCAGCTTGAAAGGTGATTTCACAGTCACTTGGCAAATCATCTTTCTGGTAGGATTTGAACATTCGCACCACTCTCGTTCATAAGGCAAGGTCATACGAAGGGTATGTTGAAAATTTGGGTTCAAAATATGTACAAATGACAAAGCTATGTACATCCATTGAAATCTTGCTATGCTCGCTCATAGCTGTGATAATTTTAAATATTTTGACCCCAAATTTTCAACACATCCATTTTTTACACCACCTCATGAATGGGACAGCTGTCATTTTTTAAAATCCTGCCCAAACTGCTTTGTTACATCTGTGGCATGGAATGATGTTGTGGAAGTGCAGAATCAAGTTTTGGAGATGACTTGAACATTTTCAGCACTGGGTACATGAGGTGGGGTAATAAGAAGGCTGTGCTGACAGTTTGGTTGCTGTAGTCCTACAAATGGAAGTGCAGGGCCCAGAGCACCCTGCACTTTCACAGCAACATGCATATACGCATCTATGGAAGGATGGGAGTGCAAGGCCCTCAGAGCCCTGTGCTCCTACAGGCAAATAAGGATACAATTACACTATCTTAAAAAGTATGGATGGAGGGGAGTGCAGGGCCCCAGAGGCGAATGAGGATATGATTATATTATCTTAAAAAATAAGGAAATTGATTGCAAAAAACTTCATTAATGCACTAGTTAGAGTTAAACCGACAAAAGTAGGGAAATATGGCATTAGGGTTTCCAACCATAACATCCCAACCCAACCCTGCAGGAAGCAATATGAAAAACTATTACAATATGACCTCTCCTGCATCTTCCCAAATCAGGCGTGGAGTGTGCCTTGGGGTTGTCAGCCCTAACGGTCACCCCATTCAATCATTAAAGAAGCCATGATGTGTACAGTATATGAGAATGGCGTGAGCGTTAGGGCTGACAATCCCAAGGCACTCCCTCCTGGTTTTGCAAAAGATACAGGGCAGGTCAAATTGTAATGAGTTTTCCCTGTTGCTGCCTGCAAGGTGGGGTGTAGGGCTGGAAACCCTAATACATTCAACTTCTGTTGGTTTAACCCTAACTAGTGCATAATCAAGTTTTCAATGAATATACTCTTGCAAAAAACTGCATTAATGCAATAGTTAGGGTAACTTAATGCCACAAAAGTAAGAATGTGACATTAAGGTTTCCCACCCTATTGCCCCACCCCCCCAAAGCAGCAAAAGGAAAAAACTTTAGTGTTTTAGGTCTCCAGAATCTTGGTGAATCAGTGGTGGGGTCTTCCTTGGGGGTTGTCAACCTTAATGCCTACCCCATTCAGTGAACAAGCAGTGTCACACATAATCTTTTATCTTCACACAGGGCCCACAGGGGGGAAGGGGATCATTAGGGCTGGGGAGATACCGGGATATATAAGGAGAGGTATCACCAGTAGAAAACAGGAAGTTGATATCCCTTTGTACAGACAGTTGGTGAGGCCCCATCTGGAGTACTGCATGCAGTTCTGGAGACCCCATCTCTGCAAAGACATAGGCAGGATGGAGGCAGTCAAGAGGAGGGCAATTAAAATGGTGCAGGGTCTGCAACAGAAGTCATTTGAAGAGAGACTAAAGGAGCTTAATATGTATACCCTTGAGGAAATGAGGGAGAGGGAGGACATGATAAAAACTTTCAAGTACCTCAAGGGAATCAACAAAGTCCAAGAGGGTAGCATCTTGCAGAAAAAGTGATGTGCAAGAACAAGGGGACACAATTTCAAGATAGAGGGGGGATGGCTCAGGGGCAATGTGAGGAAGTATTTTTTTACAGAGAGGGTGGTGGATGCATGGAACAGACTTTCTGAGGAGGTTGTGGGGTCAAAAACTAGGGGAATTCAAGAATGCATGGGACAGACATAAAGCAATGCTGGTGGGGGGTAGGCAGAAGTAGGCTGTTGGTTAACTATGATCTGCAGCTTATCCAGTAGGTAGGGAAATGGGCAGACTACGTGGGCCAAGTAGTCCTTATCTGCTGTCAAAGTCTGTGTTTCTATGTTTCTATGTTAGGGTTGACAAACCCCAAGGAAGACCCCACCACTGATTTGCCAAGACTCCAGAGACCCAAAACCCTAAAGTTTTGTTTTCCTTTTGCTGCTTGTGGGGTAGGGGGTGGGAGAGCATTAGGATGGGAAACCCTAATGCCATATTTCCCTACTTTTGTGGCATTAAGTTACCATAACTGGTGCATTAATGCATTTTTTTTGCAAATAATTTCCCTACTTTTTGAGATAGAATAATCAAATCCTCATTTGTCTGCGGGAGCACAGGGCCCTGCACTCCCTTCCCTCCATAGATGCGTACATGTATACTGTCAGGCCCTGAGCTTGCATTTCAGCCAAAACAGCAACCAACTTGTCAGCATAGCCTTGTTATTACCCCACCTCATGAACACCATACTGAGAATTTTAAAAGCCCTGCCAGAACATCATTCTGCGCCATCGCAACGTCATTCTGCACCACTGCTATGAAAATACATTTTGGCCAGGATTTGAAAAATGACAGCTGTCACATTCATGAGGTGGTGTGACAAAATGGCCATGCTGAAAATGTGGTGTCAAAATATTTTAAATTACCAAAGTTACGAGCAAGCGTAGTAAAATTTCTATGCATGTGCATAACTTTGCCATTTTAACATATTTTGACATAGCTTTCTTATGACCCCACCTCTTGAACAAGGGTGATGAATATTTTCAAATTCTACCTGAAAGGTGAGTTCACCAAGCAACTGCAAAATCACCTTTTGGGGCTGGATTTGCGAATTCCACTGACATTGTTCATGAGGTGGGGTCCCCACATTGAAAATTTGGTGTCAAAATATGCAAAAATGGCTGAGTCATGCCTCAAAGTTGAAAACCCCATTGAAATACATTGAACCACAGTTACCTTCATTTCTTGCATTGCAGTCAGCAATTCCAGCAGCAAGACGTGTCTTCGATGGGAGACTGGTTCTTGAATCTGGGACCTGTTCAGGTGAGTGAGAGAGTGTGGGAGTGTACTGGGGGATGTGGGGTGGTGGGAGCTGAGTGGGTTGTGGGGTGAGGGGCTGATTGGCGAGGGATCGTTTTTTCGTTTTTTCAGGTTTGAAAAAAAAACAAAACATTAAGGGACCGTTTTCTTTATTTCAGATTCTGGCAGCAATGGGAGGGTGAAAGATGCCATTAGACACCTGGGATTATATTATTTTATTGTGGGAATGGCGATCGGTGGGTGGTACCACTAGACACCAGGGAATATATTATTTCATTACGGGAATGGAGATCAGCGGGAGGGGGTGCCACTTGACACCAGGGAATATATTATTTTATTACAGCAATGGTGATCGGCGGGTGGGAGGTGCCACTTGACACCAGGGAAATTATTTTATTATGGGGACAGCGATCGGTGGGTGGGGGTATGCCACTAGACACCAGGGAAATAAATCATTTTATTATGGCGATTGCAATGGAGTGGGGGGGCGTCATTAGACACCAGGGAAATACGAAACCAACCAACCAACTGCTGTCCTAGGACATTTACTGCCAGAAGACATGCCAGGACCTCTAATTCCAGTACTCATTATTATCAAAATTTGCCTTTTTATTCGACCAGTTGCACTAGATGTACGACTTACAGCCAACCTAATAGCAGGACACCTACCAATGCAACTAATGGCAACCACAGACTTTATACTAGTCTACTCAATGTCAAAGTCAAACTTTATTTATATAAAGGTGCTTTTCAAAAGCCAAAGCGCCTGTACAAATTATTAAAACTTGATCCACTTAAAATTCTAAAACAAAGCTGTTCCATTAGAACTGTTAATAAGATTCAGAATGGGTCAGGGTACGCCAGTTCAAATAAGTCTGTTTGTTTTTTTAATTTAATAAACTTTATTAGTTTAAACAACATTAGGTCCAGTTCATTGGCAAGTAACCAGAGGTGAACACATTTGCTGTGAAAAACCTACTATTACATATTAAGAAAAGTAAACACAAAAAGCAACAACAAACCATAACCTCCCTCCCCATTCCCTCCCTCGTCCCCATCTCCAACCTCAATTTGCGACCTACTCAATAGAAGAAGGTGGACAGCAGAAGAACAGAATCAGATTGCCATGGTTTCCAGAGGGAAAGTACGGTAAAGAGAGATTCCCATGTTTTCTGGTATGACTGAGGCCTGCGTTGCATGAAGGCAATATGTTTTTTTAGTTGAAGTGCTGGTAGGTCTCACAGTACAATTCCATAACTGAAGGGAGGGAGTGATCCTTCCAGTGTCTCAACATGACTAACTTTGCAGTGGAAGTTATTAAAGCTAGGTGCATTTTCCTGATATGGGGGGGGGGGACCTGGGGGAAAAAGGGTCAGTAAGCAGCTTTCAGGGGTGAATAGTGATTCCAGGCCAAACAAGGGGTCTAGAACTCTCTTAATGGAGTTCCAATAAGCTTGGGTTTTAGGACAACCCTAGAGTAGGTGGTAAAGGGACCCAGGAGATTTACTACAACTGGGAAACATAGAGGAGATCAACTTGTCCATCCTATACAATTTGACCGGTGTAAGAGAAAGGTCATGCATTATGTTAAATTGGGTCAGACGTAGCTCTCTTATTTGATAAACTTGTATATATTGCTCCAGGCCTTATTCCAAACAGCTTCCCCAGCTGAGAGAGATAACTCTTGTACCCAATAGTGATATATCCCTGAGGGCACTTAAGGGTCTAGGGACTGTAGACATTTGTAAACTTTGGAGACTGCATGAGGCTGGTTAGCTGCCATAAATAATGAGGACATAACTTCTGGTGTCGTAGTGGACCAGGGTTTCAGGCTCAGGAAAGCAAGGAGAGCATTTTTAATTTGCAAAAACTTGAAGATATCCTGGTTTTTAAGCTGGAATCTAGCCTGTAATGAGGGAAGGGAGATTATGTCCGGCTCACAGAGAAAATCAGCTTACAGTACACTCTTTAAGGGGGGGGATGGAAGGAGTGCGGGATAGGGCGATGACCAATTTGAAAATTAGGGTTACCACATATTGGTTGGGAAAGCAACCTAGTCCAGTTTAGGGAGAGATGACCCTGAATTTGGCTCAGGGCCTTCAGAGACCACCCAATAGGGGAGCTCTTAAGAGACTTGGGCAAGCGAGAGGGTGGAATGTATAGGAGAGAAAGAAGAGAACAGTGCAGTTTGGCTGCTAAGGCCCGTTCATTAAAAACATACTTGTTTGACTTTGAAGACTTAAAAGACTCAGTGGACAGGCACACTCTCTCTCATTCGACGAGGTAGAGAGCTCCACAGGGTTGGGGCTGTGATACCATACCAATGGTAGTCCTATTAACCTCCGCAGTCTTACTTCTTCTAACCCTGTAAGAATTTGCCATTGTAATAATTCCAACATATATGTTTTGCTCCCATTAAACCTCTACTTACAAGAAAACATCTAATGGCCCACCAAACACATGCATACCACATGGTAGACCCCAGCCCTTGACCTTTAACAGGATCAATAGCTGCCCTATTAATAACCTCAGGACTAGCAGTTTGAATCCACTTCTGCTCCACCCTACTAGCAACATTAGGACTAATTCTAGCTCTCCTGACCATATATCAATGATGACGAGACGTTGTTTGAGATGGAACATTCCAAGGCCACCACTCTCCACCAGTCCAAAAAGGCTTACAATATGGTATAATTTTATTTATCACATCAGAAATACTATTCTTCTTTGGATTCTTCTGAACCTTTTTACCACTCAAGCCTAGCCCTAATGCCCAAACTAGGAGGATGCTGACCACCGACAGGAATTAATCCATTAGACCCATTTGAAGTTCCCCTATTAAATACAGCTGTACTGCTAGCCTCAGGAGTCACAGATACATCAGCATACCACAGCCTTACAGAATACAAACGAAAAAAAAACTTTCAATCCCTAGCACTTACAATTTTACTAGGCTTTACGTCACAGCCCTTCAAGCAATGGAATATCATGAAGCCCCATTTCCCATCACAGACAGAGTCTATGGATCAGCAGTTTTTGTAGCCACAGTATTCCACAGATCATATGTAATCATTGGCTCGCCCTTTCTAGCAGCATGTCTCCTACAACAAGTACAATACCACTTCACCTCAAGCTTCAGTATCATTGGTGTCCTATTGTTTTAATGCTTAAGTAGAGGTTGTTGATCTCGTCTATTAAGTAAAGGATTTGAAGGGAGGGGAGAGCAATTAAAATAAGAATTACTGCTGGTAAGATTGTTCGCATAATTTTGGCTTCTTGAGAGTCTAAAATGTTATTTCTTTGTTAGTTTTGTAGATACTATAGCTACTGTATAATAATGGAAAGCACTAGCAAGCTAATAAGAAAGACAATTATTAGGATATGGTAATGGAAGTGCAGGAGCTCTTCTATTACAGGGGAGGCTGCATCATGGAATCCTGATTGTGATGGGTATGCCAGTAGGTTGGTTACAACCCAAGATACATAAGGATTTAACCCATAATTTTGCCTTGACAAGGCAGCATAATTTCTTTTTTACTAGTATCTTGTTAAAAAAGTTGCAGAGTGGTTATGCAACTGTCTTGAAACCAGCATATGGGGATTCAATTTCTTCCTTTTTTTGTTATTGTGTTGAAATCTGTACTTGAGCAAATGCAGGTTCTTCAAATGTGTGGTAGAGTGGAGGGCAGCCGTGCAGTCATGCAACATTAGTTGAGGTTAATGCGACAGATAATACCTCTTGTTTTGCTGTGAATGTCTCTCAGATAATAAATAGTAGCATAATTATGACAACTAAGGAAATGACAGACCCAATTGATGAGATGGTATTCCACAAAGTATAGGTGTCTTGGTAGTCAGAGTATCAATGTGGTATTCCTGCTAATCACAAGAAGCATTGTGGGAAGAATGTTAAGTTGACCCCAATAAATATTACCCCAAAGTGAATTTTTGTTCAGGTGCTATGTAGAGTATATCCTGTTATTTGTGGGAATCAATGAACAAATCCCCCTATAATAGAGCAAACAGTTCCTATTGATAGAACATAGAGGAACTGAGCAACTACATAGTATGTGTCATGTAATACAATATCTAGGGAGGAGTTGGCTAGTACAATCCCTGTTAGCCCTCCAACTGTAAATAGGAAAACAAATCCTAGGGCTCATAGAAGCGGTGTTTCTCATTAGGCAGCTCTCAGCTCACACTGCAGCCCACAGCACGAGTTCCAGCTGCGGCTGCAAAAGTCAAGAAAGTCCCGCTGTTCTCATACAGAGAACATAGGTCAAGGGCTCCTCTCGCTAAGCTGGGCACCCTGGATTTTGGGTGCCCAGATAACGTATTTCTGGCAAATGTTTATAAAAACAAACAGCAGAATCTAGCTGAATGGGTCCCATTTAACTAGAGTCAGGCGTTTGTTTTTTATTAAATACATAATTAGTACTTTTAATGTTGGAAATTTTAGACTGTAAAAAGAAAATGGCGGCTATCTCGAGTGGTCCCCCCTCCCCACTGCATGTAAATCATGCAAATGACCACTACTTATGTATGTTTTACCTTTCATGATCCCAGTTTCTCTGGATTCGAACAGTAAATTGCGACCTGTTAACACATGCAAACTTTTTTCTACTGATTGATTTTTTTTTTTACCTGCATGTCTAGCGGCTATCCAAAAATCATAATTCGAAAATGGCATGATATTTTTTCACTAAACCATCCAAAGGCACCCCCTTGGCACAGACCCCATCATCCCAGAAAATCTCAGGAAAAATTTTTGTACCGTCTGGGCTTTAGATGAGGGCAACAAACTTGATGTTAAGTATAGGAAAAAAAATTTCTCTGTTTTTTTACCACTCCGTATCGCAAAACTCATACAAGGGCGCTGTCATGAAACTTTCTACATTTTGAGACTCTTGTAGACTGACCATGCATGCCAAATATTGAGCTGTTTTGTCAAAGAACGCTAAAGTTATTAAGGTGCAAAAACTGAGGTTTAACATAGAGCTGCCAGTACGACCGCACCCTATAAATATATATATATATATATATATATATATATATATATATATATATATATATATATACACACACACATACTCACACTTTGTTAGAAAGACACACTAAGTCAAGATTTGTTTCCAGGTGTGTCCTGGGAGCAGGGAAGTTAAGTGCCCTGCTCATGGTCACATAGTATGCAAGTAGTGGTTATACAGCAGCAAGGAAAATAAGATAGTATAGCACAGTGGTTTAAGGCTCTGAGCTACAAATCTGGTGACATCCAGCAGATCAGACCTGGGTCTGAATCCCACAGCTTCCACTTGCATACTGTGTGACCCTGAGCAAGTCACTTAACTTCCCTGTGCTTCCAGGTCATACCTGTAAAAACACTTTCAGCTTAGTGTGCCTCTCCTGGTTAAACAACTAAAGAAAAAGGAAAAAAGATACCAGACATAATATAGTAAAAAATAATCAAGCTGTTACAAAGAAACAAATCAGCTTAAATAGTAGCAACCAAATCACATCGAGTAACATTGGAGAACCTAATGGCAAGAACAACTATCAGTGCAGTGGGTGTCAATTAAATGTTTGAAAGTATGAATGTTCACCACAGTGGCGGAGCCAGGTTTGGGAGCATGTGGGAGCCAGGGGGGGCCTTTCAGTCAATCATGGACTCCACAATGGGCACTAAACATTGAATAAAGATGGTGGTGGGGCACCACTACTCACACTGGAGCAGCCAGGAGGGGCAGCCCCCCCTCTGGCTCCGTCACTGGTTCACCATAGAATTCAGTTTTGAGAGAAGCTTGCTGTTTATTCCAATACATTGAGGCAAGCCAGCTGAAAGCCATTCTGCCACATTTAGTCACAAATATGTTTTTTTATAATAAAATATAATTACATGTTTTCAGATTGTGCAAACTAGAGGCTCTGCAGAAAAAGTCAGAGATGTACTGTGGAACATCATATTTGAGAGACTTGGAGGGCCAAAAGTATAGTTTTTCTCAGTCTTTGAGTAGTAAGAGATGGCTGACCAGAAGGAGCATAGAGAATGCAGTGATATGTTCTTGAAGGCAGCCCAGTAATGAATCTCAGAGCCCTGTGATTAGAGATGCAGCCAATTTAAATTCGCTGGCGAAGTGAGCATGATGGGCGCCGCATTGACTACATGTCTGGAGATGGGCAATGCAAAGTGCTCCACTCCGCCTTGTCATTACCACTTCACATTAAGGCGGAATGGCAATGCAAAGTAAGGTGAAGTCATTGTTTTTAATGGACTTAGCGTTCCTCATTATGATTCTAAGTGACCCACTTGGTGTTTCAGATTTGGCAGCCCCCCCACATCACATGGCTTACAGTACCATAAGTCACATGCTCTTTAGCCAGGCAGGAAGGAAGTGAGTCATACAAGCAGACAGTTTCACTTTCTCCCGGGCAGACTGAGAGAGATGAGTGTGGAAAGAGAGGAGTGTGTTGACTGCTGATACTTTGAGATCAGAGTGAGGAGGGGAGTTAAACTTTGATTGTAACCCAACAGCTTTTTTAAAAGCTACATTTTTTTGTCTTTTCTGTACTCTTTTTTACTTAATTTGTTCTTTCTGTAAATTTTATTTTTCTTACCTTTATAACTTAGTTAGTTGTTTGTCTGAGTCTGTGTGACTGTGGGTGTTGTGCTTGTGTGACAGTGTGAATAGCGATTGCTCAGACTGAGGGAGCACAGTAGGAGAGATGGAGCAGGGTGAGGGAATGTCTGGGGTGGGGGCAGCTCTGGGAGAGCGTGGTAGTACGCATCGTACCATGCGCATGCGTGGGGGGCATGGGTGCCCATTCCTGTTGGACTGCTCAAAACATGTGAGTGTCCAAACCCCGGAAGCAGGACCAGCACCACCTCCTGACTCTGTGGCAGTTCAACCACCACCACCACCACCACCAAGTCCAGCACAAGGTTCTCTGGAGCAGGATGTGCCTGTTCCCCTAGGCCCAGGTGTTGATCCCATCCGTGTTCATCAGTGTGACCAGCTGGCTGCCAGTTTATCTGGCCCTCCCCTGCCTGTGCCTGGTCCTCCCCGCACCTCCGTTGTTTGGCAGTTTTTTGACTGTGTCGGGGGGGCAGCAGTGTGGTCAAGTGTCGCCTATGGGAGGTGGAGGTGCACCGTGGCCCCCGTGAGTCACCTGGGGACTGGGGGCCAGTGCACCCATATGCTTAATCACCACCAGTTGGAGTGGCAGGCTGCCACAGAACGGACCATGTCTGCACCTGCTGGCCATTCTGTGGCAGGGGGTGCAGCTGTGCATAGCGGCATCCCTAAGAAGAGGAGGGCCACAGCAGCACCGGTTGCTCCACCAGCACCCCCACTCCCACCACCACCAGCAGGTCAGCCTGTAGAACGTGTGGACCCCAGAGAACTGTGTGTAACACAGGCTGTCTTGGCAGTTCTCTGGAGTGCTGTTGAGGAGAACAGTGAGAGGATGAGTGCTGTGGAGCAGCGGCTGGATCACATAGAGGGACATCAGTTGCAAATCATGTCCATTCTGGAACTGCTGCTGGATCACCATGGGATCCCACATTAGTTTTGTTTCCTCACACCATGTGCCCCCCTCCCCACACCTTCCTTGCTGTGTTAAAAAATGTATTCCTCCACCATCCTTGACCCTTGTATGTAATTATGCCATTTTTTTGTTGTCTTCCTTATGCGTGACACTTTGTATTCTGGGCCCTCTTCCTTCTGTTAAGTATCTGTGTATGTGTGTGTGCGTGCCCTGTTTTGGTGCCTCATTTTTCTGCATCCACAAAAGGCATCTGTCTTGTGTCCAGAAAATTGACGAGTGGTAACAAATCGAAGTGTGAGCATTACAGCACATACAAAGTCCCCCAGAATTAATGGCACACTCAGTCATGTGCACAAAAGTGGTACAGAATCCCAGATTTTTTCTGTCGGCCCAAAATGCATCCTTCTCGTGTGCAGAAAATTGACAAGTGGTAGCACAGTGAAATGAGAGCGTTTCAGCACATACAAAGTCCCCCCAAATTAATGGCGCACTCAGTCATGCGTGCAGTGGTGGCACAGAATCCCAGATTTTTTCTGTAGGTCCAAAATGCGTCCTCCTTGTGTGCAGAAAATTGACAAGTGGTAACACAGTAAAATGAGAGTGTTTCAGCACATACCCCAGTATAAAATGATAACTGTGAGCATCATGTTGCTGGTCCAATGTGTTCTGCGAGACGATTCGAGCAAATGCAATGTGATCATCTCAACTGGATTGAAGGGTGCCCTTTGGCTGTACACTAATAGTAGACTTGGGGAGCAGATAAATATATATATATAGTATGGTAGTATGGTAGTGCTACCGTAGTTAGGGTTGAGGAGTCATTTACATGTTAAACCCAAAATTTTGCACCTTAATAACTTTGCAACCGTTTCACAGATTTGCCTGAAATTAGGAATACGTGATCAAGACCCATATGCCTTGGGATCTGCCAAGTTTTGTACTGGTCAGATATATGGCTGCGGAGTTATTAAGCATGATCTGTGCGCGTTTACTCTTTTTTGGAATTCTACAGTCGCACTTCCAGGTCGCACGGTTTGTGCGACTGGTCCAAAATCTTCAGGGAACGTGCAGCCAGGGTCCTGATGTGCATTTTGAAGATTTTGTGAAAAAATATTAAACGATTCAAAAGTTATTCAAAAAAAAAGTTCCCATTATAAGTCAATGGGAAAAGTTAACAAAAACTTTGACAGTGTCGCAAATGCAGTTTTTACTTTCGCAAATGGCCCTTTTACTGTCACAAATCCACCATTTTGTTTTCAGTTGGTGATCAGAAAAATGCTTGGCATTTAAATTTGGGACCCTCTAGCAACCTAATTATTTTTGTATTCACCTAGTTGGACCCTGAGGATGCTAGCCATGTCTTTATTTTATGTAAAACAACCCAAAATATGTTTTTCAAATTTCTGGAAAAAGTACTTTCGCAAAGCTTTCAGACTAGACATTGAAGAATGAATTTATGGAAGCTTTCGCAAATTGCAACAGTACTTTTCTAGGCTGTGGGAAAATGACAGCAATTCTTTGGCATCCTGCTGCAAAAGAACGGTTTGGTGTTTTGAGCTGAAATTTGGAGGGAGCGCAGCTGACATCTCACAGATTTGCCTTTCAGTATTTTGCTGAAAAAATATTACACAGCAGCAAAGTCACGGTACTCCAAAGTTGACACTTTTTCCCATAGGATAACATTACGGTGTCCGATGCATTGCAGCAATCCTTTCACGCCCTACTGCAAAATAATGGTTCAGTCTTTTGGGCTGAAATTTGGAGGGGAAGACAACCAACATCCCACAGATGTGTCTTTCAGTGGTTTAGTGAAAAAATATTAAAGGGAGGCAAAGTTATGGCACTCCGAACTTCTCTTTTTTCCCCATAGGATAACATTACGACGTTCTCCGCGCCTTTCAGGGCTCGTTTCTCGGAGACGGTGCGAGATACGGACTTTTCGTCACAAAAATGCTTAGCCCCTAGTAGGGGCTAAGTACAAAACCAGCCAGGAAAGTGATAATTCATGACTTTTACATTTTTTTTTTCTATGTCGTACGGTTCTTGAGATATAAGCAATTTAGTATTCCAACTCTTCATTTTCTGCGCAGAGACCCATTATTATGCATACATTCTTTGTACTCATTGTCTTTCTCTATGCAGCTTTTGGGGAAAACCAGCCTGTGCGCTTACATTACTATTACTGTTACTGCTTCCGCTTGCGGTTCTATACCCATTTCACTTACCGTTCCCGTCTACGCCACCATGTGCGTTACCCTTTGCGTTTTCATTTGCGCTTGCTTTTGCATTGTTTTTAACATTTCTGTCTACAGTACTGTTTCTCTTTCTGTTTCACTTTGCATTACCATGCGCATTACCATTTGTGTTTGTGGGCACATTGTTACTATGTGACAAAACATCATGTGGCGGGCCCCGCGCACCTGCTGCCGCATTACATTCACTATTTCTCGTTGTCATTCTCAAAAAGAAGGGAAATTAGAGGCAGAAAATCATATGCATTATGGTTATTCTATCAGAGACAGTGAAATTGAAGAAGTCTTTGGCTTTTACCACACCCCCAACCGTCATCGGGTGCGTTGGTTGTCGGTCCCAACTCTCACCCCATTCTCCTATATCTCTGCTTCTTCACACATCTGATGGGGTGAAATTTAGGCTGGCATCCCAATGCGATCCCGATGCTGGTTGGGGTGGGCGGGGTCCAAGGGGCTTTCAACCCTAACACCGAATTCTCACTTTGTCACTGTGGAACAACCCTAACTAATGCATTAAATGGAGTTTTTTGCCTCTAAAATATATATATATATATATAGATAGATAGATATATATATGGTTGTGTGTTTTGTAGGTGAGGAGGAGTGTTGACATGGACATGTACTCATGGTATTGCTCTGCATCACAGGTCACACAGAAACTGTTGGTGTGCACATTACAGTGCTCAATGAGAATGTTTTGCACTGAAATTGGAAACGGATAACTCTCAAGCACATGAAGGTAAGTATTTTTTTTGGGGGGGTGGGGGGAATCATATTTGCAGGTTTGTCTCTGATGGTTTCTTATTTTGTTACTTCTTCACAGATTTCATCAGCATCCTTCTGGAATCTGGTTGTTAGGATGGTCAATGTCATGTAATGAAATGACTTCTGCGTGTTGCATGTGTGCCCAGGCTCGGGGGAGGGGGGTGCCTGATGTTGAAGAACTTTTTTGGATAAGGCCACTTTGACAGAACAACAAAGCATCTGGAAGTGTCCTAAAAAAAGAAATTACTGACTTCTTACAACTTAATTGTTATGTGTCCCTCCCTGGTTTTCAAATCTCAATCAAAATCAAGTTACATTTTAAACCCGCATCTTGTCAACTAACACAACCTGTGTGCAACATTTGCTGCAGTCTTTCCAAAACAATGAAACGGATGAAATAAAATCTTCATACTTACCAGAATGGATGTCACATGGATATTACATCGCTTCCTCTCTGTAAGGTACAGCTACAGTACCATTCCCTATGATTTTTAGTGATGGAGCCTTTTTTTGTTACCCTGTAAAAGAAACAAAAGAAGTGTACCATATGTATTTTACCACTGCAGCTCTGAAAAGCTACCAAAAACAAAACATACAACTAAAGGAAGTGAAGCAGCATAACAAACATGAGTACACATACTCACTTTATGGTTTAAATATTAAGAAGCTTTGTGTCTGTGGCTGATGGATGTGGTGGTCTGGACAGACTCAGGCTCAATGGTGGCAGTGACTAACACCAGTCCCGGTGGTGGTGGTGGTCCAGGGGGGCAGACAGACTCATGGTGACAGTGGCTAACATCAGTCCTGGTGGTGGTCTGGGGGGCAGACAGACTCATGGTGGCAGTGGCTAACATCAGTCCCGGTGGTGGTGGTGGTCCTGGGGGCAGACAGACTCATGGTGGCAGTGGCTATCATCAGTCTGGGTGGTGGTGGTGGTGGTGGTCTGGGGGGCAGACAGACTCATGGTGGCAGTGGCTAACATCAGTCCCGGTGGTGGTGGTCCAGGGGGCAGACAGATTCATGGTGGCAGTGGCTAACATCAGTCCTGGTAGTGGTGGTGGTCCGGGGGCAGACAGACTCATGGTGGCAGTGGCTAACATTAGTCTGGGTGGTGGTGGTGGTGGTGGTCCAGGGGACAGACGGAGTCATGGTGGCAATTGCTAACATCAGTCCCGCTGGTGGTGGTGGTCCGGGGGCAGACAGACTCATGGTGGCAGTGGCTAACATCAGTCCGGGTGGTGGTGGTGGTCCAGGGGACAGACAGAGTCATGGTGGCAGTTGCTAACATCAGTCTCAGTGGTGGTGGTGGTCCAGGGGGGCAGACAGACTCATGGTGGCAGTGGATAACATCAGTCCTGGTGGTGGTGGTGGTGGTGGTCCGGGGGGGCAGACAGACTCATGGTGGCAGTGGCTAATATCAGTCCGGGTGGTGGTGGTGGTGGTGCGGGGGGCAGACAGACTCATGGTGGCAGTGGCTAACATTAGTCCTGGTGGTGGTAGTGGTCCGGGGGGGCAGACAGACTCATGGTGGCAGTGGCTAGCATCAGTCCTAGTGGTGGTGGTGGTGGTCCAGGGGGCAGACAGACTCATGGTGGCAGTGGCTAACATCAGTCTCGGTAGTGGTGGTGGTCCGGGGGATAGACGGAGTCATGGTGGCAGTTGCTAACATCAGTCCCGGTGGCGGTGGTGGTCCGGGAGGCAGACAGACTCATGGTGGCAGTTGCTAACATCAGTCCCGGTGGTGGTGGTGGTCCAGGGGGGCAGACAGACTCATGGTGGCAGTGGCTAACATCAGTACGGGTGGTGGTGGTGGTCTGGGGGACAGACGGAGTCATGGTGGCAGTTGCTAACATCAGTCTCGGTGATGGTGGTGGTGGAGAGGGCAGACAGACTCATGGTGGCAGTGGCTAACATTAGTCCTGGTGGTGGTGGTGGTGGTGGTCCGGGGGGCAGACACACTCATGGTGGCAGTGGCTAACATCAGTCCCGGTGGTGGTGGTCCAGGGGGCAGACAGATTCATGGTGGCAGTGGCTAACATCAGTCCCAGTAGTGGTGGTGGTCCGGGTGCAGACAGACTCATGGTGGCAGTGGCTGACATCAGTCTGGGTGGTGGTGGTGGTCCAGAGGGCAGATAGACTCATGGTGGCAGTGGATAACATCAGTCCCAGTGGTGGTGGTGGTGGTCCGGGGGGCAGACAGACTCATGGTGGCAGTGGCTAACATCAGTCCCGGTGGTGGTGGTCCAGGGGGCAGACAGATTCATGGTGGCAGTGGCTAACATCAGTCCCAGTGGTGGTGGTGGTGGTCCGGGGGCAGACAGACTCATGGTGGCAGTGGCTAACATTAGTCCTGGTGGTGGTGGTGGTGGTGGTGGTGGTCCGGGGCAGACAGACTCATGGTGGCAGTGGCTAACATCAGTCTCGGTGGTGGTGGTGGTGGTCCGGGGGGCAGACAGACTCATGGTGGCAGTTGCTAACATCAGTCTCGGTGGTGGTGGTGGTGGTCCGGGGGCAGACAGATTCATGGTGGCAGTGGCTAACATCAGTCCCGGTAGTGGTGGTGGTCTGGGTGCAGACAGATTCATGGTGGCAGTGGCTAACATCAGTCCGGGTGGTGATGGCGGTCCAAAGGACAGACGGAGTCATGGTGGCAGTTGCTAACATCAGTCCCGGTGGTGGTGGTGGTCTGGGGGGCAGATAGACTCATGGTGGCAGTGGATAACATCAGTCCCAGTGGTGGTGGTGGTCTGGGGGGCAGACAGACTCATGGTGGCAGTGGCTAACATCAGTCCTAGTGATGGTGGTGGTGGTGGTCTGGCGGGCAGACAGACTCATGGTGGCAGTGGCTAACATCAGTCCCGGTAGTGGTGGTGGTCCGGGGGGCGGACAGACTCATGGTGGCAGTGGCTAACATCTGTGCTGGTATGTGCCTTTCATTCATTTTAATGAATGTTAGCAAACTAACATTTGCAGGAGACAGGTTTGTCTGTCAGTCCCTGACTATTGCACCTACTGACTGAATACCCTTTCAACACTTACACTGGAGGGTGGGCATGTGAGGTACTTCAGTGTCACTGCAGTCAGCTCTGGCCATTCACTGACCTTTCCACTCCAGTACAAAAGAGGATCTTCAGTTATTGTCAGATGCCTGTTTTCAGACAAATATGACTCAACCATTCTCTGTGCTGCACTAAGTCCAGTTGTTGATGCATCATCCTGTTCTCCCAAATCATTTATTTCACAAATACCCACTTGGGACAAAGCCTCCCAAAGTGGGTTGAAGCCAGCCACTTTGGATGACAGACCACCTGGAACTGCAGTCCCCTTTCCCTTGCAGGATATGCTTGATGGTCCTCCAGGTACACCTTCAGCCAGATTATGCTGCTGAGGTTTGCTGACCTTGGCACGTGACTTCTGTGCCCCATGAACCAAGCGCACCAGTTGACCACCGATATTTTTTAACTGTTCAGGCCCTCCCTCCAGTACTGATGCAATTCCATGTTTGTATCATGGGTCCAGCATTGTTGCCATGGCAAAGTTGTCACTATACTGACGATTCTGGTCAAATACTGTCAGCATGTGTTACAGCAACATACTGCTACCACTGTCTCTGGCAACATCAAGGCTATGCTGTACATTCACCAATGTCTGCCTCAGCACCCACAGCAGAGGAATTGATTGGCTAATGGAGGCAGACTTGCCACTCACTGCCTGTGTGGCATGTTCAAAAGGCCACAAAATTGTTATTACAGAGTCCATGAGGTGCCACTGTTCAGTCGTCATAGACATGGAGGCCCCGGAACTGTCACGGCTAGTGTGCATAACAAGATATTCTGAGATGGCTTTGTATTGTTCATACATCCTCTCTGCCTTGTATAAAGTGGAGTTCCATTGGGTGACAGCTTCCATCTTCAAGTGGTACTGAAGCAGGCTGTTTTGTATCTGCAACTGCCGCAGTTGGTCATGGGCCTTTCCAGATCTTGAAAAGTGAGAGCAGATACGTCATGCAACAGTCAGCATTTCCTTTACATCAGGGTGCTGCAGAAACTCTTGCACCACAAGATTTAAATAGTGGACCATGCATGGAACACGAAAATAACCACCATTCGTGATGCATTTCACCACATTTGACCCATTGTCACTTGCTATGATCCCAGTTCTCAGGGACAGAGGGTTTAGCCATCTATAGAAACATAGAAACATAGAAGTTGACGGCAGATAAGGACCGCAAGGCCCATCCAGTCTTCCCATTTCTTTTTCTACCTTATAAATGTGCCATCGGCCTTTGCTCTGTCAGTGGCCTATCTATTCATACTCATTTGTATTGCTCCCTTATGCCTATCCCATGCCTGTTTGAAGCCCTGTACTGTATTCATAGCCACCACTTCTTAAGGTAGGCCATTCCATGCATTCACCACCCTTTCTGTGAAAAAGAATTTCCTCACATTCCCCCTTAATCGGTCACCCTCTAATCTCATGCTGTGTCCTCTTGTCTTGCTATTTTTCTTATATTTAAACATGTTAGACTCTTTCACCTTGTTAATGCCCTTAAGGTGTTTGAATGCCTCGATCATATCACCTCTCTCCCTCCTTTGCTCAAGGGTATACATATTGAGCTCCATTAATCTGTCCTCATATGTCTTCTGATGCAGTCCCTGCACCATTTTGGTTGCCCTCTCTGGACTGCCTCAATTTGTTAATGTCCTTGTGAAGGTGTGGCTCCAATGCTGCATGCAGTACTCCAGATGGGGCCTAACCAGTGTCTTGTAAAGAGGGATTATTACCTCCCTCTTACGACTTGTGATACCCCTACTAATACACCCTAACACCTCCCTAGCCTTACCTACTGCTTTAGAGGTCTGCTTGGATGATTTTAGGTCATCAGTGATGATGATGCTCAAGTCTCTTTCTTCCTTTGTGACTGCTAGCAACTCCCCTCCCAGCCTATAGGTTGCTTCAGGGTTTCTCTTCCCTATGTGCATGATCTTGCACTTCTTTGCATTAAATCCTAGTCTCCACTCTTCTGACCATTTTGCTAGTTTTTCCAGCTCTCTTCTCATTCTGCCCACCCCATCTGGATCATCTACTCTGTTGCAGATCTTGGTGTCATCTGCAAACAGACAAGCCTTACCCTCTAGTCCATCTGCAAGGTCACTAATGAAGATGTTGAAGAGGACTGGCCCCAGGACTGATCCCTGAGGTACCCCACTTGTGACTTGCATCTCTTCTGACTGTATACCATTTACCACCACTCTCTGTTTTTGCCCGTCAACCAGTTTGCCACCCAGTTGACCAACTTCTGACCCACCCTGAGCCTCCAGCTTATTTATCAATCTTCTATGTGGAACAGTGTCAAAGCTTTGCTGAAGTCAAGGTAGGCAACATCAACTGCTCCCCTTGGTCCACCACTCTGGTTACCCAGTCAAAGAAATCTATGAGATTAGTTTGACAGGACCTTCCTTTGTAAACCCATTCTGTCTTGGATCCTGTGCCCCTATGGATTCCAGGTGTTGCACTATCCTTTCCTTAAGGAGTGCCTCCATAATCTTGCCCACTACTGAGGTAAGACTGACTGGTCTGTAGTTCCCTGCCTCCTCCTGTTACCACTCTTGTGGGCGGGATCACATGAGCCTTCTCCAGTCTTCTGGGACCTCTCCTGTGCTCAGAGACTCACTAAACTGTTCTGCTAATGGCTCTGCTAGTTCCACCCTTAGCTCCTTAAGTACCCTGGGATGTATGCCATCAGGTCCCATTGCCTTATCCACCCTGAGCTTAGCAAGCTCTTGTAGGACCCTTTCTTTGTGAAGGGAGTAGTGCTCACCTCCCTCCCACTGTGTCCATGGTGCTGGGCTGTGGGCCCTGCCCTACCTTCTCTTCAGTAAATACTGAGCAAAAGTATCTATTAGGATATATGCTTTTACAGGTCCTCCTCCTCACATGCCCTTTTCTCCATTAAGCTTAGCACACCCTCTGGACTTTCTCCTTTCACTAATGTATCTATAGAAAGTCTTGTCACCTTCTTTTACTGTTCGTGCTAGTGTTTCTCAGTTTGGGACTTTGCCTGCCTTACTGCCTTCCCTGCTTCCCTTAGGGCAGTTTGGTATGCCTCCCTATCTTCATCCCGCTGTGTTCCCTTTATATCACCTGAAGGCCAGCCTTTTGGCTCTGACCTTTCTGCTACTGTATTTGAGAACCAAAGTGGTTTCCTTCTTCTTTGCACTTTCTTTCTGTCTAACACAATGGGATGTTGCTTCAAGTATTGCATCCTTAATGCTTGCCCACTTTGCCTGTACCCCTCACCTGTGTTTCTTTTTGCCAGGGCTAGCTTAACTCTGTTGGCCATCTTATCAAAGTCAGCTCCTCTGAAGTCCCATATTTTTGCCTTGGAATGGGATGATTTAGATGTAGTAGCCAAATTGAACCATACCATGTGATGGTCACTGGCCCCAGGTGACCTTCTACCTGGAGATCTGTGATCCCTTCCTGTTAGTCAGTACTAGATCTAGGATAGCCCTGTCTCTTGTGGGTTGCTGTACCAGTTGTTTGAGGCCCTCCCCCTGCAGGGAATCCACTATGTGTCTAGTTCTGGCAGATGTTCCTGCTGGTATTGACCAATCTGTATCCAGCATGTTGAAGTCTCCCATTATTAGAACCTTCCCTTTAGCTGTCTTATTTTGTATATCTTGTAACAGTAATGTGTCTATGTCCTCTCCCTGGTCTGGGGGCCTGTAGACAACCCCGGTTCTTATGGCTGTCCCATTTCTTGTTTCCAGGGTGACCCACAGTTCTTCTGGCTCCTTATGTGTATTCTGAATTTCTGTAGCTTTGATATTTTCATTGACATACAGGGCCCTCCTCCCCTTTTGCACCTCGGTCTCTTCTGAACAATACATAGCCAGGTACTGAAGTCTCCCAAGTGTGGTTACTGGTAAACCACGTCTCACTAATTGCTACTATGTCCAGTTTAGCCTCTGACATTATTGCCTGCAGGTCTGGGATCTTATTTCCCAGGCTGTGGGCATTTGTGCATGATTTTCCATTGGCCAGATTTCAGTGTGTTAGTTGTTGGGTGAGGTTTGGCATTACCCTGTGTGTTGTATGGGGAGACAAACCTTTTTCTTACATGGTGATGCAAATGAACTGCAAACATGCTGAATCCCTGTTTGACCACTAGCTGAGGGGAGGATGTTCTTCCCATTCGACGTCAGGGTGCTGCACCCTCTCCCCATTTGCTAGTTTAAATATTCTGCAAAGCGCCAAACTTCTGCCCCAATGCACTGACTCCCTCCTTAGTCAGATGCAGTCCATCAAATTTAAAGAACTTTCACTCCCAGAACTGTTGCCAGTTCCTACAAATCTGTGTCCTTTTCCTGGCACCAGCCCTTGAGCCACGTGTCTAGCTCCCTATCTCCCTTCTCTGACCTTCAGTCCATCTGCCCCCCCTCTCCCAGACTGGAAGGATCTCAGAGAAGAAGATGCCAGACGAAATGGATGATAGTTTGTCACCCAGCCTGGTCAGGTGTTCCTTGGTCTCCACAACTGACCGGCTGGCGAGATCATTAGTCCCTATGTGTACTAGGACATCAATGTTTTCTCCTGCTTTGTGAACAATTTTAGTAATGCGGTCAGTGTCTCTTCATGCTGATGTACCTGGGAGACATCTGACCATTACCCCTGGCTGGAGATGGGTATCAACTCCCGAATCATGGAGTCTCCTATGATCAGAAGTTTTTTGGATTTCCTTTCTGCTTTTTTTGTTTTGGTTCCTGATTTGGGTGAGTTTTGTTGTGCTAGCTCCTGTGCCGCAGTGTCCTGCTCTGCAGTGTCTTCTGCCTCTTTGTTTGATTTCAGAGATAGAGGCAGATACCTGTTTGTAGTGTTTATATGGTTTTTGGAGGTAATGTGTTGGAGAGCAGAGAATGATGGGGTACCCGATTTGCCCCTCCTAACCACCTGCCAACCTCCTGGACCAACTACCCTCTGCGGTCGAGGTTTTTCTGTTGGATGCTGGGGAAATGGCGGGTGGTTCTTATAATGTATTTCCTCTTGAATATGAAATTTGAGGCGTGCAATCTCTGCCCATGCTGCACGGAGCTGAGCCCTAAGATCTCCAATGGCCCAGCATGTAGGACAGTGTCCTAAATGCTGTAAGGCTGTCCTTCTGAAAATTGTTCCACAGTACCTGCAGTTAATGATATCCATTCCAGATAAGTTGCTGGATTTATAACCTAGTCGGAGTAATTAGAAGGAAGAAAATGCAAGTAATGGTTTGATTGTGTTTTGTTTTTGTTTAACTTGTTATAACAAGTTAAATTACTAGTGACCCTGTAAATGAGGTCACCTTGTGGATGCCCCACTGATCCGCCCCTTCCTGTTCTGCCACAGGAAATGTCACAACTGTGGTACCCTATAAAAGGAGTGTAGTGTGGGGTGGTTGGGGATGGGGGTTGGTGGCTGGGCCCTTCCCCTGCCGAAAAAGAAGAACCACGGACGAAAGAACAAGGAGGTAAGAGAAGAAACAATCAGTCAACAACAAATGCAATAACCCTGAAAGCTTATCCTAATGTTAGATAAAACTGTAAAACCTGTAAAGCATCACCTGTAATAATTTCAGAGAAGATATACGCTGTAAGAAACACTTTGCTACAGAGAAAAATAAAGCAATGAAATGTTAGCAACAAACAATAGCAATCCCTGTGAGTAAAAAATAAAAACAACACCCCATAGTAAATGTGCTTAGCCAAAAGAAGTCTTAATCCTTTTCCCTTGCTCTGGTAAGGTTCTCTACTCTGCCTTTCAAGCAGTCTTAGAAGGAAAGAGCTCAGGTGAAGCTAGGTGCCTTGGCCAGCAAACCAAGTCTTCTACCTTCTGTCAATTTCAATCAGTACCACATCCAACATGTTCTCACCAGTGTGTGAACAGGTCACATTGTGCATAGCAATCGTTGCATGCTGTAGAATTCCAGGAAGAATGCTACCGCGACAATCCACCTTACTGCACTGATTATTCACACTATCAACATCACAAACAACTCCCGGCACCTGTGCCCAGTGTGCAGTTATATACAAATATGAACTCCCTGCTGTTTTGCCACTTGTCCACATACCCATACTTAAATGGATGAATGGAGAGGAGGAATGTTGAGGGGCATGTCTCACTGAGTTGGACACAATGTGGAACAACTTGGGGGCAGCACGGGTAGAAAAGAATGTCCTGGATGGGACTTTTCATTTTGGACAGGCACGTGCAGCAAACCCCCAGAACCCAGAATTCTTCACAAAGGAGAAGGGCAAAAGATAAATTGCCAGCATTTCCGCTACAGCAGCATTAAGTTCACGTGACACTGTATGATTGGGGGGGGGGGTACTTCAGCTTATGTGCAAAAACACTTTGTAACGTGGGCTGACTTAAATGTTTTACATGGGGTGTGTTGATCACAAATGGTTGTGCTCTGTGATGAATGGCATTGGCAGGGGGTGGAGTGTGGAAATTTCATGAAGACGGTTGCACAGGTGATGATGACAAACTCAGAAATGCTGTTATTTTGCCAGATTTGACAACCGGGGTTGATGTACCACTTGCACTAGACACACTGCATTCACCACCACCACCACCACCACAAACACTGCTACTCTCACCAGCACTGGACAACATTCCAAAGTCATTATGGTCCTCCACCTCATCATGCCTGTAGTAATCCTCTGCTCTTTTTACCACACTACTGTACACATTTAATTTCCTACTGGGCTTAACAGTCATGGAAGGGGATAACATGCTGGCTATGGTTGCCAGTGATGCAGGTGAATGCCCCACTGTGGTATTAGCTGCCAGCTTGTGCTGGGTCCACAGTGCCAAGTGCCTATTCTTAAGATGTGTATGCTGTCCTCCTGTGTCCAGATGGCTCCCCTTTTTACCTCGACTCACATGCACATGGCAAACCTGGCAGATTGCAACTGCCTCATCATTTGCATCTTGAGCAAAAAAATCCCAAACAAGGGATTGTGATGCTCTGCTTTTAACATGTCCATGATGTGGCTTATTTAAGTCTGTTAGTTTAAGCACTGAAGTGGGGGGGGCACGTGATGTTTCAGGCACTGCACTCCTTTACTGCAACTGACCACCACGACTACCTATCATGTTGATTACTGGGTCATCATCATCATCATCAACTAAAACCGGTAGATTACAAGTTTTTACAGGGGGGGGGATTCCTACAAACAGACTCAGACACAGCCACTTTGAATTTCTTTTTCTCATAGTTCCCAATTGAGGTCAATTACATCATCATCATATTCATCAGCGTCACACACATCGACATCTTCTGCTTGGATGCTAACATGTGGACTGCATGTTGCAACAACAGCAACATCATCATCATCATCACATTCATCATCAGCATCTCCACCACAATCACCTGATATTTTTTCACTGCACTGTGAATCACTGCATGGAAAATGCGTGACGTTAAGTGCCACAGTGGATGGAATATCACATTGTATGCTATAGTTGACATGATTATCAGAATCCTCAGGTTCAGTTACTGGGATGTTACTGGGAAGTATGACATCATCTATGCTGCCACTCACTTGCACTGCTTCACACTCAATATTTTTGGATACGGTACACTGGTCGGAATTAGAAGTTGATGCAACAATACTAATACTTCCTCCACCACCACTAACACCAGTAACACTAACACCACTGGCTAGGAAAACATCAACTCCTCCAACTATGAGTGAAGCTACTGATTGGGCTGTAAAAAACATTGCAGGAGAAATACCTTTCCTCACATCAGCAATGCACTTCTGTGTCTGCGTACTACTACCATGCCCACAGACCATCTTACTGCCAACATTGCCATGGTGAGAAACTGCTTTGCTTATACATCTCTTTGTAGGCATTTTGGGGGATCAACCACAATATTATAACCTAATTCAGATTTTGATACATTCACTCTCTGATTGGAGGGATGCTGGATGTGAAGCCAAATAAACAACTGTGGCTTCAGCAACAGATAAGAGACTACTCTGAGACTGTCGCGGAATTAAAACAACTTCAGTCAGTAACCAGTGGTGCTGATGAGGTCACAAAAACAATCCAATCTGGTAAAAAATACCTTTTGAACGTGGGGGTGGGGGGAGCACTGAATGCAGACAGTGCAGATTTTTACACATTACAAGCAGCAAAACTAAGAACAGATACCACGATCACAGTACAAAAACAGGCAGCTGCAGTGGATAGCAGGTTCACACTGCTGCGCCTGCAATTACACTAGTCTGTGGCACAATAAAAGGTGTATTATTTGATGCACGCAACACTGCACACACACTCACACACAGAACAGTTTGTGTACAATGCTGAATGAGGAATGTGTAGCAAATGAAAAAGTTCAGTTCTATGCCACGTTACGTATTCTAAATTTGTAATGTAAACAACCTGAACTTATGAACTGCTGCACCACATCCACACAACAAACAGCAAGAAAATTTCTACTATTACTGACAATATTACTGTGTGCACATTAACACAGTCAGTTATATAACAAAAATATAACCAAAAAACAAAGAAATCACTATTTCTCCAACTTAAATCTAGCTACACCACAGATACGCCCCTCCCCCAAAGCACACTTTTACTGTCTTTCACCACACACACTCAATGTTGTAAATTAACATTCAAAATCCACACAAAAACAAAAATGTTCAATGATATCAGCACAGGAGGGTTTCCTACAATCGATGAACTAAAGTTGGATCCCAAAAAATAATGCAAAAATGCTTTTTGAACAGCTTTTACAAGATTCCTATCACAGATAGCTTTCAGAGCACACTGTCTCCTATTCCTTCCTACTCATACTACCCCGAACTGAGGCTATGCAGATCAATATAGAGCCCATGTGACCTGAAATCCCATGAATCACTGCAAAATTCATCTTTGGAGCTCAAAAACAAGGCGAAGTGAGGCGAAGTTCATTGTTTTCAATGCACTTCGCCTGAAATTTCGGTGGAGTAGTGGTCTAGGGAGGCAGAGTAACGTGAAGTCATTGTTTCCAATGGACTTTGGCGCTCCTCATTATAACGCAAAGTACCTCGCTGAACTACTTTGTTTCCACGATCAGCTTCGTGGAGCAGATTGAGCCCACTTCACCCACCACTACCTGTGATAAAGGGAAAGGGGAAACTGCTTAACCAGGAGAGGCACACTAAACAGTGTTTTCAGGTGCAACCTGGGAGCACAAGGAAGTTAAGTGACTTGCTTAGGGTCACACAGTGTGCAAGTGGGGGCTGATGGGATTCAAATTGAGGTCTCCAGGTTTGTAGCTCTCAGTGCCCTTAACCACTATGCTATACTGCCTCCTAATAAAGGACATTTAGCTTGGCAAGTTGACCGTCAGTAGCATCTCCATAGTCTAACAAGGGTAGGAATGTAGCTCTGACTAGAGTTTTGCAGGCATCCATCAGGAGCCTGAACTTATTTCTATTGCAGAAGCTTAGGGCACAGCTTCTTGTTTTCAGTGTGAATACTGAAAGAAAGCTTACTGTCTAGCCACACTTCCAATTATTTGAAATAATCTACTAGCTCCAGTTTATTGGCCAACATAGTAAGGATTTCAGAAGGAAGGGAGCTACAGTAGCTGGCTATTTGATGTTGGGGGCAAAAATCATGTACTTCATTTTTGGAGCATTAAGGAGTAGTTTGGACACACACAATTTCAATTGGAGTGCATCAGAAGCATTCTGGAGGTCAGTTAGGGTCTCTGATACACTGGGTCTGGTTGCATACATCACTGTATCATCCTTGTAGCAGTGGAGCTTAACATCCCTGGTATCATCCCCTAGGTCATTCATATATATTGTGAACAAAAGATGGACAAGGACAGAACCTTGACAGACTTCTTTAGAGATCTGGGATCAGGAGGAAAGTAGGTCTTCAGATTTCAGTAGTTGTTTTCTACCCATCAAATAATTTCTAAACCAGCCATCTCGGTGGCGCTGAGGTTTGAGGCACTGGATGCCACACCTTGTGCCATGCCAGTGACCGGGGGTTCGAGAACGAGCACAGATCATCAGGGGTTGTCAGGGGCAGGAGAGGATTGGGCATCTGGAGGACTGCTCTCCTCTTCTGGGGGTGGGTGGGTGTGCTCGCTGCAGTACTAGCGGCTCCCAGTGGAGATTAAGGGGCAGCACAACTTGCAGCGCACTCTTCCAGGGATAGGGGTGTCAGTGGACACCTTATGTATGGGTGTGGGAGTGCGTCTGTCTCATGCAGGGCATCATTGCATGTCTACACCCCCAAGGACAACTGAAAATGTGGAAACACCCTGGCACCTGGACAGGTGAAGGTGGGCCCAGTGGACTGCCCCAATTCCCACTGCCAGGTCCATCCTGGCTGATCACTGTCTCTCTCTCCTCCACTCCCCAGCTGCCCTTCTGGATTGTAGATGGAGTGCTGGAGGAGTATGGTGGTTCTACCCCAGGGGACTCAGAGACGGGGGCTAGGTAGTTGGAGGAGCTGGAGGGGAGTTCCTGGGAAGCAGAAGACCAGCCCCAGGAGGACCTCAGACAGGGCAGGATAAGGCAGCTCTGAGTGACCTCACTGGAGAGAGGTCTAAGGGGCCAGTGAGTAGGAGGATAAAGAAAGTTATATAAAAAAAAAAAGTAGTAATTTCTAAAACAGTGCGAGGCACAATGGCCAATAATGTCTGAGGCCAATTTATGCAGCAGAGTATTGAATTTGATATTAAAAGATACCTACAGTAAACACCTTAAGTCTGCATATTAACTTTTTAAAAAAATGTCCATGAAGCCTTGCAAATAAAAGACAGTTGTTTACATACATGTTAAAACTGCATTTATTTAATGAACATAAATGCAGTTTCTTTACACTTGAAAATGTGAGCAAAAGCCTTCCTGTTTTAAAAAGCCTGCTCTGGCTGGTCCACAAAATAGGTGCCAATATTTCTTCTCTTCCTTTTTCATACCAGGTTTTGATCTTGGTACATTTTTAAATAAAGTGATATAAGAAACAAATGTAGTATTTATGGTTCCATAGTGGTTCACTTCTCTATAGAGGGCCAAAACAATTCATCCTGGCAATTCCCTTTACCTCCAAATCAGTTTTTCTAACTTTTGGCTTCTATACCTCTAGAGCTGGTTGTGACTTTTAAAACTCTTTGGGATATAGCTTATACGACACATTTATTGAAAAAAAATTGATGTTAATGCATTATTGAGGTAATAATGCAATCTACTAATCAAATAAACCAGATATTCACAAGGCCCATTTTGGCATCATCTCCCACATCAGATAACTTGTGATTAACCTATTTAACTCAATAATTTAATGAAATCCTTCCAGACTATGATTAAACAAATTTTAGTCTGTCCAAAACACATACCTAGGTTTTCCTAATCATGAAAAGGTGGAATTGTTCTATAGAGAAAACTTTTCCTGATCCTAGATTATTCCCTATATAATAATGTTTCTATGAATTACACAACCCATTTAAGTAGTGACCTGTTATATTTATGCATAAGTGTAGCAAAAATTCCTTAAGTATATCATCTGAATTATCAGGCTACATTGTCAATACGTGCTGCCGCATGAACATTTGCTACTATGAGGAAACAGAATGGGAACTAGTCAAAGAATCACCCTACATGTCCCACTACTGAAGGCCAGCCAGACCAGCTGCTGACACCAGGGGGACAAAATAAAGGTCAGTGAGTGTTAAACTTGTAATCTTGGCCTCCAAATTGTGTTCAGACCCGGCAACCCCCAACCCAAAAGACCACAAGACACTCAAGCGACCTACCCTCCCTTTCAACACCTACTCCTGTCTAGGTGAGCAACATGAGCAAAGCCCACTGCTTGTGCTGACATGCCAAACTGATGAGATGAGAATCTGGTCAGAGGTGAAAGACTAACTACTTCCATCTGTTCAAGATGTACCTGACCCTAATACCAGGGGTTTCAGAGACCTTGGTGGTCTCCTGGCTACAGCAGCATGTGCGTGGTGAATCCGGCTGGAGGTTAAAAACTGAATACCTCTGGTCATTCAAGATACTGATGGCATGGCTGCCATTATTAAGATGGTCCCTGGGGACATATTCGAAGTGGAAGAGCTTTTGTGAGGGAATTGCCATGCCAGGAGCTGCAAAACTGTAAGTACGGTGGAATGGTGGGTAGGGAGGGGTGACATTTCCTGAGATCTGAGCACACTGTAGTCAGCTTAAGGGGGAGGAATTAATGACTAAGGTGCATGAAGGGACCTGTCAGGTTTGTCTAGACACAGTTACACAAAGCAGGAAGACCTGATGGGTTATCTACTCTTCTCCCCTCCATCTCCTTTCAAATCTGCAGCAAATCTGTTTGGTCACCTCAGACTCTCCTGAGCAGCTGCAGCAGCCCCTTCAAGGCTGCAGCACACTAACTGATGGCACAGAACTATCACATTTCCGTATTATGCCATGGACGGTGGCCTACTTAGGAGTGCATCCTGAGCTAGAACAAACTCCTTTGTGTGGGAATGAACTCAGTGGGTGGACTGGTGAAATGATGTTGCAGCCATATTTTTCATCCTAAATGATACAATGTTTTAGGTATTACTGCCACACGGTGGTTGACCACAGTCACTAGAGAGGGTGGGTGGAGAGACCTCACTAGACCATACAAACTTCGGAGGTACTTCCCTTTGCCAACCATGGTCATGCAATGGGGATATTGGTCTGCTATTTCTGTGACGGGGGGTGGGGGGGGAGAGTGGTACATGTGACATGGAAGCCTTCACTGTCTTGCAGAGCAGTGAATTGGTGGCACCTGACACTACGTACAAGTAAATCCCATGGTAGTTAGCAGTTTACCTCCTGACAGGGGGTTATACAGATTGAGGTCAAGGGAGGATATCTCAAATGTGTCTGAATATGCTTTCTGTTTCCTAGGGTATTAACATTTTACAATGCAGAAGGTTGTGTTCATAAACGTTCTTGCTCAAATGTTACAAACAAGAGTTTTGTTATTATAGACATGGTCAATTGTGGTTACTTCAGTAGGTTTTGTTTATGATACCTATACTCATATAGCAGATATAAAATTAATAAGTTGTATGATGTGAGCTTTCTCAGTTTCAGTATTGGTGTGATCGGAGCAGAGGGCAGTGTATAGTCCACCGCTCCAGAGCACATGGACCAACCAGACAATATTAGGAATTCAGAGGAAACCGATGCAGGATATGGCTGCACAGCTCATAATGGTAAACAAAAGAGGGGTTACAAGGTAGTCTTCCATGGAAATAATATGATTTGATACCTTTTATTGAACCAACATAGATGTTACAAAAGAAAACAGATGCTTTAGCTTATGGACTACACCCTAATTTTTTATGTCATCGAAATAATAGTTAGAGTATGCTAGTGTACCATCTCTATCATTCAGAATTTATTTAGTTTATTTATTTATTTCTTCACTGGGTGGGTGCACTGATCCTAGGGACCGGTTTCAGGCATGACCCAGGCCATGGAGATAGCACAAAGATAAAATACAAACAGAGCACTGGATTCACCAAACAAGAGATTCTATACTGCGTATCCCAGAAAAGCTGAAGAAAAATTACCTTAGGTGATAGTTGACACAGTTGAAGCTACAGGAACAACTAATAAAGATAAACTGTCAAGAAACACAAAAAATGGCTCTAAAATGCTTAAACAGTACTAACAGCAGTACCTCGGTATAGGTGCAATAACTGGTAAATGTTCCAGACACCAAATAATACATAAACTGCCCAGTAACACTGCAGACCAACAAATGTACTGCAGAAATGGTGCCAAAAATACACCATCCCAGACAAAGGAGGCTGAGAGGCCAGCAGAGATGGTCTCCATATATGCTGTACCTCGGTTCGCTCTGCAGACCCCTGCATCCTGGTGAGAGGGAGGGCTGTGGCTGCCCTCATGATCCTACTCTGATCCTGGCTGTTTGGGGGCAGCCCTCCAATTGAGCCTGGGTGTCCAGGGAGGGAGCTCGATTCACTCTGCAGACTATAGCATCCTGGTGAGGGGGAAGGAGAATATGGGTGATATTACACTGAACTGTGTTATATGGAATGTTAAAGAGATGCAAGTGGGGCAAAAGAGATAACAAGCACTCCTGCACCTGAAAAGATGTGTAGTACAAATTGTATTTCTTCAAGAAATGCATCTGAGAGATTCAGAAGCATACATGATGAGAAGTTTCTGGGCAAACAGTACCTTTGAAGCCAATAATAGTAACAAAAGAGGTGGCACACAGGTCACTGAACTTTACACTAGAATCTACTAGTAGCCATATTGATGACATGATCCTTTTACGTAGTTGTTGGTAGTTTGGGGCTCACCAAAATAGTCTTAATAAATGAGTATGGGTTGAACAGTGATGAACCTGAGTTTTTTTGCAGAGCTCAACACCCACTTAGTGCAGTACCTAAACCACACTGTACTCCTTGGTGGAGACATTAATGTGATTCTAGATCCAGTCACAGACAGCACAAACTCATGGAGACTGCTCTCTCAGGTGGCAAGAATGCTTTCCGGACTGCTGGATGAAAATGCACTGATTGATGCCTGGCACCTCAAACACCTGATACAGAAAGAATGCACATTTTGGTCACCTGAATCTAGAATTGACTATTGGTCCATCCCCCAGTCAAGCTGTAGATAGAATCCTGGAGGCTTCTGTACTCCCTGTTACCATATCAGACCATGCCCCAACCCAAATCATTATACCCCTAGACCCAAACGGACCTAGAATTAACACTTGGTGGATGAATAACTATATCCTACAGGAGAAGAAACGTAAAGAAGAGATTACAGAATGCATAAAGGATTTTAGAACACACAATACTCCAAGGAAAACCAGCTGGACATCAATATGGGATGCTCTGAAGTGCACAGTGAGAGGTAAATGCATTTCCACAGGGGCAGGCGGAAAGAAGAAGTCAGCAGGAGGCAGAGAAAAACTAATGGCTGAAATCAGATCTGCAGAAGAGGATCTAAAAGAGGGCAACTCAAAAGAAGCCTGGAGGAAATGGATGAATGTGCCAAAAAAAGACAGCAAAAATGTATTGCAATCAACTGAACTAACTTACAGTAAGGCAAAAGTCAATTACTTGTCAGGTGAACCCAAAGTTACCAAGATCTTAGCCTTCAGGCACAAACAAGAAGAAACAAAGAAATGATAGTCTCAGTCACAGAGGATGAACAAAATAATATCACAACTGACCCTAAAAGAACCAATGAGGCATTTCAGAGATTTTAAAAATTGTTATACATGGCAGTCAGTTGCCTGCAAGAAACAAACACCTTCCTGGAAGAAATAAGATTGCAATGCCCACCAGAAGAAATAGCTGCCCCTCTGGCAATGAAAATCTCCTCCTAGAAATTAAAGAAGTAATGTGTAATTTCCCCGGGGGGGGGGGAGCCCCAGGAAGTAATGGTTTTATATTGGATTTCATGCAACCTTTGAAGGAGTACTGGCACTGGTGCTGAAAAAGACATTGACTAAAGCTGTGCAGAAGGGCAATATTCCACAATAAATAATATTATGGTTGATTACATTGATCCTGAAACCTTATAAGGACCCCTCAAAGTGCTCCAGTTACAGATCAATCAATGTATTAAATTCGGACATGAAGGTTAACTAAGATAGCCCAATGACTAAAGAGACCAACAGCGATCTTCATGTTAGATGCAGAGAATACATTGAACCAGGTGGAATGATCGTATCTGTTCTACGTCTTGGAAAAATGCAGCCTTACCCTGGTCTATATAAATAGGGTGAAGCTATTGTACACTGGCCCTGAAGCAGAAGTGATAAGCAGCAGTCTTAGATCCAAGGAATTCCTTCTGGGGCATGGCACCAGACAGAGAAGTCTTCTTTCTTCCCCTCTGTTTAACATGCTTATTGAACCTCTAACCCAGACAAGATAAGAAGATGATACAATCAAAGGAATACCAGTAAAAGACACCTCTCATAAAATAGCACTCATGCTGATGATGTGCTCATAATAACCACTACACAACCCAGAACCTTAATTCTACTCCTCATGGAACTCATCTCACACTATGGAAAATTCTCATGCTACAAGCAATGTCAGAAAGTCTAAAATGATGCCCCTGAATAGTCTGTGCAGTAAGACTATGACCACTAATTGTGCTATGCAATGGCAGCCCAAGCATGTATCTTATCTAGGCATCTCCCTCCATCCATTGCCAACAGAAACCACAACTGCCAATATGAAGGCATGCACCAAAAAAACTCAAAACAGGCTTAGAGAGAGGGGGGGAAATGCACTTAGCAATGGGAGAAAAAATCTTATTAATGTTGATGACCATCTTACCTTGTGTGCTTTTTATCTTGAGCATGCTCCAAACTAAGATTCCTACTAAATGGCTCCAGAATATCCAAAGAATAATATCCGAGTTCATACAGGCAGGAAAGAGACCACAATGCTCCCTTAAGGGGATGAAAAGCTCTACAAGTAATGGAGGCCTGAAACTTCGATACCTTACAGTATATAACTGGTTGACCCAGTTTACATATGTTAACAAATGGTACGAAATGGATGGAGGAGACAATCAGGAGATATAAAGGCCTGTCTGACTAGACACTGAGACTGGTACAGCGCTCAGCAGAATCTGAGCTCTCTACTTTGCTTTCCTGTGCACTGTCTGCCACCCTGAAAGCTATGCCACTGAGCTATACACACAAAGCTCTCATCAGTGTTCTGAAAAACACAACTGCACCTTCAAGTGCAATGCATCTCAACCACTTGAAGATAACCACATCAAAGTCAACAACAAAAGAAGTAAGCTGGACATCCGCAGTACTAAAGGGTAAGAAAAGAGAAAGCTCTCCTATAAGGGAATGAATACATTAGCTTCAGAAACCTACAAGCAGCATGCCACTTGAAGGTGGGAGAGGCACATAGACTCCTGCAAATCCAACATGCAATGACACAGCACTGGGACAAAAGAGAACCAATGGGGGTAGAAGGCAGCTGGTCAGTAGCTATCCTAAGTAACTTGGAAAATGATATCTCTAACTCACTGGTACCTCAGTCTAGCTGACACACTTTATGATAAAGCAGGAGGTACCATACAGTGGTGGAGCAAAGAATTAGGCGTGGACACCAGCAAATGGAATTAGCCACGATTATGGAAATTCTCAGAACAAGCTGCTTCTCTGCTTGAACTCGAAATACAGCAGTTCAAAATTCTCAACAACATTTATTTAACATCAAAGAAACTTCAGAAAATGAAGAAAATTCTGATAGCCTTGTGCTATAAATGTGGATAAAAAGAAGGGATGCTTCTACATGGCTTGTGGGCTTGTCTACAGGTTATAACATACTGGGACATAATCAAACAAACAATCCTGTAGAACCAGTTCCCAAACCTTTAGGTGCCTCATAGACTTCCTCCTTTGTTCTGAATCTGTTTCAGGACTGTTACTTTAAAGGTATACACAGCAACAGACTCCAAAGAGGCTTAAGTGCTTTAGTTCTCTTGATTTGATGGATATTTCATGTCTCCATGTCACTGGCCACATACAACTCCAGTGTTTTACTCCTTCATTGGTGCTTTATCAAGGAGAGTGGACCTATTTTGCATGCAATATAAAAAAACAACAACTTTGTTTTAACATAAATTCAACACTCAGCTCTTGGCTCCAAAAAGCAGATTTCATCATTTCATTTCATTTTTATTTTATATTGGAAAGACATGTGAGCAATGCTGCCCATTTTCACGAACACCCAGTGTATCAGAATCGGGAAGAAACAAGGCGATTACAAGAGTGTGCAAAAATATAAATACAGACAGTACATTGGAGTAATTGTATGCAAAAAGATTGTGGGGATGACACTTGAATTTACAAATGCATAAATACAAACAGTACATTGGAGTAATTACGTACAATAAATAGACTGAGGAACAGCACTTGAATTTACAAGGAGTTGTGCACAAATCATAGTATTATATACAAAATCATTGTGGTAGTAATGAAATAATTTACCAAGCTTTGGTGGGGAGGAATGGGAGAAATTATTTGTGAGACATGAATTGGCGAAAGGGTAATGTAAAGATTAAAGACAGTTGCATGAAGAGTTGTTGAGTAGGAAGTTTGTTAGGGTGCTTTTGAAAACAGCAATGGATGGCAGCAAAGATTTACATGCTTATATCAATTCATTTATAGTATAGCTTTTACCTACGCAAAAGGGATCTTAGTCTAAGCTTTCTTACTCAGTCTCAAAGAGGGTTTCAGTATGCTGAAAATGTAGATGCCATGCCTGCAACCTTTTTTTTTTTAACTTTATTTCTACATCCACACTCTGGGCATCCTTCAGGAGTGCCCACACAGAGTCCGCCCTACTCCCAGCCTGAACCCTTGCATCTCCCCTCAATCTCTTCCCCTGAATGACCCCAGGCAGGCTCAACCCCCGATACCATCTCCGGGGCTGATTCCACCCTCCCACGGTGGTAGCCTCTTAAGTGTGAAGTGCCTACCTTGGTGTCATCGGGTCGGCCTTGGAGGAAGATCTGGATTGTGTTGGGCCAGCAGTTGGGATGTGGACGAAGTCCCCCGGGGCCACCATCATCTCACCGACATGTGGAAGGATTTTTTTCCCACTGGTTTGTACCCCCCCTTCCCAGCAGAGCCCGACCAGCAAGGCAACATTGTGCCATGGCTCCACCCCCAGGCATTACACTGCGCTGCTACATTGGCAATCCTCCAGCCACTGCCAGAGGTCGCTTCATGAGTGAGCACTTCTTGTAACCACCCTCGGGAAGAGAGAGCAGTTGGCGGATGCTCAATCTCTATCCCTCCCCTGCTGACCCCCAGAGGCCATGGCTTATTCCCGAACCCAGGTCATCAGCATGGCATGAGGTGTGGGGTCCAGCACCTCAACCCTCAGCGCCACTGGGCCGGCATGCCTGCAAACTTGCTTGCTGGTATCCAAGTACCCTTCTTTGTGCAGCTTGCAGTCGCTGATGTCAGTGCATCACTGACATGCTGCATGGTGCTGTCATGATGTTGCTCGCATCATGACATCACACAGCAGTTGCCAAGCACCCTAAGATGCTAATAGTACAGGCCCCACTCTGCAAGGGCTCCTTGCAGTCCAGGCTGATCCCAGCCTATTTTAAAAGCCATTAACTATTTGACATGGTAAGAAATTGGTAGTTTACTCACCTGGTAAAGGTGATGGTGGGGGGATACATCTCTGAGACACTCCACAGTCATGACATCATGGGTTGTGTACACCTGATAGGTTGCTTGATGCACATGTGACTTGAAGAAAGTCCATCCCCCACCTGAGAGGGAGGTCTGCTCTCCTATGGTCATTTTGATGTATTCCAAAACTGTATCTGTAACAATAATCTGTTAATATCTTTTGCTGTTAATGAGTGTAGATATGTAGTGACCACTTAGTGGTAGCAAAATTCTTGTGTAATTTTATTTTGTTATTGCACTATACATGCAGACATCA
Source organism: Neoceratodus forsteri (assembly GCA_016271365.2). NCBI lineage: Eukaryota > Metazoa > Chordata > Ceratodontiformes > Ceratodontidae > Neoceratodus > Neoceratodus forsteri. The sequence goes on along the minus strand of CM028131.1, from coordinate 1,084,963,937 downwards.
GTGATGTCCAAACCTGCTAATTTGTAATAGCGAGTATCATACATTCATACAATGTATAAAAACTTGTTGAGTCTTTCACACGTCTGTTGGGTGGGATGTGGAGTGCCTCAGAGATGTATTCCCCCACATTCACCTTTACCAGGTGAGTAAACTACCATTGTGGGGAATAATCTCTGAGGCACTCCACAGTCATGACATCATGGGTCATTAAAAAGCAGTAGTCCTCTGCTAGAGTGGGTCAGACGTGTTGTCTTGCACCTAGTCCTTACATGCTGCTAAAAATTTCCTGTGCAGTATTCCCAGTTTTCTCTGCCCAGGAAGTTGTGATTGCTCTGGTAGAGTGAGCCTTCAGATCTCTTGGTGCAGTTGAGTTATTCACTCTGTATGGTTCCGTGATTGCTGTTTTAAGGTACATGGTAATCAATGATTTTGAAGCTGGTTTTCCTTTTCTATCCAGCATTACGAACAGTCTGTTTTGTATATCTCCTCTGTCCTTTATAGGTATGTGCTAAGTACCCTTTTCATACCAAGCATTTTAAGCTGCGGGTAGTTTTGTATTTCCCCCTGAAGGGGTTCTGCAGATATTTCAATAGTTTGGTTGATGTGGACTGTCAATGATACTACTGGTCAGAATGACATTATAGGTCTAAGGGATATTCTGTCAGTGTAGAATGTTAGGAATGGGGGTCTGCATGTGTGTGCCTATAGTTCTCCTCCACATCTGGCAGATGCTAGTGCCATCAGGGAGGGTGAAAGCCTGTGCCAAGCCTATGTCATGCGCTAAGCCCTGTTTGCTCAAGAATGGTACGAGAGGTCTCATGCTGCACTTGGCCCATGGCACTATGTCTATCAATGATGACATTACTCCCAGTTCTTGTGAAATTGCTTGAAGTTCTGGATTTCTGTGTTTCTGTAATTGTGTAGTCTATGCAATAATTGAGTGGACTTGGGCATTTATTGGGTTGCTGAGACCTGGATTTGTGTTGATCAGTGAGCCTAGACTAACTATAGACTGGCTAGGGATGATAGGTAGCTTTTTGATAGATTATTACTCGGCTGCGATTTTGTAGGCGGTGTACTACCGAGTTTGTTCTTGAATGGACTGTTGTACTGTTCTTGTCTTGATCAGGCAGTCATTCAATAGGGTATTACTTACTGTATATGCCCTTAACTTTTTTTTTTTTTTTTTGCTGTTGCGAATGCTATTGTTACCATTGTGAACACGCTTGGGGTTGATGGTAGGTTGAATGGTAACACTTGTATTGGTATCAATTTCCCAATATGTGAAATAGATGGAATTTGTAGTGTGATGTACGTGTCCTACAAATGTAGTGAAGTTAGGTAATCTTCTGAGCTTATAACCGTAAGAGTGGACCTGACTTTCCGTTTCTAGGGTTTGAATTGTACAGAATTGTTTAGGTCTGGAACTGGGCTTAGCCCTCTGGTCCTTTTTTGGGTACCTTGTCAAATATAGAGTATCCTCCTTTCCCCTTTTTTGTAATCTGTTACACTGTCTGTGGTCTTGTTGTGCAGTAAGTCTGTCAGTACTGTTTGGACTTGTGTTGGGGTAACGTGTTTTTCAGCATAGGGAATAGGACTAGAAGGTTCTTTGTTGGTAAGCTAGAAATTTGTATCACATAACCTAGTCTTATTACTTGTAGAACCCACCTGTCTTGTGTGGTTTGCGCCTATGCTTGAGTGAAGAGTAGTAGTTGGTCACTGACTGGAATGTTTTGGTATTGCTTGTAGCAATAGTAGTTGTTTCAACTGGGTTCTGTGGGGGAAGCAGTTTCCTCTACCTTGCTTGGGAATCCTTCTAGCTTGATATCTGATGCAATGTTTTTTTGTGGGTATGGCTGCCTGTAGTAGTGTAGCCTGTAGTTATAATTGCCCCAGTCTTGTCTCAAAAGGAATGAGAATGGTATGTTTGTCTAGCTGGCAGATAAGTGGATCTGTTTGACTGGTCTTTGGTATCTTATCTTCTTTTCCCTTGAGGCATCTTTCTAGACCTTAACTGAACAGTCTGTTTGTCTCCTGTTTGCACTTGATGGTTGAAATGTTGCTGTATTTCAGCATGCTGGAGGCATAGGTGGTAGTTATCGTGGGATCTCTGCGATAGCGAGATCCCGCTGTTTTGCCCCTCAGAATGATGGTGCCCGAGGTCTCGCGAGCGTTGGGAGCCAATCAAAGGGCTGCTCCCATGCTGAGAGAGATCTCAGACCGGAAGAGACAAGGGAGAGAGGAGTGAGTCATTTGGGCATTTCTATGGACCTGGGGGCCATAACAAAAACCATTTGATCAGCTCCATGTTGGTTCACAGCCCTGTATGGGGTACAACGGTAGCGTGGAGGTCATGGAAAGCCACGTTTTGGTTGGGTTCCACCATGGAGCTAGAGGCCATTTGAATGGTGACATGCCACAGAGACTGGGATACCTGGAATGGAGGTAGGGCCACTGTCCTGCACTCAGACACCACTGTAAGGGGTGCCAGGTTGAGATCTGCCTTGATCTCCTTGTACGGGTAATTTGATGAGCCTTGTTTTTTTGGGGGGGGAATCGTTTGCTCCTGTAACCGCTAGTAGGGGTGTCCAGGTAGTCAAATCACCTTACATCATAAGGCCCAGTAGATACTTTATGGATCGTTTGCTCCTGGAACCGCTAGCAGGAGTATCCAGGTAGTCAAATCTCCTTACATTATAAGCAGGGCCCCTACTTTTCTACGGCACAGTGGGACCAAGTTCTGCGGTAAGACTACGATTTGCTGCAGAACTTCTGCGGCGGTGGTTTGTAATTTCTGCGGAAGTTCTGCGGCACTAACAAACTACCACATCACAGTGTCAGCTTGTCATCCTGACTTCACTTATATGGCAGTGGTTATAGTAATCAGGATGGTGGAAAGCACAGTAACACTAGTTCAAAAAATAACAGACTTATAAAAATTATTTTATGCCTAAAAAGGCAAAACAATTTTCTCTCCCTTAAGGTCCTAGCCTGTTGCATAAATGACATATACAGAGGGAAGCTTATGTGATAAATAAGGTATTTCTACATGCATGCTATTTATCCCACTAATGAGGTTTCCACTGTCTGTCACTTATATATTTGTATGTGCTTTCTACACCACTCATGAGGTTCCCACTGTGTATCACTTATATATTTAAATGCAATCTGTAACATACATACAAATATATGTGTGTGTGTGCAAATGTGTGTGTGTGTGTGTGTGTGTGTGTGTGGTGAGAGACAGAGATATTGTGTGTGTGTGTATATATATATATATATATATATATGTGTTTGTTTTTTTTTAATTTCCATGAACTTGCATCCTCATTCATACAGGTCCCATTGGAAATGGAATAAAGGAGTTATTGCAAAACTCATTTTTCGCGTCAACCTGCTTTCCCTGACACACTGAGTAACACCATCAGGCCATGACATACATGTGAACCAATTGTGAAATAGAGCTCTCCAGCCCATCACAATGTGTCCACCATGTGACAGAACACTGCACCATACCTTCCCAGGCTCCGAGCAGTGATGTGTTCCACCAATCTTTGTGCTGCCCAGCCAGCTCCCAAAGCTAATCTCTGAACCTGACTTGCTGGCATGGAAACACAGCATGTTACCCTCTGGCCCAACAGCTGTCCCTGCACACAACATTTCTCCATAACTTTTAGGTGATTCTATCAACCAATGACAATATGTAATCAATAACCCTGGCAAAACTTCGTACAGTGCAATTATTTATTTAACAGGTCTGTTCTTTCAACAGGTCTACACATTATTATATCCCACTTTTCTGGGCATAGTTACTTTATTTTTCTTAAAAATGACAGCTAAATTCATTTTACCAGTTATTCATTTCAGATGGCATCTCTATACCTTAAAGGCACAAATAGGTTTGTACAAAGTGAGGTATGGACTTAACAGGTCTCTGCTATTGACAAGGTTTTGTTTAAGTTGGCCCTAGCACAATAATGTAAGACTGAAAACTGTATTAGGCTGTAGTGCAGGTTGAGCAAATATCACCATGCATGATGTGCTGTGCCACCGCCTCTGGCAGTGGGAGCTGTGGTAGATAAGTGACTGTTCATTTCTGTTGCAGAATGCAGCCGTTTCAATAGCTAATGTATGATATAGCAATGATAACATCACATTCTGAGCATATGGGGGGTTTTGGATATAAAAAGAGGGGAATGGAACCAGATTCTATGGATAAACAAAAATATTAATAAAAAATCACCAAAAGAGTGAATTCTGAGGCACCGCAGAAGTTCTGCGGTAGATTGCAAGTTCTGCGCAAAATTCTGCGGCCGCAGAATTCTAGGGGTCTTGATTATAAGGCCCAGTGGATACTTTATGGATGTTTGCTCCTGGAACTGCTAGCAGGGGTATCCAGGTAGTCAATTTCCTTACATTATAAGGGCCAGTGTATACTTTATGGTCATTTGCTCCTGGAACCGCTAGCAGGAGTATCCAGGTAGTCAATTTCCTTACATTATAAGGGCCAGTGTATACTTTATGGTCATTTGCTCCTGGAACCACTAGCAGGGGCTTCCAGGTAGTCAGTCTCCTTACTTGTAACTTGCAGTGCTTTATTTAAAATCCTTGTAAATCGATGTTGTGATATACTCAGAAGCTATAAATCATGCATTAGTTTTCTGTACTTTTTGCCTGGTATATTCTAGTGGTATAAGCACAAACTGATAAGCAGAATGCTGGATTTTGATAGTATCCTGTATTTAGTGGCAATTTTCCTATTTTTTTTATATATGGCTTATACTGAAATATTATGAGTCTTACCTTTGCCTCTAGATTTGGTTAAATATGCTGGAGGAGTAGGGTGTGCTGCACCTTTGGTTCAGCTGCAGCTCTTTGTTTTGGCCATATTATTTCCCTTAATTCTTCCCCTGCACAGTAATCAATAATGTTCTGCACTGTACAGACTATTATTGTGCCTGTGCATTAAAGCGTGCACTGTCCCTTTAAATGTGGTTAGAGTGAGTGAGGGACTCAGTGTTATGCTGCCTTGTTATGTTGCCTTGCCCATATGCTGCACCCAATGTGTTTTCCCCATTGTTAATTGGTTTTCAAATCATTGCCCTTATATTTAATTATTCACATTGTGGTCTGCTGTTGCAGATCGTTTGGTGCTTTTAACAAACACCCTCTGTGCTCTTTGAACATTTATGAGCATAGTTACGCTCTCCACAAGATGGCAGCAGTGACTCTCAGTCAATCTTCTGTCTGGCAGCCACCTACACCCTTCATCCCACATGGGTAAGGGGTTAGTGGAGAGCTTTTCCGAGATCACAGCAGCAAGTCTCATAATGATATTTCTCATGGCTGCCGATCTGGGTAGGTAAGTTAGATTAGTCTCTCAATGCTCCTCTGCCTCATGAGACCTACTTTGTTTGTGGTGTTTCAGTCAGGTAGATGATAGAGGAGTTTCCTCTACCTTTTGATAGAAGAAGGTGGTGAGTTTAAAAGACTTAATGTGCCATAAATAAACTCTTGAGAGCATGTCATTTTGAGGTGAGGCACAGAGGGACTGAGAAAATGCTTAAGAGACAGTTGTGTAGTGATGTCTTGAGTGAGCACTTCAGGTGCTACTATGCTTGTAATGGGGAACTGTGGCACATTACTTAGTATTTTAGAAGTCTGGGATGCTGGCAGGGTACTCTGGATGTTCTAAGGTTGCCACTTGCTCATTTAACAATGTATAGACTCTGGAGCCGCTGGCAGGGCTCCAGGTCATCAGGCATCTTAGTAAGGGGGTATGCTTGTTCTGAACAGCATGTAGGGAAACTCAGAGCATATGCCCAAGTAAGGAATGAGACCCTTTAATTATGCAGTAGCCCCTGATGTACTGAGCTCCTGGGACCACTGGTAGGGGTTTCCAAGTAACTGTGGCTGTGGAATCTGTTTGGTCATATGTGACAGATCTCAGACAATACATGGCTCTGTTAGCATCCTTTAAATTTAGAGTCCTTTAAATTTCAAAAATGTGATAAATTATCTTGTTCAAGCCCTTTTTATTAAATTAATAGGGCCAAGTCATGCATTCACATTGGTATGCATTACTTTTGACACACACGGTACATAGTAGCAGCTCCTTAATTAATATGTGATTGTGCCTTTAAGAGAGAAAACGCAACTGAATATTATCAAAAGAAATGACTATTAAAGTTCACTATTTCCCAAATAGTTATTTTAATTAAACCTCCTTGTATGTTGACCCAATATAGTACAGTGCTGTGTATCATTGTTGGCCCTTTTTGTATGCCTTGGTTATCTCTGGGATAACGTAGGCATGTGCCTTATAGGGGGGTGGGTGGGCAGGATGCTTTAGCTAATCCTTGCCTTGGCTGTGGTAAGCTGAGTGAGGGATCATCTGCATTGCTGCTTGTGTAATAAGACACAGTTTGGGGCAGAAGCATTTTTTTTGTTCTGTAAAACATGTTTCTTCAGTTCTCTCTCATGGTCAGTGTTAAAAGTTAGGGGAAGTTGCCTTGAGAAGCTGTAGCAATTGCTAGCTCCATTCTCCACTGCAAGATATGTTGGAGTTAGTCAACTCTTTATTGTTTATCCTCATCTAAGATGGTGGCCAAAATCTTGTGAGAGCTGAGAGCCAGTCAGCTTGCAGCTCTCATGTAGCAGGAGATTTGTAAACTAGGAAGAAGCGGGGGGGGGGGGTGGTCAGGCTGCTAGAAACTGTTTGAGAAACTGGGGCCATAAAATAACATTTAGGTGGTTCCATTTTGGTCCATATAGCTTCCTTTTCTCTGTGGGACTGGTTTTGGGTAGAAAATAACACAAAGTGGTTGTGGGTGTTTTGATTTAGTGCCACTGAATTCCAGTAATGTCTGAATCCAGCTCAGGCATTTTAAGCATTTTCCAGTGCAAAGGAAATGTTTCTGGGTGAGTTTGAGAGTACCTTTTCACAAGTTAGTGAGGCTAGCAGGGTCACCAGATTCTTGTTGGTGATCAATACAACCCAGGAACCGCTGTCGGGGAACCAGGTTGATTATTTATTATATTACCTCCTGTAAATCACTGCATAGATTCTGTGTTCAATTATGTGGGTCAGACATTATTTTAGTTCCTGGCACCGCTAGCAGGGGTGTTCAGGTAGCTAATAATCTCTATATTTGAACAGTGCAGTAATGTTCATAATTTGAATACTGTGTTGGCAGTTTTTCAGCTAACATTTTCCTAGACAATCAATGTTAGTAGAAACCACAGTGCTAACATCTCTAAGACTGCGAGTTTTGTAATTTTAAACAGTTGCATATCTGCAGAAACATATTCTTGTGGTCTTGTTTGATCTTTGTTGTAGGATATTAATAAATGACTTAGCCAGGTGGCTTCTTACCTTAGTAATGAAGTTGTTCCTTATAATTAACATTTGTTCTTTACAAGAAACACACTGGAGCTCTAGGGTGTGCTGTAACCTGTTTTGATGCACATAAGAACTGACCATAGGAGAGCAGACCCCCCTCTCAGGTGGGGGATGGACTTCTTCAAGTCACATGTGCATCAAGCAACCTATCAGGTGTACACAACCCATGATGTCATGACTGTGGAGTGCCTCAGAATTTATCCCCCACAATGACTGAGTTCAGTCAATCAGTCAATTCACATTACTTTATTACATGTAGTTCTAGCATCAGTATACAATTTAGCAGCTCCAGCTCAGTAAAATGGCAAATCAGGTTTGGAAGAATCAGGCATAATGGATGGTGTAACTGTGTGGGGCAGGGAGGGGAAGCAGGCTAGAATAAGCAGTGATGCAATAGAGCAGTTTAATGGATGACTTAAAGGATGGTGTCAGGAAAAGAGTTAACACATTGTGGGGAATTGAGGTACTTCTGAGGCAGGAGACTCTTCAATGGTGATGGGCTTTACCTGATAAGAGAGATGGCTTGCATGCTGGGGCAGAAATTTGACACCTATATCAGACATTTAAACTGACTGCAGGGGAGACTAGGTCCAGGGGAACCATGGTGGCTGGTGAGAGGAAGGAAATCCTAGCTGGTACTCTCCCACATCTCTGTGCATGTAGCAGCACAGTGGGTACAAAGAGAGCTGTGGTCTGAACTGGACAAGGTGAAGTGATATTAGAGAGGTGGAATGCAAAAGATGCAAGCACCAAGAATAACAAGGGAATGAGAGGACAAATAAAGCACAAAGGGTAGTAGCAAAGTAGGATCAGGGGTTAGATGTAAGGGGATATGCCTTAATGCCAGGAACCTAGGTAGAAAAATCAAGTGAGCTTCAGGCAGTGATGGCAGACACTGAGGTGGACCTTTTGGCCATCATGGAAAGGTGGGCTTTAGAAAATAATGACTGGAAACTGATGTGCCTGGGTACTCAGTGTTCAAGAAAGATAGAGGAACAGGTCGATGGGGAGAAGTAGCCTGTTTTGTCAATGCTGGCATAGCGGTGGTGGGAGATGTATGTATCAGAGGTAGTAATGGGGAGACAGAGTCATTGTGGGTACAACTCATGGCAACCTTAAGCAAGAAATTGTGCTTGGGGGTGATCTATAGACCTCCAGGGTAAGGGGACAAATGGGATAGAGAGCTGAGGCAAGAACTTGAAAAGTGGGTAACAAAGGGGGAAGTAGTTGTTGTAGGTGATTTGAACCTGCCAGACATCGACTGGGATGTTCCAGTGGCCAGGAGCACCAGATGTGAGACCTTGCTGGACACATTCCAAGACTGTCTACTGGCACAGCCAGTTAAGGAACTCACCAGGCAGACAACAATTCTCAGTGTGGAGCTCACTATCTCAGAGGTGGTAGGAGCTGTGGGAGTAGGAGAGCCACTGGGGAACAGCAACCATTCCTTCATTTGGTTTGAACTGGCCCCTGGGTCCAATAAACCACAATTGAGAGCTGAAGTCCTTGATTTTAGAAGGGTGGACTCCAATAGGCTGAGGGAGCTGGTCAAGGATAAGTTGGTGGGGTGGGTAACATAGGTGGAGGGGAAGAGAGATTGGGGTCTATTAAGGGGCCATTCTCAAGGCTTCCAAGGTATGCCTGAGAACAGTAACCCAAAAGAACAGGTTCAAGAGACTGTTATGGTTCTTGGCAAGGGTCAGGGTAGCAGTGAGAGCCAAGAAAAGGGTCATCTACAAGTATAAAGAAAAGCAGGGGGAGTAAGAATGGGGAGAATATTTACTGAAAATAAGGAGACAAAGAGGGTGGTTAGGGAGGCAAAAGCAGACCCAGAGCAATGCATTACAGAGGGGGTCAAGAGTGGGGAAAAAAGTTCTTCAGATATAGGGGGGAAAAGGAAGAAAAGAGGGGGATTCATAAGCCTAGCTGTGGGGGTAGGGTAATAGAGGAGGATGGGCAAAAGGCTGCTATCCTTAATGATTACTTTTGCTCAATTTTCACTGTGGAGGACTGTGGGCCCTTGCCAAAAACTGGCATCAAAGTGGCCACTAAAGGGGTCCAAGAGATGAAGTAGCCAATATTTACAAGTGAAAGGATCCACAAAGGGCTGGCAGCCCTAAAGATAAGTAAGATCCCAGGACCAGATGGGTTGCATTCAAGGACACTCAGGGAATTGGCAATGGAACTGCTGAACCCCTGGTAGGCCTCTTGAATAGCTCACTTAGGACAGGGGTAGTTCTGAAGGATTAGAGGGTGGAGGATGTAGTTCCGCTCCTTAAGTGAGGGAACAAGGAACAAGCAGGGAACTACAGACCTGTTAGTCTTACCTCTATTGTAGGGAAACTGATGGAGTCACTGGTCAAAGAGGACCTCATGGACTACTTGGAGAGCAAAGATCTCCAGGACAGTAAACAGCACAGATTCATGGCAGGGAGGTCTTATCAGACTAACCTGATAGTTTTCTTTGACTGGGTGATGAGGGAATTAGATAGTGGCCACACTGTGAATTTGCTCTACTTCAGCTTCAGCAAGGCTTTTGACTTTGTGCCTCGTAGATGCTTACTGATGAAGATAGGTGATCTGGTTGTGGCTAACATAACAGTAAACCAGGTAGGTAACTGGATAAAGGGGAGGCAGCAGAGGGTTGCAGTCAACTGGATTAAATAAGATGAGAGGGAGGTTGCGGGCGGGGTGCCACAGGGATCAGTGCTGGGTCTGGTCCTCTTCAATATGTTCATTAGTGACATTGGTGAGGGAATCTTGAGCAGGCTGTGTCTGTTCACAGATGACACTAAGCTTTGTGCTAGTGTAGATAGTGATGAGGAAATAGAGGAAATGCAGAGAGACTTACAAAAGTTAGAGGGGCGGTCTAAGGTTTGGCAGTTGAAATTCAATGCCAAAAGTGCAAGGTAATGCATCTAGGGAACAAGAACCCTGGGACAGAGTACTGTATGGGAGGGGTGAGACATAGCACTACAACTAAGGAATGAGACCTTGGAGTTATCATCAGTGACTCCCTAAATCGATGGAGTCAGTAGATGGGGTATTGATAGCAGAAAGGGTGAGGTAATACTTCTATACAGATTCTTAGTGCGGCCACACCTGGAGTACTATGCCCCGTTCTGGAGTCCTCACCTCAGGAAGGATAGGGATAGGCTGGAGATAGTGCAGTGCCTGGTAACAAAAATAATTCAGGGCCTGCAGTGTATGTTCTATGAGGAGTGTCTCAAGGCACTGAACATGTACTTGCTGGAGACCAGAGGTAAGAAAGGAGATATGATAGAGACCTTCAAGTTCCTTAAACGATTTAACAAGGTGAACTCTTTAGCTTGAATACTAGCTCACAGTCACATGGACAAGAGTGGAAAATAACAGGAGGGAGGTTCGTGACAGATGTGAGGAAGTACTATTTTACAGAAAGGCTGGTGAAGCAATGGAACAGTCTGCCAGCCAAGGTGGTGGGTCTGAAAACTGTTGGTGGTTTCAAGCGCACTTGGGACAGAATAAAGAATATAGTAGTTGCTTGGGGCAGTAGAATCATGGAGGAGAATGGGGGGAGGATGGGAATGGCTAGGACCCTGGAGAGACAATAGATCCCAGGGCTGAATAGGGAATTTGGGTTGACTGGATGGACCATTGGCCTTTTTCTGCCATCATTGTCTATGTTCCTATGTAACTCCTCACCTCAAATGGAGCAACCCCATCCTTGCACATTCCTAACATTAAGTCCTACTGCACATTACAGGAAACTATCAGCTATAGTAAAGGTATTGCTTTTTTATTTTCATTATTGTTAGTGTCTTATGGTGCTTGGCAACTGACGTGTGATGTCATGATGCCACCACACAGCACATCGGTGACATGCTGGTGTCAGCGGCTGCGAGCTACATAAGGAAGGGTACTTGGATGCCAGTAAGCAAGGCTGCAGGCATGGCGTCTACATTTTCAGCATACTGAAGATCTTGTTTGAGGCTGAGCAAGAAATCCTATACTATGATCACTTTTGTATAAGTAAAGGCTGTACTCCAAATTAACTGATACAAGAACGTTAATCTGCTTTTATAAATAAATTGATATAAGAATGTTAATCTGCTTTTTGCAGCCAAGAGCAGAGTCTGAATTTATATTAAAATAAAGTTTTTATATTGTATACAAAACAAGCCCACCTTCCTTGATAAAGCACCAATGATGGTGTGAAGTGTTGGAGTTTTAAGGTGACCAGTGATATGGAGACATGAAACATCCATGAAATCAAGAGAACTAAAACACTTACTGTAAGTCTCCTTGGAGTCTGTTATTGTGTATACCACATGATCAAACAAAGTCATAACCCACTTCTGGGGTTGGGCAAACTTTTCTCTTCGGAAATCTGTATAGCAGGAAATGCCATACACAGAGGAGTAGCAACCAGCCATAGACATACCATTTACTTGGTAGCTAATACAGCTAAAAGACAATTCCTATAACTTTGGTTAGACAAATGTATCCTGACCCACAGAGAATGGTTGTCTGATACACTGGAGTGTCTAAAACTTGAGAAGATAGCACACAGTTTGAGAAATGCACACAATGAGTACCTCAGCAACTTTGGAGCATTGGATGCACTGATCACCATCTCAGAGTTAAGCTCACTTATGTACCCATCCACAATGGTTTACTACCAATCAAACTTAGCCTTCTCTTCTTTTATCATCAGTGAATTGATTACCCATCTACATAAGACCACCTGCTAATATTACCCTGAGAATCCTTTAGAATAAATTGAAGGAATACATTTATTTACTAAGGCCCATACTCAGGGTCATTCATACCACCACTGAGGAACTTAGGTAGTGACAAGTGACCTATGCTAGTGTGAAAACTAGTAACCTGTTTGTTGTGTTCATTGTTAGCTGTCTGTTCTAAACCACTACTTAGTTATCTGACCCAATATAGTTCTGATTACAGGACAAGCATGTGTTAAACAGTGTTTTGCCTTTCATGCCTGTCCTTACTGGTTGTGGATGAACAACCAAGTAAGTGGACACATTCAACCAATAGACTAACAGTAAAAGCCAGAGACTCTTAGGCCCACACTTCCCCAATCCATGCCTAGTCCAACAGTTATAGGGTATACAACCACATCAGTGAACAGTATTACCATGATCAGATAGTTACAAAGCCTTATTTATGCCAGATAAATGATTGTGTCTATATATGTTATGTCAAAAATTCAATAAGATTCTAAAAGCAGCAGTGCAATGAAACTGGGCAAAAAATGTAACCCTACCTTTTTCCACTGCAAACGATTCCAGGTATCCCCCAGTTTTATTTGGTGGTAAAATTTTCTAGCTCACTAGCATTCGAATATTTTATAAATGTTTTAATTCAAGTTTTTTTTTTTAGGAAAAAAGATGATTTCCACATTTCGCTTAGAAATTGTGTTGTAGACCTGGCAAGAGTTAGGATAAAACAAACAAACAAACAAGTTCTACACAGCACAGGAGGTACCTAGAAAAGTAGATTTGACAGGTATGCTAATATTTTTATTAAATTGTAGTTGAAACTAGCTTTTTGGAAAAACATTTTTTCATTGCACTGCTGCTTTTAAACTAAGGGATATACCCTCCCACTGTACTATTTGCACTGTAGTACCCAGTAGGGAACAATAAAGAACAATACCAGATAAACAGTTATTCACATACTGCACCTTCACTCCAGAACTTGAGTGACATTATTGCTGGAATACCATGTACAGTGCATCCCACTTAAATGAATACCCTTGGAACTGAAGTATGTGTTTATGTGGGCTATGCGCCAGACCGATCCTTTATATATTGCACTGTGGCATTGCTCTGGACAGCTAGTAGCACAGCAGCGGGTTAGCAAAAAGCATGTCATGTGTATGGGAGGGCAGTACAGCTATTACTGTACAGTATATGGCTCAATATTTGGATTTGTTCAGGGTTTATTTTTTTTTTTTGTCTCCAGGATATGAAGTTGCTGCGTTTTGGGGGTTTGGAGTGCAGACAGGGGGCTTCTTGAAATAACTTGTGCTGTAACAGCAGAAGAGACTGGAGAAACAGGAACAGCAGTAGGGGGTACATTATGACTAGCCAAAGACACAGGAGCAGACAGAGATGCAATTGTAGGTGATTGCAGGAGATAGTGTGGGCATTAACACTTGTACTTTAAATAGCAGCAGCAATCAACTCTAATCAGCACTAATCACTTAGCGATCACTTGGTAAAGAACTGGGTTACAGCACAGTCAGTTCGGTGTCACAACAGACTGTGAGTAGCTCTGTTCATCTGTTAGACTGTTAGAAGTGTCTTTGAAAGTCTCTATAACATATGCATTAAAATGGGATGCATTATGCACATACAGGGTAGTGGTGGGTAAAGTTAGAAAAATTCAGTCTGCAGAGAATTTCACAAATTTTTCAAAATTCGTGAAATTTATCTGCAAGGCGAATTTCCACTTTGCGTTAAGGAAAAATTCGCGAATAGTGAAAAATGCTAATGTCACCTACCTTCACCTGTGAATTATGGTTCTAATATGAAGTTAGCAAGGATCCATGGGATAGGAGGTCACATGGTGCTGCCATGAATGGTATTGCCATACATAGGCCAAATTCACTGTAGTGTAAGGTAGAGAGAGTCATAGTTAGCTGTGCTTTGGAGCTGTGTGCCAAAAACCTTGCCAAACTGTTTAAAATAGAGATCTTTTCCCCAGATCACTCTATTAAATAAAATGTCTACTGTGGCTTGTGCCTTTAGATAACCAACTATTTTTTTTTTGGTGATTTACTTAGCTTAAAGTAGTAGTTTCATTTGTATGGCTGCATAGCAGAGCAATGCTGACATAGTGTGATTACGTTAGTAGAGAATGGGGGCTCTGGAATGTTTCATAAGGCAGCACAGCCTGTCCGCTTCCAGGGATTGGAGTTGAATAACATTTCACCGCTGTCCTGTCCCTTCAGTACAATGACATTTTCCCCTCCCCCTGCACTATTTTCTTCATGAGGAAAAGAAAGTTTGACCCTTAGGCTGGCGTCACTGACAGAATTAGAAGGTATAGGAATTCTGGACTGTTATATCAGTCTGTGGCACAGCAAGGGTTAATACAGCTTCAAGTTTCACAGTGGAGAAAGAATATGGTGGGCATCAGATAAAGGCTTCAGTTTTTAACTTCTTGAGACATATGAGAAATGTAGATGGGGATCACATAAAGGCTTCAGCTTAATTCCTTGAGACATTTACAAGCCTTTATTATCTTGCAACTTGTTTCTTCTTGTGGTGGATGCCCAGTTTTTTTTATTGTGTATTTTATTTTGGTGGGGTCCTAAGCAGAGGGGGTAAATGGTTGATGAGCAACGTGATCCACACAAACATCCTCTCCCCCCACACACACATTCACACACACTTCTGTTTTTCTATGTAGGGCTGGTTTTTAGTGTCAAAGCTGACAGCCTATTCCAAGTGTTGACTTTCTCCCTCTTTTTTTAATGGCCAACTGACCAAACAACCTGCCAAAGTACTGTGTTAATGTAACCAAAATCATGAACAGAAGTTTGACTTTTGTAATAATTGATTTATTTTTGCATTGTGATTATATAATATTTGTGATCACCGTGTCAGTGCTAAACCAACACTGTTGCTGACTGTGCTCCAGAGTTCTATATCAAGGGCTATTGTACTTCACACTGCAGGTAGCTGCAGGATTCCACTGAAAATGAAATGTTGTAACTCATTTGCGCTGTCCTAGGTAAATAAATTGTAAACAACATTAGGATGCCCTCTATGATGACAGCATCTCACCACCTCTGTATTCCGATGCTGACATCATAAATCCCCATCTTCAATTGAAATGACAAACTGTGTAAATAACTACCTGCATTTGCCATAAGCAAGACGTCTCTGAAAACAAGATACTATATCTCAGCTGGTCACTATTGGGAAAGTACATTGTAAAAATTGGCATAATCAGAACTTCACTGAAAATGAGATACTGCATGTTAACTGACCTACCCTGGGTAGCTACATTGTAAAAATGTATAAAAGCAGGATTGCAGTAAAATGAGATTTTGCTTTGTAGCTATGCTAACTTTATTAAATACTCTGTAAAAATGCGTAAAAGCTGGACCCCACTGAAAATGAAATATTGCAGCTCAGCTGCCCTATCCTGCTAATGACACTCACACCCTGTGTGTGTGCACAAGTGTTGGAACAGCTATATGTGTGTCTGTGTGTGTGGTGTATATTTCCAAGGGGGTGTGTATGTCTAGAACCAAAAACACTGTTCACTGCATTACCTTGATGTTTATGGTTTTGTTTTTTCTACTATTGTGGTATAAATATGGGACTTTTACATCACAGTACTACAACTCATGTGACCTGGAGAGTTACATCTGGGTCACCCAGCGATAAAAGGCCGCTCCGATTGAGCGGAGCATGTGTTTACAGCATGCGGAAGGACAAGGGGATAGGGGCAGGACCCTATCCTAAATCATACACATGTCTATTTTATTTTGGGGCTGGTACAGAGTCTATATTGTGAAGAGCATTATTGGGACCCAGCAAAAGAGCATACATAAGTTGCTACAAGGAATTTTTAGTGATTGAGGGAAAACAAAAATGAAGGTCAATAGCCAATCAAATGAAGTCCTAAATAAACTATGTTATGAAGGCTCTGTTAGTAAGTGTGGTAGTTGTTTAATATTCTCTTTAAACATGTTAGGTCTGAAGGCTACATCTTATATATGTCAGAAATGTGTTGAAATTGAGTATCTAAGAAAGGAAGTCACTGCCCTAAGAGACCAAGCTAGGAGTTGTGATGTAGATGTAACTGGAAAGAGGGGGCTAAATGAAAAATGAAATAAACCCTCTAGAGGTTGTAACTGACAAGCATAAACTCAGAAACTGAGATAGAGAGTGCTGACTCAGATTGGGCCACTATTGATAAGGCACCTAGAAAAAAAGGTGAGGCAGGCACTGGGAACCAAGGAACTGGCTTTGTTTAATAAATATGTGCCCTTCACTACAAATGAAGTTGTAAAACCAATAAACTTAAATATGACAAGGGAAGGTAAAACTATATTAGTTATTGGGGATTCTAGTTTTTGCAAAACGGATACCATAATCTATGAAAAGGACAATGTAAACAGGATGGTGACCTGTTTACCTGGGGCATGGGTTAAAGATATAAATAACATTCTATCAAGGGTTATTAATGAACAGTTAAACACCCAAGCAATTGTATTTCATGTGGGAACAAATAACATGGGAAAAGACCACGAGAAGGATATAGTGGAGTAAATTATGGACTTGGCCACTAGAACTAAGAACAGTGGGCAGACCCTTTTGATATCTGGATTATTACCAAGATTACATTGTCACTGAGAGAAAAATAATACATTACAAAGACTTAACATACAATTACAGAATAGGTGTGTGAAGGAGGGAATTAACTTTATTGACTCATGGGACATGTTTTTTCCAGAATAAACAACTATATGCAAAGGACGGTCTACACCTAAGTGAATTGGGAACACGCACACTGGCAACTATCATAAACTACCTAATACTTAGTAATTTTGAAACGACTCATGGTATTGGCAGCAAGCAAAAGTCACTAACCAAAAACAGCCTAATAAAATAAAGGTTAAAGAAAATACTATCAACAACATTAGCTGTTGTCTGATCAATGCAAGAAGCATTCAAAAAAAGAAAGAAGAGATAGAAGCATTACTAGAACCCCAAAACAACATAGACATGGCATTTATATGTGAGATGTGGTGGCCTTCAGATGATATATGGGGTAGAGCTATACCAGGCTACACTTTATACTACCTAGATAGGAAAGAAGAGAGGACGAGGCATAGCAGCATATATATCAAATAAAATAAAATCTACAAATATCTCAGGGAAAAATCAAAAAGGGAGATAGCAATCCAGAATCAATATGGGTCAAAATTAAAACAGGAAACAGTAAGAATATTGTAATGGGAGTATGCTATAGACCTCCTAACGCTGATAGAGAACAAACTGAGCAAATAAAAGAAGAACTAGAGAGAGCAGGTGATGTTGGAAAAGTGATATTTATGGGAGACCTGAATTACAGTGATACTGACTGGGGTACATTTGGAGCAAACAAACAACACGGTATCTCTTTCTTAGAGACTGTAAAAAAATAAGAACTTATGCAACATGTGAAAAAAACAACTACAGGTGAAAACATTTTAGATTTTAGTGCTGGCAATGATTAAGATCAACATTACAAACTGTAAAACTACAGCACCTTTAGGAAATAGTGATCACAACTGTGTACAGTTACTATCCAAGAACATATTCCTATAAAGGGGGGATTTAAAGAGGTTTATCATTTTAACACTGCAAATGTTGCCGTTATGCAAGAAGATATGGAAAAAGTTAATTGGGTTGTTACTCTGGAAAACAAAAATGTAAATGAAATGTGGGACACCATTTATAATAGCAAAGGTATCAAGCCAAAATGGCTAACACAAGCCTAAAAAGATAATAAAGAAAAAACCCAGACTATGTGCTAGATTTAAGAAAATGAAATCTAAGGAAGTATGGACACAATTTAAAAGCAACCAGCAACAATGTAAAAATATGATAAAGAAAAATAGAAGATGGAAAGAAGCATAGCAACAAATCCTAGAAAAAATAATATGCAGACATTTTATGGTTATGTAAATTCACTAAGGAACTTTAACTCTAGCTTGTGTACTTTAATGGTGGACAATAAATGTATTGAGGAACGTGTAGCCATGGCAAACATTTTGAATGCACATTTTGGTTCCATGTTCACAAAAAGAACTAGCTACCCAAATAATATACCAGATATAGCTAAAACCAGTATAAATGTAGCAGCAGATGACATTGTAGAAAAAATACATAAGCTAAAAAATTCATACTCATTAGGACCTGACAATATTTCCCCTAAAATACTTAAGCTCCTAACACCTAATATTGCTACCCCTCTGAGATTACTATTTATGAAGTAATTGACTGAAAATGAGATTCCACCAGACTGGTTATCGGCAAATGTGGTGCCTATATATAACAAATTCTAGCCAGAGTCAATATGGCTGTGGTGAGCTTGTAAAGCTCCAGAAAACAAGTGCTGCTGAGTGCCATCTCCAAGATGGTGGCAGCAACGCAACTGCGCATGCGCAGCACTTGCCATGCATAGTTGCAGTGAATGGCATTCTGTCATTCCCAATATAGCAGTGCCAGTGGAACTGCACAAGCACAGTTCTTGTCCTGGAATGCTGAGACATACAGGATTCATGGCATGAGGTGGGTGTTCCTCTGGACAAGAGATGTCACCATATACCACTGGACACAAGGGGAAGCCTTGCCCTTACAGGTATAACAGGATCAGAACATGGAGGGGATCAGTAATAAATTTAAAGCACTTGAAACGCAGATGGACTGCCTATCGGCCACCAATACTGCGAACACCACCTTGACTGCTGTAATGGGGATATTTAAAGAGAACAAGGTCCTTAGGTCAGACTGGAACATCTTGAAAATGGTGCACACATGACCAATGTGTGTCTTCTGGGCCTTTTGGAGAAGTCGGAGGGACAGAATGCAGTACAATATGTGATTGAGCTGCTAAGCTCCTTGCTGGACTGGACCTTAAAGGACTTGTTTTGGAAGCTTACTGCATTACTCCCCACTGCCATCTTGCTGACTCAGAACAACCTTAGACCTTGCTTCTGACTACACTGGGTTCCCATGTGTGACAATCCAAAAGGCAAATGACACCCGCATACTATGGAAGGGATGCAGCTACAGTATATTGTTTCCCAGACTTTAATTTTGAAAACTGTAAGTGGTGAAAAGCATTTGATGGGATCCAAGCGGGTCTAAGAGCTCTTGGGCTTGCACACAGTCTGCAGTCCCTGGCTAAACTCCAGCTTAATTACGCTGGTAAAACTTTTAATTTATCAGATCCTGTAGAACCAGGAAAGAAACTGGAAAGCATTCATAAATACTCAGCATGTACCTCCTGATGGAAGAGGTTGATGTGGGCATTTATGGCGTTAAATGATTAATAACAATTTCTGCTTGAAGTGTTGGCCCTAACTTTGGCAGGAAGCTGGAGGGAAGATGGCTGCTGTCTCATGGGCAATTAAGTGGAGTGTGCTAAATGCACGTAAGCTGTATCGCTCTGAGCGCAGCTAGATTGTAAATACCCTACTGTCACTGTATAGTAGTAAATCCTTTACTTATGTAAATGACAGTGATGTAAATCATCATCTATACATTCAAAAAGCTATGATTGCATAATTGTAGACATTGGCCTTTATCTTTTCAGAATATCAAGGTTCATAGTGTGATTTGTGAGTTTAAGAACTAGCACTGTTTTTTTCAAAATGGCACTGTCAACCTTTTCTGCATCATATTATTTCTAGGTAAAAACTCACATTTTATGATTGCTTACTTTATCTAAAATGTATTGATGTTGGCTGTTTAGTCTGCCTACTTGCTTATTAGAACTGAAATGCATGGGAATGTATAGTTATATGCAGCCTTGTTTTGCTCCAAATTGTTTACCTAAGCTTACGGCATACTTCCTAAACATTAGAAACACACTCAGACAGTGCAGCCACTCGTGATACAATAGTCTCATCTACTCTTACTGCATAATGAGTAGCTAGGTAGTGTTTGGGGGTGTTCCTGAGTCCAGGAAATATGCAGTTGTAGTTGGTCAAGAAATGTAAACAAACATGTTTTGGTGTAGTAACACGTATGGTTGACAGTCAATTTTTTTATTTTTAAAAGGAAAAAGGAGTCTGAACCAAACAACCAGCTACATCAGCAGTCTCTATAGAATGAGAGCAGTCATAAAATATGTTTTTTAAACTAGGGACACTTTGAGGCAAAATGGGGTTGACAGTGTCCCTTTAACCTACCAGATTACTGTTTATGATGAGTCTTATTCTGCAGAACTTGTTATCTTACTTGTGTTGTTTAACAAGTCTTAACAGACTCAAGAAAGCGAATTGGTTCCTATACATAGGTCACAGCTTGCTGTATTTGCTTCTGACTTACAATGGAAAATGTTATATATTCTTCACAGAGTTACATGGATAAATATGCCATCTGGAATGATGTTTTTGGGTGTAAAAGTCACTAAATGTGTACTTTCTGGACTTTATTTTCAGACTTTTTCCTTGCTATTGCTGCAAGTAGCCCATCTGCATAGATTTTGGTTTGCATGTGGACTTTTCAGATCCCCAAAATGCGGTAACAGTGGGGCAAAGTATTGTATCCTGGTGTAATTATTTAGCAACCTGTCTTTATTATTTCCTGCACTCTTTCACCAGCATTGCTTTTATAGGATTTTATTGCCATATAAGAAAAATTAATAAAAATAAATAAAAATAAAAGAACAGGTACTCTGGGCAAGAGGGTGCCATGCTGGTATAATGTTCAGCCTCATAAAGTATCTCCAATTCCCTAGCTCACACTCAAGCAGGAGAAATAAAAGGAATAGGGATTCCCATTAGGGCCCAGAAGAGTCTGTATCCAATGTATGGGTCAGGGCCGTAGTTGTAGCAGGGACCAAGAGGCAGCTACATGGTACGAACCTTAAATGTACGGTAATACATCACAATAAAGTTCATGAAATATGGTGTTCTGTGCATGAATATAAAAGAATAGTTACCTACTGTAAGAGTAGACCTTTGAGAGAATCTTCTCAATTGAGCCACATCATGGAACTGTAAGCCATCGGCATCAGGACCGACCAAAAAC
Organism: Neoceratodus forsteri; assembly: GCA_016271365.2. Taxonomy (NCBI): domain Eukaryota; kingdom Metazoa; phylum Chordata; order Ceratodontiformes; family Ceratodontidae; genus Neoceratodus; species Neoceratodus forsteri. The sequence goes on along the minus strand of CM028131.1, from coordinate 1,084,942,763 downwards.
ATTTTTGCAGGCTGGGTCACCCATGTCAACATGCCTCATTGGCACCCATAAAATGTTGGCATCCCCAGTATGCCTCAGTTCCCCACCAGAGACAAGATCGGAGGAGCATCAGACCGGCAGGGACCGAAGCTACTAGGACGACACCAGGCACACAGAAGAGGGTATGAAAACCTGGGAATGGATGCCATAGGGGGCACTGGAGGAGAAACAGCTTGCAACAGCAGGCAGTGTAGTCACCCATCACCTGACAAGGGGAGAAGACAAGAGGGAGAGCTGTGGCCCAATGGAGGAGGTTCTGTCAAAGATCTAATGCTATGGTAGGTAACTATTCTATATTCTTTGAGGATATCTCCCTCCATTGAGCAGCACCAAACACAGAGAGGACAGCAGGACCTAATGTTCCTGAGTAAGATGGCCTTACAGAACATCGAGGCCAAAGCTGGCATATCTACAACAGACTACGTCCAGACTAGAGTGTTTAGTGACTATATGAACACTACTCCAAGTGGCAGCAGCACTTATCAAGTGCTCTTCTCCCTACCTCTGTCAGGATAAGTTATGACAAATTAATCACATTATCTGGTGCAATGTCCAACACACTAGCCATGTCCCTATCAATGGCCTTGAATGCACATGGAACACGCTGCATACCCATCAATATTGATTATTTTCTGAATTGTACCTGTTTGTACCCCCCTGGGGTTGGGATTGTATCCCCTCCCTTCTTGACCCCCTCTTGCCCTTCCTCATCCTTTTCTTCTGGTTGCTGTAAATTTCTGGGGCTTCTCCTGGGTAATGGTGAGGTGGGGCGAAGGTAGGGTATCTTCCTCTAAAAAAACAGTAGACTTCCTTTAGTCACGACCATTGTTAAAATAAATTGATAATCATAGCTACTAAATATGTGATTAGCTATGTGCACATATTGAGCCACGCTATTATTGAAGTGGTTAAACTTGAGTGCTAATTTGCGCTTTGTTTAACTTCTTGGTTCACATTTTGCATATGTGATATGGTGTTTGTGGTTGCTCCCCTTAATTATGGGTGACTATATAAAGTGGTCCAGAAGGGGGAGCTAGCTACCTTGACAAAGCACCCATGATATGGGTGCAGAAAATTGGGCGTTTTGTGGGTCCTTCCTCATGGGTCCTTCTTCAAGGGGTTGGCTCCAGTATGCTGTTCCTGTTTAAATTTTATTGATTCAATAAACAGTTCACTTATGCACTAAACTGCCATGTAAAGTGTGTGTTTTGTGGACAGAGTGCTGAGTCCTTATTACTGCCTGTTACTTATTTGGACTTCCAAGCACAAGTGCTGTAACCAGCGACCCTTATACTTTTGCAACTCTGAAAAAACAATGTCTTCCAAGAGAAGAAACGCATCTCACAAGTAGCCAGAGACTCAAAAGGAGGCACAGTAAAGGTCTCTAAGACCAAATTAAAGTTCCACATCACAGCGAAATCTCCAACCAGTGGGGTGCAAAAGGAGGGTATACCGTTGAAAACATCAAAATCCATTACAGTGGCAACTTCAAATGAATTTGAGATTGTTGCTGTAATGGACCCGGTTACTTTCACCGATGTTTCGTCCCCCTTCTGAGTCAAATCTGACTCGGAGTTTGTTATTTAAAAACTGGTGGGTGCAGGGGGGGCGGAGACCCCAGGAAAAAAACACTCAATGTCTGACAGGTGAAATTTTGCCTGTCGACATTGTAAATTTCGCTGTGCCGGATTTAGACAACTTCGTTGTCAATGCAGCTTAGTGGAATCCAAAAGGAGGATGCCCCTTAGGAATCTAAGGAAAACCTCTAATTGGGTCAATGTCTTACCCTCTGACAGGGCATGGAAGGCCAACAGAGTTGCCATGTGGACCTTGATTGAAGAATACACTAGTCCTGAGTCATTAAGTGGCAGGAGGTAGTATAGTATTTTAGGAACTGGACATGTAAAGAGATTCAGAGCATGCCCAGTGCACTAAACAGTAAAACATTCCAATTTTTGTGAATAAGTGTATGGTGGAGATGATTTTCTAGCTGCCAAAGGTACAACAGCCACCGCTGGTGAAACCCCAAAGCGGGAGAGCTCTGAGTCCTCAGGAACCATGCATGCAGGCGCAGCGACCAAAGATCCAGGTGCACCAGAACACCCTGCTACTGTGTCAGAAGTCCATCTCACAGGGTGAGTAGGGCAGAAGGGTCCACCACAATTGCTGGAGAAGTGGAAACCAAATTTATCTGGGACAATGCAGAGCAACCAGACTCTGGGTGGCATGTTTGGCCCATGGCTTTACCAGAATTCTCTGTATTAGAAGGCATGGTGAAAAAGCATACAGAAAACTCCCTTTCTAAGAGCGGCACAACATGTCTCACCAACAAACTGAAGGCCCTGAAGTGAGCAAGCAGAAATTTGGCCGTTCTGCATTGTAGGGAGACCCAAACAGGTCTATGTTTGGATTACCCTATTTTTTGAAGAGGCCAGCAATGACAGAGTCCGAGAGTTCCTATTCAAGGCAGAGCACTTTGGATTGACTGAGGTGATTTGCAAGTGCATTCAGGGTCTTGGGGAGTAACACCACTGAGAGAAATATGTTGTGTGCTACTGCCCCGTACCAGACTCTCATTGCTTCTCTGCACAGAGCATACAAATGAACCCTGCCCTGCCTACTGTTGTAGTACATCACTGATATATCTTCTGTGTGGATCACCAGCTAATTTTCCTGAAAGAAGATGGCAGAGGCCTGTAGGCCATAAGGAACAGCCTCATCTCTGGAGTTTTGCTGAGAAGCATTGTATCCAGAGGACCCCATTGGCTCTGGGTTCCTAAGGGGCCCAAATGAACCACACAACCCATCTTTGAGGCATCTGTGGATATAATCAACAGGGGGAATGGCTGCAGGAATGGCGATCCTTTCTCTAGGTTAAAGCAGTACAATCACCAGAGGAGGGAATGACAGAAAGAAGGAGTGATCTGTATGAGGGGTTTTAACTGAGCTCATTGTCCTCTGAGGAACCATTGCAGAATCCTCATATGGATGCGGGCCAGCAGAACTGTCAGGAAGACAGCTCCCATCAGGCTGATCAGTATTAAGAGACAGCGGGCTGACACATAATCGCTGGAGGTAACGAGCCATGCTTGTAGCATTACTGCAGTTGTTTTAAGGTCAAATGGCAGAAACGCCAAATCAGAACCATGTTCCATATGGCCTTTGTGCATTGGAGCCTTTAGCATGGGGTACGAACTGATTTTGACTCAGTGACCAATATAACCAGTTGGTCGAGCAGTTGCCAGCTCTGAAACAGTGTATATACAATTGCTTCTTGTGATAGGGTCAGTCCTTATCGAACCTGGGAGGATTCTATGCTGTCACCTATTTTCCAAGACTGTTGCAACAGCACTTCTCTTTCTATCCTTTACTATCCTAGTATTTCCCCTTGGTTCTGTCAGGCCGGCCACCTACAGACCCCCCCCCCAATTCTACTTCTCTATCCATCACCCACTTTATTTTCCTTTTCCTTCTTCCTTTTCCAATCCTCCTAAGGTGTGTAAAGTGCGCCAGTGTTTAAGAAGGTGAACCACTAAAAAGATGCTAGGTAGCATAATAAATAAAAGCAAGCCATATTGCTAAAGGGCAGAGAGCATAAAATAGAGAATAATGGATATGCGAGTGTTTGTTATGTTTTTTTTCTTACACTTCCGAGTTGTGTGATGACCCTGTAAACCTCGAGAGCAAAGCTCGAGAGGTTTGCATGGTCATCACACAACAAGGGTTTTTGAGAAAAAAACATAACGAACACTCAGCATAGACAGTATTTTATGTAATTCACTGGTGCAAGAGTTTACAGAAGATGACAAAGGAAACTTGGGGTTATCAATTGCATTCACTGACGAAAAAAAACTATCAGTACATCAACATGCATAAAAAGTCGAACAGAAACCATTTTTTTTTTATTTACATACAGTTAGCACATGAAATTTAGGTACTTATCACGCTGTAACTAAAACGGAGATGTCCTTAGTGATGGTGCAGACTGGAATTTGTTGAGAGGTGACGAACTCTGCAACAACTAAGGCCCTGTCCACACTACGCCTCTGTAACATTACAGAGGGTGTAAAACGTTACCGTAACAGGTCACGTTTACACCTGTAACGTTACAGGAGGCGTTTTCGTAACCGTTGTTGAAACCACATATGAGGTGGTTTCAACAACGGTTATAAAACCGGTCCTGCCCTGGTAATGTTACTGGCGGTAGTGTGGACTGCTGGTAACGGCCTCTGCAGGGCACCAAGTGCAGCGCGAGCTGCATTGTGGGATCGGGTGCCGCTGAAACGGTCGCCCGGATCCCGATGCGTGGACCGGCGGTGCCGGTCCCGGAACGGACACCGCCGAGGTGTGGATGCACTGCACCGCTCCATGGCCGTAACGGATTGCATCTGTTACTGGGCACAAGCGGTGTAGTGTGGACAGCGCCTAAGAGTGCAGTTTACTTTAAATTATGTTATGTCTTATAAGGAGGCATTTCTGTTTTCATCAAGGAGGGTCCTTCTTGTCTGGGTCATGGAGGTGCTGGTTCCGGTGATAATCTGTGAGGGGAAAAAAAATAGAAAATGGAAGTTAGGGGTCATGTTAAAATGATGCCGCTACCACCAGGACACTTAGTTGATGATGTACCTTAGTCTGAATCCGTGTCATACATTATACAGGGACGCGGAGTGGTAATGATTGAAGTTTATTGACACTCCCTGATTGAAGTAGCAGTTGGGGCCAAACAGTGTTTGAAAACTTTTCACTGTGGAATCCAGGGACAGTGAAGGAGCAGCAACTGAGGACTGGGGTGGTGATTTTTGTACAGAAATTGGTGGATCTGCAGTCACTTTTGTCTTACAGAGGTACTGGTAGATGATAGGTCAGATAAATTGTTAAAAATGCCTGAGATTTCTCTACATTTTTTCTCGCTGAGCTTTGAATAATTGTTGATGTTTTGCACATTTTTGTGCCCAGATATCTGCTGCATCTCAGTCGGTGCTATGTTGGCATTGATCAGATGCTGGATGGCAGTTTTTCTTGTACTGTGGTTCATTATGCGCTTCACGGCTGGTATGCCAGATGAAAGCTTCATACGGCCCATCATTTGCCTTAGTTTGTTCATCCCTATTTTCATGTTTCTAAATGATAGGGCTTGTTCTGGCTTGAAATTTATATTGGATGCAGGATAAAAAGGGCTGTCCTCTGTCAGTGTACTTTGTGGCCTGTTGTTCTAGTAGATTTCATAGGCTAGGAGAGGGTTTCTGGTTGGGTTTGATGCATTTTCGTACAGTCTGGGGCACACTGGTCTTACATCTCGGATGTTTTCACCAGTTCTGGTTTTTGTCTGGCGCTCTTTGTACTCAAGGTATCTATGCTCTTCAGAGTCTTTCCCCTCGGTTATGTCCCCCATCTCAAATAGTACTGTTCCTTAGTACAAAGTGCAAACTGGAGACCAATGTGAAAGAACATAAAATTTAGGAACAGATTCTTAATAGAGATTGTTTCTGTGGTGTACAACAAGTTTATGTCAGTTTTGCACAGGGGCTGTGCTTTCAAAGGCCTGCTGCCCATTACCCAGTTTCTTTAGAAACTTCTGCTTGGCCCGAAGTGTTTCTTTTGTTTCCCTAAATTCTGTGTCAGGGCTTTGAAAAATTGAGACTGGATACTTCAGGGATTGCAAATGCCTATATATGCTAGTCAAAATACTCTAATTTTACCAGGCTTGAAATCGGTGCCATCCAATTTCTTTGCACAGTATGTGAAGTCTGCAAGAAGTGTGTCTAAGTCAGCTGGGGGTATTTCATTCAGGGATCTGGCATCTTTTTTCTGGAATGTTGTGAACAGTTTTAAATTGCTTGTAGTTTTGTGTGCAGTGTTTTGATTTTGCTAGTCTGTTGTGAATTTTTGCCTTTTAGCGCTGCTTGGTAACATAAAATGACTTGCCATTTTTACACTGCTTTTTTTTCCCCACACAGACAATGAAACGGATGTTGCCATCAAGTCGAGAAACTGAACCTCAATGTTTACGTACAATTCTATGTCACGCTAGGTATACCATTACCGCAGCGACTCCGGCACAGCAAAGACCACCACAGCGACAGGAATCGGGCAAAATGAACCCGTCGCTGTGGTGGACTGTGTGCCGATTGGGACTGCCTTGCTGGGTGTTTGCCCTCCCATTCTAACTCCGACTCGGAGTTAGAATCCTAGAGACCAGGGGTGTGGGAAATGAAGCCCCCCACAAGGGGGGGTGCAGATCCCCGATTGTGTGCGCCGACATCTCCGTGGCTACAATGCCAACAGTCGGCATCGCAGCTGTTGCTGTAGTGGATGCTGGCGCTAGCACTTTCGAAGCGCTATGGGTAAACCGTGGCGCTAATGGTAGTTGAAATGCATCTGTGTGCTCAAGGCAACTGAATGCTGGTAAGGATTTAGAATTAGAGCAGAATGTCAACCGAATGCCGTAATAACCTGGCTGCCCAGTTGTTATGGCGTTTGAGACAGGAACTTGAGTCAGACAATAAAGTGGGTCACCAGTAATTATAAGTGCATTAAAGCCATATAGCTAATTATATGGGCTACTAATGTAATACTGAGTGGCCACATAAGGGTGTAGAAAAATAGATAACCCTTTGTTTGTTACTGCCTTTTATTTTGAAAACAAACTGTAAGAAAGCAGTGCAACTGAATGCTTATGATTATATTTGGAAGACAACCTTCCTTGAGAGAATGTATGTTACACTGAGAAAATGCATCTGTAGAAACCCAGCTAAAAATGGATGTGGCAGTAAAATAGCACCTAGGGGCTATCACTTGTCTCCTCTCTCCAGCGTGTCACCACTGTGTAAAATATATTTAGGTAGACCGCTGTGTGAGTGTAGTATACTAATAAAAAGAAACATGCCAGGCATTTAAGCCATGATAGAAAATTATGTTCTCTTTGACTTTGCCCTGAATTGATCCCCACAGCTAACACTGCAGCCTGTTCCCCAAAAATGAAATAAAAAGCAGTTGATCCATGAGCCCCAAATATCACTTTAATCTTTTGTTTTACTGTCTTAGTTTTTTTTTTGAGCAGAAAAAAGCATTCTTCTTCTTTGAAAAGACCACTGTGGTACCTCTTTTGGCAGCTGTACTATACACATGTCCCATGGAGCTCAGCCTGCTTTCCATAACACAGCATGTCTAGCAGGCTGGTGCTCTGTGAGACTGACTGCTCATTTTTTTTGATTAATTATTTGATCTCTGTTGAAGAAAACAGCTGCACGATCATTAAGGAAATATTTTTTTTAGTGTTCCCCTATTTGCAGGCTACACACAAATCATTTGAGAGCTGCTGTATGCCTTCTGTGTTAATTATTTGATCTCCCTAGAAGAAAACAGCAGCACGATCATTAATGAAATATTATTTTTTAGCATTCCCTTATTTGCAGGCTACAAACAGATCATTCGAGAGCTGCTGTATGCCTTTGGGTGTAGCGGAAAAGAGAGAGATGCCCTACACATGGCAGGCCTCAGACAGCCAGTTTCGGAACCCACTCATGAGGGAGCAATCTTAGACCTTGTACTCTCAAACGGGAGCAGTGAGAGGATCTCAGATCTAGAAGTGGATTGCCATCTGGGAACAAGTGACCATCAAACAGTGTGGTTCACGTTAAACTCAGCTACAGAGTCAAGCCATACAAAAGTGAGGGTACAGGACTTCAGGAGGGCTGACTTTGGCAAGATGGGAGAGTGCTTCAGAAAAGCACTAGCAAACAGGCTAGAAGGAGGTGTGGAGCAACAATGGGGAATCATCAAAACTGCCATCACAGAGGCAACAAGCCTTTGTGTTAAGCAAATAAATCAAAATGAAAGAAAAAGCCACTATGGTTCTCAAAAGAGGTGGCTGTGAAAGTCAGGAAGAAAAAGATAGCATTCCAGAAGTATAAGGAAACACAGAAGGAGCAGGACAGAGAGCTGTACCAGTTAAGGCAGAAGGAAGCAGGGAGGGAAGTCAGAATAGCAAAGGCCCAAACTGAGGAAAAAATAGCCAACTCGGTTAAGAAGGGGGATAAAACCTTTTATAGGTACATCAGCGAGCATAGAAAGACAAAGGGAGGGAGAGTGAGGCTGAATAGAATGAATGGTGGGTGGACAGAGGGGGACAGTGAAAAAGCAGGGATACTGAATGAATATTTCTGCTCAGTATTCACAAAAGAGGAGGGGGAAGTGCCTAATCCAATTAACTCTTGATAGACGGGTCGATCCCAGTCCTTTCACAGAAGAAAGGGTTCTGCAAGAACTCTTAAAACTGAAGGTGGACAAAGCAATGGGGCCTGATGGAATTCACCCCAGAATTCTAAAAGAATTAAGGGGGGAACTAGTGAAACCACTGGCTACTCTTTTAATAAATCATGGGAGGATGGTGTGGTACCCGAGGACTGGAAGAAGGTGGATGTGATTCCCCTCACAAAGTAGGACCAAGACAGAGGCAGGAAACTACAGACCTGTCAGTCTGACCTCTGTGGTAGGAAAAGGATGGAGTCACTTTGAAGGAAAGAATAGTTGAGTACTTAGAGGCCAGTGGGGCACAGGACCCAAGGCAGCATGGGTTCACAGCGGGAAGGTCATGTCAGATGAATCTAATAGATTTCTTCGACTGGGTTACCAAAGTAGTAGACCAGGGAGGGGCTGTGGACATGGCCTACCTAGACTTTAGCAAAGTATTTGACACGGTCCCACACAAAAGATTAATAGTCAAATTAACCAGCCTGGGAGTGGGTCCCAGGATGGTAGCGTGGGTAAAACATTGGCTAGACAATAGGACACAGAAGGTAATTGTAAATGGAGTCCACTCTCCCCTTACTCCCAACTTTTATAGACAAAGTGGCAGAAAGTTTTTAGTAACATGAAATTAAAAGCAGCTGATCCATGAGCCCCAAATATCACTTTAATTTTTTTGTTTTACTGTCTTAGTTTTTTTTAAGCAGAAAAAAAAGCATTCTTCTTTTAAAAGACCACTGTGCTACCTCTTTTCGGCAGCTGTACTATACACATATCCCATGGAGCTCAGCCTGCTTTCCATAACACAGCATGTCTAGCAGGTTGGTGCTCCATGAGACTAACTGCTCATTTTTTTTATTTATTTGATCTCTGTAGAAGAAAACAGCAGCAAGATCATTAAGGAAATAATTATATTTTTTTAGCTTTCCCCTATTTGCAGGCTACAAAAAATCATTTGCAAGCTGCTGTATGCCTTCGGGTGTAGCGGAGGAGAGAGAGAGAGACAGAGAGACAGTGAAACTGACGAAAGAAAAGCACAATCTCTCTTTCCCCTTGCTCCCGACTTTAATAAACAAAGTGCCTGAAGTTTTTAGTAACCAAAGGCAGCTTTAACAAAACATAAAATCAGCCTCAAAATAGTCCCTGGAATGCGGAAGTAACAGCTGAAATAGTGCCGCTGTTACTCCTTAGAGATTGACCGTGGCGGACTGTTCCGAGCTTTATTGGACTTTCAGAAGGATGCTTCCAAAAGTCCAATGGAAGCATGTCATGGTCGGCCATTTTAGGAGCAATGAAAGCAAAATGCCCACAGCCACAGCCATAAAAAGGGCTGTAGAACAAATCACACTAACTATAGACCTATAAGCTTGACGTCTGTTCCAGGGACACTTATGGAATCAATACTCAGACATGATAAATGCACACATAAAGATAAAGAATCACAGGGATAGAGATCAACATGGGTTAATGTCTGGTAAGTCATGTGTAACTAATTTGTTATGTTTCTATGAAAAAAATATCTGCAGCACTGGACAGAGGGGATCCAGTTGAACGTATATATCTGGACTTCGCTAAGGCATTCGATAAGGTTCCACACAGTGATATTATTGCAAGCCTAATAGGCATAAGTTTAGATCACAGAATAGTTAGATGGATTATAAGCTGGCTGGGAGACAGGTCACAGAGGGTGTATATAAATGGCTACTACTCAAGCCCAGTACCTGTGATGAGTGGGGTGCCGCAGGGCTTGATCCTGGGGCCAGTGCTGTTCCAGATATTTAGTTAGTTGTTTTTTTTTTTAAAACCAGGTATAGCACACTAAGCTGAAAGCTTTTTTACAGGAGCGACCTCGGAGCACAAGGAGGTTAACTGACTTGCTCAGGGTCACACAGTATGCAAGTGGAAGCTGTGGGATTCAAACCCAGGTCTGGTCTGCTGGATGTCACCAGATTTGCAGCTCAGAGCCTTAGACCACTGCACTATACTGCCTCCATATTCACAAGATATTTATGTCAGATATGGGGAAACAAATGCCTAATTGGCTCAGTAAATATGCAGATGATACAAAACTTGCAGGTATTGCCAATAACAATGAAAATATTGCTAGTATCAAAAATGACTTGGATAACATTCAGAAGTGGGCACATCAGAGGGGAATGAGTTTCAATGACGACAAATGCTGTGTTATACACTTAGGGAGACAAAATAAAGGATCCTATCTTGTTGATGGACAACCCCTTAGGGAGTCAAGTGAGAAAAGAGATCTAGGAATAATTATAAACGAAAACCTAAACTATGATTCACACTGTAATAACCAGATAACTTATTTATTTGTTTGCTGGGTGGGTACACTGATCCCAGGGACCATTTTCAGGCATGACCCGGGCCAATTATAAAGGCAAAAAGAGTTCTTGGAGCCATTAAATGTAATTATCAGAGTAGAAATGAACAGGTTATAATCCCTTTGTACAGGGCATATGTTAGACTGTTACTGGACTATGGTAATCCAGTATGGGGACCTATCGTAAAGAGTACAACCAAAAAGATTGAAAAAATACAGAGACAAACCACAAAGTTCATATGCAGCCTAAAAGATATCCCATATAACAGCCGCCTACAAAAACTAAACCTTATGTCACTGGAGACAAGATGAATTTGAGGAGATCTTCTCCTATGTTATGACATAATGCATGATACATACCTTTTAAGTGAGCTGGATTTAATATTTAAAAGTAACTAGATGAGCACAAGGGGGCACCCTCTTCAAATAAGACCAAAAAAATTCAACACCAATAAAAGAAAGGCGTTCTATACACAGAGGGTGGTCGGGTTCTGGAATTGACTGCCATTGAATGTGGTGACAAGTGAGAATAAAACCTGATTTAAAAATAGTCTGGATACCTATCTCTTGAATGGTCACTGTCTCAAGTATTATGGGTGATGTGATAGGAGCAAAAATGGGCTCCCAGCCTTTTCAACTCCTTTACTCCTTAGATGAACCTTAGTATGAACTAAGGCACACACTAATTCTATATCTCTTCCCCAGTATCAGTCATTCCCCTAGTTTATATTTTGTTAAGTTGATAACTATTTAATTGTTCTTTGGTCAGTTCCACAACTTATTGCTTGGCAACATATTTTTGTCAATTTATTCTTAGGCATAATTGTCCTGGTTATTTTTGCTATACTTATTCCATTTGAATTTCTATGTATTTAATATTCTGTATTTTTGTATCTGTTATCTTTTCCCCTTTTCCCCTTCCCCAGGACACATCTGAAAACAAGCTTTTACCAGCTCAGTATGTCTTTACTGGTAAAACCTTTGAAATCAATCCAATCAATCAATCAATCAATCAGTCTCATCACATTATTGCATTAGCAGCCATTGTAGTTCTGATCACAGTTTTTCTGTATTGCAGACTGTGTGGTGTGCTATGGGGGAGGGAAGCTTATCTGCAGCAGCCTCCAGCAACAATAAGCATTTGTCTATGCTGAAAGTTTGCTGCATTACTTAAGAAACAGCACGAGGAGGTGCTCCACAGAGTTTAATGGGGGCATTTTGTAAAAGGTTGTTTTTATACTTTCCAGTGACGATTTTGTCAAAGAAAGGCAGTCACTTAAATAACAAGGACCTTCTTAGGTAAATGACTGCTTTTCTTTGACAAAATCATAACTAGAAAGTATAACAAGCATTTGTCAATGCCGAATATTTGCCTGCTGGCTTTGGCATTGGTAGTGCAGAAGTTAGAGAGATGCATAGTAGGAATGGCAGTGAAGTACTGAACTGATGCCAACACCACCCCCACCCTACAGAGACTGACAGGCATTGGGGTGAGCCTTTGGGTCATTGGCCATAGCGCTCATGCCATTTCACCTCACCCTACCCTGCAGACACCTACAGGTGTTGCGGTGTGCCTTGGGGTCTTCGGGCCTTACGCTCACCTGATTCCGTAAGGAAATACACTGAGATGGGTGCAGTATAGGAGAATGGGGTGAACACTGGGGCCAAAGTCCCCAAGGCACACATCGATGCCTGTCACTGGCTGCAGGGTGGTGGTGGAATGGCATGAGCATTATGACCGATGATCTCAAGTCACACCCCCAATGTTCCAAATTTTCAACATGGGCTTTTTGTGGCCCCACCTTATGAACAGTGGCACTATCATTTCATTACTCAATCCTGAAAGGTGATTTTGTACAGCGACTGTGCCATTTGGCGCCACAGGTGCAAAAACACATTTCAGGCAGGATGTGAAAAATGACAGCTGTACTGTTCATTAGGTGGTGTGAAAAAATGGCACTGTTGAAAATCTGGAGTAAAAATATGAAATATTGGTGAAGTTACAAGCGTGCGTAGAAACTGTGCAACAGACGCCTGTAACTCAATCATTTTTTGGGAATTTTTCACCAGATTTTCAACATGGCCATTCTTGGACCTCTCCTCATTAACAGTGGCACTGCGGTTTTGTTAATCTGTCCCAAAAGCTGATTTCCCACAGTGACTGTGCCATTCTGCACCACAGGTGTGAAAACACATTTTGGGCAGGATGTGAAAAATGACAGCTGTACTGTTCATAAGGAGGTATAACAAAATTGCAACATTGAAAATCTGGATTGAAAATATTAAAAATTTGTGAAGTTACGAGCATGCGTAGAAACTGCGCAATGCATGTTCATAACGCAGACATTTTTTGGAATTTTTTCACCAGATTTACAACATGGGCTTTTTGGGACCTCTCCTCATGAACTGAGGCACTGTCATTTTGTTAATTAGTTCTGAAAGGTGACTCCGTGCAGTGATCACAAAATCACCTTTTGGGACTAAGAAACGAAATGACTCTGCCAGTGTTCATGAGGTGGGGTCCCAAGAACCCCAATTTGAAAATTTTGGGCCCAAAGTCCCAAAAATGGCTGAGATATCAACCTAAGTTGAACCCCCCCCCATTGATTCCCATTATAGGGCTTACTGAAATTTTCTTGTTTGCGGTCGGCTTTTGAAGAGTGCAGGCGCATCCCAGTCCACAGAAGATCACTGCTCCCAACCTCTGGAGGAAGTATGGGGTGAGGGGAGGGTGCGGGTGGGGAGATGGTGCACAGAGGGATGGTCAGGATGGGGGAGGGGGATGGGCGAAATCACGAAGGACCGTTTTTTTTGCAGATTAAATTAGAAAAAAAAAGACTCCGAGGGACCATTTTCTTTACTTACAGGTAAATAAAATACTTTTGGCACACTAGGGTGGACTCCCAGTGTGCCACATGAGTTGGGGGCGACATGATGCTGACAGGGATTGGGCACCTCCGTCAGCAAAGAAATTGAGCTTGGGGGTGGGGGCATCCGACACCGGAAGTGGGCATCCCAGTGTCGGAAAAATGTGACATCTGTCTCGGCACATGGGGTGGGCTCCCAGTGTGCCACAATGTGGGGGGGAAGGGGATACATACTGACATGGGATTGGGCACCCCGATGTCAGCTTTCCTGGGAAGTGTGTGGTTTCCACACATGCACAGAAACAGTGGCGCTACTGTGCATGTGTTGAATCGGCTGCATTCTACACATATTTTTTCCATGACTGAGCAGCAATCAGCTGTTTGGTGGCTTCTTCTTTTTATTTATTTATTTATTTAGTTTTTGTTAACCGGGTAGGTGCACTAGCCAGCAGGTGACTATTTTCAGGCACAGTTTTCGCACACACTACTCGTAGCAATAAGTTTGCAGCATGCAGGTGTGGCAAACTTAAAAAGGCAGGCTTGCCTTATAGCCTAGGCTGTGTTTAGCACTAATGCTGTTCTAGTCAGTGTTTTTGGTGTTTTTTTTCCTGTTGTCTGTGCTTTGTAACGTTATTTCTTTAGAACAGTTAGGTTTGTTTTACTGAATTATTTTTGTCACTATAGTTTGACTATATTCATTTCATTTTTGTTGCTTGATAGAAGTTAGCTTTAGTTCGTGTACCTTATTTCATCTTACAAACATACGAACATATGAAATTGCCAGCAGAAAAAGACCCACAGGTCTATCAAGTCTGCCCAATTGTGCAGCTCTTAGTTTCATATCACTTCAGCTGTCCCACCCCCTCCCAAACACCTCTCTTCCTCCTCTTTCTCGATCCTTCCCCCCTTTGTGTTCTTGACTGTACTAACCCTGCCCTTGACTCGATCTCAACCCCGCTTAAAGTTATCCACTGTCCTTTAAGCGATTAACTCCTCTGACAGTGTGTTCCAACCCTCAACCACCCTCTCGTAGTGCCTCCTCATCTCCCTCCTAAACCTTCCCCGTCCCACTTCAGACTGTGCCCCCTAGTGACCCTTCCCCCCTTTTAAGCAGAACAATCCTCCCTTCCTGACTTTGTTTAAGCCTTTCAAGTACTTTATTTTATTTTATTTATTTATTTTATAAATCAGATTTACAACCTTTGAGTCAGAGACTCATTTACAAAGGCACCTCATTGCAGGGAGGGTAGACAACACCTGATAGTGAAATAAAACAATAGAGGATGATACAGGTGAGGTACAGTAAAGAGAATAGACACAGCAATTCCAAATAATACATGAAAGAGGAAAATCACAGGTTTGCAATTAATTACAGATTTGACCAACATTCATAAGATAACAGGCCTGCTCTAGTGTGTCTATGGAGTGAGTCCTGGGGAGAGTGAGGACCGTGGTCTCCAATGAGCTGGGGGGGTTATGTGGTGGAAGAGGCAGTCCGAGAGGACGTCGTCAGATACAGAGAGCTGGAAGAGTGCAGGCTCTAGGGCAGTCAGGGGCACTTACAGATCCGAGTGTCCGTGAGGTGTTTCCAGAGGGCGATTTTATAAGGGCCAATTTTGGGGATGTTAGTGATATGGGGGGGGGAGGGAGTTGAACCAGGAGGGTGCTCTGTGGTAGAAGGACCTTTGGGTGAGTGATGTCCTAGCTCTCGGAACCTGGAAGGTGGCCTTGGCTACACTTCCGGTGGCAGCCATTTGGGAAGCTGGTTTTAGGGATGAGGTAACCCCAGGAGGGGAGAGCCCAAGTAGTGATTTTTTGGCCAGTATGCAGGTGTGGTAGTGTAGGTGCTCATCAAAGGTGAGTAGATTAGAGGAGGAGTAGAGTTGGCATGAGTGAGTTCTGCTATGGACACCTGTCAGGAGCCTGCAGGCCTTGTTTATTGAGATCTGGACTTTGGAGAGGGCGGTGTTGTCAGCCACAGCATAGATAGGAAGCCCATAGTCAGCCAAAGACAGGATAGAGGAGGTGCTAGCCAGCCAGAGGGCAGTCTGAGGGAGGCAGTCTCTGTGGCGGTAGAGGAGACCAATCTGGGTGTTTACTGTGGTGGACAGGGTTTTGAGGTGGGCATGGAAGGTGAGTGCTGTGTCGAAGGTGATGCCCAGGTATTTGTATGCTGGTACCTGTTCAATGGGGTGTTTGGTGCTGGGGAGGATGAGGAGGGGGGCATTACTGGCATTGTTCTGACGGTGGGCGAAGAGCATGGATTTACTTTTTTTGAGGTTCAGGACCAGACAGTGGTTGACGAACCATTTTTCAGCTTGGCTGAAAACGAGCTGGAGGGAGTCCTGGATGGTGGTGGGGTCAGGGTGGGAGGCGACCAGGACCGCATCATCAGTGTATAGGAGCATTTTGCCTGAGCAGGAGCTGGGAAGGGTGTTGAGAAAGAGATTGAACAGAGTGGGGCCCAGGATGAACTCCTGGAGGACACCGGAGCAGACAGGTAGTGCGATTGATAGGGTACCATTTATCTTGACACGTTGGGATCTGTCATGGAGGTAACTAGAGAACCAGGCAAGGGGGCTAGATGAGAAACCCAGTTTGTGGAGGGAGTTGAGCAGGAGGGGGTGACACACAGTGTCGAAGGCCTTAGATAGGTCAATGAACACTGCCCCGGTAACGTCACCAGAGTCAAGTGCAGAGTGTATGTGCTGTGAGAACTCCAGCAGGGCCGACATAGTGCTGTGTCCAGGGTGGAAGCCATGCTGCTTTGGACACAGTATGTTGTATTTGGTGAGGTATTCCATGAGTTGGGTGGAGACTATTTTTTCCAGGGCTTTGGAGAGAGGGGGAAGGATAGAGATTGGTCTGTAGTTATTTGGTACTGTGCGATCTCCATTCTTATGAATTGGGGTGATTTCAGCTGGCTTCCAGGTGCTCGGGAACTGACCAAGACAAAGGGACCGGTTTAGCAGGTCAGTGAGAGGGGTTAGCATGACATCTAGAGTTAGCCGGAGAATCCTGGAGTCGATCGGGTTGCACTTGGGATTGTGGCTGGAGAGGGCTTTTAGCAGGAGAGGTTTGGCTTCATAGGGGATATGGTGTGGAGGAGAAATGGGGGTAGGGGATCCAGGGTGGGGGTTGAAGAAGTGACTGGGTCAAAGAAATGGGCAGGTAGGAATGAGCTGAGATCTGAGAAGGTCATGTTGAGGCATTCAGCAATATGTAGGGGGTCAGTGGTGATAATGCCATTGATCACTATCTGGGATGGGGGGGAGCTGGTTTTTCCATTGAGCTCCTTAATATTGTCCCAGAAAGTGCATGCAGAGCCCCAGGAGGAGGCCAGGGTGGCTTGGTAGTGTTTAGCTTTTGCTTGCCGTATGGCCCAGGTGCATTTGTTATGAGCAGCGTTAAAGGCCTGTCTGTCCGCAGGCCTGCCCGACTCCACTGCGATATGCCATAGGTTGTCTCTCTGTCTCAGTTGTTGAATGAGAGTGGATGAGATCCAAGGGGCATTTTGTCACCTGGGGAGGGTGCTGGTAAAGGGGGCAAAGAGGTCACAGGCCTTGCAGAAAGCACTGGTGAGGTAGGCTAGTGCTGTGTCTATATCGGTTGCGAGAGAGATTGGGGTCCAGCCTATATGGGATAGGTGCTGCCTCAGTTTAATGAGGCCCCCTAGGCGAAAGTGGCAGTGGGAGGTGACTTGGGACATGGGTTTTTGTGTGGGTGAAGACCAGTGACAGAGGATTGGGGAGTGGTCGCTGAGTGATTTAGGTAAGATATTAACATCCTTTATTTTGTGGGGGCAGTTGGAGAGAATTATGTCAAGGAGGGAGTTGGTGCCACTTGACAGACTGAATCTGGTTGGAAGTGTGACTAATTGAGAGAAGTCAAGGGTGGTAAAAGTGTCTTTTATGTGTACGGTGGTGGAGCTAAGCCAGTTGAAATTGAAGTCACTTAGGACGAGCTGCTCAGCTTTGTGGGGTAGGGTGGATAGATAGTTGGTAAGGGAGTGGACTGCTAGTCCCTGACTCCACAGAGGTATGTATGCAGTGGTGAGATAGAGAGGGCCCCTGCCCGGGTCTGGGGAGATTTTTATGGTAATAGCTTGGGCCCCATGATCGAGCTTGGGGGTAGGGACAGCGTAGCTAAGGAGAGAGTCGCGGATGTAGATAGCGCATCCTCCCCCAGCTTGCCAACTCTGTCTTCCCTGAAGATGGTGAAGCCAGTAAGGGAGACAGCTGAGTCAAGGGTTGATGCTGAGAGCCAGGTCTCCATTATGGCAACAATGTCGGGCCTGTGTTGCATGACCCAGCACTGGAGTGAGGCAGTTTTCTTTGGAAGACTGCAGATGTTCATAGAGGCAATGCGTAGGTCACATCCAGTGGGGGGAGGGGGGTAGAGATGACCCAGGGCCAGAGTTGGGGTGAACATTCCCGGAGAGCAGAAGAAGTAGGGTGATTAGTCTGACCAGTGGTCTTAAAGGTCTCTATCATGCCCCCTCTTTCCCTTCTGTCTTCCAGCAAGTACATGTTGAGCTCCTTCAACCTTTCCTCATACGGCAGCTCCCCTAGTCCCATGATCATTTTTGTAGCCCTATGCTGCACCCCCTTCAGTAATCTCACATCCTTTTTGAGGTATGGGCACCAGTACTGTACACAATACTTCAAGTGTGGCCTCACCAGTGATCTATACAATGGCAGGATGATCTTGCGTTTGGCCCCTACCCCCTTAAATCTGTGTTGTATGTTGTTTTTCTTCTTAAAAACCAATAAAAAAAAGAAAAAATATTTCTGGTGTTGTTGTTTACCGTCTGTGTAAAGTCTTATGTTGTGTAGTCTTGCATGGGTTCCCCTAGTTCCTTAAATACCTGTTTTGTATTGTTTTGCTAAAAAAAACAGAAAACAATATTTTTATTGTTGTTTCTGCGTAAAGTCATGTAAAGTGTTGTGTAGTCTTGCATGTGTCCCTCTGTCGAGTATTGTTTATGTTAAAAACAAAAGAAAGGAAAAAACAAAACAATAAAATGGTGGTGGTGCTGTTGTTTACTGTCTGTCCATGTCAGGAGTAGGAGGCAGTATAGCATAGTGGTTAAGGGCACTGAGCTGCAAACCTGGAGACCTGGGTTTGAATCCCATCAGCTCCTACTTGCATACTGTGTGATCCTGAGCAAGTCACTTAACTTCCTTGTGCACCCAGGTTGCACCTGGAAACAAGCTCTGGCTTAGTGTGCATTTCCTGGTTAAACAATTCCCCCATACCCCAGTAAAGTGTTGCAAATTGTTGTGTTCCAACATCCACACATATAAGAAAATGAAGAGATGCTCTGCTAAAGGAGTTTCTGGCAATGGCGCTGCTGCCAAGAAGAGCTTAGCACCTGTGGTTCTGAAGGGTATCGTAACCAGTTATGATGATGCAGGTTCATCAGGGGCTGGTACTGCTGGTAGTACTAGTTGACAAGGAGTAGTTGCTGCAAGTGAAGGCATTAGTGTGGACACATTTATTTTCTGCAAAATCTGTGTCATCACTACTGCTGGGTGCTGGTGCTGGCAGTGGAGGTGGTGCAGGATAACAGGAGCAGTGCAAGGACCCCAAAAAAGTGTCCCTCTGAGAATATGGTTGAGGACAAGAACTTGGAAGTGGTTGATGTCCCTAGAAGTGTTGTAGAAGAGCCTGAGCCTGAGTCATGGTGTGATGTGGCAGATCTAAGTGTTTCTTCATGCAGGGCCAGGGAATCAGATGCTGCTAAGAAGGAAATACAGGGTGGTGAAAGTGAGGATGAGGAGGATGAGAAGGACATATCTCAGGAGGTTAGCATCATAGGTGGGGATTGGGATGATGATATGGACCCTGCATGGGAATCAGAGAGAAAGAAAAGTAAGGGACAGGGACAAGAAATCAGTAAAGGTCCCCACAGTTCTTCAGCTGTTGACTCTGTTGAACCAGTAGTAATAATAGAGGATGAGTCAACGGTTGCAGCAGAGCAGAAATCATACCCCAAAACACCCATTTCTAGCCCTACAATAATGACCTAGTACCCAGTCCACCACCATCATGTGAAAACACGGGGTACAAAATCCCTAGTTTGGGATTTTCACATTCTGGACTAGAAAGATGAAACAGTGGCTGTTTGTCAGCTATACCAAGTGCATGTGTGTTATAGGAGAAAGGGTAGCCACCTCGGCACTGGTGGGCAACACACATACTTCAAGCCCAGCACTTGGAACACTGGACTCAGCACCAAAGGGAAGCTGGTGCAGAGGGCCTTCTTCCTTACAGATCTCATTATGCAAGGCATCCCACCCACACCACTATGGCAGAGCTCCTCCATCACCACAAGCAGCTTCCCCTGGTTGCCAAAAATATCTTTAATGTCCTGCTGGACCTCAGTAATCTGGCGGCTGAGGCTGGCCACTTCCTCCCTCACTGAGACCAGTTCTGCTACTGTCACTGCTGGTGGTGGTACAAATGGTGCTGCTGCTTCTTCCAGAGGATGATGATGATGAGGAGGTGCTGGAACAGGGACCACTGATTTTTCTTTTGCTTGGCACTGCCCCACCATGGCACTTGCATGCTGACACTGTACAAGAACATTGGTCTGACTACAACCCACTGCCCACGTGGATGGGCCACCATCCCCACCCCTACTTACTCTTTCCCCCCAAAGCCTGGCCTCCCACTCCACCTGGTGGTGTAGCAACAAGTGTGCCCTCTGCCTCCCCCCCATGCCTAGGCCCCATACCTTCCTTCCCCGGCAGACCCACTTGCTGCAAAGATTGCAAGTGACCACACTCTGGTCACTTTGGTCACTTGTGAAAAAGGACCACACAGGCAATGACTTGGAGTAGGGGAGGCATTGATGGTGTGCTGCTGCTGGACTGGTGGGCTCCTCTGCAAGGGAGGGAGGGAGGTTGCAATATTGCTGCAACCATGGGGGGGGGTCCTCCAGAGCTTCTTGACCCTCAGTCCGGCACTGCTGCTACTCCTCACACTTCAGGACTTGGGGGGCAGCACTCCTGTTCTCCTGCTGTTCAGGTGGGGCCAGACACCACAATGGCCTGGTACACTGACTCCATGCTCCATCAGGGGAAAGGAAAAAGAGAGAGCGAGAGTGACAGACAGAAAACATCAAGGGAAAAAGCGACCAGGAAATGAGTATAAACAAAGATTAAATTATTAAGAAAGGTTGAAAAAAAACACAGGGATAAGGAGATCACCCTATTTGTAGTCTAAGTTTAATTGTGCACATACCTGGGAGTGTAAAACGAAATTAGCAGGTCAACACCAAAGATAGGCTACGGACAACACGTTGTCTCGTTAAACAAAAAAACGTTATTGTGTATCAAAAAAATATATTGAAAATGGCAGGCTCACCCACTTGAAGGTCTAGAGGAATACAACAAAATGGTAGTTGTAAGCAGCAGTGGCTTTGTTTTATTTATTTAAATCTAGGATTACAATTACCTTTGAGCCAAGGCTCTTTTACAAAGGTTCCACGTCACTTTAAGGTTATTACAGATGATACAGTTGAGAGAACAACAAGTCAAAGAAAATACAACAATGTGATTACAGACAGTTTATGTACTGAGACATTGGGACTAAACACATAGAGGTAGGGGGGAGAGGGGAAGGGGGAGAAGCGAAGCAGCTGGAGGAATTTGTCAGACAATGATTGGGGAGAAGTGCTGCTAATGGGGGGGGCATGGGGTTAGGACAGATAGGAGGTGGAGCAGGTAGGAGATGTGGCAGTGGGGGATGGAAAGGTAGGGAGTAAGTGCAACAGGAGGTACAGAGATGCTGAGGGGTGGCTGGTGTGGCTGACCAGAGGTGAGGGGACCACAAAAGCTGGAGGAGCTAGAGTTCTAAGTTTAGGTGAGGCAATCACAGGAGCTGGAGGCAATGAGATGGTGCTGAAGTCCGGTTTTAAACATACCAAGTGTTGGGGCTAAGGAGATGGTGGGGGTGAGGCCATTCAGCCAAAATGGAGCTTTGTAGGCAAAAGAGTGTTGACCCTGAGTAGTGCGACAGTGGGGGAATTGCAGTGGCTGCATATTTGATCTCCTTGAGCTCCGACAATTGGAGGTTTGGTGTAACAGGCTAAGCACCAGGGGGGCAAGGCCAAGGTAAATTTTTTTCGCCATGGTACAGGTGAGATACTTGATATGGTTTGATAGTTGGAGCCAACCGGTCTCAGCATACAGGTCATAAGTATGGATGAGACGGTGGGCACCTGAAATAAGCCAACGCAACTTGTTTAAGGCAATTGATATACGTCTGAGGGTTGTTGTCGTGGCAGAACCATAAATGATGAGACCATAGTCGATAACCAAGATCACAGAGCTCTGTATGGCAATCTTCAATGCATCCAGGGTAAGATGTCTGTGTTTGTAAAGTAGACCAAAACGTGTATTTGCAGCTCTGACCACATTGTCGACATGAGCCCCATAGGAAAGATTAGGGTCAAGCAGTATCCCTAGATATTTGAAGGACAGAACCTGTTTGAGGGTATTCCCCTGTGCAGTGGAGCTAGTCATGTGGTGATGCATGTGCAGATTGTGAGAGCTGCGGGGAAAGTATAGACTTAGTTTTCTTGTGATTTAGGATGAGTTTATGATTACAAAACCGTGACTCAACGGTGCTGAAACCAAGTTGGAGACTGCGTCGTAGTGACGTGGGGTCTTTGTGAGAGGAGAAAACAACTGCATCGTCAGCATACAGAATGATTGGTTCTGAGCAGGATTGAGGTAGGGAGTTGTGAAAATGATTCAAAAAAGAACTCCCTCTGTTCACCTAGTAAGTTACAGACACTGTCACAACTAGTGGCTACTCAGTACTTTTCGGTGCATATGTAGCTAAACATGCTGAAAAATGAGTACCATTAGTACAAACTGCAGCTAAATTCACCAGGGTTGCTGTCCCCTTCCTGGTGGAGAAACACACGTTTACATTTCAACTTTTATCATCATCAGAGCGTGAGATCTTTCTCTCCTGTGTTGCCTTAAATAGGTGAATTACTTAAAGTGACATGCACCACCACCTGGTTAAAAGTGATGTGTAATTGCATACCATATGTACAAGTCTAGTTATCACTCTAATTTTTATATAAAAATAACAAAACATTTAAAACACATGAAGTTCATAACAAAAGTTTGTTGTCGGC
Source organism: Neoceratodus forsteri (assembly GCA_016271365.2). NCBI lineage: Eukaryota > Metazoa > Chordata > Ceratodontiformes > Ceratodontidae > Neoceratodus > Neoceratodus forsteri. The sequence continues at coordinate 1,084,920,112 of CM028131.1, read as the reverse complement.
AAGTCATGTTGTTGGAGCGAGACTCATCAGAGCCAACAAGTCTTACTGGCCGAATCAACAGGAAATTTTGCTGATAGTTAAAAGTATTTAATGTCATCACAGCAGAGCCGGCAAGCCATGCTGGATAAATCACCAGCAGAGCTGACAAGTCATGCTATTAGTGAAGTGAAGATAGGTTTAAACCACGCAGTCTGAGCTAATGTGGCAAAGCTGGCATGTCCTTCTGGGGAGACTCGCACAGTAGAAACAGGCAAGTCATACTAAAGAGCATCTTTTTAAAGCTTAGCCATACCAAGACTTCAGAGATTTCCATGAAACAGGTAGCAAGAATTCTTGCTGATAGGTTTTTTAATTGAATATACTTTATTGAAGTTCACCACAAACACACAATGCATTAACAAGAAGCAGAGCTATTAAACAAATGAATCAAACAACATAAGAACATAGGAAAGTGATGGCAGAAGGGGACCACCAGGCCCATCTAGTCTGCCCGTTAGTTCAGCAACCTCTAGGTTTGCTGTGGACTCCCCCCCACCCCATGAGAATCCTCTATGCCTATCCCATGCCCTCTTGAATCCCCCCCCACTGTGTTCTCCCCCACCGTCTCTCTTGGCAGCCCATTCCAGGTATCCACCACCCTCTCGGTAAATAAGTATTTCCTGATGTTCCCCTTGAACTTCCCACCCTCAAGCTGGAGATCATGGCCCCTCTTACTGGGGCACCCTTTCAATTGGAATAGGTCATCTGTAGGCACTTAGTTGATCCCTTTTAGGTACTTAAAGGTCTCTATCATGTCTCCCAGTTCCCTCCTCTGTTCCAGAGAGTACATGCCCATGGCTGCGAGTCACTCTTTGTACTGCAAGTGGTTGAGGCCTAACCCCATTTTAGTGGCCCTTGTCTATACCCTCTCTACCCTCTCCACATCCCTTTTTAAGTATGGTCTCCAGAACTGGACCTCGTACTCCAGGTGCGGTCTGACCAGCTGGGTATACAGGGGGACCAGGACCTCCTTCCTCCTGCTGGTGATCCCCCTCCCAATACAACCCAACATTTTGCTTGCTGTTGCCACTGCCCTCCTGCACTGCCCAGCCACCTTTAAGTCCCGCGAGATGACAATGCCTAGGTCCCTCTCCTCCTTTGTCGCTACAAATGGTTTAGCCCCCATAATGCACAAACACTAAAAAAAAAAAAAAAATCCAGTAATTCTATGCTAAAGACCACCCTCACCCCCATCCCAGAGCACATCCATCAAAAGGTAAAAAGAAACAGAATGCACTGGAAAGAAAAAAGTAACAGAATACACAGTTAGGGTAGGGAGCCCAAGAGATAGAACAATGATAAACATGAAGGGGAGACTACATTGCCACTTCACGATTGTCTCGCAACTGCATATAAGGGGTCCCATCTGGAATGATACAACTCTAGTCTGTTCTGAGAGAAGGCAATCTGTTTTTCTACCACTAACACCTGGAGGATCTCTTGGTGCCATTCCTTATAGGATGGAATAACTTCATCCAACCAGTGCTGTAATATAATCAGCTTTGCCGTGATTGCAATCAATGCCATATAGGCCTTCTGAGGGCCAAAAAGACTAGGTAACTAGAGGCCAACTAAGCAGACCTCTGGCGTAAAGCAAGTGTGGTGTGCATATTTCATGGAACACATACAAACAGAGGTGAGAAAGAATAAGTGCCTCAGCTGGGACTTGAACCCAGGCTGCCCGGAATACCATTCTGATTGTGCTATGTTCCATAAAATATGCACACCACACTCCTGTGTGATTGTTACAAGTAAATATTTGTGTTGCCATTGGGTTGTGCATTTGAGAAGGACTAATATGCTCGGGGTTTTCCCAGGTTCCAGTTGTCTCAGTGGCACAACTGGTTAGCGTAATCAAAATGGTATTCTGGGTGGCCTGGGTTCAAGTCCCAGCTGAGGCACTTATTCTTTCTCACCTCTGTTTGCATGTTTTAGGAAGGCAAAGACAAAGCATACCCTGGTGTTATGGGATACATGGTAGAAGATTAATTTTGACAATGTTGACCCTACCCAAAAGCGAAAGAGGCATGGAGGCCCGATGCTGTAAGTCTGACTGAATCTATTGCAATAGAGGGGTAAGGTTTTCCTTGATTAAAGATGAAGGATGTCTTGGGAGGCCTATATCTAGATAAGTCAGCCCTTTAGGGTCCCATGTGAATCCTAAGTCTATAATCTCCTGTTTATGGACATATATATTAAGGGGCAGGACCTTTGTTTTGTCTAAATTTAATTTGTACCCTGACAAGGTAGAAAACCTTTGGATCTCGAACAATGTGGCTGGGATGGAAGTGGAGGGGTCCTCAATATGGAGTTGGAGATTGTCCACATAGGCAGATATTTTATAGGCAATCCCCCCCAGTTGGAATGCCTCGGATAGACGGGTTAGCTTGAAGGTGTTGGATTAAGGACTTTAAATATAAGTAGAAAAGAAAGGGGAAAAGAGGGCAACCCTGCCTTGTCCCTCAATGTAATGAAAAAGGGCGGGACAGAACACCGTTGCACCAAATTTGGGCCATTGGGTTACTGTACAGAACTTTAATCCATGAAATAAATTCTAGGGGCTAGACAATTTTTTCTAAAACAGAAAACATAAAGACCCAGGAGACCCGGTTGAAGGCTTTTTCTGCATCCAGGGAGACCAGAACCGCAGGAGTCCTGCTCTCCCTGGATGCAGCCATCAAATAATGAAGCTTACAGAGATGGTCATGGAAAAGGTGGCTCACCATGAAGCTGACCTGCGTTGGGCCTATCAGACCATTCCACACCAACTGTACCTGATTAGCAAGCACCTTAGCTAGAATTTTAGTATACGTATTATGTAAAGAAATCTGCCTGTAATTACCCAGAGAAAATTCATCTTTTCCCGGCTTTCTTAGAAGGGTTATCCATGCCTGGGTAAAGATAGGGTCAGTAAGGCCTGACACAAATAAGTGATTAAATAAATAGATTAAAAATGGGGCTAAATTATTTACAAAAGCTTTATAGAAATTGCTGGTAAACCTGTCGGGACCCAGGGCCCTGTCCATCGGAAGTTGTTGAATCGCCCGTCGAAATTCTTGTTCTGTATAGGGGCCTTTTAGAAGTGCCTGTTGGGAGGGGCTCATCACTGGGAGCTGAGTGGAGACAAGATAAGCCTGAATTTGATCTGGGATGGCAGTATCAGATAAATCTCTGTGGTACAACATACTGTAAAAATCTCAGAAAACCTCGGCAGTAGCACGCAGCTGCTTGACCAGAGAGCCATCTGTGCAAGACTGAATACAGGGGATGGCCTTAGATTAATCTAATTGGCAAAGCTGAAAGGCTAAAAGCTTTCCAGCCCATTCCCTTGATTATAAATAGCAAATTTTTGTCTGCATCAGAGCAAGTTCAGCCTTCTCCGCAAGGAGGTCAGCATACTGTGCCCATAGAGAGTTAAGGGATAGCCAATCTGAGGCCAGAGTGGTAGGAGATAGACAATGTTCTAGTTGCCGGATACTAGCAAGTAACTGGTCTAACTTGGTGGTATGAGCACGGTGTCGCTTCGAAGCTAGATGAAGGCACTCCCCATGGATTGCACATTTAACTGCACCCCAGAGAACATCTGGTGTCGACACTGATGACTTATTAAATATGAAAAAGGCCTGAATATAATCACCAAGGATCTGGAATGTGGTAGGATCATGGTGTAATTGGGAACTGAGGTGCCACACTTTGTCCTGAGCTATAAGCTCTGGACAGATTGCCCTATGGTAATGGCAGCATGATCAGAAATGACCAAATATTGGATTTCACAAGAAAATAAGTTGAGGAGTGATTTTTGGCTGATAAGAAAATAGTCGATCTGGGAAAATGAGCCATGGAGGGGGGGGGGAGTAGAGGAGTAGAAGGTTCACTGCTTGTCTGAGGGATGAAGAACCTGCCAGGGGTCAATTAAACTGAGGGAGTCCAACATCTCCCGTAGACTGCTCTGCCCAGAGGTAAGACCTTTTTGGGGAGAGCTGGACTGGTTTAGGTCCATTTGATAGACTAGATTCCAGTCCCCTCCAATGATAATGGGTAAATGAGAAGAGGGGGTTAAATGGATAGCCTTATCCATAAAAAAGGTCAGGGAGTCAGTATTAGGGCCATATACTGAACTCAAGAGTGCTTCTGAGAGACCCAACCAACCTTGCAAGAACATACCTCCATCTAGGGTCCCAAATTTCAACAATAAGCTGGACAGCTAGCTTGTGGGCCAGTAACACCACAACCCCACCTCTCTTATTTCTGATGCCTGCCCCATATCCTGACCAACCCGTTCTTTCCTGAAATACCCTATGTTCTTATGACGAAGATGGATTTCCTGAAGAAAAACAATCCCAACTTGCAGCTTCTTAAGGTGCCCAAGACCATGTGGCATTTATGTTTTTCTTGGGCTCCCTTTACATTCCACATAACAAATGTATAAAAACTGCCCATTACAGTAAAACCAACATAATAGTACAAGACATGACTGCACTATTCAGTTTACAAAAAATCTTCAACAAGGCTAAATGTCCTCTGAGCCCCCCCCCCCCCAAGATGTACATTGTGGAGTTAGAACAAGGGACCAAATGATACCAATAAACCCAAGATCCCACAAAAGAGGATCAACACCCCCCCTTCCCCAGTAATAACGCAGACCAAAAAGCAAAATAAATCCCAAATCTTATGAGCAACTCTACAACACCCCATTAACAGATAAAAAGAACCAACATGATTAAAACCCCAAACACTATTTTAACCCTGGTCCATATGACCGCTCCCCAAACCAATCCTGGCCCGTGATATAGAACAATGCCCTGCCCATCACTGACCTCCCAGTTTACCCCCATTAATTAAACTGCATATATATATATATATATATATATATATATATATAAAGGGATAACCCCTCAATATGACAAAGACAGCTTTTAATCAGCAAGAACCCCTGGACAAAGCAAGTAAACAAAGCTTGTGGAAATAACACACAATGAAGCACATAGCTTGAAGTAACGAGGATAAATGCAAAAATACAAAGAACAAACAACTATGCACAATATAATGCACTGGATAAACAATCGTGTATATATATATTGTAGTTAAAAGAAAAACAGGACTGCAGTGCACTAAGTTGGGATTACTAAAGAGTTCAATTAAGTGATTTTTAGTATAGGAGCTAACAAAATGTAGCCTAATAAAATGTCCGTCCGTAAACATTGAGTGACATACAGCCGGGAAATAATGCATGCTAAGTCCCCAGGCAGAAATGTTAAGAAATCGCTTCCTTGGAATATAGATCACAAGAATGAGCTCCTTCAGTACTCACAGTTCTAATCAAGATGATTCCAGTCATTCCTAACTGGGAGCGAGAGTCCAGAAATGAAAGCCAGTCCATGAAGCCCCTCCCAGAAGAGCAAACACGAACCAGGACAAGAATAATAGAATGTTATCTGAAGGCAGCAGTGGAAGGCATTTGTGGCTGGAAGGTCAGATCCATGCAGCACATCTGCAAAGCAAAGCAAGTCCAAAGGCGCCAAGCTCAAAAGAAAACAAAAAACAATGAAATGGAGCGACTACCAAACAAATGTTCAATTACAGTGTACTGTTCAGCAGCAGTCCAACATAGGCACCTCAGTCTATGAGATGAGGAATAAACAGGATGATCTGAAGTGAAGCATACACTTTAGGAGGGCTTAAACAGGTCGGTATAAAGAGCCTGTGATTCGGATGCTACCTGATCAGCAGAGTGAATAGATTTCCATTTGCTTATGCACCTTCATTAGTAGAAACTAGTGGTCCAAATTGTCCAGAAATTAAAAATGAAAGGGCGGGAGCAATCCTTGTGCCGGCTTCGGGAGCAGTGAGTGGTGGGTCCTCTCTCTAATGTATGAAGGACCGTTGGGGGAGAGTCCCACAATTTTTCCACACACAACCTTTGCACAAACTGGATGACATTGGGATACTCCACCATCTCTGGTAAATCAAAACAACCTCTGGGCAGAGCTGATATGGCTTTGGAGAGCTTTAGGGATGCTTTTACCCATTATTCCTAATGAATCTGCACAATGCAGATCTGCTGAGAGGCAGTTTCAATGTGGTCTACCTTTTACACATTTTTACAATGTATTTTCCTAGAATATGCCTGCTGAGTGCAATATATTTAGCCTGGATAGTTCACAGAAGAAATGGCATCTTATTTTCGGGTGGCTGAGCATTGGCAGTAGGATGCTGGAATGTATCATACATAGGCATTAGCCGTGTGTGGGTGATAACGCTCAGTGGCCATACACCTCAGGTGCTCGCATGCAGATCCATCGTCCCGATGCCATTGCACTGCTCAGTGCGGGTGACAGCCAATGCTGTACCCACTCACACAGGTCCTGAAACAGGCATGTTACAGCTGACCTCCTATTCGTTTGTACAATTGGGGAATCGCGGATGCACTATCCATAGCCTGGAGCATACACTGCAAATGGCATTGCAGGATACCGCACCCATAGCACCCAGGATACCTCAGCAGTCTGGAGGGTGGCATGCTACACAGGGGAAAGGGGAAGAGTGTGGGCCTGCAGCAGTGTATGACTGCAGGAAGATACAGCATCAACAAGGCATGCATTGGAGGTATGTCAGTTCCCTCTTACAGTTTGCCAGGGACATACACATGGCTGCATACACTGGTGGGGACATACACATGGCTGTATACACTGGTGGGTCCGCAGCTTGCGTAGTGCCTCAATGCACGGTAGAGCCACTTGGGTTATTCCAGAGTGCAGGTCCCCTGGCCTGGGTCCAGTGCAGTTGGCAGCTGGCCGTGGCAGGGTGTGGAGGGCAGTGTCAGTCTCTGCAGCAGATTGGGTATGGGGGAGCAGGGGTGTCTACATACCAAGGTGTTGGGTAGGGGTCCACTATGCTATGGATATGGACCATGGTTTTCTCTGGTGCGATTGGGTCCAGTAGGGGCCCTACACTATGGAGCTCTTCAGGGATGGAGTTGGATCAACCCGTGATGGGAGGGGGTACCTCTAGTCCAGCAGGGTTGCCAGGCTGCTGTGCACCTGGGTGCACTTCCACAGCCCTTCTGTGGGTGGCTGGCTGGGTTAGGTCAGCTATTCATGGTCTAACTGTTGGCTGTGCTGCTCTGGACTGTGAGGGGTGCAGTCCTACTAAGTATACCGCAGCACGGCATATGCATGGGAATGCACCCTTGACTTGCACGGCATATTATTTGTGTGCACCCTGGCCCATTCCCTTTTGGTCGGCATATCCTGCCTGTTTGAATATCACACTACGGTGCATTGTTGGAGTTGTGCGCACATCTCTGTTTTCCGCTGGGATGCACCGCACGTCTCCTTTGAATATGGGGGTCCTGGACTAAGCTACCATGAAGAAATACATTATCTAAATGGTAAAATCATGACCCCACTGAAAACAAGCTATTGCATCTAATCTGGGACAGCCTGAGTAAATACAGTGCAAAAATGTGTAAATAAAGATCCCTATGATAATGAGATGTAGCATCTCCCCTGGCTATCCAGCATACAAAATATAGGATAAGAAATACTTAAAGGAAATCTACTCACGAACCTCATTGTGTTCACTGACATAAACAGTTTCTTGTTTTATAACATATTAGAATGCAGTATTTATTTTGAATGTTGTGGCCATGAGGATGGTGTGTACAGAGTGTGTGTGTGTGCGTTTGCTGTAGCTCAATATATTTTTTTCTCAAAAAACATAGCAGAAAATGCCTGCTGATTGCTACATATTTAGTAAGGGTAGTTCACTGAAGGCCTGGCATATGTCTGAGACAGTATTTATCAGATAGTGTCTTTAAAGATTAAAAAAACAGTGTAAATTATAGATTTGCTGGGAAAGGGATGACATTTATGAAGTATGAATCTTTCTTGAAAGACAATACAATTGGCTGGCCTGATGGCACTGAGGGTTGAGGTGCTGGATGCCACACCTCGTGCTGCACCGGTGACCTGGGTTTGGGAACGGACTTGGGCCACCGGAGGCTGGCAGGGAGAGGAAGGATCGAGCATCCCATGAATGCTCTCCTTTCTCTGGGGTGGGTGGGTGAGGCACTGAACCACACTACTGTGGCACCTAGCAGAGCCGGGTGCACTGTAAGCTACAGACAGGACAGAGGGTGGAGTGTGGCGGGCATCTGCATATATCGTTGATGCCATTGCACATTTGGCTCTGGGGATCCACTAACAGAGGAAAATGGTGGAGCAATTGCATTGGCTGTGGCCGTGCCCTGCTCCCCTGGACCCATGAAGGCAGCCAGCCACTGGGTGTCCATACCGCAGAACCCTTTGGGGCCTGTCATTAGCTGGTCTGGTGAGTGGGCATATATAAATCCATACGACAGACCTCTTCCAGAATGCGGAGTGCGGCTGGCTGGTCGAGGCGGAGTGGCTGCTCTGCAAGGAGGAAAAAGTATTCAGTGATAAAAAGAAAGACAATACAATCCCAAGTGAAACTAGTAGGAATAAGCTGTTTAAATGCTAAGTATTTAAATGGGCAAGTTGTACTCCATTTTCCAGCTACAGATAACAAGGTGTCTGTAGGCTTTGCCCACAGCCATAAAAAATTACATTGTTCCGCCTGCTTTTGCCCTCCAGGTCCTCCAAACAAGCCTCAAGGTGGGAAGTTTTCTGACACAGGGAGACAATCTCCAGTGGCTCCAACTTATGTTGCCAGACCTCAAGTGAACTGGTGTAGGCTTCATTATTGCCTACCCGCCTGTTCAGAGTATCTACCAAGGAGCAGCGGGCTTTGATTTCTGCTGTGAGAGATTGCAAGGTGTCCTTGACAGATCCAAATTCCTGAAGTAACCTGCCTTCCTTGAGGACAGATGACCCAGAGCTAGCGTGACAATTTTTTTTTTTTAAGTTAAACATTTTTATTGTTTGAGTATAAAGAAAGGTACATATATGTATATATACATCAGATGTAACCTTTGATTGTGAAGTAATTGCCATACAGTTTACAATAAATAGGATAACATGTAAACATTTCATATAGTATCCCGTTTTAAAGTTGGAAGGAGACAGCTAGCATGCTGTTGTGTTAATTTATATTTTATTTCCTTTACATTTTGTTGCATCATAGAAATAATTTTCATTATTGTAAATGACAGAGCTGAATTTGTATGTTGCATTTTGACTGAAAACCTTTAATTCACCTTTATGTATTTGTAGATGAGCTAGCCTTACGGTGGTGTTAATAACAATAAAATAGTACACTGACACCTCTACCCAGAATGCCTGTGTCCTTATTATTGCTTAAGGTGTTTTCTTTTAAGGTTGAAGGTGCTGAGTGTTATGTGGTCTTTTAACTCCTATGTAAGCAGAGTCAAAATAACACCTTTATACATATCATGTCCCTTACACAACATTTACCCATTGAGTGAAATTGTGTGACTTGTATTTTGTGTCTTATAGGTAGTCAGCATATCTACTGTAAGTAGCATCTGTCAAACGCAAAAGCCAAACGTCCAAACATCTACAATCCACTAATAAGTAATATAAACTATGTACCGTGGATGCAAATGGTTAAGTGAGAGGCTGGTAGCCTTGTTTGTGACTATTACTAGCTCTGATGTGAGGCCTTTAGAAGTATTGTATTGCAGTTGTGGTAGGCGGAGGGTGCCATTGAGTTACCCCATGCTCTGTACTCTGCAGGTGATGAAGTGGATCATGTGCACCTTATGGTTAGCCCATGCCTGTTTTTGGTTGTTTAACCAGGGAATCCTGGGAGATTGGGATTGAAAAGTGTTTAGATTGTATATTTTGGAGAAATGGTGCCCAAGTCTTGCTGTATTTTGCTAGGGTGTCGGAGGAGATGTGGGACAACCTGTCATATTTTGCTAGCATAGTAATGTTATCAAGTAATTCTTTAAGGGTGGGAATTGTTGTGGATCTCCATTTACACACTATGAATCGCTTGATTTGTACACTAAAAAAGGATCAGGAAATCCCATTGACTTTTTGAGAGATGAAAGTCTGTAATAGAGGCCTTTGAGCCTAAGAGATATAAGTCTGCCACTAGCGGAAGCTTAGAATTTAAGATTTGTTGTAGTAAGTTATGGGCTAGATTCCACATATCTGTAATCTTAGGGCATGACCATAATATGTGAAAAAGATCTCCGTGCGTATTACCACATCTCCAACATTCATCTGAATTTGTTAGGCTTGCTGAAAATAAAGCTGCTGGTGTTCTATACCACAAAGTGTAGCACTTTATTTTGGATGAGTCTGCTGCGGGTGTCTCTAATAGGGTTATGTGCAGCTGCCCAGAAAGAATCCCATTCATTCTCTGGTATACCTCTACCTAAAGCTAGCTCCCATTTTCCTTTTGCTTTTTTGGTTTGATCAGGAATGCTGTCTTGTATAACTGAATATATAAGGCTGGTTCTGCCTTTGGTTTTCATTAGTAAGATATGAAGTGGGTGTGGATGGGGCGAGCTCTGTAGTTGTTTAACCTTTTTAATTTAGGGAGTTGTAGCCTCTCTGGTCTGCAGAAACTGCCAAAAGTCCTCTTTTGGTAGGTCATATCTTTTTTGTAGTTCTTGGAAGGATTCCATATCTGATGATTCTGGTATTAGTAAGTCCTGTATTGTATTAATCCCCTTCTTTTCCCAGGTTTTCTAATGTATTGATTTCCCCTCTATCTTGATGTTGTTGGTACCCCATAGGGGATTATATTTGGGGTGTGCTATGTCTGTTTTTTTTTGTATTATGTTTTTATTAGTTTGCAAGCAAAAAACTTACAAAACATAATATCCAAGGGAGGATACCAATACATGTTACAAAGCAGCCAGTACATCACAAATAGATATGACAACCCCTAAACTGGCACACAAAGGGGGAATAACCCAGGTAGGCATATAGTTAAAGTAATCCCAATGCATGCAGCTTATGGAAGAACCAAAAGCACCATTCTGTCAGACCCAATAAATACAGGGCCGATGGTGCCGTCATACACACATAAAAAAATGAGCAACTGGAGCCCCAGGAATACTGGCACTAAAAGATAAACACATTAGTGGTCCCTCATTCCATATATACTCTATAATATCAAATTATATAATATGATAACTTATTCCACCTTATCTTAGAGGAGAATTGTGTAGAAAAAGTCCATTAGACAAAACTTTTGCATGAAGGAGCAGAGTCAAACATAGATAAGGGCTAGTTCGTTCCAGCAAGAGCTTACCAAGCTCTAGTCCAAATCTAGGGTAGTGTTCATAATCTTCACACACAGATCTAAGATTCCCTAGAAAGAAAATATAGAGCCACCCTTATATCAGAAAATTGTCAATCCCAGAGCCTTCATAACTCACAGTTCCATTAAAGTCCAAGAAATCCCCTAATCTTCCTCCGAGGAGCCTTCTCTATCCACTCCGACCAGGTCTTGCTCAATAAGGTGCAAAAGGTTGTTTGCATCCGAAGACTTGGTAAATTGATAGACTTTCTCCTGCCAAGTTACTCGTAGGCACGCTGGAAAAAAATAGCTGATGCCGAATCTTCCATTGCACCTTGCACCTCTATTGAGTGCTAAATGCCAGGTCTGGAAAAATCCTCAGATAATCTTCCCCATACTTTAATTTGAGACATCTTCCGACCAACTGCAGCACACAATCATGGTCGCCAGCCCCTGTGCAGGCAACTAAGAAAGTTCTAGGCTCTGAGGCATCCCCCCATTACTCTCCTGGGATTAATCCTGTAGGCCTTTTCAATTGATAATGGGGAGTCCTCCTCTGATACACCCAATATACAATATAAAGGGCAGAAAAGATTTCACAAATAGCAAACAGTTCTTTCAGCCTGCTCAGATAGTCCCAATATTCTAAGATTTGTCTCCCGGGACAGATTTTCAAGCCCCTCCAGCCGCTGACGCAGAACAGAGTTCTCCTTAATTAACTTGGTTGTAGCGTCGCAAGCTTTTAACACAGAACCCTCAGTTCTTTGCATTGCCTGCTCACAAGTGTCCATTGTTGTCTCTAAAGCAGACACTCTTGGGGTCAAGGAATCAAGCGTCTTATCTATGTCCTGCACGGACCTGACCAGCTGATTCAGCGTAGCCTGTATGGTTCTGAGGGATGCTCCTCCCGTAGGCAGATCACTCCCAGCCACAGCTTCGCTGGTAGATGAAGGCTGCTCCTACTGTTGTTGTGGTGGTTTCTTAGGGGTAAAAAAGTTGGCTGAAGAGGCAGCATTTCCCTGATTTTTGCCCATATTGACAATCCGAGTAAATGGGGCAAAACTTCTCACAAAATAACATTAATTTATATGATTTTCAAGAAAATTCTCCAGGAGCTCTTTTAGGTAGCTGCTTCCTGAATGCTGCTCAGCAGCACCCCCGCTAGGTCTGTTTTAATTATCTTCCCTAATTTTTTCCAGGCAGTTATGAATGATGTTATTGTAACTAGTGAAGTGGGTGGTCTGTAGGGACTCCCATAGATGTAAGTGGTAGGCCAAAAGCCCTTTATCAGGAAATATTCTATTGTGGACCACAGGGGTGGGCATGAATCCGATACCTCACACAATTTCAGGGCTTGTGTGGCTCTAAATGTCAGGTAGTAGCCTTTTATTCATGGTAGTCCCCATCCCCCTTTGGTCCAATATGTTCTAAGTTTATTTCTGCTGAATCTAGCCTGCTTCCCCTCCCAAATATAACCTCCCAGGAGTTTGTCTATTCTAGTGAACCATGATTCATGTATTGTCATGGGTATACGTGAAATCAGGTATAAGATCTTTGGTGCGATAATCATTTTTAATACCTCTATTTTCCCCACTAGAGAGAGTTTCAGTGGTTTCCATCTTTCTAGATCTGTCTTTATCTTGGTAATAAGTGGTTCTAGGTTACTGTCTATAAGTTTTGGTAGTTTAGCTGTGATTTTAATTGCTAGGTATGTTATGTGGTCCTGTGCCCATTTCAGAGTTAAGGCTGTAAAGTGGTGTTCTAGGCATAATTTGTTAAGTGGTAACACTTCGGTTTTACTTTGGGTCATCTTTAGTCCTGACAGGCTGGTGAATGTTTTTAGTAGCTGGAGCAGTGGTTGCACCAAATTATGTGCGTCTTGCAGGATGACTAAGAGATCATCTGCGTACATTAGTGATTTGATCTCTATATCCCCTGATTTTACCCCCATTATGCTCTGCTGTCCCCAATGGCCTCTGCTAATGGTTCTATGGCTAGGATAAAAAGGAGTAGTGATCGCGGGCAACCCTGGCGAGTCCCTCTCCCTAGGGTGAAAGGTGTTGATAGTGTGGGTTGGTATATATAGCTCTGATCATATTGACAAAATTTGTTTTAAAACCCATTGTTTGCAACACTATATATAGGTAGTGCCACTCCACTGAGTCGAAGGCTTTTTCAAAGTCAATAGCCAGTACAGCAGCCAGAGTGGGAGAGGAAATTGATAATTGTATAACATCTAGTAGGGTTCTCATATGATCAGAGCTATATCTTCCTTTGACGAAATCCACCTGGGAGGGATGTATTAGGGAGGGAATGAGCTTTTCAAGTCTGGTCACCAATATTCTAGCATAAATTTTGCTGTCCACTGTTACAAGCGAGATAGGCCTATAACTAGCTGCCATTTCCTTATCTTTCCCTGGCTTGGGGAGAATTGTTATGGTTGCTTCACACATTGTGGGGGAAGGGTATCTGTTTCTTGTATTTCGGAGAAGAATCTCTTCGAAATTGATGTTGTTACTTGGAATAGAGCTTGGTAAAACTCTGTTGGTAAGCCACCCCCCAGTGCTTTTTTTTTCTTTAGTGACACAATGGCAGTTTTTATTTTGCCACTTGTGAAGTTCTAGTCTATGGTTGTTGCCTGTGCTGGGGTTATCTTTGGGAGGTTTGGCTTTGTTAGGAATGCTGTGAGGGCCTCGGGAATATTGTTTGTAGATGAGATATATAGTTGGGCATAAAAATCTTTCAATAAATCATTTATTTCTTTTTCTGAGGTCTGTGTTTTACAGTTCACAGCTCTAAAATGCCGGGGCAGGGACGGTACAGGATCAACTAGATACAATTTAAAATAAATAATCAGCTAGTAAGTTTACTTTTAATTTTTCCTACTGCATCTGCTAATCGAGCTCCACTTCACATGGAGGTGGGGCCTGACTGTACATGGATGTTTCCCTTTAAGTTCTTGGTCTCTCTTCTTGTGCCTGAATACAGCATATGAGATGATGTTCCCTCTCCTGGTAGCTTTGAATGCTTCCCATAAGGTGGCTGTTGATATATCCTGTGTCGTTTAATTTAAAAAGGTCTTCAGCGGCTCTGCTGAGCCAGTGACTGAACTCCGGGTCCATTATAAGTAGGAGATCCATCCTCCAGTTAGTTGCTCTATGGCTTACTGATCCATGTATCACATCTAATTGTAGTGGATCATGGTTCGATATGACGAGAGGTTTGATGGATGATGCTGTTACCATATTCATGATTTTTGGAGAGGTAAGCCACATGTCAATTCTGCTATACATTCCATGTCTAATTGAGTGGCATATATAGTCTCTAACTGCTGGGTTCAGTAACCCCCAAGCATCTGAAAGTGCTGTGCCTGACATCCATAGTGTGACTGCTTTAGAAGTCCTGGTACGAGGTTCCCTGGTATCTTTACTCCTGTCTATATCTGCCTCTTATACCAAATTGAAATCTCCTCCTAGCAGCATTGGGGCATTTTTATCATTGAATGAGACTGTTTGAGCTGCTAGGTTATGCAAAAACTGTGGTGAGTCTGTGTTAGGAGCAGACAGATTCCCAATCATAAGTGGACCTTGAGGTGTCTGGAAAAGTGCTAATATCCAACGGCCTTCTTCATCATGTTTAGATTTTGTTAGGTTCCATGATAGAGATTTATGAATAAGAATCGAGATCCCCCTCGCTTGGATTGGGCTGGGCTATGAACTTCTACCCCCACCCATTCTCTAACTAGCTTGATAGATTTATCATGAGATTGTTTTGTCTCCTGCAGTAGCGCTACTTGTGAGTGTAGTTTTTTAAGATGGGTCAGTACCTGCTTACATTTTATTGGTGAATTCAACCCCCTTACATTACAACTGTGGAGTTTCAAATCAGTCATTTTTGTTTTCTAGGGTGTTTATAATGAACATGTGGACTGTAAGGGGGAGAACGTGGCAGGTCTTGACTCTGGCCAAAGCTCCCCCCCCCCCAACCGTGCTTAAGAGTGGTACATCTCTTAGTTTGTATTACTAGGGTTTTGTTTTCATAGTCACTTTTTTTTTGTAGTTAAACTTTTTTATTAAGTTTTCATAAGATATACAGACAAACCTCTTACAGTACAGTACAATGTAAGGCTTTTTAGAAAAATTAAGGCAGCATATAATAAGTACATTACTACTATAGTATAAGGATCTTATGGTTTAAGATATGGCAAACAGTACTGGTCATATAATTGAAATATGCTTGACATTTGTAGTAAACTTAAACCAGATAGTATGATTAGATACGGTTTACATTAAAATGTTACATAATTATATATGATGATGCAAAAAGAAACAGAGTACATTCGTAAAAGGATTGTGAAATAATGAAAAGACAATTAAAACAGAGTGCAGGAAAGGAAAGATGTGTAAAAAAATTAGGAGGAGACAGAAGGAAACAATAGAAAAGGGGGAGAAAAGCGAGACCACGATGAGGTATCAGTAAAAGGGGAAAATCCATACGTATATACGTATAATATTACGTCCATACAATGGTGTTGGAAGATTTAGATGATTCCAAAAAATTAAAAAAGCCCTGCCAACAATTGTTATATATCATGAGTTAGTCAGATGAGATATATGTCATACGGTCCAGAGAGGCATATTGCGATAGTTGTTTGATAATATCGGGAAAGGTAGGGATTATGTTGGATCGCCAGTGCATGAGGATTATGCATTTGACTTGAAGAAAGAGTATATTTAATCATCTGCTCTGCAAATATGAGATTTTATAAAAGCAGTAATTAAAAATACCAAGAATGCAATGTTTAGGGTCCAGTGTAAAGGGATGACCTATCACTTTCATTGCAAATCTATGAGTACAGTACCAAAGCTTTTGTATGCAGGGACAGTACCATAAAATATGCAATAAATCCCCATTGGGGGGAATTGCAGTGTTAGCAGTTGTTATTGTTCAATAAACCCATTTTTTATAATACAACAGCAGTTCTGTACCGCAAATGAAGGATTTGGTTTGAATGAGGGAACTGCGTTTATCATTAAAAGATTTGTGACAGGAGAACCAACACCTGGACCATTGTGCATGGGTGATATTATACTGTAACAAAGTACTCCATTTGTTTTTAGTATTAACAGAATAGTCAGGAAGGATATCACAAATATCTTTATAAACAGTGCTATTTAAATTAATTGTTGTTTTTATCCATTTAGAGATGTACTTATCATACAGGGAATTGGTAGAGAAGAGTGCGAGGTAAGAGTTACATACAGTATGAAGCTGTAGATATTTCCAAAAAATCCCTATGAGAAAGATTCCATATGCCTCGTACGTCGGTATGAGATTTTAAATTTAATGACTTGGGTTCAAGTATATCCTGCAAGAAGAGAATACCCTTATTTTTCAAGGTACAACAGAAAATTGGGTGATTGTCAAGAGATATACGGTGGTTATCCCAGATGGGGATATAAGCTAAGGGTTTGGGGTTCAAATTAAAATGTTTGTGAATTATTTTCCAATAGACTATAGAAGCAGCTATGGTGGGGTGAGACTTTAAAGAAGAAGTAAGGGTATTATAAAGTAAAGAAGTAGCCACATTACCAGGACTTAAGGATGCTTCTATACTGACCCATAAAGGAGACTGGATGTTGGGTTTGTTAAACCATTTAATTGTTTGAGATGTACGGAAGGCCCATAAGTGAAAGTGAAAGGAGAAAGTCCAGAGGGGGTATTGCTAAGCTTAATGGAGAAAAGGGAGCATGTGAGGAGGAGGACCCTGTAAAGGCATCTATCCTAAATAGATACTTTTGCTCAGTATTTACTGAAGAGAAGGTAGGGCAGGGCCCACAGCTCAGCATCATGGACACAGGGGGTAGGGAGGTGAGCACTACTCCCTTCACAAAATAAAGGGTCCTACAAAGAGCTTGCTAAGCTCAGGTGGATATGCAATGGGACCTGATGGCATACATCCCAGGGTACTTAAGGAGCTAAAGGAGGAACTAGCAGAGCCATTAGCAGAATTGTTTAGTGAGTCTCTGAGCACAGGAGAGGTCCCAGAAGACTGGAGAAGGGCTAATGTGATCCCGCTCCACAAGAGTGGTAGCAGGGAGGAAGCGGGGAACTACAGACCGGTCAGTCTTACCTCAGTAGTGGGCAAGATTATGGAGGCACTCCTTAAGGAAAGGATAGTGCAACACCTGGAATCCATAGGGGCACAGGATCCAAGACAGCATGGGTTTACAAAAGGAAGGTCCTGTCAAACTAATCTCATAGATTTCTTTGACTGGGTAACCAGAGTGGTGGACCAAGGGGGAGCAGTTGATGTTGCCTACCTTGACTTCAGCAAAGCTTTGACACTGTTCCACATAGAAGATTGATAAATAAGCTGGGTAAGCTCAGGGTGGGTCGAAGTTGATCAACTGGGTGGCAAACTGGTTGAGGGCAGAAAACAGAGAGTGGTGGTAAATGGTATACAGTCAGAAGAGATGCAAGTCACAAGTGGGGTACCTCAAGGATCAGTCCTGGGGCCAGTCCTCTTTACATCTTCATTAGTGACCTTGCAGATGGACTAGAGGGTAAGGCTTGTCTGTTTGCAGATGACACCAAGATCTGCAACAGAGTAGATGATCCAGATGGGGTGGGCAGAATGAGAAGAGATCTGGATAAACTAGCAGAATGGTCAGAAGAGTGGCAACTGGGATTTAATGCAAAGAAGTGCAAAATCATGCACATAGGGAAGAGAAACCCTAAAGCCATCTATAGGCTGGGAGGGGAGTTGCTAGCAGTCACAAAGGAAGAAAGAGACTTGGGCATCATCATCACTGATGACCTAAAATCATCCAAGCAGACCTCTAAAGCAGTAAGTAAGGCTAGGGGGGTGTTAGGGTGTATTAGTAGGGGTATCACAAGTCGTAAGAGGGAGGTATTAATCCCTCTGTACAAGACACAGGTTAGCCCCATCTGGAGTACTGCAGTATTGGAGGCCACACCTTCACAAGGACATTAACCAAATTGAGGCAGTCCAGAGAAGGGCACCAAAATGGTGCAGAGACTGCATCAGAAGACATATGAGGACAGATTAATGGAGCTCAATATGTATACCCTTGAGCAAAGGAGGGAGAGGTGATATGATCGAGCATTCAAACACCTTAAGGGCATAAACAAGGTGAAAGAGTCTAACATGTTTAAATATAAGAAAAATAGCAGGACAAGAGGACACAGCATGAGATTAGAGGGAGGCTGATTAAGGGGGAATGTGAGGAAATTCTTTTTCACAGAAAGGGTGGTGGATGCATGGAATGGCTTACCACAAGAAGTGGTGGCAATGAATACAGTGCAGGGCTTCAAACAGGCATGGGATAGGCATAAGGGAGCAATACAAATGACTATGAATAGATAGGCCACTGACAGAGCAAAGGCCGATGGCACATTTATAAGGTAGAAAAAGAAATGGGCAGACTGGATGGGCCTTGCGATCCTTATCTGCCATCAACTTCTATGTTTCTATGTAAGTAGGCTTGGAACCAAGGAAGGCCACAGCCACCTTTTGACCAATGGGATCTAAGCTTATTACGACTAAATCTAGGTATTTTGCCCTCCCAAATGAAGCTGCCAATAATTTTATCTATTTTGGTAAGGAAACTAGAGGGAAATATCAAAGGGATATTGGAAAATAGGTATAATATTTTAGGAGTTATAGACATTTTAATGGTGGAAATGTTACCATTAAAAGAAAGTTTAAGTAGCTTCCATCTGTCAAGTGTTGTTTTAATATTGGTTAACAGAGGGGAAAGATTAGCGTCCCATAATTTATTCAGTGTTGGGGTGATCCGGATGCCAAGATAAGATATACCTTGGGGGGCCCAATGAAAGCCCAATGAATTATTCATAAGGGGACTACAAAGGGAATTCAGTGGTAGCATTTTAGATTTGTTAAGGTTTACAGCTAGTCTGGAGATGGAGGTGCAGTCATTTAGTAGTTTAACTAAAGGCTGCCCGGAACTTTCGAGATTTTCAAGTAAAATAAGGACATCATCTGCATATGAGAGAGAGGTATAGTGAGAGTTACCAACAGTGATGCCTTTAATTGTACCAGATTGACATAGGGACACAGAGAGAGGTTCCATGGCAATTATAAACAATGAAGGTGATAAAGGGCATCCTTGTCTGGTGCCTCTTGCTAAGCAAAAGGAGGGGGACAAAATGGAGCTTGTGAGAACTCGAGCTAAGGGGGGCTATACAATAGTTGAATCCAAGCACAAAAATTATTTGTAAAGCCAAAATGAGATAGCACCTGGTATAGATATTCCCAATTGAGGGAATCAAATGCTTTCTCAAAGTCAATGGCTATTGCAGCTGCAAGGGTTTTAAGAGTTTTTGCTTTATAGATTAAATTGAATAGTGAGTGAAGGTGATCTGAACTATTCCTATTTTTGATAAATCCTGACTGAGAAGTATGAA
Organism: Neoceratodus forsteri; assembly: GCA_016271365.2. Lineage (NCBI taxonomy): Eukaryota > Metazoa > Chordata > Ceratodontiformes > Ceratodontidae > Neoceratodus > Neoceratodus forsteri. The sequence continues at coordinate 1,084,900,423 of CM028131.1, read as the reverse complement.
TAAGTTTCGTCATTAAAGATTCCAAGTGGAGAGTTAATAATTTGGCAAAGATTTTCCTGTCAGTATTAAGAAGTGAGATCGGTCTGTAGTTTGAAAGAAGAGAGGGGTCTTTGTCTTTTTTCGGCAAGACTGTTATAATGGCTACTCTCATTGTGTATGGGAGTTTCTTTTTTGAGGTTGCTTCCTAGCAGACATTGACTAATACAGGACAAAGAGTGTCAGATAGGGTTTTATAAAAATCAGTGGGGAACCCATCACTGCCAGGTGATTTACCATTTTTTAATGAAGATAAAGCAGTTTGGATCGCCTGTAAAGTGATTGGTTTATCGAGCATAGCTTTGTCGTGAGGGGGTAGGTGGGGTAAATTCAATTTTTCAAGAACATTTTATATTAGGTTGGGGTTTGTAGTATCAGGTTGCGAGTATAGTTGATGGTAAAAAGATTGCATAATACGATTGAGAGGTGGTCTGTGTGTGTCTGACCTAATGGATCTTTTAGGCCTGCTATATGTCTCTGCATCTGTTGCGTTTTAAGCTGGTAAGAAAGCAACTTTCCGCATTTATCCCCTTGTTCTCAATAGCCATGTTTAATCCTAAAAAGAGCAAGTTCAGCATTCCTGGATATCAACTCGTTAATTTTAATTCTTAACTGTAGAATTTCCAGATGAAGCTGTGAGTTATGATTGGGTTTATTTAATTTATAGTATTGGGTTTCTTTTTCTTTAAGGGATTTTTCTAAATGAGCTAATTGTTGTTCTCTTATTTTCTTTCTATGTGCTGCATAACTAATAATTTTACCTCTAATAGTGGCTTTTAATGCTTCCCAGATAGTACCTTGAGACATATCTGGAGTGTCGTTAATAGAAAGAAAATCTTGAATCTGGGTTTTAATCCAAGGGGTGAATTCAGGGTCTCTGAGTAAAAGTGGGTCTAGATGCCAAAATGGGGATTTAGAAGAAGGTGGGCCCCAGAGTAAGTGCAAACTTACAGGGGAATGATCAGATATAACAATAGGGAGAATCACCGTGTCAATAGTTTTTTCAGTAATGAGGGGAGAAGAGAACCAATAATCAATCCTACTATAAGATTTATGTAAAGAGGAATAAAAAGTATAATCTCGTTGTCTGGGATGATGTAATCTCCAAATGTCAGAGAGATCTAAATCCTTCATAAGCATTGATGGAGCAATAATACTACGGGGTGGGCATCATGTGATGAGTTACTTCTGTCTAAATATGCTTGTAGTGCTAAATTAAAGTCACCACCAGTAAGAAAAGGTGAGTTATTTTTATTGTTAATCGTGATTTGTTGAGATAAATTATGGAAAAAAATAGGTGAGTCAAAGCTGGGTGCATACACATTCACAAACATGAGCGGACCTGCACTAGTGTTTAATAGAGATATAATCCACCTACCATCTGAGTCCCTAATGACTTTTATGGGGGACCAATTAAGAGATTTATGTATTAAGATATGAACCCCACGTTTTTTGGATAGAGAAGATGATGCATATACTTGACCGACCCAGTCCCTTTTAAGTCTGTCGACATCCTCTGGTAAAAGTTTAGTTTCTTGTAAGAAAGCAACGTGTGTTGTATGTTTTTTAAGATAAGTAAGTACTTGCTTGCATTTACAAGACGAGCTGAGTCCCTTGACATTCCATGAATGTAAGATTAGATCACTCATGGTACTAAGAGATAAGGTAATTAGTTACAGATAGGAATGAGGGACTCAATACCATTAAATTGGAGGATGTCACAGATTCAAAAGGGAAGTATATACAATAAACAAATGTATACAGGGCTATTAACTTGTATGGATTCAGGATGACTGAATATTTGTAATCATTTTGTCTCGCAGAGAGAGAGTATAGAAATAGAAATAGAAATATCAAGTAGTTAAACATTAGAACCAACAGACATCAGTTTAAACTCAGTAACAAGAATATTAATTCAAAACTTTTATGAAATGCAGAGCAATAAGAGTCGGTAAATATACCAGGACTCTCACTATACACTACTAGGTGTGTAGAGTAATTATTAAATCTCAAGATAAGGTGTACTATATAGTACTGACCTTTGAATTCCAGTAACTTGATGCCATTAGAGGAATGAGGAGATGGTTGGTCTGGTAGGGTTACTGTAACAACCCCCCCCAAAATGTGGGTCTCCCCCTCTCCCTTTCTTGGGTTACAGATCAAATACACCTTGATGTCGGAGGACTGTACCTGCATGAATAGAGTCCACTAGGCTCAGTAGATATATGTTTATTCCAAAATGGCATGAAGTGAAAAACAATAAGATTGTGAGGAAATTCCTTGCATTAGAATAAGCAATGTGGATGTATTTTACCTCCAGTAATTACTCATTATCTGTTTCCACCTATTATCAACTTTGGTAGCCTATATCTATCACCCACCTGATGTGTAACCTGACAGTTATCTCAAAAAAACCTGAAGAGAATGAATGAACTATCAGATCATGTAACAGAGTCCTTTATTATTATTATTATTTTTTTTTGGTGCACTTGGAGCAACTAGGGGGTAGTCAGGTCATGTAAGTAAAGCCACAGAATTCTTAGAGTTTTTAGATTAGGCTGGGACTTGCAGATATTTAAGCTTATGGGTACACAAGTTGCATTTAAAACATTTAGGAGAGAAAACTCCATAGTTTAATAACATTATCTGAGCAGTCAGCACTATTAAGATTCCCCTTTGAGTCTTATGGTTGTTGTTGTAAGGGGTATAAGAGGTAGTAGGTGGAAAACCCACCTCAGAGAGACATCTTACAGTCGGGTGGATGAAGCATCTCCTTGAGGCAGCTGCCATTAAAATCACTGTGTGCTTCAGAATGCAGCAATCATGAAGAGAGTGCCATCATCCACTCGAACCCTTGAAACCATCGCAGACCATAATCAAAACAGGACTTAAGAGTTGGAAGTATCTTGCAAACTTTCACTAGTACACAATTCAGGAATAAAACCCATACATACCTTTTGTCTTTAAAAACATATTTATATTTATACAGTTGCAGTTATTTAATTGAACTAACCCACTTGGACAGTGCTGTGCAGCTCCACGTCTGAGTTTACAGGCATTTTCAAATGTTTCAGATTGTATCTTAGCAGGTTAGCACAGATTTGGTATTATTATTATTTTTTTTCACCAGTACCGTAATTAAGTCTTAACGACTAGTGATATAGCTGCTGACAATACCTTCATGGAGGTGGTATTAGGTAGCTCTCCAGAGTAAAATGCAGAGCTGCAGTAACTATACCTCTGAAAAGAAAAGAACGAGGTATCGATGGGCTGATTAACAATTCACGGTTGCTCTGTGGTTACATTGAGATCAGGCGAGTACAACAAAAGAGTTACCTCGGTTTCATTAGACAACCTGAGGCAAAGAACTTTGAGTCTGTGTTAGAGAGTCATGTCTTCTCTGTGGTTGATGGGCCACACAGATTTCTTTGAGTTCTGTAATGGAGGTGGTTTGCAGACTGGCCTAAGTGAAGCCTTGGGTTCCATTTGTTGTGCTGCTTGTGGGTAACCAGCATTTCAACAGATTCTGGCACTGTTTCTGTCTGGATGAGAGCACTGGGTTGATTCAGCATGCTGGTTATTTTTGGTAAAGGTGGGTCAGTGTTTATTGTCTCTTTTTCCAGTACAGAGGATCTCCCTTAGACTACAACTGTTGGTTTCCAGATCAGACAGTACTGCGTATGTTTTTAACAGGGAAGTTTTTGTTGATTTCCACCTCAGGCTCCTCCTCGATCTCGAGCTCCATCTCCGGCTCATGATATCGATTAAGGTTCTGGCTCATTATCTGTTCTTCTGTGCCATCCACATTGCTGATGTGTTTGTCGAACAAGTTCTTTTTTCTCTGTTTCCTTCTGTTTTTGGAATGAAGTTCCCAGGGATTCCCTGTTAGAGTTTGATGAACAGTAGGACTCTGCATTCGGATATTTGCAGCTGGAGATTCTTCTCCTTCTCCTTCTCTTGGTCAGATTCTGGGGTTGGATCTTTTGGGTGAGCTGCTCCAGTTTTTATTTATGAAGTCCATGGCTGAAGCAGGTGTGCTGAACATCATAGCCTTCCCTTTTACGATGTTCTTTAGCTGTGCAGGATAACGGAGGGAGAAGGGGATTCCTAGATTGTGTAATGTATGCCTTAATAGGCTAAACTCCCTTCTATGGTTGTTCAGGTCTCTGGAGTAGTCAGGAAAAATCATTAACGTGTGCCCCTGCCAATTTAAGTGTTTAAGTTCTCTGGCTCTTTTGAGTATATTTTCTTTTCTTGGAAAATAAAAGAACATTGCCAGAATTGATCTTGATCATTCACCTGTTTTTGGCAAAGGGGTCAAGTATCAATGAGCCCTTTCAATGTCGAAGCGGGGGTCGCCTGGTAATTTTAGCACCTGGGGTAGTACATGAGATAAGAAAGAGGCACATTCCCCTAGTTCTGCTTCTTCGGGGAATCCAATAAACCTAAGGTTGTTCCTCCTATCTCTATTTTTGAGGTCATCAATTTTTATCAATTAGAGAATGAATCAAGCTGTCTTGCTGCTGTAGTTTGCCTGAATTTTCCTAGCAGGCCTGGGTGTTTCTTTCTAGTTTCTTTTCTACGGTCACTGACTTCTCCTCCGGGGTTTTTATTTTTTTCTGTGTTTATTCCATTTTGAATTTTCATGTCCTGCAGTTCGGATAAAAGTTGAAGGAACATTGTCTCTACCCAGTCGATTGAGATAGCTGGCATCACAGATTCCATGATGGGTGCAGCCATGAGTCCTGAGTTGTGCACCCTCTTAGTTGTTTAGGAGTGCCAATTTTGAGTTTGCTGTTCTTTTTTTCTGTGAAATGAAGTGATATTAATGCTCAGTATACTGTTCTCTAGAGAAATATAAGCTCAGTAGCAAAATCTGGCTTTTAATTATGGAGGATTTTGAAGGATGAGGGTCGAGAGAAAGAGAGCTGACAGAAAAGTTGCTGCTCACTCCATGAGCGCTAGTCACACCTCCCCCTAGCATGACTATTAGTAGTGGCCCGTGTCTTAGATCTCTTAGCTGCCTTATCCCACTCAAGAGTTGCCAAGGGGTGTGTGGCAAGGGGGTGCTATCTTCATGTCAGCATTCGTTTTTCGTAGATTTTTCCAGCAAGGTAGGATGAAGGTCTATTAAAACAACACCAGTAATTAAAAGCAGCAATGTACAGTTAGTTAAAAGATGAAGAAAATAGCAAAATTTGCAAGGCGTGGGCAGGAAAGAATGAGAAGAGTTGCTCACACTAGCAGCACATCACATGACTCTCCTTGCTGATAGTTAAAAGTATTCAATGTCATCACAGCAGAGCCAGCAAGTCATGCTGGATAAATCACCAGCAGAGATGACAAGTCATGCTGAGATTAGTGAAGTGCAGATAGGTTTAAAATACACAACCTGAGCTAATGCAATGATGGCATGCCTTGCTAAGGATACTCACACTGCAGAGCAGGCAAGTCATAATAAGAGCATCTTTTTAAAAACTTAGCCATACTAGTGCTTCAGAAAATTCCATGAAGCAGGTAACAACAGAAAGCTACAGTGAAGCCATAGTATTGCACAGACCAATATAAACAGCAGACACATCAAGTCATGCCATTCAGTGTGACATCATAGATTTCCATGAAGCATGATAATAACAAACAAATAAAGAACAGCCCTAATGTTAAAATAGACTATATTAACAGCAGAGCCATCAAGTCATGCCATTAATTATGATGTTGAAAAAAGCTAAGGCACAGTTTCAGTATACTATGATGTAAGCAGCCAAACTTTTTTTCCTTTTAACTTCTCTTTATTCACCTCACTTTGCACCATCACTCCACTCAATTGGATCCCCCCAAGCCTTCACCGTGTCTCTTACCACCCCAGGAATCTGCTCCTAGATTGACTCTCCTGCTCAGAGATCCTAGATAGGTATCCCGGTATACCCCCGGGTGGGGTGAGGGAAGGACTCCCCTTACCTTCCCCCAAACAAGTGTGGAGCGGGTGAATCACAGCGGAGTCTGCCTCCAGTGATGGCTGGTGATGTGGTCCGGCACTTGGAGGGGTCATCACCTAGGAGTGACAGGCTCCATTTTTCCTTTTTTCAGTAATCTTATCTTTACCCCCGCAGATGTCAGCATGCTAGGAGAGCCAATTGGGAAGCATGCGTTGAGACACAACTCCTCCCTGAGTTCTCGACTGTTGCTGCCGCTCCCCATTGTGTGTGTCCCAACCTGCATCATCAATCCCAGGTTCACCTAGGAGATCGCAATATAGCAGAGGGACAGACAGACCACCCTTCCCCAGAGAGGGAGAGTCACCGCTGGGTGCTCAATCCCTCTCTTCCCCTTCCGACCCCCAGCAGCCCGAGTCTGTCACTGAACCCGGGTCACCAGCGTGGAGTGAGGTGTGGCGTCCAGCGCCTCAACTCTCAGTGCCACCGGGCCGGCAAGCAGCCAAACTTTTCAGAGATAGCTATATACAGTAGTGAGATTTCATCATTTAGACCCAAAGGAGATAGGGTATTCAACATATGAATCGAAAAAGACTCTCTTTGGAGTAACTTTATTTTAGATCATCTCCTCTTACTCCTAAATCAATCTTTTCCACACCCACAAACATTTGGGATGCTGCTGATCCATGACCAGCTTCCGTATATTATGCCATGGTATATTTCTGATTGTTCTTTCTTATGGTTGCTTTATGTTCCCAACACAGATTTTTAGCACTCTTTTGGTGTGGCCCACATATCCTAAGCCACACGTGCAGGTTAAAAGGTATATTTAATACCCCAGTGATGCTACAGTTTATGAATTGCTGAATTTTGAACCTTTTTCCCAATCATGGGTGGTTAAACGTGTGTGTATTCATGATGTCTGAGCAGTGTACACAGTGGCCGAACTGAACTTTACCCATAGGGGGGATTCGGTAGCTAACTGTTCTGGTTTTGTATAGGTGGGAGAACAGCATGCAGAAAGGTATCCCTACTTTTTTCCCCTCCAGTAGGTGATATGTGGTGCCTGTTTAGGGCTGGAGTTTTGGGTCTAATTCGAGTATGTTCAAATGTTTTTTTATTATTAGACCAATTAGTGGCACCACTGGATTATATTGTGTCACAAAATTTGGGACATCGTCTATTTTGTTATTCACTCTGCATTGCAGAAGTGTCTCTCTGTTCAGCTCTTTGGCTGATGAAGCTGCGTCTATTAGAAGCAGTGATGAAAGTGAACAGGAATGCTCAGGAACTCTGTCCTGTACCTTTTTTGCAGCAGGAATGGAGTTCCTGTACTTCTTCCCACTGACACTGGAACTGAAATTCTTAAACCAGCAACATAATGACAGTTTCTGGGCCTATGACCTGAAATCAGGGTTTCTATAACAACATTTGACTTGTACAACAATGCTATTTTGCTAGAAATACTTCAATATCTCTAACTGAATCTACTAGTGTCTAAACAGATAGACATGTCTTCACACAGCTATCCTTCAGATTGAGGATCTTCATTCTGCATTTCATATTTGCCAATGCCTGAGTCCCTGTACTTCTTGTCTACCGCTTGCACCACTGATTAGAAGAGGCCATGGATAGCTCTCTCAGCAAATATCTTTGTCAGGTCATTTGAGGCTTCACTGTAACCCTCATACATCGAACACTCCCTTCTGGCACTAATAAATTGTCCTTTCAGAATATTTGTAATCACACTGTGAGGATGGCAGCTATCCCTTCTGAGAAGTGTGTTTCAAGAGAGTGGTTTCCTGTATAGTTTTGTCTCAAGATGACCATTTTCCTTCAAAATCAGGATGTCTAGAGAGGCTATTTCATTTTCATTTGCTAAATATGTAAACTTCAAATGAGAGGAGGTGGAGTTAATATATTCTAAAAAAAGCTGCAGTTCTTCGTAATCACAACTCCAAATCAACAGTCATCTATATATCATTTCCAAAGCTTGATGTGTGCTATGAATATATTTTGGTTTGCATCAAAGACATATTTATCTTCCCTGACTCCCATATATTGTGTACTGTATGTTAACAAGGTTGGGTGCACAAGTCATGCTCATTGCTGTGCCTTTGTGTTGGACATAATAGCTTTTGTCAGAGATAAAATAATTTGCTTCCAAAACAAATCTTGACAATTCAATAATGTATGTATTGTGTGGAGCCATGTTATTTCTGTATTCTAATGCTTTTTGTAAGGCTTCCAAGCCTTCTTCATGTGGAATGATAGAATAAAGACTTTAAACATTTATAGTCAATAGTCAATCATTTTCTGTGATCTGTACATCTTTTAAAGTAACCAAGGTTTTGTTTGTGTCTTTAATGTGTGATTGTAACTATGAGGCTGTTTTTTTTTTTTTTTTTTAATAAAAAAGTCCACAAATTTCAAGATGTGCTCATTGATTGAATCAATTGCAACAACAATTAGTCTGCCTGGTACTGGTATAATGCCTTTATGGACTTTCGGCAGTAAATAGAATGCCATTTTGTTTGGAGTTTTTTTTTTTTTTTTGTAATTCTTCTTTTTATTGAATTTTCAACTTATATACATATAAGTCACCAATGTTTACAAATTTACAGAAACATTCATGGATTCCTTATTATACAGTCAGATAAAAACAGCATTATAAAATTCATTCCCAGTGTGGCGTGTCATCTTATTTTACAGTTCTCTGCTTAGTTCAGCACAATACAACTGGACCGTGCCTTCAGCTTCAGGATCTAATAAGCCGATAGTCTGGGGTCCCATATAGGGCTCAAGGGGCCAGGAGTTACTCACAGATCCGCCTGTCTATTAGTGATACCAACCATGTGGTTTCTAGCCCCCATGAGGCAGGGATTTAATTTTGCAAAAGACTGTTCTTCACAAGTGCCGTGGTGCATCGGGTTGACACCCCCGGTAGTCTCCTCCCCCTCAGGATAGGAGGGTGGAAAAGCAATGGATGGCATTTGTTTACTCTATCTCCCGTTTCGGGTTACAATCTAGCTGTATCGATCGTTTGATTATACATGTCGTTCTTCTCCATATATTCATCCCCTCCCAAACCCCTTCTGGCCCGGACTAACTCCGGTGAGCCACTTTTATGTGCGTGCAGCTGCCCTACGGGGGACCAGGGGAGCCAGGCCAGGAGTACCAGGATGCCACCCACCACCATCTCTATTTGTGATCCTTATCGAAGTCCTGTGTTAGGATTTCTTAGGGTGTAAAGGTAGGGTCCTTCAACATGTAGTATATTTGCCAGCGCGTCCATCTGGCTTTGAATTTCTCTTCCTGTTCATTTAGGTTATGTGTTATTTTCTCCATGCTATAAATTTGTTTTGTGATGTCCCACCAGTCTTGGATGGTGGGGATTTTTGTTGTTAACCACTGTCTAGTGATTGCTTTCTTTGCAGCTGTTAGGAGCAAAGAGAGCAGGTATCTAATATTAGGGCTTCTGAGGGTTTTAAGGAAATTAAGAAACAGAAACATCTCCAAGGTCAGTCGGAGTTGTGGGTCAATCAACTCTTGCAGCTGAGCCTCGAGCTGTATGAGGAACACTTGGAGGGCTGGGCAAAGCCACATGACGTGAGACAGGTTAGCAAGCAGTTCCCCACACTGTCTCCAGCACTCTGCTGTGTTGTTTGGAGCGTAATGTCTTGTAACCACTGGGGAACGGAAGTATCGGACCAAGACTTTCCAGGCGAATTCTCGCCATTGATGTGAACTAGTAACTCGAGCTGAGAGGTTGCATGCCTGATTCCAGTCCTCCAGAGAGAGCTGATATCCTGTTTCTTGTGACCATTGTGTCACGGATGTCTACAGTGAGGTCATTTCTTGTGAATTAAGAGCTTGGTAATACCGCGGAGACCAAGTGGTCTCGCATCCCCATTCTATTTAACTGTACCTGAATTGAACTAACTCCGGTATCCTCTGGGTTCCATAGTGTCCGGGGAGACCTTCATATAGTGACGAATTAAGGTAGCAGGTAAAATCTTTGTGAGAAAGGTGAAACTTTCTCTGAATCTCTGCGTAAGTTCAAATGCTGCCTTGTGTCATTATTTGCAGCAAATATTTTAACCCCTGCCTCTCCCATTTCACGAAACCGTTATCCACCCTATTAGGGAGGAAGTCTGTTAGACTTGAGATCGGGCAGATGAGCGCCTGGTAGGGCGTTAATCACTGGGATTTTTTAAGCACGGACCAGTTTTTAATTTGTGCTGCTAGCCAGGGGTTAGGAGTCTGTTGGGCTCTTTCTCCCGATTCTTGCCGGTATAAGACTCTGAAGAAAGCCTGATCACTTATAAGAGTTTTCTCTATTCCAAGCCAGTGGGGAGCATAAGCTCCGGTCTGTCGGGTCATTATGTGTGTGAGGGTAGTAGCCTGTTGATAAAGCTTTAGGTCAGGAAGGGCTAAACCACCACACCGACGTGGGAGGGAGAGTATCCCCAGGCGAATCCGCGGTTTTTGGTAGGCCCATATAAAGTTCCTTATTAGGCGATTTATTTCTCGAAAGGTTTTTAATGGTATATATAGAGGGATATTTTGAAATAGATATAAAGCTCTTGGTAATGTTATCATTCTGATTAGGTCTACTCTCCTGGATAGGCTAAGGGGCAGGATGGTCCAGGCCTGCAAGTCCTGTTTTAGTTGCACAACAAATGGCGCATAGTTTTGCTTGTAATATTTTGTGGAGTCCTTTGGAATGTACATACCGAGGTATTTCAGTTTCTGCAGGTCCCACCTTCCTGGCAGGGCGTCTCGGGCACTCTGCATGGGGTCATAGTTAAAGGTGAGGATTTCCGTCTTGGTGAAATTAAGTTTGTAGCCTGATACCAAACCGTAAGAATCTAAGATCTGTCTCACAGCTGGGATCGAACAGTCAGGGTTCTGAAGATACAAGAGTATATCATCCACATATAAAGTGACACGGTGCTCAGTGTCTCCTATCCTGATCCCCTGGATTTGCTGGGATTCCCGGATTTGCTGCGCTAAGGGTTCAATGACTAGGGCAAACAACAGGGGCGATAAAGGACACCCCTGACGGGTGCCCCTTTGAAGTTGAAAGTAGTTAGAATGGTGCCCATTCACTTTCACAGAGGCTTTAGGGGCTGAGTATATGTTCTTTTTTTTTAAATATTCTTTTTATTATTCATAGTTTAACTTATATACAAATAGGTCTACAGTTATTACTTTATACAGTACATCTATAACCGGCCCATTATCGCCAACAACTCTAAGGGTTCAAATGCATTCCCAGTCCAATATTCAGCATTTTCCATATATTTCATTGCTCTCATGCAAATTACCATCTCAGTTAATCCCCACACAGAGTTCCACATGTATTATTGAGTTACAAATAGGCGCGCTCTAATTGCTCTTCAGGTCACCGAACCTTCCCCTTCTGCATCTGCTAGACCACTCCAATCATATTTTGGGTTCCAGATACTGCATGGTATTGGGGGGGGAGGGGGTGCGCCAGGCAGGGGCCCCACAGGGAAGGGGGACTATTCTTCTACGGTTAGACTCAAGAACCACTACCAGAGTCTAAGAATTAGGGCACAAAAGCGGGATCAATTAACATATAGTATAGTTGCCATCGTACCCATCTTACAGTAAAAGCTCTCACGCTCATTTATATTATATGTAATCTTTTCCATGTTGTGAATTTGTCAGGTGATGTCCCACCAGTCACGAATGGTTGGGGGATGTACTGTCAGCCATTGTTTAGTTATCACTTTTTGGCTGCTGTAATAAGCAGTGCAAGCAGATATCTTGTGTTGGGCCTCTATAAGGCTTGGGAACATAAAGAATAAGTAAACCTCTGGCGTTAACTGAAAATGTGGGTCAATAAGTCGCTGCAGCTGCTCTTCCAATTGTTTAAAAAAGCTAGAGAGCATCGGGCATGTCCAGAAAATATGAGTCAAATTGGCCTCCTGCTCACCACATTCCCGCCAGCATTCAGCTGACCTGCCTCGTGAGTAGTGCTTAGTTACTTTGGGTGATCTAAAGTATCTTATCAAAACTTTCCAGGCGAATTCTCGCCATTGATATGAGCTTGTGACCTTAGAGGAGTAATTACATGCCAGCCGCCAGTCCGCAATAGTCAGTTGGCAACCATACTCTTCCCGCCATTGCATGCGGACGTTTTCAGTGGCTATCTCCCCCTGTGAATCCAAAGACCGATAGTATATAGATATTAAGTGTTCCCGCTTCCCCGAGTCGTTCAGAGAGATCTGACATCTAATTAATGCTGAATAGTTTTCTGGGTCTCGCAAGCTTAGAGGTAAGCTCTCTATGTAATGTCGAAGTTGTAAATAGCGAAAAAAATCTCTATGCGGCAAGTGAAACTTTGCCTGAATTTCTGCAAATGACCAGGCTACTCCTTGCGTCATTATTTGAGGCAAGTATCGCAGGCCAAGGCCATCCAACCCACCAAATCCAGAGTCCAGCGTATTGGGGGAAAACTCCGGAAGAGCCTGAATCGGGCATAGGAGTGGCAAGCAGGATGACAGTTTATGAGACTTTTTAATTACATTCCAGTTTTGAAATTGCGCTGTCAACCAGGGGTTAGTGGTTGAATAGGCCATTTCTCTCGGGTTTGGACTATATATTGTCCGGAAGTAGGGAATATCACTTATCAATACTTTCTCTATGTCCATCCAGTGCGGATGTGAACTTCTATTTTGTCTTGCCATTATGTGCATCATAGTTACTGCTTGTTGGTAGTGTTTTAAATCTGGAAGTGCAAGACCTCCATCAGCTCGCGAAAGCGTCAACACCTTAAGGCTCACCTGGAGCCTCCGCCCAGCCCAAATAAAATTCCGTAGTAGGTGACTAATTTCTTTAAAGAACTTTTGGGGTACAAAAAGGGGGATATTTTGAAACAGATATAATGCTCTAGGGAGAGTTATCATCCTAATTAGTTCTATTCGTTTCAGTATGCTCAGTGAAATAACCGACCAAGCCTGTAAATCCTGCCTCAGTTGTGTCATAAAGGGGGAATAGTTATACTTGTAGTAATATATTCCTTCAGGGGGGATATACACGCCTAAGTATTTTAACTTCGTCAGGTTCCACCTGCCCGGAAGGACGCCCATCGTTGCTTGTGTAGGGATATAATTAAATGTAAGCAGTTCAGTTTTAGTTAGGTTTAATTTATAGCCTGATAATCTTCCGTAATCATCTAAGACTTGGCGTACCGTTAAGATAGACTGCTCTGGATTTTGTAGATATAAGAGGATGTCGTCCGCGTATAGGGCGATTCGATACTCAGTTCCCCCTAGTAAAATTCCCCTAATGTTAGGGTGTTCTCTGACGCTCTGCGCCAAAGGTTCTATGGTTACTGCAAATAACAACGGGGACAGCGGACAACCCTGGTGGGTGCCTCGTTTAAGTGGAAAGTATTCGGAATGATGCCCATTGACTCTTACACAGGCCCGGGGCGAGGAATATATATTTTGCAGGACTTGAATGAGGCCTGGGGGAAAACCAAATCGATGCAGGATGGAGTATAGGAAGGGCCATGCAACTCTATCGAAGGCCTTCTCTGTGTCAAGACTAATGAGCACCGCCGGGGTATCTGTACCGCTCATCTGGTTGACCAGATAAAGAGAGCGCCTGATATTATCAGTAGTAGTACGAGCCCTCACAAAGCCAGTTTGATCTTTATGAATTAGTACAGGGAGTACTTGATCCATACGATGGGCTAGGATGCTCATGAATATTTTATAGTCCTGATTTAATGCCGAAATTGGTCTGTATGACGCACATTCCTGTGGGTTCTTCCCCGGTTTGGGGATCACCGATATGGTTGCGTAGGACCAAGAATCTGGGGGTAGGTCACCCTGAAGTATTGAGTTAAAGACACGCAGGAGCGTGGGGAGAACTGATGACCTAGCAATCTTATAGAATTCCGCTCCATATCCATCGGGTCCTGGGGCTTTCTGGGATTTAGAATTGGCAATAATTTGCGCTATTTCGGTAGCAGTTATAGGCTGCATAAGGGCCTCTCTACTTTGTTCCTCTAGGGTGGGCAGGTAAGTGCCTCAATATATGTTGCAATGCTCTCTGGGGATGGGGCTGACTCTGGGTGTACAATCTCTTATAGTAGGCCGGGCAGCTTCAGCTCGTCGTGTGTTTAGAGGGGCTGTCCCCTACTGGGTGTCTAATACTACCTATTGTTGCTGCTTTTCTTTTCTCACGTATTTGGTATGTGAGCAAGCAGCATTAACTCGTCAACCTCATAATATCTTTGCTTCAAAATGCTAGGGCTATTTCGGTTTGTTGTATTGCGAGCTTATCTAACTCTTGCTTGGTGTGCTGTATCTGAGGAGGAGAATTGTCGCCCTGTTTATGTGCTAGTTGTAGAAAATTGAGGTTTCTTGATTCGGCTCTACGCTCTTGGCGCTGCCATTTCTTCTGCGCTGAATATTTAATGATGTGCCCCATTAGGACCACTTTTATTGTGTCCCAGTAGACCGAAGGACTTGTATCCGAGCAGGGTTATCGGTCATGATCTCAGAGATCTTGCCGGGGATGAACTCCCTAAATTCTTTTGTGCGTAGGTAGAATGGATTCAACCTCCATTGAGTACTTTTAGGTTGGCCACCTAGATCCCATAACGTACTCACAGGGGCATGATCTGAGATAGCTATATCCCCGATCTGAGCATCACATACCAGCTGCATATTTTCCACTTGGGTAAAGGCAAAATTTATCCGGGAATACGTGTGATGAACCGAAGAGCAGTATGAGTAATTTTTTGTATGTGGATGCAGCTGCCTCCAGATATCACACCACCCAATTTCTGTGACAAACCTCTTAAAGAAACTCTGGGTCCCAGACAACCTCTGTGGCCTCACTTTTGTGGAATCTAAACTTGGATCCACGAGCATATTAAAATCTCCAGCCATTAGTAAAATACCTTTGGTGAAATTCACCACCCTGTCCAGCAAAGGTTTCAGCTGGGCAATCGTGGTACCCGGGGGAAGATACACATTTGCTAACGTGACTTCCTCACCGTTAAGCCTCCCACGGGAGAGAACCAGGTGGCCTTCAGGGTCTGACCAGGTTCGTTCTGGTTGGTATGGAGTGTGGGAAGGAATGATAATAGCAACACCTCTACTTCTACCACCCCTATGAGGCGCTTAACACCTGACCACTACTCCAGATTTAAGCGACTTGGAGTGCTCCAGCGGACTCATATCGTCTCCTGGAGAAAATTATGTCCGATTTAGTTCTTTTGAAAGTCGCCAATGTTCTGGATCTTTTAATTGGGAGGCCAACCCATTTATATCTAGAGAGCAGTTTTAACTTTGGTGTATGCAACATGACAAAGGGTGAGGACACGGGTCCCCCACCCCACCCCCACTGGGCGCATCTGAGACCCATACTTTTCGTAAGGCTAGTGACCAGAGTAAGTTTGATGACCTATTAGAGAAACATATACACAAAACCATATAACCGTTCATAAAGACATACAACACTGAGTACAAACAAAACCTACAAGCCAACATAGCCACAATAACAGTATAAAACTTTTGGCACTTCCACCGATCTAGGCTATACTTAGATCGTCGGTAGGATCCAAGAGTCCTACCTGTGAGGTCCTCTATTGTCTGAGGACCATGGGCAACTAGTACCCAAAGGGATAAGGGTAGTTGGGTTTGGTGACTTTAGCCACAAGGACCGAGCTATAGGCTCCCCAAAGACCACTTATGCAAAAGGAACATCCTCCGAGTGGAGGAAGGTGGGAGCCACCGCGCCACTCACGCGCAGTATAGTGGCTACCACCCCTCCTCCACCGGAGCTCCAGTGGCCCAGACTGGGATCCCCTAAGGGGTCACAGCAGACATAAAACCCCCCATATATCCAAGTATTCTCGGACCCACAATATCCCTGTGAAATCAGGGTTCAAAGTTTTCCTGGGGGCCATATAAGTGCTTACCGGGGCTGGCAATTCACCTCTAAGTGGGAGACCCAGCCCTCCAGATATCACCTGTTAAATAGGCAGGGACAAGGTGGGTCCCACACCGCCAACCTCCCAGACCGGGTATAACATATCAGCCGCAAGGGCGCTTCAATTGGTTGTTGTGTCTCCATCTTTCATCTGGATGGGGGGGTACCATGTGACCTCCCAAAACTGCATCTCAGATCAGAACTGCAGAGAGGATTCTGAAACCTCCCAGGAGACAGAGCAGACCGTAGCAGTGCTGTGACTCCATATGAGGGTGGAATCATTTAGACTGCACCTCACCTTCACCTCTCTATCTACTCACTGGGGCTCCCATCCCCACATCCCATCAATCCGATTGTCTGAAATTCAACCCCCCCCACAGGATGGCTAGAGGATTATCCATCGAGGGTCCACCCTGTTTACCTGCTGCCACTCCCTCTCATCCACCCCATTCACCAGGCAGCTATTCTTATTTGGTAATAATGTCTAGGATTGGGGGGGGATCGGGGAGCCCATGTCACAGCCATCTACGAAATCTACCAGCTCCACAACCTGGCCGCAACCGGAGAGGTCCAAAGAAGCGGATCACCCCGACCTCAATGGCGGATACCAGCCCCCCATTCAAGCTCAGCAAAAACATTTTATTACCCACAGCCCCCCCCAACAGCTGGGAATCCCGAATCTCCTGACCATGACTCATTTATAATTAGTATACCCAACTTTCTCCCCTCCCTCCGTCAGTTCCAGGAGCAAGAATCCCCCGACCCAGATACCCAAACTCAGCTGTAGCAATACTAGTTTAGGGCTACTCAGCCCAAAACAGACCGAGGTGGGCCGAGCCTCCATTTCAGTCACAGTCGCAAACTAGTGGGAACCAACCCCCTCCCCCCCCCTCCGCCAGTGGAGCCGCACCTCGCGACGCAGGCCGAACCGCCAAATCCACAGGCAGACCAGGAGCTGAGTGTGCAACCCTCTCACCCACTGCAGCAGCTGAGCGATTGACAGGTGCCGGTCCACGATGGGCTTTCACCTACCTCCAACCCCCTCGTTCGTCCCCCCCCCCAAAACATCACATTAGCTCTGCAGATCCCCCAAAGCAACCAGGAGACAAAGGGGCGAAAAAAGAAAGGAAATAAGGAGGGAGAAGGGAAGAAAGGATAACCAACAGAAAAAAAAAGGGGAGGGATATGGTGCAGCATTAGGCAAACTTTCAAGTCCGAGGGGCCATCAGTCCAGACATCTGAGAGAAACAGTTCAGTTAGCAGAATGACCAAGTCTTCAGGTTAGTACTCCACTAGTACCTAGACCAGGGTCCGAAAGTTCCCGTGAATTAGCTCTCAATGCACTAACAACCGTCTGCATAACTTCGGCTCCCTGCTTCCTCCGAGCCTCTTGTTGTTCCACTGACCAGACTTTTTGCGCCAATCTTGCCAAGAGTGGGGTTCTGCCATTTATATTCTGCCCTGGGACATCTATCTTCCTAGACTGTAGCTCCTTCTTCGCCTCAACCGCGGACTCATATACCATTGGACCTTCCTTAAAATGAATCAGCAGTTTCGCCGGGTATAAAGAGCAGAATCGCACCCCTGCCCCTTTAAGGGCTTTCATTACAGGAAAAAACGTCTTCCGACGCGACATCACTTCTGGTGCAAAATCATTTTCGAAAAAAGCCTGCTGCTCCCAAAAAGTACTTTGCCCTGCTTCCACGCAGTATGCAGCACTGTTTCCTTCTCCTGATGTCGGAGGAATTTTATGAGGATGTATCGTGGTCTGGCTCCAGCAGGTGGTTTTGGGCCCAGTGAACGATGGACACGCTCCATTTCCAGGGTTATATCGTCGGGTAAGGTGAGGGTCTCTCGCAACAGTTTTTGAATAAAAGGGATAAACTCTGCTGGTTCAGTACCCTCCGGAAGGCCCGACAAATGTATGTTATTCCGGCGGCTTCTACACTCCGCGTCCTCTGCTCGTTGTTGCAAGGCCGAGACCTGTGAGTACAGTTGGGATATGGCCCTCTCGGTCTCATCCACCCTCTGGTCTGTCTTCGAAGGCTGTTCTTCAGAACCCTCCTGCCGTTTCTCCAGCTTGCTCAGGTCAGTTCTCAGCCCCACCACCGTAGACCGCATTTCCTTCCTGAAATCACGGATCTCGGCAAACATCTGGGTCATCTGCCTTTGTAAAATTGAGTTGGGAACCTGATCGGCCTGTACTGTACTGCGGCGGGAGGTCGACAAGGCCCGCGAGTCCCCACTATCTGAATCCTCCGGTTGCAATCTGTCAGGATCCATGCGGTTCGGAGACTCTGTTTTGTCCGTTCCTTTCTTCTTCGGCATTATCCCCCTCTTATCTATCCTGGCAATTCTATTTTTATTATTTGCTGTGGTTTGAGAGGTTTTTAATTAGTTTCTAAGGGGAGCCTCGAGCTCCAGGCTGCTCACACTCTCATGACGTCACCGGAAGTCCTGAGTATATGTTCTGAAGTGTTTGAACAAGTGCGGAAGGAAATCCAAATTTGTTTAAGGTACCATACAAGAAGGGCCAGGCGACCCTGTAAAAGGCCTTTTCTGCGTCAAGGCTTATTAATACTGTCGGTTCTCTAGTTTCTTGCATCTGGTGCACTACATATAAGGATCTTTTAATGCTATCCGTGGTAGTGTGAGATCTAACAAACCCCGTTTGGTCTTTGTGTATTAGTAGGGGAAGTACCTGGTCTAGGCGCCGTGCTAGTATGCTCATAAATATTTTATAATCCTGGTTAAGTACAGATATGGGTCTATAAGAGGCGCAAATTTGGGGATTCTTACCTGGTTTGGGTATCACTGAGATTGTGGTGTAGGACCACGATTGGGGTGGAGGTTCCCCTCCCAGGACTGAGTTGAAGACCCGAAGAAGTAAAGAAGCCGTCTGGGTGTTAGTAGTCTTATAGAACTCCGAGCCATAACCATCTGGTCCGGGGGCCTTCAATGATTTAGCCCTGGCTATAGCCTGAGCTACCTCTACATCGGTGATGGGTTGTATCAGGGCCTCCCTATGTGCCTCAGTGAGTGACGGAAGTGAGATTGAGTCTAAATATTCCCCCAACTGTTGTGCAGATGGAATAGTTTCTGGGGTGTAAAGGGTTTTGTAAAATGCTGTAAAGGCGTCCACAATGTCATGTAGCTGGGATAACGGTCGTCCCCCCTCGGGGTGCCTGATGGATGCAATAGTTGCATTCTTCTTCTGTTTACGCACTTGGTATGCGAGCAGATGTGTAGCTCGTGGACCCACTTCATAAAATCACTGCCTCAAGAAGGTCAGGGCAATTTCAGTTTGTTGCTGAGCTAACGCATCTAATTCCCGCCTGGTTTGTTGTAACTGGGGTAGGATTGACTCATCCCCCTGTTGGTGCGCCGTTTGAAGGAAGTGGAGAGTGTCCTCTAGTTTCTCTTTATATGCTTTACGCTGTCTTCCTAATTCCGCCATGTATTTAATTATATGCCCTCTAAGGACAGCTTTAATTGTGTCCCAGTGCACCGAAAATGTAGAGTCATGTGGAGGGTTATCTGTTATGATTTCTGTGATTTTTTCGGAGAGGAATTCTCGGAATTTTTTTGACCGCAGGTGAAATGGGTTCAGACGCCACTGTGTGTTTCTTGGCTGTAGACCCAGGTCCCAATGGGTTGTCAGGGGCGCATGGTCCAAGATTGATATGTCTCCCAGTTGGGCATCCCGTATAGTGCCTAGATTTTCTATTTGGGTATATACATAGTCTATTCGGGAGTAGGTGCGATGCACTGGGGAATAATATGAGTAATTTCTTGTATTCGGGTGCAACTTCTGCCATACATCGCACCAGCCCATCTCCGACACAAATTTGTTAAAAAACTTTTGGATGGCAGTTTGCTTTTGGGGTCTCCGACTAGTGGAGTCAACCCGGGGGTCCATAGTTAGATTGAAGTCACCTGCCATCAAGAGGGCGCCTCTAGTCTTCTGGACTATCTTGTCTAATAAAGGTCTCAATCTTGAGACTGTAGTGCCCGTGGGAGGTAAACATTCACCAGTGTTACCTCTGTGTCATTAACTTTCCCTTGGGCAATTATCAGTCGGCCTTCTGGGTCGGACCATGTGGTCTCCACCTGAAACTGAGTGTTTGGCGGATATAATAATAGCTACCCTCTCGTCTACCATCCTTGCAGGATGAATGAAACACCTGCCCTTTACTTAGTTTAGTTAATTTATTATGTTCAGCAGGGGCTCATATCGTTTCTTGGAGGAGCACTATATCTGATTTGACCTTCTGATATAAGCCAATGCCTTTGATCTTTTAATGGGTGAGGCAAGGCCCTTAATATTAAGGGACAACAACTTCAACAAATGAGAATGCATTGTATCGGATCTTTGTATTGTTTAGTGCCTGGCTTCCCGATCCCCATGAGCACCCACCAAAATCATGTAGGGCTTGTGACTGTACTTTGTATTGTGCAAACTCGGTGACTCTTTGACAAACACAACAACACCAACAATATGACAAACATCGGTCAACAAATAACAGGGGCATAATATGCCACCTAATGACCAACTTGGTCAACAGAACTTCTATTGGTACTTCCACCGATCTGGGCTGAGCCCTGATCTTAAGGCAGGGGTATAACCCTACCTAAACGGCCCTTATTATTCTGGGCCTTAGGTACCAAAGTACCTATAGGGAAAAGGTGAAAGGAGTAGGTGACTGTCATGGCAGGGTCACAGGCTCCCCTGGGGGCTGCAATGGTCATAGAGGGATTTCCGCCGTGTAAACGGGTTAATTGCCTTTCTTCCACTCAGGTGGGTATATCCTTGTTTGTGACCCAGCTACCACCGTCCTGCCACAGGGTCCCCCTGGATTGACGTAAACTCCGCCCATAAGGATATGTTTCCGGGCCTTCACCACTCCCACAAGGCTCCACAGATATATAGCCCAGTATCCCTGCTGTGGCTTCTTCTACAAAGGCTGCTGTTCCTGGTATCCAGGAGTATCTCCAGAACTGCCTTCCACAGAATTAACCATTCGCCTATTTCGCCGTGGCAACTCGTGGGGCCTCCCCCACCATAGATTCCTAACCTCCAAGGGGAGCGCCACCCCCTCGGACCTAGGATTAAGTCTACGGAGCCATATCCCAACAAGACCCGGCCGATGTAATATGTATAAATTGGTCTAGCCATGGTCCGTCCGTAATCCCCCCCCTCCACCCCCCTTCCTCTAATGGTCTTTTGAATCCTATCACAGGCTACCCTTAACATGCTTCTATGTGGACCTTTTATCAAAATTCTAGTCTGTGCATTCCTTCCAGTCTCATAAACTGCTCCGTTCAATCGGAGTATCCTCCACTCCCCATCATGATAGCTTCTCACCCCCGTGCCCGTTACCCCATTTAGATTATGCAGTAGCGCTTACCCAACATTGGTAGTTTATTCCATCATCTCCCAAGTCCTCGCTCCATTCCCCTTGACTATGCATGTGGAGCCCTCACCTCCGAGTTCAGGAGCCAAGGAGACTTGTGTTCATGATCCGTCTCACCCGAAAATGGAGATCGGAGCAAACAATGGTTCCACGAGGACAATAAGAGGGATGGCAATCCACCATTTCTATGCCAGCGGTGCCCATGTCTCCCCCCCACGAACATGCTTCTGTCGAACACAATGCCACAAAACATGCCAGCTCTTGGGTCCCATGTGAAACTCCCCCCTCCCCCTCCCCCCTCTCCTCCTTATTGCATTCCTTAGCGAACTCGTTGTAACCAGCCCCCAAACCAGTTCTCCGTGCTGTTAATAGAATTGCAGCTGCTGTGGGTAGGCCTACTCAAAACTGCCCATACCACCGCTATTACGAGTATCTCGTGACAGAGGCCTCATCCACGCTTGTCTGAGGGATTCCCATGCCCCATCCTAGAGTTGGCTGTTCCCACTTGAGTTCGAGGTCTGCAACATCTGGTGTCTGGTCCAGTGAATTACAGGAAGGAACCACCACGAGACCTCTCCATTTCTCCCGCTCTCAAGCTGGTCTCCATATCTGCCTCCCCCACCGAGCCTCCGGTAGAAAATTATCCAGCATCGCGCTTAGGCCTAACTGCAGTCGCTGCTCCTCCCCTCTCACCGGTCTGCATTGCGACTTGCAGTCATATGAAAGTGCAAGCGATCAGCTGGCTCAGCAATTGTCCCCACGGCCCACTGGATTCCCGGCAGCCTTGATCAGCCCTTTTAACCATCGGATAGGTGACCTCTACATCTCCCCAGTCCCCTCCCCCCCTCCGTAAGCCTATTCAAAGTACCGACTGCCACCTTGCACTGACGCCTCCGCACTCTACCCAGACCAAAACATAAAAGTTTAATTTTAATTTGAACTATAGCTGGACCTAGCTAAAATAGCGTTATTTAATATACACAGTCCACATTAATACTTGCAGGCAGTTCAGGTCTTGGGGACTGACGTAGCTTTCTCTGGTGAACCCTCGGCTCTAGATTTCAAAGTATTCACAATCGACTGTATTGCTTCTATGCCCTGGCGGCATCTGGAATCTCTCTGACCCGCATTCCATACTTTTTGTGCCAATTTAGAGGCAGGGGTAGTTGCAACTTCAGATCGCTGCTGTGGGATCTCCATTTTCCTCGTCTTAAGCGCCGCGACTGCTGCAGCTGCATCGTCAAAAGTGTGGGCCCCCTCCTTAAAGTGGATCACTATTCTTGAAGGGTACAACATCTTGAAATGCACTCCTGCCACTTTAAGTGCTCTCATGACCGGAATGTAGGCCCTTCTCTGAGCCATTACTTCTGGAGCGAAGTCGTTTTCCAAAAATAGCCTATGTGAGCCATAGAAGACTGTTCCCTGTCTCCAGGCAGTGTGTAGCACCTTTTCTTTTTCTTGATGCCTGAGGAACCTTATTAATAGAGTGCGGGGGCGGGCGCCTGATGCTGGCCTGGGACCCAGCGTGCGATGTACCCTTTCCATTTCCAACGTTATTTCTTCAGGTAGCTTCAACGTTTCTCTCAGCAGTTTCTGGGTAAATGGTATAATTTCAGTGCCCTCCGTTCCCTCCGGTAGTCCCGAAAGTCTAATATTATTTCGGCGGCCCCTGCTCTCCACGTCCTCTGCCCGATCTTGAAGGCCTCTCAGCTGGGCATGCAGTTGGACTATGGCACGCTCAGTCTCCTCGACTCTTTTATCCGTAGTAGTCAACTGCTCTTCGCAATCGTCCTGCCTGCTCTCAAGCTTGCCCATGTCGGTCCGAAGAGCAGTGACCGTCGCCCTCATTTCCTTTTGGAAATCCCGGATCTCTGCCAGCATTTGGGTCATTTGCCTCTGCAGGATGGAGAGAGCGGGACCCGATCGGCCTGCGCAGTGCCATGGCGGGAGGCCGAAGATGCCCGCGAATCCCCGCTCTCCAAATCTTCTTCTTGGGATCTCTCACCATCCAGGTGCTTTGGTGCTCCACGGGCGGAATCTCCTCTCCTTCTGGGCATTTTACTACCTCTTACTTTCAACGGGACGCTTTTATTTTACTTTTGGCTAGTAAAATTAAGGTAGTTAATCTGTACCAAAAGGAGCCTCGCGACCCAAGCTGCTACCTAGTGCATGACGTCACCGGAAGTCCCTTGTTTGGAGTTTTAACTTTTAAAAATACGGCCTCAGTATTTGTTATCCATTGCATTTTTAAGCTAGTATTAATGAGATGCTCTGCTCTAGCTTGAATTTCTTGTGTGGGGTCATATTGCAGTTTTCTATAGAACCGTTGGTCTGACAGCTGTATTTGAGCTTCGGTCATATATTCATTACATCCCCATAGCACCACAGCACCCCCTTTTGTCAGCTGGTTTAACAACCAATTCATGCATCTCACTAAGTTCTTTGATAGCTTGTCTTTCTACATTAGTCACGTTTGTTAACATTTTTATTTTTTAAAAGTTACTGAACTCTAGTGACTAAACTGCAGAAGGCTGAGAGGGTTGGGTTATTTGAGGCAGGGCAAAAAATTGAAGGTTTTCTAAAGCGGATTGGTTCATGATTTAGTGGTTCTACTGTAGTTGATTAATTATCATATCAGAATTAGTATCTCCAACAAATTCCCTCAACTGTAGACGTTTAAAACTCTTAAACAGATCTACTGCCACCTGAAAGTCATTTGATTGATTTGTTGGAGCAAAAGTGAGATCTCTACTTAATGCTTGTTTTTGATTTGGAGATAACTCAATATTTGTAAGATTTATGATTACCAATTGGGGGTCCTTGTCTGTGTTGACCTCCTCACTTGACCCGAGTGTTGTCTCCGTCTCAATCATTGCCTCACTCTCCTTTCTCTGTTGCCTCTCCTGTTTTCTCTTTCCCAACCCGCTCTTTGTTCTTCCCCTCTGGTTCTTTCTACAGGATCTAGGTTAAGTTCTTTTAGGTCTATGGATAAAAAATGTCTTCCTGCAGATTGACTTCTATCTCCCCTTCTGTCTTCCCTGTAATCACTGTCTGGTCCAGAGGATATGTCTTGTCTGTCAATACAGAACTCTGTATTTCCTTTTTTTCCTACATACTGTACATTTGTTATGTTTTGTCTCCCAATTTATTGCCCGTCACCATTCTCGGCCTGGTGCACGCATGTGGAGGCATGTGCATGCCATGGCTGCAGACATCCTCTAGCAACTTGCCACCCCTTCCACATACACTAGCCACCAGAACTCCACCCAGTAGCAGCAGAACTATGGGGGGGCAATGACCATCCCGAGAGAGCCCTACAGCTGCTCAATCCTGCTCTCACTCTCACCCCGTAGCGGCTCCCCAGAGACCTGAGTCCATTCCCAAACCCAGGTCACTGGTGTGGTGTGGTGTGATGTGAGGTAAGGCATCCAGCGCTTCAGCCCTCTGTGCCACCAGGCTGGCTGGAAATCTGTATTTCTAGCAGTGCCCATTTGAAAGCATTTTTTTGGACCATGCCAGGGGACAGAAACCATGATGAACTTAGGTACAGTTTGTAATAATGGTACTCATTTTTCTGCATGTTTAGCCATATATGCACTGAAAGTATCTATAACTCACCAGGTGAGCAGAGAGAGTTATTTTCTGAATCATTGTCGCAAAGCCACTGCTGCTTACAACTACCTTTTGCTGTATTCCTCTAGCCCTCCAAGTGGGTGAGCCTGTCATTTTTAATATATTCTTTGATACACAATAAAGCTTATTTGTTTAATGAGACAATGTGTTTTCCGTAGCTTATCTTTGGTGCTGACCTTAGTTCCTCTGAGTGGATCAACTGTGCTGCTTATTGAGAAAGGTGCAAAAACAAAAGTATAGCACAGAAAACAAAAAAGATTTAGAAATAAGAGGTTTTTAGAAGTTCTGATCAACTGTGTGACTTTCCCCGGCTTCTGCAAGCTCAGCTCACACTGTCTTACTCACTACAAATTAAAGAAACTGAAAGCAATGTACATCCTGCTCTGGCGATACACCATGTGACCTGAAGAAGCTCCCTCATGTGACCAGCCAGGTTCCCCCCTGTAGCATGGCGCTACCATCTAGCCTGCACCGGGTGGCAGCCAAGCACCGGGGAAACCCTACATCCCTCCCCAGAGAGGAGAGCTGCCTGCTGACTGCTCGACCCATCTCTCACCCTCCCCCCCAGCTGACCCCCCAGTGGCCCAACCTCACTGCTGAACTTGGGTCGCTGGCGTGGTGCGAGGTGTGACGTTCAGTGCCTCAACCCTCAGCGCCACCAGGCCAGCATGACTTTGTGATTTTATGCAATTAACAGGTCTATGCATTTAACAGGTATGCATTAATGTGGGATCTACTGTATTTGAGATCATTGAGCACACACCGCTCCAACAGTTTTCTGCTATGGGAACTTTCCCTTCATACAGTCAGGATAAATTGACTGGACACCATCAGGTAGAACCTTTTGAGGGGACATTGCCAGCAGGCCTCCACTTTCTTTGAGGATTCTTTCACTGGAACCTGTCTTCCAGAGACAAAGCCTAAAGCAACAGAACAGCACCACTTCATCTAGCTCCAGTGCTACCAGCAACACCAAACAAAACAAATTCTAGCCAATGCTGATAGGGCTGTGAAAAGCTACCAAATGACCAAAGTTGTTTTCTTGTTGGTGCCATATAGTGCTGTTTAGTCACAGTCATCAAAAACTGGCATGCTACTAATTCAGTCCTCTTAAATCTATTCAGTCAGAGTACATGCTGCTGCTGTGTGTGTGTGTGTGTGTGTGTGTGTGTGTGTGTGTGTGTGTGTGTATATATGAGTGTGTGTGCCCATAGGAATGTGATAGCTAACACAGACTGCAGCTCCACTGTCTGTAATCTGACACTAGTCTGACTATCAGAGGTTCAATATATTCCGGACAACATATACTGAGTTAACCCCTCGGTTGCTGAAATAAATAGAATAAATCTATTAGACTGAACTGGACAGATGATAGAAACAGCAGTTTAAAAGGTTTTTTTTATCATATCCAGAGAAGTTCTGAGGTACAATACAGTATTATCATCCCCCCTCCCTTCAGATGCCTTTAACAGAGAGCAGCAAATAACAAAAATCAGAGGGGGAGTGCACTATTTTGCTGCTGTGGAAGAATACTTCCAAATGTCCAAAAAGGCAGTTCCATGATCAGCCGTTTTAGAGCTACTCTGATCCCAGTAGTGTTGTAGGCTGCTCCCACAGCCCTAAAAAACAATAAGAAACTTGTAATATTCAAGCATAAGTGCTATTTATTAAAGGCAATACCTGATGTAAAAATGCTTAGGTCTTTGTGAGGGATCGTGACCATTTTATAACAGGTATTGCCTTTAATAAATAGCTATTTTTGCTTTAATATTACAAGTTCCATATTACTTTTTTTGTCTAGCATTGCCAGTATCACTGGGGCTAGATGAGGTGGTGCTGGTCTGTCTGCTTAAGAACATTTTGTTGAAAGTAGCACATTGAGCAGTGCAGCAGACCTTTTGTTCATGTTCCACCAGAGACACAGCCCAGACAGGAAAAGTACCTCTTCTGAGACTTGGGACCAATCCCCCACCCCAAGCCTGGCAAGTTCCTTCGAGCTGGTTGCAGCTGAAGCTGTGATGGGGAAAACTCCATCTCTACCCTTGTAATATCACATCAGGAGTACCCAAAGTTTCAGTTCTGGGCCCGTTGCTGTTCAGTTTATTTCTAAATAATCTCCCAATGACCTGACCAAGCCAGATTCTCTTGTATGCAGATGATGCTGTGCTGTTCTCTTGTCATGCCAGCCCTACCACCCTTGAACAACATATGCAGTCCAGCTTCATGGCAGTGGAATCATGGTTTAAAAGGCACAAGCTCCTGAAAAATTATAGGAAGACAAAGACAGTGCTCTTTGCCTCACCACATAATAAACACAGATCCTATCAGCTGAAGATCCACAACCACCCAGGTGAAGTACTGGACATGGAACACTCTTTTAAATATCTCAGGGTCACCCTGGACCACTCCCTGTCTTTCACACAACACATCGACCAGGTGGCTAAGGTCGTCAATTCCAGGATTGGCCTTCTGTACAAGCATAGACTATGTGTAATAGAAGAAGCCCTCAGCCTTGCTGTATCAAGCTCAGCACTATCGATCATCAACTATGGTCTAGTTGTGTATGGGGCAGCAACTGATACAGCACTTCTAAGAGTGAAGACATCGCTAAACAAAATCCGTAGGCTTCCCCTAGGTGCCCACCAATTAACACACTCTTGTGAGCTCTACACCCATACTGGCTGGCTAAACCTGGACAATAGGATCATGTATCAAGTCTCTCTACTGGCCAAGAAGACCACTCTGGGCCTCACTATCCCTGGGATGCTCAACCTCCTCCACAACAATGACAACACTAGGAACACCAGAGGAGCCAATAATCTATCCCTAAAAGTGCCCTTCCATCGGACCTTACTAGGCCAGCACTCCCTTTGATACAGAGCCCCCAAATGGCTGAACTCCCTAAGCACTGATCTACAATCCCGTACTAAGCTCAGTCAATTCAAGCCTAATCTTAGGGCTCATCTGAAGACCAGATACAACAAGTGCAATTGTGGATCCTTAGTCCCTCCTTGACCTCCTACCCGACCCTGGCACATACCCAGCACTTTCCAATTACAAATGGTAGTCCCCTCCTCATCCACTGGGGGCTCCCTCCCTCCCTCTAGTAAGACCCCTCTCTCACTGCCTGCCCTAATGAGTGACTCCCCCCCCTCCTTTACCCCTGCACTATCTGCACCTGCAACATGACAGGGTTGCCCTCAGCTGCTTCTGCTGTCTCTCCCCTTTCTAGCTCCTTATCCACCCCCTTTGCTTGACACACCTGATTCCCTGCTCTATTCTTTCTTTACTTACTGTCTTAATTTTGCTTATTGGTAACTTATAGAAATGGAATGTCTATGCTATGTAATCCCAATTTGTCAATCGAAGAGCTGTATTTAGCTGTGTCTGTCTTGTCCTGTCATAGACGTGGAACCTTTGTAAATGAGCTTTAGCTCAAAGGTGTACATCCAAGATATTTTTCTTTTTTTATTTATTTTTTTATTTGAGTTTTGGATTGATACCTATGAGCCAAGGGTTCTTTTACACAGGTTCCACATCATGAATACATAGGTTGGCACATACAGTGAGCAGTTTGGCATTGTATAAAAGTCATTAAACAAGTAATTGCAAATATACAAGTAAGACAAAAGATAATGAATGGTTGACATAGTATATGTACAGGATAAGGTAATACATTAGCTAAGGCAACAACTAGGCAAACTAGACTAAAGTAAAAAGGTGGCACCCAGCATTCACATAAAATAACAATTTTAAGATTGCAGTCAATGGTCTTGTCCAGCAATGAAAACAGAAAAGGAGGCAAGAAGTAGGGGCTTAGGTAATAGATGTCAGGGAAAGAGGACAATAGTGGGGACAGGATGAGGTAAGAGTGTGGTAGGGGGAGAAGAGGAGAGTGAAAAGGGAGAGGTAGGAGTAAGTAAGGTAGGGAAAGGTGAGGTGAAAATAAAGGCAATAGGAAGGCACAGAGTTGTAAGAGGCCAACTCTCAGTTAGGTGAAGCAGTCACAGGTAGCATGAGTCATTAGGAGCTGATGTAGATATCGATCAATCAATAAATAAATAAATAAAAACTACCTGGAGTTTTCCCTCCAATCCCTACCAATCTTCCAATTTAACCCTTTAGTTTTTAGGACAGGACAAGACTGACACAGTCCTAGTTAAAAAGAGTTAGCCCTCCCCATGCTTACATGGGGTATTACATGGGTATTTATATTCCTGGCCAGACAGCCTAGTCCATTAACTGATTTCATCAACTTAAGTACAGTGATGGTGTTAAGTTAATCATGGTTCTCCCAACCAGGGTATCTCCTTTGATGCATGGGTTGCGATGAAGTAGTAGCTACAGTTCACCGTCTGGCTGGTTTAGATCTCTCACTTCCTTCTGAAGGTCTCTGGTGTCAGCTGAAAAAATCAGCTGCTTTCTCTCTCAGGTCCAGTCAGGCCTCACCGACCTCCACATTCAGCAGACAATCTTCCTTCCTGCATAGGACAGTTCAGCCTGGAAGCCCGAAACGACATCCAACCAACCTCATCCTGGCATCTAGCCCTTAGTGTGTGGTGACAACCAGCACTGGTACTGGATGGGTGACTTCTCATATTCAGAGCTGCAGTCACAGTTAGGCAGCCTTCGTCTTCAGTGCAGCAGAGTGTCTCAGTTTGCCACTGTAGCTTATTAGCTTCAGTTCATGCTAAACTAGCAACTGATTACCTCTCCCTTCCACTGCAGGAAATCTGCTTGAATTCTCTTGTTTTTCTTTGTAAGGCAGATGCATGGCTTGTCTCCTCCGGCTTTCAGCTGCAGTTCTCTCCAATTGGCTCCTCATTGCAATCACACAGACTGACCCAGCTCCTGCACAGCCCCTGCTATTCACTAGGGGATGCAAGATCTCCATTTGTCCATGGAGCTGTCAGTCACTCTGGGGCAATACTGGAGGTCTGTCATGTGGTAGATGATTGACCAAAAAGCCACGTCAGGATTAAGTTCTCTGGTATCCCAGGAGCACCTCTGACTCCCCTAGCAGGCTCTACTGACTCATTGGATGTAATCTGATGCCTGACCCCAGTTGCTGTTGTGATGGAGGGTCAGGGGTAAAAAAAAGGGCATTGCCCTTTCCATTGTAGGGCAGTCATCCCAAAGTTCTTTCATTTCACAAGGGCTCCTGTACTTAAATATTATGCTGTGCCCCCTTGGGTCATGTGCACAGTCGCACTTGGCAGTTCAATCAGTTGGGGTGGTCAATCAGGGAATCCCCGCAGTTGTCAGGAGCACCAACGTGCTTGATCCATTGGTGGCAGGTGGCCACCATTGATGTGTGGTGGCAGCCACTTTTGCATGGTGCTGGACATACCAAAAATTCCTTCAGGCTCCTTTTCTTCTCCCACTCTGGTCCCTGCTGCAGCAGGTGTCTGATCAGGGGACCAGTGAGAGCAACAGCAGAAATGGTAGTTGGTGGCATGAGCTGCTCTGTAGAGCCA
This sequence comes from Neoceratodus forsteri, assembly GCA_016271365.2. Classification (NCBI taxonomy): domain Eukaryota; kingdom Metazoa; phylum Chordata; order Ceratodontiformes; family Ceratodontidae; genus Neoceratodus; species Neoceratodus forsteri. The sequence continues at coordinate 1,084,869,949 of CM028131.1, read as the reverse complement.
TCAAGTAACATGCAGTTGGGTGGGTTATAGCTGTTACACACTGCAACAGGGAAACATGTTATGTGTGGACAGTAACCTGTGACTGGGACTTGAGTATGAAAGGCATTCAGTAAGGGAGAGGCTAGCAGGAAAGCAGGGCACATTCTCCAGTAGAGGGCACATCTCTAGTAGAGACTGAATCTGAGACCCTTTCTCAGTGGACATACCCATTGTCCAAGTTTTAGCATCCCTTTTATAAAAAAAGAATATTTTTAGAGTCAAGTACTGGTGGTGTGCTTTTTGTGTCTGTCTGTTGCAGGAGACAAAGAAGTCAATGAGGCATTCATACCAAGGAGCGTCATGCAGAAATCAATTTGATTATGAAATGTGTATTAGGCTAGAGATGTTTTTGTTACAGGTGTCCTTGTTATGAAATGTGTTGAGTGCTTTCTTTACATTTTCAGGTGTTCAAATGAGGAGTAAATGAATATGAAATGTGATTACATATAGTACTAAAAGAGTAATGATACAGATTAGTTGAAGTAAGTAAATGTGTTTGGTATCTGGGGTCCTGTTCCCTTCCCTAGTTTCACAAGTTGTTGGGGCTACATGTGCCTACCTATTTCTCCTGAGTGTTCCCGCCAGTGTTGGTCACAGGTTGAGTGTGGTAATTTCTGGCACATCCTCACTGGCACACAGAGAGGGCTGGACACTTCTCCCTTAGCAGAGTTTGATGGTGTAGGTCCTTGTGAGGGACTGCAAGGTTTCAAGTGGAGGAAGTATGTAACAAGCTTCTCACTGCCACTAGCTTTGAGTCCAGTTACTAAATGATGAAAGGGGCTTCCTCAGTGAATCAGAGTTTGAAAGTGTTTGGATTCCAATGACAAGCAGAATATGTGACACTGTATCTGCAAATGTGAGCTCTTTAGAATAGGTGCTTCCTGCCCCACCCCTTCCTAAAAGTAGAGGGGTGAGACTGGAAATACAGTCAGTTCAGGAAGTGGAGCCTCTGAAAACTCCCTGCCCTTGGGGCAGGAAGAAGTGTTCTACTCCACCTATGCAGCATGTCCAGAGAAAGAAGGTGAGAAGGGGTCCTTAGGTGTCATCTTGCTGGAGAAAGCAGAGAAGAGTGGAGAAGTGAGGAGTTTCCTTCAAGAGAACTTCTCAGAACCATTGCGAGTCTGCTTCAGGTTCCAGGAGGATAGAAGAGGCGTGTTATGGGGGCATACAACTCTGAAGGGAAGTCCAGGAGAAATCCTCCATCATGCAGCCATCGAGTTTCCCTCACTGTGGGGATCACACATGTGTGTCAGGCTCTGTTGGTCAGATATATATAAGAGTTGCAAAAGTCATGGCACTTTCTACTTCAAGCAAAAAGATGCAAGGATCAAAGCAAAGTCTTTTACCTTGTTTCCTGTTTATTTTTGTAATCCCCCACCCCCAGCCCGGAGCTTACGTAAGGTGGGCAGGGGCTCCCGCTGTCCTGGGGGTACTCGCGCCTGGTTCATTGATGTGGCTGGACCTGATGCAAGCCTAGCTGTGACTGTGATTATTGTTGGTGCTAGTTAGGAACCAGGTGTCTAGCTAGAAAAGTGCATGCTACTGATTTTGGGTTCCTACAAAAAAAAAAGGCAGCTCTTCCCCTCCCCCCCTTCAAAAAGCAAGACAGGAGGAAACTGCCAGCAGGCAGGGAGGCTTTGGCTACCCCTTCCCCATGGCAGGAAGAAGAAAGGGGTGAGAAAGGCAGAGCTGGTGTGAGAGAGGAGAGAGTTTTGGAGAGAGCGAGAGAGAGAGAGACAGAAGGAGAGCAGGGTGGAGGAGCAGGAGGAAAGGGAATTGCAGGCCCCCCAAAGGAAACCAGAGGGTTGTTTTGGTGGTTTTGCCTGGCAAAAGCTCTGGGGCTGCATCCCTCTCCACCCCCCCTTTCAATCATAAGGAACAGGAAGGAGCCAGACAGCCACTGGGGCTGTGCAGGAGGGCCCTTCAGGTGGGTTGCTCAAAAGTACTGAGGCAGACTGTTTGGCCTGAAGGTACTGCAACCTCCCTGGGGTTTCTAGGAGGCTGCTGCATCAGGGATGGATCTTTCTGCCAGGGGAGAAGCCAGGGAGACTAAAAAGCACCAGGTGGAGTTGAACTGCTGTGCCCCCCCCCATTGCAAAGATCAGAGGAACTGAGGAGAGAAGGACTAACAGTCCTGCCTGGTGAAAGCCATATACAAAGGCCTGCGGGTGAATCTGGAAAGGCCAGGCAGATGAAAAACTACGCCACCCATTTCATGGGAGACGACGTGCTGTGGACTGCTGGGGTCATCGCCCTCTCCGGGCACTGTGAGTACCCTGAGCTGTAGCTCAGGGGAGACCATTGTTTTCTTTGCCAGGAGGGTCAGGAGGGAACTGTCCTCTACACCAGTTTATCTTTGTTTTCTTGGAACTTGTGCAAGCGTGTAAGGGCCCCAATGGTAAACAGCAGGCCTGCAGACTAAGGGACCGTGAGGTACCCACTAACTGTGATTGGTCTGGGTGAACCCAGGGGAAAGGGGGGAAGTGGGGATAAGTGAATGTTTGGTAACCAGGAGGATTTGGAGAAGTAGCTCCCAGTTCCTTTGTATTAGCTTGTAGTAATAAACTGGATATTTATTGTTCATCTGTTTCACCTGCTGTGTGTGTAAAGCCATTGTGGGGAGTGATTGTGGGTCTGGGGAGTCATCACGGGCAGTCAATAGAGGGAAGACCATTATTTATCCTGGGGAAATATTCTAACCTGTTCTACCCACAGGAGGTGATGCAGTGGCCCCAGGTGGAGGCACTAAGGCACCACAGAAACTATTGGTAAGGACCCAGGCCCAGCCCCTCGGGGAGGCACTGCTGAGGCCCCGGTCCCACCGAGGCAGCTCAGGTAAGTGGGATTAATTGGGAGGGGTTACATTTTCAAATTGCCAAACTTCACAGACAGAACAGCATCTGGGGGTGAGTAAATCCTGCCCCTGAATGCAGTTTTAGGTCTGTGAAGTTTGGTAATTTGAAAATAAAAAGGAAACAAGGTAAAAAAACATTGCTTTGGTCTGTGCATCTTTTTGCATTAAGTAGTGAATGCCGTGACTTTTGCAACTCTTGGACTAGTATTTGTCACTGGCACTGGCACCTGATCTTTTGAGCAGCTCTGGTGTTGTCAGTTGGTCAGATATATCCTCGTTGTCCAGGGAGGTCCAAGAAAGCCTGTCCTTTTACTGAACTGGGACAGAGGTTAGGGTGCTAAAGGGGGCCTGATTCAGGTATTGCACTGAGTAACATCAGCCTGTCCAATAAAGAGAGCAGGTGTAGAATCTGCACCTTAAGGAAATGTGTGTGGGCTGCCATAGCACTATAGCCTAAAGTCCACAAGTCCCTCTCTGAATTAAAAGTCTCATGTAGTTAAGTTATATGTAATGCCCTCTCCTCATTCTGGAATGAACATTACTAGAATGTGATGTCAGATCCAAAATAGTGTTGGCAATGCTGTACAGGCAGGTTGCCAGCTGACAATCCTAGGGTTAATCTCCAGAGCTGGGTCTGGTGCCACTGCTGGTGGGGGTGGGGGAAGGCATGGCTTGCTGTAGCAGCATAAGGTACACTCGTCCCTGGAAGTTGGCAGTTGGGTAATGGGGTGAAGAATGCACAGTGGCTGAAATAAGGTGCTCTGTCAAGGGGCATGTCTCCGTGGCCTCTCAGGTTCTGAAATTCAGCCAAGGGTGGAGGAGCCCTGGAGCTGACCCACCTATGAATGTGAGGACCTCACGGAGAGGGGAGAGTACCAAAAAAAGGATGAGTGAACATCAGGGTATTCATTGGTGCATAACCCCCATATTGGTCATCATGGAAATGTATGCCATGTAAATAGCTAAGGGAAAGCTCCCCTGCATTTGAGCTGAAACTACAATTAATTGCCTCTGTAACCAAAATGACTTTTGCCTGGTGAGTAAAATGCTACCATCAGTTGCACTGCAAACTTGCATAGACAATAGCTTTATTTTCTTGCTGGGAGATTGGCCTCTGAGTGGGTAGGATATATCTACTGTCTGGGCCCCTAACTGCTAATTTTCTTTGGAACCTATGTCTGCACCCCAATGTAATATGCAAGCGGGGGTCTGGTGTAACTGCAACATGAGTAGAGCTGGCCTGCTGGCACAGCAGTAGTGCTACCACTTGTGACACCAAAGACCCAGAATTGGAAGTGATCCTGGGAGTTGGAGGGCTTGGGGAGGAGGATTCAGTATCCCAACAACTGCTCTCCTCCTCTGAGGGAAGGATGGGGAAGTCGCCGGCATGGTACTGACCTCTGTGGAGGCCGGCGGTCCGACCGCCGGGACTGAATCTGACTGGGAGGCATGTCAGATGTTGGACATGAGCATGAATCACATCAATGCATGCCATGCCTCCCTGGGGAGAAAAACAGGAAACTCCCAGGCTGCAGGATGATGCCTTCTCGCAGGCCCCACATCCGCCTACTGGGTGCACTGGTTGAATCCAAGCTAAACTCCTCTCAGGCAAGTTGTGGTCACCTGGGAGGCTCCACCACAGAGGGTAAACCCTGGGACACTGTAGACCGGTTTGGTAAGTCCCAGAGACTGCAGAGTGACAGGGCTGTAGCAGAAGCAAAAGGGGGCAGGCTGGGCAGGGGCAACATAAAGCATACTAAATAAAAAATAAACTGTAACATAAGGTTACATGTGGCTTTGTGAAGGGGACATGTACCTTGTGAAGCTGATGCTGAAATAAAGAGACCTTGTGTGCACCAAAGCAGAGAGAGATCTGCTGGGTCTGTGTGACAGTGCTCTCTCTCCCTAGGGAGAGGCCTGTAATTATAATAGGGAATTTAATATATTTCCCTATGAGCATGACTCTAAAGACTGGTGAGGACATTAGATTTGTTATGGGATGAGAAACATTATATGCAATAATTATCAGTAATGGGACCTTCTAGCCTGCTGTCAAGTGCCTAAGCAGTGACAAACTATGAACATTTTAGTTTAATAATAGCATTGTCAATCCAGTAATTAGGTTACCTTTGTTTTTATTTATTCTTTTAGTTTTTTTTTTTTGGTCTGGAAAGGAGGACTAGGCAATTCTGTCTATTTCCAGCCTTGTCGCTTGTCGGGGTGGGTTACAGATAGAAACTAACTGAAATTGAACCAGATTAAGCTGTTGGTGGTATTTTTAGTGAATGGGGGAAATCTGGCTAGGACACTGGGGAAATTCCCCTACTGTTTGTGAGCAGTACCATAGGATCTCTATCGTCCACCTAAGAAGCAATCAGAACAGTCAGATGGGACCTCGGTTTAATGTCCCATCTAAAACCCTAATCTAAACTAACATACTATTTGCCAGCAGATTAGGCCTTATGGTCTATCAAGTCTGCTTGAACTTTAGATCCTTAGTTGGGTGCCGAGACCCTCCCATCCCTTGTGCTCCAGAAACCCGTATCATCCATCCCCACCCCCCTGGGACAGGACATCATCTGATACATCCACTTTCTGTGTCTGTCCCATCCTCTCTTGAAGCCCTCCACTGTGGATCTCTGAACTAGCTCACAAGGCAGTGCATTCCAAGGGTCCACCACCCTCTCAGTGAAAAACCTCCTCCTCTTTTCCCCCCTTACCCTTCCACCTTCCAACTTCAAACCATGCCCTCTGGTGATACCTCCCTGCTTTAGTCTAAAGATCCCCTCCATGTTTACCCTATTTATTCCCTTGAGGTACTTGAAGACCTCAATCATGTCCCCCCTGTCTCTCCTCTCCTCCAGTGAAAACAGGCAGAGCTCCTTAAGTCTGTCCTCATATGTCAAATCCCCTAGCCCTCATATCATCTTTGTTGCCTTCCTCTGTACCCTCTCTAGGAGCTGTATGTCCCTCTTTAAGTGTGGTCTCCAGTACTGTACACAGTACTCAAGGTGTGGTCTAACCAGTCCATTGTACAGCGGCAGAATCACTTCCTTGCTCCTAGAGGTGATCCCCTACGATGCATCCCAACATCCTGTTTGCCTTGCTAGCGCCTCCTGCACTGCTCAGAGTTATTCATACATGCATCCACCATGACCCTAGGTCTTTTCCCTATTGAGGCTTCCAGCACCTCCCTCCCAGGGTGTACCTGTGTTTAGGGTTTCCCACCAAGATGCAACACCTTGCACTTGGTAATATTGAAATTTAATTTCCATGTGTGAGCCCAGCTTTCCAGGGTGTCCAGGTCTCCTTGCAGGGCCAACCTCCCCTCTTCTCCCTCAACTACTGCTCCCATCTTGGAGTCATCCGCGAAGAGACTCATTTCACACCCTATACCCTTCCTGATGTCCGATATGTATGCATTAAACAGGATCGGACCCAGGACGAGCCTCAGGGTACCCCACTACCAACCTCTCTAGGGTTCGAGAGTCCCCACAGACCACTACTCTCTGAGTGCGTCCAGCTAGCCAGTTTTCAATCCATCTGACCATCAAAGGGCCTACTCCTAACCCCATCAGTTTCTCCACCAGACCATTGTGGGGGACAGAGTCAAATGCCTTGCTGAAGTCCAAGAATAATACTTCCACAGGCTTACCCCTGTCCGTTCTGATGTTACCCATTCATAGAACTCCACAAGGTTGGTTTGACATGATCTACCTGGCACAAACCCATGTTGCCGACTATCCAGACCTCCCACCTCCTCCAAGTACACCCCCAATCGTTCCTTTAGTATACTCTCCATTAATTTTCCCACCACCGAGGTCAAACTGATGGGTCTATAGTTACCTGGTACTTCCCTCGACCCCCCTTTATGGATTGGTACCACATGTGCCTCTCGCCAATCCCTAGGTACCCTCCCTGTCTCAAGTGACCTGCTGAAAAGCTCCTGCAGCCAGTATGTCCGCCAATTCCCATAGTACTCGGATGAATGCCATCCGGCCCAGGAGATTTATCTTTCTTTAGGGCCTTGAGGGCTAACCACACCTTTTTGCGGAGATAGCATCATCCGCTCCTCCACCTTACTGGCCTTTTATCTTTACCCAGATGTGACACCCCTGGGGTACCTCTCTCCTCTTGCTCCATTTTTGTTGCTCCCCTGATCCCACTTACTGATGTTTCTATCCCTCGTGCCTTGCTTTGTAGATATCCCATCCCCTCCCTAGTGAACACAGAGGCAAAGTACTTCAAATACCTCTGCCTGGTCCTCGCCTCTTCCACCCACCTCCTTCTGATCTCAATCTGCTGAGATGGCCCTTGTTTTTCTCCACTCCCCAATGTACTGAAGAACCTTTTCCTCCATGTATCCCTTTGTGCCAGCCGAGCTTTACTGACTTGCTCCCCACCATACGGGTGACTTTTCAGATGCAAGATGGTATATTTCCTTATCCCTATCCCTCTTGTTGTTTTATATTTTTGTAGGCGCCTTCTTTCTCTGACTGCTACCTGTACCTCACTGGACCACCAGCATGGTTTATGTGACCTTGCTCCTTACGCTTCAACTTAGTGCAGATCCTGACTGCCTCATGAAGTCCCCATTTTATGACCTCCCATCTCCTTTCCACACTTGTCATTGAGGTAATCCCCATCAAGTGATTCTTGAGAATATTTCCCATGCCCATGAACTGCCCCCCTGAAGTCCACTGCCAGTGTCCTAGATCTCACCCCCCCTTCCCCCATGCTTATTTGAAACCAGACAGTATTGTGGTCGTTCCCAGTCAGGGGGTCTTGTACAACCATGTCCCTTACCAGATCCCCATCTGCCAGAACCACATCCAGTACATGCCCCTCCCTTGTGGGCTCCATCACATGCTGTGTTAAGAAAACATCCTGGAAGCCATCCAGCAGCCTCTGCTCCTTGGCCTCCTTAGAGGACATGGTTCCCCAGTTTGTACCTGGCATATTAGGTCCCCATCAACACCACTCCTTCCCTTTTGGTCCACACTGGGCAATGATGTTGTCCAGCAAACCATCCTCTAGAACCTCACTCATCCCGGGGGCCTATATGCTACACCCAGCTTGACCTTATTTCCTGCTGAGGATCGTAGTGACCCATAAGGCCTCCACGTTTCCCTCTGCCTCTTCTACCTAGCAATTTCTATGTCATCTCTAATGAACATAGCCACTCCACCCCTCTGCCCTCCTTTCTATCCTTCCTGAGCATAGTGTACCCTGTACGTTTAGGTCCCAGTCATGGTTTTCTATGGTCCATCGCCCGTGACTGCCGCCACATCCCCCCACCCCCAAACAGCATGGCCTGGAACTCTGGCAACTTGTTTCCCAAGCTCCTGGCATTTACTAACACCAACCCCACCCTTATCCCTGATTCTCTTTGTCGAACCCCACCCAGATTCCTTATACTTCCATCCTCCTCTGCTCCTCCTGAAACCTCCATCCCCAATCTGTTTCCCCTTCCCCTTGGGCGTGAAGGCTACTCCCTCATCTGGAGGAGGGCTTCTGGTCAGCCCTCCTTATCCCTTCCCCCTCACAAGTTTAAACCCCACCTTTCTTGTATGTAGTCAGCCATCCCCTGTTTAAGGACTTCCTTCCCTAATGGGGCAAGATGAAACCTGTCCTTGGCATATAGTCCCTTATCCTCCCAAACTCCATTCCAGTTCCCTAACACCCCCAACTCTCTCTTCAACTTCACTTCCTGAGCCAGTCATTAACCCTGTGAGCTTCATTTTTTTCTCCACTGAGGCCTTTGGTACTGGCAATATCTCCAAAAGGAAATGTTGCATCCATTATCCCGACAGACTCTGCAAGTTCTTGGAACCTTGCTTGGATTTCCAAATGCTATTTCCTCTAGATCATTAGTTCCCAAATGCACCAGGAAATCCGGTTTCCCTCCACAATCCCTAACCATTTCATACACCATGAACTTTGCTCTGTGCAGTGTCAGCCCAGAGATACACACTACCTTCACCTGGCTATGGCATCCACCCCCCTGTTCCTCCCACTGGATACCCCTAATCATCGAGTCTCCCAATAACAGAACCTTAACACCGCCATCATCCTTATGGTTACCTCCACTATGCCCGTTCAGCCCCCCTTCCCCTTTATCCATGATCTCACCTGTGGGAGTCTTCTGCCTTACTAGAGACCCCTTGTCACCCTCCCTTTGCCTCCCTGCTATTTTGCCCACTTAACTCAAACTCCCTCTGAATAGGTGTCCCCTTTAACCCTCTCTTATCCGAACCATTTATCTTGGCCCTGATGGTTTCTCCTTCCCCCACACCGCCATCCTCCCCTCTTGTAATAGTACCCCTGCCTCCAGAGGCTCTCTGTGGGTCCCCTTTAGCTAGGGCCCCATCCTTGGTACTGACCCCCCTGCTGAAAGGGGGCTTCTCTCCCACCTCCTTGTCTCCCAGTTTCTCTCCAATCATGCTCTCCTCTCTCATGTCTGGAATATGTTGCATCTCTCCCATTTTGGAACATATATGTTTCCCTTCTCTCCTCTGGGACTATTTCTATCCTTTCCATTGCCGTGTGTCAGATGTGCCCTATGGGTATCAGACTCCCCCGGCCTCTGTATAAGTTTTCTCATTTCCACCAACCCCTTCCTCCCTCTAGGTTGCTTAGTAGCTCAAATTTATTGTGACACTGTATGTCAGCCTCCATCAAGTAACCCGAGATTCCCTGACTGCACCTCTAATCTGCCCTCTTCTTCCTCTTGCTCTGTTCACCTTAGAGCTCCTTCCCACAGTCTGCTGTTTTAGGCTTCCGCACAACAGCCCTCCTGACTCTTCCCTCCACTATCTTTGTATTCAGAATGTTCACCCTGGCGCTTTCCCTTAGCATCAACTTCCCTATTTAAGGGTCCTCTGTCCCTAATATCCCCCTCCTGCTTGCTGTAACATAACGTCCTGTAATTTCAGAGCGTGCCCAGCCTCCCCTCAGCCCCACCCTTCTGCTGCCCATATCCACACCCCTTATCCTTGGACACCCCCACCAGCTCTCCCAGCGTACTCCTTAACCAATATACCTCCCTCCTGATACAAGATAACTGTCTACAGAGTGGGCAGCCTCCCTCTCTCCAGGCCCAATTTAGAATTATTGCCATCCCACAGCCTGTACAGCCTACAACCCTTCCAAAGATGCCTGCCGTGGTGGAATATGGCCACCCTGTTTATCCCCCTCTGTTTATAATGGCACACCCCCTTTTCTCAGTCCCTTTCCCCTGGAATACAGTTTCTCTCTATACTGACTGTAGTTATTTACAAACCCAATTTCAACCCCACCAATAAAGTTCCAAAGTCTCACAAACACATACAGTCCAGTGTGTGTTCAGTCCCACTAACAGTGTGTGTAAGCAGACATCAGGTACCGTATGATGTCACAGGCCCACCAGCTGCTGTTGCTTCAAATTTCAGTCCTAAACAGAAATACTCAGCCTTCCAATCCCAACCCCAGTGGTTTTCAGTATTTAAGAAAGCCTACAAAAACAGGGTGGGTGGCAGGGCTCTACCAAACACCAGGCAAACAACACATTTAAATTTCCCTCTAATTAACCCTGACAAACAACTGTCCCCAAACCTCAAAAAGTTACAATATCACAGCCCAAGTAACAGTTCTAATTCAAGGTAATAATTTTTACCACATAGAGCTAATTTCACTTACAAACTATTCCAATATTTCAGTTAAAACATAATATAAACCCAGACCTCTGTCCAACCAACCTGCTGCTTTGAGTTCCCAAGTGAACAAAGAATCTAATCTAATCTAATCTAATCTAATCTAATCTACTCTAATCTAATCTAATCTAGTTCTAGGGACACAAGGCACTCACAAGCCCCTAGAGTTACAGAAACTGACAGCTCACCATCCTCTAGTCATTCCTGAATGCTTAAAATACTAAAATACTGTTGTTAATAAAATATGTTGGGCAGAATTACCATAAGGCGGTGCTTTTTTTCCTTACTGCCCTCTTTCTTGATCACTTAGGCCTAGTAGTACTCATATAGTGCACTTTGGGATTTGAGTAGCTTCCGATAGATAGTCTTCCTAGCCGTTTCCAAATCTGACCTCCACTCTGACAAAGCTAGGATTTCGGATACCCAGTTGGGTTTTGGGGATTCAAGGTTGGATGCTGGGATCTGAATGTTAGATTTTTGGATTAGACCCTCACATAGTTGGGATCTGACCATTGGATTCCTCAGATCAGATTGGATCCCATGGTTCTGAATGTATCCATACATGGGATCCTGGGTGATTGGATCCAGGGTCAGATGCCACCAGTATTTGATGGTATCCGAAATCTGGTAAAAGGGGGTGGCATCCGACTTTAGTGCATACTGTCAAAGCACTGCTGCTAAGGCCAATAACATTTGGATGATGTAACTTTAGCAACTAATCTCAAGTTGTTTCCAACTCGACCTTTATACAAACATATTTATTTAAAGTATCCTTTCAAGGTACACGGATATACTGTACATACTGTGCCTGTTGTGATAGAATTCATTTTTTATACTTGTGTATGTGCTCATTATGCCTATTTTTAGTAGGAGAAGAATTGTGCCGTGACTAAAATGACATGCTGCTTCCCAGAGAATACTGCAGTTCTGACAGCTGACAAAAAACTCAATACAGTATTATGTTTCATCATCGTTTCAGTTTAATGAGAGGTAATTTGTTACAAATAGATCTTTATGGTCGCAATAAAACAAAATGTTGTTTGTTTTTGTGCCAGCCATATTTACAGTTGGTATGAGGAGGTTCAGTAAAGAGAAAGTACTGACAAAAATACTGATGTACAGTGTCATAGTCTGACGCTGACCTAAGTTGATAAATGTTTCATTTACAGATTTTGTTTTCTACAGTTTAGTTTGCATAGGTTTCTGTTCGTTTTACTGATAATTGATGAGCACAATACAGTACACCCCTCAACCCTTGCATGTTTCAAGCCTGAATCACCAAAAGAGGGCGCTTTTGACTTGCAGAACTAGAAAAGAATAACTGTGGTGGCCAGACTTCGCTTGCATTTGGTTTAACTTATGTTTGCATAAACACTGGCCAAGCTCCTCCTAGTTCCTTAATACATTACTGAACGCTGAGCAAGATCATCAAATAGGAAGCTATTTAAGGCTCCTCTCGTTGCTGCTACTGTTACTGAACTAGGTGACCATACATCTCAAATGCTAATTATAAGGAGGGATATCTGTCAGTTGGTTTATCTGTCAGAGATCCTTGGTCCAACTTGGAGAAGGTTTAGTCTCACACTATACTTTAATGCTGCTATTCAAATGAATTTATGATGTTTAAGTAACATGAAATGTTTGTATTTCTATATGCACTGTTCTCCACTGAGTGTCATTAAGTGCTTCATTTAACTGCCCCACTGCTGTTTTTAGTATGATAAACTACAGCCTGTAACTTCATGTTCTTATTTTTATCATTATGTTGTAAATGTTCCTCATCCCCCCCCCCGGGGAAACATCTGAAAACAAGCTGTTCCCAGCTCAGTATGCCTCTCCTAGTAAAACATTTGAAATAACTAAATAAATAACTAAAAGCATAAAACACTACTTCTCACAGTGTTCTATAAACATAAAGTGCTACTTCCCACTCTATAAACATTAAACCCTATATCCCATAGTGTTTTAAGCTTTTCTCTCAAAGATTTACGTGCCAAATTGTCTCTATTCCTCTCCCATATTGAGGGCCATTGTCAGACATTTCAGTGGCAAGAGCGGGGAGGCTGAGAAGCAAGAAGGTGAAACTAATAAGAATTAATTCACATCTGCAATGTTGAACTTGTGATAGGTGTGTTTGTGTTGGAAGCGATGTAGTTTGCTACAGGGCAAAGCTCAATAAGGAAGGTCCTGTGACACATGTCATAGCAAGGCATGCCTGGGCCGTGCACGTGGCACTGCCACCACCTTTAGCAAACTGATGCAGTCTGGTAATATGCAGTTTGGGGGCACATTTTGGAGATACTCCAATTGATCAAGCCACAATGGCCTCAGCTCTTGGTGGGCTCAGTAAGGAAACCATTACAGTAATTCCTCTGTCACATTGGGAGCCATAACCAGCCCAGGTTTAATGGCATAGCACAGCTTTGTTAACAACACACCACTTGTAAGACAAAATCTGTCCAGAGCTGATAGAAACATAACATAACATAGAAGCTGACAGCAGATAAGGACCGCAAGGCCCATACAGTCTGCGCATTTCTTTTTCTACCTTATAAATGTGCCATCGGCCTTTGCTCTGTCAGTGGCCTATCTATTCATACTCATTTGTATTGCTCCCTTATGCCTATCCCATATCCTGTTTGAAGCCCTGCACTGTATTCACAGCCACCACTTCTTGAGGTAGGCCATTCCTGCATCCACCACCCTTTCTGTGAAAAGAATTTCCTCACATTCCCCTAAATCGGCCCTCTCTAATCTCATGCTGTGTCCTCTTGTCCTGCTATTTTTCTTATATTTAAACATGTTAGACTCTTTTCACCTTGTTAATGCCCTTAAGGTGTTTGAATGCCTCGATCATATCACCTCTCCCTCCTTTGCTCAAGGGTATACATATTGAGCTCTGTTAATCTGTCCTCATATGTCTTCTGATGCAGTCCCTGCACCATTTTGCTGCCCTTCTCTGGACTGCCTCAGTTTGGTTAATGTTCTTGCGAAGGTGTGGCCTCCAGTACTGCATGCAGTACTCCAGATGGGGCCTAACCAGTGTCTTGTAAAGAGGGATTATTACCTCCCTCTTACGACTTGTGATACCCCTACTAATACACCCTAACACCCCCCTAGCCTTACCTACTGCTTTAGAGGTCTGCTTGGATGATTTCAGGTCATCATTGATGATGATGCCCAAGTCTCTTTCTTCCTTTGTGACTGCTAGCAACTCCCCTCCCAGCCTATAGGTGGCTTCAGGGTTTCTCTTCCCTATGTGCATGATCTTGCACTTCTTTGCATTAAATCCCAGTTGCCACTCTTCTGACCATTTTGCTAGTTTATCCAGATCTCTTTTCATTCTGCCCACCCCATCTGGATCATCTACTCTGTTGCAGATCTTGGTGTCATCTGCAAACAGACAAGCCTTACCCTCTAGTCCATCTGCAAGGTCACTAATGAAGATGTTGAAGAGGACTGGCCCCAGGACTGATCCCTAAGGTACCCCACTTGTGACTTGCATCTCTTCTGACTGCATACCATTTACCACAACTCTCTGTTTTCTGCCCGTCAACCAGTTTGCCACCCAGTTGACCAACTTCTGACCACCCTGCGCCTACCCAGCTTATTTATCAATCTTCTATGTGGAGCAGTGTCAAAAGCTTTGCTGAAGTCAGGTGGCGACATCAACTGCTCCCTTGGTCCACTACTTCTGGTTACCCAGTCAAAGAAATCTATGAGATTAGTTTGACAGACCTTCCTTTGTAAACCCACACTGTCTTGGATCCTGTGCCCCTATGTATTCCAGGTGTTGCACTGTCCTTTCCTTAAGGAGTGCCTCCATAATCTTGCCCACTACTGAGGTAAGACTGACTGGTCTGTAGTTCCCTGCCTCCTCCCTGCTACCACTCTAGTGGAGCGGGATCACATGAGCCCTTCTCAAGTCTTCTGGGACCTCTCCTGTGCTCAGAGACTCACTAAACAGTTCTGCTAATGGCTCTGCTAGTTCCACCCTTAGCTCCTTAAGTACCCTGGGATGTATGCCATCTGGTCCCATTGCCTTATCCACCCTGAGCTTAGCAAGCTCTTGTAGGACCCTTTCTTTGTGAAGGAGTAGTACTCACCTCCCTCCCCTGTGTCCATGGTGCTGAGCTGTGGGCCCTGCCCTACCTTCTCTTCAGTAAATACTGAGCAAAAGTATCTATTTAGGATAGATGCTTTTACAGGGTCCTCCTCTCACATGCTCCTTTTCTCCATTAAGCTTAGCAATACCCCTCTGGACTTTCTCCTTTCACTAATGTATCTATAGAAAGTCTTGTCACCTTCTTTTACTGTTCGTGCTAGTGTTTCCTCAGTTTGGGACTTTGCCTGCCTTACTGCCTTCCCTCCCTTAGGGCAGTTTGGTATGCCTCCCTATCTTCATCCAGCTGTGTTCCCTTATATTTCCTGAAGGCCAGCCTTTTGGCTCTGACCTTTTCTGCTACTGTATTTGAGAACCAAAGTGGTTTCCTTCTTCTTTTGCAATTCCTTTTCTGTCTAACACAATGAGATGTTGCTTCAAGTATTGCATCCTTAGTGCTTGCCCACTTTGCCTGTACCCCTCACCTGTGTTTCTTTTTGCCAGGCTAGCTTAACTCTGTTGGCCATCTTATCAAAGTGTCAGCCCTCTGAAGTCCCATATTTTTGCCTTGGAATGGGATGATTTAGATGTAGTAGCCAAATTGAACCATACCATGTGATGGTCACTGCCCCCAGGTGACCTTCTACCTGGAGATCTGTGATCCCTTCCTGTTAGTCAGTACTAGATCTAGGATAGCCCTGTCTCTTGTGGGTTGTTGTACCAGTTGTTTGAGGCCCTCCCTGCAGGAAATCCACTATGTGTCTAGTTCTGGCAGATGTTCCTTCTGGTATTGACCAATCTGTATCCGCATGTTGAAGTCTCCCATTATCAGAACCTCCCCTTTAGCTGTCATGTTTTGTATATCTTCTAACAGTAATGTGTCTATGTCCTCCCCCTGGTCTGGGGGCCTGTAGACAACCCCGGTTCTTATGGCCGTCCCATTTCCTGTTTCCAGGGTGACCCACAGTTCTTCTGGCTCCTAATGTGTATTCTGAATTTCTATAGCTTTGATATTTTCATTGACATACAGGGCCACTCCCCCCCCTTTTTGCACCTCGGTCTATTCTGAACAATACATAGCCAGGTACTGAAGTCTCCCAAGTGTGGTTACTGGTAAACCACGTCTCACTAATTGCTACTATGTCCAGTTTAGCCTCTGACAAATTTTGCCTGCAGGTCTGGGATCTTATTTCCCAGGCTGTGAGCATTTGTGTACATGATTTTCCATTGGCCAGATTTCGGTGTGTTAGTTGTTTGGTGAGGTTTGGCGTTACCCCTGCGCGTCGTATGGGGAGACAAACCTTTTTTCTTACCTGGTGATGCAAATGAACTGCAAACATGCTGAATCCCTGTTTGACCACTAGCTGAGGGGGGAAGGGTGTTCTTCTCATTTGACGTATGGGGTGCTGCACCCCTTCACCATTTGCTAGTTTAAATATTCTGCAAAGACGCCAAACTTCTGCCCCAATGCACTGACTCCTCCTTAGTCAGATGCAGTCCATCAAATTTAAAGAACTTTCGCTCCCAGAACTGTTGCCAGTTCCCTATAAATCTGTGTCCTTTTTCCTGACACCAGCCCTTGAGCCACATGTTTAGCTCCCCTATCTCCCCTTCTCTGACCTTCCGTCCATCTGCCCCCCTCTCCCAGACTGGCAGGATCTCAGAGAAGGAGATGCCAGATGAAATGGATGATAGTTTGTCACCCAGCCTGGTCAGGTGTTCCTTGGTCTCCACAACTGACCGGCTGGTGAGATCATTAGTCCCTATGTGTACTAGGACATCAATGTTTTCTCCTGCTTTGTGAACAATTTTAGCAATGTAGTCAGTGTCTCTCCATGCTGATGTACCTGGGAGACATCTGACCATTACCCCTGGCTTGAGATGGGTATCAACTCCCCGAATCATGGAGTCTCCTATGATCAGAGTTTTTAGTTCCTTTTGCTTTTTTGTTTTGGTTCCTGATTTGGGCGAGTTTTGTTGTGTTAGCTCCTGTGCTGCAGTGTCCTGCTCTGCAGTGTCTTCTGCCTCTTTGTTTGATTTCAGAGATAGAGGCAGATACCTGTTTGTAGTGTTTATATGGTTTGTGGAGGTGATATGTTGGAGAGAAGAGAGTGATGGGGCACCCGATTTGCCCCTCCTAACCACCTGCCTACCTCCTGGACCAACTACCCTCTGCGGTCGAGGTTTTTCTGTTGGATGCTGGGGCAATGGCGGGTGGTTCTTATAATGTATTTCCTCTTGAATATGAAGTTTGAGGCACACAATCTCTGCCCATGCTGCCTGGAGCTGAGCCCTAAGATTTCCAATGGCCCAGCATGTAGGACAGTGTCCTAAATCCTGTAAGACTGTCCTTCTGAAAATTGTTCCACAGTACCTGCAGTTAATGATACCCATTCCAGATAAGTTGGTGGGTTTATAACCTAGTCAGAGTAATTAGAAGGAAGAAAATGCAAGTAATGGTTTGTTTGTGTTTTGTTTTTGTTTAACTTGTTATAACAAGTTAAATTACTAGTGCCCCTGTAAATGAGCTCACTTTGTGGATGCCCCACTGATCCGCCCTCTCCTGCTCTGCCACAGGAAATGTCACAACTGTGGTACCCTATAAAAGGAGTGTAGTGTGGGGTGGTTGGGGATGGGGTTGGGTGGCTGGGCCCTTCCCCTGCTGAAAAAGAAGAACCACGGATGAAAGAACAAGGAGGTAAGAGCAGAAACAATCAGTGAACAACAAATGCAGTAATCCTGAAAGCTTATCCTAATGTTAGATAAAACTGTAAAACCTGTAAAGCACCACCTGTAATAATTTCAGAGAAGATATACGCTGTAAGAAACTTTGCTACAGAGAAAAATAAAGCAATGAAATGTTAGCAACAAACAGTAGCAATCCCTGTGAGTAAAAAATAAAAACAACACCACACAGTAAATCTGCTTAGCCAAAGGAAGTCTTAATCCTTTTCCCTTGCTCTGGTAAGGTTCTCTACTTTGCCTTTCAAGCAGTCTTAGAAGGAAAGAGCTCAGGTGAAGCTAGGTGCCTTGGCCAGCAAACCAAGACTTCTGATAGGGCTGTGACGTCCTGCCAAGTGACCAAAGTTACATGTGTGCATAGAAATTATGGAACGCCAGGGTATAACTTGGCCATGTTTTGGAGGTGTTGTGGCAAATTTTCAACATGGCCTTTTTGGGACCCCTCCTCATGAACAGTGCCAGTGTCATTTTGTTCACTTGTCCCGAAAGGTGATTTCACAGAGCGACTGCGCCATTATGTGCTACAGGTGTGAAAACACATTTTAGGCAGATGTGAAAAATGACAGCTGCACTGTTAAAAAGGAGGTGTGCAAAAAATGGCAATGTTGAAAATCCGGAGTGAAAATATTAAAAATTGGAAAAGTTAGGAATGAATGTAGAAACTGCACAATGCATGCTTGTAATGCAGTCATGTTTTGAGTTTCATCATTTGCAACATGGAGTTGTTGGGACCCCACCTCATGAACAGTGGTATTGTATTTTGTTAATCAGCACTGAAAAGGTGATTCCACACAGTGACTGTGAAATCAACTTTCGGGACAGAGTAACAAAATAACAGTGACACTGGTCATGAGGTGGGGTCCCAAGAAGCCCATGTTGAAAATTTGGGGGCAAAATAAAAAAAAAATGGCTGAGTTATCAACTTAAGTTGAAAACCCCATTGAATGCCATTATAACATACTTACCTTTGATTCTTCAGTTTGCAGTTCGGTTTTGAAGAGTGCAGACGTGTCCCAGTCCAGAGAAGATGACAGAGGCTGACCTCCAGAGGTAAGTGTGGGTTGGGGGTGCAGGGAGGTGGGTGCTTAGTGGGAGGGTGGGGATGGGGGAAGGGGAACTGGGGCAACGACGAGGGACTGTTTTCTTTTCTACAGGTTAAAAAAAAAATCTTGTCGTGGGAAGGTTTTCTTTATTTACAGGAAAAAAATACACACATTTGGGAACACTGGGGAGGGCTCCCAGTGTGCCACATGAGTTGGGAGGGTGGGCACTTGATGCTGGCATGGGGATTGGGCACCCTGATGTCAGTGGAGGGGGAAGAAAAAACCAAAATTTGGGCACACTGGGGTGGGCTCCCAATGTGCCACATCATTGGGGGGCATATACTGCCAACACGGGGATTGGGCACCCTGATATCATCGTGGGGCAAAGACCTACATTTGGACACACTTGGGTGGGCTCCCAGTGTGCCACATAAGTTGGGGGGGCTACATAATGCTGACATGGGAATTGGGGACCTCGATGTCAGCGCAGAAGGACAGCAGCAGTGGGAGGGTTTTTCAGCTGGCGGTGGTGATGCAAGTGCGCATGCGCGACACTCATGCATACATAGTTGCAGTGAATGGCATTTTGCCATTCACAACATGACAGCACCATGGAATTGCTCATGCACACGAGTCATGCATGCACAATTCATGCCCCGGAATGTGGAAATAACAGCCGAAATAGTGCGACTTCTTATTCCATAGCGGACAATCTTGGTGAAGGATTTCAAGCTCCGTTGGACTTTTGGAAGGATACTTCCAAAAGTCCAATGGAAGGTTCCATGATCGGCCATTTTTGTAAGCTATGAGTCAATCCCAAAAGGAGTTAATGCAAATGTCAACTTTAAATATGTTCTTCTTAGGTGCCCCTCTATGTGGGCCAGATCTACCACCTCCCTCTTTGTACCAGGATTTAAACTAACCAAAATGGGAGCTCTCTTAACTCAGTCCTTGAGTACTGTAGGTGTAGAATCAGTGCAGACCTGTAGATGTTGCCATGGGTCGACCTAGGTTGGTGCACCTTCAACAAAGCAATGTACTTAATTCACTAAACCCTACATGCCATGCAATTGCTTAAATGGCAGAAAAACCCTCAAAGTGTGGCTTTTGTGATTCAGATTGTGAAACATGGTGAAAAAACAGGTGCTTTCCCTTTAAACAATACCACACTGTGGTGCACTTATGGTCTCCGGACCTGAATGGCTCCACCTGGTGCAGAAGACCACTGGATCTCTGCTTCCATAAGGCATCTATGATGCAGGTAGGCTCCATCTCTCTGCTCCATGCCGAACCAACCACCTTTGGCGCTGGCCACAGGCTCAGCTGACCTCTTTCCAGTCTTCCAGACTGCTGAGGCCCCAACCTGATCCTCACATGTACTGGCTTCCAAACCCTTAGGTTGAAGGCAGCCCAACACCTTGCTATAGTGCCTACTACAGGACCTGGATTAGCAACCCTCAGTCTCATGCTGTAAGCTGGATCTTCAGCGTCACATATGCTGGCTTGCATGCATTTGCCACGCTCTTCCTCTCTGGAACTCAGCTGCTTTGTTCATAGTTTGCTCTCCACTTTTCAGGCCTGGGATGGCACAGCTTGCATATCCTCCCAGCACAGCAGACCTGTCCTCCATGAGATCTCTGCCAGATATATCTACCTCCAGCACAGTCCTGCCTTTAAAGGCCCTACTCACAGTCTACCTCAATTCGCGCCTGGGCTATCACTCCAGGAACTTGACAGTCCACAGGACAGTGGAAGGACACCAAAATATGGGCCCCTCCTTTCTCAAGAAACCTCCAGAAGTCCCTTCACTTGTGGGGTTTCTGAGCAGGGGGGCAGGCCCTTCCATGTGGGTTCATTACACTACTGTACAAAAGTAGCTGAAATCGTATCCCATCAAGTTGATGACTACATTTTGTTGCTGCAATTAGGGCACCATAACAAGGGCGGCAGTGAAAGGGTCAATCTTGATTTTAGATCACCCCTCACTCATGTCGCCGTTTGTGTCCATACAATTTCTGCTCCCTCTGGGGCATGCCTGTCCTGGAGGAGGTTATATTTAGTTTTGGTGGGTGTGGGAGGCCAAGCCCCCCGCAAAAGCTGACTGTTTCCTGGGGGGGCGCTTTTGGCGCTGTCACTCCTGGGAGACAATGCCTAGTGCTGTAATGCCAGGTGTCATTTTGCCTGCACTGTAATCGGTGTCAGCAACATGTTTGTTGCTGAAGCATGGGTGAACCACCGAAATGACTCCTAATGTGCTGTGTATGTGTCTTGTGGCCCCCCTCCTCGCCATTACATGATTACCCAAGTGACTGTTGGTCCTGAATCAAAAAGAGAGAGAGAGAGAGGAGAGGGAAAGGGAGAGAGAGAGAGAGAGAGAGAAAAGGGAGAGAGAGAGAGAGAGAAGGAGAGGGGGAGAGGGGAGAGGAGAGGGAGAGAGGGAGAGAGAAAGACAGAGAGAAAAGGAAGAGAGAGAGAGAAAGAGGGAGAGAGAGAGAGAAGGAGGAGAGAGGGAGAGAGAGAGAGAGAGAGAAAGGAGAGAGAGAGAGAGAGGAGAGGGAGAGAGGAGAGGAGAGGAGAGGGAGAGAGAGAGAGAGAGAGAAAAGGGAGAGAGAGAGAGAGAAAAGGGAGAGAGAGAGAGAGAGAGAGAGAAAGGGGAGAGAGAGAGAGAGAGAAGGAGAGGGGAGAGAGGGAGAGGGAGAGGGAGAGGGAGAGAGAAGAGATAGAGAAAAGGAAGAGAGAGAGAGAAAAGGGAGAGAGAGAGAGAAAGGGAGAGAGAGAGAAGGAGGGAGAGAGAGAGAGAGAGAGAAGGAGAGGGGTGAGAGGAGAGAGCGAGAGAGAAGGTAGAGAGTAGAGAGAGAGAGAAGGAGAGAGAGAGAAGAGAGAGAAGAAGGGAGAGAGAGGAGAGAGAGGAGAGAGAGAGAGAAAGGAGAGAGGGAGAGAGAGAGAGAAAAGGGAGAGAGAGGAAGAGGGAGGGAGGGAGAGAGAGAGATAAAAGGGAGGGAGAGGGAGAGAGAAGGAGGGGGAGAGAGGGAGAGGGAGAAAGAGAGAGAGAGAAGGTAGAGAGAGAGCAAGAGAGCGAGAGAAGAGAGGGGGGTAAGAGAGTAAAGCTATGGCGTAAATCATTTGGCATCATAATTCAGCCAATAATTTTATATCGGAGTGAAGTTTTGGCACCAGCAATAAACCCAGACTATACAAAATAGCACAACTTCAACAGAAGGAATGAACTTTTTTGTAAGAGCATACTAAAGACTCAGAGAAATGCAACCAGCAATGGGTGCAGGGTGGAATTCGGATTATTTCCTTTGTTGCTAAATATGCAGAAATTAATATTTAAATTCTGGTCCCAGCTACAGAAGACTGAAGAATAGTCCTATGATTTCCACTCACAACATCATTTAAAGCAGAGAACTGACAGAAACACAATGTACTCCTATGTGTCCACACTCTTAGATCACAGTAATATTGTCATCAAAGACTACAACATAAGTAAGCCTAAACATGACTGTATCTTATCCAGAGCACTAGACACAGTCCTGAAAAACAAATATACTCTATACTGGGGCAGCAAATCAAAATGCAAGCAAAACTAGAGTGTTACAGATCCCTTCACAACAACTTCACCATAGCTGCTTATCTGCATACAGTTAAAAATGCAGAACACAGACAAATTCTAACCAAATACTGAATCAGTGACCACAATTTAGAAATAGAAAGAGGCAGGCACGCATTAACCTGGAAACCTAATGAAGCCTGACTCTGTATTCAGTGTGCAAGCAGTGACATTGAAACAGAAATGCATTTCTATTGTACAAAATACAGCTGTATACGAGAACAATGTTTTCTAGAGCTATCACAAAGGGCAGCAGGTTTCCAGCTTATGAATGATGAAGCTAAACTCCGTATACTGCTTGGGGAAAGAAATGATGTAGCAGAAATAGCTGCAAACTATACATCATCCTGCCACCAGCTTTGCAATACAATGTGGATTTATTTAAGTGCATTGTAATATGTTTATGTCTTATAAATAGTTTGATGTACTGTATAAACTTTGGCAATACCTGTATGTCTGGTCATGCCAATAAAGTTATGAGAGAGAGAGAGAGAGAGAGAGAGAGAGAGAGAGAGAGAGAGAGACGGAGAGGCAAAAAAAGGATAAAGCATTTACTCAAGCTCAATTTTCCCAGCTGAGGGTGCGAGAGAGCAGGAAGGTGTGTGTGTGTGTGTTGGGGGTTGGGGATGGCATAGCTGCCTTGACTGTAGGAAGCAGGCTGACTCCCTTCACCCAAAAAAATAAGTAAGCAGCAGTAATGGTCTACTGCTACAACAGAGGTAGGAGCTGTTGGGGGCCAGGGGCAGAGAAGCATCTTGGGGGGGGGGGATAAAAAAGTGACAAGAGATGCCAGCCAGGCAACAGAGCTGTCAATCAAAAATAAGGGAGAGGGACAAAGACCCTTAGCTTTGAAAAGGACAAATATGATTACCCCATGTGAGTTTCAACCTCCAGTGAATTTCATATTTTCAGACATGTTATCCTGGCCGAAGTGGGCAAGGGGGTGGATAATGTTATGACTAGCACCTCAGTTGGACAGAAAAGCTCAACTGTACCAGGTTCATTCACTTATGTATGCCATGGGGCCAAGGGCCAATGACATCTTGAGATGCCTGTCACCTCAGAGGTGAAAAGGTGTATACCAAGGTCCAAGAGGCATTTGATAACCATTTTGTCACAACATTGCTTTGGAGCACATTGTTCAACTTCCATTCACCAGAGGTGGGGGAAAGTTCAGAGTCTGTCACAATGGCAGTTCACAGATTGAGAACACATTGTTAGTCTGCGGTTTTAAAGGAAGAGATGATCCAAAGCAAGATCATCATCATCATCATTAGGGTCAGGTACAAGCACTTGTTTGAAAGATTGCAGTTTGAGTCAGACCTAACATTGATTAAAGCCATTACTCAAGCCCGCCAACAAGAGGTGACAAGGCAGCAGAAGATGGTTCTGCATGTACCAGTAAACTGGAATAATCTGAGCAGAGGTAGATGGGGTGAAGATGCAAGTCTCAAAAAGGGTCCGTATGCACACAGAAGCAGGGACAGTTCTAACAATGGCATTCAATATCAAAATTGGATGGGGGAAAACATATGGCAGGTGTGGAAGGAATCTGAGACACAGAGGGTAAACACGATCAGCAAAAGATTCTGTCACAAATGTAAAACTCTGGTCAGAGCCAAAATGGCTGTGAAGAGCTTTTAGGAGCAGCAAGAGCAGTGAACATAATATGCTGTGCTCTTGCTGCACAGGAGTCAGCCGTAATACTGCAGTGATTACAGTACTGCGCATGCGTGATACTTGCACATGTGCAGTTTGCCCCGGAGTCAGCCTTGCGCAACATGGTGGTGCTGACATAACTATGTGTAACAATCTAGTCCCCTCGGGTTACTAGAATCCCATTAGTACTAGTCTTAGGCAGGTGGGAAAAGGCAGCTGATGGGGAGGTCATTAGAGGCTTTCTACATAATGACATCATTGTTTACTCAGCTAAGCAAAGCAAATTTATTAATAAAACGCCATTTCAAAAGACCATGGCGTTGTACATAAAACAAGTTAAAAATCACAGTTATCATAAAACATATACATAAAATTAATTATAAAATCAGCAGGAATTAAGCCTCAGAGAAGACAAAATTAAAAAGATAGGTCTTCAAGGCAGATTTAAAGGTCTCAATGGACGGGCACTCTCTAATCCGATGAGGTAGAGAATTCCACAGGGTTGGTGCTAAAAAAAACAAAAGATCTAGCTCCAGACATAGTCAAGCAGACCCTGGGAATCTCTAGCAATCTCTTATCAGTAGAACGAAGGGGGTAGTAGGGGCACAGGAGGTCTTGCAAATAGCATGGTCCCTGTCCATGTAGGGCATTATAGGTCAGCAAACCGACCTTGAAGGTGATCCTGCACTGCACTGGCAGCTAGTGCAGTCCGCAAAGCACAGGTGTGACATGGCAAGATCTTGATAAGCCAGTCAACAACCTGGCAGCTGCGTTCTGCACCAGCTGCAGGTGGCGAAGGTCCACCCCCGGCAGCCCTAGATATAGGGCATTGCAGTAATCAAGGCGAGAGGTTACAAAGGCCTGAGGAAGGATGATTATGTCATTTAGAACTCTCACAGCAGCATAACCATTTTAGAGTCAGCTGCTCTTGGGGAGCTTAGAATGTTCATCAATAAGTTCAAGTGTGGCAGTTAGACTGGCAGGAGGTCTGCCACTGGGACTCTGTCAAAGGGAACCCTGGTATTTCTCATCCTAGTTTGGTAAAATCTTCAGTTTGCCTGCAGGACATTTTAGTTTCACTTCAGAGGGAGTGAGAGGGAATGCCATTCTTGTGGATCCAAGGGGCAATCCCCTGAAGTTCACAGCTGCCTTAAGGAAGAACAATGAGTAGAATCTGACAGCTACCGGAGAAAGAAAGGTGCCTTTTGTTCTTTCCACGACTGGGAGGAAGAAACAACTAATCTGTGAGTACAGAATTTGAGACTGTTCTCTGAGGGAGTTGTCTGAGTTGTGTGTGCCCTACATAAGGCTAGATCACACTAGTCAGGACCTCTTTCACCACAGCTGTGCTAAATTTAAAGTTAAAGTTGAGAGTTTTTAGCAATTCATTGGGGATTGGAGACTCATTTGGTGTAACCCTGAAGGAATGGCAGAGGCTGTTTGGCGGCAAAGGATGAGGAATGCCATCTGAAGTTTCAGGCAGGGCTAAGTGGTTTGTGGATGGGCACCAGTGTTCCCTGGGCAATGACCATGTACCAGGAGGATTTTAAAGTGCATGGCTCATCCCATTCATATACACTTTGGAAATGTGTGGAAAATGTTTAAAGTGTGTGGCACATGCCACAGATATACACTTTGGAAGAGTGACAGAGATGTTTTTTGTGGAAAACAGTACTGCCTAGCAAAGTGTCCTGCAAAAGAGAGTGTGCCTGTATTGCAATGATAAACATTTAGGGGACCACCCTTGCGTTAAGTAATATCTGTAAATAAAGTCATACTGCAAAATCCCCCTTTTTTTTTGATGCTATGACTCAGAGCGTGAGGGGTTCAATCTTTAATGAGATCATGAAGACTTGGTGCATCATCACTGTCATGTCATCTGGGGGGCTGAATTCAATGTGAAGCCTAGTTAGTCAAATTAGACAAATTCTGCCTAAAGGACGTCAAAATTGAGTTATGTACAGTACATCCAAAGCATCCTCTCGGACATATATTGATCTATCCAGTCTGCCATACTCCAGCATTCTCTCCCGCCACTCAGCCTTTGACGGTGCCTCTATATTTATTTATTTAAGCGTTTCACCAGGAAGGCATGCTGAGCAGTCTACTGCTTGATTCCAGATGCGTCCTGGGGGAGGGGGAACATAGATAGCAGTTGAAGCCAGCAAAACACAAGTGAGCTACATAGTGGGGAATCACTAACAATTGGTCCTGTTGGCTAGACAATAGTGGGATGAGAAATCAGTAGATAGACACAGTTAAGACAGCATGATACAAATAATTACATAGTGTAGGACACTAACAATTGGTCCTGGTGAGAGACAAGGCAGAGCGAGGGAGCACTAGTTACAGGCACAGATTAATTATATTACTAAGTGCGGACATGCACAGACATTCCTCTCAGTGAACTAAGAAACTGCCCAGACACAGGAGCAGGTAGGGGAGAAATGAGCTTGGAGCATGGAGTTAAGGTGCATGGGGGAGGAGAAGTGACAAATGCATGCTGGGAGTGAGTTCCACAACATTGGAATGCGGTAGCTGAATGCTGCCTGACCGACAGAAGTGGACCTATGTGGGACAGCTAGGGACTGAGAGTCCAAGTTTCTAAGAGAGTATGCATGGGTGCGGAGGTTGGCTAGGGCATCGGTGAGGTAGGAGGGGAGTAGCTGGGACCAAAACTTGGCTGGGATATTGGCGCAGTGGGACTGTCTATGACTATTAAGAGAGGTGAGGTTCATAGATTGATATAGGGCACAGTGGTGTATGGAGTAAGGATAGTTCAGGACAAGACGACAGAATGAGTGGAAAAAAGGGTCCAGTTTGGCTAGAGTGGACTTAGGGGCGGCACCATAGACTACGTCCCCATAGTCAAGGATGGGGAGGATATTTTTCTG
Organism: Neoceratodus forsteri; assembly: GCA_016271365.2. Taxonomy (NCBI): domain Eukaryota; kingdom Metazoa; phylum Chordata; order Ceratodontiformes; family Ceratodontidae; genus Neoceratodus; species Neoceratodus forsteri. The sequence goes on along the minus strand of CM028131.1, from coordinate 1,084,843,312 downwards.
CACAATGGCCTTCCTGGCAGGTTCAGGGATGCTGTCACAATTCCGGTAAAGTGCACCAAGCCTGGGGTGCAGCTTCTTGAGTATGGAGTCAATGTATGCGGAAAAATTGAGGTGCTGGTTAAGCCAGACGCCGAGGTATCCGAAGGAGGTACAGGCCTCCAGGGGGGACCCTTCCAGGGTGTGGAATATGATTGGGGATGGGAGCCTAGAAAGTCTCTGCCTCATGCCAAAGGTTAGTGAGACTGTTTTCTTGGCATTGAGGAGGAGGTGATTTGAGCGGAGCTAGTGCTGGACCATGATAAAGTCTTGCTGCAGTCTGGTCGTAACCTCTGACGTCGAGGGGCTGGATGCAAACAGCACAGTGTCATCTGCATACATGTGGATGGAGATGTGTGGGTAGGCAGAGGGCAGGTAATTTAGAAAGATTGAGAACAGGAGGGGACCAAGGACAGAACCTTGCGGTACCCCTGTGGTGACTGGGAGGGGTACCGAGGTGGAAGAACTGATTCAAACGGCTTGGGATCTGCCAGCAAGATACTGACGGAATCAAGATGTGACCCAGCTGGATAGTCTGGCATTGATGAGTTTGGCCAGAAGGAGAGAGTGTAATGCAGTATCAAATGCCTTGGCCTGGTCGATGAAGATGGCAGCTGTGATGTGGCTAGCATCCATCCCAGTGAGGATGGAGTCGGTAATCCTGAGAAGGGAGGTAGTGGTGGAGTGGGATTTCCTAAAACCAGACTGGTAGGGGGAGAAAAAGGAGGAGGCATCCAGAAAGGAAGATAGGCAAGAGAGAACCAGGTGCTCCTGTAGTTTGGCCAGGATCGGTAGGAGGGAGATGGTCCGATAGTTGTTTGGATTTGAGGCATCACCACTCTTGGGAAGTGGGATTATGGTGTCATGTTTCCATTCAGAGGAGACTTCGGCTAGGGAGGACAGGTTAAAAAGAGAGGCCAGGGTTGGGCTATGGCAGGGGCCAATAGGTGGAGCATTTTGGAGTCCAACCTGGTGGGACATTAGCCCTTACTTGGATTAAGGGCAACCAGTGCATTATATGCCTCATCAGGGGTGACCTGCAGGAAGGAGAAAGAGTAAGCTGCGGGTGAGCCACTAGCTGGGGTGGAGGGTGTGTGGTGCTGAGCAGGGTGAGGTACGGACAGGGGGGTAGCATGGCTGTTTGTGAAGTGAGAGTTAAACAGTGTGGCCACTGCAGGGGGGTCAGTGATGGTGAGTCCACCAACCTGCAGGGAAGGAGTGGCGGACTGCGACAGAGGGCTGAGAAGCGATTTGAACGCTTTCCAGAATTTTGATGGGAGATGGGAGGTGGAATTGAAAGTGCCTTTGAAATAGTTGGCTTTCGCTTGCCGGATGTTCCTAGTACTAGCATTGCGAAGCTCACGGTAATGCTGGAGGTCAGCTGGAGAACTGGAGGTCTTAAAGGTTTTCCAGTCCTTGTCTCTGATTCTGAGGTGGGCTAGGATTTCAGGAGAGATCCATGGGAGGTGAGCACCTTGGACCCTGGTTCATCTGAGGGGGGCGTAACAGTCCCAGATGGCAGTGAACTTGGACTTAAACTGCAGGGCCTCATCTATGGAGGTGGATTGACTAATGTGCCACCAGTCAGAATTGCCCAAATCATTTAGTAATGAGGGGAGATCTAGAGATTTAAAGGATCTGGTCATAATGATTCTGGTGGGGGGGGTGCTTTTGGTCTGTAAATTTTGCGTACTGAGTAGATTTCATGGTGGTCACTAAGGGCATCTGGAATGAGGCCTGAGGCTAGTATCCTGTGCGGGTGTGAGGTGATGGACCAATCTAGAAGAGTGTGATTCAGTGTTTTGTGGTTTAATCGAGTGGGTTTAGAAATTAATTGAGTTAGGATTAGGGCTGTCGCCTTGTCTTGAAACTTGGAATGACCCTTAGCAAGCCATCTTTCCAGTGCTGGAGTATTACCTTACTGGCTACCAATGAACCTATATTCCACAGGGTTTACCTTGAGAATCCAATGGATCTATTCTGTAGCAAAAAATTACAATACCAGGATCAAAAGGAAATGTTAGCCCCAGTGGTTTACCTATTAATGACCAAATGTATATCCAGAGTGATGTAAGCGTCTCGCATTTTACGAACATGTGGGATAAAGTGCCCCTAGCCTTCTTACATCTTTGACAGGTCTCAGGGATAGAGGTGTCTATCTTATGTAGTCTAATAGGTGTAAGGTAGTTTTATGCAGAATATTGAAATGAATATGCAGTAACCTATTATTACGGTTCTGGGTGTTCTCAATATTTCTATAATTAACCCATTCTGCCTCTGAAATTGAGATATTAAGATCCCTCTCCCACGCTTCTTTTGTTGAGGACATTGGGATAGTAGCTTTTTGTAGAAAGCTTTGATATACTGTAACCTTGAAATAATGTGCTTATTTGTTTACAACTCTTCAAAAACTGTTTCCAAGGGGTTAATAGAAAGAAGGAAAGAGTTGTGATTCTTTTTAAAAACAAAGTTTTTCACATGGTTATGCCATATTTTGCCTGAAATTGTGTGAAATACATAAATAAACATAGTCTTTCCCCATGTAAAAGTCCCCAATGGACCTTATATTTTTATGGAAGTGCCATATTTTAAAAGTATTGTCCAGCTTGGATGGTTTAAAGCAACTATTATTATAGATGGATGTCAGCTTGGAGAGCCCAACCGTGCCTCCTAGAATCTTAGTTGCCCAGCGCCATGCTTCTGTAGTAGTCTTAGCTGTCTTTAGAGATTCCGCTTTACTAAGTACCAATGTGTTTACCAAAGACAGTCCCTTTGTTTTCTCTACCTTCAGCCCGCTGCCTGCTAGAAGATAGTTCAGAGGGTCATGGAACCAGTAGCATATGACTTCCAACTGGGCAGCTAAATAATACAAATAAAAATTCGGGCAAGCCAACCCTCCATCCACTTTATTTTGGCATAATTTGTGTAAGACTATCCTGGGGGTTTGCCTTGCCATAATAAATTTCCCACTACTTTGTCCAGGTTGGAAAATAATTTCTTAGGGAGACTTATAGGGATTGACTGGAAGAGGAAGAGTAGGTGTGGCAAGATATTCATCTTTTTTTTTTTTTAAATCAATTCTATTTATCTCCTCTGGTAATCCCAGAACTCTCTCGGACTCCCAACTCACCAGCCACTCTACTGCCCTCTGTGACCCCCACCTTCTTCAAGGAACGTTACTCTCTCCCCATGGGACCCCACCCCAAAGGTCCATGAGGAGATCAAAGGGGCAGAGGTGGAGGTCCAAAATTGGGCACGTGGTGGCCAGGTACTGTGGGGCTGTTGCCTATCCAGGCCGAAGGGGTTTTTTCCTTTTTTGGTTCCCCATGAGTTTCCTCCTCCCCCTGAGTGTGGCGTGCAGTGACACCATGGTGCAGAGCAACCATGCCAGCATCTGCCATGCTTCCCCACATGCTTATCCTGCAGTGTCCCCTGATCTTCATGGGGGGTTGCTGGGATGCTGGACAGCCCTAATGCCCTCCCCCCAGGAAAGGAGAGCAGTCCATTGGATGCTCAATCCTCTCCCTTCCCTGCCGACCTGTGGCACCCGAGCTTGCTCCTGAACTCGGGTTGCTGGCGTGGCATGAGGTGTTGCATCCAGAGCCTCAACCCTCAGCGCCACTGGGCCAGACTGCAAGATATTCATCTTTAGGATGTTAATTCTGCATAGTAACACTAGGGGAAGAAATTGCCATTTTGCTAAGTCTGACTTGATCTTGCATACGACTGAGTCGTAATTTAGCTGAAGTGCCCTTTTAGGATCAGTTGCCAAGGTGACCCCTAGGTATTTAATTTTGTCTTTTAACATTTTTCTCATGGACGGGTTTGTAATCCTGTCAGGGGGCCCTAAGTAAAGCATTTCACTTTTACCCCAGTTCACCTTGTAGCCCAAAAGGGAACCAAACTCTTCTAAAAGCTCACATACCCTAGGAAAGGTACTTTCTGGGTAATTTAGGACCAGTAGTATATCGTCTGCATAAAGAATTCTCAAGACTGGTTCAGGATTACCCTTTATTCTTAGTTGCTTGGCATGGAATCTCAACCAAATTGCAAGTGGTTCCAAAAATAGGGCACATAGAAGTGGGGGCAGGTGCTGCTTTCCTCTAGCCAGTTGAAAAAAAGGCAAAAAAGAGACCGTTCACCTTTACCCTAGCCATTGGTGTACTATAAATCAATTTGATCCACTTTACAAAATTCCCTTTAATTAATTCCATACCCTTTCAATACCTCAAAGAGAAAAGGCCACTGCACTCTATCAAAGGCTTTTTCAGCATCAAGAGACACAAGTGCAGTGTCCGTTCCCAAAAAGGCATAAATAACATTAAATACTTTTCTAGTATTATGTTGGAGTCTTCTACCTAAAACAAATCCTTCCTGGTCTTGATGAACCACAGCCATAATAATTAGGTTAGCCTCTCGGCCAGAAGTTTTGCAAAAATGTTATAATCTCTATTAAGAAGGGATATGGGCCTATATGACCCACATTGATCTGCAGCTTTATCTTTTTTTTTTTTTTTTACTTTCTATTTGTCCACCTCCCTCACTCTGGAACTACGCTTCTTCAGGAAACACCTAGGTACCACCCCACAACTTGCCTTACCTAAATTCCCAGGAGTTCCCCCATGGAGCCGTGGATATACCCCCTAGGTGGGTATGGGACAGGACCCCAACGCCCCGACAACTTTCAATATCTTGTCAGGTCCCCCGGTGGTCAGGCAGGCAGTTGTAATTAGGGTCAGTACCAGTGCTCTGTCTACCCATGCTCCGGCGGTGTGTTTTTCCTCCTTTCTGAGGAAGTGGCTGGCGCGCTGATGTCAAAGCATTCTCACAGATGTCCACCGCTCCCAACCCTCTTTTTGCATGCTCCTGTGACTGCTACACCTCCTGCTTACACCAGAGGCCAGCCAAGCACCGAGCAAATGCCCCCCTCCCTCCCAGGAGAGGAGAGCTGTCCATCGGACACTCAATCTTCTCCCTTCCCTGGCGACCCCCGATGGCCCGGGCTCATTCCCGAACCTGGGTCACGGCATGACGCGAGGTGTGGTGTCCAGCGCCTCAACCCTCAGTGCCACCGGGCTGGCAGCTTTATCTTTTTTAAGGGCCAGAACAATGTTGGCTTCATTAAAAGACCTTGGTAGAGCTCTTGTTTTTATAAAGCTATTGTACAACTCTACCAACCGCAGTATCCATATTTCCGGTAAATTTTATATAGTTCAAATGGGAATCCACCTGGCCCTGGACTTTTGCTGTTTGGTAATGATTTAATTACAGCAGCTATTTCTTCAGATGTAAATTCTTTATTCAGATCAGCTAATTCTTGATCGGGGATTTTATAAAGGTTTAACTTATTTATGTAATCCAGGATGTTTTCCTCATGCACTTGGTACTCTGGAGTGTATAGTTTTTAAAAAAGGCTTGGAAAGGGCCCAGAATGGCTGGTTCTTCTGAGGATGGGGTCCCATCTTCTTTTATAATGCTGTGAATTTTATTTCTATTTATTGCACTTTGGATCTGATAAGCTAGTATTTTACTTGGTAATTCACCATAGTAGTAATATTTTGCTCTAGCCTTATCTATCTCTTTTTCTGTTTTTTCCTGGATAATTTTTTCTACTTTATTTCTAGCTAATAAATAATTAATCTGTTTGATCTGTCCTATGCCATATATGTTCTGCTTCAGCTGATACTAACTTCCTTTCCAGGTTTACCAATCTGGTGACCTGAGCTTTTTTTCCTTTAATTGTTTGAGATGTCACCCACCTCCTTAAATATGATTTCTTTGCATCCCATAGAATGTTCATTTATATATCTTGACCAGAATTGTGTATCCAGTACCAATGGACTTCTTCTTGCATCTGTTCCTTAAAGCCCCAAAAGATCCATATAGAACTGTCCAGTCTCCATGTTGGACCCCCTTAGTGTTTATTTCCCATGTATCCCATACCTATTTCTGAAAGTACTGGGCATGGTCTGAAACCTTAATTGTCTCATAAGAGACCATTTTCAATTCTTTGCATAGGTCATGAGAAATGAAAAAGGGATCTAACCTTGAAAAGGTTTTATGTGTTTTTAAATAGTAGGAGTATTTTTTCAAATTGGGATATAGTACCCTAAATGGGTCTACCAGGTTTAAGTCTTGATGCATTTGTTTTACCACATCTACCGCTTGTTTCTTTCTTTCCATAGCTGGTGGGGCTCTATCTAGTAGGCCAAATGTAAGATTAAAGTCACCCCTTACTATCCTGGCAGGGTCAAATTGTACAAATTCTAAATACAAGTTTGAAAAAAAGGCAGGGTCATCCTGATTTGGACCACAAAGTGAGGACAAAGTAAACTTCCTGTGCTGTAATCTAAGTTCAGTTATCACAAACCTCCCCATATTATCTATTAAAGATTTCTCTAATGTATGTCCAAGCTGGTTTCTAATAAAATAGCAGTATCCCTTGCCATATCTGAGAAGTTGGAAATAAATCCCTCTGCCCCATTAGGTTACTGAAATATGATGCGTCCCTCTCATTAAAATGCGTTTCTTGCAAGAGAAGGCAGTCTATTTTTCTTTTTTTGGCCATCTTTACCATCTTCCTTATTTTAATTCTCTCCTTACACCCATTCAAGTTGCATGCCATTATTTTTAATGTATCCATAATATATATCTAAAAGAACCCAGATGTGCTTTTCCTAGATGAGACCCCTCGAAGTAGCCACTCCATTAAATTGCTTGTTAATTTTCCAGGTCCTGCAACCCAGGCACCCACGTTTCATAAGAGTCCAGTTTATAAGATGCTCTTTCCCTTTTTTTTTTTTTTACCTACTGCTATTTTGCTTCTACCTCCCCCCCCCAACAGTGCAACCTATAGAAATTAATACCCAGCATTATCCAAAAAAGGTAACCAGACAAGTGCTTGTAACTACCCCAATTACCCAAGTGTCCTATTAACCAGCGGATGCTCCCCCTTCCTCCTTGAGGCTGCTGAGCCTCTGCTAAACTTAGATTTGGCGACTAGTTGGAAGTGAGAGTGGCATGATTGCCCATGAAATTATATTCCATATTTCCACATACCTTCCAGTAATTACTCTTTCAAAAATAAAAATGTTGCACCCTGTCCAGCACCCCATGCAAGTGTGAAATATACTTATTATGTCTTAGAAGTTCTATATCCCCCAGCCCCAAAAATCAATCTTTTAAACTGTATTGCATGGTCCCTATGAGACAGGGCACTTGTTTTAAATTGCTTTTGAATTATTTAGTTATTACTAATTAGGTGTTAGGGGTGGGTTTTGGACCTCCTAGGTCTGGATTACCTTCAGGGAGTTTCTGGTGCTTTTTCTTAGCTATTTCTACCTCAGCTGGAAAATGAAAAAAGAAAGTCCTATCATCCATATAGACTCTCAGGGCCCGATTCTAGAAGGTTGGTGCAAGTCACCACCAAAGGTGACTTGCGCCAATTGCCATTGCAACATGGACCCTGTGCCCTATTCAGGAAGGGGCAGGGTCCCCGTGTCTAAGTACTGCGACTTGCGACATACAGCCAGGTATGCTGAACAGAGGGTGTACTTGGCGAGGATGTTGCATGCTACTACTGCTATCCCACAAGACGCAAGTGCCCCCTGCATGCCCGATCCCCAGTGGAGTCCCACAGGGCTAGAGGCCCCTTACCCACTGTCGTGCCACCAAGGGTCCTCCAACACCTATCCCGATCCCCATGCAACTGGTGTACTGTACAGTATGTACAGTACACGCAGTCCGATGTGTGTGCATCACAGTGGGAATAGTGGCCCTGGTAGTCTAGTAACCCCCACCCCCCACCCACCCAGCTGTGCCATTCCACCCAGCACTCCCCACCTGTCCCCAGCCATCGACTGGCACAGCCACCTCTCACCTCCATGGCCAGCCATGACTGAGGTTCAGTAGGAGTGCTTTCTGTATAGATGCGCTCGAAATTAATTTCTGAGTGTGTCTATACAGTAAGCACTCCTACTGAACTCAGTCGGTGGCTGGCAGTGGAGGTGAGAGGTGGGCTGTGCCAGTTGCGAGCTGACGACGGGTGGGGGGTGCTGGGTGGAATGGCACAGCTGGGTGTGGGACCACTGTACTACCAGGGATGGTGTGTAGTTTCGCTAACCGATTGCAGCAGTGTCTCGGGGTCTGGGCTTGGGTGGAGGGTTGACAGCACTTCCCTGTGGGGCCTTTAGCGGTGGAGGGTTCAGGGGCATGGGGTGTGTGGGCAGCTGGTAGGGCTTTTACTGTTTGGGGATTCGGGGGCAGGTTGTGTGTGCTGCCTTGTGGGGCATGTAGGGATTGGGGGGTCATGTTGTGTGATGCCCTGAGGCACCAATAGGGGTGTTCTGGCCATTGGGGGTGGGCACATGGATTGCGTGCTGGGCTGCTGGCAGGTCTACAGAACCCCCAGAGGGCATACGTACAATTACACCAGCTAAATGCTGGTGTAACTTACATTGACGGTTCTCCTCTGGGGGTTCTTGTAGAATCCCGACATTGGGGACTTTGTTGCTGCCCTACAGGAATAGGGCGCAACTCCTGCTAAACACTCTAAGCGCCATGCCGCGGGGTTTATGGCGAACTGCTGGTGTAATAGCTATTAGGTGAAGTGGGTCATGACATGTCGCAGGTCACATTGTAGAATCGCAAGATGTCGAATTGCTGGGTGTAAGTTGCTACTTGTGCTATTCTACTTGGCTATATGTTGTCAACAGGCATAATGTTTCTAGAATCAGGGCCTCAGTTTGCAGGGTACATCATAGCGAACTGAATGCCATCTTTTCTGAGTTTGTCACACACCTCATCAAAACTTTTTCTTTTTGCCAAGATAGAAGGTGGAATGGCCTGATAGGCTTGTAATCTCATGCCATTATAAAGGAGCCCTTTTTCAATTCTGGCTTTTGTTAGTATTCTTTCTTTATCTTGATAGCGTAGGGGTTTAATATACATGAAGGGGGGGCCTACCCAGTGAATCGTTGTTCCCAAAGGCTCTATGTGCCCTGTCCACCTCTACTTGTTTTTCTGGGTAGGGAAGACCAATAATTTTTGTGAGCATTTCCTCGCCAAAAGCACGAGGGTCGATACCCTCTATTCCCTCTGGAAAGTTGCCAGTCTTCAAGTTGACCCTCCTAGACCTAGATTCAAGATCTTCAATTTTGGTCTTCAGTTTCTCGAGCTCTTTAGTGCTGTTAGCAATAATTGAGGACATTTTGGGAAGGGTGTCTTCAATTTTGCTGGCCCTGTATTCACACTCTGTGGCTCTAACAGCTACAGCATCCAGTTTGTCTATCACTTCAGATAACTTATTAGTAAGTGTTGTGATGGCCAGATTTAGAGCCCGGAATCCCTGCCTTATTTCTTTAAGTAACTCCTCTTTGGTGTTCTTTGTGGAGTCTTCCCCTTTTTCTGACAAAACTTCAGATGCTTTTTCATCCCAAACTTTTCCACCATCCCTCCTTTCTCCTGTGCTTCTTTTTCATTTTTTTACTGCCCTTGATTTTTGAGGCCATCTTTTTTTCCTGTTGTTTTATATCCTGCAGATTTTTGTTTGTGCACTTAGGGCTATCAGAAGCTTTGGATTTAAGAAAGAAAATATGGTAAGGACAGACTGGGGAACCAATGTGTGCCACAAGGGTTGCGAAGGGCAATTTCCCAGTTTTGGGATTAAAGTTCTTCCCTTTTTTTTTGTTATTTTGAACTCTTTCCCTCTTGGGGTGATTATCTAAATATGTCTGCCCTCCCAAAAGGCTAGGGATTTTCCTTTTGCTGCATTTATGTGTGGCTGGTGTAGTTTATTTTAAAGAAGTGTCAACACCCGTTGGTTCCTGAGCATTGCTCAGTGCCCCTAAACCTTTGTCTGCATGCTGACCAAACACAAAAACCCTCTCCACCTGGTTCTCCCTGATGAAGGGGTTACCTGTGGGAGCTGGCTTTTGTCTATTTTCCAGATGTAAGTGAGTAGGCCTAATGCCATCTTCTGTTGCCGCCTTTGCTCCGGCTGTATTGGAGCTCTTAAAGGCATTTTCCACTTCTGCTGCCTGTGATAAACAAACACTACTCACCTTGAATTCTTCCTGTTGACTCTCGAATGGAATACGGGGGATGTTGCAGACACACTGGTAAAGCCCTGACATGCCACAGTATAGTGCACTTGTTGGACTCTCTTTGCCACAAGTCCTTATCCATTACTGATGCTCCGGAGCACTGGGCCACTGACAGTTCAATAAAGTAACCTGGAGTAGCGCTTAATTTGCCCCATTCCCCAGATTCATTTCCACTGAGCTGGAGTGCTGCCCCCATGCCGCAAATCTCCAGCACCACGGATTACTGGTTTTGAAACCTCCTAGACAATGCAACTGAGAGTGGAGCTCTACACTGAACACCGGTTACTGAGCAGTGGTGGCCAATGTGCGTGAGAAGACACAGGTAGGTAAACACAGAAAACAGCCACCCATTACAGATGATGGAGCGTTGGTAGGCATTTTTATATGAGGGCGGTGGGAACATAAATAATGTTGGTGTTCACCAATGCCGAGAACTTAGTCAGGCAGTCAGCATCTCCTCCGTGAGTAGCAGCCTAGGCATGGCTGAGCATTCTGCCATGCGCAGAGTGCTGCCTCCACTATGATGCATAGGGTCGGCAAAATCCCAGTTACTGCTTTGGACATTCTGCTTATTGCTTCTAGTGTGAATGTTATTAGGGCTCCTCAGCAATTAGATCTAGCATATGCCTAGCATCCTCTCCCCTGGACCTGGGTGTAAATAAAAAGGTCCATTTTAGTACGTACCCCCACCCCCATCCTCTAGATAATGAGCCTGGTACACACTCCAAAGCTAGGGGGTGGTACCATGAGTGCAGTTCTTCCAAAAGAAAATTGTATGCCATGTAGATATCAGTAGTTCTTTTAAGGGGGTACCAGCTAGCCAAAGGTGGTGTGAGGGTTACATATATATGCACAATACTCATGCGTGCACAGTTTAAGTCTGTGCCACCATGTTGTACACGGTGGCCGTCACGTCCACACTTGTGGAAAGGAAAAGTATTGCACCAGGAAGTGGGTATGTTTATGCGGCCTGCAGAGGGGAAGGGCTGCATAAACAGAATCACTGGAAACTATGTTGGAGCACTGGGGCAGAACATCAGACACCGGTCCGGTTACGTGCTCCCACAGCGCTCTTTTACAAATCTGATGATGGCATAACATCTGTGGAGCCTGGCCCACGCAACCGTAAAAATCTGATTCAAGAGGAGACTATTAACATAGAAACATAGACTTTGATGGCAGATAAGGACAGCTTGGCCCACCTAGTTTGCCCATTTCCCTACCTACAGAATAAGCTGCAGATCCTAGTTAACCAACATCCTATTTCTTCTTATCCCCCACAAGTAATGCCTTATGTCTGTACCGTTTATTCTTGAATTCTCCCACAGTTTTAGACCCCACAACCTCCTCAGGAAGGCTGTTCCATGCATCCACCACCCTCTCTGTGAAAAAATACTTCCTCACATTGCCCCTGAACTGCCCCCCTCTATCTTTAAATTGTGTCCTCTTGTTCTTGCACATCTCTTTTTCTGGAAGATGCTGCCCTCTTGGACTTTGTTGATTCCACTGAGGTACTTAAAAGTTTCTATCAGGGAAGGGGGAGTTGAGGAGGGTTCGGGAGGTTGGGGGAAGGGTGGGGGCATGGGTTTGCCTCATCGATGGAGCAGCGGTGGTCCCTCCGACCCGAAGGCCTGTTGATTTATTGATGGTATCCCAAGGTATAGTAATCGGAGGTGGTTTTATTTACTGTGGTGCCATCAGGAGCCTGGGGCCGGGGGAGCGCTGGGGGGGCCGCCCTGGACCGGTGGGCTGAAGTGGGCCATTAAATAGGCTTCAGCCTGGCTGGCGTGGGCTGCCTTGCCTTTGGATTCCATGGCTGGGTGGGTTCCCTGCACTCTGCCGGCCCAGGCTCAATGCAATAGTGAAGAGGAAGCGCTGCACTGGGCTAGCTACGTTTAACCCATGACACCAGGATATGCAGAGAGCAACGGGATAAAGGGGGAAGGGGGTGGGAAATAAAGCAAGTAAGAGATGGTTGAAGAAGGAGGAGGGGGGGAGTAACCACGAAAGTCAGCATCTAAAATAGCATACCGTGGCCCAAGGGAGAGGCATTTACCCCGTAGACTCCTTGTATGCTGGGGTTCTAGGGAGTGGGTCTTGGATCATGAAGGCTGGCAAACCCGGCGCGTGGCGTGCTTTTGCTGCAATGCGATGGGAGCGCTGCTGCTGATGCACGAAGCATGTGGCGGGGGGATGCGAGGGGGAGAGCTGCCTATTACCCCATTACATCACCTGGGCAAGCAGAGAGTGGCAGTGGGAGGGGGACATACACCCTGCATTTACGTGAGCAGGTGACAGCGCTCCATAGATGCAGAAGTTTAGGAGAGTGGTTGCATCTGGAGAAGAGATGGATGAGGAACTATCGGGGAGGTGGGGTAGGTAACTGATGTCCACTTTAGGGATCTACCGGAAGGGATGCTGCTCGAATCCTGAACTTAAATGAAAGGGGACATCTGGCCTCCCTGGGGCTAGAGGTGGGTTGGGGGATGGGAGGACCAAAGTTAAACTGAATGTCTTCTTCTTCACGACTCCCATGCCTGATCTCCCTACAATCCACATGTACCACCACACTCAGTATGGGTGGCGAAAGTCAAGGCGAATATTAATTAGCTTGGCCTCAAGGCCCTCATAGACAAAAGGCCCTCCTGCATGCAGGGATTAGGAGGTGAGGGGAAGATGGGGATATGCATCTGCCCGCACAATTACTATGGAGGGATTTAAAAGGGAATATCGGGGGAAGGGTGATACACAAGAGAGATCTGGTTGAGGGGAACATATGGGGCATGAGATGGGGAGCCTATAGGAAACCAGGGCAAAAGAGTATTGGGAAGGGTGGGGGAAGAGCACCAATTGTAAAGTGCCAGACTGAACGAACTAAAAGGATCAGAGACTCGGCTGGGATAGAAAGAGGGGAGGGCAGGGGGAATTGAGAGGCATTCCTAAATGGAGTTTGGGCATTATGCAACTAATATAGCCCAGATGGGTAGCCTGGGGCAGGACTGGAGTAGCCTCGACCCATGGTCCCCAGTGGGAAGTGCCCCAGGTGGTCACCGGTGACAACGGTGGGATCCCTGCTTCCTGACCTTAGCCCCCGGAGACCAGCGGTTGGTGGCAGCTCGGGTGACTAATTACAGGGAAGGCTACTGAGAGGCCTGGATGATACGAGATGGGTGACCCCCGTTCGGGGTATGGCGGACTGTACCACGGATCTTGATTGTCTCACTAGACCCCACTGGTGGGGAGCTGCTGGGGAGAGGTGGGGGAACGCACCTTTGACAGGCTGTGTTTTCTCCCCCCATGACCCCCCCCAGGTGCCTCTGGTCCATGGGGAGCCATGGGCGAGACAGGAAATGCCAGATCTGGGAGTGAGAGCCCTTCCCTCCATGCTCCAGAGGGCCAAACCTACTATTGCACCACCTGAACACTTCTCTTACATTACAGATCTCAGGGAAGCCTAACGCTCTGCTGAATACACCACCTACCCCAACTACCTTTCCCTTATAGGTACCATAGGTACCTAAGGCCCCAAGATAAGAAGGGCCGCTGCGGTAGGATTAAATTCCTGCCTTAGATTGGGGCTTTGCTCAGATCAGTGGAAGTACCAATTGTTCAGTTCATGTTTACATGGCCATGTTGGCCACGTGGTGGTGTCAAACACCTGTGTTGTGTGTTAAAATATATGTGTTGTTTTGTTGGTATTGTTTTGTATGTAATAAGGTCATCAAGCTCACCTTGGGTCAATATTACCACAAGCCTCACGGGGGCTTAGAGGCGCCTTGCGGGGGGGCGGGGGTGCTGGGTCACAAGCGTCGCAACCATTGGCTGAGATGCATGTGCCAAGACTGAAATTATTATCCCTAAATATCAATGGCCTAGCCTCCCCCATTAAAAGATCCAAGGCCCTAGTATATATCCAAAGATCCAAATCTGATATAGTTTTCCTCCAGGAAACCCACATGAATCCTGCCGAACAAGCCAAACTTGCTAAACTAAGCAGAGGGCAAGTTTTCTACTCCTCTTACAAGGGTGGTAGACGCAGAGGTGTTGCTATCATTATTCCCCATATACCCCTTTCCAAGTGGACTCAACATGGTCCGACCCTGAAGGCAGGCTAGTCATCGCCCAAGGAAAGCTCAATGATGAGGAGGTTACCCTTGTCAATGTATACCTCCCACCAGGCATCACCGTCCCACAGCAGAGGCCAATGCTAGACAAAATAGTTCAGATGACTAGAGGTACTCTCCTAATGGCCAGGGACTTTAACCTAACAGTGGATCCTCGGATGGACTCCTCAAACAGCAGACTTCAGAAACAAACAACCACCCAGAAATTTTTTAATAAATTTGTATCGGAGATGGGATGGTGTGATGTATGGCAGAAACTACACCCACAAGCGAGAAACTACTCTTATTATTCCCCAGTACATCACACCTACTCCTGTATAGATTACGCCTATACCCAAATAGAAAACCTGAATGTTGTACATGATGCTTAGCTTGGCAAAATCTCTATCTTGGATCATGCGCCCCTGTTTACCCATTGGGACTTAGGCATTCAGCCCAGAAGTACGAAATGGAGGTTAAATCCATACCATTTACGATCAAAAGAGTTCCAAGAGTATGTTTTGGAAAAAGTCACTGAGATCCTAGTAGATAACCCCGCCTCGGATTCATCCCCGTTGGTGCATTGGGACACAATTAAAGCAGTCCTTAGAGGACATATAATTAAATACACGGTAGAGAAGGCCAGACAACGCAAGGAGTATAGGGCCAAGCTAGAAGACACACTTCATTTCTTACAAATGGCACATCAACAGGGTGATGAGTCACTCCTCCCTCAGCTACAATAAATCAAACAGAAGTTGGACAGACTAGCCCAACAACAGACCAAAATCGCACTCACATTTTTGAAACAACGATATTATGAAGTCAGCCCACTAGCTATGCGTCTGCTTGTCTACCAAATACGCAGACAGAAGAAGAGCGCAACAATCACAACTATAAGATACCTGGAGGAGGGTCAACCGCTCTCCAAAACACAAGACATCATGGAGGCCTTCACTACATTTTATAGAGCCCTGTATACTCCAGAGACCACCCCACTCCCAGTCAGGTTGACAGACTATTTAAATTTTGTCACCCTCCCGATGCTCACAGAAGAGCACAGAGATTCTCTGGTCGAACCTATCACAATGCCGGAGGTGGCACAGGTAATAGCCAATGCTAAATCCCTAAAATCTCCGGGGCCAGTTGGATATGGCGCAGAGTTTTATAAGACTACTAGAACCCAGATCACACCTGTGCTTCTTCGAGTGTTTAACTCGGTGTTGGAAGGGGAGTCCCCACCCCAGTCATGGTCTTTCGCAACTATATAGGTGATCCCTAAACCTGGTTAAAAAAAAAAAACTGCGCCTCATATAGACCCATCTCGGTGCTAAACCAGGATTATAAACTGTTTATGAGCATACTGGAGCGTCGCATGGACCAAGTTCTCCCCTTACTAATACATAAGGATCAAACGGGTTTTGTGAGGACGCGCACCACCACTGATAACATCAAACATTGTCTCTATTTGGTGAATCAGATGCAAAAAATGGAAGAGCCGACAGTGCTAATAAGTCTGGACGTGGAAAAGGCCTTTGACAGAGTGGCCTGGCCCTTTCTGTACCTAACCCTAAACAAATTTGAATTTCCCCCTGCCTTCATTCAAATCCTACAAAATGTGTACTCTGCCCCCAAGCATGCGTGAAGGTGAACGGACATCACTCTGAATACTTTCCGCTCCAAAGAGGAACTCAATAGGGATGCCCATTGTCGCCACTATTGTTTGCCGTGGTTATCGAGCCACTAGCACAGTAAATCTGAGAATCCCACTTGGTCGAGGGAATAAGGATAGGGGACACGGAACATCGGACAGCCTTATATGCGGATGACATCCTTTTGTACCTCTAGAACCCCGAATGATTGATACCTGCAGTTAGACAAATTCTAGACGCTTATAGCTCCATGTCGGGATACAAACTTAATTTGACCAAAACGGAAATTCTTACTTTTCACTACACCCCTACACAGAACGCCCGAGACATACTTCCAGGCAGATGGAACCTGATGAAGCTGAAGTACCTGGAAATTCACATACCTCAAGATGTAACAAAATATTATAAATATAATTATGTTCCCTTCATCACGCAACTAAAGCAAGATCTACAGGCATGGATGATCCTGCCCCTAAGCCTCACGAGGAGAATTGATCTAATCAGAATGATAACCCTCCTGAGGGCCCTATACTTGTTTCAAAATTTTCCTCTATACATACCACTAAAGACCTTCCAAGAAATAAACCGCTTAATAGGGAAATTTATATGGGCCAACCGGAAACCCCGTGTCCGCCTAAAGGTACTCTCCCTTGCCCGTACAGATGGAGGCCTTACTCTTCCAGACCTAAAACTTTACCAACAGGCAATAACTCTTGTCCACATGATGGCCAGACAAAGTAAAACCCCCAACCCACATTGGCTAGGAAATAGAGAAGGCATTAATGAATGACCAGACATACCTACGGGCCATGTATCAACAGGAATCGGGGGAAAGAATCCACCAGATCACCAATCTCTGGTTAGCAGACCAGTTCAGGAATTGGTACGTACTTAGAAAATCCGGCCAAGTACCATTATATAAAGTGTTGCTCTGCCCAATCTCCACATTACCGGACTTTACCCCGAACAGCTTGGATACTGGTTTCATGGGCTGGGAAAAACATGGGTTAAAGTACCTCCCACAAATAGTGACCCGGGGATGTATCTGGACATATGCGGAAATACAAGCAAAATTTCACCTACCACATAAAGATTTCTTTCGATACCTACAACTACGACACTATGTGGATGGTCTTCCGCGACCCCTGCGTAGCCGAGAGAGCTACCTGGCACTAATACATTGCCAAATTCAATTAAACAACACAGGGAAGCAGGAACACCAGATATCATTACACTACCAATTCCTTAACTCACAAAGGGAAGCTCTCACTGAGAGTATCCATACGCATTGGTGCAGGGAGATGGGGCATCAACTCTCTCTAGGGGACTGGAGACTGGCGTGTAGCTACTCGGCTCGGGTCACTAGCTCACACCAATGGAGGGAATATGCCTGGAAGGTCTTAATCTGCTACTTTAGACCCCCGGCAGTCACAAGACACTACTCACCAAACAAAACAGCAGAGTGCTGGAGACGGTGTGGTGAGCCTGACCCACATTATGTGGGCTTGCCCGGCGCTCACCACTTTTCTAAAGCAATTGGAGACCCAGCTACGAGAACTCATAGACCCACAGCTCCAACTGTCATTAGAGATGTATTTTTACCTAGAAACATAGAAACATAGAATTTGACGGCAGATAAGGACCGCTTGGCCCACCCAGTCTGCCCATTTCCCTACCTACTGGATAAGCTGCAGATCCTAGTTAACCAGCAGCCTACTTCTTTCTACCTCCCCCCCAGAATTGCCTTGTGGCTGTCCCATGCATGGTTGAATTCAACCACTGTTTTGACTCCACATCCTCCTCTGGAAGGCCGTTCCATGCATCCACAACCCTCTCTGTGAAAAAATACTTCCTTACATTACCTCTGAGCCGCCCTCCCTCTATCTTCAAATTGTGCCCCCTTGTTCTTGCACACATCTTTTTTTGAAAGATGCTACCCTCTTGCACTTTGTTGATTCTCTTGAGGTACTTGAAAGTTTCTATCATGTCCCCCCTCTCCCTCCTTTCCTTGAGGCTATACATATTAAGCTCCTTTAGTCTCTCTTCATATGTCTTCAGGTGCACACCCTGCACCATTTTAGTTGCCCTCCTCTGGACAGCTTCCATTTTGTCTATGTCCTTGTGGAGACTGGGTCTCCAGAACTGCACACAGTACTCCAGATGGGGTCTCACCAGCAATCTGTACAGAGGGATAACAACTTCCTGTTATCCCTCTGTACAGACAGCTGGTGAGACCTCATCTGGAGTACCTCCTACTTCCTAGGTCATACAGAGGCCCCAACACCAGATACCTGCTTTCACTGCTCCTAACAGCAGCAAAAAAAGCAATAACTAGGCAATGGCTAACAGCGAAAACTCCATCACTACATGACTGGTGGGACAACAGAGCACAAATCTTTAACATGGAAAAAATAACACATGGCCTGAATGAGCGAGAGGAGACATTCTCCGCAAGATGGACACGCTGGCAGATATATTACATGCTAAAAGATCCTACTTTTGTTCCCTAGGGAAATACAGCTCAGGCAGCTGCCAGAAACCACAGGCTGGGGATGTGGAACTCTCGGCTCGGAGGGCCCAGGCCTGGTTCCCCCGTCCCCCTGTGAGGTTGTGGCCCATGTATAACTTAGTCTGGCTGAATAAGCTCAGTCAATATGAGACCAGTGAGGAAACTGTGAGCCTTGACATGGGAAATATATGCACATTCCTCGTCCATTAGGATCAGATTGTAACCCAGTAAGGGATCTAAAATCAGCACTGAAACTATGAATGTACTCTAGTTAATATGAACTGGTATTAGCCTTACTGACTGAGCGTATAAAGTGGACAGTTATGAATGTTTTTAACTGTATAAATACTCATGACCTGTATGTATATAAGTTAAAAAAAAACTTAATAAAAAGAAGAATTAAAAAAAAAAATTAAAAAAAGTTTCTATCATGTCCCCCATATTAAGCTCCTTTAGTCTGTCCTTGTATAGCTTCTTTTGCAGACCCTGCACCATTTTAGTTGCCCTCCTCTGGACTGCCTCTGTCCTGTCTATGTCCAAGCAGAGATGGGGTCTCCAGAACTGGACGTAGTACTACAGATGGGGTCTCACCAACTGTCTTTACTGAGGGATAACAACTTCCTGTTTTCTGCTGGTGATACCTCTCCCCATACATCCCAGTACACCCCCAGCCCTCCCTACTGCCTTCTCACATTGCTTGCTAACCTTAAAGTCATCTGATATGATTACCCCCAGGTCCCTTTACATTTTTGTTGTTGTTACTACCTCCCCCCCATTGTGTAATCTTCCCCTTGGTTTTTGTTTCCCAGGTGCATTATTTTGCACTTCTTTGCATTGAATCCAAGCTGCCATACTTCTGACCATTCCTCCAACCTTGCCAGGTCCCTTCCCATCCTTTCCACGCCTCCTTGTGTATCAACCCTGTTGCAGATCTTTGTGTCATCTGCAAAGAGGCATACTTTTCCTTCCAGTCCCTCTGCAATGTCACTCACAAAGACATTAAAAAGGACTGGACCCAGTACTGAACCCTGTGGTACCCCACTAGTAACCCGTCTTTCTTCAGAATGGACACCATTTACAATAACCTTCTGTGTCCTGTTGTCCAGCCAATGTTTTACCCAGGCTACCACCCTGGGACCCACTCCCAGGCTGGTTAATTTGACAATTAATCTTTTGTGTGGGACTGTGTCAAATGCCTTGCTAAAGTCTAGGTAGGCCATGTCCACAGCCACTCCCTGGTCTACTACTTTGGTCACCCAGTCAAAGAAATCAATTAGATTCATCTGACATGACCTTCCCGCCAGAACCCATACTGCCTTGGGTCCTGTACCCCACTGGCCTCTAGGTACTCAACAATTCTTTCCTTCAGAAGTGATTCCATTACTTTCCCTACCACAGAGGTCAAACTGACAGGTCTGTAGTTTCCTGCCTCTGTCTTGGTCCCACTTTTGTGAAGGGGAATCACATCCGTCTTCCTCCAGTCTTCAGGTACCACACCATCCTCCCATGATTTGTTAAAAAGGGTAGTCAGTGGTTTCACTAGTTCTCCCCTTAATTCTTTTAGAATTCTGGGGTGTATTCCATCAGGCCCCATCGCTTTGTCCACCTTCAGTTTTAGGAGTTCTTTCAGAACCCTTTCTTCTGTGAAAGGACTGGGATCAACCCCCCCATCAAGAGTGCTTCTGTTAATTGGATTAGGCACCTCCACCTCCTCCTCCTCCTCTTTTGTGAATACTGAGCAGAAATATTCATTCAGTAGCCCTGCTTTTTCACTGTCCCCTCTCTGCCCACCAACTGTCCATTCTGTTCAGCCTCACTATCCCTCCCTTTGTCTTTCTACACTCTCTGATGTACCTATTAAATGTTTTATCCCCCTTCTTAACAGAGTTGGCTATCTTTTCCTCAGTTTCGGCCTTTGCTATTCTAACTTCCCTCCCTGCTTCCTTCTGCCTTAACTGGTACAGCTCTCTGTCCTGCTCCTTCTGTGTTTCCTTATACTTCCTGAATGCTATATTTCTCTCCCCTCACTTTCCTCACCAGCTCTTTTGGAACCATAGTGGCTTTTTCTTTCATTTTGATTTGTTTATTTGCTTTACACAAAGGCTTGTTGCCTCTGTGATGGCAGTTTTGATGTTTCCCCATTGTTGCTCCACCCCTTCTTCTAGCCTGTTTGCTAGTGCTTTTCTAAGGCACTCTCCCATCTTGCCAAAGTCAACTCTCCTGAAGTCCAGTACCCACAGTTTTGTATGGCTTGACTCTGTAGCTGAGTTTATCATGAACCACACTGTTTGATGGTCACTTGTTCCCAGATGGCAACCCACTTCTAGATCTGAGATCCTCTCACATCCCCATTTGAGAGTATGAGGTCTAAGATTGCTCCCTCATGAGTGGGTTCCGAAACTAACTATCTGAGGCATGCCACCTGTAGGGCATTGAGAATGGCCCTGCTCTTGGATGTGGCTGCAGCAAATGTGCTCCAATTAACATCTGGCATATTCAGGTCTCCCATCAACAGTATCTCCCCTTTCTCTGCCATCCTAAGAATGCCTTCTATCACATCCTTGTACATTCCCTCCCCTTGACATGGGGGTCTGTATACAACCCCTGTGCGGATTATGGTGCCATTTCCAGTCTCTAAGGTGCCCCACAGTGCCTCCTCTCCTCCCTGTTTACTCTTTTGTTCAGTTGCTTTTATCCCTTCCTTTACATAGAGAGCTACTCCTCCCCCTCTTCTCCCCTCCCTGTCTCCTGTAGGTTATGTACCCTGGTATGTTAACATCCCAGTCATGGTTCTCTGTGTACCATGTTTCTGTGACTGCTATGATATCCAGGCATCCTTCTTCCATCAAGGCCACCAGTTAGGGAGCTTGTTGCCCAGACTACGGGCATTGGTATTCATTACCCTCCATTTCCTGATGGCCTTACTCCTTTTTAACCCATCCCTGTCCTTACTGCCTTTGTCACTTTCTCCATTTACCCCTGCCCTTTTCCCTATTGACATCTCTATCTTGGTGTTTACCTCACTTACTACCCTGACTTTTTTTGGGGGGGACCAGGATTTCCCTGCTCCTTTCCAGTGCTTCTCCCTTGGCTAGTTTAAATGCTTGCCAATGAAGCATTTAAACCTATCACCTAGGATCCTGGTTCCCCTCCTGGACAGATGCAGCCCATCATGCCAGTATAGGCCTGCATCACTCCAAGTGGACCCCCAGTCCCCAATGAAGCCAAATTCCTGAGTTCTGCACCAGTTTTTCAACCACTGATTGAATCTTATGGTGTGGAGCACTCTAGCCTCACCTATGCCATAGACAGGCAGCACCTCCACGAAGGTCTGGGATTTGCTCCTCATCACAGTCACTTTCTCATTCTTTTCTAAGCAGTAATTTCTGATAAATGTGCCTTAACCATATTGATCTCAGTGTTGGTAGACTACTTGTGGTTTTCCCCTGATTGTAGTAGGAGAAGGTAGTAGCAGTCTTGAAGTGGTTGTTGCCAGTGGTGGCATGCACTGAAAAAAGTGGCCCCATGCTCATCTGCACATTTTAGAAATGACCCCTTGAGTTAAAGGGGACAGAAATTGATTACTTATGAGCAGCTGTTTAAAATGTCTCTGTTTCTATAAATTATATTCATACCTCTAAAGGATCACAAGTTTAACTATGCCTGAATAAAAGCTGAAACTTTCAGTTGTGTTTTGATTTGATTTTAGATTTATAGAACTGTTATTTAATACAACAGCATATTAGGTACATATGGACACATGTTGATACATGGACATATTAGGATAACAGTATCTCAATTACAAGAGGGTCTGTGTTAGGTTAGGGTTTTGAATGTACACATATACTAGTCACTTGTTACAGAATTGCAGATATATGGAGGGGAATTCACAAAACAATCTGAAGGTGCAAAACCTTCCTTAAGTCCCCAAAAGTTCCATAGCTGGGGACAAAAAAGGGAAATTGCTCTGAGTGTTATACATAAATCTTCCACAGCTGCAGAAAAAATACACTATGGACTGTGGAAAAAAAGTGCAGCTGCAGAAGTTCCTGAGGGAAAAAAGTAATTGATAAGTATGGCACATCCCCTTAAAGGCTATTCTCAGCCAGTGTTTTTCTGCAGTTGTGTAAAAAATGTTGCACACATGAGAGTGAGGCGTAACACTCCCTGAGCAAAATGCAGTGCCCCAACAATTGAAGTACAATTATAGTGGAGGTTAGGCAGAAGCAATAACACACCAGTGGGTGTATATCAGTGGCAGTTGTTACAGCAGAACTAGCACACATTGTCAGTGAAAAACAACAAACAACAACCACCAGACCCAGTGCAGCCCATGAAGGGGCCCCACAGGCAGTAGAGGCTGAACAGCCTGCTGTGAGTGCTACTGCAGCAGGCAATGGAAACACTCCAGGAAGAGACATGACCATT
Organism: Neoceratodus forsteri; assembly: GCA_016271365.2. Taxonomy (NCBI): domain Eukaryota; kingdom Metazoa; phylum Chordata; order Ceratodontiformes; family Ceratodontidae; genus Neoceratodus; species Neoceratodus forsteri. The sequence continues at coordinate 1,084,820,481 of CM028131.1, read as the reverse complement.
GGTTACAGCCACTGTGGCACATTGTTTTGCTGGTACCAGTGGTGCTGCAGTGGTCCCAGTTGAGAAAATGGTTGCTGGTCTCTCTGTGGGTACTTTCAGCTACATCTATGGCAAGACTGTGAAAATCTGCTGCTTCAGCTAATATGGATCACCTGTTGTTGTGCCTCCTAAGCCTTTTCCACAGTTGCGGATTGGCAGTTACAGATTTTCAGCAGATTTTCAGCACTTGTGGAATTTCTGCAGCTGCTGAATTTCCGCAGCTGCAGGGTTTTTTACAGAATTGCACATGTGCTCACTTTTTCTTTTACAATATCCCGCACCAGTGTTTCCACAGTGCTGCAGGCCTTTTTCCTGCAGCTACAGGATTTTTGGCTGTCTTTGTGAATCCTGCCCATCATGTTTAAGATAGTGTAAGTTTGACTATTCATGAGTAATATGGACTTATTGTACACAGAGTTTAAGAAAAATGTATCTGAACAGTACACTGTGTAAAATTTGATTGATACCACTGTGTGAAACAGCTGGTGAATGCTTAACTTACAGTAAGGCAGGTTTTTGTCTAACCTATATTTTACTTAACACATCTTTATAAGACTTTTAACATTATTTACTATGTATTGCTTAAAGAGCTACTGACGCTGCAAAGAAAACTTTGAAAAGCATAATAATTAGGTAAAATTCTGCTTGTATTCCATATATTTTCTAGATTTCTCCTCCCCATTATTTATTACTGAGAAAATGTGCATGAATACAACTTTTATCACTTGCAGTTACTTTAAAGTTAATCTGAATCTATAGCTTACTCCCTACTTCAAGTCATAATGCTCTGTTGTGACATTAAATCTGTTGCCATGACAGTAACTGTGATGTCACAAGCAGTGAATTATGACCTCAAGTAGGGAGACAGCAACAGGAATAGATGAACTCTTCAGGAGCAAAAATCCTATTTTCATCCAAATGACCTCAGCAATAAAAAATAGGGAGGAGGAATAAAGAACTAATGTGAAATACAAGCTGAATTTTATCTAAATATTATTGTTTTGTTAAAGTTCTCTTGAAAGTGTCAGCTGTTCGTTAAGCTTATTTTTCCTTGTGCTTTTAATCCTTGTCATTTACTAATGCTAGCACAGACACACACAGAGGGTTTTAAAATTAAGCTTCACTTGGTTTATAGCTTGTGTCAGGGAGTGAACTTCCAAGTCAGTGAAATTTGACCTTGGGATAGCTTTCTTTTGAGGGAACTAATCCTGTCTTGGCATAGTAATTTGCAAAGCTGAAGCTGTTTAGAAGTATAATATGAGTTATGCTAATCAAATGTAAATATCTCTAAAAGTATACAACTTACAGATAATAAACTTTATGAAAGTTGTTCAGGACAATAAGACCTTTCAAATGAACCTATTCATTAAGCTGCAAGGATTATATATTTTAAACTATGGCCATCTGATTACCTCAATTTTCATTTTTCATAGGAGTTATGCCAAACAAATTTAAATATCTCTAAAAGTATATGAGTTATGCATAAACTGTCATATGAAAGTTGTTCAGGACAAAATAACCTTTCAAATGAGCCTACTCATTAAGCTGCAGTAATTATATTTTTTAAACTATGGCCATCTGATTACCTGAATGTTAATTTTTCATCACAATTTTCACCTTTTGGATGGCTAAATGTAAAAAAAATCTATTGAATTTATATTAGTGACTACCCTCACTTAAAAGGTAATTTTTTCCTGAACAACTTTCATGTTGGTTGTATATTGGTAACTTATATACTTTCCGAGATATTTACATTTGTTTGGCATGACATCTACTGTGTTCACTCAGAGAGAAAAAAAAAGGGGTTGTTTGGAAGACCATAATTTACAAAATATAAACAATTCAGATTAGTGACTACCCTCATGAGAAAGGTCTTTTTGTCCTGTTCAACTTTCACACTGACTGTTTTCGTGCACCTTGAATAGTTTTAAAGATATTTAGATTTGTTTGGAAGGTGTGCACATTTGCTCTCAGAGAAAACGAACAAGGAGTTCTGTGTCCATCATTCTAATTAAACAGAAAGAAGGGAGTATTTCTTTAACTGCCATTGAGATTTGCAGAATGGAAGGATACACTGAAAACTCCTAAAAGATGTGATCCACGGAAACACCTTTTTTCAAGTGAAAGCAGGATGGCTGTAGGCTCTGCCCACAGCCATAAAAAGGGCACTTTGATGTAGCATTCAGATCCTCCAGACCAGTTAAGGTTATACAGGAACAGGACCCTCTGGGCAGAACACTTCATGTTCTAAAGTGACGTGGAGATATAGGAGGCAAACCAGATCTGAGGAGCGAGTATATTCCTTAATGGACAAGCAGTGTACTTCAAGTTGGATAAGTGGGCAGCAGCACTGTGATATCCAAGATACAGTATAAACTGGAGTGGGATGATGTTCGGCTTGAGCCCGCAAAGAAACTGTGGGCTTGGAAGTGTTCCACTAGTGGTAGAATGCCAAAGTCATGTTGAAATGACTTTCAGAGCTGGAACTGCACACCAGGATTATAACATGGTACATGGGTTATCAAACCATCATGTGCCTGCAAGCTATCAAGGCCCTTTGACTTGTCCTGGGAATAGCTTCAGTCTCTATTGATTACAACAAAAATGTTTACCTCTTGATATTCAAGGGACTGAGAATCCTAGAAGGAGCATAGAAAAATTGATCTGAAACCAGATTTTCTTCCTTTTGCATTGATTCTTTGTGACTTTATACAGTACCACTCATGGAGAAGGTGAAAGAAGAGTTCTTACAGTTGAAAGCCATGGGAGTGATTGAGTGTTCTGAGAAAATGACATGACAGATTGGTGTGTCGGAATGGTCATAGTTCCCAAGGTCAATAGTACCATCTGAATCTGCATGACTTGACTGGATCTGCATTGACGGAACATGCCTTATCAATGCAGTACAGAGAGAACACCTTGTACTCTATTAGCAGCAGTTAACAAGATGCTGTTGATATTGATGGACACTGATATATTCTTAGAGTTAGGTGTCTAGTCCGGATTTTGTTTTTCATAAGTACTTTTTGACTGCTCCTTAGAACTGGCAGGTGGATCTGGCCCCTCCCTCAGAGGGGATTCATCTCTCCGGTCCAGCATCTCCTGCACCCATCCCTCCCAGCCATCCCCCATGGGTTGCCCCCCATGACAGGACCAGTGGTGAGGGGCGCCGGCTGCTCCCCCCACCCCTGGAAGCCAACATCTAGATTGCCAGGGGTCCACCATTTTCCACCTGTTTTCTCCCCAAACCCACGCATGTGTAATAGGCGGGGGTGACTGTCTCCACCTCTGTGGAGGCAGTCTTACTCCCTGTAAGTGGGTCCACCCCTGTTCTGAGAATCGTACCTGTGCTGACCCCCAGCTTCCTCTGGGTGTCAGTCTACATCGCAATGCTACATCCCCCCACCCCTGAGGAAGTAGAGCTGTTGGTGGACTCTCAATCCTTCCTCACCCCGGCCAACCCCCGAGTGACCCGAGTCCATTCCCAAACCTGGGTTGCCAGAGTGGCATGAGATGTGGCATCCAGAGTCTCAGCACCACTGGGCCGGCTGCCTAGTCAGGATTTTGGCAGATCCCATTTGCAAAGGAGTCAACCTATGCACCAGCCTTTATAATGCTATTTGGGAGATTTTGCTTCAAATGACTGCCATTTGGTTTCTTCTCAGCACTTTTTAGAAGGAAATGTCCCAAACATTGGATGGCCTGGGAGGTGATACTATGTCATGTGGATGATTTATTCATGTTCTGTATGAACAAGGAGGACAGTGGCAGTCCTGAAGCAGTTTCAGGAAGAAGGCCTCACACGTAATGAGAAGTGTGAATTTAGCAAGGAGGAGATCACTTTTGTAGGCCATATAATCATCAGAAAAGCAAAGGAGGCTGACCAACAAAAGGTCTGACCAATCCAAGCAGTACTGTATCATCAGAATATGGTGGACAACCATAGGTTCTTGGGCATAGTCAATTATCTGGGTATGTTCCTTCTAGATCTAGCTTTCCTGACCAGGCCACTGCAAGACCTTCTGAACTTGTGAAATAACTGGGTCTGAGATGATCCAAAAAACAAGCCTTTGAAGCAATAAAATGTATCTTGGTCATTTGCACCAAAGAGACAGACTCCTCCACATTATTTTATTGTCTCTTATTTACTGTATAAAGGAAGATGGTGTCTGGGTTCTTAACCACTGCCCAGTAGCTTTGAAGCAATAAAAAAATGCTTATGTTCTCCACAAGTACTAGCCCAGTACTCTGGAGAGAGAGAGGGGGAGAGAGTGACAGAGAGAGAGAGAGAGAGAGAGAGAGAAAGAAGGAGGGAGGAGGGGAGAGAGAGAGAGAGAGAGAGAGAGAGAGAGAGAGAGATAAAGAGAGAATATGAATGAGAATGAACTACATAGATGTTTCCCTGTATGAGATTGTAGGGTGACTGACACAGCTATAGCCATCGTGAGATAGTATTTGTATCTGTGGGATGGAATGTGCAGGTGGAGAAGGTAGTGCTGACATTTGCATGGGTTTATCAACAGCTTCTTTTTTACTTAATCAAGTTGGTATTCCTAGCCAAAATGGACCAAATATCTCTGCTGCCTCTGCTTGGTTCAAAACCTTTGGATTGTCTGCTTTTGAGGACGCAAAGGTTCTAGTTGAAACACCTTCATCCCATGTACAGCATCATCCAGGTTCCAGGCAAAGCACTGGTTATGGTAGATATCCTGGGCTGGGTTCTCAGAAGTGATGTACAGATACATTTCCTGATTTTGGACTGTGCCCGCTTTATCTGAAATGTGCCAAAACATGTGAATGCCATTTTCAAATGTTTTGCTGTATTTGTGATTGTTTACCTATTTTATATCCCACATTCGTTGGCCATGTTGTGCAGGATGCAACAGGCCAGGAATATCCCACAGGCCTTTGAGGGGCTGTACTGTAGGGCACTTCCAGAGGTGTCCAGGCAACGGAAACATGCCTTCAGCATCCTGAACATCTGCTCGATGACATTGTGTGTGGTGGCATGTGCCTCATTGTAACGTTGCTGCGATGGGGTCATTGGCCGCCGGTAGGGTGTGAGCAGCCAGGGATGGAGTGGGTATCCACTGTCACCTGTGTGTAGAGGGTGGAGGTTAGTTTGGTGATCAGCATCAGCCTGCCGCAAGCCATGTAGGCCACTACCCATGGCACCTCTGGCCATGCCCCCCAGGCCCTAGATATGTCCATTCAGTTTGCATACTCACCCACTAGGTGTCCTATGGGGATGTCCCCACTCTCAAATCTGTGGCACAGTGCCGACTGGTGCCAGATGAATGAAACGTGTGCTCCCCCAGGGTGCGTGGCACAGGCATTGATGATGCACCCCCTGGCATCGCACACCACCTGGCAGTTGATGCTGGAATAGCCCTTGTGATTCATGTATGCGGCCCCCTCATGGCCAAGTGGTGTGTGTATGGCCACATGGATGCAGTCTATTGCCCCTAGCATGCCAGGCACACATGCTACCCTGTGGAACTCCTGTATGTTTGCTGTGCACTCCGCTGCTGTGCTGGGGAGATGGATGCACTCCTCAGCATGTGGCAGCAGTGCGCTTAGGAATTGAGTGAGGTGGCATGACGTGGCTGACTGGGTTATGTCTGTGGTGTCCCCGGTTGGTCTCTGGAAGGTACCCGTGGTGAGCAAGCACATGCAGACTGTTACCTTGGTCTCTACTGACAGGGCATGGCTCCGTCGTGTGGGTGCCTGCATCACATCACTGCACAGCTCACAGAGCCGCCTCAGTATTGCCCTGTTCAGGTGGCACCGGACCACAATCTCAGTATCTGTGTATAGCTGAAAGCTGGTGCGGGCTTGGTACTACCTCTTGGGGGCATACCACCAATGGGCCCTTCCACAGCCATGTCCCCCTGCTTCCTGCCTTCTCACCCCCCTCATTATGGCCTCCATGTGAAAGGTGGCACTGGCCATATCCCTAGCTTGAGTTCCCCCCCCCGGCGGCTGTTACTTTATTCCCCTCACTGTCCTGGCTGCTACCTCCCCTGCACCGGGTACACCTGGCTGTGCTGGCCTCTGAGCTGTGTGGCTCCCCACACCTTCCCTGTGCCTGTCTGTTGCTGTGGCCGTTCCCTGGCCTGCCTTGTTCCTGCCACTTGCCCTGTCTGTGCCTCTGCCTCTGACGCATGTGGCTTCCCTGTAGCGTTCTTGCGCCTCTTCCTTGCTCCTTTTTATTTTGGCTCATTTCCACTATGGCGCAATTTCCGCTTGATCCACTGTTGCACATTGCGCAAGTCTTTGAATATCACACTGCTCCATTTATGCATGGTTCCTCCCCCTTCGGTTGCGCATGCCTTCATTATCATCACAGAATGGCGCAAATTTGGACTTGCGCAGGTGCAACCCTATTGTGCATGGCTCAACTCTTTTGAATATCTGGCCCCATATGTTCTGGTCTCAGCTTAATGGTTTCAGAAATCAGGCTGTCAGAAATGCAATAAGAGTTATACCAAACAAATGTAAATATCTCTAAAAGTATAGGAGTTACTGATAACCTGTTGCTATGAAAGTTGTTCAGAACAAAAATATCTTTCAAATGAGCCCATTCATTAAGGTGCACCACTTATATTTTTTAAACTATGGCCATCTAATTACCTGAATTTTCATTTTTATTCACAATTTTCACATTTTAGATGGCTAGATTTATAAAAATCTAATGAATTCAGATTAGTGACTTCCCTCATTTGAAAGGTAATTTTATCCTGAACAACTTTCATGTTAGTTGTATATTAATAACGTGTATACTTTCTGAAATATTTACATTTGTTTAGCATGACTCCTACTGTATTCACGCAGAGAGAGAAAAAAATAAGATTGTTTGAAAGATCATATTTTACAAAATATAAAGAATTCTGATTAGTGACTACCCTCATGTGAAAGGACTTTTTGCCCTGAACAACTTTCAGGTGGTTGTTTTTGCACACCTTGAATAATTTGAAAGATATTTAAATTTGTTTGGAAGTTGAGCATAATTGCTCTCAGAGAAAAGCAGTTTGAGTTCTGCGTCCATCATTCTAAACAGAAAGAAGAGAGTATTTTTTAACTACCATAGGGATTTACAGTGTTATTGAAGTATACACTGAAAACTACTAAAATATGTGTTCCACAGAAACCCCTTTTCGAACTAAAGTGATATGGCTGCAGGCTTTGCCCACAGCCATAAAAACAAACACCAGAGACTAGCTAAACTGGACTCATTTAACTAGATTCTGCTGTTTGTGTTTTTCAAAACATAGCCAAAAACACCTTTTCTTGGCACCCCAAAATCCAGGGTGCTCAGCTTTATGAGAAGAGCCTTTCATCCAAGTTCTCTGTATGAGAACAGCAAGACTTTCTTGAGTTGTACAGCCGAAGCTGAAAGCCATGTTGCGGGCTGCAGTCATAGCACTGAGCCGCTGATCCCATGCTCTGTCTGTCTCTTTCTTTATCTATCTATCTATCTATCTATCTATCTATCTATCTATCTATCTATTATTTCTATTAAGCAGACTGGAGTGCCCATCTCCCATACTGTTTCTTTCTACCCCCTGCCTCCAGGTGGCCCATCCTTCCCAATGTTAAAATACATATTTGTCTTATGTATGCGGACTGGGGTGCCCACCCCGGTACCGCTTCTGTGGACCCCTCCAAGTCACCCACCCACTTACCCCCATTTAATGAACAGTAGCCTGACAATGGGGTGCACAATCCCCAGTGTTCAATGGTCAGATTTAAATAAGAAAACTGTCCCTTGTTGCTTTCTTTTTTGCAAAAAAGAAAACGTTCCCTTGCCAATCTGACCCTCACCCCGACCTCCCACTTGGCACTCACAATCCCACTCCCCCACACCCCCCCACACACCCTCACTCTTCTAAACATGTCCCATTGCAAAGATCAACCATCTGATCAAAGATACATTTTACTGCTGGAATTGTTGACTGCAATATAAGAAACTAAGGTCGGTGCGGTTCAATGTATTTCAATGGGGTTTTGAACTTTGATGCATAACTTTGTCAGTTTTGCATATTTTACCCCACATTTTCAATGTAGTCTTTTTGGGACCACACTTCATGACCAGTGTAGGTGGAATTATGCAACTCAGGTCCAAGAGATGATTTCACAGTCACCTGGCAAAATCACATTTTGGGTTGGATTTGAAAATGTTCACTGCACTTGTTCATGGGGGGGGGGTTCATAAGAAGGCTATGCTGAAAATTTAGGGTCAAAATACATAAAAATAGCAAAGTTATGCATGTACATTAAAATTTTTCTACACTCACTTGTAACTTTGGTAATTTTAAATATTTCAACTCCAGATTATTAACATAACCATTTTTTCACACCACCTCACAAATGTGACAGCTGTCATTTTTCAAATCCTGGCCAAAATGTGTTTTTGCACATGTGGTGTGGAATGACATTTCAGTGGTGTGAAATGCTGTTTTGGCAGGGATTTGAAAATTTTCAACTACCAGGTTCATGAGGTGGGGTAATAAGATGGCTATGCTAACAGTTTGGTGTACAAATATGATAAAATGCCCAGGTTATGAGTGAACATTACAGTATTTCAACGTTTGCTCATAAAGTCACTAATTTTCAATATTTTGACTCTAAACTTTCAACATAGTAATTTCTCCACACCACCTCATAAACATGACACGTGTCATTTTTTTTTTAAATCCTGGATGAGACGTGTTTTCACACTTCTGGTGTGAAATGACATTTCATGCAATATACTGTAAATGGTACATGTCATGTTTGTAAGGCGAATCATAAAGCAAGTATCTGGAAAATTTAGAGTCAAAATAAAAAAAAAAAACATTTTGTGTGTAGTGTCAGTCCTGATCCCAGCGGGTATGCTTTGTGATGCCATGCTGGTGAGCTGAGTTTAAGGGTGTGCTCAATGACCCAGCTAGATGGGGTGAGTGTGAGGGGATGGAGCAGTTATGCAACACCCCCTTCCAGCCAGGGAATGAAAGGCGTAGGGTTGTCCGTATGGGCCTGGGTATCATTTAATAAAGACAACTGTTCTCTTGGCATAAGGCCCTGCACTTCATCTGTGGGTGGCAGAAGGCCCTGTGCATTGACTGACAGATGCACTCTTTGCCCTGTGCATCTGTTTCTGCACCACATGGAAGCACAGGGACCACAGAACCCTGCATTTCCACAGTCCACCAGACAGCCCCATGAATTTTTAATATCCATCGCTGCACATAAGTGCAGGGCCCTCAAGAGCCATGCACTTCTCTAGGTGGATGGATTCTTTTTTTTTTTTTGTTTAATCAGGTGAGACACACTAAGTTGAAAGCTTGTTTACAGGTGCAACCTGGGAGCACAGGAAAGTTAAGTGGCTTGTTGAGGGTCATACAGTATGCAAGTGGGGGCTGTGGGACTCTTTCCTTGGCACAGGGCATCTGCATTGGTTTGGGACCTGCTTGAATGAAGACACGATAGGAAAGGAAATTCTTTGCAAAAACTTCATTAATGCAGCAGTTAGGGTAACTTTATGTCACAAAAGTAGGGAAATGTAGTGTTAGGGTTTCTAAGCCTAACTCTCCACACCCAAGCAGCAAAAGGAAAAATCATTAGGGTCTGGGGTCTTCAGAGTCTTGGCAAATCAGTGGTGGGGTCTTCCTTGGGGTTGTCAACCCTAATGCCCACCCCGTTCCCTGAGCAAACAACATCGCACATGATGTCCTTTCTTCATGCAGGCCCTGCATGAAGAAAGTTACAACAAATTATGTAGGTAACATGTAGTGAGACATACTTTCTTCCTTTGAAGAGTGCATCACTATGAGGAACTGGCTTGGAGCTGTACCTTGTGCTTCAGACAGGAGGCTTTGGGCTGGGGGGGAGAAGGGTGGTCATTAGGGTTGACAGTCCCAATGAAGACCCCACCACTGATTTGCCAAGACTCCAGGAGACCTGAAATCCTAATGTTTTTCCTTTTGCTGCATGGGGCGGGGGTAGGGTGGAGTTAGGGCTTGAAACCCTAATGCCACATTTCTTCTTCTTTGTGGCATTAAGTTTCCCTAACTGGTGCATTAATAACGCTTTTCACAAAGAATAATATTAAATGGCTGGCCCACTGGCACAGTGGTAGTACTACTGTCTGAAGCACTGATGACCCATGTTCAGGAGAAAACGCTGGGTGTCAGAGGGTAGCCAGGGGTGAGGTAAGATGAACATCCCATGGACAGCTCTCCTCCTGGGGAGGGTTGTGGTCCTCAGGAAGTCTTTTTTTTTTAAACTCAATTTTTATTGTTTTTTGTACAGGACGGTAAGTACAGACAAGTATTAGATCATATTTGGGCATCCAAAACAGTTATCTATACAATGGATATGATGGCAGAACTAATCCTGGCAGTATACATATTTAAAGCACGGCTAACAATAAATATATATAAACCTTTAACATTATTTATTTTATTTTATTTATTTAGCTTTTGTTTACTGGGTAAGTACACTAGACAAGTAGTATGCCTATTTTCAGGAACGACCCGGGAGAGCACAAAACATACAGTATACATACATGGAAACATTGGAGAAACAGCATGATACAGTAAAAAACAGCTATAACAACGCTTGTATAAGGGCAGAGATACTGCCATACATAGTACAAATTGTTACAGGACATAGATAGACATTAGAATCACTGAATACATATTTCATAGACCATCATGGACTCAGAGTGGACAATAGTGGACTGCAGAGTATTACATTACAGAGACTAGGAGCAGTCACATCTTGTCGTTTGTTTTAGGTGGGACCACAGGGAGGAGCAAAGGTCCCATGGGAAGGGCAGAGCAAACAGAGTCCGGAATGGAGTTCCAGAGCCTAGGCACAAAAGCAGCAAAGTCACGAACCCCCATAAGGGTCCGAGTAGGGGGAACTTTAAGCAACTCAGCGGTCTATGACCTGAGCTGGTAGGGGATGGCGTCCAGTTTTGGGAGGAGATGCGCCAGTCCCGACGGGATGCCCATGGCAAGCACTTTCCTGGTGAAGTTTCCTACACCAAGGATCAGGAATTCCGCAGGGGGGAGCCAGTTGAGTTTGTCATAGAGCTCACATCGGTGGGTGAGTTTGGGAGCAGCAAGTGCAAACCGACAGATATCATTATATGCCGTGTTCCACCGATTAGGATGGATTTGAGGTGACCTGGCAAATAGGTGGTATCCATAACTAAGGGAGGGGAGAAGCACTCCCCTCGCAAGTGCCAGCCTCGCTCCCGGAGTCAGGTTGTATTTGGCCCTGTAGGCAAGGCCAAGCTTACACCTGGTGGCTCTGCAGATGTTTTGGATATGGCTTCCCATGTCTTATAGTGATAAGGCATAGATATACCTAATTCCTCAAGCCTATAGGGTTCTGGGTCCAGCATTACTATGAATGTGAGTATCATCCGGTTATATAGTATTAGATGGAAGTGGGCCAACGGGGCCAATCCCCCAACCCCGGCTTGGACTTAACTATGGGACAAAAGTGGGCCTACTCTGGGAAATACAGAGGAACCATGGGGTTCATTTATTCGTTAGGATCATGTTTGTGTTATGTAAGGTCATTGTCATAGCTTCCATTTTGTATATTTTGTAAATTGTATCTTCCCATTTTTCCTTTGATGGAGAGGTTGCTTGTAACCATAGTCTAGTTATAACTTTCTTTGTGGCGGTGAGTAATATACTAAGGAGGTAAATCTGAGTTTTTTGCTGAAATGATTTGGGATAGTGTAACAGTATTGCTGTCTCTGGGGTCAAAGGTCCCAGAGCAGGAAATAGTTCTGTCACAGTTTCCTCAGGGACTTCTGTGACACCCAGTGTAGGCTGGGTGTGCAACAACTGGGGCCATTCTTCAGTGGGGAGGTAATGACAGACATCTGTAGGTCAGGAAGCAGTAAATAGGGGAAGGGGTCATTACTTTGAAATGGGCAGACTAGATGGATCATAAGGTCCCCTTCTGCTGTCACCTTTCTATGTTTCTATGTTCTATGTTTCTATGGGTGTGGGAGTGTGCCTGACCTGCACTGATATCAGTGCATGTCTGCACCTCGGGGGGAACTAACATGGAAAATCCCTTGGGCCAGCAGCACTGTGACACCCCTGGACTTCCACCTGAACGACATCCAAGGTGCTAGCCTTGGCTGGGGCCTCTGGTAGATCTCAGTCTCTCTCTCTCCTCTCCCCCCCCTAGGAAGCCTCACCACAGGGGGCAAGCTGCAGGCCTCCCCAGTCCGGGACTGCCTGGTGGAATGCCAGGTGTGGGGTCTGAGTGCTGAGAGGTGGTAGATCCCCCACCCATACCAGGAGCAGAATCAAAGTTAAAGAAAAAGAATAATATTAAATATGATATATAATTATATAATTATTATAGATTTATACATGATCATACATATATTATTAAATCTTTTCAAAAAACTTTGTTAATGCAACAGTTAGAGTTCAAGTTAATGCCACAGAAGTAGGGAAATGAGGCTTTAGGGTTTTCAACCCTAAGTCCCCACCCCTCCCCCCGGCAGCAAAAGGAAAAATATTAGGGTTTTGGGTCTTTGGAGTCTTGGTGACTCAGTGGTTGGGTCTTGCTTGAGGTTGTCAACCCTAATGTTCACCCCTCCCCCCAGCCCATAGCCTCCTGTCTGAAGCACAAGGTACAGCTCCAAGCCAGTGCCTCATACTGGTACACTCTTCAAGGGTAGAGAAGACTGTCTCACCATGTTACCAATACAAGGTGTTGTAGCTTTGTTCAGGCAGGACCTTGTGGGCCCTGTATGAAGAAAGGAGATCACATCTAACCTTGTTTGCTCAGAGAACAAGGTTGGCATTAGGGTTGACAGTCCCAAGGAAGTACCTGCCACTGATTTGCCAAGACCCCAGAGACCACAAATCCTAATGTTTTTTCCTTTTGCTGCTTGGGGGTGGAGATGGGGAGGGGGAGTTAGGGCACTGGGATTTTGAGGAACCCTGCCGACACCAGTGGGGGGGGGCAAGCCCTGGAGGAAGATGGCCAGCAGATTATTTTTGGCAGACATCAGGGTAATGGGGCTGTGGTGCTCCTTGGAAGAAGGGCTGACCCGGGGGCGGGGGAGAGAAAAAAAAAAAATCATGGGGCTGTCAGGTGGGCTGCAGAAGTGTGGGGCTACATGTTCTCTGTGTGTCTATGAAGCTGCAGATACAAAAGCACAGAGGAAAGAATCCATTTGTCAGCCAATGCACGGGGCCCTCTGCCACCCACAGGTGCAGATCTGCAGTGCCCTATGCCAAAAGAAGAGTTGTCTTCACAAAATTTCATGGTGAGAAACCGACCTAAGCCATAAAACCAAAACTATGATACACAATCAAATTTCAAGTCAAGCAAACAATTTATGCCACACAATGAAAAATCATGGTGTGCAGTCAGATTTCATGTCAAGAAACTAACTTTCTGCTGTGAAATGAAAAATTCTCATGTGCAATCACATTTCATGCTGAGAAACCAATGTTCTGCTGTGAAATGGAAAAGCACTGTGTGCAATCAAATTTCTTTCTTTCTTTTTTTTATTGAGCTTTTTGGTCCGCATAGCCTCCTCCCACTAACTGGTGATGGGGACACATATGTATTTTTATGTATTTTTTCCCCCTAACCTCCCAAAGCCTTGACACATGGACGTGCAAGCGTGCGGAGGCATGCTATGTACCCCGTGGTGCCAGCTCAGCCCCTTCCGCCTCCCGATACTTTGCCACTCCCTCTCTGCCTAAGCTACCCACCGGACTTCCACCCGGTGGGAGCAGAACTACAGGGGGGTGCCAACCCACCCTCATCACCCTCAGGAGAGGAGAGCTGCCCACCGGCATGCTCAATCCTGCTCCGCCCCTCCACGCCAGCACCTCAATGATAGGGTGAGATAAGGCATCCAGCTCCTCAACCGACAAATGACATAAACATAGCAGCTGAGAATACTTAAACAGTGCCCTGCTCTCCATTCAGAACTGTCACATCCCAGTCTCCACATGTAGAGTAAAAGGTAAGGTCACCAAGAGGCTTAAGCATCCCCTACTGCAACTGTTGAAACAAAGGGATAATCTCTGGTCAGTATGGAAGTCATCTTCCCTTCAAGCTGACTTCGAGGCCTACAGGTCTCTTCGCAACACCTGTAAAGGGGAGATTTGTTCTGCCAAGAACATATACTACTGTAATTTGCTCAGTTCTTCTACCTTAAACCCTAAAAGGTACTGGTCCCAAATCAAGGAAATACTGGGGAACAATAAGCCCGTGACTCCTAATGATATGCTTATAAACGATACTCACTGCAATATCCCCCTTACCATACCAAATGCCTTTAATTCTCTATTTTCCACACTGCCCATCCCCCTTCCTTCGAATGCTTCTCAGCTGGTATCCCCATCCCCATCTGGTGCTGCTGTTGTCCCAGCCCTAGAGTTGTCATCGGTCTCTTATCTAGAAGTACATAAATTACTAAAGTCAATCCCGGTGTCAGGTAGTGCGGGCCCTGATGGTATCTATCCTAGTATCTTAAGGCAGTTTGCCTCTTATCTTGTGGTACCTGTAACCAGACTTTTTAACCTCTCCATCAGCACTGCCTCAGTGCTTCCGGTCTGGAAAGTTGCAAGAACTATTCCTATCCTTAAGAAAGGGGACGCCAGGATCATGTCTAACTACAGACCCATCTCCCTCCTGCCAACTCTTAGCAATCTGCTTGAGAAACTCATCCATTGGCAGGTCACTTCGCACCTTCTCAACTTTGACCTTCAGTCCCCTGTTCAACGTGGTTTCAGGGCGCAGCACAGCACAACTACTGCTCTCATTCAGTTTACCAGTGATGTTAAGAATAACAGGGACAAGGGTTTACTTACTGGGGTAGTCTTCATCGATCTCTCCAAAGCTTTTGACATGGTTCATCACCCTCTACTTTTGGCCAAACTGAACTCGCTCGGTGCATCTGATTCTACCCTCTCTTGGTTTGGCAACTACCTTGAAAATCAGTCTCAGGCGGTCTCCTTCTGCAAGTCTCTCTCCTCCCCCATCCTGAACACCTGTGGTGTTCCACAAGGATCTATTCTAGGTCCCTTACTTTTCTCCCACTTCATCAATGATATACCTACTCCCTCTCCTCACTGCAATATTATCATGTACGCGGATGACCTGGTGTTGTACTCAGCTTCTAAGTCTGTTGTTGACATCAATTTACATCTCTCCCTAGCTTTTCAGACCCATCAATCCTGGTTTTCATCCAACTACCAAGTCCTCAATGTATCCAAGACTCAGGTTATGCTCTTTGGATCTGCTAGGAAGGTGACCTCCGAGTCCCCCAATTTCCTAGTGCACTGCTGTGATGGGACTGCGTTCTCCAACACTTCGTCCTTCAAGTATCTTGGGGTAATGCTTGACCCGGTACTCGACTACTCTGCACGTGTCACTGAGGTATGTCTCTCCGTTAGTGCCAAAATTGGAGCAGCCTACAGAGTGTGACACTCTCTCACCCAAGCTGCCAGGATCTCAGTTGCGAGAGGTGTTTTACTACCACAACTGCTATATGCCCTGCCAGTGCTCTCTCAAGCCAATGTGGGAGTTCGTCACAAATGGGATACATCCTACAATAATATCAGTAGATTTGCCCTATTGGCTCCCCGCCTTACCCATCACTGTCTTCTCTATTCTGCTTTACAATGGCTGTCTTTCAATGTCCTTTATTCCTACACCCTTGTGTGTTTTGTTGACTCCGGAACAAGATCTCCTCATCAATCCTATCTGGGCAACATACTCACTCCTGTCTCTCACTCCCGTACCCTCAGATCCTCTGCCTCCCCATTGTTATTTGTGCTGCCTTGCTTCATGAAAATGGGGGAGCAAGCCTTCTCCTACTTTGCACCTAGGTTCTGGAACTCCCTCCCTGTCCATGTCAGGAACTCCTCATCTCATCTCTCATTTAAGCACGTCCTTTTTCCCCACCTCTTCTCTCTGGATGACGGTGTTTGCACTTAACTTCTGCCTGTCTCCCCACCTAGACTATGTCTCTCAACTTTGTCTATTTAGTCTGCTACCAGCTCATCCTTCGGGATTTGCCTCTTATAACTAATTGATTCTGTCTGTTTCTCCCACTCCTAGTCCAAGCAAGTCTGATTTAGAGTGCCTACCTGCCTGTTTCCCAGCTAGGTCTGTCAGACTGCCCATATTGCTTGTTTTGTTTGATGTGATGTTTGATAACTTGACCACTGTTAATGTTTTCCATGCTAGTCAATGACTGTCCTCTGTCATGGTATTTATTGGACAGTTCTCCTGCACTATGTATCAATTTGTGTACCACTGCTGATTGTATTCTGTGCTCATACTGTGTTGTGATTGTGTACTCTCCCGGGTCGTGCCTGAAAATAGGCAGGATGTTTTTGCCTAGTGCACTCACCTGGTTACCAAAAGCTAATAAATAAATAAAATAAACCCTCTGCGCCACCGGGCTGGCACTGTGCAATCAAATTCCATGCTGAGAAACCAGTTTTCTATTGTGAAATGAAAAATTCTGATGTGCAGTCAAATTTCATGCTAAGAAACCCATTTTCTGCTGTGAAAAGAAAAATCATGGTGTGCAGTCAAATGTCATGCTGAGAAACCCATTTTCTGTTGCAAAACTAAAAACTGTGATGTGCAATCAAATTTCATACTGAGAAACCAATTTTCTGCTGTGAAACAAAAAAACATGGTATGCATCAAATTTCATACTGAGAAGCCAATTTTCTGCTATGAAATAAAAATGATGGTATGCTATCATATTTCATGCTGGGAAACCAGTTTTCTAATGCAAAACAAAAAAATCTGATGAGCATTCAAATTTCATGCCAAGAAATCAATTTTCTGCTGTGAAACAAAAAAATCCTTATGTGTAATCAAATGCAATGCTGAGAAACCAATGTTCTACTGCAAAACTAAAAATTTTGATGTGTAAATAAATTTCATGCTGAAAAAACAGTTTATGGTGTGAAACGAAAAATCATGGAGTGCAATCAAACTTCATGCTGAGAAATCAATTTTCAGCTGCAAAACAAAAATTGTGATGTGCAGTTAAATTTTATCCTGAGAAACCAATTTTCTGCTGTGAAATGAAAAATAATGATGCACAAAGTCAATCACATTTCGTGCTGAGAAACCAATTTTCAGCTACGAAACTAAAAATCACGCTGCAAAACTAAACTCATGGTGCACAATCACATTTCATGCTGAGAAACCAATTTTCTGCTGTAAAACTAAAAATTATGCTGGGCAATCAAAATGTGTTTCCAACAGATGTTTTTTGAATCATAATTAAAAAACAGTTTTGTAGGTCAAATTTAGTTTCGCACCACCTTAATGGTGCAACACAAAAAGCAAGTCACGATTCAAAAAACAAGAAAGACATTAACACGGCCAGGAGAAATAACGTAAAAAGATATTTATAATCATGATTGACTGAAACAAGCCTCAGAATGTGAACCAACATATTCTAATGAGGTAGATTAATGTTTCTTTTTGTTATGGCTGCTGTAATAAAAGTTTGAATTAGTAGTTCGTTAGTGAGGTGAGAAACATGATGGTGGCTGTCACAAAACAAAAAAAAAATGTTCGTGTCATCAGCACATCTCACAAAATCAAAAATGGCCCTTCAAAACCAAATTTGTGGTTTAGGGCACTGAGCTGCAAACCTGGAGACCTGATTTTGAATCACACAGCCCCCACTTGTATACTGTGTGACCTTAAGCAGGTCACTTAACTTCCTTGTGCTCCCAGATCACACCTGGAAACAAGCTTCGGTTTAGTGTGCCTTTCCTAGTTAAACAATTTCCCCTTTCCCTCAAGTACAGGAAAAAAATTAGACATCTACAGGAAAAAGACATATGCAGATCTCAGAAACCGCACAAGGTGCCATCACAAAACTTTCCACAGATCTAGACCTTGCCTGCTAGACAACACATGCAAAATTTCAGCTAATTTTGTTGAATGTTGCCAAAGCTATTAAGGTGCAAAGGCAGGGGTTTAACACTGAACACCCTACTCAGCCCTAACTATAGGGTGCTACTGTGCCCCTATATATTTATAAAGTAGTTACATCTACATAATGTACAAGATATACAGATAGCATGGTTTTTATACACTAGAGAAATAATTAAACCTAACTGAATTATAAATATTCATGCCACACAGCTTCTGTCATACCAATGCAGCTTTCCTGGAGATTAAAAGGCATAGAAACATAAACATAGAAACATAGAAGTTGACGGCAGATAAGGACCGCAAGGCCCATCCAGTCTGCCCATTTCTTTTTCTACCTTATAAATGTGCCATCGGCCTTTGCTCTGTCAGTGACCTATCTATTCATAGTCATTTGTATTGCTCCCTTATGCCTATCCCATGCCTGTTTGAAGCCCTGCACTGTATTCATAGCCACCACTTCTTGTGGTAAGCCATTCCATGCATCTACCACCCTTTCTGTGAAAAAGAATTTCCTCACATTCCCCCTTAATCGGCCTCCCTCTAATCTCATGCTGTGTCCTCTTGTCCTGCTATTTTTCTTATATTTAAACATGTTAGACTCTTTCACCTTGTTTATGCCCTTAAGGTGTTTAAATGTCTCGATCATATCACCTCTCTCCCTCCTTTGCTCAAGGGTATACATATTGAGCTCCGTTAATCTGTCCTCATATGTCTTCTGATGCAGTCCCTGCACCATTTTGGTTGCCCTTCTCTGGACTGCCTCAATTTGGTTAATGTCCTTGTGAAGGTGTGGCCTCCAATACTGCACGCAGTACTCCAGATGGGGCCTAACCAATGTCTTGTACAGAGGGATTATTACCTCTCTCTTACGACTTGTGATACCCCTACTAATACACCCTAACATCCCCCTAGCCTTACCTACTGCTTTAGAGGTCTGCTTGATGATTTTAGGTCATCAGTGATGATGATGCCCAAGTCTCTTTCTTCCTTTGTGACTGCTAGCAACCCTCCCAGCCTATAAGTGGCTTCAGGGTTTCTCTTCCCTATGTGCATGATTTTGCACTTCTTTGCATTAAATCCCAGTTGCCACTCTTCTGACCATTCTGCTAGTTTATCCAGATCTCTTCTCATTCTGCCCACCCATCTGGATCATCTACTCTGTTGCAGATCTTGGTGTCATCTGCAAACAGACAAGCCTTACCTCTAGTCCATCTGCGAGGTCACTAATGAAGATGTTGAATAGACTGGCCCCAGGACTGATCCTTGAGGTACCCCACTTGTGACTTGCATCTCTTCTGACTGTATACCATTTACCACCACTCTCTGTTTTCTGCCAGTCAACCAGTTTGCCACCCAGTTGACCAACTTCTGACCCACCCCGAGCCTACCTAGCTTATTTATCAATCTTCTATGTGGAACAGTGTCAAAAGCTTTGCTGAAGTCAAGGTAGGCACATCAACTGCTCCCCTTGGTCCACCACTCTGGTTACCCAGTCAAAGAAATCTATGAGATTAGTTTGACAGGACCTTCCTTTGTAAACCCATGCTGTCTTGGATCCTGTGCCCTATGGATTCCAGGTGTTGCACTATCCTTTCCTTAAGGAGTGCCTCCATAATCTTGCCCACTACTGAGGTAAGACTGACCGGTCTGTAGTTCCCCGCCTCCTCCTGCTACCACTCTGTGGAGTGATCACATGAGCCCTTCTCCAGTCTTCTGGGACCCTCCTGTGCTCAGAGACTCACTAAACAATTCTGCTAAAGGCTCTGCTAGTTCCTCCTTTAGCTCCTTAAGTACCCTGGGATGTATGCCATCAGGTCCCATTGCCTTATCCACCCTGAGCTTAGCAAGCTCTTGTAGGACCCTTTCTTTTGTGAAGGGAGTAGTGCTCACCTCCCTCCCCCTGTGTCCATGATGCTGAGCTGTGGGCCCTGCCCTACCTTCTCTTCAGTAAATACTGAGCAAAAGTATCTATTTAGGATAGATGCCTTTACAGGGTCCTCCTCCTCACATGCTCCCTTTTCTCCATTAAGCTTAGCAATACCCCTCTGACTTTCTCCTTTCACTAATGTATCTATAGAAAGTCTTGTCACCTTCTTTTACTGTCCGTGCTAGTGTTTCCTCAGTTTGGGACTTTGCCTGCCTTACTGCCTTACCTGCTTCCCTTAGGGCAGTTTGGTATGCCTCCTATCTTCATCCCGCTGTGTTCCCTTATATTTTCTGAAGGCCAGCCTTTGGCCTGACCTTTTCTGCTACTGTATTTGAGAACCAAAGTGGTTTCCTTCTTCTTTACACTTCCTTTTCTGTCTAACACAATGGGATGTTGCTTCAGTATTGTATCCTTAATGCTTGCCCACTTTGCCTGTACCTCCTCACCTGTGTTTCTTTTGCCAGGGCTAGCTTAACTCTGTTGGCCATCTTATCAAAGTCAGCTCCTCTGAAGTCCCATATTTTTGCCTTGGAATGGGATGATTTAGATGTAGTAGCCAAATTGAACCATACCATGTGATGGTCACTGGCCCCAGGTGACCTTCTACCTGGAGATCTGTGATCCTTCTTTGTTAGTCAGTACTAGATCTAGGATAGCCCTGTCTCTTGTGGGTTGCTGTACCAGTTGTTTGAGGCCCTCCCCTGCAGGGAATCCACTATGTGTCTAGTTCTGGCCGATGTTCCTGCTGGTATTGACCAATCTGTATCTGGCATGTTGAAGTCTCCCATTATCAGAACCTCCCTTTAGCTGTCATGTTTTGTATATCCTCTAACAGTAATGTGTCTATGTCCTCCTCTGGTCTGGGGCCTGTAGACAACCCCAGTTCTTATGGCTGTCCCATTTCCTGTTTCCAGGGTGACCCACAGTTCTTCTGGCTCATTATGTGTATTCTGAATTTCTGTAGCTTTGATATTTTCATTAACATACAGGGCCACTCCTCCCCTTTGCACCTCGGTCTCTTCTGAACAATACATAGCCAGGTACTGAAGTCTCCCAGTGTGGTTACTGGTAAACCACGTCTCACTAATTGCTACTATGTCCAGTTTAGCCTCTGACATTATTGCCTGCAGGTCTGGGATCTTATTTCCCAGGCTGTGAGCATTTGTGTACATGATTTTCCATTGGCCAGATTTTGGTGTGTTAGTTGTTGGGTGAAGTTTGGCATTACCCCTGCATCGTATGGGAGACAAACCTTTTTCTTACCTGGTGATGCAAATGAACGGCAAACACGCTGAATTCCTGTTTGACCACTAGCTGAGGGGAGGGGTGTTCTTCCATTCGACGATGGGGTGCTGCACCTTCCCATTTGCTAGTTTAAATATTCTGCAAAGACGTCAAACTTCTGCCCCAATGCACTGACTCTCTTTAGTCAGATGCAGTCCATCAAATTTAAAGAACTTTGGCTCCCAGAACTGTTGCCAGTTCCTACAAATCTGTGTCCTTTTTCTGGCACCAGTCCTTGAGCCACGTGTTTAGCTCCCCTATCTCCCTTTCTCTGACCTTCCGTCCATCTGCTCCTTCTCCCAGACTGGCAGGATCTCAGAGAAGGAGATGCCGGACGAAATAGATGATAGTTTGTCACCCAGCCTAGTCAGGTGTTCCTTGGTCTCCACAACTGACCGGCTGGCAGATCATTAGTCCCTATGTGTACTAGGACATCAATGTTTTCTCCTGCTTTGTGAACAATTTTAGCAATGCGGTCAGTGTCTCTCCATGCTGATGTACCTGAGACATCTGACCATCACCCTGGCTGGAGATGGGTATCAACTCCCGAATCATGGAGTCTCCTATGATCAGAAGTTTTTGGATTTCCTTTGTGCTTGTTTTAGTTTTGGTTCCTGATTTGGGTGAGTATTGTTGTGCCAGCTCCTGTGCACGCGGTGTCCTGCTCTGCAGTGTCTTCTGCCTCTTTATTTGATTTCAGAGATAGAGGCAGATACCTGTTTGTAGTGTTTATATGGTTTTGAGGTAATGTGTTGAGAGCAGAGAGTGATGGGGCACCTGATTTGCTCCTCCTAACCACCTGCCAACCTCCTGACCAACTACCCTCTGCGGTCGAGGTTTTTCTGTTGGATGCTGGGGAAATGGCGGTGGTTCTTATAATGTATTTCCTCTTCAATATGAAATTTGAGGCGCAATCTCTGCCCATGCTGCCCGGAGCTGAGACCTAAGATCTCCAAAGGCCCAGCATGTAGGACAGTGTCCTAAATCCTGTAAGACTGTCCTTCTGAAAATTGTTCCACAGTACCTGCAGTTAATGAAATCCATTACAAATAAGTTGCTGGGTTTGTAACCTAGTCAGAGTAATTAGAAGGAAAAAAAATGCAAGTAATGGTTTAATTGTGCTTTGTTTAACTTGTTATAACAAGTTAAATTACTAGTGCCCTGTAAATGAGATCATTTGTGGAGGCCCCACTGATCCGCCCCTTCCTGCTCTGTCACAGGAAATGTCACAACTGTGGTACCCTATAAAAGGAGTGTAGCGGGTGGTTGGGGATGGGGTGGTGGCTGGGCCCTTCCCCTGCCTAAAAGAAGAACCACGGACGAAGAACAAGGAGGTAAGAGCAGAAACAATCAGTCAACAACAAATGCAGTAACCCTGAAAGCTTATCCTAATGTTAGATAAAACTGTAAAACCTGTAAAGCACCACCTGTAATAATTTCAGAGAAGATATACCCTGTAAGAAACACTTTGCTCCAGAGAAAAATAAAGCAGTAACAGAAGATATACCTTGCAAAAAAGTCAATTTGAATCAGAAGATTACAGCAGTAATCTGTTAGCACACACCTGTAGGCACACCTTGTAATAATGCAGAAGAAGGTATACCAGCAACAACAATTTGAATCAGAGAAAAATAAAGCAATGAAATGTTAACAACAAACAGTAGCAATCCCTGTGAGTAAAAAAATAAAACACCACCACACAGTAAATCTGCTTAGCCAAACTAAGTCTTAATCCTTCTCCCTTGCTCTGGTAAGTTTCTACTCTGCCTTTCAAGCAGTCTTAGAAGGAAAGAGCTCAGGTGAAGCTAGGTGCCTTGGCCAGCAAACCAAGCTTCTACCTCAAGATATCAACTAACCTGACTTTTAACCCTTCTTTCTGTTGGAAATTACTGACAGTTTGCCAGCTCCACCTCACATACACACCTAATCCTTTGGAAGAGCTGTGGAGGAAAGCAATTAGCTCCTTCAATGTGAGAAGGAGACTGAAACACCTCTGAGACAACAAACCTTTTCAACAAACAAGAAAAAATAAAACACAGTGTCAAACAGTAATTTTGCTTAGCCCAATGATAAAAGTCACAAAATGTAAGCTCCACCTGTAATACAGTAATTTCAGAGAAGATATACCCTGTAAGAAACACTTTGCTCCAGAGAAAAATAAAGCAGTAACAGAAGATATACCTTGCAAAAGTCAATTTGAATCAGAAGATTACAGCAGTAATCTGTTAGCACACACCTGTAGGCACACCTTGTAATAATGCAGAAGAAGGTATACCAGCAACAACAATTTGAATCAGAGAAAAAATAAAGCAATGAAATGTTAACAACAAACAGTAGCAATCCCTGTGAGTAAAAAATAAAAACACCACCACACAGTAAATCTGTTTAGCCAAACTAAGTCTTAATCCTTCTCCCTTGCTCTGGTAAGTTTCTCTACTCTGCCTTTCAAGCAGTCTTAGAAGGAAAGAGCTCAGGTGAAGCTAGGTGCCTTGGCCAGCAAACCAAGTCTTCTACCTCCAAGATATCAACTAACCTGACTTTTTAACCCTTCTTTCTGTTGGAAATTACTGACAGTTTGCCAGCTCCACCCCCACATACACACCTAATCCTTTGGAAGAGCTGTGGGAGGAAAAGCAATTAGCTCCTTCAATGTGAGAAGGAGACTGAAACACCTCTGAGACAACAAACCTTTTCAACAAACAAGAAAAAATAAAACACAGTGTCAAACAGTAATTTTGTTTAGCCCAATGATAAAAAGTCACAAAATGTAAGCTCCACCTGTAATACAGTAATTTCAGAGAAGATATACCCTGTAAGAAACACTTTGCTCCAGAGAAAAATAAAGCAGTAACAGAAGATATACCTTGCAAAAGTCAATTTGAATCAGAAGATTACAGCAGTAATCTGTTAGCACACACCTGTAGGCACACCTTGTAATAATGCAGAAGAAGGTATACCAGCAACAACAATTTGAATCAGAGAAAAAATAAAGCAATGAAATGTTAACAACAAACAGTAGCAATCCCTGTGAGTAAAAAATAAAAACACCACCACACAGTAAATCTGCTTAGCCAAACTAAGTCTTAATCCTTCTCCCTTGCTCTGGTAAGTTTCTCTACTCTGCCTTTCAAGCAGTCTTAGAAGGAAAGAGCTCAGGTGAAGCTAGGTGCCTTGGCCAGCAAACCAAGTCTTCTACCACTGAAAAGGCACTGAAAATGTCTCCCTCCTCCATAAAATCTCCCTACAAATGGAAAAGCCTGGTTCACAGAGTACACTCAGGTCCTCTGTCAGAGAGTATGGGCCAGTTTTAAGCTCTACACCCCAGAATTATACTGGACCTGGAATTTCCCAACATTCCCAGGTATGCTTCATACCATTTCCTTTTGCCATTCCTCTATTCCAAGAGGCAGATAGTTTGGCCCACAGTTAATGGCTTTCCTTTCCCATGGGGAGCCAGTCTCACAGAAATGCATACCAACAGATAGCCCTCGCTGGTCTCCATTCGGATTTGAAACATGACATTGCTCCCATGACTGAGGCCCATTGAATCTCTCTACTACAAAGCCTCAGTGTCGGACCACCTATTGCAGCCATGGACTAGCAATATCCTAGGTACCACTTACATTTTGCTTACTGTCATTTGTCCCATTTACAAACACCTGTGTCATTTTTTTTCAAGACACTATGACATTACAGTATCACTGCCTTAAAGTTGGTATGCAAGGCTTAACACAGAGAAGCGAATAACTACTAATCAATAACAGAAAAATAATTGTATTTACTTCTGTGGAGGAGGATGTGTTGCGTCCTCCTTCTGAAAATATGAAACAGCATCCTTCTGAAGCACCCAAAAGGCACTTTTCATATGAGCAATAGGTCAGCAACTTGGTATTCTGCCCACTACTCCTGTGGAGCCAGTTTCAGGGATTATGACCCATGACCCATATGAACTCTGAATTCTCTTACATATAAATAAGGCTGTATCTTTTGGAGCACCCAGGCTATACCAAATAATGTTTCTTGATAGTGGAGTAGGTGTCCTGTCTGGGTTGTAGTTTTCTATTAAGGTGTGTGATCAGATGTTGTTTCATTGTGTGTGTAACCTGACTTAGAAAAGCTTCAGTCAATGGTCCAAATAATCTATATGCACAGCCATTTTCAGGTTGTACTTGGGGCTAGCTAGCATAGGTGCCTGACACAGTGTCTCAGCTGACAAAATGCTGCCTCACATCATTCAGTCCACTAATATTTTTTGAGGTTTTCTTTTTTGTGAGGTCTGACAAGGGTTTTGCTGTGATACTAAAATTAGCCACAAATCTATGGTAGTAGCCTGTAGTTCCCAGAAATGCTCACAATTGTTTTCTTTTTGGTTTGTGTGGGCTACTCCTGGATAGCTTTAATCTTTATCCGTTCAGATCAGATGTACTCACTGCCTACTCTATGGCCTAGATACAAGGTCACTGTCATATCAAGCTGACACTTCTACTCCTTAACTGTCAGCCCTGTAGCTTGCAGTCTGCGGCGCACCTCAGTAACATGCTGTATGTAAATCTCACAATTCAGGTTGTAGAAGGCTAATATATGACACTGCAAACTCACCTGCCCCTGATAGACTGCGATCCACCAGCCACTACATTTAATATCTTAACCCAGGCTGTATATACTATTACAAAAACTCCATGAAGTGAACTACAAGAAACAGTGGGCAAAATAATAAAATTCAAACACAACAGTATAGATCACAATACTCAGACAAACAAAAAACACACTCCTTTCCACCTTCACCTGTTTGGTGCACCAGGCTAACCCTTTCTCCCCCAATGTATGGCAGAAGCTGCAGCTAAGGCAGTCATTAGGGCCCAAAAGGAAGGTTAATTGTGGGTGCCTGTTTATAGCCTTAGCAATTTATAATCCACTAGGAATAACATTACACAGTCCAAATGCAAATCCAAAAAGGTCTTCACATGAACCTTTACTGTAAGGTACTGTCCCATTGAGGACCTTATTTGACCTAATCTATCAATCCTAGCTAACTGCCACATTGCAGCATAATGTCCTGGTAACTATTTACAGTGCTGAAGTGCTTAAGGAAGAATACACACTGGCTGGAACCCAGGTCCTCAGGCTTCTAGCATTAAAGATGCAAAATAATCATTGTCCATGATTCTTCACCTTTGAGTGAGGACATGTTCTCTGTTTCATGTTGGGTGAAGCCAGCCAGGCCCTTCTGGGTAACCTCTCTAAACAGGAATGCTAGAACATTTAGGATACCAGATATGTCCTTGATGATGGTTTCCCATATGAAACACACTGTAGATGATAAGCCCAACTGGGCTAGGAGTCCAGTAGTAGTGAGTGTGCCACTCAAAAAGTGCCACACGAAGACGTGACATGAGATTAAATGGTGAGTGGAATTTATGAGAAAAACAACTAGAGAAGAGAGGGATGGGGTAAAGAGCACTGCTCAGAAGTTTCCATATCTGGTCAGTAGATTCAGCAGTTTCTGTTACCCTATTCAGGCAGGTGAGGGGTAGTAGTTAGCTGCTGGGGATGCAGCATGACCAATTTCTAGAGGGTGCTCCGGGAGATTGGGGGTGTGTGTCAGGAGGCTTGAGGTCCTGATGGTGACAATTGTTCACCTCAGAGATGAGGTACAGCGCTTGAGTAGATGAATAGTGCTGATAGGTGACTTCAACCTTTTAGACACAGACTGGAGAATGCCAGTGGCTATGAGTCAAAAAGGGCAATGATTTTCTCATACAGTGGGTGGGTGAGGCTACAAAGGAGGAGGTAGTACTAAACCTGGTGATGTCCAATCATGACATCATTAGGAAAATTAATGTGGAGGCCCAAGTTTGCCAGAGTGGCCATTACATAGTAAAATTCAGGACAAAGCTGGGGTCACAACAAGTGACCATTGACACACAGGTGCTCGCATTAGGGGATTCATGTAAAGGGGGGGTGAAAATTCAAGAAAGACTCTTAAGATCAAGGGTACGTAGCGGAATTGGGCAGTATTAAAGGAGGCTACTACAGAGGCCACCCAAGACTATGCCAGAACCACAAATAAGTTCAAAAATTTAGGAAACCCATATGGTTAGACGGGCATGTATGGATAAAAAGGCAGAATTTAGGACTTGCAAGAAAGGAAAGAGTTAGGAAAATAGAGAGAGAGGTGGAAGGAGAAACTGGGTATAAGTAAAATGCTTATCAGGGAGGCAAAGGCAGAACTGAGGCGAGCAAATAGGGTCAAGAAGAGCAACAAAGTTTTCTTTAGATACATTAGTGAATGTGAAAACACAAGGGATAGCTTATACTGCATAATGAAGGATGGGGTGAGTATAGGGAATGATGGAGAGAATGCAGGTGTACTGAAGGAATACTTTTGTTGGGTGTTCACAGTCATGGAGGTAGGTCCATTCCCAGACAGCAGGAGAAAATTAATGGGTAATACAGGGACAGATTTAAGATGAGGAGGCTTACAAGGGAACATGTACTAAAGGGACTGGAGAACCTAAAAAAAAAAAACAATACATTTCCAGTGCAAGACAGGATTCACCCTAGGGTGCTAAAGGATACAAGTCAAATGCTAGCAAAGCTGCTGGTAGTTCTCTTTGGAGAATCAGTAGCAACAGGTGTAGTGCCTGAAGACTGGAGGTTGGCAAATGTGGTTCCCTTACACAAAGGGGATGATGTGAAAAATCTGGGAAACTACAGTCCAGTGAGCCTGACACCAATAGTTCCTGTAATATAGTGGGAAAACATCTGGAGACAGTTATTAAAGAGGGGCTAGTCGCATTCTTTGAGGAAAAGGGCTTAATGGATTGAAACCAGCATGAGTTTATTAGGGGCCAGTCATGTCAGACAAACTTAACTGACTTGCTGTAATGTAGTGACACAAATGGAAAACAAGGGCCAGGCAGTGGAAACACTATGAG
This sequence comes from Neoceratodus forsteri, assembly GCA_016271365.2. Taxonomy (NCBI): domain Eukaryota; kingdom Metazoa; phylum Chordata; order Ceratodontiformes; family Ceratodontidae; genus Neoceratodus; species Neoceratodus forsteri. The sequence continues at coordinate 1,084,792,329 of CM028131.1, read as the reverse complement.
AAACAACAAAAACTGACACCATCCAGCAAAAACACTTACGAAAAAAAAAAAGAGTTAGTGTGTTTGTCTGAGTTGGGCGAAGTGAATTCTTATCTGTGCAGTTAGCTAGGTGTAGAAGGAAATTATGAATTGTTATCTGTGCAATTAGGTAGGTATAGAAGGAAACTGAATTATCTGTGCAGTTAGCTAGGTATAGAAGGAAACTGTGAATTATCTGTGCAGTTAGCTAGGTGTAGAAGGAAACTGTGAATTAGGGGGGCGTGGCTTAGGCAGAAGGAAGCCAGGTGTTTTGGATTTAAAAACTGCCCTAGATAGCTTGTGGCAGAGAACAGCAAGAGAAAGGAGGTGCTGTTAGAACTATACTACTCTACTGGGACTATACTGCCCTCCTTCCCTCACCTCCACCCCCCACCACCCTTAGCCAGTTCGACTCTTATAGGCACAGGATTTGACTGACAACAGGAACTTCATGTTTAGGAGCAGGAAGGGAGTGATCACAGAGGCACAAAAGACTCACCATCCTAGAAGGAAAAGAGTAGCTCTCCATCTCCCTTAGCAAGTAAGAAGGAGACTACTGAGGAATATAGGAACTTCCTGTCTCAGAACAGGAAGATCAGGAACTTTAAGGGCACGGAGGCAGTAGGAAAGTAGGGAGAAAAAAAATTATATATATATATATATATAAAATAATAAACAGAGAGAGGAAAGAGTAAGTATACAAAACAACAGTAAAGGGACCACAAATAAAACATGATGGGAGTGATGCAGTGCAGTGACTGTAGAGCAGAAGTCTTCTGGGAGACGTTCTGGAGAATGCGGTGTTGTCCCATGTGCAGGCACCTCTCTGGGCTGAGGGAGGAGGTTGCTCATCTCCAGGCTGAGTTGGCCAGGATTCAGGGGACTTCCTCTCCCACCCAGGGACCACAAGGGCCACTGCCGCTGCCTCAGAGGTTGCCAAGAAAGAGGAGTGGTTGGACCACAGTGGGCTCAGGGAGGGTGAGGGTGGTGGAACAGAGGTGCATCCCTCCAGTTGTACCTCTCCACAATTCATATGCTGTTCTGGCAGAGTGTGGTTCCTCTATAGAGGCACCCGCAGTACAGACCAAGGAGGATGCTGGGAACCTCCACAAAGGAGACCCACAGGAGGGTGGCATGGGACCCCACAGGGGTAGGAAACAACTCCTGGTGGAGGACTGCATTGTTAGGAGGGCAGAACTGGGGGAGGGAGGGGAGAGGGAGGCAAGGTGCCTGCCTGGTGCCATGGCTTGGAAGGACAGGGAGTGAATCCTTAGGATTGTGGAAGCAGCTGCAAGGGGAAGGAGCTGGATGTCATTGTCCACTTAGAAACAAATGACCTGGCTGGGAAAGGATTCAGAACAGTGGAGGAGGAGTTTGTGGAGTTGGGGAGGGGCCTTAGACAAGTAGCATGCATGGTAACCTTCTCGGAGGTGCTGCCTGTCTATGGCATTGGTGAAGCTAGGGTACTCCGCACCATGGGATTCAATCAATAGTTGAAAAACTGGTGCAGAGCTCAGGGTTTTGGCTTCATTGGGGACTGGGGGTCCACCTGGAGGGATGCAGCTTATACTGGCATGATGGTCTGCATCTGTCCAGGAGGGGAACCAGGATCCTAGGTGACAGGTTTAAATGCTTCATTGGCAAGCATTTAAACTAGCCTTAGAAATGGAGGGTAATGAGTACCAATGCCCGTAGTCTGGGCAACAAGTTCCCTGAACTAATGGCCTTGATGGAAGAGGGATGGCTGGATATTGCAGCAGTCACAGAAACATGGTACACAGAGAACCATGACTGGGATGTTAACATACCAGGGTACACAACCTACAGGAGAGACAGGGAAGGGAGGAGAAGAGGAGGAGGAGTAGCTCTCTATGTAAGGGAAGGGATAAAAGCAACTGAATAAAAGAGTAAACAGGGAGGGGAGGAGAGGAGGCACTGTGGGTGACCTTAGAGACTGGAAATGACACCACAATCCGCACCGGGGTTGTATACAGACCCCCATGTCAGGGGGAGGGAATGGACAAGGATATGATAGAAGGCATTTTTAGGATGGCAGAGAAAGGGGAGATACTGTTGATGGGAGACCTGAATATGCCAGATGTTTACTGGAGCACATTTGCTGCAGCCACATCCAAGAGCAGGGCCATTCTCGATGCCCTGCAGGTGGCATGCATCAGACAGCTAGTTTTGGAACCCACTCGTGAGGGAGCAATCTTAGACCTCATACTCTCAGATGGGGACAGTGAGAGGATCTTGGATCTAGAAGTGGGTAGCCATCTGGGAACAAGTGACCATCAAACAGTGTGGTTCATGATAAACTCAGCTACAGAGTCAAGCCATACAAAAGTGAGGGTACTAGACTTCAGGAGGGCTGACTTTGGCAAGATGGGAGAGTGCCTTAGAAAAGCACTAGCAAATAGGCTAGAAGGAGAGGTGGAGCAACAATGAGGAAACATCAAAACTGTCATCACAGAGGCAACAAGCCTTTTTGTGTAGCAAATAAACAAATCAAAACAAAAGAAAAAGCCACTATGGTTCTCAAAAGAGGTGGCAGGGAAGGTCAGGGAGAAAAAGGTAGCATTCATGAAGTATAAGGAAACACAGAAGAAGCAGGACAAAGCGCTGTACCAGTTAAGGCAGAAGGAACAGGGAGGGAAGTCAGAATAGCAAAGGCCCAAACTGAGGAAAAGATAGCCAACTCGATTAAGAAGGGATAAAACCTTTTATAGGTACATCAGGGAGCATAGAACGACAAAGGGAGGGATAGTGAGGCTGAATAGAATGGATGGTGGGTGGGCAGAGAGGGACAGTGAAAAAGCAGGGATATTGAATGAATATTTCTAATCAGTATTCACAAAAGAGGAGGAGGGGAGGTACCGAATCCAATTAACAGAAGCACTCTGGACAGGGGGGTCGATCCCAGTCCTTTCACAGAAGAAAGAATTCTGAAAGAACTCCTGAAACTGAAGGTGGACAAAGCAATGGGGCCTGATGGAATTCACCCCAGCATTCTAAAAGAACTAAGAGGAGAACTAGTGAAACCACTGACTACCCTTTTTAACAAATCATGGGAGGATGGTGTGGTACCTGAGGACTGGAGGAAGGCAGATGTGATTCCCCTTCACAAAAGTGGGACCAAGACAGAGGCAAGAAACTACAGATCTGTCAGTTTGACCTCTGTGGTAGGGAAAGTGATGGAATCACTTCTGAAGAAAATATTTGTTGAGTACCTAGAGGCCAGTGGGGCACAGGACCCAAGGCAGCATGGGTTCACAGCGGGAAGGTCATGTCAGACGAATCTAATTAATTTCTTTGACTGGGTGACCAAAGTAGTAGACCAGGGAGGGGCTGTAGGCATGGTCTACCTAGACTTTAGCAAGACATTTGACACAGTCCCACACAAAAGATTAATTGTCAAATTAACCAGCCTGGGAGTGGGTCCCAGGGTGGTAGCCTGGGTAAAACATTGGCTGGACAACAGAACACAGAAGGTAATTGTAAATAGAGTCCACTCTGAAGAAAAAGTGGTTACTAGTGGGGTGCCACAGGGTACAGTACTGGGTCCAGTCCTCTTAATGTCTTTATAGGTGACATTGCAGAGGGACTGGAAGGAAAAGTATGCCTCTTGGCAGATGACACAAAAATCTGCAACAGGGTTGATATGCAAGGAGGTGTGGAAAGGATGAGAAGGGACTTGGCAAGGTTGGAGGAATGGTCAGAAATATGTCAGCTTAGATTCAATGCAAAGAAGTGCCAAATAATGCACCTGGGAAACAAAAACCCAGGGGAAGATTACACAATGGAAGGGGAGGTAATAATAATAACAAAAATGGAAAGGGATCTGGGGGTAATCATATCAGATGGCCTTAAGGTTAGCAAGCAATGTGAGAAGGCAGTAGGGAGGGCTGTGGGGATACTGGGATGTATAGGGAGAGGTATCACCAGCAGAAAACAGGAAGTTGTTATCCCTCTGTACAGACAGTTGGTGAGACCCCATCTGGAGTACTGTGTGCAGTTCTGGAGACCCCATCTCTGCAAAGACATAGACAGATTGGAGGCTGTCCAGAGGAGGGCAACCAAAATGGTGCAGGGTCTGCAAGAGAAGCCATATGAAGAAAGCGACTAAAGGAGCTTAATATGTATACCCTTGAGGAAAGGAGGGAGAGGGGGGACATGATAGAAACTTTTAAGTACCTCAGTGGAATCAACAAAGTCCAAGAAGGATGCATCTTTCAGAAAAAGAGATGTGCAAGAACATGGGGACACAATTTGAAGATGGGGGGCGGCAGTTCAGGGTCAATGTAAGGAAGTGTTTTTTCACAGACAGGGTGGTGGACGCATGGAACAGCCTTCCTGAGGAGACTGTGGGGTCTAAAACTGTAGGAGAATTCAAGAATGCATGGGACAGACATAAGGCAATTTTTGTGGGGGCTAGGAAGAAACACGCTGTTGGTTAACTAGGATCTGCAGCTTATCTTGTACGTAGGGAAATGGACAGACTAGGTGGGCCAAGTAGTCCTTATCTGCCATCAAAGTCTATGTTTCTATGTTTCTATGTGACTGGAAATTTAGTTTCAAGATGGAGGCGCTGCTCTCATCCTAAAATACTCACTTCATTTTTGTGCCAAAACCTTGATTTGTAATCTGTATTTACGTTATTTGTTTTTATTTTTATTTATGACAAAAGTTTTCATAGTCATCACTTTGTTCATTTTGGGATCATTTCTGGTCATGCTGTGTGATCACATCTTATGGATCCGGCTGGCATTCCTGATGGGAGAGAGCGTTTCTTGTGCATGTACTAGATGAGCTCACATGAATTCAGCACCTTTTGTTATTTTTTAAAGAGTTTTTGTTCAGATTATGGCTATGTTAACATCTATGTGGCATGTTGCTCCCTGCATTATGGACGATAAGTGGGTTAGGGTCAGTAGCATGTTTGTCTCATGCTCTGCACTTGAGTTTTTTCCCTAATATGCAGTTGCTGATTGTTTAAAATGAAAAAATAATGGTGTTGCCTTCAACTCATCTGGCATCAGTCCAGCCCCAACCTCTGATGTGCTGTAAAGGCCAAATCAGTTCTGAATCCTTCCACAGTCACTGGTGTTGTCCATCGACTCATATGACATCAGTCCAGACCCAATCTCTGATGCACTGTAAAGTGCTCTTCAGGTTAAAATCCCACCACAGCCACTGGTAAGATCTAGCTCCTTACCATGCATCAGTCGAGCCCCAAACTGTGTGAACAGTGAAGTGCATTTCAGGTTCAGATCCCTCCACAGCTGATGGTGTTGTCCATTGACTTACCATGTATCAGTCCTGACCAATCCCATAATGCACTGTGAAGTGCATTTCATGTTCAAAACCCTCCACTTCCACTGGTGTAGTGCATCAATTCATATAACATCAGTTCAAGTCCAATCTCTGATGCACTGTAAAGTATTCTTCAGGTTCAAATCCCTCCATAGCCACTTGTAAGATCTATATCTTTATCATGCATCAGTTGAGCCCCAAATTGTAGTGAACAGTGAAGTGTATTTCAGGTTCAGATCCCTTCACAGCCAATGGTGTTGTCCATCAACTCATCTGGTGTCAGTCCAGCCCCAGCCTCTATTGCACTGTAAAATGCTGTTCAGGTTCAAATCCCACCAGAATCACTGATGTAGTCCATCTGTTCATCAGTCTTCAGTCCAGCCTTTATCTCTGACACTCTGTGATGTGTATTACTAGTATGGATCCCTCCTCAGTTACCATGGTGTAGACCATTGTACACATCAGGATTCATTTCAACACTACCCTCAGATGCACTGTAATGTTCTATTCAAGTTTGACTCACTCCATAACCACTTGTTTAGTCTGTTGTGCTCATAATGCTTGAGACCAGCCCTTATCTGTGATGCAATGTGATATGACCAGTGCCAATGTATGACTTATACAGTCCATTCAAATGAAACACTGCACATAGTACACATGTGCACCAATGAGCCAATGAGCATCACTCCATGGTGCAGGCATACCCACACTCCTTCCCACCCACACAGTGCACCATAACATATCATGTGTATGCAGGCAATCCATTTCACACAGCACATAGTACACAACCTTTACAGGTGCCCATGTCATCACCTTGTATGTATACCCACAATGTATTTGCATGGCATATGAACACCATTACCAGGTGCAGGCAGACCCACCTGCTTCCCCACAACTGAGTATACCCAAAGGACGGGTGCCAATTCATGACACAAAATGACTGCAGTGCCTATGAGCATCATTCCTTGGTACAGGCAGACCCACCCCGTTCCCCATGACACAATATACCCCAAATTACCAGTACCTTTTCAGCAATTTCATCACCCTATACATATACCCATAATGTATCTACAGTGTCTGTTAGCACCATTATTAGATGCATACATCCCCTCTCATTTCCCCAGAACATATGAAGTGCATCTGAGCATGTGTAATGAATGCAGGACCCCCCCACCACCACTACCACTAACACACAGTGCTTCATCATACAGTCATTCCCTCACCTTAAACCGTCCCAAAATACAACCCCCCAAAAATAAACTATGCCAGGAAATTAAATAATACACACATTTATGTAACATGATGTTTACTGAAAGATTGTGAACCTTTACATGAATAACATCATGTTTCATTACAGTATGATAAAGCAAACAGCACAAATAAAATACAGTTTCCTATACTTATTATGGGATTTTATTACAAAAATACAATAAAATTGTTAATTTCAATGAAATTACACATTTTAACTACAACAAATATGCAGTTAATCATAGAGAGACCTCCAGCACTAAAAAATGTCTCAATTTCCTGTGTCAGCTCACTGACCTACACTGGAAGTGTTCTTCCTATTTACATCACTTGACCTCTACAAAGCATTTCTTTCCTGCATCACTTCCTGATATGTCCTTCTAAGGTAATGTGTAAATATGTTCTTACTAAAGTAGAGGAAAAAACAAAAAAATTGATAATCAGATTCATAAACTAAAATCAGCGGGTAAGAAGAATTAAACACTGCAAAAATTCCAACCAGTGGAGTGGAACAAAAAACTCAAGCTGTAATAACAAGAGATTCAGACACTGATTTCTGACTAAAAAAATGGTGAAAACCTTGCAAAATTTATATTTACACAATGACAGATGTTTATTGTATATTTTAACAATTTTAACCAACAGTTTTACAGAAATTTAATATTTCTGTATGACTAAGTAAACAGAGCAAGATTATATTTAGATAAAATCATCAGAATTTATGAAAATATGAAAAATCAACCTTACACAACACTAAATCAAGTTAAATAGACATTACCAAACCTCACTCATTTTCAAAAACGTTTTGTCCTGAAAAACTTTTCTTTTTACAGTTTTAAAATTGGATGTATGGTTTTTAAGATATATAGGTTTAAGCACAGTGTGTTTGTATGAATGCTGCAGATCTAAAACCCCTTCAGGAAAACAGGTGTTCTAGCAGCAGGCAGAAGGTACCTGAACATTCTAAGTGACAATAGGATAGAATAAGTGAACAGTCAGTCCTTGCTTTCCAACCCCAGCTACACATTGCTTGTTCTCATGGAGGGCTAGTTCAGAGTCTTGGCCACCTTTCTGGTTGGCCAGCAGCTTCCAGGGCTTTCCATCCTCATCTCTGATCCCTCTGAAGCAAACAAACACTGTCATGCTGTGGTCTATGGCAAGGCTCCTGTTATGGCCATTTTTGCTGCTGTTTCTGCATGGTTATTTAGGCTGCAGGCTGCAGCAAACACTGGCTTTCAGGAGGGGAGATCAGGTAAGTACCATTGTCTCTGGGGGGGCTACATTTACTACTTTTAGTATAATTGGAAATTTTGGACTGTGTGAACAAAATATGTTTAAGTTGCTAGGTGTATTATTTCTTTAATATAATTAGGAATGTGGGCACATATTAAGTTTAAGTCCCCCGGTGTATTGTTTCATGTGTTTGTTCTTAAATACCCCCTTTTCCCCTTATTTTGGGATCCCTCCTTGATATTGCAGCCTTTTTCCCATCAATATTCATTTTATTATTGAGACAAGGAAAGGCAAATTTTGTTTGGCATGCTTTCCTCAAGGCTCAGGGCACCTTACAACAATGGCGGCTATGCACAAACGTGTGGAATGCGTGCTAAAAACTGACATAAGAGCACCGTGCAGCTATGTAGTGTGCAGTACCTCTGCTGCACGTGGCATTCTTCAATGTAAAGGTGCACCGCCCACATACTGGGATTGGGGACAGCAGGGGCGCATAGCGTGACGGCAGGCAGAGAGGGTGGTGCCAGGCTACACAGGAACACCCCTTGACCCCACCATATAAGGACATGGCACACCCCCTGTGCACTGGCATGGCTGTGAATGCTGAACAGCAGAGTGCGCAGCCAGTGATGACAGACACAGAGGACGATGCGGAGGGCAGTTTGCAGTGGGAGGGTGGAGATGAAGGGGCCACGAGTCGGGGGGGACATGGATGTGGACAGGGCCGCACATGTGGTAGGGTGCACCCACGGGCACTCAACTTCACAGACAGCCAGGTGGCTGCCATGGTAACAGACATCAGACAGAATTACAGCCACCTGTGTGGTATCCAGTCCCTGACAACCTTCCCCAAGGTGAAGACCAGGCTGTAGCTGGACATACAGGCAGGTGTAAACACCACTGGGTCTGAGGCCAGAACACTCGTGGCCATTAAGCACAAGTGGCGTGACCTGTGGGTGACAATGAAGAAAAAGGTGGCCACTGTCTTGAAGGCATGGCATGGCACGGGTGGGGGACCATCCAGCATTGACACCCAGCTGACGCCCCTGGAGTGGCTGGTGGCTGAGATATTCACTGACATAGTGGTCCGCAGAGAGGTGGACGGTGTGGACATCATGGCAGGTAGGGTCACCCGACATGTGGCGATACACCTCCGTCTGAGACCATGGCCCAGCTGCAGCCCGTTACCGGCACCCCACTGCTGGTTCACTCAGGACGTATGCATATCCCGGGTGGGGGAGGGTGGCTGGGGCAGTCCCATGAGGGGAGCAGAACCCTGTAACATGCCCATTGTCTCCCAACAGGTGCAGAGCTGGAGACGGAGACCCACATGGAGATGGACAGCGATGAGGCCAGCACCATAGTGCTATGTGAGGAGGGCATAGTGTCGGGGAGTGAGACAGCAGTGGTGTCCTGTGCCACACCTGCATACGCCACAGCCACTGGTACATCCACAACAGGAATGGCAGGTGGAACAGCTGCAGCGAGTGGCATTGGGGTAGACGACAATGGCACACAATGTGTAGCACCTGGTGTAGTGGCACACGCACACTGCCAGGAAAGTGGGGATGAGGGATGGGCCACACAACCCCAGAGATGACGGCGCACAGACAGGGCACACAGTTACATTTTTTAATTTTATTTTATTTTGTAAAGTCTCAGGTTACAATACATCTGAGCAAAAAACAGCCCTTTTACCAAGGTTCCACATCAGTGGGGAAGGGTAACAAACATACAAAGGTAGAACAGTACAATAGTTCAAAATAAATAATCAAATACAATGTTTGTACAAATGTAACTAGAAGTCAACATGCAAATAAGTACAACTAGAACAAAGAAGAAAAAAAAGTGAAGCAGGTTAACCCAAATTGTGGAGGCAGCCAAGGAGGCCTTGTTGAGACAGTAATAATGGAATGGGGGTGCAATAAAGTGGTATGGTGTGGAAAAAAGAGACGAGTAATTGGAGGTGAGCAATGAGGGGTGTATAAAGGTATAAAGGAAAAAGGAATGGGGGGATGGGGATAGCGGGGAAAAGTAGTAGGGGCGGTGAAATCAAGGCTCGCTAGAGGGGGAGATAAAGGGCACTGTGGTACAACTTCCAGGAGAGGCAGCACTGGCTAAGTGAAACAGTCACAACTACTGTTAGCCACGAGATGCTGCCAGAGCATTAGCTTGAATGGGCCCAATTTAGGTACAGCCAGGATTTCACTGGGCAAGTCGTTATACTGGAGAGGAGCTCAATGAGCGAAGGACCTTTGCCCTTGGGAGGTCTGGCATCTTGGCACAAGGAAAATTTGATGTACTGAGCTTCAAGTGCATTGTGAGCTGTGGTAAGGGCTTAAAAGCTGTTCAAAACCAGGAGGTGTGAACCCGAGAAGTGATGTTTTTGTTAATAGGCAGGTCTGGTATCATATCCTATTGTTTAGATGAAGCCACCCAGTTTGTGCATAAAGATCACAGGTGTGCGTTAGGCGGTCTGCACCACTGAGGAGTCTGCATACTTTATCGAGTGCCATGGATATTCTACGGAGAGCCGTAGGGGTGGCTGAGCCATAAATGACCAGCCCATAATCTATAATAGAGATGATGGAGCTATAAATCTCTAGTCTTAGGGCATCGGGCGTTAGGTTGTGCTTATGTCTGTGGAGTAACTTGATCCTGATCCCAATATTGACAGCTCTGGCAATGTTATCAATGTGCTGCACGTATGATAGAGAGCTGTCCATGGTTGCAGCAAGATATTCAAACTCTTGGATCTGTTCTAGCGAGATGCCAGAGCAGTTTCTGATGATGAGAGATTGGGACCTGTGCTTGCTGTGTGTGCTACTGAAAAGCATGACTTTACTTTTTTTGTAGTTGAGAATCATCTTATGATTACCAACCAACTCTTCCACTTCCTTAAAATCTTGCTGAAGGTGGTGTTCCAGGAGTTTAGGGTCATGATTACTAGTGAAAATGACAGCGTCATCTGTGTAGAGGAGTATCTGTTGCTGACAGGAGTGATGGAGGTTACTTAAAAAGAGACTGAAAAGTAGGGGTCCAAATATTGATCCCTGTGGCACTCCAGAGCAAACTGGCTGTCACTCAGAGATGGCACTGGCAATCTTCACTTGTTGGGAACGATCTTCTAAATAACTTTTGAACTAGTTTGTTGTATCCCTGGATAGTCCAATGGAAGGCCACGTTCCCCTGTGCTGGTGCTGGCGTGGCAGCGTCTATCTGTGCATCACTATGCCACTCCTACCCATAGTGTAGTTTATGCAGCGCCGCTGATGTGGCGTTCCATTGCACGATGGTTTGTGCATGTGCGTAGCCATTGCCTACTCTTGGCAGTACGTGGCCATGCCCATGAGTAGTTGTGCTGTGGTGTGCATGAGGATCTTTCTGCACATCCGCTATGCGCCAGCTACACACATGTCATGCATGCCATGGCCTTGTGGTGTGCATACCGGGGAGATGTAGCAGCCTACGCACCGGCGCTATGCATGGCTTCGTGTGTTGGCGCACATTCATGCATAGAGCCCAACATGCATAAAACAATAGCTAGCTAGCTTACTGACTGACTGACTAGCTCACTAACTCACTAACTAAGTTATATCAGCAATAAACATACCATGGCTAAAAGTGAATAATCTTTCAAACTATTTTATTCCGGGTAGGCCCGTGCAAATAGAAAGGTTTTTAGAATTGTCATAAGTCTCCACAGTTGAAGCTGAATGTACCATTTTTGGAAGGGCATTCCAGAGCAAAGGGATTGCAACCCAAAGGCCCTGTCCCCTGATTGCTGCACCTGGGGACAGGGGACCTGAAGCAAGCCAGTATCTGTGGCGTAGAGGGGGCGTATATGTGTGCTGGACAACAGGTCTTTCAGGTAGCTTAGGCCCAAATTGTGTAGGGCCTTGAATGTTAACAAGCATATCTTGAAGGTAATACACTGCCAAATTGGCAGTCAGTGAAGAGCATGCAACACTGGCACAATGTTGTCCCTCCTAGAAGTTCCCACCACCAGCCAGAGAGCAGCATTGAGAACCAAATGCAGATGGTGCATCAGACTTCCAGTGAACCCTAAGTACAGTGGAGACTGTTGCAGTAACCCAGTCTGGAGGTGACAAAGGCATGGACTGTCATATCCAGGTCAGCTGGCAGTAAATGTGGATTGAGCTGAGTAATATGTTGTAGCTGGTGAGCATAGAGCAACTAAATTGATTAATTCTATAAAAAATCTGCCATATAAACAAAGAATTAAGGAACTGAGGATTTATACTCTGGAGACCAGGAGAGAAAGAGGAGACATGCTTATGGTGTTTAAAATAATTAAGGATAAGGATTTAAAGGATTTAATGGATGGAGTAGAATTGAAATTCAACAACAGAGACCTTCAACTAAGGAATCACGATAGACAACTCCTCTTAGAAACATCTAAGAAGAGCAGTAGAAGAGGTATTTCACATACAAAGCAGTTGCAATGTGGAGCAACTTACCAAAGGAAGTGGTAGGCCAGAGCAGCTTTGCCTGTTTTAAGGACAAATTAGATAAGCACCTTTTAACAGAAATGAGGAATGTGGCCACACTTTAGTGGGAGACAGGCTCGATGGGCACCCGCCTTCTCCTGTCTTACTACCAAATATTAAACCCAGTATTAAGTGCTTTGGACTACCACTGACCCCTGCTGATCTAGAGTCAGCCTGCACTCCAAAATGACCATAAGATCCTTCACCACAGCCACAGCTCTAACTGTCTGACCATTCGCAGATGGCAGCAGACAGTCCCTACTTGTCTTTGCTGGCTCATGCCAGCCTCCTGTCACCGCTGTCTTTTCCGAGTTGAGACACAACCAGATAAAGACCATTCAGTCATTGATTTCTTGTAGAGATTACCTAAGCACCGTTGCTGATTTGACCCATCAGGAGTGCAAGACAAACAGAGCAGAGTATCACCTGTGTAACAGTGAAACTCAGCCCCATAATATCTGATGATCTCACCCAATGGCAGCATGTAAACAGCAAACAACACAGGTGCCAAGATCAAGCCTTGGAGAACCCCACAGGTGACCACAGTTTGGAGATGTAATTTCCTGGAGCCATCTGCTGTGATCTCCTGGTAATGCAGGACTCAAACCAGCATACTGTAGTGCCAGTGAGCCCCACATAGCTCTTCAGATGATCAGTCAGCACACCGAGGTCAGCTGTGTCAAATGCTGATGAGAGATCCAAAAGGATCAAGACTGTGCAATGCCCAATGTCTCTCACCATGTGGTCATGGAGCATTCTGACTAGAGCAGTTTCAGTGCTGTGATGGGGCCTAAATCCTCACTGGAAGCACTTGTAGATGTTAAATAACTCCAGGGGGCCACAAACTACACCATAACTATCTTCTCAATTACCTTCCCCAAAAAAGGAAGGTTTGAGACAGACCTGTAATTCACCAGCACTCATTCTTGACAGGACATTTGTCTTTTTCAAAGTGATTGCTCCCTGTTATTCATCACGGTGAGTACTCAGAGCCAGTTTAGCCTCCTCGTGGCGAGGTCTTCATCCAGAACACTTCAACTTTTGTCCCTTAGTCTTCAATCACCTCAGCTTTTCATAGTACCATGCAGAGCTGTGGTGGGAGGTCAAGGGACAGACACGGTATGGTGCTAGAGAATCCAAGGCAGCTGCAAGGACTGTATTATAGTGCTCCACACCATTCTTGGATCACTGAGCACAGGTCATCATCATACCCGAGATGTCCAGCATTGCCTGAAGTTAGGCTCCAAATTATTTTTGGATGATACTGAACTGTCTCCACAGGAGGGGAATTTAGACCAGGGGCCCCGCAAACGAACGACATGAGCTCATGATCCAACCAAATGACTGGATCAGGCTTGACCATACTGATGTCAAGCCCCAATGAGAATAGCAGGTCCAATGTGTGTCTGCATAGGTGGGTAACAGACATAACAGCCTGTGTAACACCCAGTGATGTCATCAACTGGAGGAGCTTTAAGATTTACGTATGTATTCCAGAATCTAGTGTTACCAAATAAATGGAAGCCTAGAGTGAAGCTTTTCATGAGTGCCTTCCATTTAACTGATTTAATCTCCCTTAAATTGTGAGGGCTTACCTGACTCCACGGAGCCCACTAGTCACCAGCCTGCTGCTGTCATTGCTGTCTGCCCCCCAGGACTACTGATGGGCCAAGAGAATGAAGAGGAGTGTTGTCTTCTTTGATCATCATGGCTCACTGCCACAAAGCCCTTTCCCTGCCACAATGAAGCTGAGCACATCTGCACTCCTGACAAATATCAAGACATCCCCTGATGACATAACTGCTGCAAAGGACAAGAGCTCGATGAAATAAGGACGTTGGGGTCTGTGCCACTCATAACTTAGTTATTTCTGACCCCCATTGACATGACAGTGAGTTCATGGGGGGGGGGGCTAAGCAACCAGTCAGGCTCCAATGCTTGCCAGGGAGCCACAGAGGGAATTTGGGACACAGAAGAACTCATTAATTTGGATTTTGGCCATCTCACTCAACCTCTACCTCTCAACTAAGACTTACTGATGTTATCCTCTCTAACATGGATAATTGCCTATCTGTGTTCTATCCTTTGACCTAGTAAAACCCTTTGACACAGTAGATCATACCCTGCTCCTCAAAAAACTCTCAGTATCTGGCCTTACCAGTTCCTCACTCCCCTAGTTCTCTTCCTGCCTTTCTGGCCGCTCCCAATCTATTTCCATAGGTTCAACCCTCTTTGACCCTCAACAAGTCTTTATGGGAGTATTCAAAGGCTTTGAATTGGGTTTACTCCTTTTCAATATTTTTGTCAACAACCTCCCTCTTTCTTTTTTTCAAATATATTTTTATTAAAAGGATATATTATCACACACAGAAGATGACGTTAATAAGGCAGATCACCCATAATGACATCCGTTTTATCTTAACATTGAGGAGGGTCCATACTTTCCCAAATAAAGTTAGTGTTTTCTTGTTTTCTCTTTCTTTGAAAACTCTAGACAGATAATTAGATTGACTAATGATGAAGAATATACAGAGACCTCACAGATACATATGTTAACTATGTGTCAGTACTTGTACAATAAATTGATAGGCACCCCTTTCCTCTACTTCCTTTAAAGGATACCTAAACAATATTTTGGCAACAAACTATTCAAAAATCTGACTTCATAGGGGACTGAATGAAAAGCTGCTGTATTCATTAATGCTAAAACTATATTTATATAATTTACCTAAATGTGGTTCCAAATCATTTAAAAAATGTAAAGTCAGCCTTCCAATTAAAAAAAAATGCCTTACCTGCTTCTTGAAATGGCTGTCAAATGTGTTAAGCGATTACATCATTGGAGCCAGAGTCAGAGAGCTATATGGCTCTATATAGTGCTAACTAGTTCTGTTTTCCCTTTGTTTAGAATAGTTTCACCAAAATGGTCAACACCATTTGCATTATTTTGATCAATACACGCTAGGCTATGGTTCTGTTCATTCTGTGTACTTTAACATGCTGAAATTGTGTTTTAATTCAATCAACTTTCTCTCTGGCAAACCATGGTGCAATATAAATCTTACATAACCTGGTGGTCTAGTGGTTATGGCAGATAAATGATGTTACAATGGGGGTGCTGGGATGGTGTGCATACTTGATATGCACTTTTTAGCATTTATAGTAAACCTTTATATTGTCTGCTATTATTCTTTGTTAGTATGTTTTTGACAGAACCTACAAATGTAATCCATAGTTTTGAATGTAAACATTTATACAATCAATAAATCAGACTTCTTCAACAAAGTGAAATGCTGCAGCATCAAGCAAGTAAGTTACAATGGGGGAGGGGAAGGTACAGTTGCACCCTTCACCACCCCGTAGATCCACCACTTGTTTGTAGCAAACTTCTTGTGTAGTCCAATGCCAGAGGTCATACTTTCTTGGAAATCAAAAATATGCATGTCTTCTTTTTCCATGGGAAAGAATAAGAATAATAAGAATCAGCATTTATATAGTGTTTTATTATACATATTGTATCCCAAAGTGCTTTACAAGCAATGCTAGACTGGTAGTGAAGTGATTGAACGTGTAGTGACAGCCATTTCACACATTAATACCCACACACAGCCTTGGACAATTGCATGAACTGGTTTTATGGGAAGGGGAATGTTGGCCAGGACAATGGGGTCAGGTAGTGATCACGGTGCTGACAGCCCCACACCTTATATCTCACAGTGATCTGCTCGTATTTCTCCCCTTCTGTTTTCCTCCTTCCCTGAATATAGCATTACCTTGCAGGAGTGGCCTTCTCAGTCCCCCTCTGGTATTCATTCTTCACTCCTTCTCCCCACATCAAGAATTGGTGAGCTCATCACCCTTCAGCATCATGAATGCAGGTAGTACAGTCCCAGTTTTTTTTTGACATATCAAAAATAAACAAATATTTCCAGTAAGTCAGGCTGATAACAGCAGGGAGCAAGGGGAAAGATGGGCTTTCCTATCCTTAAAAGATCTAGGCTACCTTTGATTAGGCACTATTACATGACGGGTGCATCATTATGCACATCATATAATAGTGCCTAATCATAGGTGGCTTAGATCTTATATGGGTAGGAAAGCCTATTTTTCCCCTTGTGCCCTGCTGCTATCAGCCTGGCCTACCAGAAGATCAGATTTATTATTATGTAAAAATAACATGGGAGACAGTGTTAACCGCATTCACGATGCGGAAGGGTAGTGAGCTCACCAGTTTATAGTGTGGGGAGCAGGTGAGAAGAATGCATGCCAGAGAGTGATTGAAAAGGCCATTCCAGCAGGGTACAGCTATATTCAGGTTAGGGGAAGACAGAAAGGGGGATGTAGAGCAGATCATTTTGAGATCTGAGATGTGGGGCTGCCGGCACCGTGATCACTACCTGACTATGGATGAGAGCAGCCAGCGATGACAAATACTCAGAGTGGCAAGGCTGCACCTAAACTGTTACTTGAATTCAGTGTGTAGAGATTACCCTCGGGTGGTGGGGGTGGGGTGAGCTTGACATGTGCTAGGACAGTATTGAGGGAGCTGTGTATAGCTCAATCAAGATTCGGAAGGATGGTTGTGGTAGAGTGGGAACCCCCCCCCCAGACAAACCTCTGCTGTTCTTTATTCTGTTATTTTTCTTTTAAATCTACTGCAGTAGTACTAGTTTATTTCTATATTTATTTTTTTTCTTACTCTATCCTTTATTTTCTACTGTAATAGGGTTGGCCTCCTATTATAGTACATTCCTGCCTGTTTTCTCTTTAGGATTTGTTCAGGAGGTGGAAAGTTCCCACATATCACCAAATGAATGTCAGACTGTAAAAGGTTGACACTTGATTTATATACCCCCCCTTCCGTTGAACTCAGTATGTAGAGGTTAAAAGCTGGTCATTAGCTGTTTGGACCACGATTAAAGCCAGTAAGGCTAAAAATATTAAATAAATGTAGCTGTGTTGGAATTATTGCTCATTAGAGCAAGGAGAGTGTTGCCTGACTCACCCTGTTTCCCTGCTGCCTCACTGTCACTGGGCTGTGAGCATCTTACAGAGACAGCTAGGCAGGTACAAGCAGGAAGTGAATAAAAACAAAACAACATGACGGGTGCATCATTATGCACATCATATAATAGTGCCACACTAACTTGTTTTTTTTTTTCTCTTTTAGATATTTCCTGAAGAAGGCCTAAGGTCAAAACGTAGATTTTTAACTCTATTTTCTATTTTCAGCGTGCATTTAATATAACCATTTTGATTTGCTTAAAAACAAAACAAGACTCATAGCAAGCTCTTTCTACAGTTATCGTTTTTCCCCTTTTCTTGTTCCAACCTGCACACAAGGACTGTGCCTGCCTGGTCTTTCAATGACCCAGTCCAGATAAAATAGAGCACGTTAGAAAGGGCAGAAAATGATTAAGTTTATAAGGTACCTGACAGAGGTGCTTAGGAAGGAACCCCTTCAGCTAGACTTTAGAGCAGCCTAAACAAAGTTAATATTTAAAGTGACAGTAGTAATTTAGGTCTAGTATTCATAATCACTGTTAGTGAAGGAGTTTTATTTTATAACGGAGACATTTCATTTTCTTTTTGGGTTAAAGGCTAAACCTTACCTGCCTAACACTCCACACATAGTTCCTACCTGTAGGAAGGCACTCATAGGACTGAACGCTCCTCTCTGTCCTGCTTTTATAGCAACATTCAGAAGGAGGTACTACATTAGAGGGAGGAGTCAGGGTGTTAAGGTGTCCCATTAGTATGCAGCTAAAATTACTATGATTTATACAAAATTTATAAAACTTTATTTGATTCAGCCAATCTAAAGGACTTATAAATATGATACAATGCAACTAATGACCTCAGTTACCACCCAAATGCATGTATTAGTGTAGATTAATTCCTTGTATTAGTATTAGGGGCAGAGTTAGTGTAACATGATGTCATCAAGTAAATACTATATAAAGACTTCAGTTGAAGCCTGATTCAGATGGATGTTGGACACAGAGGATGGTGGTCGTGTTAGTCTGATGGGATCACCCTGTGTGAATTTTGCTTGATTTAAACTATGAAAGTTATTTTCCTTTTGTTGCTTCAGTGGATGAGTTTGATTTGATTTGTAACAGAAATAAATCCTTTTAACATACTAAGCCAGTGTGTTTTCTACAACTCAGAACTGTCTTGTGTTGTCACTTAACCCACACTTCCACAGTTGGTGTCAGAAGTGGGATTCTTGGCTGTCCATAAGCTCACTTGGGGGAGGCCAGGATAATACCAGTCTTGGTATTGGTGACAGTTAAAAGATGGCTACCGGAATTGATCACAAGGTGGGAGCCATCACCTGGTCCCAGGCAGAGCAGAGGAAGGAACCATTGTATACTGGGCTACTGGATGTTCAACGGAAAACCACCAAAGAGTCTCCAGTGGAAAAAGAGGAACAGGAACACCGACTGGATATTTCTGCAGATACTGGGGACATTCCACCAAGAGATATAAATGATCTTCTGCATTGGCTGGCTGTTCGACAAATGGAAATTGAACGGCAGAGGGATGCAGATGCCCATGAAAGAGATTGAGATAGGAGAAGATAAGATGCTCAGTGGGTAGAGACTTTGCAATTATTACAACAGCTGGGTGTGGGACAGGCAGCTGAAGGTGGAACTACAGCTAATAATCCCAAAGACATCAAATTATCAAGTATGTTACCAACAGATGATATAGAGGCCTATCTTACCATGTTTGAACGAGTGGCTAAGGCATGTGACTGGCCAACCCAACAATGGGTTGTGAGACTTGCTCCCTACTTGACCGGAAAAGCTCAGCTGGCCTATAGCAATATGGACTCACAATTAGCAGACGTCTATGACCTGGTAAAACAGGAAATCCTAAAAAAGGTACGACGTTAATGCTGAAACTTATCGACAGAGGTTTCGATCTCTGAAACACCAGCTTCATGACCCTCCCAGAGAGACTTATGTGAGATTACGGGAATTAGGCCTAAAATGGATTGTGCCTGAGGGAAAATCAAGAACAGACATTATAGAAATGTTCATCACGGAACAATTTCTACAGGTGTTACCCACTGATGTACAGATATGGATTAAGGAGCATAATCCAGAGTCAGCAGAAATGACGGTTACCCTGGCTGAAGATTTTTTAGCCACCCATCAGCCTTATAAAAGAGGAGGCACCCGAGTAAATGAACCTGGGATAAGACCTATAGGGGTAAGACATCCTCAGACTGTACCACCAAAAAGCTATGAACTTGAGAAGGGAAAAAGAACTGTGCCTATGAATATAACATGTCATAATTGCCAGGGTAAGGGGCATATTGCCAGATTATGTCCCTCTAGAAAGTCAGAGAAAGCTCACCTAGCTCTATTAAATTCAACATATTTAACTACTAGTACGCAGATAGAAGGTCAGACGGTATTGGGTCTAATAGATTCAGGTAGTAAAAATACATTGGTAAGAAAAGATTTAGTATTGAACGGGACTAGGGGGCCTACAATGAAAGTGGTATGTGTACATGGAGATAGCCATCAATACCCCACTGTAAAAATACCTCTTCAGGTTAATGGAGCTGAATCTGTAGTTACAGCTGGATTAGTCCCATGTCTACCTGTACCGGTAGTGATAGGCCATGATTTCCCTTGGTTTTCTTCCTTAATAGAAAATTGTAACTTGAGTATGACAGCCATGACAACTAGAGCCCAGAGTAGAAGAGAGGTACTACTTGAAGACCTGTTCCCATTTGAGGGAGATGTATATGGGACCCCTGCGAAAACAAGGAAGTCAGGAAAGGAAAGAAAGAGATTACTGGAAAAATGGAAAGAGGCTACATATAAAGTCCCTGGGAACCCAGCACAGATATATGTTAAATTATATATGGCGAAGCAACAGCAAGATGATACAACCTTACAATCGTTCTTCCAGCAGGTTGGTCAAAAAGAAGTCCCGGGAGCTCCTCAAGTACAGTTTAAGACCAATTTATTGTATTGGATATGTAAAAATCAGAACATGGGGGAGACAGTAGAACAGTTATTAGTTCCTCAGTGTTATAGAGCAGACATATTAGATTAGGCCATGATGTGCACCGGCTGGTCATACAGGAAAGGACGAAACTACTAATCAGATTTTACAGAGATTCTTTTGGCCAGGTATACATCAAGACATAGCCCAATATTGTCAGTCATGTCCAGAATGCCAACTCATTGTGCCAAAGAAAAAAACAGATGTGGTACCCTTATTACCCCTCCCACTAGTAATGACCCTATTCGAAAGGATAGGGATGGATGTGGTGGGACCTTTAGATAAGAGTAGTAAAGGTAACCGATTTATTCTGGTAGTCTGTGACTACGCCACTAAATATCCTGAGGCTATCCCAATGAGAACAGTGACTACCCCTAGGATAGCCGAAGAGTTAGTAAAATTATTTAGCCGGGTAGGAATCCCCAAGGAAATTGTAACTGTCAGAGGAACTAACTTTAATGCAGAATTGTTGAGAGAATTGTATAGATTACTGGGAATGGTGGCTATCAGCAGGGTTGGACTGGCCCACCTGGATACCTGGAAATTTCCAGGTGGGCCCCCCTTAGTTGGGTAAGTGGTTACCTTCTGAACTCTGAAAACCTTTGCATTTATCTTCTTTTTTCTAGTTAAATGGGGTATCTGGGACACTGTTGATAAATGTAAGATGCAAACACAGAGCTAGTGCATCAGATTGAAGTGGAATATTGACATGAGTATGTCAACCTGGGCCCTCCTCTATTGATTTTCCAGGTGGGCCCTTGTATCTCCTTTCCTGGTGGGCCCTCTGTACTCCAGTCCGACCCTGGCTATCAGAACATCCCCCTACCATCCTCAGACGGATGGGTTGGTTGAACGGTACAATCAAACCTTGAAGAGAATGCTAAGAAAGTTCTTAAAGGATGAGGGAAAAGATTGGGATAAATATCTACCCTTTCTATTATTTGCGTATCGAGAAGTTCCCCAGGCCTCTACCGGATATTCCCCCTTTTCCTTGCTATACGATAGAAATCCCAGAGGAATATTGGACGTGGTTAAGGAATACTGGGAAGAGGGGAAGGATTTAAAGTCTCCTGGCTTA
The DNA here is from genome assembly GCA_016271365.2 of Neoceratodus forsteri. Taxonomy (NCBI): domain Eukaryota; kingdom Metazoa; phylum Chordata; order Ceratodontiformes; family Ceratodontidae; genus Neoceratodus; species Neoceratodus forsteri. The sequence continues at coordinate 1,084,770,900 of CM028131.1, read as the reverse complement.
GCTCAGTATATGAGACAATTGAAACAAAGGCTGGTTTCTTTTGCCCAGAAAGCTCATGAGGCAGGAATAGAAGCACAAAAAGATCAGAAAAGTAACTATGATAAAGGAACAAATCCAAACAGTTTATGATGGGAGAAAAAGTATTATTACTGTTACCATCTTCCACTCATAAGCTATTTATGAAATGGCAGGGCCCATATATAGTACTTTCGTCAAGTCGATCCAGTGACTTATGAAATAAGTACACCTGATCGAAAAGAAAAAAACAAAATCTACCATGCTAATGTACTAAAAAAATGGCATGAGAGACCTGAAACAGGCCTGCAGTTATTTGTAATGCCTGGTGAAGTCCAAACAGAACTGGAGATAGCATATGGGCGTTTAGAAGGAGAAAGAGGGATAGAGGAGATTAAAATAAATTCAAATTTGTCAGGTCCACAAAAAAAGGAATTACTGAGCTTAATTAAGAAATTTGCAAACACCTTTATTATTACCCCTGGGCTAGCAACAGGGGTAGAACATAAGATATAGACTTCCACTGGGCCCATCAGAAAGAAAGCACACAGCTACTTGAAAGAAGTAAACCCTTGGTACAAAGATAAATTCGAAATATGCAGGAGTTAGGGATTATTGAACCCTCACACAGTCCATGGGGCTCCCCTATTGTAATAGTACCTAAGAAGGAAGGAGGAATTAGGCTATGTCTAGATTTTCAAGGGATAAGCCAGGTCTCCCAATTTGATGCCTACCCAATGCCTCAGATAGATGAAATCATTGATAAGGTGGGACATGCCAAATATATTTCAACTTTGGACCTGACTAAAGGATATTGGCAAACTCCTTTAGCAGAGGAATCAAAGGAGAAAACAGCCTTTAGCACTGGCATGGGTTTGTTCCAATTTAAGACTATGCCTTTCGGTCTTCACGGGGCCCCGGCAACCTTCCAACGATTTATGGACCAGGTATTGGCACCACATGTGGGTTACTGTGCAGCCTATTTGGATGATATTGTTGTGTTTAGTTTAGATTGAGAAACACATATGAAACACCTAGAGTCAGTAATTGCTTCTCTTCAACAGGTGGGTATGATTGTCAATCCCACCAAGTGTACATTGGCCCAAGAGGAAATCAGATGTTTAGGCTTTAAATTAGGGAATAGGCTAATTAAGCCAGAAGTTAGTAAAATAGAGGTGGTAGCAAATTGTCCTGTACCAACTACGTAAAAACAAGTAAGGTCATTTTTGGGGTTAGCTGGTTATTATAGAAGGTTCATACCACATTTTGCAACAATTGCTACCCCACTTACTGATCTTACAAAAAAGAAATTTGGTAACCAGATTAAGCGGAACCCTGAATGTGAACAAGCGTTTCTACAAATTAAGGCCGCTTTATGTTCTTCCCGTGTTACGAGCCTTAATTTCCAATACCCTTTGAGGTATAATGGATGCTTCTCATACAGGTATAGGGTGGCATTAGTCAAACCATAGACGGTGAAGAACACCTGGTAGTGTACATTTCAAGGAAACTACATGACAGGGAACAAAAATATTCAGCCATAGAGCAGGAATGTCTAGCTGTCAAGTGGGCAATAGAATCCCTTCGCTTTTATTTATGGGGAGCACCTTTTTCTCTATACACAGACCATAATCCTCTGTGTTTTCTTTCACAAATGAAGGACAAGAATTCTAGGGTTATGAGGTGGTATCTGGCCCTGCAACCATATAAGTTTACAGTACAGCACAGGCCCGAGCAAAACATGGTAATGCAGACTTCCTTTCCAGATATGGGGCTGATGGTAGAGACAGTAAAGAAGATGTCCATGATGTTGAAATGACACCCCAGGGTAATTAAAAAAAAAAAAAAGGAAAAGAAAACGGTAACCTTAAGTTGCCTTGTTATATTATGCTTTAAACGGGTATCCTGGGGTGGAGCTTCTTAGAGAGGGTGGGCAGAAGCTCCATTCTATTCCTTCTTAGAATAATAAAAAGGAAAAGGGATAGAATGGCAATAAAAATAAAAATAAAATCTTAAGAATTTGTTTTTTATTTAACCTTGGTGGAATGTGGTAGAGTGGGACTCCCCGGACAAACCTCTGCTGTTCTCTATTCTGTTATTTTCGTTTAAATCTACTGCAGTACTACTAGTTTATTTCTATATTTATTTTTTTTCTTACTCTATCCTTTATTTTCTACTGTAATAGGGTTGGCCTCCTATTATAGTACATTTCTGCCTGTTTTCTCTTTAGGATTTGTTCAGGAGGTGAAAAGTTACCACATATATCACCAAATAAATGTCAGACTGTAAAAGGTAGACACTCGATTTATATACCCCCCTCCCATTGAACTCAGTATGTAGAGGTTAAAAGCTGGTCATTAGCTGTTTGGACCAGCATTAAAGCCAGTAAGGCTAAAAATATTAAATAAATGTAGCTGTGTTGGAATTATTGCTCATTAGAGCAAGGAGAGTGTTGCCTGACTCGCCCTGTTTCCCTGCTGCCTCACTGTCATTGGGCTGTGAGCGTCTCACAGAGACAACTAGGCAGGTACAAGCAGGAAGTGAATAAAAACAAAACAAGACTCACAGCATGCTCTTTCTACAGTTATCGTTTTTCCCCTTTTCTTGTTCCAACCTGCACACCAGGACTGTGCCTGCCTGGTCTTTCAATGACCCAGTCCAGATAAAATAGAGCACGTAAGAAAGGGAACAAGAAAATAATTAAGTTTATAAGTTTCCTGTCAGAGGTGCTTAGGAAGGAACCCCTTCAGCTAGACTTCAGAGCAGCCTAAACAAAGCTAATATTTAAAGTGACAGTAGCAATTTAGGTCTAGTATTCATAATCACTGTTAGTGAAGGAGTTTTATTTTATAATGGAGACGTTTCATTTTCTGTTTGGGTTAAAGGCTAAACCTTACCTGCCTAACACTCCACACATAGTTCCTACCTGTAGGAAGGCACTCATAGGACTGAACGTTCCTCTCTGTCCTGCTTTTATAGCAACATTCAGAAGGAGGTACTACATTAGAGGGAGGAGTCAGGGTGTTAAGGTGTCCTATTAGTATGCAGTTAAAATTACTATGATTTATACAAAATTTATAAAACTTTATTTGATTCAGCCAATCTAATGGACTTATTATTATGATACAATGCAACTAATGACCTCAGTAACCGCCCAAATGCATGTATTAGTGTAGATTAACTCCTTGTATTAGTATTAGGGGCAGAGTTAGTGTAACATGATGTCATCAAGTAAATACTATATAAAGACTTCAGTTGAAGCCTGATTCAGATGGATGTTGGACACAGAGGATGGTGGTCCTGTTAGTCTGATGGGATCACCCTGTGTGAATTTTGTTTGATTTAAACTATGAAAGTTATTTTCCTTTTGTTGCTTCAGTGGATGAGTTTGATTTGATTTGTAACGGAAATAAATCCTTTTAACACACTAAGCCAGTGTGTTTTCTACAACTCAGAACTGTCTTGTGTTGTCACTTAACCCACACTTCTACAGTGGTAGCCAACCAACTCGCATTGTGGAGTAGGGCACAGCAAAGTACTGGAGAAGAATTGCTGGGAACTGTCCTGCAGGGTTCTTTAGATCACAGGTAAAGGAATAGACTGACACTGGAAACTGGGTGGATTTGCCCAAGGCATTAGTATGCCTCTCCTGCTAATAATATTGTTATCCATAGTAAGTGCAGCCCTTATGAGGGTGTAAACAACAGTTTTTCTGGTGTTTCCTGATGCTTATTGCTTGGCCCTTCAGGAAGACCTAGTTGTTGGTTAATGAGGTGGGAAAAAAACACAACAGGAGGACTGTACATACTGCCTTCAATGTGCAGAAGGGTGGTGATCCACTCAATGTTTACTGTAGGAGCAGAAGTCAAACACTGAGAGAGTGGACTGGAGAGTGATTTGGGAGGCATTTTTTAACAGTGCCAGCTGATGAAGCATATCAGTATAGGTGTGCACAACTCTCTGACGTACAAGATTACAATCCGATGTGAGATAATTCTCTTCATGAGACCACAAGCTCATATGTGGCCCCAGGCAGTACTAAGAACAGAGTATGGATGGTGGGGTGTTCAACAGAAGGCAGGTTAGGTGCAGGGGGTTCACATGGAAAAAGACTACAAGAGAAGCTTATTTGTGGATTACCAAGAAAGCATGAGCTTTGGAATTGGACCAGACCAGTACATCGCTACAAATTTCAGAACATCACATAACCCTAGATCATCAGGTATTTGAAGTGTTGTACTGTATTGTGGTTTTCCAAAGAGAAAGTCAGCTGTATTACAAAACATTTTCAGCGAGTCATAGTAAACAAAATGAACAAAACCATCGCCTGCCATGTGTACTGATCAAAATAATCCACATGTTAACACGTGGTGTTGGTCATTCTTGTAAGACAATTCAAAACAAAGGGGGAAAGAAGAACTAGTTAGCACTATAGGGAGCCATGTGGGTCACTGCCTCTGGCTCCAATGATGTCATCATGACTCAAAACTTAACACACTTGGCAGACATTTTATAGGGAGTAAACAAGGCTGTTTTTGAAAGTGAAAGGCTGATGTTTACATTTTTTAAAAGCTATGAAACTGCATTTGTGTTATTTACATAAATGTAGTTTTAGCTTAAATGTAAATGGCTGCCTTTACTTTACCTCGTTATGAAGCCATATTTTGGAGTTTGCAGTTTAAAAAAACTGCTTGTTTAGGTACCCTTTAAGGGACAAATTCCAGCTCAACTTCCAGCTGATGAAGAATCCATTTCCTCCAGTTTGTTTGGAAGGCTGTCGCTCTATCCTGCATTGTAGCTGAAAGGCTTTCCATTTGATATATATTTTACATAATCTTTCTCCATTCTAAAATGGTTGGCACTACTTTTGTCATCCATTTTCTAGTTATGGATTTCTTTGCTACTAACACATAAATTGATAGGAGAGTCTTCGCCCATGGGGGGGTGGTGGTCTGGATAGACTGAAAGCAAAACCATCTCGGCTGAGCCAGCCCATTGGTGCAGCAGTTGGATTTCTGCTTGAGACGCTGGCAACCCGGGTTTGGGAACAGACCTGGGTTGCTGGAGGGCTGGCCGTGGGGAGTAGGATGGAGCCTCCTGAGAACTGCTCTCCTTCTCCTGGGGGAGGGTGGGGAGAGCATCTGGTGCTTGATGGACCATTGGCAGAGGCTAAGGGTCATGCAGCTACTGGTGCCAACCCTAAGAGGGGTGGGGCAGATGCTGGACATCATTGCACATCCCCAGCCTTGGAGACAAAAATAAAAATAAAATACATCGCTGCTGGCCGTGTTGGTGAAGCCTGCCCCAGGCTCTGATTAGCCTTCAGGGCCGGCTCTTCCAGGACAGTTACTTGTAATGCAGCATCAAGGCCTAGTGCCATGACCCCACACCCTGGGAGGAAAGCTAGGGGTGCCAGGAGAGTGCAGACAACCTGGAGGTGAAAGCACGTGGGTCCGTGACCAGGCTGATGTATAGCGGCCAGTAGTGGGGTGAGGGGGAGACAGAAGAAAAATCTCAGCTGTTAATTCTGTGGGTTCACCCAGACAATTTGTCAATTCCACTTGAAAAGCACACCAAAATGGTGTCAGCATAGGGCAGTAGCTCATTATATGGCCCAGTTCAGCCAGTCTAGACCCACATCACCTTCAGCAGTGGCCATAATTATCAGGGAGCAATTTAGTTAGGATTGCTGGGGAGAGAAAGTATCTACTCCTGCATTTCCAAGAAAACTCTCTCCACATTGGAGAAGAGGTAATCTTTCCCACTGATAGGGTGGACTTGGTCCACATGTGTACTGGTATTTCTATTCCCAGATCCTTATTCCACCTCTTCAGTATTGATTCTGTGGAGTCATGTCTCAAGTCCCTCAATATTTTATATAGGGCTCCAATTAGATGTTCCCAGGCATTTCCATTCAGGAAGTCTACAAATATTTTAAGTGCTGGAGGCATGGGGTGAGGGGGATGAGCTGAGATGGTGTGCTGCCGGAGGATATAATTTCTCACCTGTAGGAATCTGAAAAATTCATCACGGTGGAGACCATACCTCACCCTTAGTGTTTCAAAGGGAAAATCCCAACCTCCCTCTTTCTGTCAAATCCTATCATATTTATGTATATGGATGACTCTGTCTTATTCACAAGTCACAGTGGAACTGCTATCACCAATGCTCTTCAGTCTAATTTCAGCATTCTTTCTGATTGATTCACAATGAATCATTTAGTGCTGAGTCAGTCTAAAATTGCCTCCATGGTATTTTGTTCCAGGAAAAGTTTGTTAGGTTGCCCAAACCTAGCCACTAAAACTTCTGATAGGACTACTTAACAGTAACTAAATATAATGCCCTTAGTGTTACACTCAATCAATCCCTGGATTTTTCATCCCATATCCAGTTGTATCACAACCCCCTTGTGGTTATCCATACTAAATAATCCTGTGGAGAGAAAGGGAGTCGGCAGTTACCTTGGGATGACTCCCATGTCTAGGGGTATTTTGATGGAAATGTCACATGGGGAGCCACCCTTGTGTTTTGTACAGTGCCAAACTTGGATTTCACCCATGCCCCTGAAGGCATGACCCACTGAGACACCTGCTACAAGGTCCCTGTGCTCCATGGTGGGAACTGCTTTTGGCCATGCTACTTGTTCCCCTTTGGGAAAGACCACTTACCTTTCATCTTCTGCTCTGTTCCCACTGGAACTGTTTGTAGCCTCTGCTGGCTCAGCAGGAATGTCATGCTATTCTCTATCTCGATCTTTGATTTTGGCTCTGGAGGTAAATGGAACTGTGATGTGTAGTATAGCTTTAAGAAATGTTAGAGACAGTACAGCTTTAAGAGAATGTGCACTTCCTGTAAGTGTGCATGTGTTTAAGTCAGTCTCCTCTTGTATGTGCTGCTGAATGGAAGTAAAAGAGAAGGCCTAGATTTCAGTGTGGTGTGGTTTTCTTACTACCAAGACCCATGTGTGTTTAAGGTACTTATTTTTGGCCACCAAACACAGCAAACTGGCGATGATGATGGTGGACATTTTCATAGCTCCAGCTTACTGAATTACACCATTTTGTGAATTTCTGTGTTGAAGGCAAGCAAGCAATTTGGAACTGCGCAATATCATGGCAACTTCAGCCAGCTTTGAAATTTTTACTGGAATGGACTGGGATACATGGTCCCGGTGGTTTGATCAGTGATTATTAATTAATCCTGCCATACAAGCTGCTAATGATGAGCAACAGGATAAGCTTATTCAAGCTGTTATTTGTACTTTCTTGGGGAGTGGAACCTTCAAACTTTTATGCAGTCTGTGAGGATTTGTCATATCAAGAGCTAAAGGCTAAACTGAATGCACAATACAGTTTAACAACTTTTCCATGGGCTGAATGTTATAAATTCTACAGTTACCACCAGAAACCAAGTCAGTCATTACAATCATATTTGGCTGAGATCAAAAGCTTAGCTCTCATGTGTGAGTGGAGCAGGGAGCATCTTGAATCTACAGTAATCTAGTAGTAGTAAAAGTAGTAAAACGTTTATTTTTATACAGGAAAGATGTACTTTTACATCATTGGGTCAATTACCCATTTTCAAGATGCTCCTGTTATAACAGTCATCAGTTCCAACATACAAAAATACACCAGATAAATACAAAATGCAAAACTATGCATAATAACATGGATTACATTGATCAATATCACAGTTTCTAAGGGGTTCGCGATCATCATACAATTATATTTATAAGTAATTAATATTCAACTGGACTATTATAGATTGCAAATCTGCCAATTTAGACAATTTTTAGGCATAATGTGCAAGTAGGACATTCGATAGGACAGGATAACCAAATATATTATTTTTTTATATATGACTATTAACTAATCATAACATTTTCATTCCCATGCAGAGTTTTTTATCACAGAGCTCACAAAAAATTTGGAACTTTGTAGTCTATGTCTTTATTTGATATCATTTGGTTCCCAATATTGTTTTACCTTAGCTATAAAAGTCATATTCCCAAATCTGTTCTTAATTTTAGCTTGTAGATGTTTATTATTTGCATCTCTTAGGTTATATTTAGTTTCTTTAATTTTTAGTTTGTTTATTAAATACTTTGGTTTATTACCCTGTATTACCAAATATATATGTCCTGTCCATTTCAAATCCCTTTTATATTGCAAGGGTAACCAATTCAAGGATTTTAACATTTCACAATGATGTGTGCGATAATCGCACTTTAGAACAAATCGTGCTAAATTATTATAAACTACATCCAAATGTTTTAGATTTAGTTTACTTGATTGACCGTATACAGTATATGACTTCCATAATCCAAACATGGAATTATTAACTGGTTTACTACACTAATCCTCATTTTAAAGTCTAAACAGAATCCTGATCTGTGAAAGGCACCTAATTTTCTGTTTGTTTTCTTTATTAATTCATTTATATGAAAATCAAATTTCAATTCCTCATCCAACCAAATACCCAAATATTTATAACATGTCTCCTGCCCTAAAATATCATTTTGTAATGTTTTTATTTGTATTTGTGTTTGTTGGTCTACCTTTCTCCCCCTACTTAGTTTAAAACTCATAACTTTAGATTTCTTACTGTTCAAAACTAACCTTGATTTTTGCAACAATAATTCCAGATTTGTGAAGTCTTTCTGTAACCTTAGTTCCATTTCTTGTGGTGTTCTACCATGAGCAATTAATACTGTATCGTCAGCATATAGTCTTACTTTTGTATGTTCAGCTATTGAGACCATATCATTTATGTATATTAGAAATAAAGTTGGCTCTAAAATAGAGTCTTGTGGGACTCCCCTTTGAACTTTTGCTGATTTCGATAGATACTGACCTATCTGCACCTGTTGTGTTCTATCGAATAAGTAAGACTGAAACCACAATAATGTTTCATCATCTAAACCCATAGATTTCATCCTATCTAGCAATATTCTGTGGTTCACGGTGTCAAAGGCTTTGGAGAGGTCCACGAACACCGTGCCCACCGACCCCCCCCATTCATCTGTGAAGCAATTATGTCTACCAGGTCGGTGAGCGCAGTGTCCGTGGAATAAGCCTTCTGAAATCCAGACTGATAGCAGGTCAACAATTAGTTTTTCTCTAGGTGTTCAATTAGTTGCTTGTTTACTAACCTCTCCACTACCTTCGACACCTTTGGACAACAGAGCTATAGGCCTATAGTTAGTTGGTTCTGTAACTGCACCCCCTTTGAAAACAGGAATGATCTTGGCTTTTTTCCAAAAGTCAGGAAACCTTTGTTCTGTGAGACTCCAATTAAATAATTTAGTCAACACAGGTGCTATTATTTCTATGGAATCCTTCAGAAACCTATTCTCTACATCATCTAAACCATAGGCTTTATTTATTTTTAACTTCCTTATTTCTAGTTTGACCTCCTTACATGAGAGGATCTTAAATCTAAACTTACTAGTATTATGATCATTCTGGAATATTGACTGTCCCCACCCTTACAATCTACTCCCAGACTGATGTCTGGTAAAGTAGTAAAATATCTATTTAGACTATTTGCTGACTCTTGGGTTGACAGTATTATTCCATTTTCTTCTATCTGAATAGGAGCTTTATCAACTATTGGTTTCTCAAAAGATTTTAATAGCTGATAAGTTTGTTATGGGATTGAATAATGAACATCTTATTCAGCAATTACTTTCTGTAAATGTCAAGAAGTCTACTGAGGAACTTTTAAAGTTGGCACAAATGTATGAGGCTGCAGAAAATGAGCACATGTTAAGCTGGACACTAAAAATGAGGTACAAGTAGCTGCAGTAAACCCCAAATCGAAACAGATCAAACCTAAGTCTAAGCCACTGTTATCAAAGAAAAATTCAACCACTCCACCCAAACTGCATGGCCAGTACAAATGTGCATCATGTGGGTCATCTCAGCATAGCAGGGACCAGTGCAAATTCAGAGAAGTTCAGTGTCATGCATGAAAACATCAAGGGCATATTGAGAAGGTTTGCAGAAGCAGCAGAACCACAGTGGTCAGTTCAGAGAACCCAGACAGTACGGTGGTTTCTATTGCACCACTAATGCAGGCTAAAGATGTTTCACCTTTCTATGTGTTAATTCAGTTGCCACAATTAGGGCATCAGTTGTGTATAATGGTAGACTCTGCTTCTCCAGTTACTTTTATTAACCATCAAACATGGTCTGATCTGTCTCCTTGTAATAAGTTGCTGCATGCATTTGAAGGGCAACCAATTCAGCCACTGGGCTTGTTTACCATGTTGGTACGCAGGATTGATTCTCCCAAGACTGGTACACCTTTAACTTTTCTGGTTTCAAAAAAGGGTGTCAACATTTTGGGCAGAGATGCCCTGGTTGTTCTAAACATTCATGTTGATCCAGCAGATTTTGACCTACTTGCTACTGTCCAGGTACCACAAAGCAGTAATCTGCCCAAGCTTGGGGAGATTTTACACATGTATCCAGAGTTGTAGAAAGGCCTGGGATGTTGCACAGCAGCTAAAGCCAAGCTAGTTACAAAGCCTAATGCAGTCCCTAAGTTTTGTAAACCATGGAAACTCCCTTTTGCCTTTAAACCGGTCTTTGGGGCAGAATTGGACAGACTGGAAAAAGTGGGTGTGCTGAAAAAGGTTTCAAGTTCAGATTGGGCCACTCCAATTGTGCTGGTATCTAAACCAGGTGGTAAGATTCGAATATGTGGAGATTTTAAGGCGACACTTAATCCAGTACTTAGCACAGATGCATTTTCTTTACCCTTAACAGAAAAACTTTTTCATAGACTGAATGGTGGTGTAGGGTTCTCTAAACTGGACCTCGCTGATGCATACATTCAAGTGGAGTTGGATACAGACTCTCAGAAATTGGTAGTGATTAATACACACTAAGGACTGTACAAGCACAAATGGCTATGTTTTGGCCTTAGTTCAGCACCTGCTGTTTTCAAAAAGTGATTGAGCAAATGGTGGGTGATATACCAGGTGTTGCTTGTTATTTGGATGACATCATTGTCATGGGTGAGACAGAAGAAGAACATTCACTTAACTTACAAAAGACTTTAGAGAGATTGCAACAAAGTGGATTCAGACTTAGGAGAGAAAAATGCCAATTTTGTCAACCAAGTGTCACGTACTTAGGTCACACTATTGACAAAGATGGAATTTGTCCAAATGTTGAAAAGGTGGAAGCCATTGTGCACATGCCTGAACTGCAGAATGTTTCAGAGTTGCGCTCATTCTTGGGTATGGTATGCTACTATGACCGTTTCATACCTGGTTTAGCCACTAAGTGTGTTGTCCTAAATGAACTGTTACATAAGGGTAATCCATGGAAGTGGACCAAGGGCCACAGTAAGGCAGTTCAAGCCGTCAAGCTCTCTCTAACTGATGTGAATAATTTAACTCATTATGACCCTAACTTACCTATCACATTGGCCTGTGATGCTAGTCCTGTGGGTATAGAAGCTGTCCTTTCCCATTCAGATCCAGAAGGAGTGGAGAAGCCGATAGCCCATGCTTCATGCAAACTCACTGCAACTGAAATGAATTATGCCTAGATTCAGAGATAGGCATTAGCAATTGTGTTCAGAGTCCAGAAATTTCACTAATACTTGCTAGGTCACGAGTTTCACCTTAAGATGGATCACAAGCCACTAGTGACAATTTTCAGTTCAGAAAAAGGAATTCCAGAGACAGCGGCTAGCAGACTTCAGTTATGGGCATTAATTTTGTCTGCCTATAATTTCGAGATTACATACCAACCAATGGACCAGCATGGAAATGCAGATGCCTTGTCGAGGTTATCAATATCCAGAGAAATGGAGTTCAATGTGGGACTTAAAGAGGAGCCATTAGTATGCCAGGTGGGGCCAGATAGTTTTCCAGTGCAATTCAAAGATATGGAGGACTCTACTGTTCTGTGTGCAATGGAGCTACAACAGATCAGCTTCCAGTACTAGCCAAGGACATTGCAAAAGCGACTAATCAAGATGTAATTTTGAAACAAGTGTATCAGTATACGCTTGAGGGTTGGCTGCAAAGCACTACTTGTTCGGCTGCACTACAATCCTACTATGCAAAGAGACAGTAGTTGTCCATTGCTGAGGGGTGTCTTATATGGAGATTGCGTGTCATAGTACCCCAATGCTATCACTCAAATGTATTGACTCTTTTGCATGCAGACCATCCAGGCATTGCTAAATGAAATCCCTGGCCAGACTTAATGTATGGTGGCCTTCCATTGACAGAGACATATACCAGGTTGTGCAAAGATTTGAAGGTTGTGCTGTATTGATAGGAAATCTGGCAAGAGCTCCTGTTCACCATTGGGAATGACCTGAAAAACCCTGGCAAAAGTTGCATATTGATTTCGCAGGACCATATTTAAATTCCATGTGGTTATTCTTAACTGATGCTTATAATAAATGGCCAGAAATTAATCAAATGTCTTCGTCAACTACTGAGAGTATCATCAAAGTGTTGAAATCTATCTTTGCTACCCATGGTTTCCCTCAAGTGATTGTCTTGGATAATGGATCATAGTTCACGTCTGTTGAATTCCAAGCATTTTGCCAGCAACTTGGTATCCGCCATATTTTCTCACCTCCCTACCATCCAAGTTCAAATGGTGAAGAGGAATGCCTGGTTCAGACTTTTAAAAAGAGTATGGAGAAAGCTAATCCTACTACACCGATGGCACTGCAAATGGCCCTTTTGGACTTTCTTGCAATATATCGAACAACACCACATTGTGTCACAGGAATATCCCCTGCAGAATTGTTTGGACGTCAGATTCTAATTCAGCTGGATCTTCTTTGCCGTCTAGGCTATAAGTCAGTAACTGAAATGCTTCCTAAGACCAGATCCTTCAAACCCAATGATCTTGTGTGGGTCAGGATATATACAGGCTCGAAGAGATGGATTGAAGGCATGGTGGAAAAAAAGTTCAGAAATGTTGTCTATAGTGTTCAACTGACTAACCAGAGGAGAGTAAAAAGACACGTGGACCAATTACATACTAGAACTGAGACAGAACAAAAAAGGGATACCCAGAGTCGGGGTAGTTATCCAGCAATATTTGTTCCAGAACAAGAACAGGAAGAGATAGTGGAACCACATAATTTGAGACAAGATGTGGCTGATGCTAATCAGATTCCAGTGCAACAGCCTCAAGTCCTACTACATCGGTCAGGATGTACAAAACATCCACCAAAGAGAATGGACTTGTAGAGCTTTAGCCTAATGACATAGATTAACTAAAAGGCACATTGTAGTAATAACTAATAGTTTCATATTACTTCTGAATTACTGATTGAAGTACAGTAGAAGCCGCTTAAAGGGGACGCCTCCGTGGACGACTAATCATCCCCTTTAAGTGACCATCTCCAATAACAGAAGAGCCAAAATCTTGACATGGAGAAAATAAAAACGACGAAACCAAATATCGCTATGGTACAGAGACACACAGAGATGTTCAGCGAAAGAGACAGACCGAAATACATAGCACATATAGTGATTACAGCTCTTTTCTGCAGTTGTGCCATTTGTCTGTAGCACATTTATCTGTCTGGAAAAGTGTGCACTTGAAGAAATCGGTTATTTTGCTGCTGCTGGATCTGCAGCCGTGCTCTAAAGTAAATGGGGGAAACTGTATTCGTTTTTCACAGCGGGAGAAGTCCGCGCTTGAAGAAATCAGTTATTTTGCTACGGTTGAATCTGCTGGATAAAAATTCTGCAGCCATGCTCTAAAGTAATTGGGGGAAACCGTACTCATCTTTCACAGCGGCAGATCAAAGAAGAAGGAGCACTCACCTGAATCAAAAGTCTAATTAGCTCCCCAAACTGGTTCTGATGGCTAATCAAGAACTAGCATGAGCTAAAATGTGTTTAGAGTGTTTAGAGTCTCGATGTCAATGAAGCACAGGAATTCATCGGCGGTCAGATTCTCCGGCAGGGTAACATCTACAAGGGGATTATCAGTGGTAAGGACTGCAGCAGCGCCCACTTCAATGACCAATGCAGTATATGCTAAACGTTTGAAAAGCGTTCCTACTCAGTAGGAGTTAATTTTTAAATTGCTAATCATTTAGCAGCTACTGATCACCAGATTACTAATTACTGAGGTGATATTTCAGAGCATATCCAGCCACAAATCATCCCCAATAACAGGATTACTATGTCCCCTTTAAAGGTGCCAAGGTTCCATTGAATTGCATAGCCACTTAATCGGTGCCCGGGGGATCGTCCCCTTTGCGAACGTCCCCATTAAGCATGTCCCAATTAAGTGGCTTCGACTGTACTTCTTTGCTAAGCCAGGAGGGATTGTTATGTGTCGTACAGGTTTAAGAAATGTTAGAGACAGTACAGCTTTAAGAGAATGTGCACTTCCTGTAAGTGTGCCTGTGTTTAAGCCAGTCTCCTCTTGTATGTGCTGCTGAATGGAAGTAAAAGAGAAGGCCTAGATTTCAGTGTGGCATGGTTTTCTTACTAAAAAGACCCTTGTGTGTTTATTTTCGGCCCCCAAACACAACAGGAGCCACGTTTGTTGATCAAAAAATAGATTCTGTGGTGCACTGACACTACCCAGTTCTTTTCCCCACATGGCAACTTGAGTCTGGCATTATTTATTTAACTTTAACCAAAAACTTTATTTAGTTGCATAAGCAATTACAATGAGTGTCACAAGCACTGTACCCACTCAGTAATCACTTGGACACAGGTCATGACACTTAGGCATACTATAATTACTGGGATTAAAGGACAAAAGAAGGCTATCACTAGCCCATCATGATTGTCCACCCACACAAGTGAGTCAATTAACCTGGGTTAACCAACTGACAACATCAATTTATCAAGTCCCCTTTTAAATTCCTGTAAAGTATTTTGTTCAATAAGTTCTTGTAAGTTATTTAAAATTTTAGCTGTGTGCACAGTAAAAAAGTGATCCCTTTTAGACGTGTTTGCCCATGGGACATCAAGCTGTTTATTGTGAGAGCATAGATTATTATTTCTTTGATGAAGAGTAAGCCCACACTGGGCAGACAGCACAGGTGAATTAAAGGTCTTCTACATACTAAGGGTTCATACTAAGGTATTTAGGAGCCAAGGGGACGGTAAGCCCATTTAGAATGCTCCTGTCCTGTTCACCCATAATACTGCACAATGTTACCATCCAGTATATATCTATCTTAAGGTTCATACTAAGGTATTTAGGAGTCAAGGGGGGCCGTAAGATGTGTAATAAGTCTCCCCTTTGCCTTCAGTCTTGCAGTGAAAACAAACCAGTCTTGGTTAGTCTATCTTGATAAGGTTTGTTTTTCAGATGAGTTATCATTTTATTGACTTTTCTCTGTACTCTCTCAATCATATCAACATCCCCTATATGGTATGAATTCCAAAAGGGTGAGGCATAATCCAAATATGGTCTAATAAAACTCCTGTATTGGGGTAGCAAACAATGTTCTGATCTGCAAATAAAGGCTTGATTTATGCATTTAATCATGCTCACTGCCCTTTTTGTAATGGATTTACAATGATCCAAGGAAGTCGGTGTGTTATTCACCTGAACATCGAGATCTTGTTCTGAGGCTGATGTGTGAATGGGTAAATTGTTTAGAAAATAAGAATATTTATTGTTATTTTTCCATAATGAATAACAATACACTTATCCACATTAAATGACATTCCATTAATTACTGTCCATTTTTCAGTATTTAGTAGATCATTAACTAATTGTAAATGTTTGGTAAAGGTATCAAGTTCACCCCCTAATTTGGTTTTATCCGCGAACTTAACAATAGGGTTTGTTGTTTCTGAATTTAAATCACTGTTGAAGATGCCAACTAGAGTGGGGCCCAAGAATGAGCCCTGTGGGACCCCCACTACTAGCCCTTCCCTCTTCAGGCAGTATATCCTCCATTCTTACACATTGTTTTCTGTGTGATAGCCAGTTATGTATCCACCTAATTCGTATTGTATTGAAGCCCATCTGTATCAATTTGGTAATTAGAGTGTTGTTGGGAACCTCATCAGATGCTTTTTTAAAATCTAACAAAATAACATTAAAGGGTGTACATTTGCAAAGCTCCAAAAATGTATTTAACCTGCTTGAGGTACTGTAGAGATGACAAGCATGCAGCCACAGCCTTCACTCACAGATTCTGTTGTAGGCCTGGTTAAAATTGACAGTACAAATCAGTTATCACATTCAGCATTACTCAGCGTAATCACAGTTCTGTACAAAGCCCTGACCAGCCAGTCACAGTTTTGATTCTAGCAGCATAATTACTTGGCAATATATTTACAGTTTGGCACAGTTACACTCCTGCTCATAGTTTCAATTACATTCATGACACTTTCCCCGTTACTTAGTCGGCATAGTCAGGGATACAGTTATGGCTGCAGTCCCTTCTCTTTTGGGAACAGGACATGAACATTGGGGTGTATCCGGCACTGTTAGGCACAGAAGGAATGGTCAGTACCCCTGGTGGAGGGCAAGTGAAAGGGTGTACCCTTCCTAAATACACACATTTGCATTATAAGGCATATGGCTACCTCAGTCTACCTGATCTAGCTCTGAGAATCTATGAGGTTCGGAGTCAGTGCCTATGGGGTAGAGTTAACCAGCACTTTCCAAAACAGAAAATTGGGCACTCTCCACCTCCATACAAGTATGCACCACTATAGACACATATAAATGACAAAAATAAAAACATTTATTTAGTGCAGACAGAAAACATTATACCTGATGTGTTTTGGATAGTAGTCCTTTATCAAAGGCATAGGTTCAAATCCAACAACCATCTTAAATTCGTAAAATCCTGTGACATCAGTCATTGCGTCACCATACAGTTTTAAAACATATGGAAGTAATCAGTTCAATCTTTCAACACATACTTAATTATTGCAATATCAAGACATCACTAAAGACATCAAATATTTTAAAACTATTGCTAAAATAAGTTAAAATATTTGCTAAATGACCTCAACCTATATAGAAATCCCAAGCCCAGAAATGTAAAATGCTAAATGTATGTAGAGTTTATCGTCTCCTAATGAAAGGCAACAAGTCGAAGGAGGCATTAAGTCCAGCCCTGCCACGTTATAAATAATATTCCCAAAGGACAATTTTTACATCTGAGGAGAAATTGTGGGACATTGAGGTCATTTAGTAAATATTTTAACTTATTTTATGAATTGTTTTTAAATATTTTATGTCTTTTGTGATGTCTTGATGTTGTAATGTGTGGCACCCCCACACTCTGAATGCTGTCCCCGTAAATATTTAATGTATCCCTGGTGTCTAGTGGAAATCCCCCACCCTCCAATTGCCATCCCCATAAATATGTAATGTATCCCTTGTATCCAGTGGCACCCCCCTACCCTTCGATCACCATCCTCTGTGAAATTGTCTCTGTAATAAAGCAAAATGATCCCTCAATGTCTTTTTTTAACCTGTAAAAAAGAAAATGGTCTCTTACTGATCCAACCCCCCAAATCCCAACCTCCCATTGAGCACCCACCACCCTGCACCCCCACACACACCCTAGACACCCTCACTCTCACCTAAACAAGTCCCAGGGTTAAGATCCACCCTCTAGAGGAACACACATATAGCTGCTGGAGCCACTGACTGCTGTATGAGAAAGTAAGGTAAGTGCGGTTCAATGTATTTCAATGGGGGTTTCAACTTTGATGCATAACTTTGCAATCTTTGGATATTTTTACACTAAATTTTCAACATGGCCTTTTTGAGACCCTTCCTCGTAAGCTATCTTGGTATATAAGACAAAAGAAGGCCGAGGCCCATTGAAATTGTCTCCTACCACCAGGATCTAGACTGAATGATGTATTTATCTAATTCACACTTAAAGCAATCCATAGACTCTGAATGCATAGGGAACTTGGTAAAGAATTCCACCAGCGGGCTGCCCTTACAGTGAAATAGCTTGTCCTTTTGTTTGTTTTAGCCCTGTGTACTACTGTATATAAGTTGTTTATTATGTGATCTTAACTGTGGGATTCTATTGTTTAACTGAATACCCAGCTATTTCATTAGGTCCTTATTCTTGAGAAATAAGTGGGCAAGCATTAAGGATGCAATACTTGAAGCAACATCCGATTGTGTTAGAAAGAAAAGGAAGTGCAAAAGAAGAAGGAAACCACTTTGGTTCTCAAAAACAGTAGCAGAAAAGGTCAGAGCCAAAAGGCTGGCCTTCAGGAAATATAAGGGAATGCAGCGAGATGAAGATAGGGAGACATACCAAACTTCCCTAAGGGAAGCAGGGAAGGCAGTAAGGCAGGCAAAGGCCCAAACCGAGGAAACACTAGCACAGACAGTAAAAGAAGGTGACAAGACTTTCTATAGATGCATTAGTGAAAGGAGAAAGTGCAGAGCGGGCATTGCTAAGATCAAAGGAGATAAGGGGGCGTGTGAGGTGGAGAACCGTGTAAAAGCATCTATCCTAAATAGATACTTCTGCTCAATATTTACTGAAGAAAAGGTAGGGCAGGGCCACAGCTCAGCACCATGGACACGGGGTGGGTGGGGAGGTGAGCACTAGTCCCTTCACAACAGAAAGGGTCCTACAAGAGCTCGATAAGCTCAGGGTGGACAAGGCAATGGGACCTGATGGCATTCATTGCAGGGTGCTAAAGGAGCTAAGGGTGGAACTAACAGAGTCATTATCAGAACTGTTTAGTGAGTCTCTGACCATAGGAGAGGTCCCAGAAGACTGGAGAAGGGCTCATGTGATCCCGCTCCACAAGAGTGGTAGCAGGGAGGAGGCAGGGAACTACAGACCAGTCAGTCTTACCTCAGTAGTGGGCAAGATTATGGAGGCACTCCTTAAGGAAAGGATAGTGCAACACATGGAATCCATAGGAGCACAGGATCCAAGACAGCATGGGTTTACAAAAGGAAGGTCCTGTCAAACTAATCTTTTAGATTTCTTTGACTGGGTAACCAGAGTGGTGCACAATTGATGTCACCTACCTTGACTTCAGCAAAACGTTCAATACTGTTCCACATAGGAGATTGATTAATAAGCTGGGTAGGCTTGGGGTGGGTCAGAATATGATCAACTGGGTGGAAAACTGTTTTTTTTTTTTAAACTTTATTTTTTCGCACTCAGAGTACAATTCAATTACAGTTGATACTAAGTGTTACAACTTTGTAATACATCTTTTTATTTTTACAATTAAACTTACAGCTCATAGACCTATAGTGAAAAAAGGTAAGACTTGGATTTCTTAGAAGAGAAAACTTATTAGAGTTAGCAGAATTTAAAACAAAGGAAACCAATCCTGTTGTGTGGCCCACTCCATCTGGCCCCACATCTTCAAATATTTGTCCATTTGGTTTCTTACTTTGTATTGAACTCTTTCCATTTTCATACAATCCAACAATTGGTGTAAACAAGAGGCCACTGTAGGGGCATTTTCCTTCATCCAGCACATAGCTATATTACGAAGACCTACCACCACCCCCAGTCTATAAAGAGTTGCATGTGGTTGGCTAGGAAGGCGTAGCACAGAGGGAGGCCCAGGAGTATCTCCACTGGGTCCAATCTGTAAGGATAGTCCACAATTTTTAATAACAGGGTGATAACACCTCTCCAGTAATACTGAATTTTTGAGCATTGCCAAATCATATGAAAGAAAGAACCGGTGTGAATCTCACACTTTGGGCAGATATCTGAGGAATTTGAGTCTATCCGTTTAGCTAACTCTGGGGTGAAGTAGGCCCTCGTAAATATATTGAACTGAATAGCTCGAAGTTTATTATTTACTGAACATTTCAAAAGATTTTTGTAGATTAATATCTCATCGCCGCCAGTCAGACCTTCTGGTGTCAGGTCTAGTTCCCATTTATCCCTAAGATTCCTTAATGGGTCTTTCAAGGCCCCAATTAATAACTTATAACAACTTCTCAAGGGCTTAAATGATTTATCTTCTTTTTGACCAATCAAAAGCTCCTCCAGCGGGGAGCAAGTGAAGGCCTGTCCCCCCAGCCATCTTGTATTATGCAATTAGCAAGATGGAGGCTGTGCTGAGCTGCCATCACTAGGCGTTTTTAGCTGCGCAGGAAAATTTATTGTTAGCAATTTTATCCTGTCGTAGTAGCATAGTATATTCTTGTTTTAGTTATTTTTATTAATTTCCTATTTTGTTTCGTTCGTATTTATTTTACTTTTTGTTATTTGATTTCGGCCTATTTCGGGGCTGTCGATAGACTGTTTGAGCCGGCGCATCGCAATTCGCGGCCTGCTTTTGGACAACATTTGCAGTTAATTAGCATTTACCTGCGGTAGTGGTGGACCCAGTTGGATTGGGGAGGCTACCGGTTTCTGGAGTTGGTGCCGAGTTTCTGGCGTTCGAGTCCTTGCACTGTGCTGCGGAGGGGTGCGGCCACAGGAGAACTGTTGTGGAACTGTCTGTTTCGAGGTGTTGGTGCCTTCCTGGATTCCTTTTCTGTGAGTGCGGGGAACTGAACTGATGGGGTGCTGATGCTTGTTCAGTTTTCTTTCCTGTGGAGAGCAGTGTGGAGAAAGGATTGAGATAGTCCCAGGGAATTACCGTCTGTGGCCGGAGGACTTTGCTTCTGGTCCCTGTCCTCTTTCTGGTGGTGGGTTGGGAGGCTGCTGCTAGTTGGCGGCGGGCCCCCTGGCACTTCTACCCCGCACCGTGGCAGCTGGAGAGCTGTTTTGGTTGTGGTAAGGTCCAAGGTGAGGCGGGTGTTCCAGGGTGAGTCCTTGGTGCTGGAGTTGGATCCCCTGGTTTGATCTACTTCGGCATCTACAAGGTTTTACATCATGCTGTGGAATACTGCACTAAGTAAGGATGTTGCTTTCTCTAAAAATTCAATGCTGCCTGTTGCCTAATTCGACTGGTGGTGAAGGCGATCCTGGTTGTTTTTTCTCGAAGCACAATGTCCAGTGTTTGCTCTCTCGTGGTGGTGGGAGCCCACAAAAGATTTGAACTTTGGTACTGTGCTGTTTTACTAAATGGAATCTGGAGCTACCTACTGCAGTTTACT
Organism: Neoceratodus forsteri; assembly: GCA_016271365.2. Lineage (NCBI taxonomy): Eukaryota > Metazoa > Chordata > Ceratodontiformes > Ceratodontidae > Neoceratodus > Neoceratodus forsteri. The sequence goes on along the minus strand of CM028131.1, from coordinate 1,084,749,844 downwards.
GTTTAACTTTTGAGTGACAATGGCCTGTATTTACTTCCCTAAGGTGGTGAGAGCCCATGGGAGGACTGAATTCTGGTAGAGTGCCCCTGTAAATTCGACTTTAGTTTTAATCTGTGCTATCACTGCTGTTGGACCCTAGGAGTGAGTGGCCGTGGGTCTATAAATGGACAATTTAGCCATAGGAGGTGGGAGCTCCATGGTCCAAAAATCATTATTCGAACTTTAATGGACTGGGCTCTGTCATTTTCCATCTGTTTTTATCTTTAGTAATCTGTTAAGTTATTAGTATAGTTACTGATGTATTGATTTAGGGATAATAGTGATTAGTTATTTATTGTTTTTAATTTTTCTTTAACGTAGGTTTTTTACGATGAATGGCGATTAATTTGTGTTAATTAGGTTTGAGTTTGTTGATGTTCGATTTATTTATTTTTTGTTTAGCTTTTATCTGAGTTATTTCAATTTAATTTTTTAGGATTGAGATTTGATTTGAATTTTATCACTACTACAGGGAGACTAGAAGTTCAGTGTCTTTGTTCCATGTTAGCGGATTGTAATATATATTGCTATCCCACCCCTCCAGTCATGCACTATTCATCCTCTGCCCTTCATGCCCTCCTCCTCTTCTTTCCCCCAAGTTGCTCTTTTCTGTTTGTCAATGCTGCAGGGCTTTGGGAATTGCCCGCAGGAGGTTGAGGAGGGGCCGGGATATGAACAGCGGAGGATGGACGAGGGGGGCACTTGCATCAGAGTGGTTAAGTCTAGAAGACACACTGGGGTGAAATGGAGTGCAGAATGTGGGCCTTCCTGTCTGGTCCCCATACCCAAGGGCACCACCTCTATAAATGGTGGGCAGGTGGTTGGGGCATCCTAGGAGTTCTGTCCAACCCGGGCGGTGTTATGCAATGCCAGGTCCGTTGTGAACAAGACTGCCATTGTTGCAGACTTGGTGGGTACAGTGGACCTGGCTTGCATCACTGAAACTTTGCTGGATGGTAATGCTGGCCCATGCTCGAGGCAGCAGTTCCAGCTGGCTATTCGATGATATACCACCCGAGATTGGATCACATGGGTGGGGGGGTTGTGGTCTGTTTTAAGACTGAATTGGATCTCACTAGTGTCCCAGTTGAGGAGATCAGATCATTTGAATGTGTCGTAGTAGCAGGTGGGGGCTATAGGATGGCTCTTGTCTGTCGTCCACCCGGAGATGAGAAGCTATTCCTTAAGGAAGTGGCGGACTTTGTCGTCGACCTGGTGTTTGAGTCACCCAGGTTGATGGTGCTGGGTGACTTTAATGCCTGGATCGATGACGAACACTCGCAATTTGGACAGCACTTCCTCCAATTGATGTATTCATTGGGCCTCTCACAGGTGGTTACCTCTGCCACTCATAAACATAGCCATTCCCTTGACCTGGTCTTCCTCCTGGGGATGGAAACCTCCGATGTGGGGGTGGAACCTGTTGGATGGTCTGACCATTACACTGTGAGATTCAATTTTTGCACCCCTCTTCGTAGGCCAACCCCTGTGGAGATGGTCAAGTACCGCCCTTTACGGGATGTGACTCCAGATGGCCTAACTGTGGTGCTTGATCTATCAGAATTCCCTGTGATGAGCTCGGATCCAGAAGTTCTGGTTCTGGCCTATAATAAGGCCATTACCTCTGCACTGGATTCCATTGCTCCCACCCGTGTGCACCTCTCTCCCTTCACCCTCGGTCCCCATGGTTTGATGGGGACTTGAGGGAGATGCGGCGACTAGGACGCAGGTTGGAGAGGTGCTGGCAGAAATCCGGCTTAGATGCCGACCATCTTAGACTCCTAAAGCATTATCAACTCCATCAGTCAGCAATTACACATAAGAAGGCAGTATTCCTGTCTGGAGAAATTACTGCTGCACAGAACCAACCGGCCCAGCTCTTTCGAACCGTAGACAGGCTGTGCAACCCAGCCTGTGTACAGGTTCATAGAGCCTTTTCACAAATGCAGTGTGAGAAGCTTGCTCGGTTTTTTGCAGATAAGGTGGATGACATCAGGGCCGAGACCCGCGCAGCACTCTCTGTGGGAACTGCGGTGGACCAGCCTTCGGTCGCAATCCCTCAGTTTTCCTGGAGTTCCTTCGAAAGGCCGGAAATCGAAGATGTCATGAGGATTGTCCAGGGTATGCGCACTACATGCTGTAGTTTAGACCCGGGCCCCACGGCCTTGATCATGGGCTGTGGGGAAGTTATCATCCCAGTTCTAGCAAGGATAGCTTGGTGCTCCTTAGACTCTGGCAAATATCCCTGCTCCCCTGAAGGAAGCAGTGGTGACACCAGTGTTGAAGAAGGCTTCTCTGGACCTAGACTCCCTCGCCAACTACAGACCTATCTCGAACCTTCCCTTTGTTGGTAAGGTAATTGAGAAAGTGGTGGCTGCCCAGTTGGACAACCATTTGACCATCCATAACATCTACGACCCTCTTCAATCAGGTTTTTGAACAAGGCACAGCACCGAGACTGCGCTGGTTCGGGTGCTCAATGATCTCTTGATGATGAGAGACCAGAAAAAACAGTCCATTTTGGTCCTATTGGATCTGTCAGCAGCATTTGACACTGTAGACAATGGGGTGTTGCTTGAGTGCCTGAGATGCATCTGTGGGCTGTCAGGTTTGGTTCACAGATGGTTTACCTCCTTCCTCACGGGTAGAACTCAGAGGGTGGTGTCGGGGGTATTTTCCTCCGATCCTACCTCTCTGTCCTGTGGGGTGCCTCAGGGCCTTGTGCTGTCCCCCATGTTGTTTGCAGTGTACATGCTTCCCCTCTGCGAAATTGTAAGATGATATGGGCTGGAGTTTCATTGTTATGCCGATGATACCCAGCTCTATCTGTCTTTTGCACTTGACCAGAATGGAGCACTCTCGGTGTTTAACAACTGTCTCAGCGAGATCCAGGGTTGGATGAGGTCCAGCTGGTTGCAGTTGAATTCTGGGAAGATGGAGGTGATGGTTGTGGATCCTGGTTGCCAGATTGGGGGGTGGGGTTCAAACCATCCCTCAGGTTTATTCTTGGGGGATGTCAAACTCCCCATTTCTGAACAGGTGCGTGACCTAGGGGTGATCCTTGACGATCGACTGACATTGCATGCTCAGGTGTCGGCTGTTGTTAAGGTATCCTTTTACCATCTGTGGAACATCGCTAGGATCAAGCATCTTTTTCCATCTGGTGACTTGCCTACGCGATCCACGCCTTTGTGACCTCGTGTTTGGACTACTGCACTCCCTTTACTTTGGGCTTCCTGGGGTTGATATTCACTGCTTGCAGCTGGTGCAGAACTCAGCAGCCTGGCTGTTAATGGGGATTCTTCGTTCTTCCCACATTACACCGGCGCTGCGAGATCTGCACTGGCTGCCGGTTCAGTGGCGGATCACCTTTAAAGTTGGTTTACTGACATATAAAGCCCTACACGGCTTGGGCCCTGACTACTTGAAAGAGCTTCTGGTTCCTTATTTTCTGGAGCAACCACTCCGCTCAGCCAGCGAGGGGTTGCTAGAGATTACGAGGGTAGCTTTAAAATCTTCCGGCACCCGAGCTTTTATGTTTGCGGCGCCGACCCTCTGGAATTCTCTACTCCATTGGATTAGAGAGTGCATGACTGTGGGGGTTTTAAACAAGGATTGAAGTCCTTTCTATGGAAAAAGGCATACGGGGATGGTATTGACATGGACTGACTATTGATTTTAATGTTTTTTACGATGTTTTATTATGTTGTTATTTTAATGTAATGCACCTTGATTTCTGAAAGGCACAATATAAATAAAGATTATTATTATTATTGTATTAATCTCTGTTTGGAATCTGGCCCAGAGGAAAAAGTGGGATACCCCAACATTGTATCTTTTAATTAATAATTGAAAATAAACTGCCCTCCCATCTTCCTATAACTGTTCCACTTTATATAGACCCTGTTTTTCCCACATCTTAAGAAATTGGTAGTCCTGGTTTGAAGCATTTCTTCTGGCTCCTAAAAGCTTCCCCGATTCAAGATCTGGGGAAAAGGTAAGGGAGTGCCGGAGGATTCCATGTGCCTCCCTCCAGGCCCTGAAGGTAGTGCTAGAACAGGGATTAGGGAGTCTATGAACCACCCCATCATATAAATATCCTACTAGAGTGCCATAATAAAGTGCCTTTTGCGGCGTGTCCTCCACAGATACCCATCCTGGCCTTGTCTCATCCACCTTAAGTAGATCATGCAGATGTGCCAGTTGTGTGGCCAGATAGTAGTATCTAACATTTGGTAACCCTAATCTCCCTTTGTTCGTTGGCAGCCATAGTATTTCCTTTTTTATTCTGGCTCGCTTTCCTTGCCACAATAATTGCATTATTACCCCTTCTATAGATCGAATATATTTATTAGGTATTTTGACCAGAAGAGTCTGAAAAATATAAAAGAATTGCGGGAGCACACTCATCTTCACCAAGTTGACCCGCCCAATTAAAGAAAGAGGGCGGGCTCTCCAGTTAATGCATTGCTCCTTTATCTTTTGTATCACGGGGAGGATATTAGTTTTGGCCATTAGGGATTGTTTAGCTGTTTGTATAATTCCTAGATATTTAATTGAAGTGGAGGGGGGGTACTGTTATTGAACCCATGGATAAGGGGGATCTGACTCTCCCAAGGGGCAACCATTCACATTTTGACCAGTTTATCTTATGGCCAGACATGGGTCCATATGTCTGAAAATTTTTTAATAAGGCAGGCATTGCTTTATCCGGATTTTTTAAAAAAAGGAGGATGTCATCAGCAAAAAGGGATATCACATTGTCCTCCCCCTTCAGCACTAAACCCTCCACCTCGCTATGTTGGCGAACTACTCCAGCTAGTGCCTCAATCATCAGAACATAGAGCAGAGGGGACAAGGGACATCCCTGACATGTCCCGCACATCAAGGTAAATGGGGTTGATAGTACATTATTAGTTAGAATTTGAGCTTTTGGGTTTTTATATAAAGCCTGAATCCAACCCTGCAATCCCACCCCGAGTCCAAATTTTCACAAAACTGCCAACATGAAAGGCCATTCCACCCGATCAAAGGCTTTTTCCTCATCTAAGGCTAGTAAACCCCCCCCCTCCCTTCCTCCGCCACTTATGCATAATATTTATGGTTTTTCTTATATTATGTTTTGCCTGTCTGCCTTTCACAAACCCCCCTTAATCCAAATGAACTAATATTGGTAAGTATTGCTCCAGTCTGGAGGCCAGTATCTTGGCAATTACTTTATAGTCTGAATTAAGCAAAGAAATTGGATGATAAGAAGCACATTTAGTAGGGTCTTTCCCTGGTTTAGGCAAGACAGTAATCGTGGCTAGGTGAAGGGAGGGGGGGAAGCTCCCCTGCATTAAGTGTTTCTTGTATCATTCTAAACATAAGGGGGTCCACAATCTCCCACAGCTCTCTGTATACGTCTACCAGAATCCCATCCGGTCCCGGAGCTTTCCCTCTGTCGGTTTTCCAAAAGACCCTCTTTAACCACCGAAAGCAACATCGGGGAATCTAATTCTGCCACTGCCAGTCAAGAGAGGGAAGGCATCTCTATTGTTCCCAAAAAGGAGTTGATGCTAGTCCCTACAGGGAATTCAGTTGTATATAATGATGAATAAAATGCTTTAAAAGCATTGTTTATTTCCTGTTGGTCAAACGTCAGGGCGCCCTGTGTGTTTTCTATCACAGGGATAGATCGTTCTGTCCTTTTACCCTTTATTAAACTAGCCAACCATTTTCCCCCCTTATCGCCTTCAAAATATCCCTGTGATTTTGTGATAATTAAATTTCGTTCCAGTCTCCTGGAGGACAATTGAGAGAGACGGCCTTTCAACTGTTTAAGCTTAGTAGTAATCTGAGGAGAGCCTGCCACCATATTCTTTTTTTCCAGACCTTCTATATTTTGTTTTAAGCCTTCCTCTTCCTGCATTAGGTTCCTTTTCTTATAAGTTGCATAGGAGATGGTCTCACCCCAATAAACACTTTAAGACACTCCCACACATTTTGAGTACTGGTATCCTCTGGGGGGTTAAGTTTTATGAGTTTTATGAGTTCCCCTACCTTACCCTTAATCTGAGCCATGTATTGTGAGTCCACTAAAAGAGCCAGGTCCATCCTCCATTGGGTCACTCCTGGTTGATGTTCTGGGAAGCTCAGGGTCACCCTAAGGGAGGCATGGTCCGAAACCACAATAGGCCCATAAGCAGCCTCTGCAATCTCCCCCAACAACCCTGGGGGGACAAACATATAGTCCAACCTGGTGTATGTCCTGTGTGCATGTGAAAAGAATGAGTACTCCCTCTCCCCTTTATGGTGGTGCCTCCAGGCCTCCCAGAGGTCCCTACCTCTCACCATGGCATTAAGGGCTGCTGTGCTTTAGGGAGGAGTACCCATCTTCCCCCTAGAATGATCCAACTGTGGGTCAAGGTATGTGTTGAAGTCACCCACAAGGATAATATTATCTGGATACGAGCCCAGTGTCACTCCCAGATGCGTGAAAAAATCTGGGGAGTCAAAGTTTGGGCCGTAGATTGACCCTAGTACTGGCTTACGGGAACCTATCTCCACCTCCACCAATACATACCTTCCCTGGGGGTTGGATAATACTGACTGAACCCTATGTGGGAAACCTGGATGAATCCAAACAGCTACCTCTCTTGCCTTGGATGTAAAAGGGGCTGCCAACAGTGTACCCACCCATGATTCAGCCAACCGCTTGAATTCTTGCTTATCCAGGTGGATCTCCTGCAGGAATATGATGTCCCCTCTTAGTTTTTTAATTTGTGCCCAAACTCGTTTCCTCTTAACTACAGTCTTGAGCCCATTCACATTCCATGTTATAAGGTTAATGAAATCCATTTTACAACAGTAAATAGTGTTACTCGTACTCTCTGTAGTGCTTCAGGAAAAAATTGAAAAATGTTGTACAACTGTAAAACTGTAACCATAACTTCCCCTACCCCCCCCCACAGTTAACATATCATCCCTTTTATATTCTCTCTGCCATCCAACAGGAGGGTATTTAGCCCCAACCCAACATTCCATAACCCAACATTTTCTCTCTCTTTTCCCTTCCCACCCTCCATCTACCCACTTCTTTTCGTGGAGTGAGCTAACAATTCACCAATAACCATTTTCAATAATAAAGAAAAAAGGTCAATATTTTCCCCTTCCCCATTTCTATTAATTAATTTGTCTGACACCTGGATTGTGGGCAGAAACAACACCGGAGATGAAAAAAATCACACTAACCCTCCCAAACCCCGGGGAACCAACCATAAAGTTCCCATTGACCTGAGGCCTCTCTCCCCGAGAGGTCCCCCCCCAACTGAGCAATAGAGGAGGTAACCTGCTCGAACAAAGGCTAAGTTCAGATTTATACATACTGTGCTCAGACGACCATATTTTTATAAACGAGGGTGCCCCCAGTCAACGCCTCCCACAGGCTCGCATTCCAATTCACACCCCCCAGGGTGTGGCGGGGGATCAACTGATAAAGTTATATAACTTCTCCAGTGCGGTCCCCAGCTTTAAAATGGTTCAGACTACAAAGGTAAGTGTAACCCCCCCCAGGCATTCAGATCTGAAATAATTATATAGTAAACTTTAAATCTGCACTGACATACCACTTTACTATATATCCAACAAGCTAATAAAGAAAGGAAAAAGTAACTCGTAAGTTCAGGAGATCCCAATGAAGTCCCAGCAACCAATGAAAAAATCCCCAAAACACTGGGTTCTCCACCCCTTACAATGGGACTTAGCCTTTGGGAAGCTTGAATAATCAACTCTCCAGATTCTGTCCTGTAGCTTTCTTATTTAGATCCTACAATGAATTGCCTGGTTTACAAACCTAAAGTCAACCCCAAAAAAGAAAAAGTATTAGCACATTGTTCACTGTTGTCCATTAAACTCCTGTTTCAACAAGGTCACCGGGTTCTGTTCTTTGGATCATTTGAAAATATACGGAGCATGACAGTGTTATTGTGCTTAAGTTCCAAGTTTATTCTTCTACAGGAATGGTGCGTAGCTTATCTGAGCTGGGAATCTTTGCAAAAAACTCACCCTGCAACTTTTAGGTCCAGCCCTTATAGGCCACCAAGCCGGGTGTTATGAACCCTATGAAAACTATTGTGTTGCAGACAACCCAGCATTTCTATTTCTGTCCGTAGTTTTCACCAAAGCCTCTCGTGTACCTCTTTGTTTGCTCTGTCCTGGAGAGTTGATCACCTTGGCCATCTCGTCGACGTTTCTCCTCTCCCAGCTCTCTCACAAACGTCAAAGCTGCCTCCGGGGAAGTAAATGAACGCTGAGTTGCTCCCTGGGGTCTCACAATTAAATCAGTGAAAAGGGGCAGTTAAGGGCATGGACCAACCATTAGACTTCTGCATATGCCTGCCTCTGTTGTTGGAGTTGGTAGGAGTAGTCGGGAAAGACACTGACCCGGGATTGCTGCACCATCAGTGGGCTTTGTTTTCTGGTGCATTCTAGGACCTTTTGCTTATCCTGGTAGCGAAGGAACTTGACAATGATGTGGCGAGGACCTTGATCTGGAGAGGGTTTTGTTCCCGGGGATCTGTGAGCCCATTGTATCTCCAGCTGGACCTCTGGCGGAACCTTCAAAGCTTGCCTCAGCCAGGACTGTATGTAGGCCATGCAGTCGTGGCCCTCTACTGATTCGGGTAAGCCTACAATTCTTATGTTGCAACGTCTCTCCCTATTCTCGTGATCATTGATACTTTGCTTGAGCTTTTCTATTTCTTTTAAGGCGTTAGTGAGATTGACTTGCATAACATTGCTGGTGTCTTGCTGGGAGCTCACTTGAGCCTCTAGTTCTCCAATTCGGGTCTCATGTGTTTCCACTGTGTCGGAGACTGTATTCACAGTTTGCTGTAAGTGTTGGAGCTGTGAGGAGACATTGTCAAAGCCAGTCTCCATGCGGGTTCCCAGGTCATGTCAGAGCTCTTGTATTAAATTTTAAATAGCCTGTTAATTGTTTACCATCACCACGCCAAGCTCCTCTTGCTGCTGCAGGGATGAGGTCTCTGAAGATTCTGCTGCCAGCACTCGATGTGGCTCCAGGTCTGAAGATTTCAGTAGGCCCTTTTTCAGCCCCTTGAGATCTCTGTCTATTAAACGAGATTTTGGTTTGTTTCTTTGCTGATTTATCTTTAGAAGACATCTTAGCCACTTTGAGTTTTGCTTTTTCCATCAGAGAGTGCAGATATTATGCAGGATGGGAGAGATATTTAGTGGATTGTAGCAGAGTTCTGGATTCAAGCAACCATCTTGCGCTATAGCTAGGCCATGCCCCTGGTGGCAAAGTGGTTGATGGGCAGAAAACAGAGAGTGGTGGTAAATGGTATACAGTCAGAAGAGATGCAAGTCGCAAGTGGGGTACCTCAGGGATCAGTACTGGAGCCAGTCCTCTTCAATATCTTCATCAGTGACATTGCAGATGGACTGGAGAGTAAGGTTTGTATGTTTGCAGATGACACCGAGATCTGCAACAGAGTAGATGATCCAGATGGGGTGAGCAGAATGAGAAGAGATCTGGATAAACTAGCAAAGTGGTCAGAAGAGTGGCAACTGGAGTTTATTGCAAAGAAGTGCAAGATCATGCACTTAGGGAAGAGAAACCCTGAAGCCACCTATAGACTGAGAGGAGAGTTGCTGGCAGTCACAAGGGAAGAAAGAGACTTGGGCATCATCATCACTGATGACCTGAAATCATCCAAGCAGACCACTAAAGCAGTAGGTAAGGCTAGGGGGATGTTAGGTTGTATTAGTAGAGGTATCACAAGTCGTAAGAGGGAGGTAATAATCCCTCTTTACAAGACACTGGTTAGGCATCATCTGGAGTACTGCATGCAGTACTGGAGGCCACACCTTCTCAAGCACATTAACCAAATTGAGGGAGTCCAGAGAAGGGCAACCAAAATGGTGCAGGGACTGCATCAGAAAACATATGAGAACAGATTAATGGAGCTCAATATGTATACCCTAGAGCAAAGGAGGAAGATAGGTGATATGATCGAAACATTCAAACACCTTAAGGGCATTAACAAGGTGAGAGTCTAACATGTTTCAATATAAGAAAAATTGCAGGACAAGAGGACACAGCATGCGATTAGAGGGAGGCCAATTAAGGGGTAATGTGAGGAAGTTCTTTTTCTCAGAAAGAGTGGTGAATGCATGGAACGGCCTACCTCAAGAAGTGCTGGAAATGGATACAGTGCAGGACTTCAAACAGGCATGGGATAGACATAAGGGAGCAATACAGAAGAGTATGACTAGAAAGGCCATTGACAGAGCAAAGGCTGATGGCACATTTATAAGGTAGAAAAAGAAATGGGCAGACTGGATGGGCCTTGCGGTCCTTATTTGCTGTCAACTTCTATATTTCTATGTTTCTATGAGAACATTGTAAAGAAACAGGAGATCACCCCTCAGTCTCCTTTCCTGTAAGTTAAACATCCCCAGTCTAATTAGTCTAGATTCATAGTTGATGTCTCTGAGACTTGTAATCATTTTTGTTAGTCGTCTGTGGTGTCTCTCAAAGAGATTTATATCTTTTTTCAGATAAGAGCACCAGAAGCAGAGCCATAGTCTAGATATGGAATGACAAAAGTTTTGTATGTCTGGATAATGCAATGGGGCTGTCTTGTTACAAATGAGCATCGTATTGCATGGATTAAATGGTAAGCTTTCCTGGCAATTTTGGGGCAATGGTTATTAGGGGACAGTGAGTTATTAATTATAATCCCCAGGTCATGCTCCTTGCTTACTGATTTTAGAGTGGTCCCATTCATAGTGTATTTGTATTTTGGATTGTTTCTTCCAAACCGTAAGACTACATTTTTCAGGGTTGAATGCCATTTTGTTAATTTCTGCCCATTTTTGTATTGTGTTTAAATCAATCTGAAGAGCTGTACATTTATCAGGGCTATCAACTACGCTCCTCATTTTGGTGTCATTGGAGAATTTGGTCAAGTTGCTTCCAATACCAGTATCCATATCAGTAACAAATAGGCCAAACAAAACTGGGCCCGGTACAGAGCCCTGGGGCACCCCAGTACATACGTCACCATTCCTGGATAACACACCATTCACTCTGACTCTCAGAGTTCTGTTAGAGAGCCAGTTCCTAATTCATTTGACGATGTGATTGTTAATACCCATACCTAGCAAATTGTTCACGAAAACGTCATGAGGACCTTATCGAAAGCTTTGCCTAGGTTCAGCATGATCACATCATATGGGAAACCTTTGTCCAGGCTTCTGCTTACTTCCTCATAAAAGGCAATTAGGTTAGTATTACAGGACAGACCCTTTTTAAAACCATGCTGTGAAACATCCTCTAGTTGTAACTCTCTAATTTCATCATCAGTCAACAGTTTTAATAATTTTTATTTTACAGCATATTGAGGTTAGGCCTATAGGCCTATAATTCCCAACTTGACCCTGATTTCCTTTTTTATGAATAGGAATTACTGCTGCCTTGAGCCAATCAAGGGGGCCTGTACCTGACATCAAAGATTTATTAAACAAAATGGAGAGTGGGAGAGCCAGAGATTCAGCCATATTTTTCAGGAATAATGGGTGTATATTATCTGGCCAGGGGACATATTATCCTTTATAGCTTTCAATTCCTATAGCACCTGGGATGGGGAAAAATCTGTGGGGGGTAGAGTATTATCTGAGAGGGCATGAATTGGACTTTTATCATTGTTGAACACTGATGTGAAGAACTGGTTGAAGGCCTGTGCCATCATCTCTGAATCTGTTATGGTTAGATTATTTTGTATCAAGGGATCAATTGTATTAGCAGTTGTTTTGCTATTACTTACGCAGGAGAAAAATGCATTGTTATTATCTTTAGTAAATACTAACCTATGCTCTACATTTAATCTTTCCTGTTTTAGTTGGTGTTTGAACGTATTTAATGCTTTTCTGTAGATTTTTTTATTCTCTTCAGTAGGAAATCATTCAGGTTTTTTGTAACTTTCTTCCTTAACTTTTGTTAGACTCCTAATTGATTTAGTTAGCCAAATAGGAATACAGCCTGTGTTATTATATTTTTTAACAGTTGGCACATGTTTTTATTAATTTTATTTTTTTATTTTAACAAGTCTAGGATTACAAATACTTTTGAGCCAAGGCTCTTTTACAAAGGTTCCACATCAGAGAAATGCAAATTATGGGGAACATCAAGACAGGCATTACAACAATGTGGACATTGCAAACAGATTACAGATAATACAATTCAAGCGTAACATTGTAAGCAAGGCGGCCAGTGGCATTTGTCTGAGAAAACAGACAAGAGATAAGAAGTGCCAGAGTCATAGGGAGGAAGAGGGAGGGAGGGGGGAAGGAATGTAGGTAGGGTGGGGAGGGGTGAAAGTGGCATTGGGTATACCAAGATGTGAGGATAGAATACAGTGGGGGGGCTACTAGAAAAGGCAGGGAAGTGAAGAAACAAGGTTAAGTTGAGCAGTCACAGGAGCTGTTGGTAGTGAGATAGTCCTAGAGGCTAGTTTTAAACATACCAATTGTTGGGACAGAGGAGATGGTGGGGCTGAGACCATTGAACCAGAGTGGCGCTCGATAAACAAAAGAGCGTTGTCTCTGTGAAGTGTGACAGTGGGTGACTTTCAGCAGCTGTAGCGTGGATCTCTGAAGGCACCGTTTGTTGGTTCGGTGTTGTAACAGAGTTGAGATCCCAGAAGGTGTAAGGCCAAGGTAGATTTTTTTCACCATGGAGCAGGTGAGAAACTTTATGCAGTTTGATAGTTGGAGCCAGCCAGTCTGGGTGTACAGATCACATGTGTGGGTGAGATGGTGAGCACCAGTGATGAGCCGACATGCCTTATTTAAGGCCATTGAGAGGTGTCTAAGGGCTGTGGTTGTGGCTGGGTCATAAATGATGAGACCATAGTCTATTACAGAGATCACAGAGCTGAGGATTGCAACCTTCAAAGCTTCTGGCATGAGGTGTTGTCTGTGTTTGTAGAGGAGTCCAAGCCGTGTATTAGCAGTTCTAGCTACATTATCTACATGAGATCCATAGGAGAGATTAGGGTCAAGCTGTATCCCTAGGTATTTAAAGTTCCAAGATTTTACTTTTAATAGTTTCCCACATACTATCAGCATCGCTATTTGCTAAAAGGACATTTCAGTCGATTGTAGCCAAGGAGTTTTTTATCATATCCTAATCCACTGGTTTATCAATTCTAAAGGTAGCAGAATTTTGTTGGGGATATCTTCTAGTCGTTATTGAACCAGTTAGTTTACAATCGTCACTAGATTCTAGTGGACTGTGAACCATAATTTCTTATATACTGTTGCCCACATTAGTCATTACCAAGTCCAGGATGTAATTTCTCATTGTAGGGCTTGAGACTAGTTGGTCCATATCATTAGTTTATATTATTTTAACAAGATGTTTTTCAAATTTGGTAATACCTGTGAGTTCACTTCAGTTTACACCTGGTGTGTTAAAATCTCCAAGAATAAGAACATCTCCTAGAGTGGAGGTCTGTTCAATTTCTTGTAATATTGTATTCTTGTAGTCTTTTGAGCTAGCTGGTGGACAGTAACAATTACCTAATATGAGTTTTTTTCCGATTTTTAAGCATAAGTTCCAGCCAGATTGTTTCATTGGTTACTAGGAGGTTATTGAGAACCTCAATTTGGTGACAACCGATATCCTCCCTTATGTAACAGCAGACCCCCCCCCACACTTCTTGTCCAAACAATTTTTATAGAAGAGCTGGTACCCCTGTATATTGTTCATCCAATTATTCGTGTCATCCCACCAGTTTCTGTTATAATTGCTATCTTGAGTTTATTCAGCTTAATGTAGGACTCAAGTTCACTTCTTTTTGTGAGGTTAAGGCTTCTAGCGTTAGTTAGTACAAATGAGCAAATGTTGTTATCCCTAGGTTTCTGCAATGGTTTGAGAAGTTTCTGCCCCTACCCCATTGCTGATTTAGTTTAAATTTACTGTAATGGTATTTTCAAGTTTTTACCTAGGACTCTTGGTCCTCTCCTGTGTAAGTGTAACCCATCCCATGAAGGAAGACCTAGGTCACCTTCAGATGTCTCCCAATGAGGAATACATTTGTACACTTTCAATAAGGAACATTTGTGGAGCCATTCATTAATGGTTTTTACATTTCATTAATTGTTTTAGCCAGCTCTAGGTACAGGCAATATTTCCAAAATATGAACTTCACAACCCTTATCCTCTCGTAGTTTACATAATATATCATAATCTTTCTTGATTTCATTGATGCCCGCTACATTAACATCATTAGTACCAACATGCAGGATCACTAGCGGATTATTTCCTGAATAAGCCAAGATGCTAGTTACCATTGCCATTATGTCCTTGATCCTAGCACCCCAAAAGTTGCTACATGTACAATTAGCCTTGTCTGGGTTACATATTATTCTGTCCAAGCGTTTTATAATGGGGTCCCAAAGTTCAAAGAATTGTCTAGGACTATTTTGAGGGGGGGGGTGGCAATTGAGGGGATTCTTTCAGGGAGGTTTAGCTTATTTTGAGAAGGGCAGCTGTCCATTAGTAAATTTCCCTCTTGACTGCTGGTATTTGTCACAGGGGTTGCAGTACAGCTTGGTGATTGGTTGTTTTGAGGAGGACAGTCATCCAAAAGCAAATCACCCTGTTGATTGTTGGTATTTATCACAGGTGGTGCAGTACAGCTGGGGATATTGCACTAGTGGGATTTCCCTGTTTCTTTACTGCCTTTATCTTGGTGATGGAGCTATTGGTGCGGACAGAGATAATGGGTAACAGGGGAATAGTTGTACTCACATTGGACTCACACAGTAGCCTAGCAGTATTAGTTGTTTGCACATTAGATTATATATGTGATGCATTATCATCCATTAAATTAATCAGTGGGTCATAGGAGTTTTTAGTTGAAATGCTGAACTGCATAGCTTTCCTGCCCTTTTTAAATTTCTCTTTATTATTTACTAATTCCCAGACATCATAAATAGTATTATCAGAGCAGTTCTCATGTCTAACTCTCTTGCTTGAGCCATTAAAATCAGTACCGAGACTAGGACCTACAATTTCAGTATCACAGTTTAGGATTACATCATTTTGCTGGCCAATTGTACTCCCAGAGTTTTTATGTTCATTTTAGTCTGTGGATGCAGTGGTTTCTAATAGTGGTATCTATAGTTTCCCTTGCTTTGAATCTAGCCATCATGTCATTTTGTTGTTTTTCAAGCTGGATCAATTTAGAGTAAAACATTTTAATATCCACCTCAAGCACACTGTTATTTATACATTTGTCACATATGAACATACTGAATGTGGGTAGTGTTTCAACCAGTTTATACATACAGCAACTTGTGCACTTAATACCTATTTCCCTGTCCATAATTAAGATTTTTTTCTCCAATCTTGATAGTTGTTTTAACCCTTAGGCTGCCAACAGAATTAGAATGTATAGGACTTTTGGACTGATATATCAGTCCACGGCCATGCAAGGGTTAAGAAAGGAAGAGCTCACAGTTTCCCCACCTGTGCACACTTAGGTTGATTTCTCAGTAGTCGACAGTAGTTTGCATCACACATACCTTACAACAAAGGAAAACATTTTCCTGCCTCTGTTCACTCTGGTCACACTGGACATGCTAGACATGCGCTTAGAGGTATGTGTGTGTGTCTCTGCGCACATCTCCATACATGCTGATGTGCATGTGCCCTGTTTGAGCTCATTCCACTCGCTAGGGGCGTTTCTAAATATACTCCATGACCCGGAAGTGACTCCTGAGGTCACAGAATGCTCGTGTTTTTTAAAACTTCCAAAATAGGCTAAAAAGCCTCACAACCAATGGAGTGCAGTATAAACACTGAAATAAAGAGCCTTATTCAGATTTGGATTTGAAATGGACAGACCAGTAAACCTTGTAGGCGAGGGGAACTACCCTCAAAGACTACACTACCCAGGTACTTTCTGTAGTCTTTCACGAGGGACCCCAACAAGTCGAGCAGCAGAATCAAATTTGGTGCTTGCTCTGTCACCTGGCTTCCTCATCCAGCACACAGAGCAACACTAAGTCAAATTAGAGATGTGCAAATCAATCGCCAATGGTGGTGGAATTACTAAAATCCATCCCGAAAGGTGCTTTCGCGGTCACTTGGTGAAATCACCTTTTGGATGGGATTTGACATTTTCACTGCCCTTGTTCATGAGGTGGGGTCATAGGAAGGTTATGTTGAAAATTTTGGGTCAAAATATATAAAAATGGCAAAGTTATGCGCATCTGTTGAATTTTTTTCCCCTTTTTATTCAATATCACAAAATCATTCAAAATACAGGGACTAAATATAGTACAAATAAATCTTGAGTACTGATTAAAAAAGAGTAGATAAATATAGAAACAAAAACAAAAGACAAGCCATACAAAAAGCAAATGACAAATTGAATTACATCATATTTTTTGTATTTGATACTGCGGATGGAAGGAAGGGCCTCAGTTTTATACTTTATAGGGGTACATTGGATCCCAGATACCTGAAGAATGGTATCCAAATAGCCTCAAATTTGATTGCCTTATCCTTATAGAAATAATGAATTCTTTCTAATTTATAAAGATCCATCATAAAATTAAGCCAAGTATTAATCGAGGAAGGGATATTATCTTTCCACATTATTAAAATACATGTTTTAGTCATGATGATACCCATTGAGAGTAACTTATGTTGTTCTAGAATATCATGAATTTGTCCCCAGAATTTGTAGTTGCTTGCATGTTAAAAATATATGTACTAGGGATCCATGGTTATTAAGGTATCTAGAGCATCCTTCACTCATATCTGAATTAAATTTATGTAATCTAGAGGGAGCTAGGTATGTGCAATGAAGGATATTATACTGTATCTATTGAAGCTTTGAGGCATAAACTCTTGTGTGGGGTAGCTTAGCATGTCCTTCCAATTTTCTTCTGTGAGTCTTAAATTCGGTTGTTGCTCCCAGTGAATCCTAAGTGGAGCTATGTTCTAATAACAGATGATAAATTGCTGATAAAGGTTTAGAATTTTAATCTTGGTTTGTTAAGATCACTGTAACTGGAGATGGTACATGTGTAATCTTGGACCTTGTGATATAATTTCTCAACTGAAAAAATCTAAAAAAAATGTTGATTGGGAATATGGTATCTTGTTGATAACTGTTGAAAGGACATCAATGTTTCTCCAATAAATAAATCTGAAATATTTTGGATTCCTTGAGTTTGCCAAGTCATAAATCCTTTATCAATAACTGATTGCTTGAATCCAAAATTATCACAAATGGGGATGAAATTCAAATAGAAATCCAGTCAACTAATACTATTATGAATTGTTTTCCAACATAGACCTGTATTTGCTGTGGTTAGCAGCTTTTATAATTTTACTTCTTTAGCTATATAGGGCCCGATTCTCAAACAGCCCTTAGATCACTGCAAGTTGTGGCAATCTAGGGCTGTGGCAAACCTGGGTGCACCAGGGACCCTGCACCCGATTCTCAATTGGGTAGGGTCCCAGTAGCAAAGTCCTGTGGCTTGCGGCAACTGTGGCAGTGTACCAAACAGATGGTGTACCTGGACAGGGTGCCGCAAGTGTGGGTGGCAGTGCAGCATTGGCTTAGGACATTCCCTGGTAGTCTAGCAAACCTCAATCCCTGAGTACCCCCTTATCACTAATTATTAAAATAACCACCCTCCCTGGTAGACTAGCGGACCCCCCTCCCCGATGTCCTCATGAATTGAGTATTTATCATATGTCCCTGGTCATCTAGTGTACTCCCCTCCACGATCCAGGATCTCCCCAAGATGTGTTAATGTATTAAAATGCCCTGGTAATCTGGCATCCCCCACAAGTCCCAATCCCCCATTATGCTGTATGATGAAAACATTGGTGGTATAGTGACCCCCAACCCCCCCAACAGGCAGTCTCCCACCATCCTGCTCCCCCATTCCCAAATCAATCCAGTGACTGGCACAGCCCACTGCTTACCACCACAGCCAGTCACTGACTGAGCTCTGAAGGAGTGCATACTGTATACAGTATGTGCTCAGTGATTGACAGCAGGTCAAGGACCACCCCACCCCTGATTTGCCAAGAGTGACAACAGGGAAAACTGTAATTTTTTTTCCTTTTGGTGCTTGGGGGTGGGGAGTTAGGGTGGAAACCTAACACCACATTTACCTACTTTTGTCACAGTAATGATACCTGGTGCATTAACAAAGTATTTTGCAATGAATTTCTTTACTTTTGAGATAGTAGAATACTATCGTCATTCAGGGAGGTCCCTTGGGGACCTGCGCAAACACATGCATGTGGTCATACAAGTGTGTCCATTCATGCACAACTGAAGGTGGATGTGGAAATGCAAGGCCCTCTAGGCCCTGTGCTTCCATTCCTCCAGTAAAGCAATTTATGTGTTTCGTTGAGATTTCTTTTTTGTGGACACAGACTTAAGGTTATTAAAGCTACAGTGTTATGGTATGGGAATTCTCATTTTTTTATTTTAATGTTTTTGATATTTGTATTTTCAGTAGGTGTTTGTTAGAGTATTAGTGTTGTAATACTCATTGACACCTTTCTATTGATATATACTGTATAACAGGAAATATTCACTGTTTTTATTTTCACTATATTTGCTGGTTCCATATTAGAGTGAAAATAAAAAGACAGTAAATATTAGGTAGATCACTGTATAGAACAGCACAAGTGTTCCACCAGTGAAAATAAGAGGAAGTGAACATGTGGGTGTGTGCTTGAAGTGTTAAATAAAAAGAATGTGAATATAAACTGCTATACAATACATTATGACTCAACTGCAAAGACTTATGGAGTTGCAGCTTGTTAAAGTTGCAATGTTATCCTAAGGGAACTGTAATGTTTTAAATTTTTATATTATTTATATGGTGCCTGAATTTGTCTGGAGGGTATTATGTGTTAGTCTTGTAGTACTCAGTAAGACAGTAAGACCATTCTTTTGATATACAGATTGTCCCTTAAGTGAAAATATTGACATAGTTGTGCCTTGTTAAAGTTGAAAAATGGAAAAAAAAATCTGAATTCTTTTCTTCATATGAAGACATCCTTTTTTGTGAGATTGTGTTGTTTGTACGAAAAAGGATTCCTTCACATGAAAAAAGAAAATGCAAAAAAAAAAATGAAGTCCAAATTCTTTCTTTATATGAAGGAATCTTTTATTGTATGAATGGCACAACCTCATGAAAAAAAGATCCTTTCATATGAAAATCAAATGTGAAAAAAATTAAGCCCAAACTGTTTTTTCATATGAAGGGATATTTTTTTCATGAGATTTTGTTGTTCATATGAAAAAAGATCCCTTCATATGAAAATGAATGTGAAAACAAAATTAAGTTCAAATTTTTTTCATATGAATGGGTCTTTTTACGTGAGACAGTGTAGTTCATATGAAAAAAGATACAGTCATATGAAAAAAGAATATAAAAAACAAAGTACAAATTCTTTTTTCGTATGAAGGGAATTTTTTTTCTTTCAATTCCCTCCATATTCCTTTTTTGTATGGCCATATGAAAAAAGAAATTCAAGTCACAAACAATATTTTAAAATGTGTTACAAACACATTTCTGGGCGATTTTTAAAAAAAAAAACTACTGTAGAATCCACTTAATGGGGTCCCGATTAACAAGATGAATGTGTTGGTGTCTCTGCAAGGTAAGATTTTTATGGGTTTTCCAAAAATTAAAATAAAAAAACTGAAACAAGATGGCAGCCATAAAAAAAAAATGTTGTCACTAAGAAAGATTACCCCCCACACGAAAAATAATCTTTTTTTGTATGGCCAGATTCTTTTTTCACATGAAACAGCTATCCAAAAAACTGTACTGAACATGCTCAGAACCAGAATTTCAAAGCATTATAACTGTGGAACAGATTGTTTTTTTCACCAAATCAATGAAACACGCCACTCTAGCCCAAGCCCTTTCTACCCTAAAAATTTCAGGCCAAAATTCCAAACTATCTGGGCACTAGGTGATGACAAAAAAACAGTAAAAACACCTCAATTAGTTTCACTTTTTTCACTATCTGGATCTCAGAATCTGTGTATCCAAATGGAAGAAAATTGGGATGTCAAAAAACCTTGACTTCCAAGACCAAGCATTACAAATTTTGTGTAAATCTGTTGAATGGGGGCGAAGCTATTAAAGAGCAAAATTTGGGGTTTAACATTAAACAGCCTACTCAACCCTAACTACAGTGGGCATGGTGCTACCATGCCACTATAATATATATGTGTGTATATATATAAGGGATATGACATGGCCCAACTGAAGATATCATATTTATCTTCATGAGAGGCCAATGATATCATGATATCTCACGAGTGGCGAAGCCACGAGTGAGATATCTTGATGTCATTGGCCTTGAGTGAAGATAAATATGATATCTTCAGTCGGGCCATGTCATGTTCTGTTTATACAATGTATGCTTTTGGGATCAGCCAACTCCCTCCCATGCCCCAACACAATCCCCCATACAGAGATTCAATTTCTGTGCCACGCAGGTGACTTACTCATGCCACTCTAAGCAGAACTGTACAACTGCACATACCCCCACTTAACACAACATGCAGCATTTGTGAAACACTCGGTTCTGTCATTTTCATACTGTTTTACAAGCAAGCACTTTCAGTTGCTTCACTTTCAGTTGCTTTGCTTTAATGTGGTGGGACCCAGCGTTTTCTATAGCAGTAAATGAAGTGCTGCTAAATTTAAAAAAAAGAATTCATAGTGCAAAAAATAACAAAACTGTGTTTTTTATGCTAACTTTTGTTAGTTTTGGGTAAAAGACCTTATGTGGTTGATCCTGCCATTTATTTTCATCCTCTCATGTAGCGTGGCTGAGCTCTATCAATTGGTGTACATGTTGTGCAGTTAGAAATGTAAAATACGGCTGCCTCTGTTGGAAAAGTAGGACATCTCTATATTTTACTATAAGTTTACCTAGCTTTCCACAGAAGAGTTTGCTGACTGTAGCAAAGCGAGATGAGAGGAAGCGTGAGTCCACAGCTTGTGAGTCGGCAGCTTGAGAAAGGAACCGTGAGGCTGTGTTGCTATGGCAATGGTCATTTAGGCTTGAGCCTGCTTTTCATTTCAGTGCTCCTTTAGGCATCTGCTGGTGGCCGCTGGGCTGTGTGTGTGCTCTCCTAGCCCTAATGCTCTCTCTTTCTGTTCGACCCCCGCCTCATTCACATTTACAGCCCCTCGGGTTTTGCGTAGTAGCCGCGGAGCGGCTCATCTGTTTCTGACATCGGAGAGCATTCCATTATTGTTTATGTTCGGTGCTACTTTTTATTTTTAATTTGCCGACTCTCTAGCTGTGCGCTGTCTTTCTTGTCACTACAGAAGGCAGGATCTTCTTATCGAAATCAGCCTACACAAGTTATTTGAACAGAGGAAGCCATATTTTAAATTTAAACTATCAGGTAATTTACAGTGGTCGACTATGTTACCTAAGAGGATGAAAGTGAAAGTGTATGGTGCTGCAGTATGGCAAGATCAAACCGAAATGTTCTTGTAGATAAAACTAAGGAAAGTTAAGATAAAAATACCGTTTTTTTAAAAAAAAAACACTATTTTGTTACATTTGTGCACAAAGGGTGCTTTATTGTAAATTACTAGCAGACATTATTTATAGCTGTTGACCACACTCGTGCAGAGAACAAGAAAGCAAGGAAAGTGAAAGTTCTACATCGCAGGGTGGTTTCAGAATGACGTATAGGAGTGTGAAGATATCTCCATGACGTATAGGAACATGGAGATATCAATGTTATCTTCACTGCCTAGCTCAGATATCATGTTTTATACTTCTATTTATCCCAAAACATACATAGTATAAATATATATATTATGGTAGATATATATATTATGGTAGCATAGTTAGGGTTGAGTAGCACTTTTAAGGTTAAAGGGTCAAACTTTGCACCTTAATAACTTTGCCATCGTTCAACAGATTTGCCTGAAATTTGGAATGCATGATCAAGAACCATACACCTAGGGATCTGCCAGTTCCGTAGCGGTCAGATATATGGCTGCGGAGTTATTAACTGTGATCCGTGCGCGCGTTTACGGTTTCTGGTGAATTCTTTGCTCACGCCTACAGGTCGCATGGTTTGAGTGACTGGTCCAAAAACTTCAGGGAATGTGCGGCCGGGATCCCCTATGTGCCTTTTGAAGATTTTGTGAAAAAATATTAAACGGTTCAAAAGTTATTCAGAAAACAAGTTCTCATTATAAGTCAATGGGAAAAGTTAAAAAGTTCGACAGTGTTGCAAATGCACTTTTTAGTGTCGCAAATGACCCTAGTAGTGTCACAAATCCACCATTTTGTTTTCAGTTGGTGATCAGAAAAATGCTTGGCATTTAAATTTGGGACCCTCTAGCAACACAATTCTTTTTGTGTTCACCTAGTCGGACCATGAGGATGCTAGCCATGTCTTTATTTTGGGGTGAAACACCCTCGAAATATGTTTTTCAAATTTCTGGAAAAAATAGTGTAGCAAAGTAGTGTCGCACTCATGACACTTTCGCAAATGCTCGCGAAAGCTTTTGCAAATCACGACACTGCTTTTTCAGACTATGGCCAAAATGACAGCACTTCTTTGCCACCCTGCTGCAAAAGAACGGTTTGGCCTTTTGAGCTGAAATTTGGAGGGAACGCAGCCAACATCTCACAGATGTGCCTTGTAGTAGTTTGGTAAAAAAATATTGCATGGGTGCAAAGTTACATTACTCCAAAGCTGGCATTTTTTCCCATAGACTAACATGGTGTTTCGGGGCTCGTATCTCAAAAACGATGCGAGATGCAGATTTGTTGTTGTGAGTTGCATAGCCCGTGGGCTATGTAATGGCAAAAACCTAGCTAGGAAAATCATGATTTTTGTGAAATTTAAATTTTTTTTCTGCGTCGTGCGGTTGCTGAGACATTAGCAATTAAGTACTTCCAATGCTCATTTTAAGCTTCCATGCCCATTACAACGCATACATTCTTTGTACACACTGTGTTTCTCTATGCACCTGTTTGGCAAAAACAGGGTATGCACTTCTGTTACTGTTACAGTTACTGTTTCCACTTGCGTTTATGTCTCCGTTTGCGTTACCGTTCTCGTGTACGCCACCGTGTGCGTTACCCTTTGCGTTGTCATTTGCGCTTACGTTTTCATTACTGTTACCATTTGCGTTTTCACTACTGTTTCTGTTTGCATCACTGTGCGCATTGTCATTTGCGTTTCCGGCAGCCCTTTCATTTGCATTTCCGTTTCTCTTTTGTTTTGCATCTTCCTTGCTGTTACTGTTACCATTTGTGTTTGCAATTGCGTTATTGTGCCTGTGCGCATTATGGTTTGCGTCTCCATATGCGCTTCCATTTCCTTTTGTGTTTCTGTTTCCTTTGCTGTTATTGTTGCTGTTACCATTACCATTTCCATTTACAATTGTGGTACTGTGCCCGTTCGCGTTTTGGTTTGCGTTTCCATATGCGCTTCTGTTCCCATTTCCATTTCTGTTTCCTTTGGTGTTATTCTTCATGTTAACTTTACCATTTGCATTTACAATTGTGGTACTGTGCCTGTGCGTGTTACGGTTTGCGTTTACATGTGCGCTTGTGTTCACATTTCCATTTCTGTTCCCTTTCGCCTTCTTTTTGCTGTGACACTTAACATTTCCATTTAAAATACTGCTGACATCACTGTTCACATTAACAGTTGCATTTACATATGCACTTCAGTGTCTGTTTGCATCACTGTTGCCTTCAGCGTCACTGCGCTTGCGTTTCTATTAACGTTTCCTTTACTATTTACATTTCCGCTACCATGTGTGCCACTGTTGGTGCTTCTGTTTGCATTGCTCTTCCTGTTACTATGTCACAAGACATCACATGGCAGGAGCTCAGGGCCCTTCAGGCCCCGCGCTCCTGCCGCATTACATTCACTATTTCTCGTCATCATTCTCAAAAAGAAGGGAAATTAGAGGCAAAAAGCTCCATTTAATGCATCAGTTAGGGTTGTTCCACAGCGACAAAAGTGAGGAAATTCGCTGTTAGGGTTGAAAGCCCCCCTTGGACCCCTCCAGCCCACCCCCAATCGGCATTGGGGTGCGCGTTGGGGTCGTCGGTCCTAACTCTCACCCCATTATCCTATTCCTCAGCTTCTTTACACCTGTGATGGAGTGAGAGTGAGGGCCAATGACCCCAATGCACACCCCGATGCTGGTTGGGGGGGTGGGCTGGAAGGGTCCAAGGGGGGGCTTTCAACGGGGGGCTTTCAACCCTAACAGCGAATTTCTTCGCTTTTGTTGCTGTGGAACAACCCTAACTGATGCATTAAATGGAGTTTTTTGCCTCTAATATATATACATATTACGGTAGCACGGTAGTGCTACCATAGTTAGGGTTGAGGAGCCCTTTTAAGGTTAAAGGGTCAAACTTTGCACCTTAATAACTTTGCCATCGTTAAACAGATTTGCCTGAAATTTGGCAGGCATCATTGGGCATGGTAGATGATGGGATCTGCCAAGTTTTGTACCAGTTGGATATACAGTGGCAGAGTTATTATGTGACAGCAAAAAGCGTGTTTATGCTTTTTGGTGAGTTCTTTGCTCGCGCCTGCAGGTCACACGGTTTGTGCGACTGGTCCAAAAACTTCAGGGAATATGCAGCCAGTGTCCCCAATGTGCCTGTCAAAGATTTTGTGAAAAAATATTAAACGGTTCAAAAGTTATTCAAAAAACAAATTTCCATTATGAGTCAATGGGAAAAGTTAAAAAGTACAACACTTTTGCAAATGCAGTGTTTAGTGTCTCAAATGACCCCAGTAGTGTCGTGAGTCAGCCATTTATTTTCAGTTAGTGATCACAGAAATGCTTGGCATTTAAATTTGGGACCCTCTAGGGACACAATTATTTTTGTGTTCACCTAGTCAGACCCCAAGGATGCTAGCCATGTCTTTATTTTGGTGTTAAACACCCCAGAAATATGTTTTTAAAATTTCTGGAAAAAGTAGTGTCACACTCATGACACTTTCACTGCCAGATAAAACAAACTTATACTAAACTGAAATAGTGTTGCTTTTTATGTGTATTTGTGTTTCTCGCACTTGATGAAACTTGAACTGTGTGTTTTTTAAACTTGTGTATAACTATCCTTGCTGTCGCAAGGTTTTTCTGAGCCCTGGTAACATCTGTGGTACCAGGAAGAGGAGTTTGTAGTTCTCCTAAGCCTATTGAGAACTACAGCTCAATATTACAGGGGCTTTTTAACCTAACTGTTCCCTAAAAGGACTACTATCAGCATATGTCAGCCACTGCTGGTGGCATTTTTACATTCCATGCTTTTTAATCGCTTTTTGCACTTTACAATACTCGTGACCTTCAGGACTACTTCCTGGGTCACTAAGACAATATAAAAGGGTGCCCTGCAGTGAGCAGGGTGAGCATGAACAGGGCAAGTGCGTGCTTGTGCGTGCGAAGATGCGCGCAAAGACACATGTGTCACGCGTGTCAGGAGAGGCGATAAGCAAATATATTGGAGGTAGGACAATTGGTATGTGTTTGTTTGTATCTTCAGAAACTTACTAGAGGTGTAGAGGCAAATAAAACATTATAGGCTTTCAACCTGTGTTCATGTAAACATTGGTCTCTGGACACGTTACTAAGTTGTTCCACCTGATCTTAATAAGTTTAAAGGGAGTCACTTATATAAAGCCTCTAAAATATCTGCAACTAATAGACCCAGTTAGAGCAAATCATTGATTGTTGTAAAGGAACCTTTATTCATCCTGCCCATAAATACACTCTCAGCAACTATATAAATATTACTTGCTTTCTAAAGACCTATGCGCCAGGTTTTCAATTTCAATATGAATAATTCAATAATTACAACTGATGGAAGGATGGGGATTATGTGTGGGGAATGCCATATGTATTGTTTTGACATCAAAGTATTACAAGATATCACTTTCGTATGTAGTAAATGCACATAAAGATATAAAGCAGGAAATCAGTTTGTTTAATGCAAGACTCATTTGTTTAGAGAATAGCCAGCAACAAATGTTTAATAGATTCAATACTCCCTATCAAAATAATGATAGAGACCACTGTATTGAATCATCACTTGCTCCAAGTCCCCTTATATCAATAACTGACACAGGAAATACACCTTTAGCTGAGGATTCTATTAGCAATGGTCAAACTTTAGTTAATGCCAACATTGCTTTCAATAGAAAACATGTTAGGGAAATAGATAATTCTGAGAATGAATGGTATGAAGTGAAAAGTGCAAAAATTGCTAAAAAAGGTAGGAGGGCAAATAATTTTGAGATCAGAATCAGTAATCAATTTGACCTATTAAGTGATCAAATTGAAAATAATCCCTCCTTTATCCCACCCCCTAGTCCAGTGTCTTCACCACATTCTGATATTCCCCTTGTAACACAGGAACATGTTGGGGAAACACTATCTATTATTGAAAATGACAAAACCCATGAACCTGAAAAAAAGCAGATTTTTCTTCTTGGAGACTTGTTGATCAAGCATCTGGATTGTAAAATATGTGACCCAGACAAGACTAATAGAACTGCATCTAGTTTTCATGGTGCAAAAATTAGAGATATTACCAGAATGTCCAAGGATATACTAAA
Organism: Neoceratodus forsteri; assembly: GCA_016271365.2. Classification (NCBI taxonomy): domain Eukaryota; kingdom Metazoa; phylum Chordata; order Ceratodontiformes; family Ceratodontidae; genus Neoceratodus; species Neoceratodus forsteri. The sequence continues at coordinate 1,084,723,109 of CM028131.1, read as the reverse complement.
GACTGCAGGCCACAGACCACTAGTTATTATACCTGCCGGTACAAATAATATAAGTAATCAAAGTGAACAATCTATTAAAGAAGAGTTTGTAAGGCTGGTTAATACCTTAATGGATAGGGAGTGTGAACTTGTCATTTCTGAAATAATTCCTGTCTCTGGACCAAACAAATACCTAAACTATAAAATCAAAGACATAAATAACTGGTTAAGAAAATGGAGCTTGAAGCAACATTTTGTTTGTATTACTTATTGGGAAGAGTTTATTGCAAACAAGGAACTAATTTGTTGGGATGGCTTACATCCTAGTAGAAAAGGAAATGCAGTAATTGCAAGTAAACTAAATGATGTTATCACCTCAAGTTTAAACTAAGTATTGTGGGGGTAACTTTACACCATCTATCTAGTTTAAAACATAATACTGAAAATAACTATAGTAATAATACTACTTCTATAGACACCTTAATTAATAAACCAGTTCAAGAAGAGAATAAAATAGAGAATTCAGGTGTAAAGAAAATAAAAACGTTATTAGTTAATGCTAGAAGCCTAAATAACAAGTTAGGAGAGCTTACTTATAAACTAGTTAAAAATGACATTGATATATTTGCTATAACAGAGACCTGGTTTTCAGATGGAGATTGGGCTACTAACATACCAGGTTACTCTGTAATAATGAAAAATCGTAATACTAAAAAGGGTGGTGGTGTGGCACTATATATTAAAAATAATCTCCAATATTGTGAACTACATCCAAACAATCATACAGAAAGTGAATTAGTTGTGGTACAGATTACATCTCTGCCACACCCACTCATAATAGGGGTTGGATATCCTGCGCCAGGTCTAGATACTGAAGAAAATTATGCCTTTTTTTCAACATTAAATGAAATAATTATTAACACTGATTTTATCTTGTTTGGGGACTTTAATCTTCCAGGTATAGTTTGGCCTACCCTAAGTGCACATAATAAAAATGAACACAGGTTAGTTCAATTTATTATACAAAACAGTCTTGAACAAATAATTGAAGAACCTACTAGGAAGAAAAACTTACTAGACCTCATCATTACTAATATTAAAAACTTTTCCACACCACAAATAAGGTAGCCCCTGGGAAATAGTGTAACCATTTTTTGGGAATTTGTTACAACTAAGATAACTGTAGCTGGAAATACAAAAGTGGCCAATTTTTATAAAGCAAACTATAAACAAATAAAGGAATATTTAGTACAATGGAACTGGCAAAAAGATCTTTCTGGTCTAAATTGTTACAAAATGTGGACTCTTATTAAACAAAAATTAGATTATTGTATAAAAACTTGGATGCCCACAAGAACTAAATATAGTGATAAAAAGCAAAGAATACCGATACAGTGGAATACTAATATTAAAAAATGTATAAGGAAAAAGAAAAAAGCCTTTAACCAGTATAAAAAATATCCTACAAAAGAAGCATGGTTGAAATTTAAACATTTGGCAAAAACAACTAAAAAAATGATCAGAGCTGCAAAAAAGGATTTAGAAAGAAAGTTAGCAGGAGATTGTAAAAATGATAAGAAACAGTTTTATAATTATATTGGTTCTCTGAAGGGAACCAAGACTGGAGCTGGACCACTTCTCATTCATGATAAATTAATTACAGATAGCAAAGAAATGGCAAACTAACTTAATAAATATTTCCTCAGTATTTTTGGAGATAAAGACTACATTACTTTAGACAAGTTACACAAAGCAGAACCCATTAAATATTTTATGAAAGAGGATACTCTTAGAGTTATAAATAAAACTAAACCAACATGCTCTGCTGGTTGTGATGGCTTTCTCTCCATTTTTTTAAAAGAATTATGTACTGAACTAGTTGGTATAGTAACCTTGTTCTTTAACACCTCATTAAAAGAAGGAATAGTCTTAGATGATTGGAAAATAGCAAATATAATCCCGATCTATAAGAAAGTTCAAAAAATAGTGTCAGTAATTATAGGCCCATTAGTCTAATTTCATGTATTGGCAAACTTATGGAAAGACTACTCCAGTACAGAATCATCGAACATATGCATGGCACAGGAAATATCGATATCACTCAGCATGATTTTACACAGGGAAGATCATGTATGAGTAATTTAATAAATTTCTTCGAACCAGTTAGTAAGGCACTGGAAGAGGGTCTACCAGTTGACATCATTTATTTAGATTATGAAAAAGCCTTTGACTCAGTATCTCATAAATTACTTCTTGAACAACTTCAAAAACTTTCAATACATCCATTAATTATACAATGGATATACTCTTGGTTGAATAATAGAAGACAGAGAGTAGTTGTAAGAGGATATAAATCTGATTGGGGTATTGTTAGTAGTGAAGTGCCACAGGCAGGGGTCGGTGTTGGGACCGACACTATTTAATATTATGATTTCTAGCATGCAAGCATCAAACGGTATTTGGTTGCAGAAATATGTGGATGACAGCAAACTTGGTGGCATTGTGAATGATGCTGGAGCTGTTAGGTTACTTCAAAAGAATTTAAATAATCTCTATTTTGGGGCCACAGATCATAAACTAAATTTCAATATTGCAAAGTGCAAAGTGATGCACCTTGGAATTAATAATCCATTAGCAAGTTACAATATAAATGATGAAATCTAGATTTAGTAGTTGCCGTATTGGTCCTTGCAAGAATAGATCCAGAAGCAAATGATTTGATACCTTTTAATGGACCAACATAGATGTAAGAACAAGAAAAAAGTGCTCTAGCTTTCGGACCAACCAGTCCTTCTTCAGAAGCCTGACCACTCAGTCTCAGATATGTCAGTAATGGTCTTAAAAGGAAATCTCAAAAACACACAACAGAGACGAGCTTTTGAGATTAAACTTATTTTACATCTCAATATGGTAGCAGATGGGATGAACGTTGATCTTGGCTTTATGGGACACTACAGAAACTAACATCCACAGACCTTTTCTTCTTCAAACTGACATATTATAGGACTTCAGCATGTGATGGATGCGTGTGTGTATGTATGTGTGTGGGTATGTGTTGTGAGGTATGTGATATAACAGATGTGGGGCTTGCTGTCACATTGAGGTAAGTCTCTATTTAGATATATGGAGTTATAATGTGTTACTATTCTTATTTCACACACATAATGAATATTAATTCCTCCTTACTTTTATCTTTGCCTGGGGGGTTGATTCCATTGCACCATATTCAGATTACCCAGCTCAGTTAGTGTATATACAGGAGTGTTATCATATACTGTTATATATAATTTTGTAACTCTGTACATATTGGGTGTGTGATCTCATTTGCATGGGGTCCTGCACAGATCTTTTTACATTAGGCTTATATTGTAGTAATTTGTGGATATGTAGGTATGTTAGACTTCTGGTCTTACACATATACTTTATATTTACTTCTAGTTACCTTATCCTGGGGAGGGTGGCAGGTTTATTTCATGGTAGTCCTATCTAGTATCCTTGGCAATGTTACTTTGCAGATAGTAGTATGGTTAAATAGTGTTACATTTTTACTCTGTAGATATTAGGAGACATAAGCACTTTTACTCAGGATTTCATGACTAGTTGAATTCCTTTGGGGAACAATTGCAGTGACTGAAGTTAATATAGGTTCACTAGGAGAGAGAGAGAGAGCGTGTGTGTGTGTGTGTGTCTGTGGGAGAGAGAGAGAGAGAAGGGGGGGAGAGAGAGAGAGAGAGAGAGAGAGAGACAACATCTACTTTAAGCTATGTATCTCCCCCACCCACATTATTGTGATGTGGGGTGGGTTAGGTTGTATTGTTTGTATGAAGAGGAGGAGAGAAATTACATTTGTATCTCTTTTTCAGATTCCTTAGAGACTTGTGGTACATCAAGTTGCTACATTCTCAGTATATATTGACATCAGTACATATCAGGCTACATGGTCTTAATTCCTTGAGGTTCCTCGACTAGAGTTTTTTGTTTGACACTAATATTATCAATTTATATTTAAATTATCATTTATATAGTCCTGAGGTTTTTGAAATTTCTTGGGCCTTATATTTAGCTTGAGAATACAGCTGGGTGACAGGTCCAGCTAGGTTTTACACATCACACAGTGTGCACTGCTGTTTTTAAGACAACTTTACTGGTAAATTCTTGTCTATAATGCTAACACTGAAATTTCATGAGCCCTATAACAATCTTAGTTTGTCTTTAATCTGGGTGGGGGTTGCCTTTCAGTAATCACATCCTTATAATAACTGTGACACTCATAGCTTGATTTAGGGAGTTATCTGCTTCAGAAGTGTTATCTTATGTCAATTAAAATTATATGCAGTAGGATTCTTTGTATGTGTGTTCCACCAAGTACATCTGACCCAAGGTTCTTTCTGGCTGAAGGCAGTATTGTACTGTTAAACTTCTCTGACATCATCTTCTGTTTTTTTTTTTTTACATGAGTATTTTAAACCAATGGGGATTTTTTTCTGTTTTTCTCTCTGCATTATCTAGCTGTTATAAGTATTGTATTTTCTAAACAACTGCCATGAGCTTCTGAAGAAGGACTGGTTGGTCTGAAAGCTAGAGCACTTTGTTCTTGTTGTTACATCTATGTTGGTCCATTAAAAGGTATCAAATCATTTGCTTCTGGATCTAATATAAATTATATCAGACTTGAGGAGACTACCAGTGAAAAAGACCTTGGTGTGACCATCACTAACAAATTGAAATGCAATTATCACATCAACATTACTGCAAAAAAATGCAACGGAATACTTAGATGTATCCTGAAAAATATAAAAAGTCGGGATGCTGATATCCTGCTTCCCTTGTATACATCTTTAGTAAGAACACATATGGAGTATGGTGCCCCATTCTGCTCCCCCACAACTATTGGGGATTTTAAAACCTAAGAATCAATACAGCGTAGGATGACCAAGTCTATAACTAAAGTAGCAGACCTTACTTACGGGGATAGGATCAGGAAATTGGGACTTTATCCACAGGAATATAGGCTTCTTAGGGGTGATATGTGCTGGGCTTACAAATCTTGTAATGATGAATCACTCCTAGAAACAAATTGTTTAATAAGAAAGCCAATAATCAAAAGTACTAGGTCACATAATCTTAGATTGAATGCAGAAACTTGTAAAACTACACGATGAAAGCAATTCATAACCCAAAGAGTACCAAACATGTGGAACTCTCTTCCAGCTCATGTAGTTTTGAGCCAGAGTATTGACACTTTTTAAAAATGAGATTGATTTGTTTATGGGGGAAAAGAAATTCTATTACCATCATTAGATTAATGATGGTGAGTTCAATAATGGGCCTGTCCCTTGAACTCGTATTCACCCATGAACCTATGAACCTAAATTGTGACACTACTTTTTCAGACTATGGCCAAAATGACAAGAGTTCTTTGCCACCCTGCTGCAAAAGAATGGTTTGGTCTTTTGAGCTGAAATTTGGAAGGAGGGGAGCCAACAGCTCACAGATTTGCCTTTTGGTGGTTTGGTGAAAAAATATTGCATGGCTGCCAAGTTACGGTACTCCAAATTTGGCATTTTTTCCCATAGACTAACATGGTGGCGTACGCCGCTCCTTTCGGGGCTTGTATCTCGAAAACGATGTGAGATACAGATTTTTTGTTGCAAGTTGGCAAAAACTTAGCCAGAAAAATCATGATTTTTGTGAAATTTAAATTTTTTTTCTACGTCATGCGGTTGCTGAGATATTAGCAATTAAGTACTTCTAATGCTCGTTTTAAGCTTCGATGCCCATTACAATGCATACATTCTTTGTACACACTGTGTTTCTCTAGGCACCTGTTCGGCAAAAACTGGGTGTGTGCTTCTGTTACTGTTACAGTTACTATTTCAACTTGCGTTTATGTCCCTGTTTGCGTTACCGCTCCTGTGTACGCCACCATGTGTTACCCTTTGCGTTCTCATTTGCGCTTGCGTTTGTGTTACTGTTACCATTTGCATTTCCACTACTGTTTGTGTTTGCGTTTTGGTTTGTGTCACCGTGAGCATTACCATTTGCATTTCCGGCAGCCCTTTCATTTGTGTTTCTGTTTCTCTTTCGTTTTGCCTCTTTCTGGCTGTTACTGTTACCATTTGCGTTTGCAACTGCGTTACTGTGCCTGTGCGCATTACAGTTTGCGTTTCTTTATGCGTTTGCATTTCCTTTTGCATTTCTGTTTCCTTTGCTGTTATTGTTGCTGTTACTGTTACCATTTGCATTTAAAATTGCGGTATTGTGCCCGTGCGTATGACGGTTTGCATTTCTGTATGCGATTCTGTTCCCGTTTCCGTTTCTGTTTCCTTTGGCGTTATTCTTCATGTTACAAGGTGTGCCTACTGGTGTGTGCGAACAGATTACTGCTGTAATCTTCTGGTTCAAATTGTCTTTTGCAAGGTATATCTTCTGTTACTGCTTTATTTTTCTCTGTAGCAAAGTGTTTCTTACAGGTTATATCTTCTCTGAACTTATTACAGGTGGTGCTTTACAGGTTTTACAGTTTTATCTAACATTAGGATAAGCTTTCAGGGATATTGCATTTGTTGTTGACTGATTGTTTCTGCTCTTACCTCCTTGTTCTTTCATCTGTGGTTCTTCTTTTTTGGCAGGGGAAGGGCCCAGCCACCCACCCCCATCCCCAACCACCCCACACTACACTCCTTTTATAGGGTACAACAGTTGTGACATTTCCTGTGGCAAAGCAGGAAGGGGTGGATCAGTGGGGCATCCACAAGGTGAGCTCATTTACAGGGGCACTAGTAATTTAACTTGTTATAACAAGTTATATGAAAACAAAACACAAAATCAAACCATTGCTTGCATTTTCTTTCTTCTAATTACTCTGACCAGGTTATAAACCCAGCAACTTATCTGGAATGGATTTCATTAACTGCAGGTACTGTGGAACACTTTCAAAAAGGGCAGTCTCACAGGATTTAGGACACTGTCCTACATGCTGGGCCATTAGAGATCTTAGGGCTCCGCTCTGGGCAGCATGGGCAGAGATTGCATGCCTCTAATTTCCTATTCAAGAGGAAATACATTATAAAAACCACCTGCTATTTCCCCAACATCCAACAGAGGAACCTCGACTGCAGAGGGTAGTTGGTCTGGGAGGCTGGCAGCTGGTTAGGAGGGGCAAATCGGGTGCCCCATCACTCAGTGCTCTCTAACATGTTACCTCCAAAAACCATATAAACACTACAAACAGGTATCTGCCTCTATCTCCAAAATCAAACAAAGGGGCAGAGGACACTGCGGAGCAGGACACTGCAGCACAGGAGCTAGCACAACAAAACTCGCCCAAATCAGGAACCAAAACAAAAAAAGCAAAAAGGAAATCCAAAAAACTTCTGATCATAGGAGACTCCATGATTCGGGGAGTTGATGCCTATCTCCAGCCAGGGGTAATGGTCAGATGTCTCCCAGGTACATCAGCATGGAGAGACACTGACTGCATTGCTAAAATTGTTCAGGAAGCAGGAGAAAACATTGACATCCTGGTACACATAGGGACAAATGATCTCACCAGCTGGTCAGTTGTGGAGACCAAGTAACACCTGACCAGGCTGGGTGAAAAATTTTCATCCATTTCATCTGGCATCTCCTTCTCTGAGATCCTGCCAGTCTGGGAGAGGGGGGCAGATGGGCGGAAGGTCAGAGAAGGAGAGATAGGGGAGCTAAACATGTGGCTCAAGGGCTGGTGCCAGGAAAAAGGACACAGATTTGTAGGGAACTGGCAACAGTTTTGGGAGCGAAAGTTCTTTAAATTTGATGGACTGCATCTGACTAAGGAGGGGAGTCAGTGCATTGGGGCAGAAGTTTGACATCTTTGCAGAATATTTAAACTAGCAAATGGGGAGAGTGGTGCAGCACCCCATATGTCAAATGGGAAGAACACCCCTCCTCCCTCAGCTAGTGGTCAAACAGGTATTCAGCATGTTTGCAGTTCATTTGCATCACCAGGTAAGAAAAAAGGTCCATCTCCCCATACGATGCACAGGGGAAATGCCAGACCTCACCCAACAACTAACACATTGAAAACTGGCCAATGGAAAATCATGTACACAAATGCTCACAGCCTGGGAAATAAGATCCCAGACCTGCAGGCAATAATGTCAGAGGCTAAACTGGACATAGTAGCAATTAGTGAGATGTGGTTTACCAGTAACCACACTTGGGAGACTTCAGTACCTGGCTATGTACTGTTCAGAAAAGACCAAGGTGCAAAAAGGGGGGGGGTGGAGTGGCTCTGTATGTCAATGAAAATATCAAAGCTACAGAAATTCAGAATACACATAAAGAGCCAGAAGAACTGTGGGTCACCCTGGAAACAGGAAATGGGACAGCAATAAGAACTGGGGTTGTCTACAGGCCCCCAGACCAGGGGGAGGACATAGACACATTACTGTTAGAAGATATACAAAACATGACAGCTAAAGGGGAGGTTCTGATAATGGGAGACTTCAACATGCCGGATACAGATTGGTCAATGCCAGCAGGAACATCTGCCAGAACTAGACACATGGTGGATTCCCTGCAGGGGGAGGGCCTCAAACAACTGGTACAACAACCCACATGAGACATGGCTGTCCTAGATCTAGTACTAACAGGGAAGGGATCACAGATCTCCAGGTAGAAGGTCACCTGGGGGCCAGTGACCATCACATGGTATGGTTCAGTTTGGCCACTACAACTAAATCATCCCATTCCAAGGCAAAAATATGGGACTTCAGAGGAGCTGACTTTGATAAGATGGCCAACAGAGTTAAGCTAGCCCTGGCAAAAAGAAACACAGGTGAAGGGGTACAGGCAAAGTGGGCAAGCATTAAGGTGCAATACTTGAAGCAACATCCCATTGTGTTAGACAGAAAATGAAGTACAAAAGAAGAAGGAAACCACTTTGGTTCTCAAATACAGTAGCAGAAAGGGTCAGAGCCAAAAGGCTGGCCTTCAGGAAATATAACGGAACACAGCTGGATGAAGATAGGGAGGCATACCAAACTGCCCTAAGGGAAGCAGGGAAGGCAGTAAGGCAGGCAAAGTCCCAAACTGAGGAAACACTAGCACAAACAGTAAAAGAAGGTGACAAGACTTTCTATAGATACATTAATGAAAGGAGAAAGTCCAGAGGGGGTATTGCTAAGCTCAAAGGAGAAAAGGGTGTGTGTGAGGAGGAGGACCCTGTAAAGGCATCTATCCTAATAGATACTTTTACTCAGTATTTACTGAAGAAGGTAGGGCAGGCCCACAGCTCAGCACCATGGACACAGGGGAGGGAGGTGAACACTACTCCTTCACAAAAGAAAGGGTCCTACAAGAGCTCAGCTAAACTCAGGGTGGACAAGGCAATGGGACCTGATGGCATACATCCCAGGGTACTAAAGGAGCTAAGGTTGGAACTAGCAGAGCCATTAGCAGAACTGTTTAGTGAGTCTCTGAGCATGGGAGAGGTCCCAGAAGACTGGAGAAGGGCTCATGTGATCCCACTCCACAAGAGTGGTGAGCAGAGAGGAGGCAGGGAACTACAGACCAGTCAGTCTTACCTCAGTAGTGGTCAAGATTATGGAGGCACTCCTTAAGGAAAGGATAGTGCAACCCTGGAATCCATAGGGGCACAGGATCCAAGACAGCATGGGTTTACAAAAGGAAGGTCCTGTCAAACTAATCTCCTAGATTTCTTTGACTGGGTAACCAGAGTGGTGGACCAAGGGGGAGCAGTTGATGTCACCTACCTTGACTTCAGCAAAGCTTTCGACACTGTTCCACATAGAAGATTGATAAACAAGCTGGATAGGCTCGGGCTGGGTCAGAATTTGGTCAACTGGGTGGCAAACTGGTTGACGGGCAGAAAACAGAGAGTGGTGGTAAATGGTATGCAGTCAGAAGAGATGCAAGTCACAAGTGGGGTACCTCAGGGATCAGTCCTGGGGCCAGTCCTCTTCAATATCTTCATTAGTGACATTGCAGATGGACTAGAGGGTAAGGCTTGTCTATTTGCAGAGGACACCAAGATCTGCAACAGAGTAGATGATCCAGATGGGGTGGGCAGGATGAGAAGAGATATGGATAAACTAGCAAAATGGTCAGAAGAATGGCAACTAGGATTTAATGCAAAGAAATGCAACATCATGCACATAGGGAAGAGAAACCCTGAAGCCACCTATAAGCTGGGAGGGGAGTTGCTGGCAGTCACAAAGGAAGAAAGAGACTTGGGCATCATCATCACTGATGACCTGAAATCATCCAAGCAGACATCTAAAGAAGTAGGTAAGGCTAGGGGGATGTTAGGGTGTATTAGTAGGGGTATGACAAGTCATAAGAGGGTGGTAATAATCCCTCTTTACAAGACACTGGTTAGGCCCCATCTGGAGTACTGAATGCAGTACTGGAGGCCACACCTTCACAAGGACATTAACCAAATTGAGGCAGTCCAGAGAAGGGCAACCAAAATGGTGCAGGGACTGCATCAGGAGACATATGAGAACAGATTAACAGAGCTCAATATGTATACCCTAGAGCAAAGGAGGGAGAGGGGTGATATGATCGAAACATTCAAACACCTTAATGGCATTAACAAGGTGAAAGAGTCTAACATGTTTCAATATAAGAAAAATAGCAGGACAAGAGGACACAGCATGAGATTAGAGGAGGCCGATTAAGGGGTAATGTGAGGAAGTTCTTTTTCACAGAAAGGGTGGTGGATGCACGGAACGTCCTACCTCAGGAATTGGTGGCTATGAATACAGTGCAGGGCTTCAAACAGGCATGGGACAGGCATAAGGGAGCAATACAGATGAGTATGAATAGATAGGCCACTGACAGCAAAGGACGGTGGCACATTTATAAGGTAGAAAAAGAAATGGGCAGACTGGATGGGCCTTGTGATCTTTATCTGCCATCAACTTCTATGTTTCTATGTAACTGTACCATTTGCATTTACAATTGCGGTACCATGCCCGTGCACTTTACGGTTTGCGTTTACGTGTGTGCTTGCATTCGCATTTCCATTTCTATTCCCTTTTGCGTTCTTTTTGCTGTGACACTTAAAATTTGTGTTTAAAATACCGCTGCTGTCACTGTGCGCATTACCAGTTGCATTTTCTTACGAGCTTGCATGCCTGTTTGTGTCACTGTTCGCTTCGGGGTCACTTTGAGCTTGCGTTTCTATTAACGTTTGCTTTACCATTTATGTTTCTGTTACCATGTGCGTGACTGTTGGTGCTTGCATTTACATTGGTGTTCCTGTTACTATGTGACAAGACCTGTCCTCATTCTCAAAAAGAAGGGAAATTAGAGGCAAAAAATTCCATTTAATGCATCAGTTAGGGTTGTTCCACAGCGACAAAAGTGAGGAAATTTGGTGTTAGGGTTGAAAACCCTAACTCCACATTCACCTCCAGCCCCCCAGCACCACACATACAGACACACACACACATGCAAGTAGGGAGGAGGACCAAGGCAACACGACCAATCACAGACAATCAGCAGCAGGTGACAGAAATAAAATACAACAGTCAAAATGTACTGCAAGACATCCCCACCACCCCAGACCAGGTACTGCATACTGAGTATAGATCCACAGCAAAACTGAGGCCATGTACACCAATGGTATATATCCCTGATTACAGGTGCACACAAGTTACCACACTTAGGGTTGCATGAATTTACCAACCAACCAGGTACTGCACCCTGGTGGGAGCCGCAGCTACAATAAGGCCATGCACATCTATAGTATATCTCCTGACTGCGGTACACAAGTTAATATGGTTATGAATTGGAGGACCTCCATCAAGCAATGCCACCCCCCCAGAACAGGTACTGCATACTGAGTGGAGAGGCACAGCAACAATAAGGCCATACACATCAACAGTGCACCTCCCTGATTGCAGCTGCACAGAATTTACCACACTTAGAAGTTGCACAGTGTCAACCAGGCAATGCACCCCCAGACCACTTACTGCATCCTGACTGGAGAGCCACTGCAAAACTGCGGGTATGGACATCAATGGTACACCTCACTGATTGCAAGCATGGTCTCAGACAGGCAATGCCTCCCCGTTACAAGGTACTGCATCCTGAGTGCTAAGCCACATCAAAATTGAGGCTATGGACATAAACGCTACACCTCCCTAATTGCAGGTACACTCCACTTACCACAGTTAGGAGTTGCATGGCCTCAGTCAGGCAATGCCCCCCCCACACACCAGGTACTGCATCCTGAGTGTTGAGCCACAGCAAAACTAACTCCATACACATCAATGGTACACCTCCATCACTGAAGGTGCACACAACTTTTTACCATTATCAGTTGCACGCCCTTGACCAGGCAGTAGCCCCCCACACCAGGTACTCCACCCTGACTGGAGAGCCACAGCAACACTACAGCCATAGACATCTACTGTTCATATGCTACAGCTGTTGGCTCATCATCATGGATATGTCTTGTACTACATTTACACAGTTGTATTTTATTTCTGTCACCTGCTGCTGGTTGTCTGTGATTGGTCGTGTTGCCTTGGTCCTCCCCCTACTTGCATGCGTGTGTGTGTCTGTGTGTGTGGTGCTGGGGAGGTGGGGGGTGAATGCGGAGTTAGGGTTTTCAACCCTAACACCGAATTTCCTCACTTTTGTCGCTGTGGAATAACCCTAACTGATGCATTAAACGGAGTTTTTTGCCTCTAATATATACATATATATCTAGATAGCTATATATAGATAGATAGATATTCACTTGCCTTAATTCTTTCCTTCCTCCCAGAACCTTGCTCATGCTTGCCTTTAATAAACCCCTTGGTATTTGTTGCATATCTATGTAATGAACATATTATTTGGAAAATGACAAATTATTGTATTTCAAGTAAACTGTTTGTAACAACCCTGTCCTTACAGTGGGAGAAGGTAGCTGTCACCATATGTGGCCAGTAGGGATGTCACAGTATACTGGTTTTATGGTATACTGCAGTATCAGAAGTCATGGTATTGATACTGTGGGCAATTTCTGATACCGCGATAACTGTGATTCATGATATACCACAGTATTCATGGTATACTGTGGTATTAAGACCTTTCAATCAAATTTTTTTTTGTATCTTCAGGGGAAATATTCCATCCATGCCTACTCTCCCTGATGCTTTGTACAAAACTTACTCCTTATGTTACACCACAGTATAACGGTTATCGTGATAATTTTATCATAGTTATTATATCGTGGAAATGTTATGATCGTGACAGGCCTAGTGGCCAGTGATGCCCTGACACCATCCTCTACTAGTGAAGTTTGTTTGTTTGTAATCGTTTGTTCTTGAGATCAAGAAAAGGATAACCCGACTGAGCAGAGCTCATTTACAGTAGGGTCCATTGTTTACACAACATGCACAGTGATATCAAAACATTTTACAATATCATTAAAAAGCATTTTTTGACAACTATCATAATTTAAAAATACAAATTGCTACAAAACAATTTTAAACAAGATGCAGGTTATGAATTTCCTGACTGCAACTTTTAGGCTGTGTAAATTCACTTATAGCCCAAGTTTTTATCAAACTCCATGAGACCTTCTTTTTGGATTTTAAGGTTTGTGGCAGACTGTTCCAAACTCTGGGTCCAGAAATGACAATTGCAGAGTTCCCTTTTACTGTTCTCAATACCTTGAATTCCAGATTTTCAGCTGTGCTTATACCATTTCACGATATACGAACTTGAAATAAACTACTTAAGTAGGGTGGGATTTTTTTCTGTGAGTTCTGGTGCATAAAATATAATGTATGCAAGTGTCTAAATTCAGACTTCTCCATCCCAAGGATCAATATAGGAGACAATGATGTGTCAACCGAGGGACGTTCAGGATGAAGCAGGCACACCTATTAAGGGCTACGTCCAACTTATCCAGTTCCAACCTGGATGCCCCCCCCCCCAAAGCATATCCCAATAATCAAAAAGTGGTGTGATCATGATATTAACAATATGTTTTCCAGCTTACATGGGAATACATCTCCTAACTCAGTAGAGGTCCCCTAACCTAGTATTCAGTTTCTTAATTAAGCCTGTATATGCACATCCCATCTAAACTGAGAATCCAGCCATACTCCAAGATATTTATAGGAGTTTACCTGTTTTAAAATTGAGTCTGTTTTTGTTTTGACCTGTAGTATCTGATTTTTATTATTTTGTTTATTCCCAAAAATCAATACCTGAGATTTGTTTATTGTTTAACACTAATTTATGTGCTTTAAAGTAATCTTGCAGTCCATCAAAGTCATTTTGTAGGTTGGACTGAATTTCTGGTACTGATGTGCCTTCTAAATATAAAACTATATAGTCTGCATACAAACGGTGCTGGGCCTCTGTTGTGAGAGGCCCAATTCCATTCATATACAGACTAAACAAAACTGGTCCCAACACTGACCACTGGGGAACTCCTGATTTGATGTAATCGGGTTGCAATCTTAGGGTTCCTAATGAAACTATTTGAACCCTTCCGAACAGGCATTCCCTAAACCAGTTCAGGGCCACCTGGTCGAGGCCAATCTTTTCCAGTTTACTTAGTAGTATTGTATGATCCAAGGTGTTGAATGCCTTAGATAGATCTATAAATATGGCCCCAACCAGGAGGCCCTTATCCATGGCAAGCTGAATATCTGTTGTTACCTTTACCAAAGCGGTAGAGGTGCTGTGTCTGGTGCAAAAATCTGATTGATTTGGGTTATATATGTTTTGTGTTTCCAGAAAATTTTTCATTTGATTTCCAATGATCCTTTCAAATATTTTTGACATAACTGGGAGGAGATATTCATCTATGATTTTGAATATCTTCTTTTGGACCAGATTTGTATATCGGTATTACATTTGCTTGCTTCCATGATATAAGATATATGCCAGTGGTTAAAGATAAATTGAAAATATCTGCTATATTGTGGGCTATTATGGGAGAGGCAAATTCTAGGAAATGTGTCGATATTTTGTCTAAACCAATAACTTTCTTCTCATTCAGTTTTAACAATTCTCTTAAAACTATACTTGAATCAACTGGGTCAAATGAAAATGTTGCCCACCCTGTCATTTCTATAGCATAACCCAAGTCTACTCCCTTTGTCTCCTCTACTGGTGTACCTATATTTCTAAAAAAACTTTGTGAAATCTATCTGCTACATAGTTTGAGATGGGAATTTGTTTTTCATCAGTTTTGAAGGAACCTGACAATTTGTGGGATTTTTGCCCTTTCAATTTAGAGTACAACCTCAAAATCCTGTGTGGATCATTTACATTTTCAGCACTAAACTGTTCATTAAAATAAGCAGCTTTAGCTTTGTTTATTTCTTTAAGATAAGAATTCCTGCGTTGATTATACTTATTTGAGGCTGATTTTGTATTTGCTCTTTTAGCTTGTCTCAAAGCTTTGTCTCAGATTTTACAGTGTAAACTCAAGGTCCTTGTATACTGTACCATATTGCATTATTTGTTTTTACTTTTTTCTTACTGACAGGGGCAAGTGGATTACATTCCCACATAAACTTACTATAAACATAGCTCCATGCACTATCTACATCTGGGATAAGTCCAATTCTGGCCCAGTTTCTCCCCTCCAGATCAATCATAAACATTATATAATCAAAGTTTTTCATAGATTGATATTCCTTTAGTTGAAATTTTCCTAGTTTAACTCCACTCTGGATATAACATTTTCTGGGTCTGTAGTCAGAATTAAAACCAATACAGTAGGCCATAGGCAGGGGCATCACCAGCAGAAAAAGGGAGGTTATAATTCCACTATACAAGACACTAGTGAGGCACCACCTGGAGTACAGTGTACAGCTCTGGAGACCTTACCTACATAAGGACATAGACAAGGTAGAGAAGGTTCAGAGGAGGGCAACAAAGATGGTACATGGATTGCATCACAAGTCCTATGAGGACAAGTTGACTTGAATATGTACTCCCTGGAGGAGAGGAGGGAGAGAGGGGATATGTTAGAGACATACAAGTATCTTACAGGGAGGAATACAGTGCAGGAATACACTATTTTTAAATGAAAAAGATGTTCCAGGACTAGAGGGCATGGGATGAAGTTGGAGGGAGGATGATTCAGAGGAAACATGAGGAAGAATTTCTTCACAGAACGGGTGGTGGACAAGTGGAGCACCCTGCTAGAGGAAGTGGTGGGGGCTGAAACAATCACATGATTCAAGAATGCATGGGATAGACATAAAGGAATTCTGGAGGTCAGGGGTAAGGGGCAACAGACTTCTAGGAAAACATAAAGTGAACTTACAAGCTTAAATGGGCAGACTGGGTGGGCCTTAGGCCACTATCTGCTGACACTGTCTATGTATCTATGTTTCTAGTAGAAAGATTTACATCTCTTAGGTTCAGTCTAGTGGAGGAAGCAATTATTTGGATGAGCCCCATTCCCAAAGATAAATCAAGCAATTTACTATTCAAAGGGATTGAAGGTCAGTCTACACTGAAATCACTTAACAACAATATTTCATGACTGCATATATATTGGTACAAAAAATCCTGTATTTTGACAAAATTATCCTCATTATTTTTTGGTGGCAAATAACTAACTACCCATAATTATTATTGGCTTACTATAAGGTAATCTCTTATCAAGGACTATTTTTCCATCCCAGGAGTTTGTATGCAGTTGAAATCAATATGTTATAAATTTAAGATTGTCTGCCCATACAATATGACTCTCCCTCCACTCTTATTTTGATCCTGTCTCCAGATTTGATACCCTGAAATTAATAAATCTGCATCCCCTACTTTATTGCTTAACCATGTTTCTGTGATAACAAATATGTTTTCAGGCAGAAGAGAAGATAGTTTATTTTAGAGTCAAGATGGAAAGGGGGGACAAATTACTTTAGAGAAAATTAAAATGAATATAGGGTAAAGGGTAATTATTATAGTTCGGGATCAGTAGATTGTAATGGTATCTGGAATAGACAGATGGGGGTCAGTGCATGTGCTCAGGAAGATTAGTGGGGTGTAATGGTTGTGGTTCAGTAGTATATATATGAAGATGTTGTGGAGGTTGGGCTTTTGTCTAATATGCAAAAGATTACATAATATGGAGAGCGAGATCATCCTGTTTGTGGAGGGTGGAATAATTATGGTCAGTTTAAGCCTATAAATATGAACAGGTGGGTTATGAATGTTGAGATGCACTGGAGCAATGTTGGAGTTACACATCAAAGGATGGGTATCATGGGACGAGGGGGCGGGTGAACTTATAATAAGGGGGTTGAAATTGAGGGTAGAAAGGATAGAGCAAATAACACATCTGAGAGGATGAGGAAGGAAGGAGTGTTTTATGGAGGTGGTGAATCAAAGCTGGCTGTAATTACAGCAGAACGCAATGAAAAATTATGAGAAGGGGTAATGAATATATCAAAGCAGGGTAAAATTGAGAAAAGGGATGGCACTGTTCAAGATATGAACAAAAATAAGAACTTTGATGGGGAAAATGGGGAGATGGTGAGGCAGAAACATGGTCATAAAAATTGTGAAAAACTGGTTAAGGAAGGAGGAAACATTATAAATGGGCTTCATATTAGTGCAAAAACAGAGGTGCCTAATGATAAAGAGGAAATAAAAGAAGAGGGAGGAGTTATCCTGAAAAATAGGTATATACCTTTGAGAAAATTGATGGATGTAGACGAAAATGAAAATATTGAGTTTGGTGCTGAAAAGGATATGTTGGGAAAACAAGGGTGTAATTTGAAAGAAACCAGGGAGAGAACACATAATACATATACTGTAAACCTTTTGATAAAGTTGAAACAAAGATGGTAGTTGAGAAAGTGAAGGACACCTCTGATATTAAGTCAACTAAGGATGGAGAGGGTAATATGATGAAAAGAAAAAGTATAAATGGGAGCTACATAAGAGAAGTAGAATTACAATATGTGGAAAAAAAGAATTGTATCACTAAGACAGGAGAATTAGTAAATAATATGAAGGATGGAGGAATTATTGTTGAATCCAGGGGGGCAGAAGCTGCAAGTGAACAAACGTCTGGTGTTTTAGCAGGTAATAATGAAACTGAAGTAAGAGGGATTCTTGTTCTGAAGGATTCCATTATAAGGGGAATTCAATGGGGAAAGTTGGAGGAGGGAAATAGAAATATTGATTTTGAGTGTATGCTAGGTATGATAACTCTTAAAGCCTCAAGAGTAGTTTATTCCCTAAACAGGAAGTAGAGATAGATCACTCACATAGTGATACATCTTGGTACAAATGATATATCAAACAGTAGTCTTCTGGAATTGCAGGCCAGATTTCAAGAATTAGCAAGAGTCTGGAGAATGCATAAGAAAAATCTCATTTTTTCAGACATTCTGCCAGCGCCAAGGGCTAACATAGAAAAGAAAGAGAAAACTGTGGAATTCAATATTTGATCAAGGTGGTGGTGTTGTGAACAAGGTTTTGGTATTGTGGGGAATGGGGTAGGGTATGGGATAATGCAGAACTGTATGCCAATGATGGATTACGCTTGAGCAGGAAGGGCGCAATGGTATTAAGCGGTAAGTTAGATAAATATGTAAGGGAAGAGTTAAATTTAAACTAGTTAGTGGGACAACAGAATGGAATAGCCCAGTTAGTGCTCACCCAAATATAAATGAAGGTAGGAAATTAAAGGCTGGTAGGGATGAAAAGGATTTAGGATGGAGAGGGATGTATGGGAAAGCAAGGAGTCTTGCAAATAAGATGGTAGCTCTGGAATCGATGATGGTAGATGAGTGCCTTGATATTGTGGCAATATCAGAGATCTGGTGGACTGAAAATCATTCATGGGTGGTAACTGTACCAGGTTATAGGTTATTAAAGAAGGATAGAGTGGGTAAGGGGGTTGCTTTATTTGTAAGAGAAAAAATAAAAGCTAATGAAGAGCAAGTTAATATAGGGGAGGCAGAATTCATGTTTATTGCACTAGAAAACAAGCATTTGTCAATGCTGAATGTTGTCGCGCTGGCATTGGCTTTGGTAGTGCAGTGCGGAAGCATATTTTGGGCAGGATGTGAAAAATGACAGCTGTACTGTTCATAAGGAGGTGTAAAAAAATGGCAGCGTTGAAAATGTGGCATGTAAATATTGCAAATT
Organism: Neoceratodus forsteri; assembly: GCA_016271365.2. NCBI lineage: Eukaryota > Metazoa > Chordata > Ceratodontiformes > Ceratodontidae > Neoceratodus > Neoceratodus forsteri. The sequence continues at coordinate 1,084,703,993 of CM028131.1, read as the reverse complement.
TGCGAAGTTACAAGGGTGCATGGGAAATGCACAATGCACGTTTGTAACACAGTCATTTTATGGACTTTGAGCACCAAATTTTCAACATAGGCATTTTAGCACCTCTGCTCATGTACAGTGTCACTGTAATTTCCTCAAACTGTCCCAAAAAGTGATTTCGCACAGCGACCGCGTTATTCTGTGCCGGACGTGCGAAAACACATTTCGGGCAGGATATGTAAAGTGACAGCTGTTCTGTTCATCAAGAGGTGTGGAAAACTGCCAATGGTGAAAATCCAGAGTGAAAATATTGCAAATGCATGTTACGAGCGTCCGTGCAAACTACACAACGCACCCTCATAACACAGTCATTTTATGGAGTATCATCACAAAATTTTCAACATAGGCATTTTAGGACCTCTGCTCATGAGCAGTGTCACTGTCATTTTCATAATCTGCCCCGAACACTGATTTCCCACAGTGACCACGCTTATTGTACACCGAAAGTGCGGAAACACATTTCGGCCAGGATGTGAAAAATGACAGCTGTACTGTTCACAAGGAGGTGTAGAAAAATGGCAATGTTGAAAATCTGGTGTGAAAATATTGCGAATTCGCGGAGTTATGAGAGTGCGTAGCAACTGCGCAATGCACACCCGTAAAACAGCCATTTGTTGGATTTCTTCCACCAGATTTGCAACATAGGCTTTTTGAGAGCCCACCTCATGAACACTGTCACTGTCCTTGCATTAATCAGTCCCGAAAGGTGATTCCACGTAGTGACTGCAAAATCACCTTTCGGGACCAATTAACACTGTAACAGTGACAGAATTCATGAGGAGGGGTCCCAAAAACCCCATGTTGAAAATTTGGTGCAAAAATTTCAAAAAATGTCCAAGATATGCATCAAAGTTGAAAAAACCCTATTTATTCCATTATACAGCTTACCGGCATTTCCTTAATTCACGGTTGGCTTTGAAGAGTGCAGACATGTTCCTGGTCCACCGAAGATTGTTGCGCTGGACTCCGGAGGTAAGTATGGGGTGAGGGTGTGTGTGTGTGTGTGTGTGGGGAGGCAGGGTGCGCAGTGGGTGGGTGCAGGTTGTATGGGAGACTACGAGGGACCGTTTTCTGTTTACAGGTGTTAAAAAAAAACATTGTGGATGGTTTTCTTCTTTTACAGGTGTTTTTTTTGGGGGGTACAGTAGCCGACGGGGGATTGGGCACCCATGTCGGCAAACAACTAAAGCAGGGGGGGGTGCATGAGCTGAGAGGGATTGGGAACCCCCTTGGCAACCAAAAAAAGGAGAGGGGGGACACTTTATGCCGACAGGGAGTGGGCTCCCCCGTCGGCACATACAAGAGGGGCAGGGTAAGCCAACTGGGGGATTGGGCACCCCGAAGTCGTCAGTTTAGCAGCCACTGTGCCACCATGTTTGATGCTGGGGAAGCACATAGGAAGGTCTGCTGTGTGTGACGAGCTTTGCTCGCATTGCAGTGGACCTTTCCTTAGATTTGCTCACCCGGGTGGTGTGGTGCCGGCATGCAGGCTAATTGGGGAATGAGGTATGCACCTACTGGTGCGTGCCCTGCATTCACCCAACAGCGACTGTGGCTCCAAATCTCCACTACTGCAAGATGTTGGCTGCACAAGCACGCCAACATAAAAAGCCAGGTGAGTTAGTAAGAATAGGGGTGGTATACAGACCACCAAATCAGATAGTGGAAGTAGACATGCAAATGATGCAGGTGATTGAGAAAATAGCATTAAAGGAGGAGTTTATGCTATTGGGGGATCAAATATGCCAGATGTAGATTGGGAAACTCCTAAGGCAATGACTGCAAGGAGCAGGGAGGTTCTAGAGGCACTACAATTTTAATTCCTACAACAGATGATGAAAGAGCCTACAAGGGGGGAGAATATACTCACAAACAGGGATAGTGTGGAGGAAGTGGTAGTGAAGGATTGCATGGGTACAAGTGATCATAATCTAGTGAGTTTTAAGATTCAAATAGGGAGGATAACAAATAAGACCAGTATGAAGGTTTGGGACTTCAGACGGGTGGATTTTGATAGGTTGAGAAAGATCTTTAAGGGGGAATTAAAGAATAAAGATAATACATACTAACATACTAAAATGCCAGCAGAATAGGCCTAATGATCTCTCGAGTCTGCTCGATTTTCAGCACCTGCACTGAGGGCCGATTTTGGTGTCCCCACCACCCCCTTGGGTTATACTGTCCCCAGTCCCGGATGTTCCACCTGTATTGGGTCTGGTCAGATTTATCCTCCCCTTGTACCTGTCCCATCCCCTCTTAAACCTGTCCACAGTCTCCGCCTCTACCAGCTCTCTGGGCAGTGCATTCCATGGCTCCCCCACCCTTTCAGTGAAATAACATCTCCTCCTCTCCCCTCTGAGCCTGCCCCCTTCCAGCTTACACCCGTGACCTCTTGTTGCCCCACCCTCCTTCCTTTGGAGCACCCTGACTGGGCCTCCTTTATTGATCCCTTTCATGTACTTAAAGACCTTTATCATGTCCCCCAGTCCCTCCTCTTCTCCAGGGTTTACATGTCAAGCTCCTTGAGCCTCTCCTCAAAGGTCCTCTCCCCCAGGCCCCAGATAATTTTGGTTGCCCTCCTTTGGACCCTCTCTAGGAGTGTAATGTCCCTCTTTAAATGTGGTCTCCAAAACTGTACACAATACTTGAGGTGTGGCCTAATAAAGAAGTTGTACAGTGGAATGATCACTTCAGCCTTTCTGGAGGTAATCCCTCTGGCGATGCATCCCAGCATCCTATTTGCCCTTGCCGCTGCCCTCCTACCGGTCTCTGAGTTGTTCATTTTGACATTTACATTACCCCCAGGTCCCTCTCACTCTCCGTGACTTGAATCATGTCTCCTCCCAGGGTATACCCCTAGCTTTGATTTCTGACTCCCAGGTGCAGAACCTTGCACTTCCCCGCATTGAATTTTAGTTTCCATTTTCCCAACCACCTTTCCAGAGCCTCCAGGTCCTCCTGCAAGTCCACCCTCCCCTCCTCCCCATCCACCGCTGCACCCAGCTTTGAGTCATCTGCAAAGAGACTCATCTCACTCCTGATCCCCCTCCTGATGTCTGAGATATAGGCATTGAACAGGAGTGGCCCCAGCACTGACCCCTGGGGAACCCTACTAGTAACCCACCTTGAGGTTGAGGCTAACCCTCCAACCACCACCCTCTGAGTATGCTCAGAGAGTCAAATTCCTATCCATCTTAACAACATTCACCCTAACCCCGGCCCACCACAACTTGGCCACAAGGTTAACAGCAGTACAGGGTCACTCTCCTTGGCAAGCATTAACATCTGCAGCCTCCTCTCCAAACTTCATACCCTCTCTGCCTGGGTTTCCCAGCTCAATCCAGACATCCTATCAGTGCTGAAAACATGGCTGTCTCTGAAGATACCTGACTCTGCAATAGCAATTCCCGGATATGTAGTTTTCAGACAGGACAGACTTACCAAGAAAGAAGGAGGCTGTGTCCTCTACCTTAAAGAGTCCCTCATAGGTCATGTCATGCCCGTGCCCATCCCCAGAAATGACATCCAAATCCTTGCTGCCAAAGTACTTCTTGGAACTCATAACAAGATCCTGACTGTTGTCTCTGTCTATATACCACCCAAGTTGAGCAATCTGGGCTTTCACTCCCTCCTTGACTGTATCAACTCCCTGGATCAGAATACAGAAGTTATCCTACTTGGTGATTTCAACATCAACTGGCTGGCCTCCAACTCGAATAGTTATAAGGATGCCCTAGCTGCTGCTAACTTCTCACAAATGGTCAAATCACCTGCTAGAGTAAACTACAGAACAGGGACCTGTACACTTCTAGACTGGGTGCTAACTAATTGTCCAGAGCACATCTCCGAAGAACAGTCCTCCCAGACTCCTTAAGTGATCATTCCCCTGTCTTGTGTATCTGGACCAACAAATACACCAAATTCCCCCCCAAAACTATTAACAGGAGAATGCTGACCCCCTGTAATCTTGAGTCACTTAAAACACTCCTTCGTGAACATGACTGGTCACCAATTGATATAGCCTCCGATGTAGACACAGCACTTGAATACTTTATCACCTGTTTCAACTCAGCCTGCGATGTTCATGCTCCGTTCAAGAAGCGTAAGATCAAGGGTGTCAATAATCCATGGATGACACTAGGCCTCCTTACACAAATGAAATCTCGAGACCAGCTCTGGTATACGTGCTAAAACTACTAGCACCAGACGATATCCAGGCCTACAAAATAGCAAAAATGCATGTGCCAGAGCAATCCATGCCATGAGAAGGCTAACTATTACAGGAAGGCCTTAGCCAGCACCTGGAATGACGGGGTAAATTCTGGCGTAACCTTGCTGAAGTGACTGGAAAGGATCCCAAAACAACACCCACAATGTTGAACATAGATGGTACCATCACTCTTGACCATGTAATCATTGCCAGCGCATTTAACATCACTTTTGCTGACCTTAGTCATGTGCTACCCCTAACTTTTTGATCCCACCACAGTCAACCCAGCTCCTGTTAGTTCAGGTTTGCCACAGGGCACCCTCTTTTCCATTTCAAAGCAATCCCGGAAAGCCTAGCTAAAAACACATTCTTAAAGTGCTTGGAAAGTCTAGGGTCAGTGGCGATTCACTGGATATGAAACTTCTGCCCCTCACCATTGACGAAGTCCTGCTCTCACTAACCAAAATCCTCAACCATTCCCTCATGCTCTCCCAGTTCCCCCAAAAGTGGAAACTGGCAGTGGTGACTCCAGTCCATAAAAGTGGTGGCAAGACTCTCACGAACAACTACAGGCCTATATCCATCCTCCCTCCTCTCTCCAAAGCCTTGGAACGGATAGTGGCTGATCAGCTCATGGAGTACCTTGTAAAATATAGCCTGTAATGTTCCCAGCAGCATGGCTTCCACAAAGGGCACAGCACTACCACGGCACTCCTCGAATTCACCACACATATCCATCATGCACTTGATCAGGGCCAGTTGGTGGCGCCTCTTTTATTGACCTGACTAAGGCATTTGACACTGTCAATCACTCCATTCTCCTCAAACAATTATCCCTCCTTGGTCTTTCAAGTGAAACTATCACTCTGATTTCAAAGCTACCTCAGTAACCGGACCCAACAGGTCAGGATTGGTGAATTCTCTCGTCATCCCTACCAATCCACTCTGGGTACCCCAAGGTTCTATCCTGGGTCCCTTGTTATTCAGCATATTCCTGAACAATCTCCTGCCTCCTGCCATGACAGAATGTTACTGTATGTAGATGATGCAGTAATCTTCACTTGCCACACCGACCCCAACTCCCTTCAGTCTCAACTACAGAAAAGTTTCACAGAAGTGGAAGACTGGTTTTGCTCACATAAACTCATCCTTAACCACAAAAAAACTAAAACAATGTTGTTCCATGGAACCCACAAGAAGTACAAGGACCATGAGCTCATAATTAACAACCACGAAGGCATCACTCTTGAGCAGGTGGATATGTTTAAATATCTGGGCCTGACCCTTGACTGCTCCCTCTCCTATACCAAACACATTGACAATATCACTAAAACTGTGAACTCCCGTAACGGGGCTACTATACAAGTATAAACATTGCCTAACTGCTGAAGCCTTGAATCTCACTATCCAGAGCTCTGTTATCTCAACTATTGACTACGGGCTTGTCATCTATGGATCCGCTACTGATACTGCACTCTGGTGCATAGCTGTAGCCCTTAATAAGGCATGTAGACTCCTTATTTCAGCTGCCCGCCTTTTTCACACGTGTGACATTTACGAGCAGGCTAACTGGCTCCAGCTATCCGGCAGGCTAAAGTACCAGACCTGCATCCTAGCTAAGAAGACATCACTGGGCCTTATGCCCCATGGAGTCCAATCAATATTGACCCTGCAGCATGTCCACTGCCTAACTAGAAGATCGGACAGTCTAACCTTTACAATACCTTGCTGTCGGACCTCTCAAGCTCAGTGTTCTTACCTTGCCCGAGCCTCCACCTGGTTCAACTTGCTACCTACAGAAATCTCCAATATTGCCACGATTGGTGCTTTTAAGTGTAAACTGCTTCAACACCCCGTGGCTAGTGCCTTCTGTGATTGCTTCTTATAATCCCCTCCAGGCATACTACCCTCAAGCATCCCTCCTCGCTGTCTCAGATTCTCCTTCTCTCCTACCCCCCATTATTGGGTATAGGATGAATCTGTCTCCTTTTCTTTTTCATCCCCCCTTTCCTCCTCCCTTGCTGTTTCCCATCTACCACATACCCAATGCAATGCCCTCCCCATTTTTCCCCTCCTCCCTCTCTCTGTCTCCCATACCACCCCCTCACCACCACTCTTCTTTCTCTTTTCCCACTAACCCACTCCTAACAAAGCTTCACTGAGCCGCCTATGACTTGTACTGTATAATTAACTCGCAACACAATTCCTTGACAATGCCTTTGGCTGCTATTATTGTAAGCTTATTTGTCTTTTTTTTGTAAGTTCCATTGTAATGATCGTGTTATGTTTTGTACCTTATTGTCCTTATTGCCTTGATGTGGAACCTTTGTAAAAGAGCCCTCGGCTCAAAGGTGTTATCCGAAATACAAATAAATAAATAAAAATAAATAAACTGTCTGCCTACCCCCATTTCCTTCAGCTTAGCCAGCAGGCCACTGTGGGGTACCAAATCAAATGCCTTGCTAAAGTCCAGAAAGAGGACGTCCACTGGCCTACCCTGGTCTAGGGCCCTCATCACCCAGTCATAGAACTCGACAAGGTTTGTCTGGCATGATCTTCCCGTGATAAAGCCATGCTGCCTATTGTTCAAGTACCCAGTTTTCTCCAGTAACCCCCTCTAGCCTTTCCTTGACAATACCCTCCATCACTTTGCCGACCAGCGATGTCAGGCTAACAGGCCTGTAAATTTCCCCGCCTCCTCTCTTGATCTCCTCTTGTAGATCAAAACGACATGGGCTACCCTCCAGTCTTGGGGCACCCACCCAGTCCTCAGAGAGATGTTGAAAAGCTCCTCTAGAGGGACTGCCAGGACGTCTTCCAGTTCCCTTAGCACCCTGGGATGTATCTCATCTGGCCCAGGTGCTTTCTCCATCCGAAGGGGCCTCAGGGCTTCTCTTACTCTCTCTACTGGGATTTCAGCCTCCACATCCTCCCCCTTTTCACCCTGCACTGCTGGGCCCCCATCTGTCTGTGGTGGCCATTCCCTTTCCCCAGACCCATCAGGGCCCCTGGTCTCTACCAGTCCCACTCCTTACTCCGGTTTACCCCCTCTCCCCTTGCAAGACATAGCCCCTCCATCCCCCCTGGTAAAAACTGAGGCAAAGTACTCATTTAGGACTTCTGCCTGTTCCCCCGCCTTCTGTGCCCAACCATCCCCTATCCTTATCTTGCTGATCTGGCCCCTTACTTTCCTTTTTTCCCCTATGTATCTAAAGAACCCCTTGTCCCCCCTTCGGATCCTACTGGCCAAGGACTGCTCCTTTTTTGCCTTAGCTGCTCTCACCACCCTGGTGACTATCTTGGCTGTCAGCTCATATTCCTCTTGATCCCGTTCAGTCCTTGAGCACTTGAAGCGCCTATAGGTTGCCTTCTTTTCCCTCACCACCTCCTGTACCTCCCGGGTCCACCAGCAGGTTTTTCTGGCCTTACCGAACTTACGCCTTTCCCTTGTGCAAGATCTGGTAATCTCCTGTATTCCCCTTCTAATGATCCCCCACCTGCTGTCAACATCCATATCCGGCCTTATCCTGTCCAGACGATCTTTAAGGATCCTTCCCATCTCCCTGAAGTCTGCACCCCTAAAGTCGGTTACTACCTTCCTTGTTCAGCTTTCCTCCCCCCCAGGTCCAGGAAGTACCAGACTGTGGCAAGATCACTCCCTGCCAACGGGTCCTCACCTCTAGGACCCTAATCTGATGACTGTTTGCCAGGACCACGTCCAGTGTCCAGGCCTCGTTAGTTGGCTCACCCACCTGTTGTGTCAGAAACACATCCTGGAAGACATCCGGCAGCCTCTGCTCTTTGGCCACTGGTGACGTCATAGTCCCGCAGTCTGTTCCTGGCATGTTGAGGCCCCCATTACCACTACCCTTCCCTTTGCCAATCTACAGTGTCCCTCGAGATTTGCCACCAAACTTTCTTCCAGGACCTCCGCCAGTGCTGGTGGTCTGTATACCACTCCGACCTTTACTCTGTTACCTCCCTGCATCAGCAAGGTGACCCAAATAGCCTCCACGTTCCCCTCTGCCTCCTGTACCCCTCCAATACTCATGCCATAATACAATCAAGGTTGAGAAACTGTGAAAAAGTATTAAGGGAGCTTTACTAAAATCTATGGAATTATGTGTAAGAAAGATAGGGAAAAATAAAAAAAGGAAAAGGCCACTATAGTTTAATGGAGATGTGGCTGGGGCAATAATAGATATAAAGGTAGCATTTTGAAGGTATAAGAAATCTCAATATGTGGGAGATAAAATTATATATAAAGAGAAGCTGAGTAAGGCAGGAAAATTAATAAGAAAGGCAAAAGCAGTAACAGAGGAACGAATAACTAAAAAAGCAAAAAGAGGGGATAATACCTTTTTAAGTATGTGGGGGGAAAGAGAAGAACAAGACAGGGGATTGTCAATCTGAAAGGAGAAGGGGATATAAAGGTTGAGGAAAATTTTGATAAGGCTGAGGTACTAAATGGGTATTTTAGTTCTGTATTCACAGGAGAAGGTAAGGGACCAGAGTTAATTAAGAAACATGGAAACATAGAATTTGACAGCAGATAAGGACTGCTTGGCCCACCCAGTCTGCCCATTTCCTTACCTGATGGATAAGCTGCAGATCCTAGTTAACCAACAGCCTACTTCTTCCTACCTCCACCCCCTAGAATTACCCTATCACTGTCCCATGCATTCTTGAATTCCTCCACTGTTTTTGACTCCACAACCTCCTCAGAAAGGCTGTTCCATGCATCCACAACCCTCTCCATGAAAAAATACTTCCTCACATTACCTCTGAGCCGTCCCCCTCCATCTTCAAATTGTGCCCCCTTGTTCTTGCACACCTCTTTTTCTGAAAGATGCTACCCTCTTGGACTTTATTGATTCCCTTGAGGTACTTGAAAGTTTCTATCATGTCCCTCCTTCCCTCCTTTCCTCGAGGCTATACATATTAAGCTACTTAAGTCTCTCTTCATACGTATTCTGGTGCAGACCCTGCACCATTTTAGTTGCCCTCCTCTGGACTGCCTCCATCCTGTCTATGACTTTGTGGAGATTAGGTCTCCAGAACAGCATGCAGTACTTCAGATGGGGTCTCACCAACTGTCTGTAGAGAGGGATAACAACTTCTTGTTTTCTACTGGTGATGCCTCTCCCTATGCGTCCCAGTATCCCCCCAGCCCTCCTTACTGCCTTCTCACATTGCTTGCCCACCTTTAGGTCATCTGATATGACTACCCCCAGGTCCCTTTCCATTTTTGTTGTTGTTACTACCCCCCCACTGTGTAATCTTCCCCTGGGTTTTTGTTTCCCAGGTGCATTATTTTGCACTTCTTTGCATTGAATCCAAGCTGCCATACTTCTGACCATTCCTCCAACTTTGCCAAGTTCCTTCTCATCCTTTCCACACCTCTTTGTGTATCAACCCTGTTGCAGATCTTTGTGTCATCTGCAAAGAGGCATACTTTTCCTTCCAGGCCCTCTGCAATGTCCCTTATAAAGACATTAAAAAGGACTGGACCCAGTACTGAACCCTGCGGTACCCCACTAGTAACCCCTCTTTCTTCAGAGTGGACTCCGTTTACTATTACCCTCTGTGTCCTGTTCTCCAGCCAATTCTTTACCCAGGCTACCATCTTGGGACCCACTCCCAGGCTGGCCAACTTGTATATTAATCTTTTGTGTGGGACTGTGCCAAATGCATTGCTAAAGTCTAGGTAGGCCATGTCCATAGCCCTTCCCTGATCTACTACTTTGGTCACCCAGTCAAAGAAATCTATTAGATTCATCTGACATGACCTTCCCACTGTGAGTCCATGCTGCCTTGGGTCCTGTGCCCCTCTGACCTCTAGGTACTCAACAATTTTTTCTTTCAGAAGTGATTCCATCATTTTCCCAATCACTGAAGTTAAACTAACAGGTCTGTAGTTTCCTGCTTCTGCCCTGCTTCCACTTTTGTGAAGTGGAATAACATCTGCCCTCCTCCAGTCCTTAGGTACCACCCCATCCTCCCATGATTTGTTAAAGAGGGTAGTCAGTGGTGTCACTAGTTCTACCCTTAGTTCTTTTAGAATTCTGGGATGAATCCCATCAGGCCCCATTGCTTTGTCCACCTTCAGTTTTAAGAGTTCTTTCATAACCCTTTCTTCTGTGAATGGGCTGGTATCAACCCCCGTATCCAAAGTGTTTCTACTGTTTGGTTTAGGTACCTCCCCCCTTCATTTGTGAATACTGAGCAAAAATATTTGTTTAGTATCTCTGCCTTTTCACAGTCTCCCTCTGCCCACCCCCACCCCCTTTATTAAACCTCATTATCCATCCCTAGGTCTTCCTTCGCTCCCTGATGTACCTATAAAAGGTTTCATCCCCCTTCTTAACTGAGTTGGCTATCTTTCCTTGGTTTGGGCCTTTCTGTTCTGACTGCCTTCCCTGCTTCCTTTGCTTTAACTGATACAATTCTCTGTCCTGCTCCTTCTGTGATTCCTTGTACTTCCTGAATGCTTTCTTTCTCCTGACATTCCTGCCACCTCCTTTGAGAACCATAGTGGTTTCTTACATCATTTTGTTTTGTTTATTTGCTTCATACAAAGGCTTGTTGCCTCTGTGATGGCAGTTTTGATTATTCCCATTGCTCTTCCACCCTCCTTCCTGCCCATCTGCTAGTGCATTCCTTAGGCACTGCCCATAGTGGCTAAGTCAGCCCTCCTGAAGTCCAGTACCTTTGCCTTTGTATGGCTTGACTCTACTGCTGTGTTTATCGTGAACCATACTGTTCGATGGTCACTAGTTCCCAGATGGCTACCCACTTCTAAATCTGTGATCCTCTCACCATCTCCATTTGAGAGTACCAGGTCTAAGATTGCTCCCTCTTGAATGGGTTCCAACACTAGTTGTCTAAGGCATGCCCCCTGTAGGGCATCTAGAATGGCCCACTCTAAGAAGGTAGGTGGCTTATATGAGTTTGATCAAAGTCCATTCAGAGATGATAGAGTAAAGGAACAACTGGGTAAGTTAAAAGTAGACAAGGCAATGGGACCAGATGGGTTGCATCCTAGGGTTCTGAAGAAATTGGAGGAAGAACTTGTAAAACCACTGGCATTGTTATTTAACCTATTGCTGGATACAGGAGTAGTTCTGAGTGACTGAAAAATTGCTGATGTTGTTCCAATACACAAGAGAGGTTGTAGAGTGGTAGCAAGGAATTATAGACCAGTTAGCTTCACTTTGGTGGTAGGTAAGGTGATGGAGATTTTTTTTTGTAGACTTTATTTTTCTCTTACCAGCTGGACTCTCTCAGGAGCTGACTCTTGGTGGTGACTCTGCTGCTCGCCTGAATCCCCTGCCTCTAGTGCTCTTCCAGACCCCGGATCTCCTCTCAACCTCCCCCAGCCACTCGATCCCCTGGCTCTGAGCCCCCGGGGTGGGACCACCAACTCCTCCAGCACTCTATCTACAATCTAATGGAGCAACTGGAGAGGAGGAGGAGGGAGATGGGGAACACTAGGACAGATGGCCTGACATTGGGCATGGGGCCCCACCACTGATCAGCACTGTCGTCTACCGACGGGAAGGGTTTTCTTCTGTTGTTGTGGTTCTCCCAGGAGTGCAAGCATGAAATGACATCAGCATGGTTAAGTCGTAGACGTCCGCCGCACTCCTCCCCTTAACAGCTCCTCACTAATGATACTTCCAGTCTCCACCAGGGGTACTTACTGTGCCAGAGACACCCTGAATCCCTCCCCAGGCAGAAGAGAGCAGTCCATCGGATGCCCAATCCTCTCCCTCCCCTGCTGCCCCCACAGTGCCCAAGCTCATTCCTGAACTAAAGTCACCGGCATGGTGTGAGGTGTGGCATCCAGCGCCTCAACCCTCAGTGCCACCGGGATGGCTGTAGTGGAGGTGTTGATAAAGGAAAGAGTGGTAAATTACTTTGTAGAAAATAAACTGGTAGCTGATAAACAACATGGATTCACTAGTGGGGATCTTGTCAGATAAACCTGATTGAGTTTTTTGATGAGGTAACAAAGATAGTTGATCAGGGAGGGGCAGTGGATGTGGCCTACCTGGATTTTAGTAAGGCCCTTGACTCTGTTCCTCATCGTAGGTTGGTAAACATGACAGAGAGTTTGGGAACTAACCAGAAAATCACTAGATGGGTGGAAAACTGGCTGAAGAACAGAAAGCAAAGGGTGATAGTCAATGGGGTATATTCTAGAGAAAGGAGGATGATGAGCAGTGTTCCACAGGGGTCAGTATTGGGGCTAATCCTTATATATACTATATATATATATATATATATATATATATATATATATACACATAAATATATATATATATGACATAATGGAGGGAATTGGAGGGACAGTGTGCCTTTTTGCAGATGATGCAAAATTATGTAATAGGGTTGATACTGAGGGAGGGGTGGAGGCTATGAGAGGGGATTTGAATACTTTGGAATGGTGGAGTGAAACTTGGCAACTGAAGTTCAGTGTGAAAAACTATTAGGTTATGCATTTGGGAAAGAAAAATATAAAAGCGAAATATACTCTAGGCGGAAACAGTTAAAAATAACGACAGGAAAGGGACCTTGGAGTTATAATCTCAGACAATCTGAAGGTACGAGATCAGTGTAGTAAGGCTGCAGGTAAAGCAAATAGGATGCTGGCATGTATTGGTAGGGGAATCACCTGATAAAGGGAAACTGGTAGGAGGAGGGAGTAAATGGGCAGACTGGATGGGCTAGGATGGTCCTTTTCTGCCATCACATTACTATGAAACTATGAAACTACTACACTAGAATTAAATTCCAATATCCATTCTCTCACAGCACTCATTTTAGATACTAAACTGCGAACATTAAAATGTATAAAACTATCTTCCCCTTTTGGGATCGATCATATTGGAGCTCTAAAACATCTGATCGTAGAACTCCCGTTTTGGACATTTGGATGTATTCCTTCACAGCTACAAAATAGTGTGCTCCCTCTCTGATTTTTGCTATTTGGTGCTCTATGTTAAAGGCATCTGAAGGGAAGGGGGATGCTACTGTATTTTACCTCAGAACTTCTCAGGATATTAACAAAAAAAAAAACCTTTTAAACTGCTGTTTCTGTCATCTGTCCAGCTCAGTCTAATAGATTTATTCTATTTCTTTCAGCAACCTAGGGGTTAACTCATTATATGTTGTCTGGCATTTACTGAAACTGAAAGTCAGACTACAGTGTCAGATTACAAGCAGTGCAACTGCAGCTGTTAGCTATCTCAATCCTATGGGCAGGACAGGTTGCACACAAGTGTGCATGCACGCGCACACACACACACACACACACACACAGCAGCATGTACTCTGACTAAATAAATTCAAGAGGACTGATTTAGCAGCATGCCAGTTTTTGATGTTTATGACTAAACAGCACTATATGACACCAACAACAAAATAACTTTTGTCATTTGGTAGCTCTTCACAGCCCTATCGGCTCTGGCTAGAGTTTGTTTAAATATTGGCAGTAGCATCTATAGTTGACCAGGGACCTAGATTTAACTGAACATGTCCTGCCAATAAAAGGCACAAAAATGTCATGCCTTTAACTGTGGTCAGCCTTTTTAAAGGGAAACATGCTGCAATTGGGCCATGCCTGGGTGTAAGACATGGCCTGATTAGCTTTTTTGCAAAGTGTATGTATTTTGTCACTTATGGTTTCCTGAAATATTTTACTCATATCTGGTTGATCCTGCCTCCCTTTTTCCGGCATTTTGAAGCCCAGGGCATGCCCACAACCACCCATGGCTGTCCCTGTCTGACGTCTGACATGGGGACCAGGTATAGTTTGGCAGTCAGCTGCAAGATTATACCTGGTCCCGGTATTACACCGGGACATGTACTTTGGAAACTGGAGCTATTAATAGCTCCAGTTACACAGGGTGTCTATGGACATGCCCGTGGCTGCTCCCTGTGTCAGACATCATACAGGGACAGCCACAGGTGGTTGTGGGCGCACCCTGGGCTTCAACATGTCGGTGGGAGGAAGGCAGGATAAACCAGATACGAGTAAAATATTTCAGCAGCTGGATGTGACAAAAATTCATACACCCAGGCATGGCCTGATTACAGCAGGATGCTTCCCTTTAAATCAAAATTTACCTTTGACTTGATTTTATAATGTTGTATATTATCAAACTGCTTTCTACTTACTGAATAGAACTTGATGGTGTTTGCCATTGCTTTTATTATATTTGTAAAGCGTGTTCATGTTAAAAGACTAGGTGCTATGCCCATGCCTGTGTATAAAGGACATCTCCCCCTTGGGGCTCACCGACATAGTTCACCCTGCCCCAGTACTCAAGCATACCCGTAGCTCTGGCAAGCAACTCCTCTCGGACCCCCACTGTCGAACATCCCAGTTCCAAAGGTCTTTCAGCTACGGGGCCCCTTCTTGGCTGAACAACCTGCCCTTGTCACTTGTGAATGAAAACAGAATTGGTCCTTTCAAAACCCACCTTAGGGCCCACCTTCAGTCCTCTAATACCTGTGACTGTCACTAATACTGCACTACCCCTCTCTTTTTGCTTTTCTCGCCCAAGGCTATAGTCTCCGGCCTGCTTTTACCCCCCAGGACCCTTACCTGAGTTGCTGACAATGATATATTTTCTGAGTTAAACGTATTCCTAAAGACTTGTACAAAGTAACCTGTCAGCCACCTGTTAGCCTTCACTGCACTTTGTAAATTATGCTGGACTGTATTGCTTGTTGAATTATCTTCTAATTGTCTGCTCTGTTGTTATTCTGTGTGATGTGGAACCTTTGTAAATGAGTCCCTGACTCAAAGGTATATCTGAATTCTCAATAAAATAAAATAAATAAATAAAGGTAGAAAATCAGAAGCTATTGAGGTGTCTCCAATTTGGCTATAAGTGAATCCTAAATTGACTGGTCAACTTTATAACTAACTGCTAGCCACTCTAGCAACATAATTATTTGAGAACACCTCGGTCCAAAAGGTATCCCGTGATTTGGGCGAAGGAAAAACAGTGAGCCCAAAATGAGCAATGGCAAAAGAGCACGGCCAGAAAGAGCGAAGGATGCAGGTCAGCGATTGCTGAAATGGAGACCTACAGCTTTTCCCCCTCTCCGAGTTGCTTCCCCTTGGAGTTAGTTATTTTAGTAAACTGGGTGCAGGGAAAAAGCCCCTTTCAATTTTTGTTACTGTTTCAATGATCGCTGACTTATACTCCTCACCCTTTCTGGCTGCGTTCTTTTGCCATCACCCATTTTGGGCTCTCTGTTTCTGCTTCACCCAAATCACATAGAACCATCCAAAATACCCCATTACTAACACACAGATAGGGATCAGCAGCCAGTCTTAGTCAGCAGTCACTCTTAATTGAGGTTAGACAGTTACCACCTAAGTTCAAAATGCATAAATTTATAAGCCAAATTTACAACCATAAAATTGCTGTGAGCAGTGATGTCATTCGACTAAAAGCAAAAGCAGATATTATCTAAAGTCAGTTAATTCAGCACTTTCATGGTATTGTTTTACTAAACTATTTACCCTCTCTATAATAGGTCATGTTAGTCATGCTAATAAAACACAGTTACAACAACAAATAATACTTGTGTACCTCATGCTCTCACAATTAGTTTTGTTTCTGAGTGTCTCTTGTGCCATGGCACTTGTGCAGTTGGGAGGCACAAACTTTTCAAGTGGTATGGTGCCCCACCTCCTTGTCTCAGCACACAACATTTGGCCCACAGCCGAGCCCCTTCAACAGCTGTGGGAGAGGAAATAAAGTATACAGGCAAAGAGTTCACAAAGTTGTTCACAAAATACAGACAGTGTCCCTTGTGGGTGTTTCCGGGCCTTCTCCAGTGCAGTCCTGAGTTCAATGGCAACCCGTTTCCCTCTGCGGCTCTTAGCAGCTCTCACCTGCAGCCTGCTGATGTCTATTTCAGGTGCTTGGTTGCTTCACACAGGTTGGGTGGCATGGGCTTAACAAGTGGTATGGCACCACGCCCCCTCACTTCAGCACACAGGCTTTGGCCTACTGACGAGCCCCATCAACAGCTGTGGGAGATGAAATAAAGTATATAGGCAGACAGTTCACCAAATAAAGACAGTGTCTCTTGTGGGTGTTACTGGGCATGCTCTGGTGCAGTCCTGAGCTCAATGGCAACTCGTTTCCCTCTGTGGCTCTTAGCAGCTCTCACTTGCAGCCTGCTGATGTCTATTTTGGGTGCTTGGTTGCTTCACACAGGTTGGGCGGCACAGGCTTTTCAAGTGGTATGGAGCCCCGCCGCCTCACTTAAGCACACAGCCTTTGGCCCACCATCGAACCCCCTCAACAGCTGTGGGAGATGAAATAAAGTATATAGGCAGACAGTTCACAAAGTCAGTTAACAAAATACAGACAGTGTCTCTTGTGGGTGGTACCGGGCCTGCTCCAGTGCAGTCCTGAGCTCAATGGCAATCCATTTCTCTCTGTGGCTCTTAGCAGCTCTCACCTTCAGCTTGCTGATGTCTATTTTGGGTGTTTGGTTGCTTCACACAGGTCAGACGGCACAGGCTTTTCAAGTGGTACAGTGTCCCACCCCCTCACTTCAGCACACAGCCTTTGGACTGCTGCCGAGCCCCCTCAACAGCTGTGGGAGATGAAATAAAGTATAAAGGCAGACAGTTCACAAAGTCAGTTCACGAAATGAGACAGTGTCTCTTGTAGGTGTTATCGGGCATGCTCCGGTGCAGTCCTGAGCTCAGTGGCAACTTGTTTTCCTCTATGGCTCTTAGCAGCTCTAACCTGCAGCCTGCTGATGTCTATTTTGGGTACTTGGTTGCTTCACACAGGTCAGGTGGCACGGGCTTTTCAAGTGGTACAGTGCCCCACCCCCTCACTTCAGCACACAGGCTTTGGCCTGCCGCCAAGCCCCCTCAACAGCTGTGGTAGATAAAATAAAGTATACAGGCAGACAGTTCACAAAGTCAGTTCACAAAATACAGACAGTGTCCATTGTGGGTGTTATCGAGACTGCTCCAGTGCAGTCCTGAGCGCAATGGCAACTCATTTCCCTCTGTGGCTCTTGGCAGCTCTCACCTGCAGCCTGCTGATGTCTATTTTGGGTGCTTGGTTGCCTCACACAAGTCGGGCGGCACCGACTTTTCAAGTGGCATGGTGCCCTGTCCCCTTGTTTCAGTACACAGCCTTTGGCCTGTCACTGAACCCCCTCAACAGCTGTGGGAGATGAAATAAGTATACAGGCAGACAGTTCACAAAGTTAGTTCAAGAAATACGATGTCTCTTGTGGGTGTTACCGAGTATGCTCTGGTGCAGTTCTAAGTTCAATAGGAACCCGTTTCACTCTGTGGCTCTTAGCAGCTCTCACCTGCAGCCTGCTGATGTCTATTTTGGGTGCTTGGGTGCTTGGTGAGGGAAGGAGCATCAGTTAGTATATAGATACAGTGCCCTCGAAGTGCCAGTGCTTTTGGGAGTCAGAAATTGGGTGCCACAAGCTGGTAGGGAACATTTATGCTGCAGGTGCCTTCGCTGGAAGGTGCCCACAGAGTGAGGGGCCGGTTAGGACACCAAGGCACGACTGCCAACTACAGGCTTTGTCAGCACAGTGCTGGACTGTCAGGGTTACTACTGAATGCTCAGCAGGGGCAGGAACATGCCATGCTCATTGAGTGGCTGGCTGAAAGACTCAGGATGGGGCACTGGAGACCTCTGAGGTATGGTCTCACCTGGAAGTATCAGTGCCAGACAATCTTGGAGCTCTAAGAGTGGCCCAACATCCTGGACACCTCTTTTAGGTAAGGATGTCAGTAAAACATCAGAGGAGACTCTGGAGGCTGCAAGAGAGGGACCTTGGGCACCTGAAATATGTCCTATGCCATTGAGACCTGTGTGTGAGGGTTTGGGATTTGCAAATAGTTTTGGAGTTTAGATGGACCACCAGATGAGTGTGGGACCCCAGGGGGTGTTCCCTCAGAGAACATTTCACAATAGTTTTTGGCCTGTGGTGGGTTCTTCCAATGTCATCTGGACCATTCTGGTAGAAGGGCAACCTCAAAGATCTGCATGCAGAGACCATCAGGCACCTAAGAAACAAGTAAAGCAGGTACAGTATAGAGACAGCAGGAACCAGGCTGGAGAGTCATCTCTATTAAGTGTAAGGAGAGTGAGAATCCTCAGATTATGTTAGAGATGCCCATGGCCTAGCATCGGAAAGCTACCTTGGTGAGGTGGGTCATAAGGTGTGCCTTGTTACACACCAAAAAGCCTGTTTTTGCTGGCCACCAAAGTGAAGCTGTGAGTTCACCCTAAAGTACTGGATGCATTGTCAGCATTGCTGTGTTCTGCAGAAATCAATGGGCTATGTGTGCAGGTAGTGCCAATAGGAAGGAAAAAAGAAGCCAAGATTTGGCACTTAGGGCAGTAGGGAGCCCCCATGCACCATATTGCCTGTAAAGTACAGGAAGGCCACCTAGAATGGCCTTAAATAACAGATGAAAAGGGCTAGAGAGTGTTAGAGAATATGCTGTGAAGGAGAATTGCTGGGAGCAAGGAAAGGATGGAATGCACCACTGCAGGCAGCTGCTATATGGCTAGCTATGAAAAACAAATCACCATAATGAGCTGTTTATGAAATAATGAGGCCTACAGGACATCACATATATAATGATTAGCTACAGGGCACATAGGATGGACTACAAGTCTTTTTCTGCCATCACATATTTATGTATTTATGAAGTAGTGCATTTGGGCCTGTGATTCCTTACTGTTCAAATGAACTTTGGCATATAGTCTGCCAACGAAATCAGGTGCTTGAAGTCCAATGGTTCTGTGTGTTTTGTTCTGTAAGGTGCCTCTGTCCACTAAGTCCAGTAGATAGTCAAGCAACCTAGAACTGTTGAGTGAAAGAGGTTCCTAGTGAGCAGTTCCACCATATACCCCCAGACACTGGAGTTTCTTGGGCCATGCCCACTTCCATTCAGGACAGTGATGCAGATCAGTCACCATGCCACCTATAGGAGGGTTGCATGTTATTACACTGTGTTGGAACTGGGTGGGTTGTACCAGTGGGGTGATAGTGGGTTGGTACTCTTTCCCAGAAGGAAGTACAAACTTGTGATCTAGCCCACGCAGTCTTTCCCTGGGTGGAGTCACTGGGCAACTGCTTTTCAGCCTTAACATCTTTGGGTAATGAATTCTCCCAGGTGTTAATGACCTAGGCCCCTCAACCTTATCTGAACTCATCAGGCAGGGGTAAAGTATTGTCATCTATGGTGACCCAGCACATATTTTTGAGGCACTACTGGGATCTCCTGTTTAGCAGCTGGACATCCTTGAGGACTCCAGTGCAAGTAGGAACAGTTTGGAACCCCTCTGAAATGTGTTTTATTGAAGGCCGGAATGGCATGCCTGGAGGTAAACAGTTGGCATTGTGCAACTAGGATGGATGCCAAGATTATGCTGGCAGCTGCTGAGAAAATGACTCATAAGTAGACACCAGTGTACATGTCTGAAATGGATGGGCTGTGAATTGCAGGAGCAATTGATAGAGCTTACAGACCCATCACTGCACCTCTCAGTTGGTGAGGGGACCTACCAGATAAGGATTGCATAGGTGAAGAGGCTTGGTGATGTCCGATGTGGTGACCCTACTGGGAGAGGCTAGGGTTGAGTACTCTGTACTGACCACTGCATCATGAAACAAGATGATGGAAGAGGATCTTCTGCTTTAGGTGTAGGGTAGAAGGGCATCTGGTGAAAATGTGCCAATCCCCAAAGGATGTGAGAAAGGTTAGTGAGCAGCTTCAGAAGGGAACTATGCATCTGAGAGTCTACAAGAGGCTCTTTGAGTAGTTTCACAGGGGAACTGTGAATCTAAGTGTAACCCCTAAGTGGCACTATCCCTAGAGTTACAACCCCTGCCTGTATTTCTAGTGACAAGTTGAGGGGCCTGGATTTGATATTAAGGTGCCTCCACCCAGAGTAGCAATAGTGGGAGTATCTGCCTAACCTGGTATAGCCCTCTGGGAAGCTATAACCACCCACAAACCCACCTAGTGACTTTGTACTGTTAGTAGCAGTTAGTACACATCAGTAAACCATAATAATATGCACACACCCTTTACAGTTACCACCAGGATCTGGCCTTCAACAAATTCCCTGTAACTCCCTGTAAAGGCAAAAATTAGCAAAGCAGGTACACACTTGTAATACAGTAACCCAACTAATAATAATATGTTCATAAGCCAGGTTAAATGTGAAACAACAATCAGAATTATTCAGGGGGTCATGAACAAGGAGGGGGCGTGAATTTCGTTGAATGATTACTATTCTGATTAGATGTCAGGTTACTTTGCATGCACTTTAGTCCCCAATAATTAGTCTTACAACACTGGGTACCCAGGATGTTATACTGGCTAGCCAGAGGCGTTGCCCGGGGGTGGCTGGCATTGCAGCTGTTTTTTTTTTTATTTATTTCTTTTGTTAACCGGGTTAAAAAAAGATAACTTTTACATTCACTTAATACAGGAATACAAATACATGACATATAAGACAAACAACATAATACAAATTATTTAAAATAGCAGTGACATTGCAAGCTACTCAATAAATGATGCTTCAATTTCTTTTTGAATAAATTATGATTACTCATAGTTCTCAATTCAATTGGAAGATCATTCCAGTATTTTGGTGCTTGGATAGAAAAAGCTTGAGCACCCATGTTAGTTTTAGTGACTTTCAAATTTAAACAAGAAAGAAAATTTGATCTCAAGTTTCTCGGAGCTTCCCTTGCAGATATCAGAGAATACAAGGGAGAGAGACTTTTTTCTCTCAATACATTAACCATTTTACAACAAAGAGAGTAAATGGAACTCAAGTTAGGTGGTAGAAATCCTGAAACTTGATATAAAGTACAATGATGTGTACTATAAGGCAATCTATAAACAAATCTACAAATACTATGAAAAGTCATTGTTAAGTTATTTACCACATGTTTAGATAAACAAGTAAACAAAATTAATTATAATTCAGTTGAGAAAGTAGTATACATTGGGCTATATGTTTCCTAGCTTGTAAAGTTAACACATTCTGTAGTCTGAATAAAACCCCTAATTTTTGATTTACTGATTTTGTTAAAGTCAATATATGATTTGAAAATGTTAAATTTGAGTCCAAATTCATTCCCAAATATCTAAAACATTGCACCTGCTCCAAATTAGTTCCATTTTTACCAAAAATATTCAGTTTCCCTAATTTAACCAACTTTTGTTTAGAGGCAAATATCATACTCTTGGTTTTTGAAATATTCAATGATAATTTTAAGTCCAACAAACAATTTTCTAGACTCTGAAAATCTACAGTCAAATATTGTGCAATTTTATCTAATGAATTAGAGCTATTATATAATATTATATCATCAGCATATAAGATTGTCTTAGCCTTAAGAATTTTACTTGGTATAATATCCACAAATATGGAAAACAATAGGGGTCCCAAGATTAACCCTTGAGGTACACCCTTTTCTAAAATTCTACTCTTTGACACTGAACCCTCATAAAGAACTTGTAGTTCCCTACCTGATAAATAACTCTCCACCCATTCTAATGACAATCTGGATAATCCCTTGGCAGCTAGGCTCCTGAGCAGCAGGCGATGGTCAACAATGTCAAATGCCTTGGACAGGTCCACAAAAACAGCACCAGTTGTTGGGGACCTTGATAGAAAGAAAAAGGCGGTTAACATGCACAACAGAGCTTTAATTATTTGTAATCCTGGCTGGTTGGCCCAGTTTCTTGTAACCCTGAAAATTACTGAAGCAATTAGATGGTACCACAAATAATTAAATGATTTGTTGCAGGAAGCTATCCTGGATTTACTCATGCTACCAGTTGGCTGTGATGAGTCGGGTGATAGGGAGACCTCATGTAGATCACCGATGAGTATGGGGAAGCAGGGCCGACATGACACACCTCCACTTGACGGCTTTTCCCTCCAGGTGGCTGCAACCTGCAAGTTGTCTCTGCACAGGGGCTGGATCCCTGAAGCCGGTCTCTCGCCGAGGGTAGTCTCCGGTGCAATACAGTCAGTCTGGGCCAGGTTGGCAATGGCCCAGGCATGATGAACACTTTGGCAAAGTTCAGTTTGTTTTGCTAGTGAAGCCTCCAGCTGGCAGAACAATCTGGTCATGGGTAAACAGGTCTCGACTCATGATAAACATTCAGCACATTTAACAAGAACAGCATTAACAGTCCTTCACACAGTTTGATTCTGTACCAGTTGGTATTGCAGTTGATTCACTGAGCAAACCTCTCGAACACTAAATCAGTCTCAAACAACCTCTGGGCTGAATGCTTCACAGGAGCTTCCTCTCAGACCAAATCTCAGGCTGTACTTTCAAATATCTTGGAGCTTTCTGCCACAAGTAAAAGTTCCTTCATGGATTATTTCGATTACTGCAGTCAGGCAGTCCAATGCAGGAAAACAGTAGCAGGGAGGCAAGTCAGGCCTCCCCTGCCAATTTCCTTCAGCTCCTTACAGGAAGCAGCTGCCTGAAAGCTCGAACTGCTCACTCTTCAAACTCCAACTCTAACTGTTCCACTGTCTCTAACAGTCCTAGGGATTTCCCTTGGTTTTTCAGAGTTCTGGTTGTCTTGGGGAGCTGTCAGTCACAGTTTGGGTGCCCCCTTCAGTTCAGTTTAGATGCCAACCTAAAAACCACAAAAAATACAATTTTCCTTCCCATAAGGCCCTTGAGCTAAGGACCCTTAAAGGCCCCCCGAGTCCCATTGGTCCAAATTCTGTAAGTCCCGGACCTAACATGATGGCTCCCATTCAGACAGGCAAAACTGCAAGAAAGCGGGTTAGAACAAACACTCCTATTCAAATATAATAGTTAGCAGTAAATAATTACAGTAACAGTTCAAGCTCCCTCTGCCTATTATCGACAGCAAAGTGGAGCAGATTAAAACAGTGTCTGGCTGGTCACGAGCGTTGATGTACTCAGATCCAGCCCAGACCATTTACTATACACATACAGGCTAGAGTTTTTTTTTTATCATTATTTGTCACCTCCTCCGCGGACCTGACAGGGACTATGACCCCTGTCTTGGAGGGGTAAGTCCTCCAGCCCATCAGGGCCATCATGGGTCCTGCGGGGTCCCAGTATTTTCCTCCATTTTTTCTCCCCTGCCCCAGCACCCTTGTAGTGGGTGCAGCAGTCATCTCTACCTCCACAGAGGTGGCCAAGCACACCTGGGCATGGGTCGAACCCCTCTTGTGCTGATGCGTGCAGCACACAAACCCCCCCCCCCGTGGAAGGAGAGCAATCCTCCAGATGCTCAATCCTTACCTCCCCAGCCAACCCCCGAACGACTCAAGGCTGTTCCCAAACCTGGGTCACTGGCATGGCATGAGGTCTGGCATCCAGCGCCTCAATCCTCAGTGCTACTGGGCCAGGCAGGCTAGAGTCTTAAAGGGACAGGTGCAGAGGCACAGCATGGCACTCTCACGTAAATGAATAGAAGCAAACCAGTACCCTTGGATTCACTACCTGTAAAGGACATCAGCATGGCAGTGGGCATAGTTAGAGCCCAGAAAGACATTAAGGTAAACCCCATATTGGTAGGGGGGGTTACATAAGGATCTTTAAGTGGGGCATGAATGAAGGACCGCCCATGAATCAATGACGCTGAGTGCTCTAGAAGTTCTAGTGTTTTGTTGACAGTAACTTTGGCCCAAGTGCCAAAGACATCTGTCTTGTCTTGGATGCAAAGGATGCCAGAGAAACAGAGAGATGTGTGGAGTACTGCACATGAAGATAGAGGAATCAGTGCTGGAGCAACTTGTGCTTGATTACCCTCCTTGTCATAGAATCTGTCATGGCTAAGAGACTAGCAACAGACCCCATTCATGAAGTAATAAATGAGGTATTGGAGTCAGAGAGATACAGCTCTGTGGTAGGTTACCCCAATTTGCTTACAAACTTTGAAGAACTCTGGGGAGACACTGGTCTTAAACCAGTTATGCATTCAGATACAGGGCTAGTAACCAAAGAGGATACCATCACAGAAGAAGATGGAGATGGTCAAATTTCAAATCTTGGAGCTGTAACATCTTGGCTATGGGATCTAAATGCTTTGTGTTTGGGAGTGGGGGTAGACCAGAGGAATAGAAGAGGGGAGTGGTTGCTTAAGGAATCTGGGAGGACTTGAATATCTTGAATCTTTTGGGGGTGGTTTGAGACAATGATGTCTAGGAGGGTGCTTGTCCCTGAATTTTGGTTATGTCTGGTGGGTTGTGAGATAAGTTGGGTCAGGTCCAATGCAGTGAATGTGTCTCTTATCGGTGAGGCAGTGGGACTGAGCCAGTTTACACTGAGGTCTCCTACTAGGACTTGTTGAGCCTTATGGGGGAGGGAGGAGAGATATTCGGTGAGAGATGAGATTACAGGGGTCTGGTTCCTTGGGGGGATATAGGAGACTGTGAGATAGAGGGGGCTCTTGGATGGGTCTGGGGTGAGTTTGAGGGTAAGGGCCTGGGCACCATCTACAAGCAGGGAGGGCGTGGCCTACGATAGTGTCACGAGCATAGAATGCACAACCGCCTCCACGTTTATCTACTCGATCTACTCGATCCTCGCAATATAGGGTGTAGCCTGGGAGGGAGACAAAGGAGTCTGGGGTGGACTTAGTTAGCCAGGTTTCTACTAGGGCTAAGATGTCTGGTTGGTGTGATATAACTCAGCACTGAATGGCAGCAAATTTTTTAAGTAGGCTGCATATGTTCATGGAGGCAATGCGGAGTCTGTTGGACTTAGTTGGTGGATTGGTGGGGGCAGGACCTGGGTTTGGGTGGATATTACCGGAGAGGAGTAATAGTATGACTAAGGCTGTAGTCCTGGGGTGGCAGTTTGTAAGTTTCCTGTGGGTATGTTGAGGGGCCGGGCAGGCAGTGGGTGAAGAGTGAATGGGCAGGGTTTGGAGGACCTGGAAGATACAGAGGTGGTGGAGCCCAGGGGAGCCAGGGTTGGAGGTGGGGTTGGGGGGTCAACAAGGGGGTAGATGCAGGGGTCCATATCACAGCATTGCTGCCTATACTTTCTCCTCCATAAAGAATACAGGCACCATATGATGAACTACAAGCAGAAATGGGAATATTTTTTCACCTTGCTAATTATACCCTTTTTTTAATTTTTCACTGATTTAAATGAAATCAATTCTAGCTTAAAAATATATTGTTACCTATTCTTAATGGACCCATTTCATAATCACAATAAGGCAGCACTCCAGGGTGTGTGTTGTGCTGAGATAATGACACCCCCAAGGCATGTTGCTATTCCAGCACAACGCATACACTGTCATACCTTATTATGAATTAAACCACAATTTCATTTTTTGATTTACTTTCAGTCTGTTTAACTCTGTTGCCTTGCTGAGAAACACACAGGATGTAGGCACAACACTTCAGGCTTAACTTTGCTTGCAGAACACCAAACATTTATTTACATAGACATAGTGCACACACTATATGAAGATGAAGGTTTACATAGCTGGATCCTTGACCGAAACCCCATCAAGGGACCTGCCATAATCAGTACTGTGGAAGTTACAGTATATACAGTTCCTGAGCTAGCCAGCTATGTGTACAATTTTGCAGCAGTTTCAACATATTTACAGGCAGTACAGAATCACAGATCTCCTCACAGCCACAAGGGGACCACATTTTAGGGTATATCCATCCTCTTAAAGGCATAGCATTTACACAGGGAATCTTAAGCGAAGGTAGAATGGGTTTGGTATACCCTCCTACATAGGTCATGGTGCCCAGAAAGGGACACACAAAGCACTGACGCAGAAACACTGGCAGCTGCACTTCAGCCCTTTCTCTTGGGTTCAGTCACACAGCACCATGCAGTCACAGCTATGAGACTTACCTGCCTCACTGCATCCTATCCCTTTGATCTCAGGTCTAGATGTCACGACACCACCTCCTGCACTGATCTTCCACAGAACTTCAGGTCCACACTGTTTTGAACTCACTTCCTCCATCAGGAACAGTGATATTTCTTCTTGCTGATGGAAATGGGACTAAAATGCGGATACCTTCAGGAGGCTTCTTTGAGGGTGAGCCACCAACAGATCCCCACATTCCCTGATCCCAGACCCTGGATGGGATTTGAGCCTCTGGAGACTCACGCTGGAGGGTGACCATGTCACTTGGAACCCAGGATTCTGCCACCACCTTGAGCTCTCAAGCCCCCCCACCCCGAGTCAGTTAGTACTGGAGAAAATGCCCCCTCAGGTACCTGAGCCCTGAGGGCTTAGATACTGGAACTTTTGGAACAGAACTCTGGAACTTTTTTTTTGGCAGGGCTAGGATCCCCTTTTCTAAGCCCCGGGCAGGTGGGAAGGAATAACCGGAAAAATTTTGAGCCAATGGGCAAAGGCTGTGCAAAAGACAGGGTGACACCTTGTTGCTAAGGTAGTAAAGTTGCAAATAGCAAACAGCATTTTGTAGTTTTAAGACAGGCTAAAGCATTAACACTTTAGTGCAATCAAAATGATTTCAGACATATATAAGCTAGCTAGTATCCCTATGGCAATAGCTGGGTTGCATAAAGAATAATATACAATTAAGATGCCCCAATTCTCTTATATTCCTCCAAATTTTCCCTGGTCCTCAGCTCTATTGACATCAACCATCAGGCAAGTACAGGGATGTTAAGAGAGCAATAACATGCCAGGTTGCGCAGTAAAGCTTTACATGGTGCATGATCTGGTTGGGATGGGAGCATCTTAGACCCTCAGTCACCCATAATATTCTGTTATTACAGCATAATGGCAAAACCAGACTGTGTTCTTGCACTTCTGCAGACAAAGTTCAAAGTGATTATGAATGAGATTAAGAAAACCTCAGGAAGGTTAAGTACCAATGTCTTAAGTTCCCAGATAATAGGGCGCACCAAGTGTGTATGTGTTTTTTTGGGGGGGGGGTCTTGTTGTATGGCATTTCTCTGAGGATGGGGGGAATAAACAGAATATAAGCACTGAAGCACCACTGTGCTGATCTAAATGCACTGTGCTATGAAACAGGAGCCCCAACTCTGGGAGCACCCTCAAGTCTCTTTATGGAGTATGGCTAGTATGCATTACTCTTGATTACCCCTGCAGCCAGGTTACTAGCAGGACTTGAGGTCTTGGCAAGGCAAGTTTATTTATCAAGGCCCTTTTCTGAATGCTCAGGGTACATTACAGAATATAGTAATGCATACTGCAATTGAAAAAAAAAATAATAAAGCTTGAAGATAAAAATCACTTAAGACTTTATAAAAAGATTGTAGGGCAGATTTAAATAAATAGGACTTCAATGACTTTTAGAAGGCCTCCACTGACAGTATACTATGCACATGGATTGGAAGAGAATTCCACAATAGTGAGGCTGCCACCCCAAACGCTTTGTCCCTCTTGGGAAGGATAGAATACCAGAGGTATGGTGGGAGACAGTCACAATCCATACTCCTTGGGGGGCAGAGGTTGATGCCATGGTGTTGACTAGGAGCAATCAAGCTGTGGGAGAGGAGAAGTATGGGGACAATACAAGAGAAATGTATGCATTTTAAACCTCAGTATGCCAACTCCAACAAGCATTTGTCAATGCCGAATGTTGGCTTGCTGCCATTGGGAATGCAGGAGTTAGAGAGATGCAGCATAGGAATGGCAGTCAAGTAGTGAACTGATGCCAACCCACCCCCACCCTGCAGAGAGTGACAGGCATTAGGGTGTCCCTTTGGGTGTTTGGTAGTGCAGGGGAAACATGCCGGGCAGGATGTGAAAAATGACAGCTGCACAGTTAATAAGGAGGTGTAAAAAAATGCCAGTGTTGAAAATGTGGCATACAAATATACGAAATGTGCAGAGTTACAAGGGTGCGTGGGGAATATGCAAAGCAAGCTTGCAACACTGCCATTTTATAGGTGTTCGGTACCAAATTTTCAACATAGGCATTTTAGCACCTCTGCTCATGTACAGTGTCACTGTCATTTCCTCAAACTGTCCCAAGAAGTGATTTTGCACAGCGTACACGCTATTCTGCGCCAGAAGTGTGAAAACACATTTTGGGCAAGGTTTGTGAAATGATGACTGTACTGTTCATCAAGAGGTGTGGAAAAGTGGCAATGGTGAAAATCCAGAATGAAAATATCACGAATGCACAACAGTACGAGTGTGCGTGCAATCTGCCAACGCACGCTCGCAACACAGTCATTTTATGGAGTATCAGCATCAAATTTTCAACATAGGCATTTTAGGACCTCTACTCATGAACTGTGTCACTGTCATTTTCATAATCTGGTCCAAACACTGATTTCCCACAGCGACTGCGCCATCGTGCGCCGGAAGTGCGAAACACATTTCGTCAGGATGTGGGAAATGACAGCTATACTGTTCACAAGGAGGTACAAAATGCCAATGCTGAAAATCCGCATTAAAATATTGGGAATGCGCTGTTACGAGCCTGGCGAGCAACCGCGCAACGATGCTTGTAAACAGGCATTTGTTGGATTTTTCCACAAAGTTTGGAACATAGGCTTTTTGAGACCACCTCATGACACTGGCACTGTCATTTCGTTAATGGTGTCCCAAAAGGTGATTTCGCGCAGTGACTGCGAAATCACCTTTCGAGGCCGATTAACGCCATGACAGTGATAGAATTCATGAGGAGGGCCCCAAACCCCATGTTGAAAATTTGGTGCCAAAATTCCAAGAAATGCCTGAGATATGCAGCAAAGTTGAAAACCCTTATTCACTCCATTATACAGCTTACCGCATTTCCTCAGTTGCGCGTTGGCTTTGAAGAGTGCAGACGTTGTTCCCGTCCCTCGGAAGATCGCCGTGCTGACTCCAGAGGTAAGTATGGGGGGTGAGGGGAGGCAGGGTGCGCAGTGGGTGGGTGCGGATGAGGGAGGGGGCATCGAGACTGCGAGGGACGGTCGCTTTTACAGGAAAAAAAAGAAAACCATTGTGGGACAGTTTTCCTGTTGCAGGGCATTTGGCACAATGGGGTGGGCTCCCAGCGTGCCACCTACCTGTTTTTTTTGGGGTGTCAGTAGCCGATGGGGATTGGGCACCCTCGTCGACACACAACACTGGGCGGGAGTCATGCCGACGGGGTTGTGCACCCCGTCAGCAAACAAAGAAAGCTGGGGCGCGAGCCGAAAGGGATTGGGCAATCTCCTCGAATTCAACAATTGGGGTGATGCCGATGGGGAGGGCTCTCCTGTTACGTATAAAGACGGGGCCTACGAGTGAGGGGGGATTGGGCACCCTCGCAATTTAACATTTGGGGAGAGGGTATGCCAACGGGAGTGGCTCCCCATCGACACACTAACACAGTGGGGGGTTACCGACAGGGGATTGGGCACCTCCGATGTCGGCAGGCCTGAACCACTCACCGACCATGCTCATAATGGCAGCGGAGCATGGCAGGCAAAGGACCGCTGAGTATGACGAGCTTTGCTCGGATTGCAGTGGACCTGGCTTAGATGCTCTCTCCCCATTACTATACATGGTGTGTGGCCTGGCATGCAGACTTGGGAATGAGGGACGACCTCACGGATGCGTTCTGCATCTTCCAACAGCCACTTCCAACCAGAGACTATCAGAAGATGCTGCTGGTGCAAGCACGCAAGCCAACATAATAAGATGCAATTTGAATTAACTATAATATTACTTAATGGTTCATTCATTAATTTATCAATATGATGGGATATAGATACCTGGGAGTAGTATTTGATCATAATTTTAGGTTCTTTTTTCATATGAAATTAATAATTGCCAAAACTAATAAAAAAAACAACTTTGAGAGATGAGAAGAGTAGCCTTTTGTATTCCTTTGATGGCCTGGCAAAAAAATAGTTCAACAAGTACTAGTTCCAATTGTTGATTATGGTAGTATGGTATTTCATCAAGCTGGTATACTCAATTTAGCAAAATGAGATAAATTATTATACAACACAATTACAAGGCTTGTTCTTCAATGCAGTTTAGCCTGCAAAATTAGATAAATTATTATACAACAAAATTGCAAGGCTTGATCTTCAATGCAGTTTAGCCTGCAAAATTAGATAAATTATTATACAACAAAATTGCAAGACCTGTTCTGTAATGCAGTTTAGCCTGTAAAATTAGATAAATTATTATACAACAAAATTGCAAGGCCTGTTCTTCACTGCAGTTTAGCCATGCACCACTGACAACTTTATTAGCTTTTAAACTGGAAATAGTTGGCAATAAGACAGGGATCAGAGCTGGCTGGCTTTGGTTTATAAAATTGTACAGCCTGAACCTCTACACTACTAGCATTTCTATTTACTTGGGCTGACTTAAGATATAATTTTCATCCTCATGACAGGGTATTGGTCTGTTGATATCTCACGATTGGTGAAGCCGCTAGTGGGATAACAATAAACCATCACCCTCAAATCAAAATAAGAATGATATCTTAAGTCAGTTCAGGTTATATCTGATTTATACAACAGGGGCCAGATTTTCAAAAGTAACAAAAAAATAAAACCTGCACACATGCAAAAAAAGTTTCTCACTGGAGGGTTTCCTTGTGTAACCTCCATTTTTTCCACATGGGCTCAGTTTTCAAAATGGTTGCCTTTTTGCAACCTTTTCTACAATTTATGGCAGCTTGCATGTTTTTTTTTTCTACAGCTGTAGAAAAATGCTACACCTGGTATTACACATCTGTGTACAGTTTTTTTCTAAGTACACATCACAAATTGTATTCTCTTTTGTAGTCAGTATTCTAATCTTGAGCATTTGAGCTAGAGTAAGCCTCCAAGTAGTGTCTGTATCTGTTTAACAAACTTCTGTTATTTAGGGTATAGATATGAATGTACAACTTGTTTAGAGATTAGATGACACATCTGGACTAGTAACAATCTTATTTTTTTGTTTGTTTGTTTGCAGCAGGTTCAGAGTGAGGGGCGAGCAGTTGGACAGAGTATGCACAAAACTGAAATTTCTGACTACACTCCTGGGAGCAGATACACAGTAGCTGCTCAGCTGGAGAATACATATGGTTATGTGGCCCCTAAAGAATACAGTTCAAGGGTGACAGAAACCCAACTTTCATTTCAGCACTTAGTTAAACAGTATTTGTGGAATGAGAGAGAATGCAAAATCCACTGGAATAGATTCAATTTAGATTTACTGAGCAACCTCTACCCAAAATGGGGCTGTTAGTAGTGTACATTTTTCACTGTGGCAGGACTTGGCTCTGGAAATAGTATGTTCACTGGTTGGGGTATAAAGATCCTTGGTAGGGAACAGCATGGTAGCTCTTTTCAGTTAACATTGACATCCATCTGGAAGACAGGCTGCAATCTAAAGCCCGGAGGTGCTGCCTGTGACTGGCCTGGGGGAGCTGCTAGAGTCCGTGTGGCACTATGGCTTGTTTCACGGACCATGTCCTAAGGACAGCAGATAAGGTAAGCTCATTGGGGCAATATTTGGCTTTTGACCTAGTAGACCATGATATCCTCCAATGCAAATTCATTTCTTATGGCTTTTCTAAGGGCACCACAGATTAGTTTAGTAATTATCTCTCTAAAATATCCCAAAGGGTGTGTACTTGGTGGGGGGGGGGCATATCCAGACCTCTTGAAGTGCTTAGTGGAGTTCCTGAAGGGTCCACACTAGGACCCATCCTTTTCTCCCTGTTTGTTAACCATTTACTTGGAGAAAATTCAGACTGCCATAAAATTATGTACATGGATGATCTTATCATTTTCAGGAGTGACAAAAGCCCACTTAACTTATTTCTCTCCCTCTCCAAGATTTCGAATCCATACATGACTGGTTTTCGCATCAAACAGACTACTTGTCAATGCTAAAAAAACAAGACCATGCTATTTGGATCAAAACCTATGCTCGCTAAATGCTTCTCTGGCCAATTAAACTCCATCTGCATCCTGGCCCTGGACGGATCCTACCTTGAGTAAGTTACCACCTTCAATACTTGGGAGTCACCCATGAGTCCTCCCTCACTTTTGAAGACCATATTGGGCTAGTGGTGAAATACGTTAACGAAAAACTGGTGCCTGTTACCACCTGAGGCATCTCATGACCCCTGACATGTGTCTGGCCATTGGGTAGGGCACGCTCCTACCCCTCCTGGATTACTGCTCTCCCATTATCTCTCACATCTAAATACTGCCTTTAATGACATATGCAGATTTGTCATGCTAGCCCCATATAACACCCGCCACTGCTCCCTTTATTCGATGCTCAATAGGCTCTCTCCCCAGGCCCGTCGAGACTTCCTTATAGGGACTCTTATTTATAAATCCCTCTGTGACAGTGTCTATTCCCTCTTAATCAGATTTCTCAATATCAAATATGGCACAAGGGCACTGAGGTCCTCCTCTTAATGCCTGCTTGAATATCCTTGGACTACTACTGACATGTAACAAAGAGCTTTCTCCATAGCTGCCCCCCAAGCTCTGGACCAGCCTACCAACCTTGCTTCACTCATTAGGCACCCCTCATGTATTCAAAGTACAATTTAAAAATGCCCTTCCATCTGTCTTGGCCTGCAAGTGCACCTCCTGATGTTAGCTAGGGTGGATTTTTGTTGGCCTCTCACCCCCACTAGACTAATGAGTGTCATTTCTATTGCCACTCATTGGTTTTAATCCTAAGCTGTTGGCTGAGTTGTACCTCTGTTTTCACTCACTTACATTTTTTTTCACTGACTATGAGGATAGGTTGACTGAGCTCAACATGTACTCCCTGGAGCAGAGGAGGGAGAGGGGGGACATGGTTGAGACATTCAGGTATATCAAGGGTATAAATAGGGTAGGGGTACAGGAGCTCCTTCAGGAGAAGAAAAGTATCAGAACTAGAAGACACTATATGAGGCTCAAGGGTGGGCAATTCAGGAGCAATGTTAGGAAGTTCTTCACTGAGAGGGTGGTCGACTCATGGAATTGCCTGCCCTTGGAAGTGGTGGAAGCCAAAACGGTAAATGGATTCAAAAACGCCTGGGACAGGCACAAAGGGATTATTTCACAGAAAGGATGGGGGGGGGGTAGTTACCCATATTGAGCAGACTAGATGGATCTTGCGGTCCCCTTCTGCCATCAATTTCTATGTTTCTATGTTTTGATTACATGTGTGTTTCTATCAAATGATATCTTACCTGTGTATTGTATTGCTGACCCTTGTGCATTGTACTGTTTCATGCACTATATGTTGTAGTGCTCAAGAATTTTTCTCATTCCTTGTATTATATGTGCCATCTATATGGCCTGGGCCATACCTGAGAATGGTCCCTGGGACAAGTGTATCTACTCGGTTACCAAATCAATCAAGCAATAAAATGGGCCTAAGCCTGGGGGTGCCACAGTTTTCCCATCAGTCCAGTCCTCAGTTTGACCCATCTGAGAGAAAGAGTGAGAGAACACAAGAGGTATGGTGGTTGGCCTGTAGTTGAGGTTCTCTCTGAAGGGGTTTGTCTATATGGCGTCATCATGGGTCCTGATCCTGATCCCATGACACCAGAGATCAGAGGTTCCCAACAGATTTGACACTTGGAAGTTTTTAAGACACCCACTCTCCCCTAGCCCAGGAGCCCACCCATGGATTTCGATGAGCATGCGGAGATTGCTATTTGAGACTATGAGCTGTTGTCCATCAGCGCTACATATTTGCCCAATAAATGCTTGCCTATCTAATGAGCTGTAGGGATTAGACCTCATTCGGGATACAGACACTCAGGAAGTGAGTATCTACATGAACCATGAGTGTGAGGCGGTATCTGGTGCTAGAAGTGCCCACATAACTGGTCCTCTGCGAGAAGATGGGTTCACAAAGCTAAGTGCCTGTGAGGGTATGCAGGGCTATAAGAAATTTACCAGCCTTGTGATACGAATTGTGCCCTGAACCTCCAAAAACATCAGAGGTTTTATGTTTCTCTTGTCACCTGTTTGACGATGGAAAAGCTACTACAACAAAACTGAGACTAGCGGTACAGAGATTTTCCACACAGGTGTATTTCTTTGAGTCCCACCACAAATGTCTGTCATCTACCCCTGAAGCTGCAGTATGTAGCCCTTGACAGGAGTGGTGATCTTCAAGACCAAGGGTAGGCAAATAGTTAGGGAATGAGGGTGCTATTAGCAATGAGTTGACTATTTTTCCAACTGATCTGTAATTACATCTAATGGCATGTACACGAGATCTGCAGATAAACTTGTTCCCATTTTATTGCAACTTAAAGACTGTTGTGCTCTGTTTGTACTTACAAAATGTGAGG
Organism: Neoceratodus forsteri; assembly: GCA_016271365.2. Classification (NCBI taxonomy): domain Eukaryota; kingdom Metazoa; phylum Chordata; order Ceratodontiformes; family Ceratodontidae; genus Neoceratodus; species Neoceratodus forsteri. The sequence goes on along the minus strand of CM028131.1, from coordinate 1,084,669,424 downwards.
AACACAGATGTCATGGCATGGAGGGATTGAATCAGAGAGAAGGGTAATTTGCACAATTGTGTGAATGAAGGCTGAAAGCCAGTGAAGTGCTCTGCTAATGAGCCAGTGCAGCCTGATCATTTGTACCAGAGGTCTCCTCACCTGTGAGGGGATAAGGTACCAGATGTGCATTTCCCAAGGGACATGATCGCTAGGCATGTAAAACAAAGCAGCATTTACAGGCTTAAAGGGGAACAGTCAGCACAGAGTAGCACAGACTCAAGTGTGGGGTTGCCCCAATGTGCACCTTGTGGGCAAAAACATTTTGGTTTACTTACTGTTTACTGTAATATAATAGATTATATCAGATTAATTTTGCTTAGTTTTAGGCTGACATCTTCTTTTACTACAAGTCCCAGAATCCCCTGCAGCTGGCATCAGATAAATAGGCAGCAGCTTGAGATTCAATAGCCTGCATTACATGTTAGAGCTTTTAAAATCTTCGATCACATTTTCCAGGACTGCTTTTCTCCAGGGGCTAAATATGATCCTCTGTGCCTGTACATAGCCCATGGAGGACAGCGGGACCAGCAAACAAAAGATCAGAGCTTATATAAACTCGAACATGACATGCGCTGCAGGCTATTGAATCTCCCACTGCTGCCTATAGCCCTGGTGTACCTTGTTAGCTGCAGGGGAATTCTGGGATTTGTAGTAACAGATGTCAGCCTACAACTAAGCAAAATTAGTCTGATACAATCTACTATACTACAGTAAACAGTAAGTAAACCAAAATGTTTTTGCTCACAAAGTGCATATATGGACCAGCCCCACCATAGAGTGTTGAGGCCCTTGATGGTCACTGTTCCCCTTTAACAGCATCCTGTGGACAGTCAAGGATAATTGCAGGCATTGTTAGAACCTGTTTCTTTAGAGTGGCAATGTTAAGCAGGACACTGGGGGTAATCTACTTCTCATTGTAAAAATGGCATAGGACTTGATCTTACAACTCGTTGCCCCACAAGCATGAGTGCTACAGTAGCAGCTGGCTCATACTTAAGAAATAAATCAGCTCCATTAAATTTGATTGCATTGCACATTTTTTGTGCTGCACAAGGCTTCCTTTCTCTTCAGCTAGCAACTGCACTGTTGCAGAAAACAGAAGTATCAGTCTGACTAAGCACATCTCTTAAGCAATGCACATAAACATGGAAAGGCCCAAATGCATGGCACAGTCATGTACATTAGGGCACAGACATGAGAAACAGACTGCTGAGCACATTAAACAGTGCAAGTGATTTCCATTTTAGCTAAGGAGGGGAAAGGATCGAATGTAGCCATTTGTGGCTCAAACTGCAAATGTATGTGTTTATAAGGAGACTGGAGTCCCACTGATGGCTGTAAGAGTGTTTCCTCATGGCACGTTTAGGGTGAAAGAACCATAGACTGAAGGTGAGTGGTAATAGCACCCTAAGAAAACAGGAAGTGACACTCCTAAAACCCTAAGAGATGCTCTTTGTCAGTATATATAACTGAACATCAAATAGCTGCTTTCAGTCCTTTTGCTTGCTTATCTAAAATGGTAATCAGTTGCATTGTTTCATGTGCTCAACAGTATGTTTCCATAGAAATGGAATATATTTACAGTTTCCTTTAAGCCAATCTATGGCTTACCATTGAATGCATGTTATGTTATAATACACTAGGTTGTGCTGTTTGTCTGACAAACTGTTTGGGTATCTTAGCACTGACAAAGTGGAAATACATACTGTAGCCTCCAATTCGCTAAACTTTCATGCAGCTCTCTTACAGTGCCTTCTCCTGTCCTCATTCTTTGAGCTTGGGCTAAGAGTCCAGACATAATATTCTATCACAGCATAGCACTAGCCAGCTTTTGGCTTTTCAAATGACACACCCAGACATGCTGTTTACAATCGTTCTTCCTCTGTGACTTTGCCTAGGCATTTTAGTTGTTTGGATCTATGTTGCGTAATTATTTTCATTGACTATTTTTACCTTTTCTCCACTAAACATTTACCACATTTCAGATTTTCTACGCTCTCCACTTAGGTCCTGGGTTGTGCCTGAAAATAGGCTTGTTTAGCCTAGTGCACGTACCCGATAAACAAAGGCTAAATAAATAAATAGGAGTAATCTGCCTTGAACAATTGCTCTTCTTCAAACACTGTAATCGCCTGATTTGAGTTTCCTAAGAACACTGCTGCTTTAACCTAGTACTTTAAACTGACACCATGTAATCCATACTCAGCCACCTGATGAAGAGACAGAGGCCTGGATTCAGACTGCACCAGGCTGTGGTGCAAGACTGGGTGCAGCGCAACTTGGCTGTGCAGGGGCGTTGACTGGGTGATATTCAACGGAGCTGCGCCATGGCACAGCATCATTGAATATTGCACCCTGGCCACCCGCAGTGCGCATGGTGCAGTGGCACTGCACCAGCACAAGTGGCCAGAGTGGAGCAGGGGGGGATGCACTAGCGCAAGTTCCATTGCGCTATGCGCAACAACTGCGATATTCAAAAGTGCACATGCAAATGTGGTCATAATGTATGCAAGGCTCAAATGGGGCCATTTACATGTCATTATGGCCCCATTTGCATGCAGGTGCACCGATCCCCAGCGACTTGAGCCTGGCGCCCTGCCAGGCAGCAGCCGTCAGGGACCAACGCCCCCTGCACAGCGCAGCAATGTGTCCACGCAGCCTGATCGCGGGCTGAAGTAAACATAAATCATGTCCTATATTCCTGGTGGTCCAGTGGACCGCTGTCAGCCCGATCGTGGGCTGAAGTAAAAATAAATCATGTCCTATATTCCTGGTGGTCCAGTGGACTGCTGTCAGCCCGATCGCGGGCATTTGTAATAATAAAAAAAAGTCTGATATCCCTGGTGGTCCAGTTAACCACTCGCAGCCCGATCGCAGGCATTTGTATTAAAAATGAAGTCCAATATCCCTGGTGGTCCAGCAGTACCCTCCCACCCACCCACTGAGCCCCACTGCCTGCTACCCCCGGTCAGCGGCGGCAGCAGCACCACCGCCTGCTGCCCACTTTACCCGACTGACTGACACCATAGGTAGGGCTGTATATATTGGTCTATTAGTGATCCAATGGGCGCAGTCTATCATAGGTTAATATTCTGTGATATGTGAATGGATCCATTCACATATCTGGACTGTTTAGTACAGTACAGGCTGCATGCCCATTGGCTCACGCTCTGGACCAGTGGGCGTACAGCCCTACCTACAGTGTCAGTTGGTGGGCAGCAGGGCGGCAGGTGTGCTGCCGCCTGCTGCTGACTGGAGTACCTCTGGACCACCAGAGATATTGGACTTCATTCTTTTTAATACAAATGCCCCTGATTGGGCTGCGAGCAGTCCACTAGACCACCAGGAATATTGAACTTTCATTTATTATTACAAATGCCCACGATCGGGCTGACAGCAGTCCACTGGACCACCAGGGAGATAGGATGTTATTATTTTAAACAGATGCCCGTGATCGGGCATAGGGGGCACCGCCACGGAGGTGCAGCCGGAGCTCGGGTGGCCACCCACAGGTGGCAGCTGTCATGTTGCGCCCTGCAATACGGCAGCTCACCTATGGGTGGCCAGCCGTTGTTCCTTTTTTTTTGGCTCACCTGTGTGCGGCGCAGTAGGGGTTGCGCATGCATGGACTCAGCACATCCCGGGCTGAATATTGGGATGTACCGGGTATGCATGGACACGCCCCCCCCCCCCACCTGCACCGCATACATTACTGATGCGCTCCGGCGCATCGGGATTTGTGCCAGGCACAATCCCCGTTTGAATATCGTGACGGGGCGCATCATTGGGTTGCACCATATGCAACCCTTTTGAATATCTGGGCCAGAGAGAACCTTGATACACAAGGGAGTTTGGTCCTGCACCTAAGATTGGCAGTTGTCATCTGTAATCTTGGTTAATATAAACTCCATTTTCTTTTCATTAATCCTTATCATTAGTTTGTGTTGTCTTTTTTCTTTGCTTTCTTTCTTTACTGTCATTCATGCTCTGGTCCTTTATGGGAGCTAATGTACATGTTTTTCTTTTTTGTTTTGTCTCCTTATCAATATATTGCGTCACATGCCTAACAACACTGCCAGGGCATGTGATTATTGATCCATAATTATTCACCCTGTCATACTGTACTGCATTCCTAAAATGACCTTTCAAAATAAAAGTAGAGAAATCCTGTATGTTAAACAAACTGTATTTTGGGGGTTAAAATAAAAGATTTTGTTTTGGACTCGGTAGGAAATCACAGATATACAGGATCCTTCACCTCAGGTACCAGGGCCATTTTTTATTTTACTCTGCATGGTCATCTTTGTGCTAGAAGTGCAGGCGGGGAATGCTCACATTGGCATGTCATCCACGTACCTAGCTGATGGCTGCTCTGTCTAGCCTTTTGAAGAACTGCCACACATGGTCACCAGGTGGCAGCACTGCAGTGGAGGCAGTGACCCTCCCGCCCCAGAGGAGGAACATGTCCTCTGGGATGCTCAGTCCTCCTCCCCGCCAACCTTGGCTCTTTCCCAAGCCCAGGTCACAGGCATTGTGAGTGGCAGCCCTACTGCTGTGCTGAAGACTAATCCAATTCTTCTGTCTGCTTGAGCATTTTATAAATCAAATTGTGTTTGATGGCATAATAAAAAAAGTTTAAAACACAAAATCTAAAATATACGAAAGAAATGAACACCCCACATCAAAAGTTGACTATTCCACTTTTCAAATGTTGCACTTAACAAGGTTCTCTTATGGCTCTAGAGGGCCTCACACACAGCCAAATCCTCTGTGCTGATCAAGTAATAAGGCATGAGAGGGTATGCTTTGAACGAGTATAATGGCATGCCAGGGTGGGTTAAAGCTGGAGGCTGAAGGCCGAGTGTTTCCACAGTTCAAAAAGTGCCAGTATCCTAGAACAAAGCACACCTTGAAGTGCCTTATTGCAGTTATGAAATGGGTCCATTAGGATTAGTAAAGAAATAATTTTGTTTGTTAAAAAAGTAAAGACTGGAAAAAAGGTAAAAAAGGAGAAAAAGATAAAAGTAGTCCTTCTGAGCCATCTTAATTTTGTTGGTTGACCAGTAATTGGCAGATGTGTTTTTTATTTTAGGTACAAGCAAGTGAATTGAGGTGTATTGATACAGTTGTGCCTATGTAATGTAAGGTTTACCTATAGCGCGGTGACAGCAACATCGCTGACATCCTCGACATCGACAGACACAGTGCTGAGTGTTGGCATTGTAATGTCAGGGATGTCAGTGTATTTTCTTTGGGGTGCTGTGCCCCCAGAATCCCACATGTGGGGCTCACCCCACCCCACCCCCACCCCCAGGTATTTGTTTTATCGAACTCTGAGTCAGAGTTGTCTCGAGGAGGGGGTGAAACACCGAGAGATTCAGAGCCAGTGTTAGCGGGGACCATCACAGTGACCCAACGCTTTCTGTTGATTTCTGTTGCAGTGATGGTCTTCGCTGTGGATGTTTCATTGTGCAGTCAGCACACCGTAATGTAAACAGGTCAGTGAGGTCACAGATCCTTTTCCAGTGCTATTATGTTAGGATATCAGCACTGGATTCCGAGCTCCTTAGTCAGTCAGGTTTCTGGAGTTTTTATTACCCATTTCATAATAATTCCTAACTGTGATAGAATAAAACAGAAGAAAGCAGGGGCATCATTTTGTGGTTCCAGCATTTAATTTCCTGTGTATCTCTGGGGACAGTGGTTTCTACAGCCACTGTAAAAATACTACAAAGGATTCTCCAGGATTCAACTAAAAAAAAAAAAATTGGGGGATATGTGGGCTGAGGTAGAGGTTCCAACTCCTACACTTTAATTGTAGTGAAATGACCCAGCTGAATGAAAGCAAACTTAAACCGGAACACTTAAAACTATACAAAGCCCCCGCCCCCACCAACTTCTATTTATGACTTCAGACTATGCTTGCAATTTGTTCCCAAATGGCTGTAAATTAAATAGCACTTAAGACGTTCAAAGGCTGGAAAAGACCAAGGATGGCAGTAAATTACATGGCACTCTTAATTTTCTAAGACGAATAATAAGTTGCTTTATCAATAGTTTACGCTGAAAGGGTTTCTTGTTATAAACCACATTGAGTAATTAACATTTAAAAAGAATGTGAATTTAAAAAAAAATACAATATGCCGTTCCACCCTGACCCAAGTTCCTAAATCACCCTAGGACAGTGGTCAGGTCTGATTTTATTTCCTCATGTAACAATAGTAATTTTAATAGTACAAAAAAGTATCTACTATAGCTGCAGGGGAGGTTTCATCAGGTTTGATGCAGGGGTAGTGACAGTACAGAAGAGGAGAATGCAAAGAGTGGTGCAGTGCAGTGGATGTGGAGCATCGGTCTTCCAGAGGATGTTCTGGATACTGCGGTGCTGTCCCATATGCATGCACCTCTCTGGGCTGGGGGCAGAGGTAGCCAGTCTCTGGGCTGAGCTGGCAGGAGTACTGGTAGCCTCTGCCCCCACCAAGAGGCCACCATGTCCACAGCCACTACCACAATGGATCCCCAGGCAGAGGGCTGGCTAGACAATGGTGGGCTCAGGGTGGTTGAGAGAGGGGGATCAGAGGCTCATCCCCCATCCGGTCCAACTCCATTACTCCTATGTGGTCCTAGAGAAGCGGGCAAGCCCCACAAGGGAACTTAAGGTTGGAACCAGGGAGGATGAGCGGGTCCTCCAGGAGGAAGACCCAGGGATGGAAGTAGAGGATCCTAAAAGAAGAAGAAGCTACTCCTGCTGGGAGAATCAATAGTCTGGAGAATTGATCTAGGCACAGGAAACAGGGTAGAAAGGGAGGTCAAGTGCCTTCCAGGAGGCACAGCTCAGAGGGAGGGCAGATGAATCCAGAAGATTGCCACAGCGGAAGCCAGGGCAGGCTAGGGGTCATTGTCCATCTTGGTACAAATGACCCAGCCTGGGAAAAGGTGAGCATAGAACAGGTGCAGGGGGATTTCAGAGAGTTGGGAAGCTGCCTTAGGGAGGTAGAAGAATCCATACCATTCTCGGAGGTGCTGCCAGTCCATGGCAGAGGTGATGCTAGGAATCTCCGGATCAGACAGTTCAACATGCGGTTGAAGGGCTGGTGCAAAGAAAAGGGTTTTGGCTTCATTGGGGACCCACCTGGAGCAATGTGGGCCTGTGCAAGAGGGATGGCCTGCATCTGTCCAAGAAGGGGATTGCGGTGCTCAATGAATGGTTTAAATGTTTCCTTCACAAGTGTTTAAACTAGCCAAGGGGGGTGTGCCATTGGGAGCAGAGAGACTCATGTAGCCCACCCCCACAGGGTAGAGAAGCTAGCAGGGAAGACAGAGAGAAAAAGTTGTTGACAATTACAGTTGAGCTGGATAAAAGGAGTATGGAGGCGGCAGGAACAGAAATTCACCAAACTTGGAAAGAGGGGACAGGAAGGCAATGGCAGAAGTACAAGGGGGCAGGCAGCAAAACATGGTCAGCCATGTCTACAAATGCATGTAGTCTGGGAAATAAAATCCCAGACCTGGCGGCCATGATGGCAGAGGCAAACCTGGATGTAGTGGCAATAACGGAGACAAGGTACATGGGAATCCATGGCTGGGACGTGAACATACCAGGGTATGCTCTGTTGAGGAGGCCAGCACAGAGTAAACAGATAAGATCCGAAGTTTATTTAAACGGATAGAGACTTGCAAGTTCTTGAGGTGGTGTAGAATTTTCAACACACAGAAAGTGCCAAGCAGTGCAGAACTCCACAGTGACCATTCAGACATAGGAATTAAAGGCATGGGCCACAAAATGGTGGAGATGATTTATCTTGCCTTAAACATGGTTGTATTTATACAATAGATTATATCCATTGTTGTATAGTGTCTTGCTGATGAAAACTTGCTTCTAGTGTATAACACCATAAATATAGTTGGTATTATATAAGGCAGCTATCATATGAGTCCATGCAGCAAAAACAGCTCCACTGGTTGGAGGTGCGATAAAAAAAAACTTTATAATAGTATCAGCAATAATCTGCACTCACCACTGCTGGTATCTAAGCTTCTAGAGCATGAAACCAGTCAGGGACATTCTTGTTCAGCATGACTGTGCAATAGATGTTGGCTGCACTTCGAATAAATTATTTAAGCTTAAATACCAGCAGTGGTGAGTGCGGATTATTGCTGATACAGCTACCATATGAATAAATTTTATACAAAGCATTGTATAATTTTAGTTAGAACAGTGAACTGACCTTGTTATTATTGCCACTTATATTTAAGACGCTGATTTGTAAAAGTAACTGTATGGCAAAGTTAGTACCTCCTAAATATAGGGAGTTAACATAAGTATTAGAACAAATTTTATTAAAAAACTCACTAAGCACTTTAAAAGCACACTGTGTGTTTAAGGGAACTTGGGTACTTAAGGGAAGCACTTTACTGTAACACAGCGACTCTTGAGAAAGCTCTCACGTGAAACCAGTTGGGTCACTGTGGAGCTTTGCACTGCTTGGCACTTTCTGTGAGTTGCAAATTCTACACTGTCTCAATAACTTGTAAGTCTCTAGCCATTTAAATAAACTTCGGATTTTATTTGTTTACTCTGTGCTGGCTTACTTTGCTGCTTGTGTATCCTGTGTCTGAGCCAAGCACAATTAAGAGAGTGGAGCGACTGATGCTGCTGCTGTTTCTGTTCAGGAGGGATAGGGAAGGAAAAAAGGAAGGGGGGGTGGCCGTTTATGTCAGAGAAGGTATTAAAGCGACCGAGGTTCAGGGTAGGCGGGGGGATGCCGTCATGCCGAGGTACTGCGCATCACCCTTGAGCCAGGCAATGGCACAGCAATCCACATGGGTGTGATCTACAGGCAGGGCCCCGTGTTCACTGCGCCAAACTAGACCTACATTCTGTGGCAGGACCTCATGCTTTCTGCGGCCAGGCTATGAGCAATTCTGCGGTGATTCTGCGACAATTCTGTGATGGGCTTTACACTCTCTGGCAACTCAAATCAGTCCCAAAATAAAATCTAGTTACCCAGAAAGAATGCTTAGGAAAAGGCAGCCTGGGGCAGTTTGACGGATGCACAGACAAAGTAATGCAAAGCAATTGTGGCATCATGATTTGGATTGGATGTAGGGCACGAGAGAATTGAAGGGTTATTTATTTTTTTACTACAGTCTGTTTTATTGTCCTATGGTTCCCTCCCACCTGCCCAGTGCTGCTTTACCACAGCTATGCTCCTGAGAATTTCTCCCCCCACCTGCCTAGTTGCTTGAAGACCAGTATTGCCTGGTTGCAAAACAGTGTTGCTCCAACAGCTCCCTCCCACCCACTTGCTTGAAGCCTGGTGTTGATGGTTTGTGCTGTAATGCTGCTTCAGTTACTTCCTCCTGCTCATGCAGTTCAACACCGGTAGTGTTTGTATCAATGTCTTTTGGCTTCCATATCTTATTCTCTCCCACTCTATAAGGATTTACTGTGAGGCTAGAGAGTAGTTGGACCATTTTACATTAGATGAAAGTCCAGAAAGCCTCCTATTTTTTGTCTGCAATAATTACTAATACTTCTTTCATTCCACAGTTATGCAATTGGCAAATTGAACCATCATTCTTTCTCATGAAATAGATTTCCTGAAGTTCCCTCAGTGTTCATAGAAGGTCTTAATGGCCATAAGCTTCAGGGCTGAGTGCCAGTGGATTGGAAAGTGGTGGTCCCATTGACTACTGCAATCCAGGGGAGGATGGATGTATAATGGAACTGCCAACAACTCACACTAATGCCATTTTAAGCTTGCTCACAATCATTTTAGCCATTTAGTTGGGGTTTTCAGTGGTCATGGCCATTTTTACTGCACTAGAAAGTGCTGTTTCTGCAGCAGAGGCTTGTTTCTGCGACAGGACCATGTTTCTGCCACAGTTGCTGCAACTGTAGAATCACAGAAAACATACAGCCCTGTCTACAGGCCTCTAGCACAGGGGGAGGAGGCTGATACGGCATTAGAGGAGGAAATACATGGGATGGCAACCTTAGGGGGAAGTACTGCTGCTGGGTGATTTTAACATGCCGGATGTGGACTGGACCATCCTGGCAGCAGCCTCAGCCAGGAACTGAGACATCATTGAAGCCTTGCATGGGACAGGACTCAGGCAGTTGGTGCAGGAGCCCACCAGGAACAAGGCAATTCTGGACCCTGTACTGACCAATGGGGGACAGAATTATGGAAGTCTGGGTAGATGGTCTTCTAAGGGCCAGTGACCATCATGCAGTGTGGTTTTAACATTAGCACAGCAACACAGATGAGCCACACAAAGACAAGGGTCCTGGACTTCTGGAGGGTGGATTTTGAAAGAATGGGGAGGGAGATCAAAGAAGCCCTGGCAAGAAAGGAAGGTGGGGGGTGGGGTTGAGGAGCAGTGGGCGCACCTAAAAGGAGCTATGGTGGAAGTGGCAAATCAGTGTATTAGGCTGAGAAAGAAGGGAAAGAGAAGGAACAAACCATTATGGTTCTCAAGGGGTAAGGAGTGCGAAGGCGAAAACAGAGGAAAGATTAGCACAGATGATAAAGAAGGGGGACACAATGTTCTATAGGTACATCTGTGATAGGATGAAGGCCAGGGGAGGAATTATAAGACTCAGAAAGGATGATGGTGTGTGTGTGTGTGTGTGTGTGTGTGTGTGTGTGTGTGTGTGTGTGTGTGGAGGTGGACCTAGAAAAGTCATTTATACTGAATGAATACTTCTGTTCGGTTTTCACTGAGGAGGAGAAGGGAAAGGATCCACAATTGGGCAACAGAGACATCAGGGGGAGGGAGGTTAACAGCAGTCCTTTTATGGAGGAGAGAGTCCTGGAGGAACTCACAAAACTAAGGGTGGACAAAACAATGGGACCTGATGGTATATGTCTCAGGATACTAAAGGAGCTTTGAAAGTAGCTTGTAGCTCCACTGGCAGCCTTGTTTAGTGAGTCATTCAACACGGGAGAGGTTCCAGAAGACTGGAGGAGGGCACATGCAGTCCCTCTTCACAAGAGTGGAAGCAGGTAACTATAGGCCAGTCAGCCTCACCTCAGTGGTGGGCAAGATCATGGAAGTGCTGCTTAAGGAAAGGATTGTGGAACACTTGGAATCCAGTGGAGCACAGGATCTGAGACAGCACGGATTCACAGCAGGAAGGTCATGTCAAACAAACCTGATAGACTTTTTTTACTGTGTAATGAAGGAGGTGGATCGGGGGGAGCGGTGAACATAGGCTATCTTGATTTCAGTAAGGCCTTTGGCACAGGTTCACACAGAAGGCTGGTAAGCAAGTTGGGTAGTTTAGGGATGGGCCACAAAGTGGAGAACTGGGTTAGAAATTGGTTAAGGGACAGGAAGCAAAGTGTGGTAGTAAATGGAATTAAGTCTGAGGACGGGGGGGTGTCCAGTGGGGTACTTCATGGATCAGTCCTGGGGCCAGTCTTTTTCAATGTCATCATTAGTGACATTTCAGGAGGACTGGGGGGAAGGTTTGCCTATTTGCAGATGACACGAAGATCTGTAATAGGGTAGACACTCCAGAGGAGATTGAAAGAATGAGAAGGGACCTATGTAAGCTGGAAAGATGGTCCAAAATGTGGCAATTGAAATTCAACACAAAAAAGTGCAAAATCATGCACCTGGGGCACACAAACCCTGTGGACAGTTACAGGATGGGGGGGGAGGGGTTGACGATTACCAGGGAAGAAAGGGATCTGGGGATAATTATCTCACATGACCTAAAGGTAGCTAAACAGTGTACCAAGCCTGTGGGGAGGGCCAGTTGCATGTTGGGGTGCATAGGGAGGGGCAGCACTAGCAGAAGAAAGAAGTGGTGATGCCACTGTACAGAACACTAGTGAGGCCTCATCTGGAGTATGGGGTACAGTTCTGGAGACCACATCTTTGTAAGGACATAGACAGGGTGGAGGCAGTCCAGAGAAGGGCAACTAAGATGATACAGGGCTTGCACCTGAAGACATATGAGTAGAGACTGAGGGACATAAATATGCATACACTGGAAGAGAGGGGGGAGAAGGGAGAGATGATTAAAACATGCAAGTATCTTAAGGGCTTGAACAAAGTACAAGTGAACAACATCTTTCAGTATAGGAGCTGTACAAGGACCGGGGTCATGATCTGAGATTACTGGGGGACAGGATGAAGGGGAAAGTGAGGAAGGTTTTCTTCATGGAAAGGGTGGTGGATGCTTGGAACAGCCTAGCCCAGGAGGTAGTGGGAGCTATCACAGTAGGGGGATTCAAACATGCATGGAATAGGCATAAGGAAACACTAGAAGTGGGTAAGAGAGGCGACAGCCAATGACCAAGCTGCTGATACAGGCAGGGAATTTGGGCAGACTAGATGGGCCTAGCGGTCCTTATCTGCCATCAATTACTTTTTACTATGTAGTGGTTAGTACATTTTAGACATATGTCAGCCAGGATTCTAGCAGTTACAGTGCTTCACACAAATGGGTGGAGACCAATGGTAGGCTTAAACAGGGGGGTATTCAGCACCAGACATACTCTGTAGCTTTTGAGGGCATAGCTTAATTTAGTACAGTCATAGTTTACCCCCACCTCCAGGATCACCTGGCAGTGATTTACAATGCTGAAACAGTCACATTCAAGTAGACAGCAATTAATGTTGAGTATAACCAGTTCACTATCTCTCAATTTTTCTCAAATATGGATCCCAGACAGGGAACTCTCCAGTGGTCAGCCTAGGCAAGTCCTGTCACATCTCTCTTCTCACTTTACTGATCTCAGGCAGAGATCCAGCATGCAACTGACCTAGGTCAGGGTTTCTCAAATGGTGAGGCCAGCCTCCCTGGAGAGACCCCAGCCTCTTCCAGGAAAGCTCAAGCAAGTCTGAAAAAGTACTGTATTTAAATGTTGTTTTTGATATTTTGTGTGAATGGAAGAGGCAAACTGAAAGAGGATGCTAGTAGGTGAATGTATGTATTTATTTATAAATCAATGACCTCAAAAAGAACGCACTGAGCCAAGACTCATTTCATGTGTACCCGTCGAAGGGTAGGAGTGAATACAGTTCAAAATGTAACTGCAAAACAGACGTGCAATACAAAATTAACAATATTAACAATAGTGCAAACAAAAAGGAACACTGAACAAATAATGAGAGGTAACAATTGACCAGTTAGACTGGTGGCAGAACAGCCCAAATACAAGGGATAGCAGATCAGACAGGAGCAAAATGATCCATGAGAAGTTTTTTAAAGGAGAGGACTCCTGTTTATTTATGAATTGGATATTTCTGACATATTTTTTGTACATTACATCAGTTACTGCAAGTATGTCAATATGAGAGCAGTAATTTTTTTCTGTTGTAACATTTATCTAGATTCTGAGGCTCTGACACAACATTGTAAAGTCTCAAGCTAGGTCCCATTTATATGAAAATGAGGCACTTGTAATACAACCCCTTCTATTCTTTGATGTCACAAGAGCAGCAGCTCAGAAGAAAGCATATAGTTTTCAATGCTTCCTATCCGTATTTTATTCTAAGTTTGCAATGGCTTAAGACAGTCCTGCCATGTCACTCACACAATATGTAGTACTAGTAACCTATATTTGTGCATAGCAAATAATATATTTAACTTTATTTGATTCACAAGAAAAAAAATGTATTTCTTTGTGCTGCTCATCACTCACTGCAAGACAGTTGTAACATGTTGTGGGGGAGAAGTAGACAGAAGGCTTCTTTTGCACTGATGAGAAACATCCTTTCAGCAACTGGGAAATGAACAGCTAGATCACTTTGTTTAAAAAATATATTCTTTACATTTCAAATGCTCCTTAAACCACAATAACTGACTGGAAACACAAAACAAGGGAATGAATTTGACATAGGAGAAGTGAGATAAGCAAATGCACAGCACTGCATACATGAGACTTCTCCTTTAAGAGGAGGTTAATGGGGGAGAGGCAGAGGTGGGTAGGAAGATTATTCCAGATAGAGGGGAAACAGACAGAGGAAGCAGTATGACCCATGATGTTGCAGCAACAAGGGATAACATGGTTCAAGAATCAAAACAGCAGGGCAGATAGGCTGGCCTGTGGAGGGGTTACAATAAGCTGAATAAAATGAGAACCAACTACTCAAAGGAGTTTAACTTTATTCCTGATGTACTATGCAGAGTATGCTGTTTTTCTATGGGGAAGCCCAAGATTATTTCAGAATTTGGGGGAGGTTCAAGATCTTTTCCATGACTTGTGAAGGCTTATTATGACAAAATCTGAGAACTAATGACCTAGGTAAGCCCTAGCTGCACCACCTGCACCTTAGGGCAGTTACTTTCCTCTCCGCACTCCACACCTTCAGGGGCCCCAGGCTACATGACTTATGGGATGGCCTCCTTGAGGGAGACCCTCCCTGGTCCACACTCCAAGTAGGAAATACACTAGAATCCAGAATGCAGAACTAACTTCCTGTACTGCCCCTTAAATCCCCCTGGTAACAATCTACTTATCCAACTGGGGAAGCTATAGAAAGTACCCTTTAGACCTTAAAATGGAACAAGGGTTATGGCTCTCTCCCTACCAAAACACTTAATGCACTCTTGAAGTACCGGAGTGGTCAGTATAACAAAAGCGGAAGACTCACAGGATCCCACGGTGTGCTATGGTTGGTGTAAGATATCCTAAGGAAAGTAGCTATACAGGACACTACAGCACAAATAAATATATACAATATAATCAGGTATACCTGAAGCAGGTTACCACAATAAACGTTCTTTGCATACCTTCATTCATCATCATTTTGCATAACATCATAACAGCAAACAGCTCCTGGTATCATAAGCTGCTAACAATAGGCAAGCTACTTCCCATATGGACCATATTACTGTTAGGCTAGGTACATCCCCTATCAGATGAACAACAGTTAGGCTGGGTACATCTCATATTAGATCATATGACTATGAGGCTGGACACATCAATTATTAGTGAGTTTGGAGTCACACGACACATTTTTCTTTCAGTCCCATGGCAGTGTAATCAACCAACCTCCCCCTAACAGGACGGACCTAAAAAGAAGAAAGGAAATAAAGGCCAACTTAAATATGACAACACTTCTAAATGATGCAGAAAGTTTTTCCTTTAAAATAAAAACATTAGACTGTTTGTAGATGTATCAAGTCCAGTTTTCAGGCCCTTCTGGCACTAGACCTTAATTGGAACAAACTTAGGCAATAACTACAGTCTCAGGGAGAAAAAAGTTAAAGCCACACACTGTATCAGCAACATCTACCAGTTGTATTCACAGCTAGCTAGATTTTCTGCCTTCAGATGAAACTCAGAGGCAGCAATGGTCTCAGGTGACACATCCCCCTCACATGCCTTGTCAGCCTCAAACAAATTTCCAATGGGCACAGCTGGTGCTGCTCTTCGCAAAGATGGTGTCTCTTCTCCCTCAGGTGATTGTGTAGTGGACAAACATTTCAGTCACGGGGTGGCATACTATCTTGATATCCTACCTATTAAAACAGGGGTTACTAAGGTTCTTTAATTTTTGTTTCAAAAGTTGCATTAAAGGGTTAAACTGTCTTTGTAAATACCTGTTTCCTGTTTTTGCAAGTTTCTGCTCCAGGAATGGGGTGCTGACCCTGTGCTGAGTACAGTAGGTACTCATTGGTTGAGCATTTTTTTCAGGTATTCTGCCCACCTGACTGAGGTATATAAATAGGGCTCTGGTCCTGCAATAGGAGAGTGATCTTGCAAGGCAGTGTCTAAAAGTTCAGTGCCCTGGGGGCTTAGACACCTGCAGGGTGTTTTCTTTGGTTGCGACCTGCCAGAGGGGGCTTATGGGCTAGGGATGGTGGCAGGGTCCCAGGCATGGTATGACGCTGACTCCCTCAGGTTGGTCTCCAGAGGCTTGCTTCCCAGATAGGGTCCATTCAGAGTGGGGGACAGCAAGGGCCTGTCAATCATTCTCCCTCAAGGAGGGCTGCCTGATGGCCTTCACAACCATTGCCCCATTTGGATTAATTGGTAACCTGCAGTTTCCCTGTCCATTCTCTTGACTGAAAGGGTGGAGAAGCAGTTGAACCGAAACCCAAAAACCTGAAGAAATGATGCCAAGACATCAGGATCCCAAGGGGTGAGATGTGGTGAACCATGTTAAGCCTTATAGTGTATACTGATTTGGTGCTGAGGTATCAAGAATGAAGGAAGGGGTAAGCTGCAACAGCCCATTTATCTATCTCATCCAGCATGGTGCCATGCCCAGGTGCTGTATGGAGACTAGTCTAGGAGAGTTTACCCCTCACCATGTTGTTGTTAGAAGCTGTATGAGTCTTTTAATAGTTGTACTTGTGGGGCATGGGTACCTAGTACTTACTGTTGCAACCCTGGTTTCATCACAGCTGCGAGGGGACATTGAATGAAGTACATGTTTATCTGCTGCTGAAATATAGTTCACAGTGCTTGCAGGCTTGGGACTTTGATAAGATGGCCAACAGAGTTAAGCTAGCTCTGGAAAAAATAAATACAGGTGAGGGGGTTCAGGCAAAGTGGGCAAGCATTAAGGATGCAATACTTGAAGCAACATCCCATTGTGTTAAAGAGAAAAGGAAGTGCAAAAGAAGAAGGAAACCACTTTGGCTCTCAAAAACAGTAGCAGAAAAGGTCAAAGCCAAAAGGCTGGCCTTCAGTAAATATAAGGGAACGCAGCTGGATGAAGATAGGGAGGCATACCAAACTTCCCTAAGAGAAGCAGGGAAGACAGTAAGTCAGGCAAAGGCCCAAACCGAGGAAACACTAGCACAGACAATAAAAGACAGTGACAAGACTTTCTATAGATACATTAGTGAAAGGAGAAAGTCCAGAGGGGTATTGCTAAGATCAAAGGAGATAAGGGGGCGTGTGAGGAGGCGGACCATGTAAAAGCATCTATCCTAAATGGATACTTCTGCTCAGTATTTACTGAAGAGAAGGTAGGGCAGGGCCCACAGCTCAACACCATGGATGCGGGGGGGGGGAGGTGAGCACTAGTCCCTTCACAAAAGAAAGGGTTCTACAAGAGCTCGATAAGCTCAGGGTGGACAAGGCAATGGGACCTGATGGCATACATCCCAGGGTACTAAAGGAGCTCAGGGTGGAACTAGCAGAGCCATTATCAGAACTGTTTAGTGGGTCTCTGAGCACAGGAGAGGTCCCAGAAGACTGGAGAAGGGCGCATGTGATCCTGCTCCACAAGAGTGGTAGCAGGGAGGAGGCAGGGTACTACAGACCAGCCAGTCTTACCTCAGTAGTGGGCAAGATTATGGAGGCACTCCTAGAGGAAAGGATAGTGCAACATCTGGAATCCATAGGAGCACAGGCTCCAAGACAGCATGGATTTACAAGAGGAAGGTCCTGTCAAACTAATCTCATAGATTTCTTTGACTGGGTAACCAGAGTGGTGGACCAAGGTGGAGCAGTTGATGTCTCCTACCTTGACTTCAGCAAAGCTTTCAATACTGTTCCACATAGAAGATTGATTAATAAACTGGGTAGGCTCAGGGTGGGTCAGAAGTTGGTCAACTGGGTAGCAAACAGAGAGTGGTGGTAAATGGTATACAGTCAGAAGAGATGCAAGTCACAAGTGGGGTACCTCAGGGATCAGTCCTGGGACCAGTCCTCTTCAATATCTTCATCAGTAACATTGCAGATGGACTGGAGGGTAAGGTCTGTCTGTTTGCAGATGACACCAAGATCTGCAACAGAGTAGATGATCCAGATGGGGTGGGCAGAATGAGAAGAAATCTGGATAAACTAGCAAAAATGGTCGAAAGAGTGGTAACTGGGGTTTAATGCAAAGAAGTGCAAGATCATGCACATAGGGAAGAGAAACCCTGAAGCCACCTGTAGTCTGGGAGGGGAGCTGCTGGCAGTCACAAGGGAAGAAAGAGACTTGGGCATCATCACTGTTAACCGGAAATCATCCAAGCAGACCACTAAAGCAGTAGGTAAGGTTAGGGGGATGTTAGGGTGTATTAGTAGGGGTATCACAAGTCGTAAGAGGGAGGTAATAATCCCTCGTTACAAGACACTGGTTAGGCCCCATCTGGAGTACTGCATGCAGTACTGGAGGCCACACCTTCACAAGGACATTAACCAAATTGAGGCAGTCCAGAGAAGGGTAACCAAAATGGTGCAGGGACTGCATCAGAAAACATATGAGAACAGATTAACGGAGCTCAATATGTATACCTGACAGCAAAGGAAGGAGAGAGGTGATATGAACGAAACATTCAAACACCTTAAAGGCATTAACAAGGTGAAAGAGTCTAACATGTTTCAACAGAAGAAAAATAGCAGGATAAGAGGACACAGCATGAGATTAGAGGGAGGCCAATTAAGGGGTAATGTGAGGAAGTTATTTTTCACAGAATGGCTGGTGGATGCATGGAACAGCCTATCTCAGGAAGTGGTGGATATGAATACAGTGCAGGGCTTCAAACAGGCATGGGATAGGCATAAGGGAGCAATACAGATGAGTATGAATAGATAAACCATTGACAGAGCAAAGGCCGATGGCACATTCATAAGGTAGAAAAAGAAATGGGCAGACCGGATGGGTTTTGCGGTCCTTATCTGCTGTCAACATCTATGTTTCTATGTAAGTACCAATGTGTTGTGGCCCTGTGCAAGGGAGCAGTTGGGTATCAGGCTTGAATTTCTGCCCTCTGCTCATTTTTGATTGGTGCATGTTCAGTGTAAATAAATCTTTAGTTTGAAAGCAAGTTTATGCCTCAAGCATGGTGCCCTTTGTCACTGATATGCAAATGGGAGGAGGGAAGTGTGAATAGGACTGAAGCATGCTTGAAATAACTACTGCCTAATCAAAGATACTTAATTCCTGAGTTGCCTTGCTGGGACCTGTAAATAGTTAAGTGTGATCTATCTTTTGATCAACCAAGGGTGGCTCTGATGAAAGGGTCACCATGTGGTAAGAAATGGGTAATCATACCGCATTATCTTTAAAGTCTTCTGCAGCTGGGGTACCCCAATGATGGGATGAGAATGGTGTAGGCTGAGCACAAGAAGAGGAGGACCACTAGTGGCCTTCCCATGAGGGTCAAAGATGCAGTATGACACAGAATGTGGTTCGGCTGAGTTGGTACAGGGACATTTATAGACTGTACCCTGGTGGGAGGATTGAGGCAGCTAGACCAGACACTGTTTGCAAGGGGTGGCACTCAGCAAAAAGAATCACCCCTGGGCTATGGCCTATCCCCCCTACATAGGCATGGTGCCAGCAGGCAGGGGGAGGCCCTGGAGGGTTGTGTACAGTCTAACAAGTTGCTCTACTGTCATATAGCAGGTGATCAGCACTCTTTGGGTATTCTACTTCAACTTTTCCATACTCCTCTTAATTTAGAGAGCAAGTTTGCCCCATCCAGGGGATTTAAGACGTATTCCATTCACAGAGTCTGTGGAACGCCATAATAGCCTGATTTTGAGGAGGGCAAAAAATTGAGAGCTTCCTTTTAATCAGAGATACAGAAACATCAGTCATTTAAACTTGTTACCTCATGTTGTTCTAAGCAATCTGTTTCCTCCAACAGCGATGTAAGGACTGATATTGTGTCCTGTGTCACCAAATTTCAGGCTATAAGGAGACCCCCATATTTCCTGCACTATGGAAGCTATGCAGATTCAAAATGTGCAGCAATTTGTAAAAGTCAGCTGCAGCATTGAAAAAATCCAGATTCATTGTCAGAAGGAAAGAGATCACCTTATTCAATAAATTTAGCTCCACCTCACTAAATGTGTGAGATGATAAGTTGATACATTATTTTGCATTTCCTGTCTTAGCGATGGCTCTAGTATTTTTTGAATTGACAACACTTTCCAATTTGACTTGCAAATGCAATGTCTGGTCCTACCAAGCTGCCTTTGTAGTGGATTTCTCTGGGGCTGTGGCATGGTGTTCATGGCTAATCCTCCTCTACGAAAAGAGTGCTTGTTGAACTTTTTGATCATTATTGGCTTTACTGTTCTTAGAATCTGTTGTGTTTGCTTTTTTTAAGATGGACTGTGGGTGTTCAAAATGGATCTTGTTTTCATTCTGGTTGTCTTTGCCCTTCCCCCAGCTGAATACTATGCCTACTTTATAACAGTTTTCATCAGGGGCAAATTTAATTCTTTGTACAACACATATCTTATCATTAATTTTGATACCTCCCACAATTTCTTTTTAAAATTTACAAAATCTGGTGGGTTTCTAAATTTCTGCAACTCACTTTCTTTTCATTTGTGTTTAACTTCTTTCTCAGTTTCCTTGGAGTCCTTTAACCTTAAGTCCATGACAGCCGGCCCAGTGGCATGGAGGGCGGAGGCACTGTGCCTTACCTCCTGCCACACTGGCGACCCATGTTTGGTGGTGAACATGAGTTGCTGGGGTCTCTGTGTGACTGTCCCCAGATGGAGGCCTGAGGGTAGAATGGGTCCGCGACACCAACAATGGAAGGGTACTGTGGGACTTTGTAGCATGGGAATGCCTCCATGTACTCACATTGATGTGCGTGCCCCAACAACGGTGAGAAGGGAGAGAACAGAAAAGGAGATGCTGGCAGCTTCATGAAGCCCTGACCATGCTCCCAACCCATGGCTTGGCTTCAGAATCTGGATTTGCCCAATGGCGGGGGAAATCCGTGAGGGACTCACCAGGGGTCAGAGCCGGGATCAGGTGTGATGCACTCACAGGTGGATATGAAGCCCTCTCACTGAGAGAGCCAAAGCTGTGCCTGCCAGCCACCCCATAGGAGAGAAAAAGCAGTATGGAAAACAATTGCATGAGCTGAGTGGAGGCTTGGTGTAAAATAATCTTCCATCTCTCAAACAAGTGCTCTTTATTTTGTCCATATGCTGGAGCCTTCGTGTGGTGCAAAACCCATGGTATGCTGCAGATCTGCAAACACATGTCTGTGGAGGCCTGCTGCCAGTGCAGCCTCCATGCTAGGAATGTTACCTTTTTGTAATTCAAGAAGGCCTGCCTGTTTCCCTAGCATTTAACTCAGTAGTGCTGGTCAGCATTTGTTACTCATTTAAGAAAGGATTAACACGTTCAGTATGTGCAAACACACCATCCATAAATTGTGAAATGCCATCACTGCTGACTTCATTATTAGTATTCTGTGTGCTCATTCTCTGAAGTTTAATAGTTTCTAAAGTCCGTGGTGCTTCTGTGCATCACTCAAACTATAGAAGTATTACTGACATCTCTCAGAGCTACTTCTAGAAGCGTGATGCCTGAAGGCAAGTAGTACACACAGAATCAAACAGTGCTGGCACTCAGCACTAATCATATGGATGTTGGGAGAGCTGATGTGTTAATTTATTGAAACATGATCCGGTTCAACACAGAAACTAGCAGCGGTGCTGGTATACAAACAAGCCTGACGTTATTGCCCCCATGGGGCTTTCTCAAAGGACTAGCTACTCTATCTGACCATCTACTTTTCTACAAGAAAGGGCTGCATGTGCAATTAACCATTAAAAGTGACAGTGCATACTGTAATTACAATGTTAAGAACACTAGTACAGGATATTAATAATATATATATATTTATACAACATGTGTTTGGAGATAAAATCATGGATAAAAACTACTATCTGAGGCAGGTCATGGAGATATCACTATTGCCGTGAAGATATCATTGATATCTCCATGTTCCTATATGTCATACTGATATCTCCATGATCCTGTACGTCATTCCCTAGAAAGTGAAACTGTTTTCACATTCCACTGCGCGAGTCTTTCTCTTTCTCTCTCGCTTTAAAACCTGTCCCCCCTCCAAATCACAAACACATACACATATGCCCCTCAATCTGCTTGATCCTGACATTATTTTTGTGAAAAAATGGAATTTAAACACTTATCTGATTAATCCTGCCAGTGTGACATTCAACCAACAACTATAAACTGCACCCACTCCTCGTATTACTTTTAGTTTCTCCCCTGACATGCAGCGTGACCGAGTGGTAGAAAGATTGCCAGATTACGATAGTTCACAATAAAGACGTCTCTTACCCATTTACTTAAAAAAACACTCTGCAGTTCTCAATTTATTTTCTTAAAGCTGCCCACTGTATCTATAAGAGAGACAAAACAGAGACCGAATCAGCAGCTTCACAACACAAGGAGCACCTGCGAGAGTTCGTTGCTATAGCAACACATACTCGCTCGTCCTCCTGCTTCTCTAGAGCTATATCGCTGTCGTTTGAATACAGTTGGCACCTACAAAAAACATGCAAAATGGCAGAGTTTTTTAACTAAATAGAATTAGACCTCTTTACTGTGAACTACTCTAATCTCCTAATCGGTCAATCTTCATACCGCTTGGTCACGCTACTTTTAAGGGGGAAACTGAAATTAATATGATTCTTGGCTGAATATTACAATAGCAGGATCAACCAGATGACTGCTTAAATTAAATTTTTCATAAAATAATGACAGGATCAACCAGATAACATTCTTCACATCATTTTAGCCTGTCAGAATCCACCATATATATTTTATTTTATATAACATCTCATCTCTTGTGTTCCAGGGGTGTGTGTGGCGGGTGGGGGTACTGTTTTTTGATTGTATTCATGTAGATGTAATTTGTCCCGAACACATGTTGTATAAACAGAACATGACATGGCCTGAGTGAAGATATCATATTTATCTTCACTTGAGGCCAATGACATCAAGATATCTCATGAGTGGCAAAGCCACTCGTGAGATATCATGATATCATTGGCCTCTCATCAAGATACATATGATATCTTCACTCAGGCCATGTCATATCCCCTATTTTATATATATATATATATATATATATATATATATATATATATATATATAGATATAGATATACCTTGCCTAGATATTTCACTGGAAAGATCCATAATAGTCAAAAACAGCATTTTGTATGAGATATTCATACTTACTGATTTTTTATGCTGCTAACTGATAATCTGCAGTTCAAATTGCACATTTTCCTATTGCACATTTTTTATACAAAGATACTGCAGGTTCTTTCTACTGCACACTTACGTAGCATTTTATTATTGCACCAAACATTTTCATTTGGGATACATGTTTTTGTTTTTATGTACCTTGTTTCTGTTCATATGATGTGCCACCTGAAAATTTATTGTCCAAGGTCCTCTCTATTCATTGCATAGATAGGCACCTATGAACTTATGAATGGTCTACTCTGTATGTCTCTGATGTATTGTATCCACTTTAACTCATTGTATGTAAAGCGCTTTACTTTGTATGTTCAGATATATTGTATCCCCTCTAACTCATTGTATGTAAAGCACTTATAATTTGTTATCCTGTTAAGTTTCTGCATGTCTGTACTCTCCCGGGTCATGCCTGAAAACAGTCATTTTATGGCTAGTGCACTTACCTGGTAAACAAAAGCTAAATAAATAAATAAATTTTGCACTCACCAGGTTACTTTATAACAGCTCACTCATGTGCAATGTTTCAGTCTCACCACATTTTCCGATGGGCTACATATAGTCATTTCTAGCTGAAGGAGATTGTACATGATTGTGGGTTCAGATTTTGATTATCACAAGTCCTCTCTTCCCACTCATGGTTATCATTTAGTTTCTAAGTTCAGAATTTATGTGAAGAAATGCATAGAAGAAACAAATTATTGACACAATAGTCCGCATTGTTCAGTATGGGATCAACTTCACATCTAACAGAAGGAGACATACAGTAATAGAAGGCATGAACTGTAGTAAAGAGCATGGGACAAAGATGATGGGCAGAGGAAGGAAAAGATTAGGGAAGGAGAGAAGAAAGGGGTGGCAGAAAAGTGAATAATTTGCTTCCCCTGTGCATTTCTTTCAGATGAATGCTGAACACAGAAACTAAATTATAGTGGTTAACATTACAGTTAATATGTGCAATAGAAAAAATATAGCAATACGTACAGTTAATAGCAATATACACCAGAAGCTTTACCCAAAACTGGGTGTGTATTACAGGGAAAAAATAAAAATTAAAAGAGTATCCTGCTTCAGGTTGCAGAGAGATTGTCTTGAAGATGATTCTCTCTATCTGTGACTACAGTGACATTGTTTATAGTGCTGCTTTTAAATCCACCCTAGCCAGACTGGGCTCACTATTTCACTCCTTCTGCCGAGTTACCCTTGATTGCCCCCCTAGAACCCAGCACTGCTCCCTTTACTCCTCCCTCTCCTTTCTCTCCCTTGATGCCAGGTTCCTCACTTATTGTATTACTTCCATCTCTGAATTCAGGCTTGGGACCCTCCCCCTTATCTTTCCTCCCTCCTCAATTCCCCATCTTCAACCTCCTACTCTCTTTGCAGCACTGGCTGTCTTGCATTCCCCTCCGTGAAATCCTTTGCTGGTCAAGCTGCCTTCTCATTCTGCTTCCCCAAACTATGGGGCTATCTTCCCATTACCGTCCATACAGTTCCTTATTCCCTCTCACTCAAATCTGTCATCCTTGAATGCGCTTCTCACTCCTGCAGTAGTCTCTGATCTTGTGCTGTATTTTTTTGCCCTACAATTTCCCCCTACTGCCCCTGCCATAATTCATTCCCCCTGCCCCTCTAGTTTCCTCCATCCTTCCATGCTGAACAAACTGCCAACAGTGCTTCATTCCACCCTCAAATTGCTGCCATCTGCAAATTAATACCATGCCCAGCAGTGCCTTGTTCTTACTACGGTTATTACAGTTTACACTTATATTACTTATTGCTCTTCAGATGCTCTGCCTAGCTCATCTTTTTCATGTTGTTGATACTTAATGTTTAACTTATATTTTTGATTTTGATTAGACTTGTAACTTACAGCTTAATTCTCCTCGTTTTCCCCTCCCCCAGAAGGCATCTGGAAACTAGTTATTTCTGCTCAGTATGTCTTTCCTGGTAAATATTTTAAAATAAATAAGTAAAGGTAAGTAGAAAATCAGAAATACCTAGAGCATATGTAAATGCAGACAATGCATACAGTAAATATATACAGTGAATACTGAAAATGAAGACAATGCATACTGTAAATGTATACAATGTATACTGTAAATGTATACAATGTATACTGTAAATGCAGACAATGTATACTGTAAATGTATACAATGTATACTGTAGATGCAGACAATGTATACTGTAAATGTATACAATGTATACTGTAAATGCAGACATTATGTACTGTGGAATCAGACAATGTATACTTTTAAAGCAATGTGAACCGTAAATGCCAACAGTGTATACTGCAAATGCATACAATGTACTCTGTAAATGCAGACAATGCATACTTTAAATGCATACAATGTATACTGTAAATGCAGACAATATATACTTTAAAATCAGACAATGTATACTGTGCTAGCAATGTATACTGTAAATGCAGACAATGTATACTGTAAATGCAGACAAAATATGCTGTAAGTGCCGTCAATGTGTACTATAAACGCAGACACTATATACAGTAAAAGGATACAATGTATGCTGCAAATGCAGGCAATGCATACTGTAAATATAGACAATGCATTCAGTAAACTCAGACAATGTATACTGCAAATGCAGACAATGCATACTGTAAAGGCAGACAATATATACTTTAAAAACAGGCAATGTATTCTGTATATACAGACAATAATATACTGAACATGCAGACACTATAGACTGTAAATGCAGATGATATATGCTGTCAATGCAGAAAATGTATGCTGTAAAAGCAGAGAATGTATGATGTAAATCCAGGCAATGTATACAGTAAATGCAGACAATGTATACTGTAAAAACAAACACTGTATGCTGTAAATCTGATATACAGTATACTGTACACACATTAGGCAATCTCTACTTTGTATCATTGCTGCTGATTGTAACTGTTTGCATGGTTGTTACTGTCTGTACTGTATTGTTTTTCTGATGTGGAACCTTTGCAAAAGATTCTCTGACTCAAAGGATTGTAATTCAGAGACTTCAATAAATAAAAAATAAATAAATAAAGTATACTGTAAATGCAAACAGTGTATACTGTAAAGGCAGACAATATATGCTGTAAATGTAGACAATATATACTACAAATGCAGATTATGTGTGTTGTAAAAGCAGACAATGTGTACATTAAATGCAGAGAATATGTTTTGCAGACAATGTATATTATAAAAGCAGATGATATATATTGTAAATTCAGACAATCTATACTATAAAGCAAACAGTGTCTGTTGCAAATACATACATATTTATTGTAAATGCAAATTATAACAATGTATACTTCAAATGCAGGCAACGTACACATTAAATGCAAGCAATATGTGCTGTAAAAAAGGTAATGTATAATGTAAAAGTAAATAGATACTGTACATGCAGACAATATATACTGTACATTCAGAAAAATATACTATAAATACAGATAATGTGTGCTGTAAAAGCAGACAATGTATACATTAAATACAGAGAATATATGTTGTAAAGCAGACAATGCATTGTAAAACCAAACAATACAGTGTATACTGTAAATGAAGAAGATCTATACAATAAAAGCAGACAATGTATGTTGCAAATACAGACATATTTTCTGTAAATGCAAATAATATATGCTGTATATGCAGGCAATGTATGCTGTAAATGCAGACAATGTGTACTTTAAAGGCAGGCAAAGTACACATTAAATGCACATAATGTGTACTGTAAAACAGGCAATGAATAATATAAAGTAGACAACATATACTGAAAATGCAGACACTGTGTGCTGCAAATGTAGACAATATATTCTGTAAATGCAGACAATACATACTGTAAAAGCAGGCAATACATATTGTAAATGCAGCCAATGTATACAGTAATAACAGATAATGTATACTGTAAATGCTGGCAATGCATGCGGTAAAGCAAACAATGTATACTGTAAATACAGACTATATAGTGTAAAATCAATGTATACTGCACAAGCAATGTATGCTGTAAATGCAGACAATGTATACTGTAAATGCAAACAATGTACTGTATACATCCGCATGTAAGTCTACTTTCTGTTTCTAATAATAAGCCCTCAAGAAGGGGGACTCAACTTATCTGCGAGGCTGACCTATCTCCAGGATTTATAATGGTAACCCACTTTACCACTGTGTAACCTGATACTATGTTAACTTCTTGCCACAAAGAGAGATTATGTGCCAGATGTTGGTCACAAAAAACATTTTTCCATCCAATTTGGGTAGCAACATAATGTCTGTAATTTTACTAAAACTGACAAGGTAAGGGGGTTGTCTTATACACAAGGTTGATTTATAGGCATGTATATACAGTTTACTGTAAATCCAGGCAATGCATGCTGCAAATGCAGACAACATATACCGCAAAAGCAGACAATATATACTGTAAATGCAGAAAATATATATTGTAAAATCGGTGATAGTGGAGAGTACCGGACCTACCCTGGACCTACGCTATTAGTGTAGCGTCCAAGTTACGCTACTCTCTGAGAACTACATTTCGGTTATTTTTTTTGCATTTGTTTATTTGAGTTGGGGGACTTCACCCCTCACACCCCCTTTTAAAGAAAAAAAAAAAGAAAAGGTGTGTGTGTGGGGAAGCCCCTAACTCAAATAAACTAATACAAAATTTTACAATGAGCACAAACTCACACTGTATTTATTCTTGTTACTAAGCTTCACCAACACAGATCAGATTTATCCCTGTTAGACCGATACGCACACTGTGATGTGATATCTTATGTGATGTAACCACGTCTAGTTTCACATTTTTCATTGCAATCTGTTATTCTCGAACCACAGTTACATTATAGGTCCAGGGTAGGTCTGGTGTTCTCCACTATTGCCATAAAATCAGACAATGAATGCTGTAAATCCAGACATGTATACTGTAAGTGCAAAATATAATATGCTGTACATGCAAAAAATGTATTCTGTAAAAGCAAAGTATACATTAAATGCAATGTATACGTTAATGCAGACAATATATACTGTTCAGCAGTCAATGTATACTGTAAAAGCAGATAATATTTACTGTATTTGCAGACAATATATACTGTAAAAGCATACAATGTACAGTATGCCACAAAAACCCAGACAATGTAAACAGTAAACGCAGAATACAATGTATACTGTAAAAGCAATGTATGCAGTAAATGCAGACAATATATACTGTACTATAAAAGCAGACAATATACACTGTAAAAGCAGACAATGTATGCAGTAAAAGCATACACTGCATACTGTAAATACAGACAATGCAAACTGTAAAGGCAAACAATGTACACAGTAAATGCAGACAATGCATACTCTAAAAACAGACAATATATATTGTAAAAGAAGACAATGTATACTGTAAATGCAGGCAATGTATACTGTAAAAGCAGAAATATATGCTGTAAGTACAGAATGCAGAATGCAGGTAATATATACTGTAACTGTATACTATATAAACTGCAAATGCAGACAATATGTACTGTAAAATATAAGCAGATTTGAAATGAAATATGTATTTGAAGTATCTTAAAAGTGGCAAAATCATTAAAAGGCAAATTATAGTGAGAAAGAAATAATGTGAGGTACTTAGTTTAGTAGGAAAGCTTAAAATAGTACAAGAATTGTTCAAAATTTGAAAAAATGTGCAAATTGGCCTATAGGTAGATTTTGGTATGCTCTTACATACAAGAACAGGACACAAATAATCCAGCAATGTTTAAGGGTTGCAAATGGGGGTTTAATTTAAATATGCTCCAGCTGCAGCCTTTAGTGCCAACGGTGTGTTTGACCAGCAGATAGATTTATATATCATATAGTCATGTAATCTTCATGTTAGATATTTGATATCAGTGGTAGGAATGTGGTAGGAATGTCAGCATTTTCTTGTAATGATCTTGTTTAGTAACATTCTTGTAATTATCATGTTTAGTATTTACTTGGAGGGAAATTATGGATGGTAGAAGAAAAATCATCTGATGAACGCTGTGGGGTAGTGGCTTCACTGACACAGTGTTAATGCTGTAGTCTACTAATATAGATGTAACAATGTCTAAGAAGTGTAAGTTTGTAAATCCTGCGGAGGGAACTTTAAAATGCAGCATGAGTCCACAAAGCCTGTAACAGATTGGTGCCTTTGTGCTTTATGTCAGATAGATAGTGATGAAAAACTTATGAACCCAGGAGAAGCAAATTTTCGGAGCAGTTGGAAAGAATCTGGTTATGGAGTTATTGCAGAAAACATCCTTCAGTTTGAAAAGCTAGGCTGTGTACCAGTGGACATTGACATACAGTAAGAAGACTTGATGATGGCAATGGTATAGAAATGACATTCAAGTAAATAAAGCAGTGTGCCATAAAAGTTGCAGAAATTGGTTAGACAGAGAAAAGCTCTAATGTGCTCAGAAAAGGAAAGCCAGCTCTGACAAAGAACCTGAACATAGTTCATTCAAAACAAGAATGAGTACAGGTTGGGAGTCTTCGTCAAGAACGAACATGTGTTTTTTTTTCCTGTGGCAATGATGAAAGTAGTGAACACCTGCAAAATGCCTGCACATTAGCAATAGATCATCAAGTTTGTGAATATGCACACATTTTGCAAGACAATAAATTATTAGGAAAGTTGTCTGAAGGAGATATACATGCTGGCTGGTTCTCTCAAATGGAGATGGAGAGAGGATCACAGATGTAGAAGTGGGTAGCCATCTGGGAACTAGCGACCATCGAACAGTATGGTTCACAATAAACATAGCAATAGAGTCAAGCCATACAAAGGCAAAAGTACTGGACTTTAGGAGGGCTGACTTTGCCAACATGGGTGGATGCCAAGGAATGCACTAGCAAATGGGCAGGAAGGAGGGTGGAAGAACAATGGGAAATAATAAAACTGCCATCACAGAGGTAACAAGCCTTTGTGTGAAGCAAATAAACAAAACAAAACGATGTAAGAAACCACTATGGTTCTCAAAGGAAGTGGCAGTGAAGGTTCAAGAGAAAAAGAAAGCTTTCAGGAAGTACAAGGAATCACAGAAGGAGCAGGACAGAGAACTGTATCAGTTAAAGCAAAAGGAAGCTGAGAAGGCAGTCAGAACAGCAAAGGCCCAAACCGAGGAAAAGATAGCCAACTCAGTTAAGAAGGGGGATAAAACCTTTTATGGGTACACCAGGGAGCGAAGGAAGACCAAGGGAGGGATATTAAGGCTTAATAAAAGGGAGGGAGGGTGGGCAGATGGTGACTGTGAAAAGGCAGAGATACTAAACAAATACTTTTGCTCAATATTTACAAATGAAGAGGGGGAAGTACCTAAAACAAACAGTAGAAACACTCTGGATACAGAAGTTGATACCAGTCCATTTACAGAAGAAAGGGTTATGAAAGAACTCTTAAAACTGAAAGTGGACAAAGCATTGGGGCCTGATGGGATTCATCCCAGAATTCTAAAAGAACTAAGGGTAGAACTAGTGACACCACTGACTACCCTCTTTAACAAATCATGGGAGGATGGGTGGTACCAAGGACTGGAGGAGGCAGATGTATCTCTCTTCACAAAAGTGGGAGCAAGGCAGAAGCAGGAAACTACAGACCTATTAGTTTAACCTCAGTGATAGGGAAATGATGGAATCACTTCTGAAGGAAAGAATTGTCGAGTATCTAGAGGCCAGAGGAGCACAGGACCCAAGGCAGCATGGATTCACAGCGGGAAGGTCATGCCAGATGAATCTGATAGATTTCTTTGACTGGGTGACCAAAGTAGTAGATCAGGGAGGGGCTGTGGACATGGCCTACCTAGACTTTAGCAAGGCATTTGACACAGTCCCACACAAAAGATTAATACACAAATTAGCCAGCCTGGGAGTGGGTCCTGAGATGACAGCCTGGGTAAAGAATTGGCTGGAGAATAGGACACAGAGAGTAATAGTAAATGGAGTCCACTCTGAAGAAAGGGGGGTTACTAGTAGGGTACTGCAGGGTTCAGTATTAGGACTGGTCCTCTTCAATGTCTTTATAAGCAACATTGCAGAGGGACTGGAAGGAAAAGTATGTCTCTTTGCAGATGACACAAAGATCTGCAACAGAGTTGATGCACAAGGTGGGGTGGAAAGGATGAGAAGGGACTTGGCAAAGTTAGAGGAATGGTCAGATGTATGGCAGCTTAGATTCAGTGCTAAGAAGTGCAAGGTAATGCACCTGGGAAACAAAACCCAGGGAAGAGTACACAATGGGTGAGATACACAACAACAAAAAATGGAAAGGGACCTGGGGTAGTCATATCAGATGACCTAAAGGTGGGCAAGCAATGTGAGAGGGCAGCAAGGAGGGCTGGGGATACTGGGATGCATAGGAGAGGCATCACCAGTAGAAAACAGGAAGTTATTATCCCTCTGTACAGACAGCTGGTGAGACCCCATCTGAGTACTGATGGCAGTTCTGAGACCCAATCTCCTGAAAGACATAGACAGGATGGAAGCTGTCCAGAGGAGGGCACTAAAATGGTGCAGGGTCTGCACCGGAAGACATATGAAGAGAGACTTAAGGAGCTTATTATGTATAGCCTCAAGGAAAGGAGGGAGAGGCGGTACATGATAGAAACTTTCAAGTACCTCAAGGGAATCAACAAAGTCCAAGAGGGTAGCATCTTTCAAAAAAAGAGGTGTGCAAGAACATGGGGGCACAATTTGAAGATAGAGGAGGGTGGCAGCTCAGAGGTAATTTAAGGAAGTATTTTTTCACAGAGAGGGTTGTGGATGCATGGAACGGCCTTCCGGAGGAGGTTGTGGAGTCAAAAACAGTGGTGGATTTCAGGCATGCATGGGACAGTCATAAGGCAATTCTGAGGGGTTGGGGTAGGAAGAAGTAGGCTGCTGGTTAACTAGGATCTGCAGCTTATCCAGTAGGTAGGGAAATGGGCAGACTGGGTGGGCCAAGCGGTCCTTATCTGCCATCAAATTCTATGTTTCTATGCTTTTGATGCCATTTATCACTTCTGTTGTTTAACTACTTTGCACAGTCGTGTTAGACAACACAAGGCTGGAGGAATGCAGCAAGGAACAGAAAATACACTAGAGGGGATAGTTTTAGGTGAGCTGGTGTCATACTTAAAAGATCATAGAGATGATAAGATACCTCTTGTGTTCAAACTGTCAGATTTAGGGAAGTTGTGTCAGCGCAGACTCCAGGAACTGGATCCAAGTTTCTCTGGAAAAGTCAATATGAAAAGACTGAAGGAGAGATTGCTGGGAATGATTCCAGATTTGAGAGCACAAACTCAAGGAAGAGATGTAGTATTAATGTTTAATGCAGACACTGATGAGACTATCAAGACTGCATGTTCTCATGATTCTGATGAGAATGCAGTTCACTTGGTCCACGCTGCTCAAATTGTTACAAAAAAATGTATTTCCAAAGATTACTCATTTAATGGGTATTTTTGACCTGGGTGTGAACAAGATGTAGTTCCACGATGTCTTCTTGCTCTGGTGAGAATGATATTACATGGCCCCAGTATTATATATCAAAAAGAATCAAAATATGCTAAGATGAAAATAGCTTTATCAATGTCAGAGTTACTAATGTTTAACACAAAGAAAACATCAAGGG
This sequence comes from Neoceratodus forsteri, assembly GCA_016271365.2. Classification (NCBI taxonomy): domain Eukaryota; kingdom Metazoa; phylum Chordata; order Ceratodontiformes; family Ceratodontidae; genus Neoceratodus; species Neoceratodus forsteri. The sequence continues at coordinate 1,084,636,815 of CM028131.1, read as the reverse complement.
GATAATCTGGATTGGCAGTTCATCATGCTAAATTGAGGGAAACACCACTTGCAATTTACAGCAGTTTGATGGTTTATTCTAAAACCAGACAAAGGGAGCTGGTTGATACACTTTGCAAGCAAGGACTATGCATTTCATATGACAGGATACTAGAAATATCTACAAATCTGGCAAACGGTGTATGTTCACGTTTTGACCATGGCCTATGTGTCTGCCCTCCCACCTTGAAAAAGGATATTTTTACAGTGGGGGCTGTTGACAATATAGATCACAATCCCTCAGCTAGTACAGCAAACAATTCTTTCCATGGTAGAGTCATCTCCATGATTCAGTTTCCAACAGCAAACAATCTGGGCACAGACAGAGGAATTGTATCCATCAATCCAGGAATTGTTCACAAAAGAATCATAGATCCTTCACTTGCAGAATATTCTGAAGTACCCCCGGCTGCATCACACACTTTGGACCCTACTGTCCATCTGTGGAAGGTCCGGTAAAAGCAGAGTCATCTGTAGTATTTACCTCCAGAGAGAAAGAGAGCAGTTGGCTTAGTTGTGTGGCAGAACATCTGGAGAAAGAGAGGCTTGATACTGGGAACTTTGTTTCATGGGCAGCTTACCATACAAACAGATAGCCACTTCTTTCTCTACCTGTGTCACCCACTGCACTCATGCCTCTGTTTACAGAGCAAGCTCATTTTACAGCTATGGTTTTGCATGTCATGAATCTAGTACAGAAGGTCATACAACATGTCAACAGAGGCCAGATACCTGTCATAACCATGAACCAGCCTTTGTTTTCTATAGGAAAGCAAATCCAGTGGAGTTGGCCTGAGATTCATGTTAAGGAAAAATATGTGGTGATGATGGGAAGCCTTCACAGAAAGATGAATGTGCTCAAACTTTTAGGAGATTGGCTAAATGGCACTGGAGGGACCAGTGTCCTTGTGCAGGCTGACATCACTACTTCTGGTAAGGCTGATGCCATACTGAAAGGGTCCCATGTCACCAGGGCCAGATATGCTCCTTGGTAACAGCAGCAGCACTACACCTACTCAGATGCTCAGCATATGAGGAATATACTGCAGAATCACTTGAAGCGAATGAAACAACAATCAACTTCAGCACATGGTATCAACACAAAAGTGATCAGAATTTCCAGTTCTTGTACTTGTCTATGGTTTTAGACCTTGAGTTGCTTGCCATGCAGTCTGTGCATTCCTTACAGGAGGGAGATTTAAAGTTCTGTGTCCAATGTCTTGGTGAGTTAGTACCATGGATGTTTTTATTTATTTATTTATTTGAAATACCGGATTTTACGACCTTTGATCCGTCGGCTTGTTTACAAAGGCACCTCATCACATGGAAGACAGTAAACAGTGAGAATACAGGATACAGGAAATGCCATCATGTAGTGATTACAGACATTGTTTACATACTTATTTACAATTTTTTGATACAGACATTTACATAACTAAGCACGAGACACATTGTTAACATAACAGAGCATCAGTTACTGTATTTTCCATATTACTCATAAGACAAGGTGGAACCTCAGTATATAGGGTTTTGCAGAGATTGAGGGGACCGGGGTGGTGGAGGGCAGTCCAGTTGCACATTGTCACATTAGACATTCTTGTGGGTGGTTTGTCCTTGATCACACGGACTATGCATGGTGGTTTCCCGTTCATGTAGGAAATATGGTCCTGTTTCCAGCTAGGAACTCATCAATCTATGCAGAGTTCATAAGAAGTCATTTTGTCATTCAGAAATCTGGTCACACTTTTTCCACCATGACCATTGACCAGGCTCATGAACAGATGAATGAGAAGACTAAGGGTGATGGTGGTGTGATTAGCTTGACAGAGAACCCCACTGCATTACCTTGATGGATTACTGCTCATCCAGAGATTCAAAGGGTTATAGAAGAGTTTGAATACAGCTTCATAGCTTCTGGTAAAAGTACAGCTACTCAGCACCATAAGCAGGTGTCTGGAGTTCAAATTGAATTTTCTTGAATTGGTAAAGCAATGGACTCCACAATTCAGGAAATGGGCAGCCCATTCTCACAGGACAGTCAGAATTTGATTGCTTTGGACACAAAGCATGTCATGAGCCAATATATTGTCAACATTATTAAGAACATCAAAGCAACTGGTCAAAAACAGGATGATGCATTTGTTGAAGAAAGACTTGTGCAGTGCTCTATTCCAATTACTAATATCATCCCCAAGAATAAATTGACACTGTTTTAGCAGTTCCTCTCCAAAGAAGCAATCAAAGATTGCACACCAGATCACAACTCTCAAGAATAACTGTGAACTGTTTGGCAGGATGTATATATCATACCAATCTAGAAATGGGGATATGGATGGCTTCTTCAAGTATGATTATCAATCTATCCCACCAGCCTTGCCTGATGGGGCATGTTGAGAGCATTCACAAAGTCTGCTCTTGTGACTTGCCTTGAAACCTGTGCTCCATCTACAAATATTGATCCAAGTGCCACTTCTAAAATCCTTGATGGCTCTGCTGTTGTTCATATGTTGTCACCCAAAGGGTGTAAGACCTTTCATGACTATGCAAACAAGGCGTTTATACCACATGTCCTCATGCAATTGGAGTCAGTGAATCGTTTAGACATTCTGTGGGATCGCAACCTTGCTTACAGTCTTAAAAATTCAATCAGGCAGGAAAGGGGAGATAGACACCATGCTGTAATAAGATAATCTATACCTATTTTAAAAAAACTGGTACAGTTTTCTTTGAGTAGATGAGAATAAGAACAAACTGTATAACTTGCTGGCAAAATACATTTCTGCCCTATCTGTTGAAGGAAAGGAGGTATACAGTACTCAAGACACAGGAATAGTTTTTTCACATGGAAGCAACATAGGTCCAGACTTGGTGACGTGTGATCATGAGAAAGCAGATACCAGGATTCTTTTGTACACTCTTCACTGCACAAACCAAGGTCATCGCAAAATCATGATTAGGGCAGCTGACACAGATGTGGTAGTCCTTGCAGTAGCAGCATTTCAGTGTCTTCCTCTGGATGAATTATGGATAACCTTTGGAGTAAAACAACACTACAGGTATATATCAGCTCATGACATTGTAGAAAATATTGGAGATCAGAAATCAATGGCTTTACCATTCTTCCATGCATTTATGAGGTGTGATATAGTGTTAGCATTTAATAGTATAGGGAAGAAGACAGCTTGGGAAATATGGATAGTTTTTCCATCTGTTACAGAAGCTTTTCTCAACCTGTCCCATGCACCCATGTCTATGTCTGAGAAGACAATGAAAGGGCTTGAGAGATATGTTGTTCTCCTCTATGACAGAACCAATGAGTGCCAACATGTAAACCAGGGAAGGAAGCAAATGTTTGCAAAAGGAAGACAGATAAAACACATCCCTCCAACTCAGGCTGCCTTAGTGGAGTACACAAAAATAGCTGCATATCATTGAGGTCGTTGCTGCGGAAACACATTAGTGGCACAACAAGAACTGCCAAGCCCAGCTAGCTGGGGTTGGAAACTAGACAGTGAGAAAGACTGGGATTCCCATTTGGACAGTCCTTCTGGAGGCAGCTAAATCATCCAAAGGGTTGACCAAATGTGGTTGCAGAAAGGCTTGCAGACCACCATGCAAATGTTTTAATGTCTCACTTCCATGTACAGTACTGCTCTGTGTGCTTGTGCAGGATCATGCTACAGAGACAATGATAGTGATAACTAAGTATTTTGGTATCTTCTGTAAACAAGTATGAGAATTTTAATTTCATTCATCCCTTAACTGTAACAGGTATTTAAAATTTGAAATGTTGTAACCTGATTATGTGCGACCACAGAAAGTTATTTGTGTAATGTACACTTTTTTGAGATAATGACTGTAAATATATCCTGTTCCCATTTCATTACCAATTCAAGCAATCTTTTTAAAAGTTTATCTTTAAATATATATCTGTAATACATTTTTCTAAAGATAACATAATGAGTGTTTGCTTGTCATTAGATGACAGCACATCTCTACATCACAGTTATCTGTATACTTCAAAGTGTACAATAATTTTGAAAAATTTTCCACACGATACAAGATCAATGTAGAGGTAACCAGTAAAAAGGAATCCATGAAATCATTTTGTATCTAAACATAATGAAATACCACAATGTACCACGATAATATGTCCATGTGCTGTGTCTGAAGCAGGTGAAAAAACAGGAGCTGTTTAAGCAGTGTAATGCGACATAAAACCCAAATCTATATTAATCGCATCACCCATCATGTGCGAAAGTAAAATGAGTCTGACTTCAAAAGCCCACCTTTTTTGTGTATTTTTGAAAAAAATTAAAATGGTTTAAAGTAGTGATGTAAAGTATAAAAGGTTATTTGGTGTTGATTTGTAAATAATCTGGAAACATATTTGTTTACCAATGAGTCAAATGTATGCATATTTTTGGTGTTTTTCATAAAAACCTATTTATGTTCCAGTTTCCATGCTTTTCTCACATTTTGAATGATTTTTGCAAAATTCTGCAAGACTGCTGGGAATTAAATTTAGGCCCCCAGAATACCATCCTGGTGCTCTAATCACTGAGCTACAGGCTCACATGATTGGACGTGGGGTTCCTGGACACACTTCCTTTCTTTGGTATTGCATAGCTTGCAACTAGGAACAATCAAGATGACACTTAGATGATTTTTGATGCAGTATTAGCCACTGCTTAGCAATTAACTCACAAATTATAGTGAGAAAGAAACAATGTGACTGACTGGGAATTGAGCCTAGGGCCAGGAATACTGTCCCAGTGCTCTAACCACTGAGCTACAGGCTCCCATGGTTGGACCTGGGGTTCCCAGACACACCTCCTTTCTCTAGAATTGCATATCCTGTAACTAGGAACAGTCAAGATGACACTTAGATGATTTTTGGTGCAGAATTAGCCACTGCTTAGCAATTAAATCACAAACTGTAGTGAGAAAGAAATAATGTGACCTACTGAAAACGGAACCCATGTCCCAATAGTACCGGTGTGGTGCTCTAACCACTGAGCTACAGGCTCACATGGTTGGACCTGGGGTTCCTGGCATACTTCCTTTCTTTGATATTGTGAATCCTGCAACTAGGAATAATCCAGATGACAAATGATTTTTGGTGCAGTATTAGCCACTGTTTAGCAATTAAATTACAAATTTTAGTGAGAAAGAAACAATGTGACCTACTGGGAATTGAACCCAGGCCCCCAGAATACCATACCAGTGCTCTAACTGGTGAGCTACAGGCTCACATGGTTGTACTTGGGGTTCCTGGACACACTTCCTTTCTTTGGTATTGCGAATCCTGCAACTAGGAATAATCAAGATGACAGATGGCTTTTGATACAGTATTAGCCACTGTTTAGCAAATAAATCACAAATTGTAGTGAGAAAGAAAAAACATGACCTACTGGGAATGGAACCCATGTCCCTGCAGTACCAGTGTGGTGCTCTAACTGCTGAGCTACAGGCTCACATGTTTAGACCTTGGGTTCCTGGACACACTTCCTTGTTTTCTGGTATTGCAAATCCTGCAACTAGAAAGAATTGAGATGACAGCTTTATGATGTTTGGTGCAGTATCACCCACTGCTTAGCAATTAAATCACAAATTGTAGTGAGAAAGAAACAATGTGATCTACCAAGAATTGAACTTGGGGCCCTTGAATACAGTCCCAGTGCTCTAACCACTGAGCTACAGGCTCGCATGGTTGGACCTGGGGTTCCCAAACACACCTCCTTTCTCTGGTATTGCATATCCTGTAACTAGGAACAATCAAGATAACACTTAGATGATTTTTGGGGCAGAATTAGCCACTGCTTAGCAATTAAATCACAAATGATAGTGAGAAAGAAATAATGTGACCTACTGGGAGTGGAACCCACATCCCTGTAGTACCGGCATGGTGCTCTAACCACTGAGCTACAGGCTCACATGGTTGGACCTTGGGTTCCTGGATACACTTCCTTTTTTACTGGTATTGCAAATCCTGCAACTAGGAATAGTCAAGATAACAGATGATTTTTGGTACAGTATTAGCAACTACTTAGCAATTAAATCACAAACTGTAGGGAGAAAGAAATAATGTGACTTACTGGGAATTGAAACCAGGCCCCCAGAATACCATACCAGTGCTCTAACCACTGAGCTACAGGCTCACATCGTCGGACCTGGGATTCCCAGACACACTTCTTTTCTCTGGTTTTGCAAATCCTGCAACTAGGAATAATCAAGATAACAGATGATTTTTGGTACAGTATTAGCAACTACTTAGCAATTAAATCACAAACTGTTGGGAGAAAGAAATAATGTGACTTACTGGGAATTGAAACCAGGCCCCCAGAATACCATACCAGTGCTCTAACCACTGAGCTACAGGCTCACATTGTCGGACCTGGGATTCCCAGACACACTTCTTTTCTCTGGTATTGCAAATCCTGCAACTAGGATCAGTCGAGATGATAGATGATTTTTTGTGCAGTATTAGGCACTGCTTAAGGATTTGCAATATCACAGAAAGGAATTATGTTCAGGAACCACAGGTCGAAGCATGTGAGCCTGTAGCTCAGTGATTAGGGCACTAGGATGGTTTTCCAGGGCCTGGATTCAATTCCCAGTAGGTCACACTATTTCTTTCTCATTACAGTTTGTGATTTACTTGCTAAACAGTGGGTAATACTACACTTACAATATTCTAATCTAATCATATCATCAAAGGATCCCTGGATTATGCTGGCAAACTGCTGACTCAAGACCACAAACAGTCAATCAACAGCCGAGTAGGTCCTGGGTTGAAAATACAGTAGGTGGGGGTGCAGTGCTATAATCATCTAGAGCTCCTCTTCCATAACAACTGGCTGGAACTCCCTCCAAACCATCAGTGCTCCCATGTGCCTCCCCCCTCCATCACTGCCAGCCCTGACAGGCCACCTGTCGAAATACAGGCTTGGATAGCGGACACTCTGTCCAGGAAGAAAGACCTCAACTCTTATTTTTTTTTAGCTAAATCTCCACCAAATGGTAGACAGTAAGGATGAAGTAACCTGTTCACAATGCAGAAGAGTTGAGCCTATTTCCCCCTGTGGTAATAACCCATGACAGGAACTCTGCCTTTTTCAGGGTTACTGCCCTCTGATAGTCTTTGTAATGGGATCACAGAGCCATTCTATCCTCTACTGAGCCTGATCTCTTCCAAGAATGCTGCAGTCTCCGCCCTGTTGCCTTCAACCACCTCATCTCATCACTATACCACAGCAAGCAATGGCAGGAGATCAAGGGGCAGACACAGGTCAGTGTGATGGAGTCGAGTGCAGTGCTAATGGCCAAATCATAGCCATCAACAGCACCTTCACTGCTTCATCACATGCTGCCTCCATACACAAGATGTCCAGTACTGCCAGGAACATTCATGGTACCAAATTATGACCTGGATGGTACTGGATCATCTCTATGAGGGGAGGGATGGATTTCAGGGGAACCCTTCCTATTAAGTTAACTGCATCATGATCTGATGATCTTACTGGATCCACCCTGACATCTAAGATGTTCAGCTCTAAGGAAAGGAGTGGAAGCAGGGAAGACCCAGGGCAGGCTGGTTACCTTGATCTCTATATTGGGGAAGCTCCTGGAGACATGTAGCCAGTGTCTCTCTTCAAACAGCTCAAGTCCAGTTACTAGAGAGCACTCAAAGGGTTAAGCCTGAGGTGGAGATGTTCTCTAGAAGGCCATAGCTTGAAGACAGTGTGTCTGGAGTTTGTGCCTAGAGCTTTCTGACTCAGCCAGCAATGGGAAACTCAGGCATGAAAATTCATAGCATTGCTTTCCCCCTTTACACAATAAAGGGGACAGTAAGCTGTGGATCCAGGGATACAGATGTAGGAGAACAGCAAGGAAAGTCCAGCCACCCCAGCTACTACTGAGCTGAGGGGGCCTGTGGTCTCAGGGATGGTGGCAGTGTCCCTGGGTCCAGGTGGCACTGGTCCCCTCTAGTGAGGTCTCCAGAGGCTTGGGACCCAGTGAGGGTCCCAATGGAAAGAAAACACTCAAGAGCTCCAGTTGGAAGTAGGCAGACTGCATCCAGTGTTCAGCCTCAACAGAACCCGAATATTGAAACCTGATGGCACCATTGGAGTTGTGGAGAGCCACCCACCAAGGGAGATCACCAGGATCTGTGAGGATCTGCTCCTGTCATCTGTATGCAAGGGAGAGAACAAGCATGTAAGTTAATGTACATTGAACTTGCTCTGTGGGAGAAAAGTTAAAAGCTTAGGTAGTAGCCACAGTATGTGACATCCCTGGGGAGTGCCCTGAATGAACTGTCATCAGGTTGAGGGGTCCTGATTAGAGTTAGGGCTGGTTAGTCCCCGAGATGGGGGCTGGGCATAGAGTTAATTAGTTTGGGCCACTAGGACTATCAGTGTAGTTGCTGGAGTGAGGCACACATAACCAGACCAACTGTATAGTATTCTTAGAAGTAGATCATATTGCTGATGTACTGGAACACTAATGGAATGTCACTTGCTGGCATGACATACATAGGCACATTTGCCCCCAGGTAGGGTTCACCCTGCCTGGGGGAATGTCAGTGCACATAGGTCTTGGGAGCACCATGGCTCCAGGGACCCAGATTAATGGGAGATAGGATTTAGGAAATGAAAGTAAAAAGTAACAGCAGCAGCAGTGCCTCTTTTAGATTAAAGGGAGGGAATATTGGTATTGAATGAAGTGACAGTGTAGTGTAGTGGACATCAGGCATGTTTATGGAAAATAAAATGTGCATATGGTAAATGGGAAGTGGAAAACTTGGTAACTGTTGAAGAGGGCACACAGATATGCATGCTCCCAGGTGCAGGTCAAAAGAAAAGAACCATCGAGACACAGGATGACCGCACTCCACGGCAATGAAAATAAAGATGCTTAAAGTGCAAATCTTGCATCAAAAACTCCCTTTTATTTGGAACAGACAAGTGTAGCACATACAAGCCCTGCAGGTTAAATCATGTCCCTTCATCAGGGAGTGTGGCCTTTCCATTTTTGTGTAGTGCAGTCATTCAGTGTCTCAGTGACCTTTGAAGAGAAAGTGAAAATGCTAGGGTAATGCCCTTCAAAACTGTATCATATTGTTACAGCTTACTGTTACAGCTTAATAAATACATCCTACTTGATCCCAGCTCACAGTGTGGACCTTGGCATGTGAGTAATCTCCCATTTGTGGTACCCCCTACACTGGTTGCCTCTCGTCCACCATTCACCCTGATCTGTGGTGACAAGCTAAAGGTAAAGAGGTACTGGTGTTTCATGGCATACGGTGGGTTTGTCTCTGGACAAAAGATGCTACCATATACCTGTAGACACAGGGTAGCTCTAACACTCATTATAGTTTACTTTGAAAGCCCATGGGAAGCCATTTTATTCCTGAGGCAGCCATTTTATTTTTGGGGTTATGCAATGGAATGTTCAGACTTCTGAAAGTGCTATTCTGAGAAATGAGTATGAATTAATGGGTATACCTATATCTGGAGCAGTCTGGAGTTCTTGGTGACTAAATATGCCCTATAGTGACACTACATTGCCACCATTTTTAGAGCTTTGTGATATCACTGATGGCGAAGTTGTTCTTAATTACAATGTGCTTAGGCACAGCTTCACCCTGCAGGAGCGAGGAGGGAAAGAAACCACTATGGTTCTCAAAGAGCACTGCAGAGACAGTAAGGGAAAATGGAAGGCAGTTACTAGCTATAAAAGGGGTCAAACAGAGGAAGACAGGCATACCAGAAAAAAATGAGAGTGGCAAATAGGGCAGTGAAACAAGCAGAGGCAGAACTAAGGCTAGTGGAAGGGGTTAGGATGAGTGACAGGGCATGTTTTCACTGTGTATTAGAGCAGCACAATACCAAGGGAGGAGTGATCAGGCTATAGAAGAGAGAGAGAAATGGGTAGTGGGTGAGAAGGGTAAGCCAAATCGGCTGACAATTATTTCTGTTCAGCATTCACAATGGAGGACAGGGGCCCTCTGCCAGACTGTGGCAGGGCAGCCAGCAGGGGGATTGCTAACCAGGAGCCCATAATTGAAAAAAGAGTGCTGAAGGGACTTCAAGCACAGAATGTGGATACTTCAGTGGTCCCAGACGGGTTGCATCTGAAGTGTTAACAGAGATGGGGCAGGTCCTGCTGGTAATGGATCTCTTCAACTGCTCATTGGAGACAGGAGAAGTACCGTAGGACTGGACGACAGTGAATGTGGTCACCCTACATAAAAGTGGGAGTCAGATGGGGTCAGACAACTACAGACCTGTCAGCCTGATGTCTACAGTAAGGAAACTACTGGAGTCTATGATTAAGGAAAGGATAGAGAAGTTCCAGAAGGATAATGGCCTGCAGGATTCCAGACAAAACAGAATTATCAGGTGGGAGGTTGTGGCAAACAAACCTGACTGAATTCTTCAATTATGAGAAAAAAAACAGACAAGAGTCAGGCAGTTAATGTCTTGCACCCAGACTTCAGCGGAGCCTAGGACTCAGCCGCACCTAAGAGGCTGATAAAGAAGTTGGGTGACCGGGGATGGGGGAGAAGATTATGGGTTGGGTGAAAAATTGGCCGAGTGGGAGGACCCAGAGAATGGTCTTAAAAGGAGAACCCTCAGGAAAAAGGGAAATTGTAAGCGGAGGTTCTCCAGGGAATGTTTCTAGTACCGTTTCTCTTCAACATATTTATTTGTGATATAGGAGAGAGGGTTTACACCTCTTCGCAGATGACAATGAGGGAGGTATAAGGGCCATAAATAAAGATCTGAAAACTCTGGAGAGGTGATTGAGGGTGTGGCAGCTGAAATTCAATATGAAAAAGTGCAAGGGAATGCACATAGGGGCCAAGAACCCATGAACAGAGTCTAGGATGAATTGACTGGTGGTGGAGAGCATTCAGAGGAAAGAGATCCAGGGGGTGTTAATAATTGAGAATATGAAGGCAGCAGCACAATGCAGGAGGGCTGTGGGCAAAGCAAATTGTATACTGGGGTGCCTCAGAAGATGGATCCCTAGCAGAAAGAGAGTCCCTGTGTAGATTCCTGGTTTGTCCTAACTTGTAGTAGTGTGTACAGTTTTGGAGCCCACACTTGAGGAAGGACAGGGACAGGTTAATGGTGGTTCAGAGAAGATGAGCCACCAGAATGATACAGAGTCAACAGGGAAGGTCCTATGAAAAGGGCTTGGAGGGTCCAAACAAGTACATGCTGGAGGACAGGAGAAAGACTGAGGCATTCAAGTACCTCCACTGAGTAAACATGGTGGACAGCAAAGAACTGTTCACAATGAGTAGTATCAAGGGTAGCAGCAGAGAGCTGTTCACAATGAGTGGTAACAAGGGTACCAGAGGTAATGCCATGAGATTGGTGAGCGGAGGTGCAACAAGTATTTCAAGAAGTACTTGACCTGGCAGTATAGCCTAGAAGTTAGAGTAACAAGCTGTGAATGTGCTTGATATATTGATATATGGGTTTGATTCCCACAACCTCCACTTGCATACTGTGTGACTCTGAGCAAGTCACTTAACCACCCTAGTGCTCCTGGGTTGCCCCTGAAAACAGGCACTTGTGCCCTGTCAGCCTTACCTGGTTAGCAGAAATTTTTTAAAAAAGTACTTTTTTACAGAAAGAGTGGTGACAGAGTGGAACAAGCTTCTGGAGGAGGTCACTGGGGCTGAAACAGTGGGAGGGGTGGGGGTTCAAAAGGGATGGGCCAGGCATATGAGAATAGAGCAGAAGAGTACAGACTGGGGAAGGTACTAGGGAGGACTGATTTGGGCACAGCCCCAAAATTAGATAGGTTCGAGCAGACTGGATGGGCTGTGTGGCCTTTATCTGCCATCATTTCCCATGTTTCTGTTTTTCTGCCATCACCTTTCTGTGTTTCCAGGTTTCTAATCCACAGTGATACACTGACTCACCCCCTCCCAAGACATTATTCAGCTTTATGTTTCAAGACTGCACAGCACTGAAGTGGCGAGTAATGTGATTGTGGGCGAGTGTTCATTATGTACCCAACAACAGCTGATACAACAGTCTATACTACAAGATAAGTGTCTAGCAGTATTTATGCATTCCAAGCTGAAGGTGAGATTCAGAGTGAACATCAGGGGATGTTAGTTGGTGGTATTAAGTTGATTGCCCTGGAGGGCATTATTGCTGTAGCTCCCTTCCCCCAAATTTAGGGGCTTATCTTTTGGGCCCTCCTGGGAAACCTCCCACCAGCACCACACCATCAGCTGCATGTCCTCTCCACACTATTCTACCCAGGGACTTTGCAGAGGAGACAGGCCACAGGAGAAGTGGTGCCACTGTTTCTCACTCCACCTTGCAGTGCCTTTAATCTTGGTACTGCTAGCCACTAAGCGGTGTGTGGCTCTGCTGCCAGTAGCCAAGTGATTGGCAGGAAGCCAGCAGTGGGGAATAGTTTCCTTGCACAAGGACAGGCAGCAGGGCCAGGATTTGAATAAACTGGGATACTGGGCACCTGAAATGCAGCCCTAGTAGCTGCAAGGGTAACACTTTATTTTAAGTGTCCTTAACTACACTATAACTACTGTGTAACTACACTGTAACTGCTGTGTAGTTACATGTAACTACAATGTAGTTGTTAACTAGTTTCACAGTTTTGTGTTGTGTAGTTACACAATTTGCTTGAAGAAATAGTTACACATGCAACTTCTATTGTCTCCCTTTCAGCACAAATCAATTCATCCTGACAAGTGTAACTACACATTTAATAGCTACTGCAAAGTGTAACAGAAAATCCATTGTGCAACTACCACTGTATCTCTTGTGGCATTATGTCATTTGTTCTTATGAGGGCAACTACACATGTAATAGCTACTGTAAATTGTAACAGCCACTCTATTGTGAAACTATTATGTTACTAATTTTGGCAATGTTAAATTTGTTCTTACAAGTGTAACTACATATGAATACAGGTCTTTTGCACTGTTTCAGCAGTCTATGTTTATCTGACATTTATTTAAAGGGTAATCACACGGAAAAACCTAAAAGTGTAATCAGAATGGTAACTAAAATATGACCATATTGTAACTTTAGTCTGCTACACTTAAATGCACTAACTGGCAACTCTTTAGATGATGTCCCATATCGGTATTCCAGTTTTGTATGATCTTACAGGTTAATAAACATGTAATCATCCATCTTTTGGATGAGACATTATACTGAGGTCCCATCTGCTGGGATTGGTGGTAGCTCAGGTGGATGTTAAAGATCCCATGGCACTTATCGAGAAGAGTAGGGGAACATTTTATTTAGAGAAACTGAACAAGTACGTACAAATAATACATGACTCAGCATCAAAAACAATCTTAATACATGAAGGAGAAAACAAACAAAAACATTTTCAAAGGAATCATCCAATTTTGTCCTTCATAAAAGGGATAGACATGCATCGGAGAACCCATGCACTGGGAGACATATACTGTTGTTCAAACATACATTGGTTATACAATTCCTGTTCAATCATGCTAATGACAGTCCTTGGGTCTTCATACACCTGTTGTAACACATATTTGCATTGTGTCTGCCATAATGTAAATTTAATAAAGGAAAATATCAGGCATATCAGACTTCTATCCATCCCTAGGTTCTGCAGGTTCAAACCACCAACCATTTCTGCATATCTGCCAATACTGATTCCCCCATAAACGTGCTAGCGTAGCCCATACTTCATGTACATAGGGACACTGAATAAGAAAGTGAGACATGGTTTCTTCTTGTGCCACGCAACTCAGTCTAGGGCACATACGTTCTTCTATACATTTATGCTTGGCATTCCCATTAACAAACAACTTTCCATGTGAACATAACCTCATGACATCCCTAATCCTTGGGGGGATATGTTTATCCTTCAAGGATTCCAACACATAAGTGTGGTATATGGGGTTGATATCTTTAAATCCAACTGCTGAGATACAATTCTGGGTGTTTATCATGTCATACAGCAATTTACTTGTAGAAAGCTGCACCATTTGTATCGTTAACCTCCATTTTTTTTAATTTAGCAAGGGCAGGTCTAAAAAAAACACACTTTGTCTTAACCTGGGCTGATATCACTCCCTGTGCTTCCCATATCTGGTAGATTGGCCGAATCCAATGATTTGCATATAGAGTCCAAAGGGCCAGGCTAGGTCTAGTAAGATCTAATAAATTTGTATGAAAGAAGATACTATAAAAGAAAACTACTGGATTAAGCAAGTTCAAACCCCCTTACATACAGGTAAATACAATTCTTCTTTCTCTATTGGATTTAAACGGTTTCCCCAAATTAACTGAAAAACCAAACTAAGAAGTGATACTTCATAAACTCGTGGCAGTGGATAGATAGCACTAATGAACAGAAATATAGGGAGAAGGAAGGTTTTAACAACTGCGACCTTCTTTTTTTTTTGATTGTTGCCAAGTCTTCCAAATCGCTACTTTCGACTGAGCTATATCTAATTTAGCTTTCCAATTAAAACAGCCATTGTCTTCTCTCCCAAACTAGACCCCCAAAAATTTGAAAGGGCCTATCGTCACTTTTATCCCTTGCCATATCTCCGTCTGAGTTACAGTACCACTAAGAGCATAAATAACACTCTTCCCCCTATTGATCTTGGCTCCTGTTGGCCTAGAATACTGATCTATCACCTCTAATGCTCTAACTCCTGAATCTTGATCTGCTACCAGTACACAGACATCATCCGCATATGCAATCACCTGTGTCCCCATCCCTCCCCCAACAGGTGTGATACCTCTGATACATGAATCTTGTTGGAGAAGCCATAATAATGGGTCTAAACAAAATATATAAAGTAAAGGGCTAAGCGGGCAACCCTGTCTTACCCCACGTGTGATATCAACATATGTACCCATCATCCAATTAACTAAGGGAATTGCTTGTGCATATTTGTACAATAAGTCTATCCAAGTCACAAAGATCGGGGGGATCCCATAATGAAGGAAAGTACTGGAAATAAACCGGTGTGGTACTCTGTCAAAGGCTTTTTCCTGATCCAATGACATAAGATATCCACGCTAAGTACCCTCTTTACCTTGTTCTACCAATTCTCTAATCAATAACAAATTATGCTGTATTAGTCGGTTCGGCACTGTACAAGTTTGAGCCAGAGAGATAAAATATCGAAGCCGTATTCACTAACCTGTTGTGAAGAATTTTCAATAATATCTTATAATCGGCATTTAATAGACTAAGCGACCGCCAATTATTCAAATCAGTTCGGTCCCCATGTTTGAAGACCAGAATTTGGACAGCAATACAAAAATGAAAGTCGACACGTAAATTTCCCAAAACCCAGTTGTAAACAACTACTAAAATATTCATCAATAAGTCAGCAAACGTTTTATAAAATTCAGAGGATAAGCTATCTATACCCGGAGCAGTGTGACCTTTTAAATGACTAATAACTCCCTCAATCTCTTTAACAGTGAGAGGCTTAATGAGGTCTCTAACATATTCTTCTGTTAGTTTGGGAACTTCAATAGTGGAAAGAAGATCCTTCATTTCCCAGTCAGCAATGAGTGGGGTCTTATACATATCAGTCAAGTAGTTTGTGACTGTTTTTAAAATACCAGGGCCATCAGTAACCAATTTACCCTCAACATTCCTTACAACTGTCATAAATCTATCAGATGCCTGCTGTGTATGGCTTTTAAAAGCATCACCAAAGCCAGTTTTGCCTGGTGAACAAATTCTGTGTTCATTCAACATAGCTTTTGCCCTGGAATATTGTTATTTCACCATCTTTTTTTTTAGGTTTGTTACTTGAGTTGTTAATGCTATATGTTGTGTATTAATTATGATATATATTTTTAACAATTGTTGACGAAGTTTAAGATATGTCTGGCACTGAGAATTATGACACTGGGTATAGAAGGTCTGAAACAAGGACTGCAATTTTTGCTTAGTGTCTTCCCACCAGAAACTAATATTATCATGTAGTACAGCCACTGACATCCTCCCTTTTAAAAAGTCAATGACTGACATAACCACCTTATCTTCCTTCAATAAAGCCGTATTCAATTTCCAATAATGGCAACCATACTTGGGGCCTAGCAGTCCTTCCAATACCACATAAAGAATCACATGATCTGTAGTTTCTAATGGGATCGTATCTGCATTAAGTATATGAGAATTTTCCTGCATGAACAAAAAGTCTATCCTGGAGGACAAAGCTCCTCTATGGTAAGTATGCCCACCCTGGGGATGTAGATGTCGAAAGGAATCCTGCAGATGACACTGCTCGAGTATGCCCTTTAAACAATTCGAATCACAAAATAACTTATTTGTAACACTGCCCCTATCTTGTCTATCTACCACGCAGTTAAAATCTCCTGCCCAAAGAATGTATTTAGTTGTGAGCAAATAAGGCTTAATTTTATTAAAGAGATCAATCCTATCCTTCATTTTAAGCGGAGCATAAATATTAATCAGTCTCCAGCCTTCCCCCTTATAGAAAAAGTCCAATAGCAAAGCCCTCCCCAATAAAATATCAACCATCCTAGAAGCTTTAAACCCATTTCCTCTGAACAAAACTCCTACCCCATCACAAACTTCAGTCCCAAAGGAAAAAAAAGGAAGGACTCCAACACCAAAGTTTCTGGGCTGCCCTAACCAAAAAGTCTGTATTTAGTCTAGTGTCTTGTAGTAGGCAGATATCACAATTTAAGTTTTTCAAACAGAGATGGTAATTAGCCTATGCTTTGCATTCTCAATACTATTAACATTCACTGTAGCAATGCTAAGCAGTGAATGAGGCTGTTGTGGAGGGGGACAGAAGGATGACTCAAGGTGGTTTCTTTATCCTAGAACTCCTCCGAACTCTAACACCTATTTTTTTCCTCCTGTTCTTTTCAATTCCCTGTACTTGCAGGTCACCTTTAGATTCTGAAGTATGTGGGGCCAATAAAGAAGTTTCAGAGTCTCCCCCTGTTCTGATTCTGGTTTGCTACTGGACAGTACTTCAAAACTATTCCTCAACAGCAAGCCTTCATCCTCAGGAACATAGGCCTTAGCAACCTTAGATCGAGGCCTAGATTGCCTTATTCCACGCTTCTTTGCTATACTTTTAACAGTAGGGGGAAGGGGCATTTCTTCAGATATCACAGCTCCTACTGGTTCGGCTGCAGTTACTGTTGGCTGAACATCAGCGGCCGGAGGAGCAGCCGGCTCTTCAAGTACAGTGTTACCTTCCACTACATCTACCTCAATATCCTCAGGGGGTTGGGGAGACAGTGGAGGAGGGGTAGTGGGCCTAGTAGGGGCTGGTTGGGGCTTATTTTGCAAAGGTCCCTTGTTTAGCCATGTTCTTTTTTTGTGCTTCCTTTATTATAAAGTCTTGACTGACATGATCTGTACGGTTGTGTGTGGCCCATGGACAGGTTCTATACTTATGGCCAGTGTCAACACACAAATTGCACCTCATATCTTCTTTACAGTCAGAACTGTAATGTCCAAAAGACAAGCAAAGATTGCATTTTAACCTATCACAAGCTGAACCCAAATGAGTAGAAGCCCCACAGTTAAAACAAGTCTGTGGTTGCCCAGGATAAAAGCAGTGGCCTCTTTAATTTCCAAAAAACAAACTGTTCGGTAGGTGAACAGGGCCCAAACTATTGTACCTTAAATGAACTTTATACTTCCAGCCCCCATTCCACAAATGTTCTTCATCAAAAATTGGTTGACGGGAGTCAATTACATCACATTTCTTCTCCAACCAAAATGTAATATCATGCACTGACACTGATTCACTTCTAAAAAGAACTGTGACATTTTTAAGTGAAGGTTTAGTCAAAGGGAGGACACGAAAGGGTACCCAGACCTCAGTGTATTTTAATGAATCATATTTGGTCCAAAAACTATCTAAACCCTGTGGAGTATTAAGACTGACATCATACACATTTGTACCTGAGACATGAATCAAGGCATGTATGTCATTAGAAAAGAAACCTAAAGCCATCTTCAACAAGGTTCTACCTACATATAGATGGTCTGGGGCTATTTCCAAACCTCCTAAGTACTCTATATGCACAGCATTTCACCTCTGTAAGGGGGGGAGCCAGATAAAGGGTCCTTTCATCGAAATTGTTCCCAAGCATTTTTAGACTGTTCAGATAAGTTCCGTTGTTGTTGAGGCAAATTATGGTCTGAGGTCGGCCTATCACCCCACCCTGCAGTTTGTGTCTCAGAGCCTTCTGATTCGGAGGATGCTGACACCGAAAGAGGAGGCAAAACTGTTTCATTATCAACATGTAAAGCATCCGAACAGTCTGTACGATTCAAATGGGTCGCATCTTCACTAATAATCTTGGTATGAGCAGTAGCAGAAAGATTTTTTTCCCATGGAAAAGGTTGTCCCGGTATTGAGCTGTGCGAAGGGGTCAGGAATCCAAATACCTGACTCACCTCTTTTCCACCCTGCATTCATAAGCAAGCTTTCTAAGGAGGTTGGGGAACTCCCACGTTTGACAAGAGGAATCGTGTCATTATTTCTTCCTTTACACAAACCGAGCTCAGGAAAAGCATCACAGGCATTCGTTTGTTGCAAGAAGGAAAGATTACTCACAGTTTCAACATTCTCACTGAGGTCTAGAGGCATTTCTGTCAGTAGGATAGGCCGCACAGTAGCTGTCATGGACTTCTCCACCCGCTCTGACTCAGGCGGGCGGAATTCGTTTGATGAACATATGTCACTAGGCAGATTTGCAGTACACTCAGCTGGGGCTGTATTTGCCGTGTTAAGATTAGGCAAGTCTCTCAGGAACAGCGCACCAGCTCGCAAATCATCGGTATTCAGCGGTTCCAGCTCTACTTCAGTCGAGTCCAGTTATGTAGCATGTGAGACTGTTTTTCATCCCAACTCTTCATGTCTGAGTTCTTTATTTTGTTTTACAATATTAGACAGCCAAACTTCATCAGAGGCAAAGAGACCTGTAGGTGGACACGCTGAATCAGCTGCAATACAAGGTAGTTCTTTCTCCATATCCATAACTACTTCAACCACATCGTTGGTCTCCTGAGCTGGACCTGTGGGTTGGGAGACCTGCACTCCCACAGGTACACCAGCAGAATGAGCAATCAAAACACCTTCCTCCATGGTAGCAGCGCCCCCACACCACAGGGGAATTTCCCCGGTGTCCTGGCCAAATATCCCTCATTCACTAAAAATACCACCAACAGCTTAATCTGGTTCAAGGTCAGTTGGCATTCATCTGTATCTCCCTCCCCTGTGTCATGCCTGAAAATAGGTAGGATTTGTCTAGTGCACTTACCCGGTCAACAAAAATGAAATAAATAAATAAATAAAATCTAATGCTGTGAATTGATATTTAACACAAGAATATTTCATTTGCATAATTGCTAATTGGCATTGTAACAATAATACAGCTAAGAAATAATGGTATTGTTTTCACAGTTAATGCCTAGATAACAAGTACTTGCAAGTGCGCTCACTTACATTTACCAAATGTTAGCACTGTAGCTGTGATGTAAGTTCTCATTCAGAAACCAGTCCCTCATGAACTTACTGCTGACTAAATATGCAATGTAATAGTGGACCCTATTCACATAGGTGGCAGGGAATGTGTCAAATGAGCATACCCAGACCTGGTGAGCAACAGCAGCCATCTAATCAGATGGACTGCCCACCAGCAGACAGGATCCTGCACTCTGAAGTGGGGAATTGTTGGCTATGGCTGATCCTTCCAGTACTGCAGTTTTCCACTAAGGGGACCTACTGGTCTGCCTGTGCTCACCGTCATGCCCCCAGTCCTCATGGTATAGTCGGAGGGACAGGGTAGCTTGGTGTGAAGGATGGTGCCATGGCTGCCACCCCATTCAGCCGGTTGGAAGGGCATGCAAAGGCTAAGGAAGGGTTCCTGCCTATTCATCTGGTGCCACCCACTATCACTCCACACAGTAGATTGGGGATAAATCACAGCATGTAGCCATGTCCCAATCCCAGCAACCCACCTGGGCAGCAGCAGGAGGACAGGGTGTGTGTGAAGAAGAGGTGTGAGTCGATGCCACAGAATCAGCACTTTTCTTAGTAACTACAGCACTGCTATGAGCCAATAAGTAATTATGCAAATGACTGATTTTTATTGTATAAGTAAACAGTGTAGTTGTATAACAATTAATTTTAGATTGCATAGTTATTAAGGAGTAAGTTCATAAGGGAATGATTTCTGAAGGAGAACATAAACTATACCATTGACATTTGATCAGTGTAAGTGTATAGTAGTTACATATGTCTTCTTACACTTTATTTTAAGTGTTAGTTTCTGCATACTTACTTTGTAAATACATGCTAGTTAGGCATTAACTGTGGAAACAATGCCACAGAAGCAGCACATTCTTTAGTAACTACAGCACTGTTAAAAGCCAATAAGTCTTTATGTAAATTAATGATTTTTATTGTATACCAATTAACAATATTAGATTGCATGTTGATTTTTTTTGGTCACACAGTATACAAGTGGTGGCTCTGGAATTCAAATCCAGGTCTCCAGGTTTGTAGATCAGTACTCTTAACTACTATACTATACTGCAGTAAGTTCATGAAGGAATGATTTTTTGAAGGATAATTTTAAGTGTCACTAACTACACTGTAACTACTGTATAACTACACTGTAACTGCACTACTATGTAGTTGTTAACTAGTTTTACGATGCGTGTTGTGTACTTACACAATTTTAACTGTGGTGCATCTGTGGGATTGACCTATGCCTCTTCTGCACACATACCCCTGTCCTACTGCTGCCCAAGTGGGTGGCTGTGGGTGGGGTATGACTACATGCCATGATTTATGCCCAATCTGCTGTGTGGAGTGGTGGTGGGTGATGCCAGATACACAGGCAGGGATCCTTCCTTAGCCATTACATGCTCTTTCCACTGGCTGAATGGGGTGGCAGCCATGGCACCATCCTTCACACTAAGCTACCGCAGCCCTCTAACTATACCATGAGGATTGGGGGCACAGCGGTGAACACAGGCAGACCAGTAGATCTCCTTACTGGACAACAGCAGTACTGGGAGGACTAGCCATATCCTACAATTCCCAACTCTATGCAGAGTGCAGGATCCTATCTTCTAGTGAGTAGTCCATCTGATTGGATGGCTGCTGTTGATCGGCAGGCCTGGGTATGCACATTTGACACATTCCCTGCAGCCTGTGTGAATAGGGTCCAATATTAGATTGCATGTTTAGTAAGCTGTAAGTTCCTGAGGGACTGATTTCTGAATGAGAACTTACATTCAGCTACAGTACTGACATTTGGTAAATGTAAGTGTGCACAGTTGCAAACACATGTTACCTAGGCATTAACTGTGAAAACAATACCATTCTTTCTCAGCTGTATTATTGTTACAATGCCAATTAGTAATTATGCAAATGAATTATTTTTGTGTACAGTCATATATCAATTCACTGTATTAGGCTAAATGTTTATTAACCTGTAAGTTCATGAAAAACTGGAATACAGACATGGAACATCATCTAAAGAGTTGCCAGTCAGTGAATTTAAGCGTAGGAGACTTAAGTGACATTGTAATCATGTTTTAGTTACCATTCTGATAACACTTTTAAGTTTTTCTGCGTGATTACCTCTTAATTAAATGTCAGATAGACATAGACTGTTGAATGCGAAAGACCTGCATTCATATGTAGTTACACTTGTAAGAACAACTTTATTAATGCCAAAATAAGTCACATAGTAGTTACACAATAGATTTACTGTTACAATTTGCAATAACTATTACATGTGTAGTTTTTTATTTATCTTTTGTTAACCAGGTAAGTACACTAGACAAGACGATTGCCTATTTTCAGGTACGACCCGGGAGAGTACAGGAAATAAAGTTAACATACATAGGCCAACAAGATGTAGGTACATTTGCCCTTGTAAGAACAAAATACATAATGCCAGAAGAGATACAGTGGTAACTGCAAAACAGATGTTCTGTTACACTTTGCAACAGCTATTAAATGTGTAGTTGCACTTGTCAGAATTAATTGATTTGTGCCAAAATGGAGGCAGTAGTAGTTGCACGTGTAACTATTTCTTCAAGCAAATTGTGTAACTACACAACACACAGTTGAGAAACTAGTTAACTACACTGTAGTTACAGTACAGTTACAGTGTAGTTACTTCATGCAAATTGTGTGTAACTACACAACACGCAAATGTGAAACTAGTTAACAACTACATAGTTACATGTAACTACACTGTAGTTACAGTGTAGTTATACAGTAGTTACAGTGTAGTTAAGGACACTTAAAATAAAGTGTTACTACTGCAAGAGTGCAAAGAAAAAATAAACAAACATGACAGCACCCATGTTCTTCAACCCCTGACCCCTTGGACCTCTGGGGAAAGGGATTGGGGGCTACCAACCAGGGGTTCTGGAGCATCTGCAGCAGAGCATGCATACATGCTGCACGCACTCTTCATGGACTATTTTGCTTACAGGTTTATAGCTAATCAGAAGCCAGCAGCAGTTTTCTGAGGCTATAAAAGCCCATTGTGCCAGCATATCTGGACTATTCCTTCTTTACTTTGAGAGGAACCAGCCATGCTGCCAGAGCCCAGTGAAGGACTGGTGGGCAGAAGGTCTGCTGCACCAAGAGAAAGGGAGACCATGTGGAAGCAGCGGCCCCAGCTATCAGCCCTCCATTGAGGAACTCCCCTTGTGTGGCTAAAAAGGAAGGAACTAGTCCTTACCAAGGGGCGAAGAATAAAGTCTTCACACCAAGTGGTGCCATTAAAGAAAAGGGGTCACTCAGGCACATCTTGCTTCTACTCAGCTTGCTTCTGCAAGCCCCTGATGCTACAGTGACTGCTGTTACATCACAAGGAGGGACAGCATTGGAACTTCAGCTACTACACCCCAGAGCAACTAGCAGCTGAGGCTGCCCGGGATCTGAGTAGGTCTGCAGACTGAGTGCTTCATCAGGGCCCTGACTGTTTGCAACCTTTTAGTTAGATAGCTGGGGGTAGGGATGACAGAAACCCTGGACAGGACATTGTCTGCATTGATAATGCTCAGGCAGATGTTCTACAATTGGTACACTGGCTTTGCTTTGGATTACAAGCAGTGATCACTTCAGTTTTTTTAAGAACTGTGCATACAGTGAATATCTTTCACCTATTCAAATGTTAGGCCTATGGCAATTCAGCAACTGTGGTACCCATTGATATTGGGATAGTAACTCTGTTGCACCAGTTTGAAAGACATTGTGGGACTGATTGAGTGTGGACCGGATCTTGTGGGGATTGCATAGCACTGTTATTTGGTTAGTGCTTAACCCCTTCTGTTTCTTCCCCAGAACCTTGTTCCTGCCTTCCCTAGTAGACCTTATCCCTTGTTTTGCATTGTACTCCTGTGTACAACTGGTCATTGGTTGCTTAGTTACTGACTTACTGCATTGTGGGGTGGGACTGCCAAATGGACTATGTGGGACTGCCAAATATATTATTTCCTTGATGGTAACATCATTTTTTAGTTATCATTTATGTCCTGTTGTCACCAGGTTGGCCCCCTTCTACTCCACCCAGCCTGGTCACCAGCCTTCTCTGGGGCATACATCACCCCCTATTCCCCATGGCTTACCAACATAGCTGGGTTACAGAGGAGGGACAGTCCCTGTGGGGTTCAAATCCAGTGCAGAGGTGGGTGCTGCAGTTAGTGGTGTGGGGAATATTTCATGACAGAGATTGACTTCATCTTTTGATGGTTGGGTGTGTTTCCTGTTTTCTCCTTGCCCCATGGACACTGCTGGCTAGGGAGATCATGAAGAACGCATGCAGTGCTTGCTTGCACAGATGTCAGGCAGTGTCCTCCCGCCCTGAGTGGCTCTCACTTGCACCACCTGTGGTCCTCCAGGGGGTGGCAGTGCAGTGGAGCTCACTCCTCACCCGCCCAGGTGGAGAAGATTGTCTAATGGGACACCCAGTCCTCCTCCCCCCAGCTGGCTCTACACGAACTAAGATCAATCCTAAACCCAGGTTAATGAGGTGTGAGCAGTAGTGCTGCCAGTGTACCAGTGGGCCAGCTGTCACAGGATTCAGCTGCACTCCTGTGGAGGACTTTAAATATTCAGCCAGCATACTTAACATATGTTGCTACAAATTTATTCATGTACTTAGCAAAAAAATAACAAACTTGCATTGTCAGGCTTAGTTAAGGCAGCAAGTTTAAATACAGTGCTAACCAACTGCCACAGTCAGCTTGGAAGTCTGTATACCAGTGCTTCACCTATATGACTTTGTCAGGGGGTGGAGACTAATCTAACCAACAGTCTTTTTATAGACACGATCTGAGGACATCATGTACAATTAACAAAAAATGAAATCAAACATAATTATGTTTAAACAATGATAAAAGCATGATATCAAAATTGTTATACAAAGACAAATTAATTCAAAAAAGAAAGTTTTTAACTACTGTAGTCACTGATGCCTTAACTAAAATTAAACTCAAATTAATTTATGTCAGTAAATTGACTATATTTTCCCAAAGATTGTTGCAAGATGAATACCACTGACTTTAAAATAACCTATCCACGATCACCCTACATGTGTAGCAATACCAGGGAAAATCCTGGGGATCCACAGGAGGGGTCTGTTCCAGTAGCTGGTGGTACTGACATTCTTGTAACAGTTCAGGCATTTGCACAAAAATGTCTGAAATAAGAAGACAATACAAAAAATACGAAACAGCCATACCATAACCGTTAACTTATCACTTCAAAATCCGTACATATATAACTGTGTCCTAGTTAACAAATGTATTCTGACACTGACGTAAAAAGTAACCTGGGGGTGGGGACAACAAAACATCAGCTATAGTTAATGCATTCTTTTCAGCTGATTTTCTATTTAAAAAATGGTATAAAATCAGAAAATTCATTAAGACCCTTCAGATTACCACTCTGAATTACAGGTTTTTCTTCATTTGCACCCAAGTATTGGAACTCCCTCCCCTCCAGTGTCCATAGCTCTCCTACCACATCATCCTTCAAACCAGCTCTCAAGTCTCACCTAACTCAATCCATGGCCTGTACCTGTTTCCAACTACCCTGATCATAACTGCTCGGACCTTTGCTTAATTAATTCTACACCTCAGAATGTACTTTACTTAACCTATTTTTTGTATTTTACTCATTACTTGTCAACTTGTAATGTTTCATATTTGGACTTTTCTGAACCCTGGAACTGCTAGTGCTCAAAATCTATATATGTAATCATTTTAATGTATTTTGTGCTGTGTACCCTCCTGGGTCATACTTGAAAAATAGGCATTCAGTCGTCTAGTGTACCTGCTCGGTTACCAAAAACCAAATATAAATAAAACTAAATAAACATCCAGCAACTTTCCCTGTTCAAAAGCAAATTTAATCTATTGTCTCCCCTTCTAGGAGATTTTACATTTTCCAGGCCCATTAAATCTAAGAAACTTAGGATCAGCATTATGGAGTTTGCTAAAGTGTCTGCCTACTGGTGTGTCCTATCTCCTGTTAATTAGTGATCTAACAAGCTCTTGTAGCCACTCCTTTAACATGTGGATTGTCTTTCCAGTATAACACAGGTTGCATGGACAGCAAAGAACGTACACAGCAAAATCTGTGGTGCATGAAACGAAATCCATGATCTTGATTTTCTGGCTACTTCTAGGGCTTTCAGAGCTCTTAGTTTGGCTCATGCATTATCAAATATTTTATTGTTTTGCTCCCCTCTCCTCAGTCAGCCTTCCTTCCACCGGTCCTCCCAGCCACATCACCCCTACTTCTCCCAGAGCTTACCTCTCCTGTAGTCCCCCATGGCTTCTTCTCCATTGGAGGGTGGTGGGGAGTCCCTCAATCCATCAGTACCAGATTCAGATTTCGAGGAGGAGCCTGAGCTGTCAGGTGTGAGGCTAGTGGTGGTTGGTCATCCTTGCGATGGCCAGGATGTTTTTCCATTTTCTGCCCTGAGGGAGACATGGCATGCAATGACATCATGGCACACGTCCTGTCGTCTGCCATGCATCCCCAACCTTCCAGCTCAGACTGCTTTTTCCTCACCTTCTGCCAGGGGCCAGTTAAGTGTCGGGCCCCTTCCTGCACTACTCCCTGGAGAAGGACATCAGTTCTATTGATGCTCGATCCTCTTCCCCCTGGCCATCCCTCCAACACCCTGGGCTCACTTCTGAACCTGGGTTGTTGGAATTGTAAGTGGTAGTGCTACTGCTGCGCCAGTGGGCTGGCTGCGTACTGGCAAATATTAAAGTTGTGACACTTGTAATAACCTTTAGATTTCTGTTGTAACAACTCATCTGATGCTTCCCTGGTTGTAAGTGTTGACTATGGACCAGTCAGCATCTAAGACTCAGGTTTTTTATAAATGTAACCCTAGGGTTGTTGCCTACTACGTCCTCTAAATGTTCATCTCTAAGTAATACTGGCCAGTTTCTCCATGCAAAATTGCCTGGTTGTCCTGCAATATTGTTGAAGTCTGTTAAAAATGTAATGGGGCCCAATTCACGAGTGATGTATTGTGTCTTGTCCCTTTATTTCAAAAGTGTCTCTCTATCTTGTGATCTTACTGGTAGACCTTTTCTAGCAAGACCACATCATAACCCCTTTCCCTAAATTGCTGTCTCAGCTCTTCTGATAGTTTATCAAAATCCTTCAAATTGGAACAGTTTCTTCCAATTTGTAGAAACTGATTGTATGGAATTGATTTAGACAGGGATTCCGGGTGTGAACTATCATATCTATGTAAGATATTAGTAGATGTTTGTTTCCTATAACCCTTTGTTTAAAGATTGTTTAAACTAGCCAAGGGGGGAGGCACTGATAAGCAACAGGGAATTCCCAACCTCCCCCTCCAAAACAGGGTACTAAAGGAGGTAAAGACCAAGGTAGAAAGGTCAGTAGGGAGCAGGACTGGGGTAAATGGAGAAAACAAAGTCAGTAGGGGCAGGGATGGGACTACAAGAGGTAAAGCCATAAAAAAATGGAGAGTAATGAGTACCAATGCCCGTAGTCTGGGTAACAAGCTTTCTGAACTAGTGACCTTAATGGAAGAGGAACACATGGATATTGTGGCAGTCACAGAAACATGGTACACACAGAACCATGACTGGGATGTAAACATACCAGGGTACACTATATACAGGAGGGACAGGGAGGTTAAAAGAGGAGGAGGGGGAGTAGCTCTCTACATAAGGGAAGGAATCAAAGCAACAGAACAAAAGGGTAAACAGGGAGAAGAGAAAGTACTGTGGGTCAACTTGGAGACAGGCAATGGCACCACAATCTGCACAGGGGTTGTATACAGACCCCCATCTCAGGGGGAGGAAATGGACAAGGAAATGATAGAAGGTATCCTTAGAATGGCAGAAAAAGGGGAGATATTGTTGATGAGGGATCCGAATATGCTAGATGTTAACTGGAGTGCATTTGCTGTAGCCACATCAAAGAGCGGGGTCATTCTAGATGCCCTGCAGGGGGCATGCCTTAGACAACTAGTATTGGAACCCATTCAGGAGGGAGCAATCTTAGACCTGGTACTCTCAAATGGAGATGGAGAGAGGATCACAGATGTAGAAGTGAAGAGCTGTCTGGGAACTAGCAACCATCGAACAGTATGGTTCATGCTAAACTCAGCAGTAGAGTCAAGCCATACAAAGGCAAAGGTCCTGGACTTTAGGAGGGCTGACTTTGCCAAAATGGGTGAGTGCCTAAGGAATGCACAAACAAATGGGCAGGAAGGAGGGGTGGAAGAACAATGGGGAAAAATCAAAACTGCCATCACTAAGGCAACAAGCCTTTGTATGAAGCAACTAAACAAAACATGATGATGTAAAAAACCACTATGGTTCTCAAAGGAGGTGGCAGGGAAGGTTAGGGAGAAAAAGACAGCATTCAGGAAGTACAAGGAATCACAGAAGGAGCAGGACAGAGAACTGTATCAGTTAAAGCAGAAGGAAGCAGGGAAGGCAGTCAGAACAGCAAAGGCCCAAACCGAGGAAAAGATAGCCAACTCAGTTAAGAAGGGGGATAAAACCCTTTATAGGTACATCAGAGAGCGAAGGAAGACCAAGGGAGGGATACTGAGGCTTAATAAAGGGGAGGGGGTGGGCAGAGGGTGACTGTGAAAAGGCAGATATACTAAACAAATATTTTTGCTCAGTATTCACAAGCAAAGAAGGGGAGGTACCCAAACCAAACAGAAATGCTCTGGATAGAGGGGTTGATACCAGCCCAGTCACAGAAGAAAGAGTTCTGAAAGAACTCTTAAAACTGAAGGTGGACAAAGCAATGGGGCCTGATGGGATTCATTCCAGAATTCTAAAAGAACTAAGGGTAGAATTAGTGACACCACTGACTACCCTCTTTAACAGATCATGGGAGGATGGGGTGGTACCTGAGGACTGGAGGAGGGCAGATGTCATTCCACTTCACAAAAGTGGGAGCAGGGCAGAGGCAGGAAACTACAGACCTGTTAGTTTGACCTCAGTGATAGGAAAAATGATGGAATCACTTCTGAAGGAAAGAATTGTTGAGTACCTAGAGGTCAGAGGGGCACAGGACCCAAAGCAGCATGGATTTGTGGCGGGAAGGTCATGTCAGATGAATCTAATAGATTTCTTTGACTGGGTGACCAAAGTAGTAGATCAGGGAGGGGCTATGGACATGGCCTACCTAGACTTTAGCAAGACATTTGACACAGTCCCACACAAAAATTAATATACAAGTTAGATAGCCTGGGACTGGGTTCCAAGATGGTAGCCTGGGTAAAAAATTGGCTGGAGAACAGGACACAGAGGGTGATAGTAAATGGAGTCCACTCTGAAGAAATGGGGTTACTAGTGGGGTACCGCAGGGTTCAGTACTAGGACCGGTCCTCTTCAATGTCTCTATAAGTGACATTGCAGAGGGACTGGAAGGAAAAGTATGTCTCTTTGCAGACGACACAAAGATCTGCAACAGGGTTGATACACAAGGTGGGGTGGAAAGGATGAGAAGGGACTTGGCAAGGTTGGAGGAATGGTCAGATGTATGGCAGCTTAGATTCAATGCTAAGAAGTGTAAGTAATGCACCTGGGAAACAAAAACCCAGGGGAAGAGTACACTATGGGGTGAGATACTAACAACAACAAAAATGGAAAGGGACCTGGGGGTAGTCATATCAGATGACCTAAAGGTGGGCAAGCAATGTGACAGGGCAGTAAGGAGGGCTGGGGGATACTGGGATGTATAGGGAGAGGCATCACCAAAAGAAAACAGAAAGTTGCTATCCCTCTGTACAGACAGCTGGTGAGACCCCATCTGGAGTACTGTGTGTGGTTCTGGAGACCCAATCTCTGCAAGGACATAGACAGGATGGAGGCAGTTCAGAGGAGGGTAACTAAAATGGTGCAGGGTCTGCAGCAGAAGACATAAGAAGAGAGACTTAAGGAGCTTAATATGCATACTCTTGATTAAAGGAGGGACAAGGGGGGACATGATAGAAACTTTCAAGTACCTCAAGGGAATCAATAAAGTCCAAGAGGGTAGCACCTTTCAGAAAAAGAGGTGTGCAAGAATAGGGGGGCACAATTTGATGATAGAAGGGGGATGACTCAGATGTAATGTGAGGAAGTATTTTTTCACAGAGAGGGTTGTGGATGCATGGAACAGCCTTCCTGAGGAGGTTGTGGAGTCATAAACAGTGAGGGAATTCAAGACTGCATGGGACAGACATAAGGCGTTCTAGGGGTTGGGGTAGGAGGAAGTAGGCTGTTGGTTAACTAGGATCTGCAGCCTATCCATTAGGTAGGGAAATGGGCAGACTGGGTGGGCCAAGTGGTCCTTATCTGCCATCAAATTCTATGTTTCTATGTTTCTATGTCATCATTTTACACATTGTTAAAAAAAAGCCTAAAAAGGTCTGAGTTCAAGTCCTTGTGTCATGAGTAGTGTTTCCTGAAAATTTCATGCTATTTGGTTTTGTGGTTTTCTCTAAATCAGCATTTAATAACTTGTTCTGCATTAACTGGAAACAGACTGTTTCTGTTCCTCTGACTGAGCCTTGGAAAGTGATGACATCATATTGGACTAAGCCACAGCTTCAGCAGTACCTGCTTGACTGAAGAGCTGTTAACTTCCCGACTAGAGCAATCTGTGAGTAATTTTTTGCTGTCCAGGGTTTTTACTAACTCAGTCTCTGGTGTTTGTTCAGATTAATTAGCTGAAAATCCACATTTTGTTCTTCTAAAGAGCTAATTATTTGAGTTTCAGTGCTGAATTGAAGTAGTATACATTTGCAAAATCAACTTATCTGTATCATAGCTGCCAGTTCTTTCTCTTTAAAACTATTTTTTTCTAGCTACAGTATATAACACTGGGTTGTTTATTTAATGGGTATAAAATAAATCTAAAGTTTGTTGATTCATACAAGTAGTTTGTCATTGATGTAGTCTCAGTAATAGGTTCATGTGAGAACAATTTTTCTTCCTGTCAGACTGACAAACAGGTGCCTGCCACACTCTGCTATTTCAGGAACATGTATAATATGAACTCACAAATTTCAGTTTTTTGATAGTTTGTGTGTAAAAATACACAATGTATAACTAGAAACAGTGTATAGCATCATGATGCCTCCTGTCTCCTGCACCACAGTTGAGGCAGCTGCACTCTGCTGCCCTGCCGCCTGCCTCCACAAGCCTTCTGTCTCCTGCCCCACATTCGAGGCTGACGCACCCTGCTGCCCACTGTCTTCTCCCATGCAGTTGGGGTTGCTGCACCCTGCTGCCCTGTCCCCTGCCTCCACAAGCCTGCTGTCTCCTGCCCCACATTCGAGGCTGGTGCACCCTACTGCCCACTGTCTTCTCCCACACAGTTGGGGTTGCTGCACCCTGCTCCCCACTGTCTTCTCCCATGCAGTTGGGGTTGCTGCACCCTGCTGCCCACCATCAGCCTGAACAGTCAGGGCTGCTGCACCATGCTTCCCCGTGCCCAAAGAGTTGGGGTTGTTGCAACCTGCTATCCACTGACCGCCAAATCCACAGTTGGGGATATTGCACCCTGTTGCCTCTTGTTCCCATTTCCACAGTCAGTGCTGCTGTGCTCTGCTACACCCTAGGGTCCCATGTATCTTGCCTCTACAGTTGGGGCTGCTGCACTATGTTGCCCCATGCCACCAGAGGTGGGGCTTTTTCTGCACCCTGCTATCCACATCAATGTCCCAAATGAGCAGGGTGCTGCACCATGTGCACCCCATCCCACAGTCAGGGCTGCTGTACTGTGATGCCCCCCTGTGTCCTGCCCCACAGTCAAGGCTTCTGTACCATGTTGTACACAGTCCCTTGCCACCACAGCCAGGGCTGCGGCTCCCTGCTCCTGCCTACTCAGGCAGGGCTGCTGTGACCTAGTGGGCCTCAGAGCCCCTTGCCTCTACATTTAGGGCTGGTGCACCATGTTGCCACTTGCCACAAGAGTTAGGACATTTGCTGCCCCCTGTGCTCTGCCTCATTAGTTGTGTCAGTTCCACCCAGGTATGGCTGCTGCATCCTGTCCCACAGTTTGGGCTGCTGTACCCTAAAGCCTTCTATGTCTCCTAGCCAAACAGTCAGGACTTCTGCACCCTAATACCCTCTGTCCTTCACCCTCATAGCACAAAATGAAAGCATTTTTCTGTTTTTTCTTTTGGGCAGTGCAGCAAAAAAATCTGACTTTGGTGGCAGGGGGCAGCATGGTGCAGCAACCCTAACTGTGGAGTCATGAGGCTGTGGAGGCATGAGGCTGTAGGGTGCAGCAGAGTACAGCAGCCCTGATGGTGTAGACAGGAATAGGTTGCAGCAGCTCTGGCTATGGTGGCAGGAGACAGACTACAACATGGTGCAGAAGCCTTGATTGTCGGGCAGGATATGGGAGGGGGTGGGCAGCAGGGCACAGCAGCCCTGACTGTGGGAGGGAATGCGCATAGTGCAGCAGCCCTGCCCATTTGGGAAAATGGATGTAGGTAGCAGGGTGCAAGAAAAGCCCCACCTCTGGTGGCATGGGCATCATGGTGCAGCAGCCCCAAATATGGAAGCTGGGGAAATGGGATTCTAGGGTATAGAAGTGCACAGCAGCCCCGACTGTGGTGACAGGAACAGGGGAAACAGGGTGCAGCTACCCTGACTAAGGTGGTGGGGGACAAAGGGCAGCAGCAGGGTGCAGCAACCTCAACTGTTCAGGCAGGGGGCAGCAGGGTGATGAGGCCCTGATTGTTCAGGTAGGGCATGGGGCAACAGGATGCAGCAGCCCTGACTCTATGGAAGAAGAGAGTGGGTAGCAGGGTGCAGCAGACTCAGATTTGGGGCAGGAGACAGGAGGTATGTGGGGCAGGTGACAGGGGGCAGCAGAGTGCTGCTGCATCAACTGTAGGCAGGAGATGGAGGCATCAGGATGCCATGTAGTGTTTCTAGTTATACATATGCATAATGTATTTTCACTCATAAACCAGCAAAGAACTGAAATGTGTGAGTTCATACAGTACACGTGCCACCAGTTGCTTCCTACCCTCCTCCCCCCTTTACCATTCCCTCAGTAGTTTTTATAAAAAAATATATTCCAGCTCCTGTTTCAGTGACAAGCTGACAGCGTCTTTTTCCTGAGCCCACTAACCTGAGCCCCAGACCCCCAAACCATCATATCAGTTAGCTGGCCTTTCTTCTGACTCCTGATTTTTGATTTTGAAGAGGAGGGAACTACGTTTAAAATCCCAGCTAAGTCAGTCATCCCCTGTGAGAGTACACACGGCCCATGCTCCATTTCAATAGCATTCAATGAATGGAATGAGCAGGTACACGACAGAAGTAAGGGCCAATCAGTCTGCATCATTTAATGACACTAAGCTGACTGATTAAACAATCTGCCTTGTATCATCAGTGATGCAGATTGCTAACCTTTCCCTCCCTGTGTTGCACCCACCATCCATAGTGTTCTACTGGAATGGAACATGGGCCAGGTGTGCTGTGTGAGGGAACAACTGAGTTAGGCATGCTTTAGAACTAAGTGCTTCCGCCAAATCAAGGATTGACAGTTAGCTACTTAATTGGATGGTTTGTGGGACTGGGGGTTTGGGTTAGAGAGCGGTTCAGAAAAAGACACTGTCGGCTTCTGTCACAGTGCTAGGAACTGGTATTTTATTATTTATTTAAAAAAAAACTGTCTTGGGTATGTAGCGGAGGAGGGCAGAATGTGACAGGTGTAGGGAGGGGTGGCCATGACATGAGCCTTGGCCACCTAGGAAGGACTACAGCCATTTTTTTTCATCAATTTCCTGAAGGGTTGAAGTGAGCCAAAGTGGCCCAAAACTTTGACTGATCTGAACTGAAGGTGAAAGCACTGAATTTCAGACTTTCACCGAACACAAATTTTGCACTGGCTCATCCTTAATCCTGAGGGCAACAGGAATTTCAAAGGGCTTCCCCAGTGGGAGGTATCAAATCATTTATTATCTGCCCAGTTTACCCCACTCAAATACAGGCTCATTCCATCAAAGGTTAAAAGGCCCAAGCCTCAACCAAATAATTGGGGTATGGAGCCACACGCCTTGAAGTTGTGGGACCGGGGGCGAGAGGAAGCTAGCATTGCCGTTATGTGATATACCTTACCTCTCCTGCTTAGTCTTCCATCAGATTTCAATAAAAAAGGGAGAAATACCTTTTTAAGATTTTCATACTAAATGCAAGGATTTTATTCATTCTATTTGTAGTGCTACAGCAGTCACGCTTTTGGAGACAAGGGCTGCTAGAAATGACAGAGTACACTTTCTAACTATTAATTTATGAGCTCTCTCTGTACCTACACTGTAATGACACACTAAGTAGCTTACAGTCTGCATTAAATAATCACTTCGCATGACTCATGCTTGTAAATGAACTGATTGGGATTGGTCTTTGAATCTTATGTTTTGTTATATGTATCCTACCCTGCTGTCACCTGAAGTCCAGATGGAAATAATGATGTTGCATTGATCTAATCTGTTTCTCCCCTTTTGACCAATTTTAATAAATGAATTATTATCCTATTATAACTCCTGGGTGACTCTGGCCACCCACTAGGCTCACAGACCTCAAAGGGTTAACTCTAGCCAGTGTGAGACTCCCTGCTGGCTGTAATAGCTGTGAGTTTTCAGCAGGGGGACAGCTCCTGGTGACTGGTGAGTCATTAGATGTGGTTGTGCGAGGCCCCACTCCCCAGCATCTAGGGGTATGAGGTAGTACAGTTCCATGGGGAGAGGGCACTCACAGTAGAAGAAACCAGATTAAATGTACTGTACCTTATTGGGATGGCTGGTGTTGGAGGTTTCACAGTGAAGGGGTGTCATCTTGTGGTGCTGGGCTGCAAGGCAATTCACGTTAGCAGACATAAAGAGTCCCAATAAAATAACTGAAGTCTACTCATACTGAAACATTAACAGAGGGAACCCATTTAATTAACAAACTTCATGGCACCACTTTGAACAACATGACTGTATATCGAGACTGGAGAGGTCCTTTCATTGGGATTTAATGGATACATTTTGCAGCCGAGGAGACCCCACTAATTCTTAGGCAGTACACCTCTGGGTCGAAAAGGGCCACAAGTGAAGTTAGGCAGCAGTTCCCATGGGTCCGAAAGACCCTAGACACACAGGCAGCAGGAATTCACTCTCCCTCTCTCTCATGGCTCACACTGTCACTGTCACTGAATTTGTGCTGTTCCAAAAGTTTGGCCATGGCAAATGACTCCCCCATCTACATAGGGTGGACGTCCCCACCAAGGCTGCCACAACCGGGTTGACGTTTCAAACTTTGGCACCACCAATCCTTCCTCTTTCACATATTGGCTCCCTGAATCTCTTTCTCTCTTCCTCAGGGGACATGGCTATTTTCACTCCCCTACAGGATCTCTGCAGACACTGGCACTGGTGAGTGACTCTACCCCTTTCACAGGCAGACGTCCCCACAGGCCTACACCTTCCAGGAGGGCATAACAGACTCTGGGCAGTTACTTGTAGCCCTGGCTTCCACAAGACCCATTGGCTTGTCTCTGACCCCCTGGAGCTGCCACAACTGGGTTGGCATATTTGCGCTGGGGCAAAACTCTCACTCTCTTTCCCATTGGCCTCCAACTTTCCATCTGGTCTCTCTCTGTCTCCGGTCCCTATGCCTTTGAGCACATACTGAAGCCATGCTGTACTTCACTCAGAGCATACCATACTTTGGCTCCACCAGGGTGGCTTTACAGAGAGGAAAAGACCCAATAGCTGTAGACACTTTTCACCGCCACGTCCACAGATGGACTGTTTTCGGATGACCCCCACTTGAACTGCTGGCCCTGAGAGCAGGCAAACGGCCCTGTTCTCCTATGACACCTTCCCTCTCCTCTCTTATGCTCACTCTCGTCTCTCCTGGCACCTCATATAAGGACACCAAAACCCCAATTTATAACCCTGAGCACTTGAGGTGACCTCTGACCCACGGAGCTCCTGCCAGTGCACAGATACAAAATTAACCTTTTAATTAATGGCCCAAACTTAACACTTTTTCCCGAGGAGTTGGAAAGAGCTATAGCCTGCAGCTGAAGAAGTAAAGGCCTTGCAAAAAGTCAAACCCACCCAGGCCATTGGACCGTGGTGGCAGCCTGCAACATGGGGTCCCCAGTGGGGTGCTTCCCTACCATACATAGATCCTCAAGAGAAGTTGTGCAGTCTCTGTGATAGAAATTGATTGTTCTGGACATTGAAAAGGAGAAGTATGGATTGCCTGTAGTGGGAGGAGTGGGTAATTCAGTTCTGGGCCCTCTGTACCAGGGAAGTCAAGCATGGGAGAGGGTGAGAGGCAGGATCTGTGGTAACTGGGACCCTCAGAGGGTGACTGCCTCGCCCTCTCTCTCTCCCAGCCCTTTGAAAGGCATGTGGCAAATCCACACAGGATGAAGCCTTGTGTCAGGTTCCTCTGCACCATAGGGATGACTTTTGGGAGAGGCTGAGTGGCTACAGCTATGGCAACTGTGACTCCAGGGGGTGATGGTCTCTCCTGTAATGTTCAGTGTGTGGGACAAACTCCCAGTGGTCCTTTAACTCATGGGACAAAAGCCTGGAATAGATGGAAATTATATAGATTCTAGGGCCTGTAAATTGGCTACTGTAATTCCCAGGGAGGTAGATGCACCAGAACCCTTGAGCTATTTTAGACTCTCCCTTGCGAGGCAGCGGCGAAGTGGGTACAGAATCTAGGGGATGGTTGGAAGGCTGGAATCCCTGGGTGGCCTCCAGGAAGAATGCTCCTTAGTTGCATTTAATTTTCATGGCTGGTGCTGTTAGAAATCTCAGCCTGGCATCTGAATTTGTTTACCTTGTGCTGGCTCCTGTTAAATATTTTGGGTATAAATCCCATAGCTGCATTTAATGTTCTAGAGACCCAGAGTTGTGCGCAGCCCCTGGAGATATGAAGATGGCTATTAGAGGGCCTGTGCCCTGACAACGTGCCACCTGGATTAGGATGTTGGAGTTCACAAAAGACATTCCTCCCTAACAGAGTTAAAGTACCTGAAAGCCTCCTTGCATGGGACTTATGATCTTCCCCTTGAAATAATATGCTCATGAGTTTTACTTTCATTACAGTGGATTCTGTTGTACTTTACTCTTGATTTGGACATTCAGGTACTAGAAACAATGCATTTACCTACTAACCAGTTGAGTTTAGCATTGTGCAGCCTCAAAGATGTCCTTGCACCCAGGAGGTCACAGTAAGCCCAGAAGGTCAAGAAAGGGATTATTTTTAAACTTTTTATTTATAGATATTTTTTCAATTTAATATACTGAAAAAAGGTTACAAGCATGCTGTCAGCACTGTATAAGTCCAAGAGAGTGCATAAAGATATTATTTTTATTTATTTATTGAAATGTTTCACCAGAAGGGCACACTGAACAACAAGTTGCTTGTCTCACAGTATGACCTGGAGGGGTAGGGGAACATGAGGATAACTACAGAGATTGATACAATATAACAAAATACACATTTGGTTAACATGCAACTAGGAAATACATAGATTGTATAAATACACAATGAATAGCGAGGGGAAGGGAGCAAGGGAGTAGCTAGAAAACAGTGCAATAATGGTACAGTATACAACAGTTTTGAGGAAAAGTGACTGGAATCAGCATTGACAGTACAATAATCAACAATACAGCAGAAGTACAGAATAAGGTACAAGTGCAATGGTGTTTAGGAGCTGTCGGTATAATATAGAGTAGTGGAGAGGAGGAGGGGGAGTAGAGGAGGGGTGAAGGCGGGGGAAGGGGCATGCCAATGTTGGTCCCCTTCAGGAGGCTGTGAACCCTGCCAGGGGATGGGGCAGGCAAAGATAGAGTAGATGGAGAGGAGGAATAGGAGGTGAGAGGCAAGCCATGATCTGACCCCTTCAGGATGCTGAGAACTCTACCAGGGGTGGAGCAAGGCAAAGATAGGGGT
Organism: Neoceratodus forsteri; assembly: GCA_016271365.2. Lineage (NCBI taxonomy): Eukaryota > Metazoa > Chordata > Ceratodontiformes > Ceratodontidae > Neoceratodus > Neoceratodus forsteri. Next base: position 1,084,599,250 of record CM028131.1, on the reverse strand, counting down.
GAGGAAGAGGGGGAGAGAGGCATACCATGATCTGGCCCTTCAGCATGCTGAGAACCCTGCCAGGGGGTGGAGCAAGGCAAAGGTAAAGCAGGGATAAGATATTGGTAGGGAGGACTAGAGGGAGGCAGGAAGAAAGGGTAGGTAGGGAGCAAATTTGAAGATGAGAGAAATGGGTTGGGTAAACTAGAGCAGACATTAAAGGAGGGAGATTAAGGTGGATTAAAGCAGGAACAGCTGGAGGAGAGGTAGTCATGAAGGGCAGAACAGAGGAAATAGGAGGAGGAGGAGTGGCGTATTTGAGGGGGGGAGGGAGTTCCAGGCTTTAGGGAACCTATAGGAAAAGCCAGACTGTCCAATGATATTACTGGATTAACCTAAAAAAAATATTAGATACAGTATTGATTGAGTCCTTAAAAATGGGAGAAATTTGAGAGCTAGAAAAGGTAAAACAAAAATGATTGGTTTCAAACCTATTATCCAGTAGGAGAGCTGACAATTAGAAGTTACTTCATCTCGTAAGAAAAATAACACACTAATATATCCATCAGACTCAGTTCTCCAAATGAAATTATGACTTACTTATAAAACTTAAATTTAATTATTAAACAAGTGCCCTAATTCCAAGGCTACTCCTGATGAAATAATAATCTATTTTTTTATAATAAGAAAAAAAAAGAGAGAAAATGTTTTCTTTGTATATTCAAAAAAAATTGAACTTTAGAAAGCTGAACGAGCCATTCATTTATAAAGAAATAAGAATACATGTTAGAAAGCTATCAAAATAAGGGCCCATAATCTCAGTGAATTGAAACAGTCAGCACTTTTGAAAAATGCTGGATGCTGAACCCCCTACAAGTCACTATTCATGAAAGTCACTTATATAGATTAAAGCCAATCAAAAGTAATTTTAATTATACAGTGCTAATCGCACAAAAGTTGACCGGTACTGTGCAGTGCATGTCATTGCGCGGTACCCCTATACATGTTATTCAGTGGGTACCGCACTTGCACACTGCTCCATATACATGCTACTGGTTTACTTTTGCATGACTACCATTGTAGAACAAAAAAAGGGGAGGTCAACCTCCATTCTTGAGAGAGCAGCAGCAAAAAAAAAAAAAAAAGAGGAGATAGCCACTTAAAAGTACATCTTAATGCAGCTGTTCAGAGCTTCAGTCCATAAATTCAGTCCACAATCTGTTTGTCACCGGTGCCCTCAGCAGATTTTGGTATATTCAAACCTGAGTCCTCAGCATCGTCTGAGGAAGATTCCAGTCTGGCAACTGTAGTGGGCCAGTTTTTTGAGAAAATTCTGCCAACTGGTCTGGATTGAAGAATATATATTTTGTTGTATCAAAAAATTAGTCTTGCCTTGCATGGGCCAGATATTCAAAAGGGTTGCACCATGCGCAATAGGGTTGCTCCAGCACAACTCCAAAAATGCACCATTCTGCGATATTCAGCGAGAGGCAGATGCGCCCCCAAATCATGCTGAGCAAGAGTGCAATGATAATGAATGCATGCACAACTGAAGGGGGAGGAACCATGCATAAATGGTGCAGTGCGATATTCAACAACATGCGCCATGCGCAATAGGGGAGCAAGCGGAAGTTGCGCGATAGCGGAAATGAGCCAAAATAAAAAGGAACAAGGGAGAGGTGCAAGAACACTACAGGGAAGGCACATGTGGCTGAACTCTAGCCAGACACACAGGGCAGGACAGAGAAAGGGTACCCTGAACCCACAGGCACAGGGAAGGTGTGGGGAGCCACAGCCAAACACAGTGCAGAAGGGGGAAGTGCCACACAGCACTGAGGCCACCAGAGGAAGGTGTTCCTGGTGCAGGGGAAGTAGCAGCCAGGACAGCAGGGGGAACACAGAAACAGCTGCCGGGTGGGGGCACAAGCCAGGGACAGGGCCAGTGCCACCATCCAGATGGAGGCAGTAATGAGGGGGGTGAGAAGGCAGGCAGCAGGGGGGTGCGGCTGTGGAAGGGCCCTTCGGCGGTATGCCCCCGACAGGCGGTACCGAGCCTGCACCAGCTTCGAGCTGTACAGCGATACTGAGATCGTGGGCTGGTACCACCTGAATCGGGCAATTCTGAGGCAGCTCTGTGAGCTGTGCAGTGATGTGATGCAGGCACCCACACGACGGAGCCATGCTCTGTCAGTGGAGACAAAAGTGACAGCTTGCATGTGCCTGCTCACCACGAGTACCTTCCAGAGATCAACAGGGGACACCACAGGCATAACCCAGTCGGCTGCGTCATGCCACCTCACCAAATTCCTCAGCGCACTGCTGCCACATGCTGCGGAGTACATCCATTTCTCCAGCACACCGGCGGAGTGCACAGCAAACATACAGGAGTTCCACAGGGTAGCACGTAGGCCTGCCGTGCTAGGGGCAATAGACTGCACCCATGTGGCCATCCGCACACCACCTGGCCCTGAAGGGGCCGCATATATCAATCGGAAGGGCTATGCAAGCATCAACTGCCAGGTGATGTGCGATGCCAGGGGGCGCATAATCAATGTCTGTGCCACGCACCCTGGGGGAGCACATGATGCCTTCATCTGGCACCAGTCAGCACTGTGCCACAGATTCGAGAGTGGGGACATCCCCACTGGCCACTTAGTGGGTGAGTATGCAAACCACGCAGACAAACATAGAGCTTGGGAGGGGCATGGTCAGAGGTGACATGGGTATTGGCCTAGATGGCCCAAGGCAGGGCGACGCTGATCACCAAACTAACCTCCACCCTCTACACACACGTGACAGTGAATACCCACTCCATCCCTGGCTGCTCACACCATACCGGCGGCCTGCGACCCCATCGCAGCAACACTACAATGAGGCACATGCCACCACATGCAATGTCATCGAGTGGGCACATTTTCATTGCCTGGACGCGTCTGGCAATGCCCTACAGTACAGCCCCTCAAAGGCCTGCGGGCTATTCCTGGCCTGTTGCATCCTGCACAACATGGCCAACAACTGTGGGATAGCCATACAGGTTGAAGAGGGGATCGCGATGGGGACGACGAGGACGCTGGTGAAGATGGTGATGGGCAGCCCCCCTGGCGACACGGGCCCCAACTGATCCGGCTGGCACAGCTGCACTGGGACACCATCACAGAGGAGCACTTCAGCCAACCCAGGTAAGTCACGGGGCCATGTGCAACCACCAGTGGCAAAGGCACAACCCACAAACCTGCATAGACACACACCAGGGGTGCATGCTGTCAAGGGAAGTGGCCGAGCATGGAACCACACACACTACCAGGGATGGGCGAGGTCCAACATGGCACGCGGTCATACATACACACACACACCTCACAAGACATGCACAAAGAGTAGGAGGCACGCCGACCCAGACCGCCACCCCAGCCACACACATGTCCACAGACCACCACGCCCACTGCCTGTCATTTCGCACTCAGTGCATCCACCGCTGTCACAAGCCGCATCTGCTGATTGACTGATGCTTGCAGTATGCGGGTGTGCTCATCTAAGAGGTCATCTGGCTGATCGGCATGCTGTCCCTCATGGTGTTCATGGCCCTGATGCTCATCACCCCTTGAGGGTGGGCGCTGCACACCAGGGCCAGGCCTGGGCATGTCCACAGGAGGTGCACTGTTGCCGCCCCTGACACTGTACCCCCATGGCCATTGGCCGACTGCTGATACTGCCCCTCCGGCTGCCGCTCTCCAGGGCTCAAGGTGCCGCCACAGTGGCTGCCACAGCTCTACTGTCCTGGACACACACCAGTGCTGCCCCACTGGTGCAGACAGGCACAGGCTGGGACTGTGATGTCACACAGGCCTCCACGGCAGCACCACCCACAGCCATGGTCGCGATGTTACCTGCTGTGTGGCCATCCTGTGGCACACACGTCTCACTGCCCATGACGTTAGCTCCATCATCATCGGTGACGGATCCAGCACCAGCCCAAGTCTCAGCATGCTGGCATCCATGGACGCTGGCACGCTGGGACACGGGCAGGGCCTCCTCCGCACCTGCTCCACCAACATCAGTCCAGATGTCCAGGTGGGCCCACTGTTGCCCTGACCCCGTATGCCTGTGGAGGTGGACAGGCCTCCTCCATCTCCATGCTACTGCCCTCAGTGGAGAAGCCCACCACCGCTGATCCATGTAGACGCTCAGGAGCTGTAAGGGAAAAACAGTAGCATTAATGTATGTGACCTACCCTGCCCCCCCCCATTGACAGACCAGGACCTACCATGCAGTGACGGGCTACCACCCATCTGGAATCCACCACCTGGAACACCCTCGATGGCACAATGCTGCATGCTGCCAGCTACCCGCTTTTCCTGTGGGGTCAGGCATTGCACCTCCGGCTGTCCCCCACCGGTCTCAGACCATGCTGCCCTGATGGCGGCCACCTTCTCTTTAATTATCCGCCTGTCTGTGCCCATCTTCTTTTTGCACTCCTGCATGGAACGCTGGTGGCTGCCATGCAGGTTGACAGCAGGCGCCACCTCCTCCCATGCAGCAGCACAGACCTGTGGTGTTCCCTGGCGTCCACTGAGCAGCGGCTCCAGGTCAAGGTAGGCCTCAAACAGGGCATCTGTCTGTGCCTTTGTGAAGTTTGGCCTCCTCCTCTTCCTCCCACTTCTCTGTTCCTCTTCCTCCACCTCACGATCGGTCATGATTCATCCTGTGAGAATGACAGGTGTTACCTGTGACTGTGCAGTCCCATGCATGTCCCAAACACCACAGTCCACACTCCCAAACAGCATGCAACTCACTACAATATACTGCAGTAACTGACTATGGACAGTGCATCCCAATGTCGCATTTTTATAGCGCAACCCATGCAAATGAGGCAAGGTGCATTTTTAAGTGGATGCAAATGCAGTGACTGTGCCATTGAATGGCTGATTAGATGATTTGCATATGCTGGCTGAATATCGCGCTGTTGCGCTTTGCACTATTGTGTTGTACGTGCTGAGCCAAGGGCGCGGTACACACCTAACTGCGCATGCCTGGGTTGATGACGCAGGCGCCTGCTGCGCTGCCGATGTGCTGTGCATGGGAGGCAATGCAGGGCATGGCCACCATTGTGCCAGTGGCTCTACAGCGCTGTTCACATATATGGTGCTGTGGCACTGGGGCGTCATAGGCGCACAGGGGCAACAGCACTGTAGGCCGCTACAGGAGGTGGCACACAGGCACCCAATTGCTCTACACGCATTGGGTTCCAGTTGCACTGTGGCTGTCCGTGCGCCAGAGAATCTTGACCCTGTGCCCGACCTTTGCCCCTAGGCGCCATGCGTCAGGCATGGGTGCACCACTATCATGCTGTTCGGTGACAGCGCGATAGGGAATGGCAGTGCTGTACCATGCAGCATCTGCATGTGGCAGGACCGCGCTGCCGAGCGCCATTTTGAATCCACCACACTGAAGAGATGGTGTGGAGGCAAGCAGTAATGTGGAGCCAGATTGAGCTTGCCAAACTGGTGGCAATAGTAGAGCCCCATGCTGGGGCTTTGTATGGAGATGCACCCCTGGACAGGGCCAGGAGTGTGGTGTGGCAGGAGGTGGCCGATGCCCTGGAGGAGGCCACTGGTATGGGGTGCATGGCGGAGCAGTGTCACCACCGTTATGGGGACCTGAGGTGCAGGGACCCGGACCTGCTTGCACACCTGCGGACACGTGCCAGGAGGGGCACAGTGCCATGGCCAAGTAGGTGCCACATCCATACACTATTATCGTCCATACAGGTATCACGGTTGCATGTGTCCGGCACATGGGGGGGGTGTCCAGTGTTGGCCGTGGTGGTGGTATCGGGGTGTGGGGTGGATGGGTATGGCTGTGTGGGATTGCACACACATGGGGGCAGGGGGACTTTGCTACCAGATTGTACTGATGTTCCTCTCTCCATGTTTGCACCTTAGGGCCCGAAGAACGCAGGCAGGCCAGGGAGCGGAGGTGCCACTTGGAGGAGCAGCAGGGCAGGAGGGATAATGGCAATCAGCGGCGCGTGGACCAGCCTGATGGTGGTGAGTGCCTTACATCAATGATTACTATTGCATGTTGTATAACTGGGCGGGCAGCGGGGCATGGCCACCATCCATTGACACCATTGCCAACTTGTTACAGTCAGCACTGTCCAGTGGCACTGCATGTCTGGGAGTGCGTCAATGGTGGTCCATGCATGCACCGGGCACATGGCTGTGGCACTGCCTTCACACCGCATAGCCAAGTCACTGTATGGCCATGGTGGTGTTGTGCAGGACATGGGCAGTGGGTGTGTGCAGTGGTCCACATGGCTGTGGCTGCCTGGGTAGGCAGGTCTTGTGGACATGGTCACTGTGGGTGGTCGCACACCATCGCAGGGGCATGGCACATGGCTGTATGCCATGCACAATGGGTGGGCTGCAGGGGGCTGGACAGTCACACTTATTGACTCTGCTCCCTCCTCCTAGGTGGACGGCGACTCCAGGCACTGGAGAGGAGTGTTCAGGGCTGCTCCAGGTGGCAAGGGTGACACTGGAGCTGTTACAGCATATCCACCACCACGGGTGAGGAGGAGAAGGAGTGGCAGATGTAGGCGCCATGTGGAAGAGGACCGAGGCGCACATTGAGGACTCCATGCCCCTACTACCACCTTCCCCCCTTTGACCCACCCTCACACCCCTTCTTCCCTCTGCCATATGATCATCCCTGCCCCTTACCCACTCCCCCACTTTTGTAAATAGTTGTAAATAGGTTTTGTTACTTCTTTTAAATATAAGCATTTTGTTATGACAACTGTGGTGGTCTCTGATTTGCAGTGGGCTACGGGTGCTCAGCTGCAGTGGTGTGCATGGCGTCAGGGGTGGTGCACGCATGGGTGTGTGTGTGTGTGTGTGTGTGTGCAGAGGTGAACCGCCTATGGTGTGGGCAGGGGGATCAGTCACTGTCTGTGGTTTGTGTGTTGTACTGTGTGCACTGGACGCCTGTGTGCAGTGGTCCACAGGGCCCATGGCACCCCTGTCAGACTGTCCATGGCCTGTGCAGCTGACACCTGTGCATGTCTGTGATATGCACGGTTTGCTGGCATGTCAGTGGTGGCTGTCCATGCTGGATAACAACTGTACCCGGCACAATGCCAGGTTGCCTTCCATCACCAGTATGGTGCACATCTGCCTCCGGTGACACTGTGGCCTCCACTGTTGTTGTTCCCCCCATGCTGTTGCTTGTGTCTGTTGCAGGGGATGTGCTCCAGTGTCTGTCACCTGTGCTCCGGCAGCATGCTGGTGGCATACAGCTTCATGGTGCCTGTGCAGGGTGGCTGGCACACCTGTGCAATGTAGGGGTGCTGGCCATGTGTACACGTTAGCCGTGGCCTCATGCCAGTGGTTTGGTTGATCCGCTACTGTGTCCCTGTGTTGGTGTGCCCTTGGGTATGGGTGGGTGTTTTTCCATGCACTGTGTTGCATCCTATGTGGTGCATCCTTCCATGCTACACTGTGCGTGTCTGTGCTGGCTATTGTGGACAGTGCTGGGACTGGATGTGTCCTTGGGAGGGTGTGCAGGGTGCTGTACCACTGGAGGTGGGGTCCAGGGCATGCTCTGTCGCATGTGGGGTACCTCGTGTGGCAACGCATGGTCAGTCTTTCAGCTGTACCTCGGTGGGGGACGTGCAGGGTGGCACTGTGTATGCTGTTGTTGCACTGCTGTCTGCTGCTGCCAGCAGCAGGGTGCACATGGTGGGGATGCCTTGCATGGCTCCGTGGTGCACAGGGTTGCATTGTCACAGTGGGGGTGGTGGCATGCATAGGGTGTCCTGCACTGTTGGGTGCTACTCCTTGGAAGGGTGTATGGTGATTATGGTGCAGGGTGTGCTCTGCATTGGTGGGATGGGGTGCCACGGGGTGGTCGGCCCTCCTTGTGTGCTGGTCACAGCTCGCCAGGGGGTTTGCTGGGGCACCATGGCCCGGCTGTGGATTGGTTGCTGGTATCCATGGGCCGGTGGTTATTCCAGCTCTCCCCCGGTTGTGCAGTGCATGGGGTGTGGGGGATGATGTCTGTTCTGCTGTGTGCTCTTCTGCCCATCTGTGGCATGGGTGGTGGGCCCCGCATCCCTAGTTGTGCTGCTGCATTGCTGCCGTGCTGCAGGGGATGTTCCTTGTTGCTCTATAGTGCATCTGGACTGCTCCACTGAGCATCCCTTGTTGCGCTATGGCGCATCAGATATGCTCAGCTTCACATCCCTAGTTGTGCTATGGCACAGGTGGTGCGATATTCAGTCGTCGGCCATAGGTGCATCTTGGCTTGCGCAGTTTTTGAATATCGCACTTCTTGCTCATGGGTGCAGTGGACTTGTGCTTGCTCCTGCTGTTGCGCACTTTTTGGGCGCAGTTTGAATATCTGGGCCCTAGTGTATAATTAAGACATGTGCCCACCAATTTCTTGTACTGCTGATCAAAATGGCAGAAATCACTGACAGTGAGCTTACATCTGTGGGATCCGTCTGGACAGATGTAAACTTTGCCTTTGTTGAAACTCATTTCACCCTTCAGATAAGACTTTTTATAACATAGTCTCTATCATTTTCTAAAGAAAATTGGATCAAAACTGTGGCTGGCTAGCTGGGCCATCAGCACTGCAGTAGCGCTACTGCCTGTGGCACTGATGAGCCTCATTTGGGAATGTGCCTGGAGCATCAGAGTGTCAGATGTGGGGAGGTAGGATGAGTAACCCATGGACAGCTGTCCTCCTCCTCCGGGGGGGGAATGCTGTACCATCCTTGCATGCTAGGGACATCCAGTAAAGACTGGGTGTACACTGGCTGGGACCACGCAAGCAGTGGGCAGAGAGGGTGGCGGATGTCTGTGTGTCATGTTAACAGTAAGCTGTTTTTATCTGAAGTAACAGGTGTAAATAGCTGTCAATGAAAACTTTCCATTTTTACATTGCTACCCTGTACGAGTCCCCAAGGGCACAAGTCCTAACCAGTGGACATCTGTCAGTCCCCTTCTAACTTACCAGAGGGACTCACCTGGGGTACCACCCTCTCCTTGCTCCTCTATTTCCTCACCATTGAATCCTCAGCCAGGGCCATTAGGTTTCATCTAGCCATCAGAAGATTTTGCCACCATGGGAAGGAACACATCATCTCACTTTTTGCAGTTGATGTTCTACTCTTCCTAGCGGAACCAGAGGTGGTGGTTCTGGCACTCACAGACCTTTCAAGGAATATGGTCTTCTCTTAGGCCATAAGAAAAATCGTCCAAATGTGAGTGGCTAATGGCAGGCAGGGGGGAAGGGGGCCTATACAATTTTCAGGAGCCACTCTGGCTTCAGTATAGGTCTCTCAAGTACCTGGGGGTCCATCTCACCAAAAAACATTCCACACTAGCCCATCTCAATTATCAGCCCTTGCTGCAGAAACTTAAAGTTGACTGTGAGTGATGCAACACCTTCCCTCAAACCTTGGCAGGTACAGCCAATTTGGTAAAAATATGTATCCTACCACAATGCCTCTCTCTCTCTCTTATAGACTCTACCACTCCATCTTCCCATCTAATTTTTCACAACCCTAACAGTTTACTTGATGAACCTGCTATGGCAGGGTAGGAAGGTCAGGGTCAAGCAGGACATACTGTGGCTGCCACTACAAGAGGGGGGCTTGGGTCTCCCAAATTTCTGGTTCTGCTTTCTGACAGCCCAATTGTCTTTCCTCAAAAAATTGCTAGTCCCCAAACAGAACCACACTGTGTGGGTAACCCTGGAGGAGGAACCTTTTGACCCCTCTCTTGTCAGACTTGTTCTTGCTTTGGCACTAACAGATGGCCTCATTAAGCCCATCACAAACCTCTTCACCAAAGCCACAGCAATGTATGCAGAGTATGGTTGACAGCACATTCTCTGATAAATCACGCCAAAAGCTCCTCCCCAGAGGCAGCTATTCTCTGTGCACTTTGGTGACATCTTCTACCAGCTACCCCTGTCAGTCTTGCACTGATGAGATGGAGAGCTAAAGGACTGACCCACTCAGGTCTATTATTCAGAGAAGGTACCCTATGCACTTACAGTAACCTCTCAACCTGCTATGACCTTAACCCCTCTGATTTTTTGATATGATTATGTAACCCCCCACCAGCCACTTGTTTAACTAGTAAGCACATCTCCCATATTTTCTGTTTAGGGGTAAGAGAGGGATGGGGTTACAGAAACAATATTACACACAAATGACCATCACTAAACCCAGGTCCTGAGGAGAGAACTTTTGCTAGGGGCTATGCTATGTCTGAACTTCTGGAGGGGTATCCAGTAATTCCACACGGGAAGCAGTAACAAGAATGTCCAAACCAGGTTGGGGTTCTAGAGTGTGGCTTTTTTCCAAAGAATGATACACAAAACCAAAGGTGGACCCCCAAGGGTTTACACTTCGTGGCACAAGGCAATGCAGAACAACATAAAGTCTGTAGCGAACAGAAACTCTAAACTTCCCATATTGCATAGGATTTAGGACTCTCTTCAGCAGCAAAGCCTCAGCTGAAACACACATTTCTTCTAGTGGCATTAGCCACAACTTAGAACATTTCCCATATGGCATATGATTTAAACATTTGGAAATGTGGCACTGGCCATGACAGAGCACACTGGTGCTCAAAATTAGTACAACCCACACCAGGGGGTAAACTTTCTCTTCGGGCATTGGCCACCGTGTCCTGAATAAGCAGGCACCCTTACGGAACCTGTAGTGCTGAACTGGTCACTCCAGATGGGGGATTGCCCACCTTTTGCTTCCACAGTCCAAACCCAGCCATTCTTTCAGAGTTACACCTCAAACTTTTAGTAAAACAGTAGAACTATGCATCTTGGAATGACTGTCACATAAAGCATTAGAAACACACTACTTCTGAGTGTAAATTAAAGACCTGAACAATTTGCCAAGTCTCACTGGGGACTCCACGATTGTCATCCAACTTTAAGAAAGGACGAGAACAGTCTCAAACAGAACAGAACTTGGTGCATAATTCCCTTTGTCAGAGTACACCCCAAAAGAAAACACAGGTACTGTACATTCCTCCTGGGATACCCAAAGTCAGATTACTCACAGTTGTACACAAAAAGAGCAGATTCAATGTCCTGGATCAAAGTCAGGGGATTACCCCTCGGATCCATTCTGCAGTCCTTCTCATCTCACTGGGGATGAGAAGAAAATCAGGAACTCCTGCTAAATGGTTTCCACCATGTCTACTGGCAAGTAGATGGTTCTTAGCATTAGGGTGAGAAAAGTAGGCTCTCCTTAGAGCGTACACTGCAGCCCCTCACTCCTCCAACTGCTCACACTGAACTCCAACCAACAACTCATTGAAAATTCTAAAGCTCCCCACTCACAGCTAACAACCGTGGCTTATACTGCTGCGAGAGTTCTAAATGACATCACCTCTCTCAACTCAGCTGAGACCAAGTAAACAGAGAGGGAGCAGGTGAAAACCATTTAACTAGTTATTCACCAGCTGCCTTCCCTACCTAGCACTGATGCTGATGGGATTCTAGTAACCCCAAGGGACTGGGTGGTTACACTTACAAGTCAGGATCCATCTCCAGAACTTACTACCATCACTTACCTCTGCTCTACCTAGTTCACAGGCAGAGGAAGTCCTGCTGGATACTAAGACTACAGTCAGATCAATGCAGCAGGGCTATGACATCCTCTTAGAGAGCCTGCAAGACACCCGCTATACCCTGCACAAAAAATGGGAGGTTGGTGTGGGAACATGCCTTGGATAGCAGGGGACTGGTTGCATATTTTTAAAGAAATACAATCTTGTTCATCTAAGTACAGTAACAGACTGTGACAGGTCCACTTCAGTATCCTCCATTGTACTTATTTTACCCCTAGCCTTACGCACAAGGCAGACCCCACAAAGACAAAGGAATGCCAAAAAGGTAAGGTAGAGGTCGTCATCTTCTTTTACATGATATGGTCCTGTCTGATAGTGCAGTCATACTGGTGAGAAATAACATCCATTATCTCTAAATCTCTGGAGTCTCAAGTGCTCCCCTCTCCAGAAGTTGTGCTGCTGGGCTTATATGTGGGACACAGTGAGGGAATAGCCCGTGGACACCCCCTCTGGAAACTGGGAATATTTTTAGCTAAAAAGCTACTAGCACAACACTGGTATGCAGATTCTACCCCATGACAGCTTGTTGGCTGCAGGCCCTTTTCTCCTGTATGAAAATATAGAGGGTGTAACACTCCATCCAAAGTAATCAACAGAAATATGACAGATTTGGGTCACCCCTGGAGATAGAATTAGGCTCAAATTGGTTCCCAAATTATTAGGGGTACTAGAATCAGCAACAAGGCATTAGATACTTGTCATGCCTTCCTTTGTGTATCCAGAGGGTGTAGCGTGCAAGGGCACACATAGCCCAGGACATTCCAGAACAGCGTACCTGTCTTTTTAAATAAATAAATAAATAAATAATGTCTCTTCTTCGCTGACCTTGTGAATTGATTGTATCTACTGCCCTGTCCTCTCTGCTACTGTTGCACACTGCTGGTATGTATCTCCTAGTAAATTCTACTGTTTGTAAGGATGCCTATTCTGCCAATAAACAGATTTTACAAAAAAAAGGAATCCCCACTTGGGGAGGAGGTCCTATTTGTTGCATAAAAGGAACTGCTCCTAATGTGCCCCATTCACATTTGTATCCCAGTGTGTGACTGGAACAGAGGATGAGTGGAACAGGATTGGCATCTTAGGTGTCGGCAGGCATCCACAGGTGATGGCAGGCATGAAGGGAACTCTGCCAGTCCACTGAGATAAGGTAAGGTGCCTGTATACCTGTTGCTGGCTGAGTAGGAGAGGACAAAGGAAGGTAAAGGAGTAACAGCAGGGGGAAACAGTTTATACAAGCAGAGACTACCAGCTGTGTGGGAAGGGAGAAAACACCCTATCAAGGGCAAGCGTACAAAAGTAGTAAAGGTAGAATTGAAAGTGGAAAACTAGAATCACCTGTCTTGTGGGACTAAAGGTAACACCCTATCTAGGGTAGGGGTAAAAAGAGGATAAAAGAAGCAAAAAGGGGAAAACTTGAAACACCCTGTCTAGGGTTATGATACAAATGTGTTAAGCAAAACAAAAAAGGGGAAAATTAGAAACACCCTATCTTGGGTAAGGGTACAAAGGTAGTGAGTGTAGGAATAGGAATGTTGGAGTTAGAGCAGGGCAGTGGTTGTGGAGTGGCAGTTTTTCAGAGAGATCATCTAGAGACTGAGGAGCTGCCCCATCTGCATGCACCTCTCTGGGCTCAACGAGGAGGTCATTAGATTTTGGGCCAGGTTGGCTAGGATTCAGGGGAATCTCTTCCTCCAACCAGGGGACATCAGGTCTACCACCGTTGCCCCAGAACATTCTAAGGAAGAGGGCCAATTGGACTGTGGTGGACTCTGCGACGGTGGGGGTGGTGGGTTGGGCCACATTCCTCAGCCGGTTTCACTATGAAACTCATTTGCCACTGTGGCAGGATGGGACTGCTGGGTACCTGTGGGAGTGGCCAGGGAAGATGCGGGGTCCTCTGTAGGGGAGGCCCCAAGGTGGGAGACAGAGGACCCCAGAGAGAAGGAAGTCACTTTGGATGGGGGACTCAATCATTACGGGGGAGATCTGGGAACAGGAAATGAGGGAAAGACAGTGGGTGAGGTGCCTACCTGGCACCTTGGCTCAGAGGGATGGAGAGTGTATACTAAGGATTGCTAGGGTGGCAGGATAGGAGAGGGACCTGGATGTCATTGTCCACCTGGGGACAAATGACTTAGCTAGGGATGGGGCTAGGATTATTCAGGAAGATTTTTGGGAGCTGGGGAGATGTCTTAGGCAGGCAGCACACTCAGTGTCTTTCACTGAGGTGTTGTCTATCTACAACAGGGGGAAGGATAGGGATCTCCATACCAGGAGCATCAACTCATGCTGGAAGGAATGGTGAAGAGAGGAGGATTCAGCTACACTGAGGACTGGGGACCAACTTGGAGCTATAAGGGCCTGTACAAGGGTAATAGCCTGCATCCATCTGGGAGGTGAATCACAGTCCTCAGGGGATGGTTTAAGTATTATTTTGATGCACATTTAAACTAGCTGAGGGGGGTGGCTGAACAAATCAGGGAGACATAACCCCCCCATCCATAGACTGAAGCAGAGAGAAAAGAGGTCTTAAGGGGAGGTAAATCCCCAGGGTGCAAAATAAGGAAAAGAAAAACAAAGTTGTAGAAAGGAAAGTGGACAGGAACATAGTGTAAGTTGTAAAATAAAAAGAGAGGGGAAAAGGAGGCAAGACAATGAGGAAAAATAGGGGTAGTAAGAAGAGTGGTAAAATGCTGAAGCAATGCAAAATAAATCGGATGAACGCCAATGAACGTTCCAGTCTTATTTTCTTTTTCTTTTTTAAACCCCCACATGACAATTGGACGACAGTTTTGTGGCTCTGCCACTTCTACAGGCCTAAACACTGTGTTTCTGTAAATAAAGAAACATTTAAATCAGTATTTCAGTCCATCTGTTCTCCATATATATATATGGAGTTGTATATCAAAATAATAAACTGGAAGACATTTTTAGGCGCATAAGTGAAAAAAGGAAAACTAGGGACGGGATTATGAGGTTAAGAAGGGCAGGTGGGGACTGTTTAGAGGAGGATCAGGAAAAGACAGATATCCTGAACAAATTATTTTTTTTTACTCTTTACAGAGGGAGGGAAAGGGGTGGGCCACATAAAAGCAACAGGAGCACCAGACAGAGGGAGGGAGGTAAACATAAGTCCTTTTACAGAAGAGAAAGTCCTGAAGTGACTCGCAAATCTGAAAGTTTACAAAGCTATGGGACCAGATGGGATACATCCAAGGGTATTGAGGGAGCTTGTGACAACCCTTTTTAACAACTTATTGGAAACAGGAGTGGTTCTAGAGGAATGAGGGAGGGCAGATGTAGTCCTACTTCACAAAAGCAGTAGGAGGGAGGAGGCTGGCAACTGTAGGCTAGTCAGCCTAACATCGGTGGTGAGGACGTTAATGGCGTCACTGCTAAAGAAAAGGATTGTGGAGTATCTTGAATCCAGCAGTTTACAAAACTTGATGCAGCATGAATTCACAGGGAGCAGTCATGTCAGACAAATCTGATAGACCTCTTTGACTGGGTGAGCAGGGAACGAGATCAAGGTGGGGCGGTGGATGTGGCCTACTTAGATTTCAGTAAGGCTTTTGACACCATTCCATATAGGAAACTCATAAGGAAACTGGGCAGCTTCGGGGTGAGTTCTAAGGTAGCAAACTGGATGAGAAACTGGTTAAGGGATAGGCGACAGAGGGTGGTGGTAAACAGAGTTCATTTCGAGGAAGGTAGAGTGACCAGCCTCAGGGCTCAGTAGAGGGACCAGTCCTGTTTAATGTCTTTATAAGGGACCTTGCAGGTGAGCTAGAAGGGAAGAGAAGGTCTGCCTCTTTGTGGATGACACCAAAATCTGCAATAGTGTAGACACTCCAGGGGGGTAGAAAGAATGTGCAGAGACCTGAGAAAACTCGAGGAGTGTGTTTCAATGCAGAAAAGTGCAAAATCATGGACTTATGGCACAGAAACCCAGAGTTGGAGTACAAAATGGGAGAACAGGTATTGATGGTCACCAAACAGGAAAGGGACCTGGGAGTAATCATATCTGATGACCTCAAGTGGGCAAGGCAGTGCAACAAGGCAGGGTAGGGTCAGTGGAATGTTGGGGCCCATAGTGAGGGGTGTCACCAGCAGAAGGAAGGAGGTGGTGATGCCACTGTACAGATAACTGATTAGACTCCACCTTGAGTATTATGTCCAGTTCTGGAGACCACATCTCATGAAGGACATAGACAGAGTGGAAGCAGTCCAGAGGAGGGCAACTAAAATGGTACAGGGTCTGTATCAGAAGCCCTATGAGGCAAGGCTGAAGGACCTCAGTATGTACACCCTGGAAGACTAGAGGGAGGGGGTACATGATAGAGACCTATAAATACCTCATGGGGGTAAATAAGGTACAGGTGAGGAGTATTTTTCAGAGGAAAAGTTGTATGAGATTGAGGGGAGATGCAATGAAGCTGTAAGGGGGTAAATTAAAGAGAGATGCGAGGAAGTACTTCTTCACTTGAAAGAGTGGTGGATGTCTTGAACAGTCTTCCAACAGAGGTGGTGGGGATGAAACCAGTGGTAGGATTCATGAATGCATGGAACAGGAATAAGGGGATCTTAGTGGAAAACAAGGGGGTAGGGATCCGAAGATTAAATAGGATCTGCATTGACAGTATAGGGAAGGAAAAATGGGCAGACTGGGTGGGCCAAGCGGTCTTTATCTGCCTTCAAATTCTGTTTGTATGTTTCTATGGTCTAGGCCACACACTGTATCTGTTTTAACACAGATTCTACTGACCCAAGATGGGAGTAGAAATGGAAAAGTACTGCCAACAGTGTATCTGTTGCATCCAAAGAAGGATATTGCCAAAGTGTGCGGCACCATAGTTAGTGCTCCCATGGAACTCATTTTCTCAGTCTTGAATGCAACAGTAAAAATGTAGTCAATGTGTTAGCTGTGACAAATCATTTCTCATGATATGCATGGGTCTTTCTGACCAAAGACCAAAAAGTATCAGCAGTTGCTCATGTCCTGATGGTGAAGTTGATTGCTCACTATAGTGCTCCTCAAAAAATCTATTCGGGTCATGGCAGAGATTTTGAAGGTAAACTAGTGAAAGAACCTTTGTCCCTGTGAGGCATTCACAAGTCCAGAACAGCTCCATATCACCCGCAAGGTAACTCTAAATATGCTTGATAGTCTAGATCTTAAAACAAAGTCAAAATGAAGTCAAGAAGTAAACACCCTCTTACATGCTACCACTGTAACAATGATGCAGCTGCCTATTTGCCTACTATCTCATGTTCAGAAGAGAAACTAGATTGCCTGTGGGCATTTGTTTTGGAGTTTTTGATGGAGCATGCCCTGAAACATATCTGCAGTATGAGCAAAGGCTCAAGGATCAGTTGAATTGCGTGTACAAACTGTCCTTAGAAACCTCAGGGAAGAGAAACCAAGCTAACAAAGCAAGATCTGATAAGAAGATGAGAGCCCAAGGACTGTTGCCAGGAAACAGTCTTCGTGAGGAATCTTGGTTTGCCTGGGGAACACAAGACTTCTGCTTTTGGGGGAGATGTCTATTATGTAACTGAAGAACAACCAAACGACGTGCCAGTGACAGAATTCAACCTAAAGGAAAATCAGGAGGATCAAGGATGATCCATAGGAATCAGCTGTTGTCAGCTGGACAGATAGAGACAAATGCAAATCAGATGGTGCCTGAACCACCCTTGAAACAGCAAACCAGATCTGTAACTCACAGAAAAACAAATACATCTATCTCATCCTAGTGATGACGGCAAACCACAAGAATCCACAAGCACCTAGCAACCTGTAGTACCACAAGTAATACCTAAAGATTCGTCTGATGATGAAATGGAACCTGCGCAGTATTATTCCACAGAGGACATTCCTGACCTTCTGAGGGAGGTTGCTGCCATGTTGAGACCCAGTAAAAGTAATACTCTAGTGAACTCTGAAGTTGAGGTAATTGTGCCTGAGGTTGTAAGATTAGAGATTAAAGAGGATGTTCAACCTGCTGCAGTGGAGGAACTCATGGAAGTGCTCAGTGCACCTGGGGAAGCAGTACGAGCCATTTCAATGCAGGACCTTATTATGCTGGACAAAAAGGAAGGGGAAGCACATCCGAGTGCTGAGGAGGGAATGACTTTGCAACTGAGATGCTCAAAGAGACCAGTTAAGCCAATACTGAAACTTTTGTATGACGACCCTGGTGCTTCCACTGATTTGCTCATGCCAAGTCTTTGCCCTGAATTAAGTTCAGTAATGCTAATAGGTGAAAGAGTATATAAAAATGTGGATTGTGAGTATTCTAATTATGCTAGATAGCATGCATTTGTCTAGTCTGCCCATTTTCCCTGCATGCATCAGCGGCCACTAACCCTACTTGGTCATTGGCTTTTGCCTCTCTTCCCCACATCTAGGGTTCCTTTATGTCTATCCCATGCATGCTTGAATCCCCCCACTGTGTTAGCACCCATCACTTCCTGGGGCAGGCTATTCCAAGCATCTACTACCCTTTCCGTGAAGAAAAACTTCCTCACATTTCCCCTTATCCTGCACCCCCTCCAATCTCATATTGTGCCCCCTCATCCTTGTACAGCTCTTGTCACCCAACTGCACTTTATTCAAGCCTTTAAGGTACTTGAAGGTCTCTATAAAATCTCCCCATTCCCTCTTCTCTTCCAGTGTATACATATTGAGATCTTTTAATCTGTCCTCATATGTTTTCTGATGCAAGTCCTGCACCATCTTGGTCACCTTTCTCTGGGCCACCTCTACCCTATGTCCTTGTAAAGATGTGGCCTCCAGAACTGAACACCATATTCTAGATGAGGCCTCACCAGCGTTTTGTACAATGGCTTCACCACCTTCCTTCTTCTGCTAGTAATACCCCTTCCTATGCACCCCAATATCCCACTGGCCCTCCCCACATCCTTGTTACACTGTTTGGCTACCTTTAGGCCATCTGGGATGATTATCCCTAAATCCCTTTCTTCCCTGGTGACTGTCAGTACTCCCCCCCCCACCATCCTGTAGCTTTCTGCAAGGTTTCTTCACCCCAGGTGCATGATTTTGCCCTTCTTTGCATTAAATTGTAACTGCCACACTTTGGACCATTTTTCCAGCTTTCCCAGATCCCTCCTCATTCTTTCGATCCCCTCTGGAGTGTCTGCTCTGTTGCAGATCTTGGTATCATCTGCAAGTAAGCAAACCTTCCCCTCCAGCCCTTCAGCAATGTCACTGATGAAGACATTAAGTCATTCACTCCACAGCAGCTCTTTGAGAGTTCCACCCCTTGTGCCCTGTATACTCTTAACACTGTATCCTGGGCTTGCCTAAACAAAATGAAGCTATAATCACCATACCACAAACAAATATGTATACCTCATGAATCTTGAGTGCTACACACAAAGTACAAGCGGCAAAGTTCTTCAACACAAAATTACCTTTCTAACGATGCTATGTGTAACCCCCCCAAATGGTGGGGCTTACCTTAAGTTGTCTCCCCAGACTCTTCTTTCACTCTCTGCCTGGACATGTTCCAGCCCTGTGTTCTTATTTATTAATTTTTTTTATTTATTGAAAGTATCAGAATTACAAACCTTTGAGTCAGAGACTCCTTTACAAAGACTCCATGTCAGAGAAGTGCAAGTTAATTACCCAGTAATGTGAATGTAAATCCTTGTAAAGTATTGCTGTGTCCATAGCTCCTGCACAACTGTGCGAGTCAATGCCATCGAGCTGTAGCTTTGAGAAGCTCAGTCCCTGTATTTACTGTGCATAGCATGTGCTGGGAACAAGTAAACCAAAGCTCGTGACCGATCGGGCAGTGATTTTTCAGGTTCCACTCTGCAGTCGCTTAATAGTGCAGAGGGAGCTCTATCAGATGCTGTAAATGTTTATTTCTAAAACTAAACTGTTTGTAGATAAAATGGACTTTAAAACTAGACTGTTTACATGTTTACTATCCAGCATCCATGTTTGTTACTTTGACCTAGTCTTCAGTTAATTGGAACTCAAGGGGTCCTAGTTTGGGTCCTTCTCTATGGCTGCTGGGAGAAATAAGGAACTGAATACATGACACACTTTTTGGTCAATCGGGGTACCAGAACTGTGACTTGACATCCTTGTACACCAATTGGATTATAGTACTGTGTTTCCTTCAATTAAGGGAGGACACCAGAACTGGGCAGTTCTCAGAGGGCTTCCAGAAAGGAAGGAGGCTCTGTGTTTACCTCTGAGGGGAAAGTGGGGAGGCCTGATAACCTCTCCACTGCCTAACAGCCCAAAGCGGGTTGTTTTGAACTGCTAAATCTGCTGACAGATCCTGCAAGCTCCCAAGCTGAAAGAGGGAGTGAGTTTTTGTCAGAACTGCTGTTTTTGCTTGAACTGCACCAGAGCCTGTGGAAAATAGCCAAGCTGAATTGCTACAGAGTAAGAATCCTACCTCAGAGACTACTGCTTAAAATTAAAGCCTGCGGCTGCAGAATTTGTCTTCTGCCTAATTGCTTTATGAGTAGACTTAAAGATAAGTTTTCAGCTTACTTGCCAGTGACTGCAGACTACAGATTGGGTAAGCTGTGTACTGCATTTAAAGTTGCATCAGAGACTGAATTACTTATGCGGAGCCCAGTTGTTGAGATGCCTAAGAGACTTTTGCTGCAATCTGAATGTGAACTGTTTCCAAGCTAGATCAGGGAGTCAGCTACCACTGCAACATCCAGCGGGGTTTGTGGCCACCTCAGGGGGGATAGGCGCTGACGTGGGGGTGAGTCGTGTTAGTCCTGGTCCCTGTATGCTGATCCTGTTCGAGAAGGACAAAATATTGCCAACTGCAGCCAAGAGGCAGAGAATCAAATCCGGCTCCAGGACAAATCAGCCCGACTGCACTATCTGCTCCAGAGGTCACAGTACCATGAGTAGTTTCAGGGCCTGTTCCTGCAACCAGTGTTAAAGTTATTTTGCCAAGCTTGTGTTGTTCTTCAATGGCCAGTCTGCTGTTTAACTGTAGTGCAGGCCATCGGGCCTGGGAATTACAAATTGCTTGTGGTTTGAAAGTTTGTGTTTGATTCTATAAAAGGGTTAAGAATTAAACTAACAACTATTTGATTAAGGGCCCCAACGCCGGCCAGCCAGCTGCAACGTGCCAGGCCTGCAACTGCTAGATGTTGGGTACCTAGTGACTTTAACTGAACTGTCCAGGGAGACTTGATGTGTTATTTGAATGCTTTGCCTAAGCAAAAGAATGCCTTTAAATCTGTTTCTGATTTACATCCCCTTCTCCCTTGTTCAAATCCCCAAATAAATGAGGTTTATTGTTAATGTTAACACTGTCCATGAACATATTATTACCAAGTGCCAGTTTACTGTGTCTAACTGTAAAATGCACTGTTATTGCTGCTAACTATTCCTTGCAGGTACACGGGGAGTATAGCAGAGGTCAGAACCCTGTTGGTAGGTGTGGTCGCTGTGAGCATATTATTAGGACTCACCACTAATTGTACTACTGAATGCAAGGTAAACTGTTTTATAGGAACCCATGTGTGGGACCACTGGTTGGGGCAGTGGGTAGGTACAGCATCCCAGAGGGTTGTACTAGTTTGTCATCATACTCACTTAAAAGCTATTCTGGGTGGAGGCACCACGCAAATAGTTCTAGTGTTGGTACTGAGCCCCATTTTGACATCCAAATCAGAACCCAGGCCCCTCAACCTATATCATGGCCACAGGTGGGGGTAGTAGCCCAAAAGTATCCATACAATAGAAGCAGGTACAAAAGTAATTTAGTACTAAAAAGCTATTTTTGTAATATAAACATGTCTTTTTTTCCATTTTATTTAAGGTGCTTTGATAAGGCTTTGTGGGACAAAGTTCAACCATACACACCATACCATAAACAAATGCGAATAACTCCTAAAGTATACATGATACACACAAAGTATGAGTGGCAAAGTTGTTCAGCACAAAATTACCTTTCTAACAGTGTTATGCAATCAATTCTAATAATTCTAATCAATTCAGTTTATTTTTTATACAAGATGAAATACCAAAAAAGGGTGTTTTTGCAGTAAAAAAAAAAGCAACATAAACCATTTCTTGGTGGAAAATATGTAACATACCATCACCACATTAAGTATCTGGTACCCATAATATTGGTTCAGTAAGCCCTATCTTGATTGGCTGGCAAGTAATACAGAAACATAGTAGTGATGACCACAGAAGTGTACAGGGCAAACGGGAAGTCTTTTGCTGCCGACTGAAGTTGTGGGAGACAAAGGGGATGATTTTGGCTGCCACCTACAGGCATTTCCTGGATTAAAAAGGACTAGCCCCAGGACTGATCCCTGAGGCGCCCCCACTGGTTATCCTTCTTTCCTCAGATTTGATCCCATTTACTACCACCCTCTGCTTCCTGCCCCTCAGCCAGTTTCTAACCCAGTTTTCCACTCTGTGGCCTACCCCAGGCTACCTAGCTTGTTCACCAGCCTTCTGTGCAGTACAGTGTCGAAGGCCTTGCTGAAGTTGAGGTAGGTAAATCAAATCAAATCAAATCAAATTTATTTAAAAAGACGCCCAATCCCGAAGGCTCTCGGCGCCACACAAAATCTGTACAGTGTGTCATACTGTATATATTTCAATTACAATATCATACAAATATAAAATATATAAAACTCAGTCACCAAATGCCTGCATAAATAAAAAAGTCTTCAGACGACTCTTAAAGGCCTCTATAGTGGGAGCCTCTCTCACTACAACTGGCAATGAGTTCCAGAAAGCCGGAGCAGCAACTCCAAACGAACGATCCCCTGCAGATTTTAACCTAGCTCTCGGAACTTTGAGGAGGCCCCCACAAGAGGAGTGGAGATCTCGGACAGAGGTGTATGGTACCAGGAGATCAGAGAGGTAACCAGGGCCCTGACCATGTAGGGTCTTATAGGTGAGAAAACCCACCTTGAACAAAACTCTCCACCTGACAGGCAGCCAGTGCAATTCACGCAATACTGGAGTAATATGACAAAACTTACTCTGCCGGTCAAAGCCGGCAGCAGCATTTTGCACTAGCTGCAGTCTGCAAGAGAAGTTCCAGAGACCCCGAGATAGAGTGCGTTGCAGTAGTCAAGTCTGGAGGTAACTAAGGCATGTACCAAGGTAGGGAGGTCCAGAGCCGGAACAAGGGGCTTAATCCTGGTGATATTTCTAAGATGAAAAAAACAGGAACGAACCACGGAGGATATATGAACCTCCATGGACAAGTTCCTGTCAAAGATCCACCAAGATTTTACGCACCCATGGGGAGGCCTATCAATGACACCGCCTCTAGCACAATGCCAGTCACAGAATCAGAGGCCATCCCATCACGAGCTCTGTTGACTCCACTACCAGTACCTCAGTCTTATTGGGGTTCAGTCGCAGCCAGCTGGAAGACATCCAGTCATTTATCTCAGCCAGACAGGTGTTCAGCACATCGACTGCATGTGGTGTTCCTGGGGCAAAGGATAGGTATAGCTGAGTATCATCTGCATAGCAATGAAAACTCAAGCCATACCTCCTAATGATCCCCCCCAAGGGCAGCATGTATACTGCAAACAACATTGGGGCCAATACCGAACCCTGAGGGACTCCACATGAAAGGAGGCAGGGTGCCGATGAGAAATTGCCCATCACAACCTGCTGCCTCCTGTTAGTAAGAAATGACTCAAACCATTTGATAACAATACCGGTGAGTCCGCATAACTCCCTCAGGCGGAAAAGCAGCACACAATGGTCCACAGTATCAATGCTGAAGAGAGATCAAGGAGAACAAAATTGTCTTGTCACCCGATCTCTAGCCCTGAGAGAGTCATTTTGCACCGAACTAATGCAGTTTCCGTACTATGTCTGGCCGAAAAGCTGACTGGAAAGGATCATATAACCTGTGAGTCATGAGATGTTCTCTCCAACTGAAGTGATACCACCTTCTCTACAACCTTTCCAGAAATGGAAGATTGGAGATAGGATTTGCACTTGCCCTAATCTCCGGGTCCAGAGAAGCTTTTTAAAGGGGTCTCACCAGAGCCTCCTTCAAGGCATCTGGAAAGACACCCTGACTCAAGGAACACCGGACAATCAGGGCAAACACCGGGCCAACAGTGTCAATGCACCTCATCAAGAGCGTGTTGTACGGGAACCAGTTCACAGAAGGTATACTTCAGATTAGCCACTATCTCAATGACCTCCACGATCCTCCACTGGCCTAAACTCTCCCCAACCAGAGAGTGCTCTCAGAAAACAACTAGCGACCACTGACAGCAATGATATTACTAGCTGAGGAAACCTCCCGCCGGATCGTAGACACCCTGTCCGAGAAAACCGAGCAAATTCCTCACAGTCCTCATTTGAGGAAGCTCTTCCGGCTGGAGACAAGATGGATGAAGAAGTCTATCAACAGTCCGGAAGAGTGAGGCTGAGTCGGCTTCTCCGGCAGCAATCTCCCGAGACAAAAATATTGCCTTCTTTGGTTGATTGCCTCCTGATATGCAGAATAATGTGCACACAGGACCAGTTTGTCAGCCCAGGCAAGGGATTTCCTCCAGCGCTCTAATCTCCGACCAGTTTCTTCATCTCCCTGAGATCGCCGTCATACCAAAGCGATCTCAGGTATGAGGTTCTGGGTCGCATACGGACAGGTGCGAGGGAGTCAATGGCCAGATAACATCGTGATTATAGGCGCCAACCCCGCATCAACGACTCCAACGATGCATCACCCACCCTTGATAAATCAGCTGCCGCCAGAAAACCATCAGGTAAGATCTTTTAGCGGCGACAGCGAAATATCTCAGAAGGGAAAAATTTATGACGGGAGCACTAAACTTAAACTTCACGTGCAATGATCAGACCAGGCTACTGGTCAATAGCAAGATCAACGATCTTAAGTCCCAGTGAGAACACCAGGTCCAATGTGTGGCCGTCTGATGAGTAGGCACCCGACAGTCTGCTCCAGTCCCAGAAGGGACATACTGTGCAGTAACTCATCGGCGTACCTTTGACTTCTATCTTCAGCCCAAACATTGAAGTCCCCAAGAAAGATACATCTTGGGGAATCCAATGTTTCGCTGGCAACAAACTCTGTGAATTCCTGCAGGAACCCCCCCATCGAACCGGAAGGACGGTAGATGAGGAGGATCCTCATCCACTGCTCCTCCCTGATCCACCTCCTTTGTCACCCAGTCAAAAAAGTCAATCAGATTTGTGTGACATGACCTTCTTGCTGTGAATCCATGTGGCCTTGGATCCTGTGCTCCCATGGTTTCCATAGTCGGTTCCACAATCCTTTCCTTAAGCAGCACCTCCATAATCTTACATAGAATTTGACGGCAGATAAGAACCACTTGGCCCACCTAGTCTGCCCATTAACCCACTACTGAGGGGGAGGATGACTGGCCTATAGTTTCTTGCCTCCTCCCTGCTACTATTCTTGCAAAGAGGGACTACATTTACCCCCTTCCAGTCCTCTGGAACCACCCCTGTATTGAGTGACTCACTAAACAGGGCCGCCAGTGGCACTGCTAGCACCGTCCGTAATTCCTTTAATATCCTGGGGTGTATATCATCTAGTCCCATTGCTTTGTCCACCCTCAGTTTTGTGAGTTCCTCCAGGACTCTCTTCTATAAAAGGACTGGTATTTACCTCTCTCTCCCCATTGTTTCTGCTGCCTAGTTGTGGTCCTTGTCCCTCCCCCTCTACCTTGAATACCGAACAGAAGTATTCATTCAGTATTGATTGCTTTTTCTAGGCCACCCTCTACACACACACCCCTTCCTCCCCTTTGAGCTTTATAATCCCTCTCCTGGCCTTCCTTCTATTGCTAATGTATCTATAAAATGTTTTGTCCCCCCTCTTTACCATCTGTCCTAATCCCTCCTCTGTTTGTGCCTTCACACTTCTAACAACTTTCCCTGCCTCCCTCTGTCTCTCTAGGTACTCAGCCCTATCTTCATCCTTCTGAGTCTCATTGTATTTTCTGAAATCCCCCTTTTTGTCCCTCACGTTCTCTGCCACCTCCTTTGTGAACCATAGTGGTTGTTCCTTCTTTTTTCCTTGTTACTCAGCCTAATGCACTGATTTATCACCTCCACTATGGCTTCATCCAGGGACCACCAGTGCCACTGCCGTTGCCTCAGAGGTTGCCAAGAAAGAGGAGCGGTTGGACCACAGTGGGCTCAGGGAGGGTGAGGGTGGTGGAACAGAGGTGCATCCCTCCAGTTGTACCTCTCCACAATTCCTATGCCATTCTGGCAAAGTGTGGTTCCTCTATGGAGGCACCCACAGTGGAGACCAAGGAGGATGCTGGGAACCTCCACAAAGGAGACCCACAGGAGGGTGGCAGGGGACCCTGCAGGGGAAGGAAACAACTCCTGGTGGGGGACTCCATTGTTAGGAAGGTAGAACTGGGCAAGGAAGGGGAGAGGGAGGTAAGGTGCCTGCCTGGCGCCATGGCTTGGAGGGACAGGGAGCGAATACTCAGGATTGCCAGAGCAGCTGCACAGGGGAGGGAGCTGGATGTCATTGTCCACCTAGGGACAAATGACCTGGCTAAGAAAGGGATTAGAGAAGTGCAGGAAGAGTTTGTGGAATTGGGAGGGCCTTAGTCAAGTAGCCATGCAGTAACCTTCTCAGAGGTGCTCACCCATCTATGGCATAGGAGAGGCTAGGGTGTTCTGGTACCATGGGATTCAATCAGTGGTTGAAAACTGGTGTGGAGCTCAGGGATTTGGCTTCATTGGGGACTGGGGTCCACCTGGAGTGATGCAAGCCTATACTGGCATGATGGGCTGCATCTGTCCGGGAGGGGAACCAGGATCCTAGGTGATAGGTTTAAATGCTTCATTGGCAAGCTTTTAAACTAGCCAAGGGGGGAGGCACTGGAAAGGAGCAGGAAAATCCTAGCCCCCCCCAAACAATCATGGTAGTAAGTGTGGCAAACACCAACATGGAGGTGTCGATAGGGAGAAGGGCAGGGATAAATGGAGTAAATGACAAAGGCAAGAAGGACAGGGATGGGGCAAAAGGGGGTAAGGCCATCAGGAAATGGAGGGTAATGAGTACCAATGCCCGTAGTCTGGGCAACAAGCTCCCTGAGCTGGTGGCCTTAATGGAAGAGGGATGCCTGGATATCGTAGCAGTCACAGAAACATGGTACACAGAGAACCATGACTGGGATGTTAACATACCAGGGTACATAACCTACAGGAGAGACAGGCAGGGGAGAAGAGGGGGAGGAGTAGCTCTCTATGTAAAGGAAGGGATAAAAGCAACTGAACAAAAGAGTAAACAGGGAGGAGAGGAGGCACTGTGGGTCACCTTGGAGACTGGAAAGGGCACCACATCTGCACAGGGGTTGTGTACAGACTCCCATGTCAGGGGGAGGGAATGGACAAGGATATGATAGAAGGCATTCTTAGAATGGCAGAGAAAGGGGAGATACTGTTGATGGGAGACCTGAATATGCCAGATGTTAACTGGAGCACATTTGCTGCAGCCACATCCAAGAGCAGGGCCATTCTTGATGCCCTACAGGTAGCAGGCATTAGACAGCTAGTTTCGGAACCCACTCGTGAGGGAGCAATCTTAGACCTCATACTCTCAAATGGGGGCAGTGAGAGGATCTCAGATCTAGAAGTGGGTTGCCATCTGGGGACAAATGACCATCAAACAGTATGGTTCACGTTAAACTCAGCTACAGAGTCAAGCCATACAAAAGTGAGGGTACTGGACTTTAGGAGGGCTGACTTTGGCAAGATGGGAGAGTGCCTCAGAAAAGCACTAGCAAACAGGCTAGAAGGAGGTGTGGAGCAACAATGGGGAATTATCAAAACTGCCATCACAGAGGCAACAAGCCTTTGTGTGAAGCAAGTAAACAAATCAAAATGAAAGAAAAAGCCACTATGGTTCTCAAGAGAGGTGGCTGTGAAAGTCAGGAAGAAAAAGATAGCATTCTGGAAGTATAAGAAAACACAGAAGGAGCAGGACAGACAGCTGTACCAGTTAAGGCAGAAAGAAGCAGGGAGGGAAGTCAGAATAGCAAAGGCCCAAACTGAGGAAAAGATAGCCAACTCAGTTAAGAAGGGGGATAAAACCTTTTATAGGTACATCAGCGAGCGTAGAAAGACAAAGGGAGGGATAATGAGGCTGAATAGAATGAACGGTGGGTGGGCAGAGGGGGACAGTGAAAAAGCAGGAATACTGAATGAATATTTCTGCTCAGTATCATAAAGAGAGGAGGGAGTGCCTAATCCAATTAACAGAAGCACTCTTGATAGGGGTCGATCCCAGTCCTTTCACAAAAGAAAGGGTTCTGCAAGAACTCCTAAAACTGAAGGTGGACAAAGCAATGGGTCCTGATGGAATTCACCCAGAATTCTAAAAGAATTAAGGAAGAAACTAGTGAAACCACTGGCTACTCTTTTAATAAATCATGGGAGGATGGTGTGGTACCCGAGGACTGGAGGAAGGTGGATGTGATTCCCCTTCACAAAAGTGGGACAAGACAGAGGCAGGAAACTACAGACCTGTCAGTCTGACCTCTGTGGTAGGAAAGTGATGGAATCACTTCTGAAGGAAAGAATAGTTGAGTACCTAGAGGTCAGTGGAGCACAGGATCCAAGGCAGCATGGGTTCACAGCGGAAGGTCATGTCAGACCGAATCTAATAGATTTCTTTGACTGGGTGACCAAAGTAGTAGACCAGGGAGGGGCTGTGGACATGGCCTACCTAGACTTTAGCAAGGCATTTGACACAGTCCCACACAAAAGATTAATAGTCAAATTAACCAGCCTGGGAGTGGGCCCCAGGGTGGTAGCCTGGGTAAAACGTTGGCTGGACAACAGGACACAGAAGGTAATTGTAAATGGAGTCCACTCTGAAGAAAGGGCGGTTACTAGTGGGGTACCACAGGGTTCAGTATTGGGTCCAGTCCTTTTTAATGTCTTCATCAGTGACATTGCAGAGGGACTGGAAGGAAAAGTATGCCTTTTTGCAGATGACACAAAGATCTGCAACAGGGTCGATACACAAAGAGGCGTGGAAAGGATGAAAAGGGACTTGGCAAGGTTGGAGGAATGGTCAGGACGATGGCAGCTAGGATTCAATGCAAAAAGTGCAAAATAATGCACCTGGGAAACAAGAACCCAGGGAAGAATACACAATGGGTGGGGAGGTAGTAACAACAACAAAACAGGAAAGGGACCTGGGGTAATCATATCAGATGACCTTAAGGTTAGCAAGCAATGTGAGAAGGCAGTAGGGAGGGCAGGGGTATACTACGATGTCTAGGAGAGGCATCAGCAGCAGAAAACAGGAAGTTGTTATCCCTCTGTACAGACAGTTGGTGAGACCCCATCTGGAATACTGTGTCCAGTTCTGGAGACCCCATCTCCACAAGGACATAGACAGGATAGAGGCAGTCAGAGGAGGGCAACTAAAATGGTGCAGGGTCTGCAAGAGAAGCCGTATGAGGAGAGACTAAAGGAGCTTAATATGTATACCCTTGAGGAAAGAAGGGAGAGGACATGATAGAAACTTTCAAATACCTCAAGGAATCAACAAGTCCAAGAGGGTAGCATCTTTCAGAAAAAGAGACTTGCAAGAACAAGGGACACAATTTAAAGATAGAAGGAGGCGGTTCAGAGGCAATGTGAGGAAGTATTATTTCACAGAGAGGGGTAGTGGATGCATGGAACAGCCTTCCTGAGGAAGTTGTGGGGTCTAAAACTGTGGAAGAATTCAAGAATGCATGGGACAGACATAAGGCAATTCTTGTGGGAGGCAGGAAGATATAGGCTGTTGGTTAACTAGGATCTGCGGCCTATCCTGTAGGTAGGGAAATGGGCAGACTAGATGGGCCTAGCGGTCCTTATCTGCCGTCAAAGTCTATGTTTCTATGTTTCTATGTTTCTTTTAGATGTGCCCACTTCTTCTCAACCCCTCCCACTGGATCCCTTCTTGCCAGGGCCTCTTTGATCCCTCTTCTCATCCTAGCAAAGTCTGCCCTTCTGAAATCCAGGACTCTTGTGTTTGTGTGGCTCTCCTGCGACACTGTACTGATGTTGAACCACACTGTATGGTGGTCACTGGACTCTAGGTGTCCATCCACCTTGAATTCCTTGATCCTGTCTCCATTGGTCAGCACAAGGTCTAAAATTGCCTTGTCCCTGGTGGGCTCCTGAACCAACTGCCTGAGGCCTGCCCCCTGCAAGGATTCTATGATGTCTCAGCCCCTAGCTAAGGCAGCTGCCAGGATGGTCCAGTTCATGTCTGGCATGTTAAAATTACCTAGCAGCAGTACCTCTCTCTTTGCTGCCATCCCTTGCATTTCCTCCATTATTGCCCTATCTACCTTCTCCCTCTGTGCTGGAGACCTGTAGATCACTCCTGTGTGAACTGCTGTGCCATTTCCTGGCTCAAGTGTGACCCACAGTGCCTTGGTCTCCCCCTGTCTACCCTGCACTGCTGTCACTTTAATACCTTCTCTGATGTAGAGGGCCACCCCCCCCTTTTTACCCTCCCTATCCCTCCTGTGTAAAGTGTACCCTGGTACATTTACCTCCCAGTCATGGTTTCCAGTGTACCACGTCTCAGGAATTGCCATCATGTCCAGGTCTGCCTCTGCCATGAAGGCTGCCAGGTTTGGGATTTTGTTTCTCAGACTGTGGGCATTTGTATACATTCCTGTCCATGTGTCACAGCCTGTGCCCCTTGCATTTCTACCTTTGCCTTTCTGCTCCCTCCTTCATACCCTGTTTTTTTCTCCTGCTGCCTCTTTACCACTGCCTTATCACTTGTAAAGAGCCCAGGAATATATGTCCATGTTTCCTAGCCTGTACCCCTTGTATGTCTACACTTGTCTTCCTGTTCCCCCTTTCCAACCCAGGTTTCTTTCTTTTGTTGCCTCCCTTCCTCTGCCTCACCCCTTGTAATGAGCTCAGGAATATCAGTTCACAACATTTCCTCCTGTTCCACCCTGCTAGCCACCTGTTGGGGTGGGCCATCTAAGTCTCCCTGTTCTTGACTGCTCCCCCCTTGGCAAGTTTAAATGCTTGGTAAAGAAGCATCCAAACTTTTCATTGAGGACTGCAGTCCCCTTCCTGGATGGATGAAGGCCATCCCCCCTGTACAGGCCCCCATCCCTCCAGGTGGGTCCTCAGTCCCCAATGAAGCCAAAACTATTTTCTCTGTACCAGCCCCTCAATCAAGTATTGAACTTGCTGATTCAAAGATTTCAAGCCTCTCCCCAGCCATGGACTGGCAGCACCTCCGAAAATGTCATGGAGCCTACTACCTCTCCAAGGTGCCTACCCAACCCCCTGAAGTCCTCCTGCAACTGCTCTGTGATGCTCACCTCCTCCCTGGCTAGGTCATTTGTCCCCAGATGGACCATGACCTCCAGTTCCCCCCTTCTTGCTACCGCTGTAGCGATTCTGTGGATTCACCCCCCCCACACGAGCTGTGCCTCCTGGAAGGCACTTGACCTCCCTCTCCTCTCCTCTCCGTTACCTGTACCAAGATCCATTCCTTGGACTATTGAGTCCCCCACCAGGAGTAGCTTCCTCATCATCTTTTCATGGCCAGTGATGCATTTTGAATGGCCAAGCAGTCCACTGAGCTGCTGTCCCCCAGTGTGAATCAGGACTACTTGGTTCTAACAGAAAGGTAAGAGTCTTCTCCGAGTCTAAATGACCCAATCAATGGTCTGGTCAGGCAAGACTTCTCACTTGGTTTTATTTTCCATCTTCTCCTAGACTCCTTTAACTTTGTGTGGCCAAAGTTGCATTTTTCAGCCACCTGGGGGCCATTGAACATGTGACCCCTCCCACCACTACCAGGACTCAGGACTACATGATCCCAACAGGAGAACTAGGGCCTTCCCACAGTCTCAATAGTTCAGTCGGACCATGGTACACCAGGAAAGAGAAAAGGCATGGGATGCTGCCCCAAGTGGGTATGGAAAGGAGGTAAACATGGGTGGAAGCTGAAACCCCCTGTGTAGAAAATCAAAAATAAAATATAATCCCCTTTTGAAATCTGTTCCCCTTACCATGTCTAAACTATTCTCTTTCTTTCTTTCTTTCTTTCTTTCTTTCTTTCTTTCTTTCTTTCTTTCTTTCTTTCTTTCTTTCTTTCTTTCTTTCTTTCTTTCTATCTATCTATCTATCTATCTATCTATCTATCTATCTATCTATCTATCTTTAAACTAAAAGGAAAAAAAAGGAAAAATACCTACAAAAAACAAAACAAAAACAAAACCTAAACCTCTATCTATCTAGCTAGCTAGCTGGGAGCAGTGCATACTGGGAGTAGTAGTCCCTAGTGAACAAAAAACTACCAGACTTTAGCTTCACTTTTTTGTGTTTGTTTTAATTTAGGTGGTGGAAAGACCTAGGGCCAGATAGTCAAAAATGGGCAAAGTAGAGCGCAAAATTGCCCACAACACCGAGGATGCTATATTCAGTCAGATAGCACACTGGCACTTTTCGACTGACTATAGGCGGATGTTGGAGCAGCACTAAGCTGAGTAGTGCTGCCCTGACGTGGATCATGGCAGTGCAGGGAACAGCACTCCCTGACCTGGTAGTGCCGGTAGCTTCTGGTGTGATATTCAGACCACACTATGCAAATAAGCCCATTGGGCATACAAGGCACTAAGGACCCATTTGCATGCCCATTATGGGAACATTTGCATGGGAAGCAGCGGCAGATTTGTGCCACTGTGACCATCTCTGCCCCCACCCTGATCGTCTGGTTCCATAAAATGGGCATATTCCCTAATGTCTAGTGACACCCCCCACCCTCCGATCACCATCCTGGTGCACATCAAGAATGTCCCTTGTGCCTAGTGGTCCCCCCAACCTCCAATCACTAGCCCCAGTATAGTACAAACAATCCCTGGTATCCAGTTGTCCCCCCACCCTCTGATTGCTGTCTCAGTAGATGACAAGACTATCCCTGGTGTCCAGTGCCCCCCACCCTCCAATCACCAGCCCCAGTATAGTACAAAAAATCCCTGGTGTCTAGTTGTCCCCCCACCCACTGATCACTGTCCTGGTAGATGACAAGAATGTCCTTGGTGTTCAGTGGTTCCCCCCACCCTCTGATCACCATCTTGATAGATGACATGAATGTCCCTGGTGTCCAGTGGTCCTCCCCACCCACTGATCCCCATCCCCATACTAGCATAATCATGTGCTGGTTGCTGCAGGAGCTCCCATGGTGCCAGTGACATTGATAAGGCAGAGGGGGTGGCAGGGTGAGTTGGCCAGTGCCCATGGTGCAGGTTGGGGCTGCCACAGTGGATGTCAGGGAAGGATTATGCTAGTATGGGGATGGGGATTGGTGGGTTGTGGGTGCCACTAGATGCAAGGGAATATGTGATCAGCTACAGGGCTGGTGATCAGAGGGTGGGGGGGAACCACTGGATACCAGGGACATACATGTCCTCTACTGGGATGATGATTAGAGGGAGGGGGGACCACTGGACACCAGGGACATTCATGTCATCAACCAGGATGGTGATTTGAGGGGGGACCACTGAACACCAGGGATTTGTTGTACTATACTGGGGCTGGTAAATGGAGGGCAGGGGGACCACCAGGAACCCAGGATTTTTTGTACTACAGTATACTGGGGATGGTGATTGGAGGGCAGGGGGGACCACTAGGCACCAGGGACTTATATTACTATAACGGGGCCAGTGTTCGCCACTTTGCACCAGGGAGCAGGTGTGCTTCTCCAACAGCCAACATGGTTGTTGGCTGCAGTGCCTCTTCTAGTCCCAAGGGTTGCTTGGAGTAAGTCGGGCTTTTCTGCAGTAAATGTACAGTGCAAGGTGGCCCATGCTATTCCCCTTGTACAGTGTCAATGTACTGAATACTGCACTGTGCAAGGATTCCTGTCCCTGCCCCTCCCCTTGACCACTACATACACAGAAACATAGAAGTTGTCAGCAGATGAGGACCTCTTGGCCCACCTTTTCTGCCCTATATTCCCTACCTACTGTGCCACTGCAGACCCCACTCAATCTCTGGCCTCCTCCTACCTTTGCCTTACTTCTAAGGTCCCCTTGTGTCTATCCTATGCATGCTTGAATCCTGTTACTGTTTTAGCACCCACCACCTCCACTGGGAGGCTATTCCAGGTGTACACCACCCTCTCCATGAAGAAGTATTTTATATCTCCCCTCCAGCTTCATAGCATGACCCCTTGGGCATGGTGCCCCCCCCCCCCCAATCAGCAGCCCTGGTATAGTACAAAAAATCCTTGGTGCCTAGTGATCCCTCTGCCCCACAGTCGCTATTATTTTTTGGCACATGCGCTAAGTGCCTTTTAGAGCATGCAACATCCCCCTTTGAATCTTGCACACAGGTGAAAACACTGGGCAAACAAGGTGCAATCACTTTGCCCACCAGGCAACATTTTGAATGTCTGGCCCCTGGTATTTTTAGATACAGCCCAAAGTGTAACGGCTGAAGTTAGTTTTAGCTTCAGATTGTACAGTATAGATTGCCTTACTGATGTGAAACTAGCTGGACCTAGAGGGTTACCAGAGGTCATTAAGACATATTTAAGGAGCACTCAGTGTGAGCATCACTGGGCATGCAGAGGTGGCTGACATGGGCAGAGGCCAGTGCCTGCTGTGTCCCCCAGGACTGACGGGACAGCGGACCAAAAAATATACATCATCCAGGTCAGATTCTTAAACTTAAAACTTATAAATGTCTCAGAAAGAGAGCACAGTGCTTAGTGGGAAAAGGAATTGGTACCGTGTAATGTATGCAGAACGTATGCATACATAGGTCCTGAACTGGAATATGTCTTCAGTAAATACAGCCCTATAGAGAACTAGAAAGGGATATTTATTTATTTGTCATGAAAGAGCAACACTACAACATGTGGTCAGGAACACAATACAAAAGGTTCCCATGATTAAATACAGACAGTACAGTCGGTAACTATTACAGGAGCAAATAATACCCGACATGCAGTAATCAGTCTACCATAAAAGCAGCTAACTAGTATAAAGTGACACAGTACAATACACTGCAGAAATTCTGTGGGATGGAAAGACTTCCATTATCTTGGGAACTAGGGTGGTTGTAGTGCATGGGGGTTGTCAAGGGAGCAGTTACACTTAGTTTCAGTGAGGAACCAGTCTTTCAAGTTTGTTTTGAAAGACAGGTGGGAGGGTGAGGAGCGAATGGACAATGGGAGATGGTTCCAGAGGGAAGGGGCAGAGACAGAGAAGACCTTACTGCCCCTACTTGTTGAGATATGCAGGACTTCCAGAGGGGTGATAGAGGATACTTTGAGATTCCTAGAGGCTGCTGTCTCAGCCAGGAGTGAAGCATAGGGGGACTACAGGTAATTTCTGAGAACGCTGTTGACCAGGCAACCCATAGCATAGTTAAATCGGCCTTGAAAAAGAAGTCACCCTAGAGACTGATAGATCGCACAGTGGTGGGTGGTATAAAGAGCTTGGAGGACAAAGCGGCATATGGAATTATATGTGGTGTTAAGGCGGGAGTGAAGAGAAACGGACATGGCAGAGTAAATAGGGGAACAGTAGTCCAGTAGGGGCAGAAAGTTACCTTGTGCAAGTGTCAGGCAAGCCTTGGAGGACAGGAGTTGCTTAAGGCAGTAGGCAGCACCAAGTTTCTGGTGAATTTTCCTCACCGTGAGGTTTATATGCTCACTGAAGGTAAGAGAGGGCTCTAGCGTCACCCCAAGATATTTAAACGTGGAGACAGTTTCAAGGGGAAAGCTTGCTTTTGTGAAGACAGTGAGGGATGTATTGGATTTGATGACCTTGGCGATATATGGTTTGGAGCCAAAGAGCAAGGCTTTTGTTTTTTTCTCATTTACAAGTAGTTTGCTAGAGAGGAACCAATTGTGTGTGGCACTGTAGTTGAGTGTGAGGGTGTAGGAGATGGATTTAAGGGACTTGTTGCTGTGGTATAGAACTAGGTCATCTGTGTAAAGTAGAGCATTACAGTTTAGGCAAGATGCTGGAAGTGCATTGATAAACATAGAGAACAGTAGAGGGCCAACGGTGGAGTGTTGTGGAGCCCCAGTGTGAATGGGTAGTGAGGCAGAGGAATCTTTCCCTATTAGCACGGACCGGGACCTGTTTGAAAGGTAACAGCGAAACCAACCCATGGCATTGGGGAGCAGCCAAAGTGGAACAGGGCATTGTGGAAGTGCTTGTGGTCGGCTAGGTCAAATGCCTTCAATGAGTCCACAAACACCGCACCTGTTGCCTTGCCAGAGTCCATGTTCCTAAGAACATGATCAGTGAAAAGTGCCAAGGCCGAGGAGGTACAATGGTGTTTGCAGAAACCATGCTGTAGGGGACAGAGGTGGTTGTATTTATATAAGTGTTCTGACAGTTGGTAATGCACAATTTTTTCCATCATCTTGCTAAGAGGTGGGGGGAGGGAGATGGGCCTGTAGTTCTCTGGGGCGAGGGGATCGCCTGATTTATAAATTGTCATGACAAGTGCATGTTTCCAGTAGTCGGGAACCATTGCTGATGGGAGGGCAAGGTTGAATATGTAGGTTAGGGGACTGACAAGAGCTGGGGCGATAACCTTCAGGAAGGAGGGATATAGCCCATCACTGCCTGGGCTCCTTCTGTTAGGAAGTGCCTTCAACAGTTTAGTGGTGACATTGTGACCAATAGCCCTAAGTAAAAGGAGGGAGTGAAAGTGGCACCTGCCGAGGAGCTGGGGTAGGCACCATGGGTGTCACTATCATGTCCTGTGATGGGCTGGGGAGGGAGTTTGCTTAGGTACACGCTTAGGTCCATAAACATAGAGTTAAAGGTATCGGCAATCACAGTGGGATCATCAATTGGGCCAGTGGGGGATTTGAATTGCATTATTTGCTTATTTGATTTAGGATTTATAAGGGAACCAACAGAGGTCCAGAAGCTGTGAGGGTTTCTAAGGGAACTTTTTTGCAGGTTAGTGAAATAAGTGTGTTTCAGCATCTTGACTGCTTTTTTACAAGTGTTAGGCAAGTGCCTATAAGCATTCCAGAGTTGTGGTGATGGTGAGAATTTGTAGTCCCTCCATTTGGAGTCCCTAGCTTTCATTTGCACCAGCAGCTTTTTAGATAGCCAGTTGGTGCAGCCACCTCTGACCCTCCTGGTGGTGATGGGGAAGTGTTTGTCTCGTAGCCTCCGAAGAATATCAGTGAGGAAAGTAACCATGGAGGAGACATTGTCAAGGAGGTAGAGGGCAGATCAGTTTATGCTCTTGGCATCCTCCAGGGCAGCACTACAGTCCTGGTTATTAAATTTCCTGGTGGACAGGAGTTTATGGGGTGGATGGCTGGACCTTGTGGTCAACATGATATAGGTGGGGAAGTGGTCACTGATTGAATCAGCCATTGTGCCTGTCTGGAGAACTAGATCAGCCTTGTTAGTGATTATCCAGTCTAGGGTGGTATGGTTAAGGGAGCGGTGGTTATACCTGGTAGTTGAGGAAATTAATTGCTCCCGGTTGTAGGCCTTCAAAAGCATCACATAGTCAGTGTCAGGCATTGCTGTCCAGTTGAGATTAAGGTCACCAAGAAGGATGGTGTCATGTTGTGGTGATACAGAAGCAAGCCCCTCTAGAAAGTTACATAGGCCCTGGACACGTCCTGGTGGCAAGTTGTAGCAGCAGCCTATATGCAGTTTCTTAGATGCCCCAAGGCTTATCTCAGCCAGGATCCATTCACTTGGGGAGTTGGGGGTAGAGCAATTAATGGTGGAGGCAGAGATATGCTCCTGCACATATAGCACAACAGCCCCACCCCTTTTCCTACCTGGCCTGTCTAGGCAAAGCAGTGAGTAGCCAGAAAGTTGGTACGAGGTATCATCATGGTATGACTTTAGCCATGTCTCAGACAGACCAAGTATGTTGGGTTTGTACTAGGCCACCCATGCCTCGAGCTCAGCGAACTTTGATGGCAAGCTACATATGTTCAAATGTGCAACTCTAAGGCCACCTTGCTTAGCCCAGGTGATG
Organism: Neoceratodus forsteri; assembly: GCA_016271365.2. Classification (NCBI taxonomy): domain Eukaryota; kingdom Metazoa; phylum Chordata; order Ceratodontiformes; family Ceratodontidae; genus Neoceratodus; species Neoceratodus forsteri. The sequence goes on along the minus strand of CM028131.1, from coordinate 1,084,561,567 downwards.
TTAGTAGGGTCAATCTGAACGTTTGTGGGGCCTGGGTTGCATTCCACATCACCCGTGAGGAGAGCAAGGATGAAAAGGGAGAGGAGAGGCATGTAGAAGGGAGCGAGTATGGGGGAATGATAGTAAGGGAGTGGATAAAAAGACCAAGCAAGTGGCATTCATAACTGGTTAGTACAGCCAGCATTGCCTAGACCATAGGAGTAAGGTCATTCCTAGGACTAAAATATGGGGTAGCAGGTTGGGAATGTGACGAGAAGCAGAAGTACAGGCACTGCTGTTCAACCACAAGTATGTTTGCACAATGATCTGTGACAAGCAGTAAGCCAGTCATGGAGATTGGCACCAGAAAAAGCAGATGGGGGTTTATAATGGCTAATTGAGAAAATAGGCTAGTTAAAAGAGCTGATGCTTATCTAAGGTTTAGGCTGGTGGTGCTTTAAGAGGTGGACTACCAACATAGGGGGCAGTGAAAGTGGGAAGAGCATTTAAAGAGTGGCAGGGGTTGGGGAGGGCGTTGGGACAAAAAACAGCCCTGAAATACAGTCAGATAAAATGGAGCAGAAGGCTGATGCAGGTTCAGCTAAGAAAATAGTTCAAGTTAGGAAAAAGCACTCTGATTTTCAAATGTAGAGCAGAGGCGGGGCTGACTGGCCACTCAGCAATGCTCAGCCAATCACCAGCAGAGGAACTCCGGTAGGAAATCAGGGAAGCAGCCCTGAGTAATTACCTTCAGGAGCCAGGTGGGGAGCAGACTTCCATGGCAGGAAAGAGCACGGCGGTCACAGCAAGACGTTTCAACTATGTCACCCCCTCAGCAGCTGGGCACCTGGTCAGGGGCAGGCAGGAATCAGTCTTCAGGAGCTGGGTGGAGAGAAGACTTCCACAGCAGGAAAGAGCATGGTGGTCACGGCAAGAAGTTTTGGCCATGCTGCCCCCTCGGCAGCTGGGTGCCTGGTTTGGGGCAGGCAGGAATCAATCTTCAGGAGTCGGGTGGGGAGCAGACTTCCATGGCAGGAAAGAGCACGGCGGTTACGGCAAGAAGTTTCGGTCATGCTGCCCCCTTGGCAGCTGGGCACCCAGTCAGGGGCAAGCAGGAATCAGTCTGGGGTAGTAACCAGATATTGTGGAACTAACCAAAAAAACAAAAAGACAAACAAACTAGAGTTCCAGATAGAAATGCATAAACTATAACTGTTTGTACTAAACACTAGTGTTCTGTTACAAGGGGGGACAAGCACTGGCAGGTAGAGTGAAAGGAGGAAATGAAATGGTAAATAAAACAATGTGTGATAAATGGGAAAGGAACACATGAGGATTCAGAGGGTTTAAATAAAGGACAAAGGGGGTGATGAGTGGTATTTGGTAAAAGGTTGTGCAAAGAGGAGGTGTACACATGAACAAGTTACATACACCTGTAGAATTACAAAATAAATGTAGTGTACGACAAACTGAAATACAAGAGGGGGAATGTGCACTACAAACAAGAAGTGAGAACAAGTAGATGAATGTGAGGAGAAGGGAAATAACTTAGAGGCATTAAACAGGGACAGTCAGGGCAATGCCCCATAAACACAAAATGTGTCAAGCAAATTATAACCCAAAATACATCCATGGGTGAATTAGAGGAAAAAGAAGCTCAAATTGGTTCACATTCATTATCAAGAGACAATGTGCATGATGGAGCAGAAAAAGAAAACAATGAACAAAGGGACATAGCAGTGAGTGGATGCTCACTGCTTAAGTGCACAGATAGATACATATGTAATGGTAGAAAGCAGAACACCATGGCTAGTTGCTTGCCAGGATCCAAAATAAAAGATACAAAAACAAATCTTGACACCGAGAAGCCGATTTTGGTCATATATGTAGGGACAAATGATGTGGGAAGGAGGAGAGGTCTGGAAATGCAAAGAGACTTTGAAGAAGCAGGCAGCAGGTTGGAAACAAAAGGATGTATGGTAATTGTCTTTGAGATCCTTCCAATCCCTGGGCTGGCAAATGAAAACAAACTGAGATTAAACAACTAAATGGCTGGCTATAAAGGTGGAGTGTAAAGAAGGATTTAAGTTTCCAAAGAAACTGGGACAGATCTGAAAGGAATGCAAAGCTATATGGGCCAGATGGTTTGCATTTGAACAGAGAAGGCTCACGTGTACTGGTGGAAAGGATAAACTTCAGCATTAAAGACCCTTTAAATGTACAGGGGTATGGGGGAGGAGATACTCAAATACACAGAAGAAATAGGAGAGCAGCATAAGAAAATGGAGGAACATAGATTACTGTAGAGCATTACTATTAAATGTCAGGAGTATTGGAGACAAAAATGAAGGAGCAGGAACGTATAGCAAAGCTAGGCATTCATATCTGTGGATTAGCAGAGTTGGTGGCAGGAAAACAAAAACTGAAAGAAACAAAAGGTATCAATGATTTCAATAAGGATAGAAGGGGTTAAAATGCAGAGGAGTGGCTCTATAGAGTGGCTCTTTATGTCAGAGAAGACATAAATGTAGTGGAAATAAACAGGGAAACAAAAACAGAAATGGAATAAATTTGGGTAAAGATCACAACTGGAGAGGAAAAAAGCTAATAATTGGAGTGATGTGTAGATCACCATCATTATCAACAGAATACAATTCAGAATTCGCAAATGCTATAAATAACCTATAATAGAGGACACAACTATAATTTTGGGGGACTTTAATATGCCAATCATTAATTGGAAAGAATGGATTGGAAAACCAATATTGAGAAGAAATTTATGAATAGTATGCTAGTTTTGAATATGGAGCAATACTTAACTGAAGGCACAATGGGGGAGAACATCTTAGACTTAGTTTTCAGTAATCTGAAAGATGAAATAACTGACTGCAAGGTAAAACATCCTCTCGAGGGCAGTGATCATAACATGGTCAATTTTAACATTAAAAGGTGCAAAACCCATGGCATCCGGAAACACAAAAATGAAATGTTTCAGTAGAACCAATTTTTAAGAAGTGAAATCAGAAATAAGAAAATAGCAATGGAGAGAAACATTTAAAGGAAAAAACTGGATGGGATGTGGCAAATGTTGGTAAAGAAGTTAAAAACATTAGGGAACAAATATGTACCAGACAGGACTAAGTACAGCAATCATGGCAAAGTACCTTGTTGGTTCAATTGGAAAATAAAGAGAAAGCTTAGGGAAAAAAAGCTTATTAAGTGGCAAAAAAACCCAACAACAAACAAACCAAACCAAAGCATAACACAAACCAGTCATAGGAAGTGTGCAACAAATTAGTGAAGGAATGTAAGAAAGTAATAAGAATAGCAAAAAGGGAACAAGAAAAGACTCTGGAAGTAAAGATCAGACATAATTACAAATCTTTATATAAACATATTAACAACAAAAAGGGTGAGAAGAAACAAGTGGAACCACTAAATGAGGGAGGAAGAACAATATATAGAATAGTGTATAGGTGTCCATACACAAAAAGGCTATATCTCCATCGAGGGGATGTGATAACAACATGACATTCCTTCAATGGAAACAGCCTTGTTGTGTATGGACACCCATACACTGTTTTATATTTGGTTCCCCAAAATGTAAAAAGTTTAATTTCACAAGGTTTCATACCTTGTGTTCACACTCCTGCTTGCTAACGGCAGCTCAGTCTGCTTCGAAGCTGCTTGCTGCAGTTCCTCTCTGATCCTGACCCAGTAAAGATTCACAGCGGCATTGATTTAAAAAAAATTTGACAGATTGATAAAGTTTGCAAACACAGAGCTGACTATGGCAGTCCATGTCCAAACTATCTTGGTGAACCACTCACCTGAATGATCGCTTAGTGGGTACATCATTTAACTCTGTACTTTTTTTGTGGAGTGCTGTTTCCTCCAATCAGCTAGCAGGTCAAGGGGAAAAGCTGTTGTAGTATCATTGTGATGTCAGAACGATACTACAACAACTTTCAGTGACCTTTAAACTATCCTACAGAAACATTTTGAAAGCCACTGCTTTCCATACACAATAAGCCCTAACCATACACTATAATATCTGAAACAGAAATGATTGGCATACTCAATAACATCTTCTGAAGTGTCTACAGAAGTAAGGAGAAAATAGAAAAAGGAAACAGCAGTCATACACAAAGTCCAAAAATACAAATTAGCAGGGAAGATGTAAAAAAGAGATTAAGGGCTCTAAATCTGTATAAGGCATTGGGACTGGATGGCTTACATACAACAATTATTTGTGAGCTGACGGCAGAACTCTCAGGACCAATAACAGACACTTTCCAAAATTCTCTGGACACTGGGGAAGTGGTCAGAAGGTGGTGAGAGGAGAGTGTGGTTCCATTACATTAGAAGGGAGAAAGATCAAATTATAAAAACTACAGGCCGGTTAGCTTGACCTTTGCAGTGGGGAAGGTATTGGAGGCAATTATTAAAGACAAGATTGATAAACATATCTGACAATAATATGTGGGGCATATCATAACATGATTTTAGAACCAGCAGACCTTGTCAAACAAACCAATAAGCTTTTTTGACAAAGTTAGCAGGGCTCTGGACATGATTGTCCCAGTGGATTTGCTGTTCTAAGATTACAGTAAGGCCTTCAACAGTGCACCACATTTAAGACTAATTAATAAACTAATAGACATGGGAATAAACAGCAGAACAGTGATCTGAGTTAGATCTTGGTTGGAAATCAGAAGACAAAGGGTAATCATAAGAAGAAATACATCTTATTAGGAAGATGTGACAAGTAGAGTCCCACAGGGATCAGTTCTGGGTCCCACCCTTTTCAATATTTGTAATTTCAGTATTAGCCCTCTTGTGTCTCAACCCTCTCAAGGTTAGGACCCCTGATGGGCTTGACCCCCAACTCCTTCACCTCTCTGCCCCTGCCATTGCTCTCCCAATCACCACCCTTATCAACCTCTTCTTCTCCCTTGCTGGTGTCCTGGACTCCTGGAAACATGCCACTGTCATACCCCTTCCTAAAGAAGGTAACTCTTCTAGCCCTGACAACTACCAAATAGACTATTTTCCTAGTCCCCACATTAGCTAAACTACAAGAACACTTTGTCCTGTCTCGGCTCTACTCCTTCCTTGATTCTTCCTCCTTTTTCACCCCCTTCCAGTCTGACTTCTATAAATACCACTCCAGCACTTCCTCCCTGCTTCAGCTTACTGACTCCATTCTCTCAGGCATGGATCAGGGCCTCATCACCTCAGCCATCTTTGCTGACTTGGTCAAAGCTTTCGACACTGCTTCCCACCTCCTCCTCCTTGACAAGCTCAAGGCTGAGGAGCTCTCTGACTCTGCAGCTAACTGGTTTCACTTCCACCTTGGGGGTAGAACTCAATTTGTTAGAACTGGTGATTCCTTATCCCCCACCTGCCTATCAGCACTGGGGTCCTCCAAGGTTCTGTCCTTGGCCCACTACTTTTCTCAGTCTTCCTAAATGACCGGCCCTCTGCTTGCTTATCTGCGTCCACCCATATGTATGCTGATGACACAGTACTATTTGCGCTGGTTCCTCCCCCTCTGAGATGATGGCCAGGCTTCAACTGGACTTTGACAACGTTCAGCTCTGGTTCCAGTCTAATCAACTGTCATTAAATGCTAAGAAAATGATCTCTATGACCTTAGGATCTAAGCAGAAGCTTTCCAGGCTTATCTCTCTGCCTTGCTTTCACACCCTAGATGGGACCATAATCAAGAACGTCTCTTCATTTAAACACCTTGGTGTATGGCTAGACTGGCACTTTGACTTTTCAGGACATGTGGATGCCATCCACAAATAAATTCACCCTAAACTCAGTGCGTTATATTGGAATAAGGGCTGTATGCCTCTTCCTGCTTGCCAAGCTATTATCCTGAAAATGATTCTCTCCATTTTCGACTATGGAGACATTGGGCAAAATTCTCAAAGAACCCTGAGAGCGACACAAGTTGTGTCACTCCAGGGTTGTGATAAACTCTGGGTGCACCAGGAATCCTGCACCTGATTCTACAAAAATGAGGGGTCCCAGCACCAAACTCCCCGGGTTTGCCGCAATCCAACAGCTGCCCCAATCAGTTGGTGCACCTGTGAGAAATGCTGCAGGGATCTGGGCCCCACACCTGGTGCAACACTAGAGGGGCTGGGATGGTTAGTGGGCTGAAACATGCCTATCAGAATGGGTCTTGGAACTGAAGGGGCATGTGGGGTGCCATAGGAGTGTTGGGGAGAAGGTGGGCATGCCCAGAAGTGATTTGACACGTGGTGGGGTGCTGTTAATACAACTATAAAGCCAAATGAATGTTATGGGGGGGCTTCCAGGGACAAACAGTGCCCATGGCTGGTACTGCTGCCAGGGCTGTGCCCTTCTGAGGCCATGGAACTCTTCATCCTTGGACCACCACCCACTGTGGTACCATACCATTGACTCGCAGTTCTATTAATGGCACCCCAGCTGGGTGCCACATCAATCCCTGGCATGCCCACTGTCTCCCCAACAGATTTATGGCACCCCTGAGCCCCTTCAGCCCCTGAACTCAACTTACAGAGCCCCCCCACTTCATCACCTTGTGTGATGATGGTGGAAGGAGCTTAGATCACCTCCTGGCTGGTCTAACTTGAGCCCCTTGCTGCACCCATGGCAGGGCTTATGGAACACCAGATTAGGGGATGGTGCAATCCCACCATGGTATAAGCCCTCGTGTGATATGGTGCACCCTGCTTTATGTCGCAAGGGGGGGTGCAGTGCCCCTTTGGTGCAGTGACTCCCCATTCTGATGCAGACCACATTTCAGAGTTGGGAATACTGTGTCTTTTGATGCAAGGTGCCAACTGCATCATTAATGTTTGATGCAGGCACCTTGCGTCTGTCTAAGGGCTTTGAGAATTGGGCCCATTTTCTACAGTGCTGTGCCAAAGATCACCCTTGCCAGACTGGAACCTCTCTTTCACTCCTTCTGTTGCTTTGCCCTGAACTGTCCATCCCACACTCACCATTGCTCCGTATACCTCTCTCTCTCCCTTCCCTCTCTTGAAGCTAGACACCTCACTCATTGTGCCTCTTTTATCTTGAAATTCTGTCTGGCCTGCCTCTCCTCTTACCTTACCTCTCTCCTCTCCCCCCAGCCACCTTCCTCTTATACCCTTCATAACTCTTGCTATTGTTCCTTTGCTCTCCCCTTTAGGAAATCCCTTGCTGGTCAGGCTGCTTTCTCCTACTGCTTCCCCAAACTTCGGACCTCTCTCTCTCTCTAACCATCCACTCCTCTTCCCACTGCTCTTTCTCCTCTCTTCTCTATGACTTCACCTCTCACTCCTGCGACTGCACCTGATGCATGTTCCTGCACACTTCTCAATACTCATTACCCTCTTCCCCTCTTTCCCCTGATCTGCAATTGTCTTTCTTCCTCCTTTGTTTTCCTCTCCACCCTATAGCAATCTAGCCCTAAGTGGCATTCACACTTTGCAATGTATTTCCTTAAATCCCACTTTGGGAAGGCTTCCTCCCCTGTACCTTGTATAAATTTGCCCTTGTTATTGCTTAGTATTGATGTACTATACAATTTATTGTATAATTTCTATCCTCTTAATACTTATATTGATGAACTGGATAATCTATTGCTCTGTTTTCTTGTACCCCCCCCCCCGATCCATCTGGAAACAAGCTGTTTACAGCTCAGTATGCCTTTCCTTGTGAACCTTTCAAATAAACAAATTAATAAATAAATACGTAACCAAATTAGTGTCACCCTCAATGCAGTGTGAAGGAGGAGTGTGGCTATCGAAGTTTGTCAACAACAGTTAGGTGGGATCACCGGTGGATATTAGAACTGAAATACAGTAAGTAAATTAGAAACTTGGACAAAAACTCAAGAGCTGGATCTCAATGTAGATAAGTGTTTTGTTATGCACCTGGGACATAAAGGTAAGAAAGCAAAAATAGACACTGCTGGCACAAGAAATAATGGTTACTACAACAAAGAAAGATCAAGGTATAATACTATAACTGATGACCTAGAATTTGGTGGACACCATAAGGCAACATTAAAGAAATTCTTCTACATCTTAGGCTGCATCAGTAGAAATATAGCAAGCAGGGACAGCAAGGTATGAATGCCACTATACAGTGCACTAGTTAGGCCGCATCTGGAATGCTTCGGCCAGCTCTGGTCACCACAAACAACAGGATGAATAAAGCAGATAGAACAAGTACAGAGACAGGAAACAAAGATGGTTAAGGATGTAAAAATGTAACATACAATCAAAAATTGGAAAAACAAAATTCGGATACCCCGGAGTATAGGAGCCTGAGAGGCGATGTATGCATAGTATACATAAAGCACCTTATTTATGGAACTGTTTGGGACTAAAGAAGAAAAATAACACTGTATGTTACTAGAAAACATAGCTCACAGATAATTAATGAATTATACACAAAAAAGAAAAGGGGTCAATGGGCAACTTAAAGGGTCGTTGCTTAGTGGAATGAATTGCCTAGGGAAATGATAGATATTAGTAATATGGAGATTTAAAAAAATAGATATACCTTACAAAAATAGTAGGGGACAAGAATTTTTCCATTGAGAAATGGCAAGCCTCACAGGGCAATTTGCATCACTAGCTTGAAACAAACCTATGAAACCTAAGAAGTGTGCCCCATCTGCTCCTCTCTGCTGATTCCCTGGTTCCACAGGTTTTTTAGCCTATTCACATCTTCAGTCTTTATCAAACATTAACCCCAGCACCCGTGGTAGGTCCCTTTGCTATACAGGCAGAACTCTTGACAGCCCCAGTTACATATACAATAACTGGGCTGTATTTATTTGTTTTCATGAATCTTGTCACATAGGAAAGGGAAAACTGCCAGTGGGTAAAACCTTTGGGATACCATGGCAAATGTGTATTCACATTTCTCTCAGACATTTCTTTTTCAGTACTGTAATGAGCTTTCCAACTTGCCCTTGTGCCACCTCTTGGCATTGTGCCATGTAATGTGTAATATTATTCTCTATTACATACAGATGCATTTCTTTATAAGGCTGGAGTGCTGCCTGTCCACCCCTGGATATGCATTAAACTGAAAAGTGTATTAGTGCGAGTGTTCTTGTTCTTGTCAGCCACTACAATAATACCCATTCAGTAGAACAGCAACACAAAGAGAGACCAGGGCCAGACTGTACAAGGAGCATAATACATTCCAGAAGCCCTCCACCTCCCCAGCAAGTCTCAGTTCAGGGCACGTTCTGATTTTCTATAGGTTGCCTAAACCACAAAATATGACATCGTGTTTGTTAAAAATAAATAGTTTCATTGTCTTTTAATTCAGTTCCTCCAAGGTGGCCATTTTGAATTTGTATCAAGGTTAAGCAATGGAATTTTTTGACTTCTAAAATCTCTATTGGAAGAATTGAGTTCTCTATTGCTTACATTAATGCCGAATCGGCATGCATATATTTAGGCTAAATACAGTTTCATAGCATTTAAAAATGCAAATAGAGCCTCTCCCAAATTAAAACTTGCTCTCATGCAGGCTGCACCAATAATCCAGCAGCAGTGCATCATGCTGCAGTGCAGATGTCTGGAGTTCAGGAACGGATTTTGCTTGTTGCTTCATTGGCCAGGCAAGGCCAGACCACAGGCAGCCAGCTGCTGGAGGACAGTGCATCATGGCTGAGCAGAGTTGGCAGTGGGTTGCTGCACATAGTGATGCCTGTGGGCAGGCCAGGGAGCTTAGGGGTGAAATATATATATATATCTATATATATATAGATATATATATATATATATATATGTGTGTATTAGAGGCAAAAAACTCTGTTTAATGCATCAGTTAGGGTTGTTCCACAGCAACAAAAGTGAGGAAATTCGGTGTTAGGGTTAAAAACCTTGTACCCTCAGCCTCGCCCCCCAACTGGCATTGGGGTGTGTATTCACGCCGTCATCCTAACTCCCCACCCCATGACATGTGTGAACAAGCTGAGGCATAGGAGAATGGGGTGATGCAAACGGAGATGCAAGCGCATACAGAAACACAACTGGTAACACGCACAGTTACTGTACTGCTATTGTAAATGCAAATGATAACTGTAATAGCAACAATAATGTGAAAGGAAATAGAAACACAAACACAAGCGCATATGGAAATGCAAACCGTAACACGCACGGTGACAGTACCGCAATTGTAAACGCAAATGGTAATGGCAACAGCAACAATAATGCCAAAGAAAACAGAAATGCAAATGTAAGTGCATATGGAAATGCAAACCGTAACACACATGGGCACGGGAACGCAATTGGAAACGCAAATGGTAACGGTAAGAAAAACGATACAAAATGAAAGACAAACACAAACGAAAATGGTAGGGCGGCCACCAACAGAAATGGTAATGCGCATGGTGATGCTAAGCAAAAGACAAACACAAACAGTAGTGGAGACACAAATGGTAACAGTAACGCAAACGGAAACGGAAACGCAAAGGGTAACGCACACGGTGGCTTACACGGGAACGCTAACGCAAATGGGCACGGAAACACAAGTGTAAAGCCTACGTGTAACAGTAACTGGAGCGCACACCGTATTTTTCCCCAAAAGCTCCATTGAGAAACACAGTGAAAACAAAGAATGTATGCATAATAAGGTGCCTTGGAACAGAAAACGAGCAGTTGTAATACTAAAATGGTAATATCTCAGTAACCATACGATGTAGAAAAAAAATTAAAATTTCACATGATTCATGAGTTTCCTGGGTAGGTTGTCAGTGAATTGTCATGACGAAAATTCCGTATCTCACACCTTTTCCGAGATACGAGCCCCGAAAAGTGTGGTGTATGCCACCATGTTAGTCTATGGGAAAAAAGTCAACTTCGGAGTACTGTAACTTTGCTTCCATGCAATATTTTGTCACTAAACCACCAAAAGGCACATCTGTGAGATGTTGGCTGCCTTCCCTCCAAATTTCAGCCCAAAAGACCAAACTGTTTTTTTGCGGCAGGGTGGCAAAGAATTCCTGTCATTTTGGCCATAGTCTAGAAAAGAAGTGTCGTGATTTGCGACACCTTTTGCAAAAATTTGAGAAAGTGTCGCAAGTGCGACACTACTTTTCCTAGAAATTTGAAAAACATATTTCTGGGGTGTTTAACCCCAAAATAAAGACATGGCTAGCATCCTCATGGCTCGAATAGGTAAACACAAAAAAGAATTATGTCCCTAGATGGTTCCAATTTTAAATGCCAAGCATGTCTGTGATCAGTAACTGAAAACAAAATGGCAGATTTGCAACACTACTAGGGCCATTTGTGACACTAAAAAGTGCATTTGCAACACTTTCAAACTTTTTGTTAACTTTTCCCATTGACTTATAATGGGAACTTGTTTTTTGAATAACTTTTGAACCATTTAATATTTTTTCACAAAATCATCAAAAGGCACATCAGGGACCCCAGCCGCATGTTCTGTGAAGTTTTTGGACTAGTCACATAAACTGTGTGACCTGTAGGCGAGAGCAAAGATGTGCAAAAAAACGTAATTGCATGCATGAATGTTGCTTAATAACTCCGCAGCTGTATATCCGACCAGTACGAAGGTTGCCAGATCCCAACATCTATGGCTATGCCCCATGCCTGCCAAATTTCAAGCAAATCCGTTGAACGGTGGCAAAGTTATTAAGGTGCAAAGTTTCACCATTTAACCTCAAAATGGGTACTCAACCCTAACTACCGTGCTACCATAATATGTATATATATATATATATATATCTATATATATATTTATATAGAGAGACAGAGAGAGAGAGAGAGAGATGTAATAGATAACCTACTCTAAGGTGTGGAGTCGCCCTCTGCAGCCTTGTGCGTCAATCACCCAAGGCATGCATATATTGTATCAGAGCATGATCACACACTCCAGAGTGGCTTATCTATCTTATAAAATGGCAAAATTGTTTTGGAGGGGGGTGAAAGTGCAGGTGTGCGGTCATACTCTGATATATGCACGGTCATGTGATCTGTTTCAACCAACCAGCAGATATCATTTTTCCTACCCATTTTATATTATATATATATATATATATATATATATATATATATATATATATGTATATATAATGTAAACCTTTCTCCCTTTGTAAGCTGTAAAATGGCTGTCAAGTCTGACGTATAGCATGGTGATTTCATCAAAGAGGAAGCAACAGCCTTACAAGTGGCATTATTTACTATCTTACTCTATGTAGCTGATATACAAAAGTAGGGTTACTGAAATGGTGCCATATATTGTATATGAAGGGTTAAGAATATAGCTGTTAAAAGTGCCCCTGTAAAAGGACCTACAGTAGAAGGACCCAGTCATGGGACATTGGGATGATTCAGCAGAACAACAGGGAGAGCTGAAAAGTTCTAATTTAGTCTGGTCTGGACATCAAGCGCAGAGGAAGTGCAGCTGAGCCTCTGCCCCAGCCTTTGTACATGGACCAGGCAGCTGGATGTACTGGGCTGGTGTGGATCTTCTGGATCTGGAGTGGTGACAATGCTCCAGGTCTATGATGTAGCACAGGTCACCTGTTGAGTTCAGTCTCCAGATGGTTCTCAGGAGCAAACCAGGGAAGTGAGAGATTAAGCTGAACAACAAACCTGAAAGACTCCCAGAAGAAAGAGTCCTAGATAGTTACCATGTGAATGCAGATAAGAGGTATGCAACAGTAACAGAGCCTGAGGGCAATAAGCTTTGAACATGAAATGTAAATACTCTCAGTAATGATGTAAGAGAGAGGCTCCCTAAGAATGGAGATACAGATCATGCAGACAGGTGCCCTTGCCTAGGGAACAGTATAAAATGGGTTAACTACAAGCTGAAATGGGGCTGTTACAATAACATCCTGTACTGATGGGGAGGGAGGGAGAGAGAGGGAGCGAGGGGGAGAGAGGGAGAGAGAGAGAGAGAGAGAGAGAGAGAGAGAGACAGAGATAGACAGAGGGAGACACAGAGAGAGAATTCATTATGAAGACCCTATTAGGGAGCGTCAGAAACTGAGTAGAAGTAAACGGTCTGCTCCTGGAGGAAAGGGCAGGGCTTAGAGTGTGCCAGGTGATAGGCCTAGGACAATGTAATGCACAGCTACTCTAACCAAGCTGAAGTGACTTTTGCTCAGTTGATGGAGGTTGACTGAGGTACCAAGTCTAAAGAGCTGCGGACACCAAAACCTCATTCCCTGTCCCCCTACTCCTGCTCCATTCCTCACCCCTCTTTCCTACCTTATGACAAAGCCCCCTCAGGCTACTCCCAAGCTACTCTGCGCCTAACTTCAGCTTGATTCCTTGACGCCTTTTCTATGCCTTTAACAATATATTGATCCGTATGTCAAAATGCACTTCTTCTACCTGCAAAAATATAGTCAATGTAATTGCCTATTCGCCTACTTGTACAGCCGGTCAATATTCTGTCTTCCTGCTATGTTCATCAAACTACCTCTGTAATTTTGTCTCTTGTCCTATTGTCATGGAACCTTTGTAATTTTTGTCTGCTATCTACCTGACGTGGAACCTTTGTAAAAGAGCCATCCTGGCTCAAAGGTATTAATCTGCAACTGAACTAAAAAAAAATTAAAATAATAATATTTGCAGCCGGCCTGCTGCAGCAGTAGTAGTGCCACCACTTGCAGCACCAACAAGCTAAGTTCAGCAGCAAACTTGGGCATCGGAGGATCGGCTGGGGGGGGATTGAGCATCTGACAGACTACTGTCCTTCTCCAGGAGGGGGTGATGCAGAGTCCAGCATTAACCTCTCCCCTAGTGGTGGCTGGGTGGCAGAGCGCAGGGACTGTAAAAAGTGGTAGCTGCAGAGTGGCTGACATCCAGTGTGCTACCTGCGGTAGCATGTGTAGCATTGCCATTGACGTTACTGCCCACACACTGTGCTATACCAGTGGAGAGGGGACCAGAAAACTGAGGAAAAACCATGGATGGCAGGATGACTCAGGCCACCTGCAGGCTCCACACTGGATGATTATGCAACCACCACAGAACCTGATTGGTTTGGGGATGGGTTAGAGAACCCATCTCCACACCAGGGAGGGTAAGGCCTGGAGGAAGATGCAGGCAGGGTAAGTCCTGAGGAAGCTGGGTTGATAGGGCTGGGTTGGCATGATTGGGACTGTCTGGTGAACAGGGGGATAAACAGATTAGGAAAAACATAGAGGATAATGTACGGGCAGCCAGACAAACAAGCCTGTGTCTGCATCAAGAGCTTGAGAGTGAAGCTCGAGAGGTTCCCTCATTGCCATAGAAAACAAAATGAAAACACAGGCTTGTCTGTGTATGGATTCCCATGCAGTATCTTTTATAGTGTATGGGCAGCGTCCATTTCAGATACTCCACTTCCTTTCAGTGAACTGCCAGTTGGGGATGGAGGCACTTGAGGGTTGGTAGCGGGCTCAAATTACTGATTCAGTGTGTGGCTAGTGACTGCATCTTTCTCTGTAAGTTCAAGTTAACAAAAAAAAACAGCTTCTAGCTTGACTGGCTAGAGGAAAGCATCTGTGTGGTGGCATTCTAGATCGTTGTACTGCAGTAGTGACATCACTACTGCAGCACAACATACTGTACATACATATATATATATATATATATATACATATATATATATATATACTCTATTTATTCTTCTTGGTTTGGCTGGGAATGTATGCCATATCTGCCCCACTGGTTCCTGTTCATGGTCACCCCCTGGTTCTACTCCCACTGGAACTCACCGGCAGCACAAAAGACTGTGGCTTGCTCCTCACAGTGGGGCTCCTCTCTCAACCCAAAATGGGAGAGGGCTGAGATACTAATCTGGTAGTCAGTGGCTCACAGGACAACTGGTGGTGGTGCTGGCAGGGATTCCGGCATCATTCTGCTTGACCAAGGGTTTTCTAGCTTAAGGTATCCTCTGGTAAAGGCAGAGGTGCAGTGACATTGGTGCACAGTCAGGTGTGTTCATGCCTCCAACGTGCTGATGTCTGCTGCCCCACCATTCCCAGCCATTTTGCTGGTCCCAGGCTCACCCACCCATTGCCATCACTAGGGATCAGTATATTTCTAGGCTCCAGATCCCACCTTCCCTGGAAAAGGTGAGCAGTCTATTGGATGCTCAGCCTTCTCACTCTGGCTGGCCCCATGACAACTCTGAGTTCGCTCCTGAACTGGGGCCGTCAATGTCACAAGCAGTAGCACTACCACTGCACCGGTGGGCCGGTCCAACATCATTTTAATGTCACTACTGCAACACAACAATCCTATTCTAGGCATGGATTTCCATGCAGAGCAACATTCCGCCATACACTATATAATATCTGGACACAATTCAGCTTTAATTTCAAGAGTTCTTTATTTCTTCTTTCCGTTATTTATTATTGAGATCACATGCTTGAAAGCATGAGCTTTTGTTTCTTGAGAGTTTATTATCTGGTATCATTTATTCCCCACCTGATGTAATAATACTCTGCCTGTGACATCATGTACCGGGTCAGTGTGTAGTATGTAGAATGTCACAGGGCAAAACGACGCAACAGTAGCAGCGCGGGGAAGAACAGCTACAAGGTACACAGTGCTGCATGAAACAAATAGTGTGAAGCAGTAGCGGTGACCCTGTAGCTGTTTCTGGGAAAGGGTAAGAGCTCTGCTGGAAGGGGATCCATTAGGCAGCTGCCGTGGCTCAGGGAGTATCGCCGTTGGTGCTGGAGGACAATGGAGCAGCTGTGGACTGGGGTTCTATTCCCAGTCCCAGATTAGGTTAGTTAATTTTTTTTTGTCTTGTCTTTTGTGCGGTTTATGAGGCCCACACTCAAGTTTCACCCTGCCCCTGAGTTGCACCCTCCCCTCGGAGGAGGTTATTTTAATGGGTGGTGGTTCGGGAGGTGCAGACCCCTGTAATGGGGGTGCGGGGAGGGTGGAGCCCCCCCCGAAGAAAACAAGTATTTTACTGTTTTTTTTTCCATCGCTGTTTTAACAGCGTGGTATAGTGCTGCGCTGTTTTTGTATGAGACAACATGACCCCATGCCATGACATCACAGTTATTCCCACAGCAGCAGACTTTGATTCCACAACAGAGGATTATGATTTTAAATTAGGAATAAGTTGTAAGGATGAAATGAACCCTAAGAGGCAAATATCTAGTTGTGGTGCAGATTTCCTCAGTATATACTAATAAATAAAGGGGAAGAGAAATCTATAACAGACATATGAAATATAAGCTACAGTATGTCTAAATATTTTGTTTTCCAAAGTTTTCCCGAAGGTGTTGACAGCTCTTTCAAGAAATGGGAAGCAGGCTTATTCATGCTTGCAGGATTCAAGTGGATGAGGGGCTTAATATAACAAAATATGGGAAAATGTTCTGAGACACAGTAGGGAACTGTGGGATAAAAGGGATTAAGTGGGATTATTATCTTCATTCATATATAGTGGGTGATCCAGCTCTACCCAAGGCTATAGTGAAATGTTTTTTTGGGAGCCCCCCTCCTCCAGGCTTAGAAGGCAGATGAGATATAATGTAGATAAAATAGAAAAGTCCATCCTCTAGTAGCACTTGCCAGTGTTGTAAGTTGTTGTTATGTCGGTGTAGTTATTAAGGTTGTCTCTTGCTGTTGAAGTGGCAAGTTCGACACAGCTACAACAAAGGAAAGATAGCAGAGCAAAGTGGGACCCCAGTGCTAAAGGTGGACTCATTGCAAGTTTAGTGCATACCTCTATACAGCATGTACCTACTGTACTGTGTATCTCTGGCTAGGTATAATGCACTGAATGACTGTGCCATATAGCATGCTATAAAATATTTAAGAAAATTATAAAAAAGCTAAATTGCCAGATCCTTGACCATTATTCCAGCCAATCCAGATCCTCTCACAGTTTGCAAATACCCTCCTCACTAGTTATCAGTAAGCTATATGATGATTTGTAACTGAAGGAAACCAAATATACAATATACTAATACTACCCCTTCCTTAGTCTTTAAACCATTATCTTTGTGCTCCCTACCTGGCCAATGTGTAGACTTACCCACCACCCAGTGCTTCCCCTCAGCCCACTCTTGGCCCTCTCTGTTCTAGTTGAGCCACATAGCAGTGCTATAATCCCCAAAGAGTGATCTTAATCTGTCCTGCCCCATGCACTCTTGCCCCATGTGCCTTGAAGATTACAAAGAGTGACCTCCAATTGATTCTATTGTTTCTTTGTCATCAAATGCTCCCCTCTGCCTTCTTGAATGGTGATCACAGACTGATTTAACATCTCTGATTAAGCATCCCATCAAGTGTCCTGATTACCTCTGCCCCATCCCATTGCCTGTCCATAAATGTATACCTGGTGATATCATAGATAAAGTATGCCCTTGAAGATCCTGGTCCTGCAATAGATCATATCTGTCTGCCACTGAAAAAGCACTCTCTTCCCATTGGCAATCTCTGACTAGTCCTATAAATTACAACTCATGCAATAAGGCATGGCGGACTCTATTAGATGCGACTGATGCTAGTTTGGATTGCATATCTCTGCTTGCTGCCTGGTTTTAATGAATCTAAATATATAAAGTAGAATCTAAAAAGGTTCTTCCATCCCTAACAAAAGCAAACATTTTTAAAGTAAATTGCTTTTGTTCATTCACAGAATGCTTGCGTGCTGATACACCAAAATGGAGCCCTGTGCACAGTTGGAAAGGCTTAGCATAAACATTCTCAGGCTTAGAAAGAAGCCACTGGATCCCAGAATGCACTCTGTTTCACTCACAGCTTTAGTGTTTGTGCTATCCTCCTCCTCAGTGAGAATAATGGAGTATCAAACCATGCACCATGAAAGGTTTTAGATAGACAGTCATTTCTGCAGAGTTGATGGAGTGGGGGTTGGTGTGTGTGTGTGTGTGTGTGTGTGTGTGTGTATGTGGGGGTGGTAGCAACAGCTTTTTGATGCACTTATTCTGAAAAATGAACTGAGGGCCAGCAGTTTGGACTGCCTGTTCATTCTTTGCTCTACCACTTCGTGGGCAGATGCCATGTTGAAATAATGCTAACTTTAGCAATAATATTGAAAGACAGAGTTCAGCAGCACAGCATTCAGTTTCAGACACCAGTGACAGACATAAAAGGGGTATTACAAAATGGCTGTGCTACAGCAAGAGCTGGCTCAGCAGTTTATTTATCCCACATGAAATCACCAGCTGATAAAAGAAATGCTACAGCGAAGCTCTTATTCAGTGATGGATTAGGGGCACATTCACAGTCTTCCTGCCTGTGTGGCTTCAAATGACACTAATCTGTCAGCAGCAGGCCGTGCCATTGATTGAAGCAATTCTTTTTTCCCATTCTGAGAGGGTTTGTGTTGATACTTAGTATAATGAACTAAGCCACAGACATCATTTGGCATAATGTAAAAGTGCCATGCCCCATGTTAGCCTGAGAGCTAACATCCATGGATTGCTAGTGGCTTGCAGCTGAAGATTTAATGGTAACAGGGATGAGACTGTAATTAGTTATTAGAGCAGCATGAGCCACTACCACTACCAAGCATTTCCCTCTGTACCCCTTCCACCAGCATGCATCTGGAAATGAGCTGTTTCCAGCTTAGCGTGTCATTCCTGGTGAAAAAGTTTCATAAACAGTACGATACAGAAAAAATGTTATTTCTTTCTCATTGAAATTGATTGGGCAATATGTCACTTATACCATGCCCCTCACTGAGCGCTGCATGAGCACACATGCCCAAGTGTCCTTCAGAGGCTCTTTTCTTTGCTGCCTGGCTGCAGCACATCCACCCTCCCTCCCATTTTCTCTCTCATGTTTCCCCTCCTCTGACCCTAACTGCTGCTGCAATGGACGCTCCATACGAGCTCCTAAGGGGAAAACAGATTGCCCCATCTACCTTCTCTGGTGAGCGCAGACAGCCGACAACCCAAAACTGAAACACCAAAGGGTAAACGGTTGCACTCACGACTTGCACAGAAAAAAGGCACATTTCCACAGTACAGAGTAAAAGCTGTTACTTACTTTATTGTTATCAGAGCACACTAGACTTCACTCCCCAGTGTAGCAATTCTCACTGAGCCTTCTTCAGGGGGCTAGTGAGAGTATAAATCTAAATGGATCTCAACACTCCAAGGGAGTTATCTGATTTTCTTATAAATTTGCAGTTAATTTTTTTCTGACCCTAAAAAGGACTTTTGAACCTACGGTTATCCATCAAATATTGCACAGTGTGAAATCTGGACCTCTGTGAAATGCGTATCTGAAACTGAAACTATATAAAATAACTTATATAAAAATGCTCTAGGTCTTCTCAAAGACACCCATGAGGCACTTGTCTGCATTGAAACTGTTATTCAGCCTTTAAAAGTTTTAACCATAATTAAAGCTGTTAAATTCATAGCATGACACCCCTGAGGCACTTGTCCACACTGAAACTGGAATTCAGCCTGCAAATGTTTTAGCCATAATTAGAGCTGTTAAATTCATGGCAAAAATCATTAAAATGGACAATAGTAGACTGCATAAGATGTGTTTAAACGAGGCCCTGAAACCTCCAGAAACAAATTCAGAACCTGGCTTTGACTTTAGTAAAAGTTGGTTTTCCATCTCCATTTTCTGAAGAGCACTAACAAATGTGGAAGGTTACTGTATATAGAGGCCATTCCAAGATTAATGTATGTTAGTGCCCAGACAGACCTTTGCCAGAATTGGTAATATAGGCTGTCTTGATTTGTACCAAAAAAGGTAAATCATCCAAACTATCTGATCTTCTGGGAAAAAGGCATACATAGAAAAGTGCTCTGCCACTTGAGAATGGGAATTCTGAAACAGAGAAACAACAAAAATGCAGCGTAAACAAGGATGGCACATCAACCATTTATTAGAGCACTGTGATACATCAGACAGTGCTTTAGTGCTTTGAGGTACCTTGCATCTTCATCAGGAAGCTGAGTTATACAGAGAGCAGGTGAAATTTATACTTGTGCTCTGATCGTGACATAGTGCATACCTATAACCTCAGTAATTAAATGGAATAAGCAGTATAGACCATAAAAAAATTAAAACATACAAAGCAGTAATGTATAAAACAAGCATTTGCCAATGCCGAATGTTGCTTGCTTGTATGTGCTGTGTAGGTATTTGGATGTCAGTGGAGTGCAAATATTGAAAATTTGCAAACTTACGAGCATGCGTAGGAACTGCGCAACGCACACTCGTGAAACAGTAATTTACAGGAAGTTTGTGACCAAATTTTCAAAATAGCCATTTTAAGACCTCTGCTCATGAACAGTGTCACTGTGATTTTCTTAATGTGTCCCATACATTGATTTCGCACACCGACTGCGCCATTGTGCGCTAGATGGGTGGAAACACGTTCTGGGTGAGATGTGAAAAATGACAGCTGTACTGCTCATAAGGAGGTGTGGTAAAATAGCAATTTTGGAAATCTGGAGTGAAAATATTGAAAATTCGCGAACTTGCGAGTGTGCTTAGGAAGTGCGCAACACAGGCTCGTAAAACAGTCATTTTTAGGAATTTTGTGACCAAATTTTCAACATAGCCATTTTAAGACCTCTGCTCATGAACAGTGTCACTGTGATTTCCTTAATGTGTCCTATACATTGATTTTGCACACCGACTGCGCCATTGTGCGCTACATGGGCCGAAACATGTTTTGGGCAAGATGTGAAAAATGACAGCTGTACTGCTCATAAGGAGGTGTGTTAAAATGACAATGTTGAAAATCTGGAGTGAAAATATTGAAAATTCGCAATCTTATGAGCGTGTGTAGGAAGTGCACAACGCAGTCTCGTAAAACAGTAATTTTTAGGAATTTTTCCACCAAATTTTCAACATAGCCATTTTAAGACCTCTGCTCATGAACAGTGCCACTGTGATTTTCTTAATGTGTCCCATACAGTGATTTCGCACACCGACTGCGCCATTGTGCGCTTCATTAAGCTGAAACTGCGTTTAAGCGAATATTGAAAATGACAGCTGCACTGCTCATAAGGAGGAGTGTGGTAAATGACAATATTGAAAATCTGGAGTGAAAATATTGAAAATCGCGAACTTACGAGCGTGGGAACTGGGCAACGCGCGCTCATAAAACAGCCATTTTAGGAATTTTTCACCAAATTTTCAACATAGGTTTTTGAGAGCCCACCTTATGAACACTGGCAGTGTCGTTTAGATTGTCGGTGCCAAAGGTGATTTCACGCGTGTGATTGCGAAATCACCCTTCGGGCCCAATTAACGCCATGACAGTGAGAGCATTCATGAGAAGGGGTCCAAAAACCCCATGTTGAAAATTTGGTGCAAAATTCAAAAATGGCTGAGATATGCAGCAAAGTTGAAAACCCTATTCATTACATTATATAGCTTACCGGCATTTCCTCAGTTTGTGGTCGGCTTTGAAGAGTGCAGGCGTGTTCGGCCCACTGAAGATCGTCGGCAGAGGCGGAGTAAGTATGGGAGGAGGCAGGTTGCGCGGTGGGTGGGCGCGGGTGGGGCCCAGACAGCGAGGGACTGTTTTCTGTTGCAGGTTGTTTTGTTTTTAAAAAACAGGAGGACTGACGGAGGGCGTTGCCACGCTGGGGTGGGCTCCCAGCGCGTGGCACGAAAGCTGTTTGGGGGGCCGTGAGCCGATGGGGGATTGGGCACCCCCGCCTGGCTTATAACATCTGTTGCCACGCTGGGGTGGGCTCCAGCATGGCACCGGTACTCTGGGGAGGGAGACAGTGGAGCCGACAGGGGATTGGGCACCCCTGTTGGCTATACGACGTGTTGCCATGCTGGGTTGGCAACCCCTGTCAGCTATACGATGTGTTGCCATGCTGGGGTGGGCGCCTAGCGTGGCATGTCTCCTCTGTTTGGAGGGCAGCACAGCCTGACGAGGATTGGGCACCCATCCCGGCTATACAGTGTGTGTGTGTGGGGGGCGAGCACGCGGTATGCGTGCATGTGTGTCGTGTGTGTGTGTGTGTTGGGGAGGCGCGCATGAGCAGGCGATATCTTATCACTGCTCACTGAAGCGTAGCTGCCCCTTTCAACTGTACTCCACTGCATTTTGGACTGCTGTCATAGACAGCTCCAGCAGCATTGGAGAACTGCGGCCGCGCCTGCAAATGCACTGACTGAATTGGTAGAGGTCTGCCACACCTCCAAAAACTCGGATGATGGCACTATGTTTCTTGCACATGCATGCAAGCAACATAAAAAGTGATTACTGCAATGATACTGACCAGAAATTTCATACCAAATTCTGAGATTGACCTAATATAGAAATAAAGGCAATCTACAATAAATGTGAGGGGTTCCAGCGTCCGTTGCCTAGACCACAGAGGGCTGTGAGGGGCTCTCCTGGGACCTCCGCAGAAGGACTCACCCCCAACCCCTGGACTGCATAGGGGTTCCAGTGTCCATTGCCAAGACCACAGAGGCTCATGAGGGCTCGAGAGCCTGCCCTCCCCGGGACCTCCGCAGAAGAACTCGCCCCCCACCCCCCTGGACTGCATAGGGATTCCAGCGTCCATTGCCGAGACCACAGAGGGTCATGAGGGCTTGAGAGCCTGCCCTCCCTGGGACCTCCGCAGAAGGACTCGTCCCCCACCCCCCTGGACTGCATAGGTATGCCTCGCAGAGTTCATTGTGGAGCAGCGCTTGGCTGCATGTAGAGAGCATTCCTTTGTCTCCAGCTTTGTTCAAACGGAGCACATTTGGTGCCAAACAGGACCTAACAAAGACTTTTTGACTTTTTTACTGTTCAAAATTTGAATTTCACCACCACACCTTAATTATCGGCGCAGCAATACAGATAGTCTTTTTACACTGCAATTTACTGTGCCAGGATTCAGGGTTTAACTGCACTCCTAGAAGTTACTTTAACTGTTTGCCTGCAATTTAGTGCCACTGTTTAGCTGTTATTTGCAACCAGAGTGCTCAGCGTTGTTTATAAGGAAAGTCAGCCCATTAGTCCAGTGCTGGGTCAAGTAATCTTAAGGAAGAACCCCATAGCCAAAACGGGAGTCGAACCCGAGCCCCTCGGTACCTTTAATTTAACTTAAGTTAATTTTAGTGGTAGCAGTACAGCCTCTCAGCCTCGGACAGTGTTTTTCCTGCTTAGCAACATCTGCAGACTGTACTGAGTTGAGTGCTGGAACCCGCGCCACTCAAGTGCAAGAAAAACACACCATAGCCATTTTTCCCCTCTCTCATGCAAGCCCTCTAGCAGGACGCCCTGAGCAAAACACCTGCGACCTGCAAGAGGCTGTTTGCTGAGCCCAAAATTATCTTAAGCTGTTTCACTCATAACAGCCGTTCAGTTACAGCACTGCACTAGATTTTAAACCCCTGTGCTGTGTAATTTTACTCACCAGACCACGCCTCTAGTTTTGTACTTAAAAACCCCTCTCTTCTCACTTCCAGGGGTTTCAGCGTCCTTTGCCGAGACCACAGAGGGTCGTGAGGGCTCGAGAGCCTGCCCTCCCTGGGACCTCTGCAGAAGGACTCGCCCCCCCACCCCCATGGACTGCATAGGTACGCCTCGTAGAGTTCGTTGAGGAGCAGCGCTTGGCTGCCTGTAGAGAGCATTTCTTTGTCTCCAGCTTTGTTCAAACAGAGCGCATTTGGCACCAAACAGGACCTAACAAAGACTTTTTGGCTTTTATACTGTTTAAAATTTGAAGTTTGCCACCGCGCCTTAATTATCGGTGCAGCAATACAGATAGACTTTTTACACTGCAATATACTGTGCCAGGATTCAGGGTTTAACTGCACTCTTTGAAGTTACTTTAACTGTTTGCCTACAATTTAGTGCCACTGTTTAGCTGTTATTTGCAACCAGAGTGCTCAGCGTTGTTTATAAGGAAAGTCAGCCCATTACTCCAGTGCTGGGTCAAGTAATCTCAAGGAAGGACCCCATAGCCAAAACGGGAGTTGAACCCGAGCCCCTTGGTACCTTTAATTTAACTTAAGTTAATTTTAGTGGTAGCAGTACAGCCTCTCAGCCTTGGATAGTGTTTTTCCTGCTTAGCAACATCTGCAGACTGTACTGAGTTGAGTGCTGGAACCCGCGTCACTCAACTGCAAGGAAATCGCACCATAGCCATTTTTCCCCTCTCTCACACCAGCCCTCTAGTAGGATGCCCTGAGCCAAACACCTACGACCTGCAAGGGGCTTTTGCTGAGCCCAAAATTATCTTAAGCTGTTTCACTCATAACAGCCGTTCAGTTACAGCACTGCACTAGATTTTAAACCCCTGTGCTGTGTAATTTTACTCACCAGACCACACCTCTAGCTTTGTACTTAAAAACCCCTCTCTCCTCACTTCCCGGGGTTTCAGCATCCGTTGCTGAGACCACAGATGGTCGTGAGGGCTCGAGAGCCTGCCCTCCCCGGGACCTTCGCAGAAGGACTCGCCCCCCTTGACTGCATAGGTATGCCTCGCAGAGTTCATTGTGGAGCAGCACTTGGCTGTCTGTAGAGAGCGTTCCTTTGTCTCCAGCTTTGTTTGGCCCCACCGGCACTGTGCGACGGCTCCCCACCTCCCCCACCACCACCCTTGGTCGGCACTCTGTTTTATAACTATAGTCACATGGGGTGCCAGAACCAGAACCAATCAGCCAACTTCTCCATTTGCAGGTTATATCTCCTCAACACTAGAGGGAGCCTGCTCTCTAAGTCTATGTCTACTGCTACAAAACCACACACAAGCATGTCCCTTGCAATACTATGGAGAATCTCATCACTCATCCTGCTACTCCACCCACCCACCACCATGGATCCCTATAAATCCCCCACATATGTGCCCCTGCCTGTATCCCAGCCAATCCAGATGGAGTATCGCTATTATCTCTATTATCACAGCCCATCTACCCTAATGCCCATCTTCACCAACCTATCCCGCACACTGGACCACCACTCTGACCCCACCCACCCACTGCCAGTACACAACCCCGTGTGCCCCAAATACTGTATCTGATGGTCCCTCTCCTCACTAGCTACACCTGCACTTATCTCGCTCCCTATCCCATGCACCACACACCTGAGATCGTGGCAACCTCGGAAACGTCTCACTCACAACAACTACAGCCACATGATGCATCTAATTACCCTACTCCTCCTGCTCTCAGGAAATGTGCACCCAAACCCTGGGCCAGGTGTTACTGCAATGCCGCTGCCCAACCCTGGCAAAGGTCTCCGCATTGCATTTATGAATATATGCAGTCTCCCTAAGAAAACTGCAGCACTCCAATGCTGGGTTGCACAGCACACACCAGACATCCTTATGTTAGTGGAAACCTGGATCTCCCAGTCTACTCCAGACTCAGCTGTCTCCCTCCCAGGCTTCACCCTGTTCAGGGCTGATCGGGTGGGTAAGCGTGGAGGAGGGTGTGCAATCTACCTGCGCGACTCCATCCTAGGCCATGCATTACCAACCCCTGAGCTTGGCAATGGGGCACAAGCTATTACCTTGAAAATCACCCCGCCCCCCGGCTGTGGCCCCCTATACCTTACCACCGCCTACATACCCCCATGAGTGAAAAGCATAGCTATCCACTCCCTCATAGACTATCTCTCCACCCTTCCAAACAAGGCTGAGCAGCTAATTCTGGGAGACCTTAACACCAATTGGCTCAGCCCCTCATCACAAAACATAAAGGACGACCTCGCGGCCCTTGACCTATCCCAATTGGTCACCCAGCCCACTAGACTTAACCAAGCAAAGGGGACCAGCTCTCTCCTAGACATAGTACTCTCTAATTGACCACACAAATTGAAATCGGTTAACGTCCTAGCGGTCTCACTCAGTGACCATTCCCCTGTTCTATGTTTCTGGTCCTCCCTCACACTCAGCCCTGAGTATAATAGCACCCCTCGTTGTCGCTTCCACCCCAGGGGCCTTGACAATCTCAAGCGGCACCTTGCACAACTCGACTGGACCTCAATCACCCTTGCATCAGACATAAATACTGCCCTAACCTACCTCACTAGTGTCTTCAGCAATGCCTGTGACCTATTTGCTCCCATCACCATATCTCGCCCAAAAAGACGGGCTGCTGCATGGATTACCCCCGCACTGATCCAGCAACTAAAACAGAGGGACAATCTATGGTACATTGCAGTCGAGTCCGGTAGAACGGCGGATAGGCAAGCCTATAGAACAGCCCGTAACCAATGCACCTGGGCCATCAAACAAGCAAAAGCCAGACGTTATCAGGCAGCTCTAACATCTTCCTGGTGCTCAGCCGGAGTTTTCTGGGATAATATGAAAGTACTGAATGGCGATACCCACTCCCCCCTCCCTCAGATCCTTATCAATGGGGCTGTTTCAACAGACCAAACGTGCATTGCTGACTGCCTAAACAAAACATTATCTGACCTTAGTGTGGTTCTTCCTGTCCAATTCTTTGACCCCGTCTCCCCATCCACCCACACCACTACCTCCCGGCCCCTATTCCACTTCAGAACAATCTCACCCCATGATGCCAAACCTTTCCTCTTAAAAGCCCTCACCTCCCACAACCCGAGCAGTGACTCTCTTGACTCCAGGATACTCCGCCTCACACTGGATGTCATGCTAATCCCCCTCACGAATGTCCTCAACCGTTCCCTATGCCTTGGTCAATTCCCGGATGCATGGAAACAGGCTGAAATCACCCCTATCCATAAGTCTGGAGACCGAACACTACAAAATAACTACAGGCCCATCTCCATCCTCCCCCCCCACCCAAAAGCCCTGGAGAAAATAGTATCCATACAGCTCATAGAATACTTATCTAAATATGACATATTATGCCCTGAGCAACATGGATTCCACCCGGGTCACAGCACATCCACAGCCCTCCTGGAATTCTCCCACCAAATCCACTCTGCACTTGATGTTGGGAAACTTGCAGGTGCAGTATTCATCAACCTATCTAAGGCCTTTGACACTGTGTGTCACCCTCTGCTGCTAAACTCCCTTAGCCAACTGGGTTTCTCACCTGGCCTGCTGAACTGGTTCTCCAGCTACCTACAAAATAGATCCCAAAGAGTCAAGCTGAATGGGACCTTGTCTACTAACCTACCAGTACTCTCTGGGGTCCCTCAAGGCTCCATCCTTGGGCCTACCCTTTTAGTCTCTTCCTAAACACCCTCCCAAGCTCCTGCACTGGCAAAATACTTCTTTATGCTGATGACGCTGTCATCATCGCATCACATTTGGACCCACTCTCGCTCCAAAGCACCCTGCAACGTACCTTCAGCCAAGCAGAAAAATGGTTCAGCAGCCATCGGCTAGTCCTAAACCTGAAAAAAACGAAATCGATGCTTTTTGCACACTGACAAAACAACGCCAGTGACTCTCCCTTTCTCATCACCCCCAGCACGCTCCACCCACTTGAACAGGTAACAACCTACAAGTACCTGGGCATCACCTTTGACTCAGGTTTTACCTTCTACACCCATTGAAATACTCTGTCATTGGCCATGAATTCCAGGATTGGTCTCTATCACCATGAAGATTGCCTCCCTGAATTTGCCTTAAAACTGGCCATCACCTCGTCCGTGCTGTCTCTGGCAGACTACGGACTCAAGACCTATGCAGCTGCAGACCCTACCACCCTTACTAAAGTCCAGACCTCAATTAACAAAGCCTGCAGGCTCCTTACCAGTGCCCATAGCAGAACCCACACATGCCTGCTATACTCTGCCTCAAACATACTCACCTTTGAGGAACGGCTGAAATACCACACTTGCCTGCTGGCTAAAAAGACCCTATCTGGGCTATGCCCCCTAGGGGTCACTACATCCCTGCAACAGGCCACCCAGCCTGCACTCACCTGTAATTCCACTAAAGCCACCTTCCTAGTACCTAGAGCCAGAACCTCACTCTGCCAAAGATCCTTCCACCATAGAACATCGGTCTGGTATAACTCTCTCCCAGTGAACATCACAGGCATTCCCAGAATTGGCCAGTTCAAAATAGCCCTTCGAAAATACATTGTCGATAGTCAGAGCTGTAACTGCACAATAATTGGAGTCTGCCCAAATAGTACCTCCCAGACTTTCTTGGGATCCCACAGACTTCTAAGCACTGGTTTCTACTGCAGAGTATGATTTTTCCTGGTGTAGCTAAAACAACTTGTATTTGTTTATCTACGCAAGTATCTCACTTGTATTGTTACCCCTGTCTAAACTTCACATGATTGTTTGTCCATCCTCCCTGCGATGAGGTACCTTTGTAAACGAGTCTCTGACTCAAAGGTTGTAAATCTGATTATTTGAAAAATAAATTTGATCAACCATTTTTTCAGAATTTATCCTAGGGGGTAGAAAAGTCAAGGAGTGTCATTAAGAATACTTCGCTGACAAATGCACATCAATTAATAACTCATTAGTTGATTTAAATGTGCAAAATCAGCTATCCAAAATAGTCAGGGAGTGCACTGATCATATGAGCCATTGTGAGAACAAGGACTAAGCTACACTTAATAAGCTAACCGTACAGGAATCTAGTGCTACAAAGAATGACCGGATTTGATAACATTGGAACAAATAAATAAATAAATACTGAAATAATTTATAACCAGGTTCAAAAGAATGTACAAAGGGGTCAAACATATAAACAATTTAGGAAATAATGTACAGATATAAAGCACCATAACAAATCCGAACAAATAATTCTGGTTCAATGGAAATCTTTTCATTTCAATTATTTTTTATACTGGAAAACCATAGTGAGCATGCATGCCAGTTTTCACATGATCAGTACAAAGTAATGAAACATTATAAAACATACATTAAGTTAAAAAAAAACAGAACAAAGCATAATTTACAACAGCAGGAGGCTTATGTCGATAACATTTTGCTGTATGAGTGTTTAAAAACGTAAAAATTTTACAAAACAAGACGGTTACAATTACAAGAGGACTAGATCAATAACACTCTACATAGTGAACATTTAAAACTTCCAGTGGTTTTACTATCAACAGTTGAATGAGGAATACCATTGTACTAGCTTGGCCTTATAAGCAATAAGCAAGCGATTTCTGTTTCTGTGAGTGCTTCTAAAAGGGACAAGAAACATCCTGTGGTTTGATATGACCAATGGGAAAACAGTGGTCAAACTTTGAAGTTCAAGGTATTTACCAAAATAATTTAAAATCTATCTGCTCATTCAGGCCCTGTTTGCTCAGAGTTCCCAGCTGGTGATGCCACTGTGCTTCTTTTTTTAAGAGCACAGTGACCCTATCCCCACCTCTAACTTGAACAGGCACCTGTTCCAAAATGCAAATTTTAACATTGTCAGTACTCTTATCCTGCCTATCCAGAAATGGTCTACCTAATGGTATGTCTTTTTCTACCATTCTTTATGTCCTTAACATGCTCCTGCAGGCATTTTTTGCTTCTGCACTAGTCCTACCTACATACAATCTGGGACAGTCACATGCAAGGACATAAATGATGAAAGGGGTTGAACAGGTAAGAAACTGTCCGATACTGAAAACTTGTTTCAATGATGGTTGATGGAATGTAATGGCAGCAGTGAGGAACTTGCACACTGAACTGTGCCCACACTTATAACCCCCTTAGGTCTTGGTGGAAGCCAAGTAGGACGATTAGCGTCTTGTTTGGCTTGCAGAAAGTCACTAGCAGGCAAAATATCTCTCCAGTTGGGAGCCCTGCTGTAAATGACCCTTGGTGGGTCCTTGAAAGTCTCTGGACCTTCATTACTCTGCAGTATACCCCAGTGTTTCAACAGAACACTTGCATTGTGTAACAGGGCTCCCCTTACTTGGGTTTACTGACCCAGGTAGCTACTTTAGAGACTCTATTTGCCAGGAGCACATCAGACTGATTACAGTTCATCTGGTCTATGACTGTTCAAGAATGGAAGGAAAAAATAATCCAATGGAGTCTAAAAGTATGTGATCTTTCAAGGCACAGATGCAATAAAACGGAAGTGGTAGGCAACCTATTATTTCCTCAGGATGAACCAACTATGTTTGCCATAATATAATTTGGCCAAAGAGCTCTTTTTAAGCTGATGTTTTCAAACAAATCATGATATTTCTGCTGTACTATCTGAACATTTCAACCATTTGTATAAAATGGTATGTACTTTCAATGTATTTGTTTTTATTTATTGGTTATTTTATAATGCTTTGTAATGTATGCATATTTTTGATTTTGCACATTTGTTCTAATAAACATGACCATGGCTTGACCCTGAACATTTATAGAATAAGTTTTCAGATAAAATCCTACAGGAAAGAACTGCATATATTCAGTTAAGTCTAAAAGACAGCTCAGCAAGAATCTATTTCACATAAACAACTAACACAGCTTTTAAGCATTATCATAAGAAATGAACCAGTGTATAATTTAGCTCTGGCTTCCTTTGTGCATCCAGCTCATATATCCAGTAAAACTCCTTTCTACTTATGACAGCTTTTAAAATGCTGCCTCTCTGTCCTAGAGTGACTTTTTCAGTTTCTAAGAAAAAGATCCTATGATTTTATGTGTCTCTGCCCTATGGATATTTAACTACTAAGTAGTTCTGGTCACAGTGGCTAGCTTTTGCTTAAATGTATTCACCCACTCTAATATTTTTATTTTCGCTGTGGGCATCCTAAACAGAATGCACCACATGAACAGGATAAAAAAATAAACCACCCCAATTGTGTCACATGTAAAGAGACAATGTACAGGTATGAGTATTTTCCTTATCTCAGGAGCGAAAAAGATTTTGCAGTTTTCATATAAGTGCAATATGAACATCTACCATACTGTGTACTGCAACTAGGTGGAACCAAAGACAGTAAATGGTGAGGCTGTTTATTTGGTTTTGTTTATTCTTTGGTAACCGTGTAAAGCCCACTAGGTACAAGTACCTGTTTTCAGGGGTAATCCAGCTATTCAGAATGAAAAACAACTGTAGCCAAAGGGGAACAAGTCACTCATTTTTGTCAAAGAGCAAATAGTGATAGCACTGGCCAGGTGGTACAGAGGGCTGAGACGTTTAGCACCTTACCTCTCCCATGAACATAAACCACCCTGCAAAATTCTGGAAAACGGTCACTTCACTCTTCACCCTCACAGTCTCAACCCTCAACCCCTGCCTTAAACATAAGCAGTTCCACTGCAACTGACCCTCTTGTAGTGGCTACTGAATTCAACTATTATTTCACAAACTGCACCGCGTCTCTGCTGTCCTCCCTCCCATCTTCCACAAATTCCAACTCACCCCGTCTGACCCCAAACCCAGCCCCTCCAAAAGCTTAACCATTATCTTTCCATCAGGTTACTTCCCAAGAAGTATTAAAGGTGATGCTCACCCTAAACCCTTCCAAAAGTAAATGCCCCACTGGCCTTGACTCCAAAATGCTCTGTCTGCTCTTGCCATCGCCCCCCCCAGCTGCGCTTTTCAATCTCACTTTCTCTCTAACCTCTATCCCATCAGAGTGGAAGCATGCAACTGTTGTCCCTCTCCTTAAAGGTGGTGACCCATCTGTCCCAGGAAATTACTCCCCTATATCCCTCCTCCCCATACTGGCCAAACTTTAGGAACATCTGTTCCTCTCACAACTCTCCTCCTTCCTTGACTCCTCTTTCTTTTTCACAGCTTACCAGTCTGGTTTTAGGAAGAATCACTCCACTGTCACCTCCCTACCTAGGCTCACAGATTCCATCCTTACTGGTATGGACAATAGCCACATCACCTCAGCAATTTTTGTCGATCTGGCTAAGGCATTCAACACTGTCTCCCACTCTCTCCTTCTGTCAAAGCTGTCTCTCGCAGGGCTCTCCTGTGTAGCTAACAACTGGTTCCACTCCTACCTGGTTGGTAGATCCCAATCTGCTCATGTTGGCAATGCCACCTCTGTCCCCTCCCTGTCTCTTCAGGAGTGCCCCAGGACTCAGTCCTAAGACCACTCTTATTTTCCATCTTCCTCAACGATCTGCCCTCTGCCTGCCCTCACACATCCAGTCACATGTATGCGGATGACACAGTGCTGTATACGTTTGGCCCCACGACATCTGATGTGGTGACCAGATTGCAGCAGGACTTCAATAATGTTCAGCTCTGGTTTTGCACAAATCAACTTTCCCTCAATGCCAAGAAAACTGTCTCCATGACCTTTAGCACTAGGCAGAGACTCTCGCGGCTCCCCTCCACCCCCAGTTTCCACACCCTGGATGGGACATCCCTGGAGGCCTGCACCTCCTTTAGATACCTCAGTGTCTGCCTTGACCAGCACCTTGACTTCTCTGTACACATCAATGCCATCCACAGAAAGCTGCACCCAAGGTTGGGGGCACTATACCGAAATCATGGCTGCATCCTGCTGCCAGCTCGCTGAGCCATTGTACAGAAGCTGATCCTACCTATCTTTGACTATGGGGACATAGTCTACAGTGCCGCACCCAAGTCCACCCTAGCCAGACTTTACCCTCTCTTCCACTCCTTCTGCCATTTTGCCCTGGACAGACCATCCACCACCCATCATTGCACCCTCTATCAGACCCTGGGCTTCACCTCCCTCCAGGACCAAAGACTTTCCCACTGTGCTCGGATCATGGCCAAGTTCTGGACCCTGTCCCTGCTGGTTTACCTTACCTCTTTACTGTCTGCCCCTGACTTTCCAGATTATGCACTAAGGAGAAATGATGCTAGGCTCCTATCTGTGCCACTAATGTCCACTACCGCAGGCCAGTCAGCCTTCAAATATTGCATGCCTAAACTGTGGAATTCCCTCCCCATGGGCATTTGACATGCCTCCTCCACCCATCACCTCAATTCCCTACTCCAAGAACAATTCTCCACCACCTGTAAATGCACCTACATTTTCCGTCCCGTCCCTAGGGTCGTCAGTCCCTCCTTTTCCTTATTGATTTGAAATAGCACTGACCCAAACTGCTATGTTGTTTGAGTGTATCTTAACCTAGACTGTCCAACTGTTGCATGCTATTAGCTTAGATGGTCCATGTGACTGCCACAAATTTCAAGCTGCTGTACTGTCTAAACTGGCATTGTGCTTGTTCTCTTATCGTATTTTTGTTTGCACTCTGTGCTTAATTGTATTCATGGTTCTCTGGTTTCTCATTACTCAAGGTTGTTTCCTTGTATTCATTGTTCTACTCACCTACCCCTTCCCTAGGATGCATCTGGAATTGAGCAGTATTCCTGCTCAGAATGTCTTCCTGGTAAAACTTTTAAATAAATAAATAAATGCTGGCTGCCTGAATTCAGGAATGAGCTTGGACTGCAGGGGTCGGACAGAGGGAGAAAGATCGAGCATTCCAATGGACGTTCTCCTTCTCTGGGAGGGAGGGCAGCCCGCTATGCTGCTTTGCTGCCATCTGGGTGACCACAGGTGGAAGTGCGGCTAGTGGGAGGGGGATGTCAGCAGGCACCGCATTCCACATGCTTGCACAGGGATGTGCTCGGGGTGCCCTTGACACTGGTGTTCCAGGGGAGTCAGGGAAGCAAATGGAAAAACTCCCTGTTTGGCAGGATGAAGCCACCTGGTCCGCAGCTCCTGCACCTGGCTACTCAGGCAGATTCCTTTCCACAACTGAATCCGTTCATGACAGCAAGAAAGAGGGGGCTTCTGTCACCCCTACCAGATGGGGAAGCTCTGGGGGACAAGGGGAGGGACCCAAAAAAGGTCTGGGAGATGCCAGAGTGATAGGACTGGGACCAGGGGATGGGCAGAAGGGGGCCACTGGGGAATGTAGGAGGAAGAAAAAGGAAAGATCATGTAGTCCTGTCGTGATAGAAGTTGCTGTGAATAGAACTGAGACATTGACTAGGTATGATCTTTTGTATGGATCCAGAATCAAGTTCTGAAGCAACTGAGTCTATGAATTCCACCTACTGTACTGTTTGTAATTTGATAGTGGGAAACTTAGGAAGATCCTTGTTCCTTGATCTGAGATCACCAGTTGGATAATAAATGTGCAAAAGAGCAGATAGCTATTTGAGCACCATACCATGAAGTTAAAAATCAATACTGTAAAATCACACAGCTTCTTTACTCTGAACCATTTCATCTGTTGCAGGAGTTGTATAGAAAATTTTGTAAAAAGGGGGTACTTGAAAGAGAGAGCATAGTGTGACAGGGGTAGGTATTAAGTAAGCTATAAGTTTAACCCATGACAGGGTTTGGGGTTATCCTCACAGCACCTGAGGTGTTGATTAATCCCCAATAACCCCATACCCTGGAGAGGTTTATTGCATTTATAACATGGGTTATGTTTAAATAACAAACAAAATAGCCACAAAGGTGGGTTTTTGTTTTTGCTGTTTAAATAGCAACAAAGATGCAGTATCCTGCCACCTTGCAAAATAGTCCCTAACAAATAATGCATATTGCATTGCTCTTATGCAGATAGAAATGTCACTTATACACTACTGACATGATCTGTGACATTTCTTGTGCATAATAGTGTCTGCTACATTGCCTAGCACCATTATTGTACCCCCCCCCTTTTAAATCCACATGGACAGTACCTCAGCTATACTACTGAAGTCCCTGGTCCATCTTCTGTGTCAGCTGCCCTTTGCTGTTGGCCCTGCAGGTCACTCCCCAAGCACTTGTACCCCTGCACTGTTAGGTGGGGCTGCTGTTATAGCACACATCACAGCTGAACACTCAGGGCACAGCTATGCAACTGTTGTTTTCTTATGGGATAGACACAGTGACGGGACAACAGGGCCCGTGGTGGTAATCGCAGGAAGCTATTTTGGCCCTGTCCACACTACACCAGTAAAACCATTCTGAAATGTTACAGAGGGCTTAAACCATTACCATAGTGGTTTGCATTCACACTGGTAACGTTACAGAAGGTGTTTTCGGAACTGTTATAGAAACCTGTTGTGAGGCGGTTTCAACAACGGTCCCTGTAACGGTTGCAGTTCTGTAACGTTACCGGCGTGTGTCTAAACACTCCACCGTGTAGCCTCAGTCCCCACCATAGCTGCATGCATTGCAGCACTGGTGCAATGCATGCTGAGGCGGAGGCTACCTGAAACACCAGCGGCAGTGTGAGGCCACGAGCATAGGCTGCAATACTGGGCAGCCTCCATAGCAGGGTAAGCCAACCTACAGCGGTATGCCTACCCCTTGAGTTATCCATGTGTCCCCACTTGACCTATCCCCCCCCATCCTCACATGCCTCCCTGAGAGCCGCCTCCTGAAGTATCCATAAACTGTCCATGATGACGCCTCTCACTGTGACGGGCGCTGGGAGTACCCCTCCTGCCCATCAGAGCTGTGGCATCGATACTACCTGTGGAACGGTGCCAGTAGTGCACACATACAGCGGTTGAGCTCCTGAGTGCATTGTGTACACCACTGTGGTGGCCAATAGATGTGTGGCACTGTGTACAGGGGAGTGGTGGGGTACACCAATGGCAGTAGTGGAGGGGCTGCCATCAGCCATTCGGCAGCAGTACCTGACCGGCTGTCATGCTCTGGTGCTCTACCCCTGTTGGACATGTTGCCATGTCACACACTCTCCCTCCCTCCCCTCTCACAGCAGTACCTCCCTGAATCCACCATGCAGACCCCCCCCTCGCACCTTCTCCCTGTCGCCTCCTCACCATAAGTGTGTAACAGATTATTGCCATACTGTATGTTGCACATTATGGCTTGTACAGATGCATACTACCCCATATGTATTGTGGGTGGGTGCCTCTCATCAAAGCTGTCCTCACCAGGTGCACCATGGGATATGCTCTGCTTCCGACAGGGTTGGGACCACACATACTATCACACACTATGTGGACAGGCTGTACCATTTTCAATCCTTTATCAAACTATTCAATGGCAGTGTGGAGACACTGTACTGTTTACGGTCTGTAATGGTTTGGAACCGTTACAGATTTTAAGTGGTGTAGTGTGGATGGGGCCTTATTGGCTACCACTATGTAGCTCATTTTCTGGACACCAATTTATGCATCTCTGTACCCAACACTATTTTGAACACAACAAATTGGCAGCTAGAGAACAGAAAAACAGAAGCCAGCAAGGCACTGTGTGTGTCTCTCTCTCTCTCCCCCCTCTTCTCCCATGCTATCTTGAGCTGCCTAAAACTCAGTACTGAATCTGACAAGCGGCAGCACTCATTGGCCCTGTCCACACTACACCTCTGTAACGTTACAGAGTGCCCAAACCATTACAGCAATGGTTTGCATTTACACCTGTAACGTTACGAAGGTGTTTCCGTAACGTTGTTGAAACCACATATGAAATTGGTTTCAACAGCGGAATAATGATTACACCTCAGTAACATTACGGGCAAAGTGTGGACACGTATTAGCAGTCCCCTGCAGGGCCCGTGGCGCAGCACAGAGCTGCATCCTGGGAGCAGGTGCAGCTGTAGCAGTCGCCCTGGCACCCTAGTGTGGACGGTGGTACGGTCCAATAAAGGACACTGCTGCAATGTGGACATACTGCACCGCTCCCCGGCCTTAACAGTTTCTTCCGTTACTGGGCCGGAGTGGTGTAGTGTGGACAGGGCCATTATGTGTGTGTGTCTCTCTCTCCTCCGTGTCCATGGGTCTTCACCAGTGCCTTTGCCAGAACTCTGGGGAAGTGCATGACAGTAACGAAATCACCTGGGAAATGAAGGTGCTCTGCCACTGTCGTGTGCCGTCACCGAACCCAACAGCAAACTGGCAACTAGTGAACATAAATACAGAAGCCGACAGGGTGCTGTGTGGCTCTCCCTCTCTCTCTCTCTCTCTCTCTCCTCTTATGTATGTCCCTAGCTGCCCAAAACTCAGTACTGAATCTCACAAGTGGCAGCAGTCATTATGTGTGTCTCTCTCCCCCATGTCCCTGTGTCTTTGCCACCACCTTTGCCAGAACTCAGGGGATGTGCAGGACAGCAACTGAACCACCCAGGAATTGAATATCCTCTGCCACTCTCTCGTGCCATCACCTACTGCTGTGATCACTGCCTCTCTCCTCTCCCCGCAGCACTGCTCACTTCCACACAATGGGATTTACACACCTGGTAAAGGTGATTGTATGAGTACTCTTTACAGTACTCCGCAGCGGAGTACTATAAAGGGTACAAAATATAATGGCAACTGGCAGTGACCGACAGAAAAAGAGAAAGACAATTCTGCACTCTGTTGATCATCGCTGGCCTGTTACACAGTTCGGGGATGTGACCCGTGTCCCCTGCTCGCTTTCAGTCTGACACTTCCTGCTGGGGGGGGGTGATAGTGATCATGCTACAGCGAGACCGACAAGTCTCTCGATGTACACTGCTGAATGAAGGAATTTGGTTACAGCCTGCACTTATCCTGGAGGGATGGGGGGAGGGTCGCCGGGAAACATGGGGGTGACACCTTTATTGGTCTCTGTCTGTCAGGGAACAGAGCATAGCGGTACTGCTGCCACTTCCAACAACCAGTTCACCAACACTTACAGTCCCACTGTAGCTCGATCTCTCAGCACAGCGGCGCTACAAAGTGTGTGATCAGGGGAGAGGGGGGCGGCGCATGACACAGCAGCACTTACTCCCAGCTATGTTACCACCATTTCCTGACTACTTCTGAAGGCACACTGTGACAACAGACTGCTGGCCCACATCCGCTGCTACAATGATGTTTCTGTGCAATATCTCCCTGTCTGACAATGTGCTGCCGGCAAGAGAAAACACATTAACACATGCAGCATGTACATGACAGATATTGCAGTCCAGCTCGCTTACTAGGATTTGTAAATGGCTGCCACTACAATTGCTTTTTTGACTCCAAAGAATGAGACCCGACAGCGGAGTTCCTGAGTTGCAAACCGTGCCTTAAGTAAGCAATAACCCATGAGACAGGATATGGGGTTATTGGGAATTAACCTCACAGCACCCAGGGCGTTGATTAATCCCCAGTAACCTCATACCCATGAGTAGGTTATTGCTTACTTACAATACGGGTTGGAGAAATCGACCAACCCATGTTATAATGTACTTTAGCTGACTGACAGAAATAAGCATCCTAGGGAGACTACATTTGAAACAATGACACTAACTTCTTGAAGCTGCAACTGTGTCCGTTGATTAGAGAATCTGAGCTGTGCAAAATTTCTGTGCACATTTTAAAATCATTCTACTCCCAATATTGCATTAAAGAAAATTTATTGAGAAAACAGCCAGGAGAAAGACATGTCTGAGTTTACATACTGTACTCAGCTGGAAGCGGGTGTGTCAGAGAAACTGTGCAACAATGGCTGAGTGGATTGAAACTGCAGAGGAAGGGTTGGAATGATAATACTACTCTGCCACTGATTTATGGTGACTGAAATAAAGAAATCCCATTTTCAAGGTTTGAAATTCTGGGATTGTAACAATGACTGCTAGTTTGATTTCTAGATGTTACCTAGATTCTACCGTCAACCTTTTAGTATGTGTATTAATAATTAGAATCAAAGAAGGATTAATAATACACAGCTAATTTAATAACTCAAAATGAAAGTACTTCAGAAAGCAACTGAAAACAAAAACAAGTTCTGTAGCTTTAGTGATCTGATATACAATGCCAGATTCCATGAAATTCTTTGTACCTGTGTGCAGACAGATCAAATTCCAGAATCTTACCAGGTTTCCCAGTAAAAACCAAAAACCAGTGGCCTTCCTAATTAGGGATGTGCAAACCTGAGGTGGATTTGGGTCACTGAGTCACTCACTGGTGAGACCCCACCTGATGTATTGTGTCCAGTTCTGGAGGCCTCACCTCAGAGAAGACATAGACAGGGGGAGGCAGTCCAGAGGAGGGCAATTAAAATGGTGCAGGGGTTGCACCAAATGCACTACAAGGAGATGCTGAGGAATCTCAACATGTACATGCTGGAAGAGAAAAGAGCGAGAGGGGACATGGTAGAGACCTACAGGTACTTCACAGGGGTAAATAGAGTGCAGGACAGAAGCCTCTTTCAAATGAGAACGAGTACCAGGATGAGAGGGCATGTATTGAAACTGGGGGAGTTTAAGAGAGATGTGGGGAAGTACAGTGGAACTTCAAAGATCCGAACTTCAAAGAACCAGATGACCAGTTAACCGAACGTTCCGCAGCCCGGTCCCCCCAAGCACTCGGCAATTAACTAACCATTGTCACCTGTATCTTCTTTGTTGTCTGCATAAAAGATGTTAATGGATAGTGGTTAGGATAATGCTATCCATTAACAGGGTGATACAACATGGAGGGCAGGCTGTCACAAACAAACAAAAGAGGGTGACACTGACTATCGATACTAAACTGGAAATAAATAAAATGGAACGCGGCGCTAGTATGAGCACTGTAGCCGAGGAGTACAGAATCAGCAAATCTACAGTTTACGACATTAAAAAAAAAGGTCAAGAGAAAATTAAATAGGTTGCCAGAAAAGCTAAAGATATTGGCTCATCACAAAATTGCTGCATTGTGCGAAAAGATGCAAATGAGGACTTTGACCATGCCATGCATTTGTGGTTCATGCAGGAACACCGTAAGGGCACCCCAATCAGTGGCATTATTGTCACTGAAAAAGCAAAGCTTCTAATCAAGCAAATGTACCCAGACAGAGAAGATAATGATTTTAAGGCCAGCTCTGGATGGTTACATCACTTCAAAAACTGGCATGGCATACGCCAGCTCAGTATGCAAATAACTTACAACATTGCTTTTTGAGAGTTTTTGAGAGTTTTGTAAGATAGCCATTTAGGTTAATGGAACTTCAGAGATATGGATATTTCAGATATGAACACCATAGATTCCCATGGTGTTCCAATCTTTGAGGTTGTACTGTACTACTTCACTGAAAGAGTAGTAGATGCCTGGAACAGACTGCCAGCAGAAGTGGTGGTGGCAAAATAGTAGAAGGCTTCAAGCATGAATAAGATAGACATAGGGTAATGTTAGTAAATAGGCAGGGAGGAGGGAGGCCTGCTGGAGACAAGTTAGGGTCTGGGGAGACAGGCAAGGCAGTGACCATCTGAGCAGATGGCATAGGCCAAATGGTCCTTTTCTGCCAACAGATTCTATGTGTCGATGTTTCCATTGATTTGGTTTAGGATTTGCCAAACCCAGGATAAGTTTGGATTTGGTTTTGCAAAGGATTTGGATTTGCCTGCTCCAGGTCTATATGACTCAGTTATGGAAAAAGACATCATCAGGAGAAAAATACCTTGAATTGAAGCACAATGGGACAGTGTCATATCCATACAGAGTATAGTGTCTGAGATACACTGCATCTCGTTGTTTAAAAATATTTGTTTTCACAGATTTGCAAAGCAAACAGCCAAAGAGCAGTATGTGGAATGAAATATGACTCCCCCCCCCCCCCCCCATAGCCAGTTTAAATTAGGGCCGATCAAAACATTTGGAATTACGGTATTTGTTTTTTTTTCCCTACAAAGACAATTCATCTGTGGCACTGTTGTGAGTGTGGCTGCTTGTGTAAGCAACTTGCTGCTTTTTTCCCCCTTGTATTGTAAAGTTTCTGACAACTGTCCCCATTACTCTTCCTATTCCTCTTTCTGTCCATGTTTTTGTAACAGTTAACTGACTGAGACAAAGAAAACAATTCTTTATATTCAAAATGAAATTATTGTGCCAAGTGGCTGGCTAGCTCAGCAGGTTTTTTTTCCAATTATTTTTACCCTTCTGTGTTTCCCCAGACTCACCTGGACTTCCTTCAGCCACTGCCAGTGCCTGAATCCTGGGCCCATACAGCCATCTCTGACCATTGATCCAGGTAGCTCCAGTCAACTAGTGACACACCAGGGTGTTACTCTTTGGGAACACCCCTTGTTTTGGGGCCCATCTACTGCTCCAAGGCGGTACCCCCTCCATGTATCAGGTTCTCCCCAGTGGCATTCATTCAGGAGCTCCCCCTGGTTCTGGTCGGGAGATGGCCTTCTGTGTCTGTGGGAGGCTGGGCAGGATGTCATTTTCCTCACAGGTTTGCTTTTTCTTTCTGATCCCCCAAAGAGTGGCCATGCAGTGATGCACAGGGCTCAACTGTGTGTGCCTTACAGTGTACCAGTATCAGCCACTCCTCCCCTGACCTGATTTATCAGTCACCCTCAGCCCCAGCTGCCACTGGGGGTCAGCATTGCACTGGCAGCTACATCTCTCCCTCCTCTCTCAAAGAGGAGGAGGAGGAGGAGAGAGCTGTCCCACAGACACTCAATCATCCTTCCCCAGCCAGCTCTCCAATGAACTATGCTTGTTCCTGAGCCTGGTTCGTCAGTGTCATGGGGTAGCAGGTGTAAGCCCCCCTCCCCATGTCTAGGGGTATGGTGGTAAATGTCCAGGGGAGTGGGGCACTATGCAGCAATAAAGAGTCCACATACCTGGTGGCCTGGCCTACCAGACCTGATGAAGTGGGGTGTCCAAGGATCCCAGACTACAGAGCTGGATGTTTGGAGCAATGAAGATGAGGATCTTCACCTGCCTTGCCTTGCCATCTTCACCTCAAAGGCCTGTGTAGACAGTCTTCACCAGGCAGACTGCTTAACGTCTTCCTCCGCTGGTCCTCCTGTACTCTGCTGCACCACCTGGAATGCTCTACAGGGGCTGGGCTGTGGAGGTAACATTCTTTTAGCAGTAAACAATTCCTCCAAACAAATGAGGCAACACTCCAAACTGCAGAAAACAGGGGATCCCATTTAATGAATAGTTAATGAACAGGAACAGTCACTCCATGGAACAGGAAAACACACAAACAGTTTTCTGGACAAAGGGGTCACATTGTAAGCTTGTGTTCATTTTAGACCACGAAGGCCACATATGAACATAAAATCCAGGGGCTGCCTACTGCCTAGACAGCCAAAGAGTCCAGCTGCAGGCAGCAGCAGCTTATGGCTGAATCAGGCCTTTAACCTTCAGCTGAAACCCACTCTCTCACCTCTCCTGCAGGGCTTCAGGTCCAAACCCCATTCCTTCAGAAGGATGACTATCTAGCCCACAGCCACTGTGAAACAGGCTCAGCTTGGGGTACTAAATCCTGTGCACCACAGTCCCAGGATAGGG
Source organism: Neoceratodus forsteri (assembly GCA_016271365.2). NCBI lineage: Eukaryota > Metazoa > Chordata > Ceratodontiformes > Ceratodontidae > Neoceratodus > Neoceratodus forsteri. The sequence goes on along the minus strand of CM028131.1, from coordinate 1,084,519,578 downwards.
CAGTCTGTGTCCAGGGAAGGCTCTGGAAACCTGATTCCCAATGAGCCCTATCCCCAGATCTCTCCCTCTACTTCCATCCAGACCCACTGTACTTCCACATCTTCGGGGGGGGGGGACCAGATCCCCTTACCTGCTCCAACATGGGGCTGCAGGACTAAACCACTGATATCATATATCACCTGCTTTCCCCAACCAATACTGCCCGAAAGTAAAAAAGGAAGATGATGCACTTTTCTTGACTGAGCAGGCAATCACGCCCCACTTGTTCTCTGTTCTCTCTCCAGTGATCTCCCTCCAAGGCGCCAATGACTCCCCTTTTATCTAATTCCCACAGATGTCAAAGACCACCCACCAACAGCCAGGTCCAATCCAGGACCATCTAAATGGCACCGAAAAACCCCTCTGTGCCCAAAGACCTGTGGGACCTGAAGTCCCCACCAGCTATTACGCACATCTTCCCCTGCAGTGCCAGCCGGTACCAAGCTACTCTCCACTAAATGGAGCTACTGCTCCTTTAAATCTTTCCCCTTCTGTGGCCATGCATGCCCAGAACATGTGGACTGACTTAAAACTATTTATATTATTTATTTAATTTTTATTTAATAGTTACATGTGTTCCCGAGTCCAGCCTGCCTCTTACCGGACACAGGATCCAGAGCAACCGCTCTGTTAACATCCGCAGATCAGCGGCCTTGCATGTGCAGACAGCGGGTTGCCCAACTATTTGACATTTTAACATTTTCTTTTCTTTTCTCCACCACGGCACCTGAACTCCACAAAATGCACCCAGAGGCACAGAATCAACAGATCTGGTGCTCAGCCACCTGACAAAACTGAGCACCAAGAACCTGAGACCGGAGCCGAAAAAACTGGAACCGTGGGTCTGAATCTTGCCCAGGACCCTTGGCTATCACCTAGGGGAAAACAGAGCACCGCAGTGAAGGGTAAGCCCAATATGGTGGGCTAATACAGGTATAAACAAAACAAGCATTTGTCACTGCTGAATGTTTGCATATATGGTGTGTGTGGTAGGCATGCATAGTGAGATGAGCAATTTATGATGGATCCTGACATCCTACTAACTGTAGGTCTGTGCCTGTGCTGTAATCTAAAACTGCCAGGCTAACCTACTTGTCCAGATGCAGTGCATGCACCCCATCAGGCCTTGACACACAAGTCAACCCCTTGTAAGGGAAGGATCCCCTGCCCACCACAACGTGTTGTGTATGCACCAGAGCACTGCTCTGTTCCTCCCCAGGCTGGGACTAGTGTCGCATGCTGCAGCCTCTTTCCCCCAGCCTCAGCACACTTGGCCGGCTCAGTGAGCTTGCCCCGAACTCAGGTAACTGGCACAGGAAGGCAACATGGTCCCCACTGGGCTGATGGCCATCTCTGCAAACAGTGTTACTTTATGATTGTTTTGTAAATGTTTTGACTCCAAAATTTCAACAAAGTCTTTTTATGACCACCCCCCCTTCTGAACATGACAAGTGTCATTGATAAAATAGTGAATGAAATGTCATTTTGAGCCAGTAAAATCACATTTTGGCCAGGATTTGAAAAACGACAGCTGTCAGATTCATGAGGTGGTGTGAAAAAAAGGAGGTGCAGAAAATTTAAAATCAAAATATTGAAAATTACCGAAATTGTGAGAGAGCATTCAAGAATGTCAATCTACCTTCATAGCTTTGTTTTTTTTTTAATATCTTGACACGTTATTTTCAGCATAGTCTTCTTATGAACCTACCTCATGAAGCCAGTAGGTGAAAATATTAAAATCTCAGCCAAAACATCATTTCATGCCACAGGTGCAAAAACATATTTTGGCAAGAATTTGAAAACAGGACAGCAGTTCCATTTATGAGGGTGTGTGAAAAAAATGACTATGTTGAAAATTTGGGGTCAAAAATTGAAAATTGTTAAAGTTGTGAACAAGAGTTGACAAATTTAAATCTAAGTTCATAGTTTTGTTGTTTTTAAATATTTTTACCCAAAATTTTCAAAATAACCTTCTTATGACCCTGCCTCATGAACCACATAGGTGAAGATTTTCTAAATCTCGACTAAAGATGATTTTGCAGAGATTATCATGAATCATCTTTGGACCAGATTTGAAGACATTCACCTACCTTTGTTCATGAGGTGGGGTCCAAAAAAAAAGCCATATTGAAAATTTGGAGAAAAATATTAAAAGTGACTAAGTTGTGAGTACAAGTTCAAAACACACTGAAATACATTGACCTCATACATAACTTCCTCAGTTCCTGGTCTGGCATTGAAGAGTGATGACTTGTTTCTGTTCCACAGAAAATTACAGGGCTAACCCCCAGCAGCTAAGTAGGGAGTGTGGGGGTGGGTGGTGGTGGGTGGTGAGTGCAGGAGGGTAGTGACAGCGAAGGGGTGGTAGCAGCAATAGACATCAATGGACTGTTTTCCTTTTTACAAGAATTAAAAAAATTAAAAAGACTACGAGGGACAGTTTTCTTTATTTCAGGTGCTGACACTGGGGGCTGGGCATCCCAGTGCTGGTGTCATGTTTGGTGTTACTGGGGGTGGGCTGCCCAGTGTTGCACAATGGAAATGAGGGGTACTAGCCGGCATGGGGGCTTGGGTGCCCTGGTGTCAGAAAATTGAGAAGGATAGAGCAGGATTTGGCTAGATTGAAATCTTTGCCCCTTACACTATGGGGAAGGGCTAACATTATTAAAATGAATGTTTTACCTCACTTAATGTACCCATTGGGGATGCTTAACATCGTCCTGCCTTTAACATGGTTTAAACAATTAAAGACTATCTTATCCAAATTTCTTTAGTTGGAGAAACCCGCTCGAAGAACGTATGCAAAATTAGTAAGGCATAATAATTATGGTGGCTTGCATCTTCCAACTTTCCTCTGGTATTATTTCATCCTTCATGGTGTAAAATATTTCCAGTGGGGCAAGTCTGTTACAGCCTCATCTTGAAATGACTATATTCCATCCCTGTTAAAGATCAAGACAGATCTACTAGACAAATATCATATTAGTTTCCAGGCTTTATTCTATATTACCCTGGCTGACATAACACTTTTTCTTTATAGGTATGATTTTCCACACCTCTGCGGACCCGACAGAGGCTACAACCCCTCCCTTGGAGGGGTACATCCTCCAGCCCCGATCGCTCTGCACGGCCACCACTGAAATTCCCCCATGGACCCCCCCCATGGTGGGGCCAGGGCGAGAAGTGTCGGCGTGCCCCCCTAGAGCAGTAATCTAGAATTGGAGTGACCTCACAGGAGCGATGGGGCCATCATGGGTCCAGCCGGGTCCCAGTTTTTCCTCTATTTTGTCCCGCATTCTGTGCATGTGCAATGGGCGAGGAGGCTGTCTCCACCTCTGCAGAGGCAGCCAATTGCCCTATATGTTGGTCAACCCCTTGCGTGGCTATGCATCTGTGTCAGTCAACAGCGCACAGTGCTATCCCCCCTCCCTGAGGAAGGAGAGCAGTCCTCTGGATGCTCAATCCTTCCTCCCCAGGCCAACTCCCAGTGACCCAAGTCTGTTCCTGAACACAGGTCACTGGCATGGCAGGAGGTGTGACGTCCAGCACCTCAACCCTCAGCCCCTCTGGGCCGGCTCGCATACCACTTTTTCATATGCCAATTGACTGGCTGGTTAGCGCCCACGTCCAAGTATGTCAGCACTTGAAATTGTCTTATCACAAAGACATTTGACAGCCTTTTTTTTTTGCAACTCCAATATATTAATTGGTAAAAGACCTCTTTTGCCTTCCTTTTGGCCAGAACTGGCTACTCGTATATTAGAAACCTTTCTTTCAAACCAATCTCCTATATATTTTCAAGATTTTCAGCTTGAGTTCAGAGCCCATGTTAAAAATTATTTTAGTTTTTTTAAACAAGGCACTGCCTTTTGCAGTTTTTAGGTCCTCCCCGCTGGTCAAAGAAAGTGGCTCTTCATTTCAAAATGTGCTCAGCTTTAGCTCATCAATCACACCCAATTTCAAATCTTTACAAAGCTATCAGCCAATTTTTGGGGGTATAACATCTCCTCTAGCTTTTTACTGGGTGAATGCTCTTAATATTGCCCAACCAGATGGGTCTTGGCATAGAATATGGTCAGACTTTTATAAATATATTAAACAAGACAGACTTTGCTTGCAACAATTCAGCATTCTTCACAGTATGTATTTCCCACCTACAAAACTCTTCCAGATAGGTAAGAAACCTACCCCGACCTGTACCAGGTGTCATCAGAAGGATGGTACTCTATATCACATGTTTTGACTTTGCCTGAAGAGTCAACATTTTTGGGAAGCCATACAAACTAGATTAGACCTTCTCCTGGATCTCCAAGATGTTTTTACCCTAGAAGTTTGTTTGCTTGGGGATTACAGTCAGCATCCTGTGGGACTCATAAAGAGTCATATAGCTTTAATTGCAACTGTTGCAGAACTTATTCTTTGTCATTGGTCAGACACCTCCACTGCAACTTGGGCCAAATGGTTAGCTGAAATGTTAAATGCTCTCAGTGTAGAGAAGTCAGTAGCAAGCTTTTATCATGCATATCATATTTATACAACCTGCTGGGAGACTTTGCATAGCCTTTTACTCGCTTCCAGTTAGATATAATTAATTAATTTGTCCATGGTATATGTATTTTCTTTGCATTTTATTTCTTAGTGATTTATTCTCTATGTTGGGATTAGCCTGTGTGGGTTTAGTTGGATCCTGCATAGGATCTGGGGTTGGGTACATGGGAGGGGTGATTGTGGTGGGATTGTTTCGTTGTTTTATTCTTGTTTGTTTGTTTGTTGATCTTGTTGGGTTACATTAATATTGGTTCTTGTTTATAATTGTTAATTTTTGAAAATCCAATACTGTTTATTTAATTTAAAAAAGAAGGATTCAGAAGGAGCATGGGATGCAATGGGAGGTGGGAGGGATACTCAGCAGTCGGAGGGAGTTCATTTCATAAAGTGAGCAAAGGAAGTAACCTGAAGGTGGGAGAAATACGGCGCAGTGGGAGGGAGTTGATTTCGCATTCCAGGACAACATGGGGGTGATTGACTTCTAATTCCAGATTATAAAAAAAAAAAATAGAAGGGAGGGATTATGCAGATGAAATGTACTAGTCACTCTATGAATGGAGCGTTTGACTCCTTTCAACTATGAGAAGTTTCCATCTCACAAAAAGGAAAACACATCACGATCAGCTTAGCTGATCATTGGGTTGACACTGTTGAGCCCTCTGCAGCCTGAGCTGCATTGGGCCTGACAGTGACACACCTCTGAAATGTGGTTCTTTGTAACAAAATGTTTGCTGTGCACCTGCACATACAAACATAAAAAGGTGGACTTAGGCTGAATAAAGAAATAATCTCAGAGCACTACAGTGTAGTCTTCTCTATAGCAGGAACATTTAATTTCCAGTTCAGAGGTTCAGCATACATACATACTTACATTACACTGACGAGATAGCGCCAGTATGGTTAGGGTTGAACAGGGGTTTTAATGTTAAACCCACATTTTTGTACCTAAATAACTTTGCCATCCTTTAATGAATAAGCACAAAATTTGGCATGCGTGGTCAGAATATCAGAGTTTTGCGATATGTAAAGTTTTGTGACAGCATCTTATACGGTTTTCAAGATATGGAGGGTCAAAAAATCGAAAAAAAAAACTTTTTTTCCTATATTTAACACTGGGTATTTTTGCCCTCACCTACAGCCTAGATGGCATTACATTTACTCATGACAATATTCAGGGATGATAGGGTCTGTGCCAAAGGTGTGCCTTTGGACGGTTAGGTGAAAAATAAATGCAGTTTTTGAGTTATAATGATTTCATGGATAACGTCGAAGTTCGATCAAAAAGAAAAGTGAGATCAGTAAAAAAAGTATGCAAGTGCTAACATATCATACTTTACTGTTCATATATATAGATAGACTGATTGGTAAATGTTCAAAAACAAGATATAAATGGTTATTTGCATGATTTACTTGCTGGGGGTAAAAAAAAGTTGAGATGACTGCCATTTTCTGTTTACTGTTTTACACTTAAAACAGTCAAAGTAAGATCAAATTATGTATTAAAAACAAACAAAATAACAAACATACAGCAGAATCTCTCTCGCCCACCAACTAAGTTAGTTTCCCTGGTTTCCTTATTGTGCTCACAGTCCAGACAGCAAACAAGCAAGAAGGTTTTTCTGCTGAATTGCCTGGTGAGACCTTCAATCCCAGATGCAGTCAGGCTAATTTAGTGCCATTTTTAAGTGCTCCACATGGTTACATAGGTACATAGATACACAGACAGTATCAGCAGATAAGGGCCTATGGCCCACCCAGTCTGCCCATTTGAGCTTGTGAGTTCAGTTTATGTTTTCCTAGAAGTCTGTTGCCCCTTACCCCTGACCTCCAGAATTCCTTTATGTTTATCCCATGCATTCTTAAATCCCGTGATTGTTTCAGCCCCCACCACTTCCTCTGGCAGGGTGTTCCACTTGTCCACCACCCGTTCTGTGAAGAAATTCTTCCTCACGCTTCCTCTGAATCGTCCCTCCCTCCAACTTCATCCCATGCCTCTAGTCCTGGAACATCTTTTTCGCTTAAAAATAGTGTATTCCTGCACCCTGTTCCTCCCTGTAAGATACTTGTATGTCTCTATCATATCCCCTCTCTCCCTCTTCTCCTCCAGGGAGTACATGTTCAGTTCTTTCAACCTGTCCTCATAGGACTTGTGATGCAATCCATGTATCATCTTTGTTGCCCTCCTCTGAACCTTCTCTACCCTGTCTATGTCCTTACGTAGGTAAGGTCTCCAGAACTGTACACTGTACTCCAGGTGGGGCCTCACTAGTGTCTTGTATAGTGGAATTATGACCTCCCTTTTCCTGCTGGTGATGCCCCTGCCTATGCATCCCAGCATCCTGTTTGCTTTACCTGCTGCCTTGTCACACTGTTTCCCTACCTTGAGGTCATCTGAGATGATAACCCCAAGATCACTTTCCTGCTTGGTGCATGCTATATCCTCACCCCCAACTGATATATTGTGCCAGGGTTTTGTGCCCCATATGCATTATCTTGCACTTCTTTGCATTGAATTTCAACTGCCAAACCCTGACCATTCTTCAAGTTTCTGCAGGTCCCTTCTCATTCTGTCTACACCCTCTGGTGTGTTTACTCTGTTACAGAACTTTGTGTCATCAGCGAACAGTGAAATTCTGCCTTCTAGGTCCTGCACAATGTCACTGATGAAGATGTTGAATGGGACCGGTCCCAGCACTGATCCCTGTGGTACCCCACTGGTCACTCTTCCCTCTGTGGAGTGACAGCCATTTACCACCACCCTCTGAGTCCTGCCGCCCAGCCAGTTACCTACCCACCACACTACTGTCCTGCCCACACCCATATTCCCCAGTTTGTGTAATAGTCTTCTATGTGGCACAGTGTCAAAGGCCTTGCTGAAGTCCAGATAGGCCATGTCCACTGCCCTCCCCTGATCCACCTCCCTAGTCACCCAGTCAAAAAATTCAACAAGGTTGGTCTGACATGACCTCCCTCTGGTGAAACCATGCTGCCTTGGGTCCTGTAGTCCATTGACAACCAGATGTTCCACCAATCTCTCCTTCAGTAGTGCTTCCATGGTCTTCCCACTACCGAGGTGAGGCTGACTGGTCTGTAGTTCCCGCTTCCTCTTTGTTCCCACTTTTGTATAAAGGGGACTACATCTGCTGTCCTCCAGTCTTTGGGTACCTCCCTGTTTCCAGTGATTGGCTAAACAGGATAGCCAGGTTCAGCCACCACCTCTCTTAGTTCTTTAAGGACCCTGGGGTGCACCCCATCTGGTCCCATTGCTTTATCAACTCTTATTACTTCCAGTTCCTTCAGGACCCTTTCTGTGTAAAGGGACTTGTGTCCATTTCTGCACCATTCTCCCCTTGTACTCCTTCAGACCCATTACCCTCCTCTTCCTCAGTAAAGACTGAGGCAGAAATACCTGTTCAATATGTCAGCTTTACTGTTGTCATCCTCCACGTGGCCCCCATCCTCCCCCTTCAGTCTCACTATCCCTCCCTTTGCCTTTCTTTTTTCACTTATGTACCTGTAAAAGGTTTTGTCCCCTCTACCCACTGATTTTGTAATGTGTTCTTCTGTCTGAGCTTTGGCTTCCCTTACTGACCTCCCTGCCTCCCTTTGCTTCTCCTGGTACTTCTCCCTATCCCCTTCTGCCTGTGTCTTTTTGTATTGCCTAAATGCAATCTTTTTGGCTTTCACTTTCTTTGCTACCTCTTTGGAAAACCATAATGGTCTCCTCTTCCTTTTCCTCTTGCTAACCTGCTTAATGCATAATTCTGTTGCTCTTGTAATCCCCATTTTAAATACTGCCCACTGTTCCTCAACCCCTGATTCCTGCCCCATTCCCCTTAATGCCTCTTTCAAGTATCTCCCCATTTTCCCAAAGTCTGCCCTGTAAAATCCAGGATACGTGTTTTTGTGTTGTTTGGTTCTGCTCTTTCTGTGATTTCAAACCACAATGACTGGTGGTCACTATTCTCTAGGTGCTCCCCCACTGTTACCCCCATCACTGTCCCTGTTTGTGAGCACAAGGTCCAGTATTGCCTTCTGCCAAGTTGGTTCCATGACCAGTTGCTTGAGGAAGGCACCCTGAAGGGAGTCCAGGATAAATCTGCTCCTAGTTGATGCTGCTGCTGGGATGCTCCAGTCCACGTCTGGAATATTGAAGTCTCAACCAGTACTACCTCACCCTTGTCTGCCATCCTTTGGATGGCTAGCATCAGCTCCCTATCTGTTTCTTCCTCCTGGGCTGGTGGTCTATAGACCACACCTGTGCAGATAGCTGGCCCCATTTTCCTTTCCAGCTTGACCCACAGTAACTCTCCCCCCATTTTGTTCCTCCTGGATCTCTGTGGCCCTTATGTCATTTTTCACATACAGTGCCACTCCTCCTCCCTTCCTAACTGCCCTGTCTCTTCTGAATATGTTGTAGCCAGGTATGGCCATCTCCCAGTCGTAGTTATCATTACACCAGGTTTCAGTGATGGCCACAATGTCCAGGTCTGACTGCACCATGACAGCCTCCAGATCTTCCATCTTGTTGCTAAGGCTCCTGGCATTGGCACACATAGCTTTCCATGATTTGACCTCCCTAGACTGTTTCGCTGTTCTACTCCAGCCACTTCCTTGGTTGTCCTTTATCCCTGGTTCTCCTTGCTGTCTGCCCTTCTGCTGAATTTTGCCCCTTTTCTGCCTATCCACCTCTTGGGTGCTAATCTCCATCTTTTGCACACTGCTATGTAGAGATAGCCACTCCTCCAGTTCACTGGTTCCACTGCTAAGGCAAGACGGAGCTGATGGTGATATGTTAATTTTGAAAGCCTGTCAAAAGTACGTGCTCAGGCAGTTCTATGTTGCACATTGTCCGCAGTGCTCCTCTATAGGGACACATCCCTGTGCAGCTGTGTAAAATGTGCTGTGCTTGCTTCTTTTCATGAAGCAGCAAGCTGTGTCTGCCTACATCACTCCTAATCTTAGTACAATCACAACCCAAAAAATATAACTGCAGCGCTTTTTCTGTTGTCCATAATACTACAAAAGAGTGACAATGTATTACTGGTTGATGTCCTGTGTGTCTCTGAGTCTTGGCTCTCCTCTCACACCCCAGTCACTGAACTGGCCCTCTCAAACTTCACACTTCACTGCCAGGACCATGAAAAACAGGGTGGTGGTGTCACCATGTATGTCTGTAGCTCACTCCCCTGCTCCATCACCTTCCAAAAAGCAGTCCCCAAATCCTATGAGATTCTTTTGGCCTGTCTCACCCTCCCTTCCACTGTCTCCATCTACATAGGCAGCCTCTACGCAGCTCCTAAACTAGCCCCTGAATTCCTCCTCTCTTGCCTCAACTCAATTGTCTCCCTTGCCTCTGATAGTGAACTGCTCATGTTGGGGGATTTCAACATTGACTGGCCCTTCCCCACCTCCTCTCACATCAGAACCTCTGTTGAGTCACTCAGTCTCACTCAGCTACTAAATGAGCCAATCTGATACAACCCTCTGTCCTCCATTCATACCCTCCTTGACTGTATCCTTTCTGCACATCCGCTTTGAACAGCCGCTGCAGGTGTACTGAATGATGCAATCAGTGATCACTGTTTCACTTACTGCATCAGGTAGGTTCAGCTTCCCAAATCCTCACATAAATATTTCAGTTTCCGCTCTACCCGCAATCTAACTCCCTACCTCCTCCTCCTGGCAGACCTCAACTCAGCAAACTGGTCCTCAGTCTTCTCAGCCTCTGATGTTAACCAAGCTGTCATGAAATTCTCCTTCATCCTTACTAGTATCTGGAACCTCCATGCCCTTCTCCGCACCACAAGGGTCAGATGTCACCACCTTCCCTGGATTTCCCCCTATATTCTATCACTATGTAAAGCTAGCAACAAGACTTGGACCAAATTTAAATCCTCCAAGGCCACCACTGACCTCCACCTCTATCGCAAGCTCAGAAACGCCTGCACTAAAGCAATGTCAAGCTAAATCTATGCATTTCAAATCAAACCTCTCCATGCCCTGACCCTTCATCCTTTTGGAGCACAGCCAAATCCCTTCTCACCCCTACTGCCAAGTACCTACCCCCACACTCGCGCAAAATGGGTCCCCTGTTTCTGACCCCACCTCAGTCACTGAAATTCGAAGCCAATTTTTCACATCTTGTGCACTACCAGACCATCCAGTGCCTCCTTATTCCCCTCCACACTCTAACAGGTTTAACCTCCACATCACCACCCCTCATGAAGCTTTTCTCGCCCTCTGTACCCTTAACCCACACAAGTCAAGTCCAGACATCCTCCACCCCAAGCTCCTGCGCCTCTCCGCACCAGCCATAGCCTACCCCCCTCTCTCATACTGAGTCTCTCTTTCCTTACTAGCTCTGTCAAAAAAACATGGAAATCAGTCAACATCATCCCTTTGCACAAAGGTGGTGACCCCTCAACCCCTGACAATTACCGCTGTATTTCCCTGCTCCCATGCCTGGCAAAGCTGCAGGAATCCATAGTTCTCTTAAGACTATCTGAATTTCTCTCTTCATCAAACTTCTTCTCAGATTATCAATCTAGCTTCTGGAAAACAACTCCACAATCTCCTCTCTTCTCCGTGTTACAGACTCAGTCCTCATGGCTATGGACAAAGGCCACCTCACATCAGCAATATTCATTGACCTCACAAAGGCCTTTGATACTGTCTCCCACCCACACCTTCTCCAAAAACTACACTTTGCAGGCCTTGCATCCTCCATCATCCAGTGGTTTAAATCTTACCTCAGTGACTGTCAGCAGTCTGTCGTAGTAGGCAACTCCGCGTCCCCCCCATCCTATCTCTCGTCCCTCAGGGCTCCATCCTTGGCCCCATCCTCTTTTCAGTCTTCATTAACAACTTCCCCTCAGTCTGCACCCCCTCTAATATTCACCTCTAGGCAGATGACATCATCCTCTACATTTCTGGCCCCTTCATTGACTCTGTCAAGCTACCACTTCAGTCTGATTTTAACTGTGTGCTAGTTTGGTTCCACCGCAACAACCTTAAAGAGATTCCCCAAGTTTCCCTATGTGAAAGCAGCATTGTGTAGCTTGTGACTTACTGAGTGAAGCCTCAATGTATTGTATATGTTGAAATGTCTGATTTTGAAAATAAACTTTGTTTTCCCACGCGCAAACCCGGAAATGTCTGTGTGTTTATTTATATCGGCAATTGCTCACTTTAGTCCCACCTCCCCTTTGCTACGTCACCTCAGGGGTAACAGATCTATCAGCTTACAGCAATTTCAATTATTCTTCATGTTGCTGCGGCTATCCCTGGTTTGAGTTTGCAATGGCAGAAAGTGATTATTCTGGTCCAGAATAGGACAGTCTCAGTGACTGCTGTAGTGAGAACAAATTTTCAGGCAGTGAAACAGGGCCAGTACTTCAGTGACTCTCTGTGGTATTTTAGCCCATGCATTCATCTGTGAGGTTTACTTCTATCTGTGTATGTCAACCGACCTCTGTTAATTATGTTAAGGTGCTGTGTGTCCCTACAAACAGAATCCTATCACCCACTATGGAGGCTACTGTTTAGTAGTGCCACTTGCTGATCGGCTGGCGGTGGGGTGTTCGGTGTGAAGTGCCCATGAATAGCCCACATTGATCTAGCGGCATGTGTGCTTCTGCTCCAAGTTGGGTCAGCCGATGTGCAGACTCAGTCAGTGTCCCTGAACAACAAAAATAAAATGAGCTTGTTGGTCTGTGTGTGCCACTGGATGCATTACATCTAGGCTTGGCAATTTTCGATTTTTATTTTTAACAAAATTCGACGGCTAAAATCAATGTTTATTTTAAGGTTTTAATTTTGATAAATATCAATCTTTACTGTTAAAAACTGCTAGCAGATCTAAACAACATGTAATAATTTATCAATTCAGTTACACAGACAAGTAGATATGGAGACACACAGAGTTATACAGAAACAATACAACATGCACCACCCCCCAAAAGTGCAATCGATGCTGGATTCAGCTGTGCATTTTTTTATATCTGTGTCACTAAATGCATCAAAACTTCCTGTTATGTCCTTGTTGTGGTACAAAATGTTTAGCAGCCCTAGTCTCTCCTCTGAAAGGCGCATTCGGAGTTTATCTTGCACTTTTCTGTACAGACTAAATGAATGCTCTATGGCAGTAGATGTAACTGGCATAGCCAGTGCCCTCAAAGCAACATTGGACAGTGCAGGAAGGTTTAGTATCTCACTCTCCCAGTACTCCATCAGACAGATTGTGCAGTCAGAAGGAACATCAAGTTTCATATATAAATAAAAATCCTGCTCAAAGTCTGCTTTTTGGCAATGAAAGGTATTGATTATGGCACCATATTTAGAGACATCAGCAGAGAGCAGTTTTTTAACAAACGGATCAAAAATCCAGCAATTGTCAAGCAATGAACCAGTACCATAAAGTCCTTCAGGGACATTTCGTGTCAGTGTTGCGCTTAGCTTTGAATGAAAATTTCTTGAGAAAGAATGCATTGCTGCAGACAGGGACTGTCTTTTAGATCCCACTGACTTTAAATCAACATCTTTTAGTGAACTTTTGACATCACTTGCCACGCTCAGATCAAAGTTCAGTAGTCTGACGATTTTGTGAATTAGAGGTGCTTTGGTTTCCATTTGGACATGTATCACATGCTTTCCTTTGCTTATTTGCACGCTTAAATAGAGCTGGAAAATGCACCTCAATTTCATTAACGTCACAAAATTCATCTGTTTTAATAGCATGGTCGATAGCAACGTGTAATAAATGTGCGATGCACAGTATGTGCAGCAAATGTGGGTAAATGTCTCTAAGGTCTTTAATCGTTCTCTGCATGTACATTGCTGAATCAGTGTTTATTGAGATACACTCTGACCAAGACAAGCAATAGTCTCTCATCATGTCATGGAGTAAGTTTGAGATTACATCAGCACTGCACTGCATAGCAACTGTAGACTTCAGTAGCAGACAGTTTATGGCTCTATTTTTAGACGAGTAAAAAACTCCCAGAACATTGATCGCAGGTAGACCTGCCAACTCAGGTGTTTCATCAACAACAATAGAGAATTGCTCACCAGATAGCAGCTAATTTATTCTTGATTTGTGATGCATGAAGACCTCTGGAATGTATTTCTTCTCCAGCTGACGTCTTTTCGGACATGTTCTCCCAGCAGGTGCATATTTTCTTAGAACACACATTAGATAGCTGGAACCATGGGCAGCATTCATCAGAATTGCTTCAAAACATAAAGCCCGAACAAGATCATGTGGGAAGTTGGCAGCTTCTTCTTTTTTCTGCTTCATGCGCCCCATAAAGGATTCCATTGAGGGCTGCGAGATAATGTCCTGACTTTGCTTTAGCCTCAGGTGTGTCTTGCTGTTAAGATGCTCAGAAATGCGGTTTACCTGACCTGATACTTCGGTTTTACAAATCTTGCATCATAAAATGTCAACGCTTTCCCCATCACCAGTCTTTTTTACGGTTTTTAATTCTAGTTCTGGGAATTCAGAGCAATACTCGTCTGTACATTTCCCTTTTTGACCCATGCTGTTTGGTTGTGTAGCTAGATCTGAGGTCTGAGGTCTAATTAAAAGATTACTAATTTTATTAACAGCTCAGAGGCTGACACGGGAAACCACACAAGAATGTAGCAATTACTAATTAGGTGTTAATGGAATAGGTAATCACAAGCTAAAGTAATGAGAGGCATGGCAGTTTGCGATGTAAATCACCAGGCAATCGAAACATTCTAGTGATACGAGTGATGCGAGAAGTAAACTCATTTCTGTATAAATCGACGAGAAAAAATATCCGTCGAAATTAACAAAGTTGCCCATCTCGATGTAAAGCGACGGAAACTGATATAAATCGCAAACTGTCAAGCCTAATTATATCCTATAGTCAGCAGTTTGTAATATGTTCAGCAAGCAGGCATTACTGCACAGTTGCCTTCATTTGGGTGAGCCATACTGTGTTTCTTTCCACCTACAGCGCCTCTGCATACCGCATACCCTGTGTGGGGCAACTCAGCCTTCTGTTACATTGGCATGCCTGTTGTCCCACCCCCGTGCAGCTCCATATCCTAATTGCTGTGTAGCTCTCACACCATCTGTTGCATTACTGTCCACAGTTGTACATCGAGGAGCTTTTTTTTGGGGGGGGGGAATCTTGTAAAGGTGCCTGTTCCTGAGTTCACCTTTCCTGGAGTGCTGCATCAACATGAGTACCAAATATATAGACTTTCCACTGCTGTTGGCATGGCGCTCCTTCACACAGATGTACAGTACCCTCAGTGTTGCCTGTGGACCATTGCATAGCATATTGCTATTTCCCCCAACCTGCTGTCCCGCTGATCATAAGTGACACGCCTCTCAGCTTGAGTCGAGCAAAAAAACAAACAAAAAAAAATGATGGTGTGCAGTATATGTACTGCTCTGGTCTGTGCCTGTACTATACATCTGCTCTTCTATGTCAGTATGTGGCATCAGGTGCACATGAAGTGCATGTACCTAGTGGCAAGTCCCAAAGTTAGCCTTCTGGCATCTGTGCAGCCTGCATGATTACCATACAGCCGACTTCATTTTGATGCTCTGTTTTATGTTGATGTCATTCTGTGCCACCTCTGCATATGTGATAGCCTGTGTGGCACCACACACTCATATCATATGGCCATGCACAGTATCAGATCCCACTTGAGTTTGGTGATCGTGGAATACAGTTATGCAGCCACAATATGAATTACTGCCTGAATCCCATTATTCAGCTGTGAAATTTCTACCTTACTGATGTTTTATTTTTCAGTTTTTTTTTTTTTTTTTGTATCTCACACTGCATCTGTTGCTCTTATTCCACTCATTTTGGAGTAGGATCTTTTTGGGTGGGGTGTGAAGGGGTTTGTTGCAACGGACCCTGGTTTTAGTTCTCTTGCCATAATACATCTAGTTGACTATAGAATGTACTGACTTTTCACTGCTGGCATATGGCACTCGATGTTATTATCTAGCTGAACCGAATTTACAAATAAAAACACATGAGGAGAGAGTAAAGGACATCAAAATGTAATCGCTGGAGGAGAGGAGGGATCGAGGGGACATGATAGCACCATGCCAGCACAAAGGGAGCAAGGGATCAGAGCACCAAGTCACTTGGCCACAACAGCCCAGATTCAGTTAGCCGCAATGGCCGTGTAGTGCTGGAATCCCAATCGTGAGTATCTTGTTCTGGACTCTAATTTAGCACAAGTTTCGTTGATGTGTGCTGAAATAGGTGCAAAAATAAACACGAAAACATACAAAAATTAAGAGTTTGAGCCACAGGTTCTTGTCAGGTGTGCTACACAAATCAAATGCTGGAAGACCACGAGGAGCCATTGGACTGCTTTCCCTGAGCTCACGTCATCAGCGAATGGTCGCACAATGCGCATATGCAGAAATTCAACAAAAAAAAAAAAACAGAGACAGCAAGAGCACAATTTTAATAAATAACTTTAGCATGTTAGGGTTTTTAAACTTTACTTTGTGGGCGGTTCGATCTCTACCCATGCCGGGACCCGTTAACGACATGAAAACCTGTGACAACAAAAACTTGGTAAGTCACTTGAACACTAAAAAAACTGTATCCATGATCTTCGGCTCCCCCCATAAACTTGCCAAACTCTTCTCACCCCTAGATTCTAAGGTTGTTGTATCTTGAGTTGTATTTTTTTTTTTGAACTTACCAAGTATTTTTATTGGTATTTCATACATAATATACAGTACATATTTCTGTATGCAAACTTTTACATTCAGAGAGAGCATATCCCTAGGTTAAATATTATTAACAATTAAATATTAACAATGCATTGTCAATATATACTGTTTAAGGCGAGGGTGGCTTTAATTCAATGTAAGTCCATCATAGCCTTGCGCTATGTAAACAAATATCAGTCCCATTTTTCCGATGGTTAATTGATTGTCCACATGGATCAGTTCTGCATACGTAAATGTCCACTTCTCGCTCTCACTATGTTGCTACTTAAAAGAGCTGATCTTATACCCAGAGATTCAGTTGATCCTCAGATAGCATATTCATGTCACATACTATACTTTACATACCATTTAAACAATGATCACAAAAAAGGAGGAAAAAAAAAGTGAAAGAATCAAGAAAAGAACTGCCATCAAACATAATAAAAATAATTGCGTGACATACTGTAGTTTGTGCAAAGTTATAGTCTTGTAATTTTAAGATTGTCTATTGTAAGGTCTATACCCAGTTGATGCCCTATCGAAGTCCTCTTACCAAGCCACTTAATAGGAGGCTGGCGTCATGGTTGCCCTGGGAATGCCATCTGCAATCGACAGCATCCCACGTTGTCACACGGGGTGGAGGCAGCTGTAGTGGCGATCCTCCTCATCCATTTCTTATTACCATGGAAGTATGTATTGCTCTAGCGCTGGAGTGCCGGTACAGTTTTCTATAAAATCATAGTAGGGTAACCATCTGGAATTACATTTATCTGTCTTCAACCTCAAACATGCTGTGGCTCCTTCAACCTCCTTAACATGGTTCACATTGTGTACCCATTGAGCTAAAGTTGGGGAATCTATGGTGAGCCAGTGCTGTGTTATAGTCTTTGAGGCTGCTGCTATCAGAATGTAAAATAAGTACTTTTGGGTGTTCAGCCTCATCTCAGATGGTGGGAGGCCTAATACTAGATGGTCCGGACCCAGATTTCCCTCCAGATGAAATATCTCCTTAATGGCCTGAGTTATCTCGTTCCAATAATTGGTATAATTGGCAAGGAGTGGGCACTCCCAAAGAATGTGGGTAATTGAGCCCCTTGCCCCACTATTCCTCCAACACCCATCAGAGGGGGGTGTTGTATAGTGTTGGGAAACTATCGGGGTTATAAAAAATCTGCTCACCACTTTCCAATGGTGTTCCCGCCATATAGGGGAATTGGATGTCCTGCTCACCCCCAACCAAATCCTACCCCAATCCCTCTCTGTCAACTTTATGTCTAGCTCATCTTCCCACTTTCTTTCTATGCGTTGAGTCTGTAAAATACCCTCTCCCTCCTGCAACGCCTTATAAATATAAGAGGTGAACCCTCTGAGTTCTCTGGTTTGGGCTTTCCAATATGTTCCTACCAAAGGTGGTATTATGGGACTGGATATGGTTGTCAGGCCTACCCTTGTCTCAATGTAATGTCTGCATTGCAAATATTTATAAAAATCCTGCCTTGGAAGGTTAAACTCCTGTTGCAGATCTACGAAACTCTTCAGGACATTCCCCTGTAAAAATTGGGTAAGATGAATCAATCCTTGCCTTTTCCAGTTTAAAAAACT
Organism: Neoceratodus forsteri; assembly: GCA_016271365.2. NCBI lineage: Eukaryota > Metazoa > Chordata > Ceratodontiformes > Ceratodontidae > Neoceratodus > Neoceratodus forsteri. The sequence continues at coordinate 1,084,501,667 of CM028131.1, read as the reverse complement.
CCTGCCTTTTTTATTCAGGGGGAAATGAGGTAAATATGCTAAGGGTATGTAAGGCCATACCGGTGTAGGGATTTCCCATTTCTGGCACACCCATAGCCAAGATTCTACAGTATGCTTCGTCCACCTATTTCTAATTCTATTTAGATCTGCTCTAAGGGCTAGCCAAACCAAATAATTAAGTGGTGTCTCTGGAAATGCGTTATGCTCCATTTCAACCCAGCTAACCCTATGGCCCAGGGATAACATGCACAATATTGGTAGAATCTGGGCTGCCAGATAGTAATTGTAGAAATGCAGGACCGCCAAGCCCCCCCCCCCATCTCTGGCCTCCGACAACAACTCCCATCTCTTTTTGGGACGTCGTCCAGCCCAGATAAATTTGCTCAGTCTCTGTCTCAATTCCTTCCACTCACCACATGTAAATGGGATTGAAAGATTCATGAACAGAAACAAATATCTGGGTAGTACGTTCATCTTAACTGTTTCAACTCTGTTATAGAGAGTCAGTGGCATATCCTGCCAACGGTTCAGGTCCGCAAAGACCTGCTGTTTGAGTGCTCCATAGTTGAATGCATATAACTTTGAAAGTTTAGTAGGTATCTGAATTCCCAGGTATCTTGTCTTTGGCCATAGAGAAGGAAGAACTCCAGCTGGCCGTCCGGCCTACTCTTCTCCCTTTCCTTATCATCAGCATCTCAGATTTCATCTCGTTCACCTTAAATCCTGAAATTCTCCCAAACCTGCTCAGGAGTTGCAGGAGTGGGGGGTTGGGACGTCTCTGGATTATTTATATAAATTAAGGTGTTGTCTGCGTATAGCAAAACTTTGTTCATCACCACATTTACTTTAATCCCCTCTATGCTGTTATCTTGCCTTATAGCTTGGGCCAAAGGTTCAATACTTAGGGCGAACAACAGTGGGGACAGGGGGCAACCCTGCCTCGTGCCCCGATTAACTTTAAAAACCTCTGACACTGTCCCATTCACCCTGACCCTAGCGGATGGGTTTTGATAAGCTAACATGGTCCATTTTAGGAAATTACCTCCTATTCCCATATGTAATAATATTTCTCTCATATAAACCCAATTAATATGATCGAATGCTTTCTCTGCATCGAAAAAAAGTGCTGCTTGGGGATCATTTGTTTCTACCTGAGCTGTTATTATATTTAATAACCTTCTTATATTGTCTGAGAGGTGACGGTGTGGTATGAAGCCAACTTGATCAGGGTGGACAAGACGCTCAATACAGCGCTGAAGCCTATTGGCCATTATTTTAGTTAGGAACTTAAAATCCTGGTTCAATAACGAAATTGGCCTGTATGAGTCACATGCATCAGCCGGTTTCCCTACCTTGGGAATGACTGAAATCAGGGCCTCCATCCACGATTGTGGAAGCCGCTCCTCTCTAGAATAGCGTTCATAATAAATTTCAGCTTAGGCACTAACAGCTTCTTGAATGTTCTGTAGAACTCTACTGGGTACCTGTCGGGGCCCGGTGATTTACCAGCTGGCAGTTTATTGATCACTGAATATAGTTCTTGTTCAGTGATGGGAGCGGAGAGGGCATTCTGATCTTCCATGGTGAGCTTGGGGAGGGACAGCATCTGGAGGAACTCCTCCGTTTCCTGTACCACCACCTGCGGTTGTTTGGTTTCTCTATATAGTTTCTCATAAAACAGCCGTAATTGTGCTACGATATCCAAGGGCCTTGTCCACTTCTGACTAGGATGGTCTCTATTCCTGATACTTTGTATACATCTATTAGCTTGCGCCTTTCTAAGCCGGATAGCTAACAACTTTGATGCCCTAGCACCTCCTTCATAGTACTTTTGGTTAGAGAACCTTAAAATACCCTCCACCGTTTTATTATCTAAATCCTGCAGTGCTTCTCGAGCCTTAATTAACTCCCCCAGTACTTTTGCACTTGTGGGGTTGGCCTTATGCTTCTCTTCCCAAACCTCTATTGTTTGAATTAATTCTATCCTCCGTTTATTGTTGCTCCTCTTTTTATTTGAGGCGTAGCTTATTATTTGCCCCCTTACCACCACCTTCATCGTGTCCCACCAAATCAGAGGTGAAGTATCAGTTATAGGAGAGTCTAATTCCAAATCTTTCAATGTGCGAGAAATATGTTGCTGAAATACTTTATCATTCAACAAAGAGGTGTTCAGCCTCCATACCATTTTCCTGCCCATGCTACCCCAAGATACCTGCATACCTATTGGAGCGTGATCTGATAATGTTATGGGAAATATAGTGGAGGAGGTACACCGGAAAAGATCCGATTTCAGCATCCAAATCATGTCTATCCGTGAATAGGACCTCTGAGCTGGAGAGTAATATGTGTAATCTCATTCTGATCCATGCATAGATCTCCATACATCCAAAAAAACACTATCCTCCAACAATAACTTTAGTTTCCTAGTAGCTATTCTATTAGTGGATGTCTGCCCTGATGAATGATCTAAGGTGGGACACAGCACCACATTGAAATCCCCTCCCAGGACTATCTGTCCACCCGTCAGCCCCCCTATTTTGAGACATAGATCTTTGAAGAATTTCTCTGTTCCTACATTAGGTGCATATATATTTATTAAGTGAATCAATTGGTCCTGAATAGTACCCGTTACCCTAATAAATCTGCCTGAGGCAGCTGCCTCCACCTCTTGAATCTGAAATGGGCAATCCCTTTTGAAGAGGACCGCCACCCCAGCTTTTTTTGCTGTCTCATGTGATGCTGCCTCCACCCGGCCCACCCATGCTCGCCAAAGTTTGTTGTGCTCCGCTGCACTCAAATGTGTTTCTTGTAATAGGGCTATCTCGCACTTGAAGTGTTTTAACTCAACTAACAATCTGGTATGTTTAATTGGCAAGTTAATGCCCTTGACATTATAGGATATAATGTTTAGATGTGTCATCATAACAGCATTCATTGTACTACTGTCCCTTTGACATAACAGCCCCAACGGTCCCTTCCATTTAGCAATCCACAACACCAGCCCTCCCTTACATTTAATCCTGGTACACAAGACTTTGCTGTCATAAATTTTTATGAAATCATACATAAAAAAATAATATGGCATATTACTCAGTGTCATACAATTGAACAACAACTTTTTCCCTAGTAACCCAGGAACTCTCATAGAACACTTCAATCAACTCTGTTTTAACTTCCAAGACAAAGCTGGCCTATTATGGCTAGCTGAAAAATTTAACCACCTCCCAGCTGTTTAATGGAGGTTGTGGCTGTACACGCTGTCTGTGCGTGGACTTTGCCACTGATAAAATTACGTCAGGCTATTTAACTGTGAACCCATTTTACCCCCCTACCCCGTATTCTCTAAAGCCACAGTTCGTAACTATGACTTCGTCAGTACCCTCACAGTGTTTTCCAGTCGTCATAGCACTTGGACTCTCGCTCTATGTAAAGCTGATCAGTTAGGTATCCCCCTGCTGTTTGGCCGACTTTAAATTTTCCGCTCTGATCTACCCCTGGTCGTTCAGTAATCTGCTCTAAAGGCATGCACACTCCCATCCGCCTTGGCCATCGCCCCCTTCTCACTTGCAATCCATATATGTTTGGTAACCAAAAGAAAAAGTAAACGTCTGCCTAATCCCTCCCCTGCCATTATTTTCACTCCCATCTGTATTGTGGGTCTGTAACTGGAATTCAGCTCACCAGAATCCTCCCTCCCCCTCATCAACTGTCTATCAGACACAAAACGTGGTCGTAAGGTACCCTGTGGGCCCTCATCATGCAGATATTTGATGAGGGTACCCGCGCTCTGATCATACATCCTGCCTTATTCTGAGTGCTTCCCTGCCCACTGACGCATGGCAGGATGCAGCCCAAATGATGCCAGCAAGTCCTGTCTTCCCCAGTTCCCAAGACTTAATTGTTTTTTTAGCCAGTCACAATTATTAGCCCCATTCACATGGTACAGTCGGAAGAGGGGATTGCAACCCGTTCCCCGAGTTACTTACTCCCCCAGTCCCCTCGGCTCTTTATTACTATGCCTTACCCCATTGACTAAATTCCATAAGCAAATTCCCTATAACCCCTGGCCCACTGCAAATGAGGGAGGGGAGCAGGGCTATCAAAGAAAAAGAAAAACATTATAACTTAGTCCCAGCTTAAAATAGTTCATGACTTATCTCCTCTCTGAGCCATCTTCTGTGGGGTCATGTTATTATCTTATTCTCTCTGGTCAGCTCGCTTCAGCAACTTGCTAACATCATGGACAGCCTCCGGTGGGATAGATCCTGGCAAACCTCTCTTTCTGTTGACTCGTCTTGATCGAATTGACCATGCCTCAGCTCAGAGTTTTTTCTCCAGAATTTCTATTTCCATGTCTGGTATCGGAATGTCCAGTTCCTTTAAGAGTGGGATCGCTTCCACCAGAGAGGGGAAAGTTTTTATTCCAGAGTCCAGGTGTATTTTTAATCTGGCCGGGTAAAGGATCTGTGCACGTATATCTTTTCAAACCTTCAGCTCCTTCACAATAGCTCTGGCCCTCTGCCTCTCCGCTTGTAATGCGCTCGAGAAGTCCTGCTCAAAAAATATAGGTACATCATGGTACTTTAAATTCCTGAGTCTCCATGCCTCTTTCAGTAGCCAGTCTTTACTTTGATAGTACACCATCCTTATGATTAAGGAATGTGGTTTTGCCATGGGGTCTGAGGGTTTAGCAGCCAATGATCGGTGGGCCCTGTCAATATCCAAGTTTAGGTCTGGTGGGATTGAAAGTACTGACCTAAGTAATTGTTGCACAAAGTCTTCCATAGTGGCATACCCCTCCTCTTGACCCTCCGGGACCCCATGGATCCTAAAATTATTATGACGTGACCTGTTCTCCAGGTCCTCCATTCTCTGCTGGTTCTCTCGGTCTCATCTCAGTAGGTAGAGGAGAAGGCGTTTGTTGGGGTCTTGGACCTCGGTTAGCTCTACTACCTTAGCTGCGTTCTCTGATACTTTCCAGTCCAAGGTCTGCACATCTTTTTTCAGGTCAGATAAGGAGGTGTCTATCTTTGTGACTGTTTTCAAGATTTGTTGCAGGGTATTAGCTGTGGTTGTTTTCTCCGAGGACGACAGCTCCTCTTCCGAATCCTCTGATGATTCTGAGGCCTGGCCCCTACACGGCGGTAGCACTGTTAGGCCCTCCAAGGCCTCTCCCAGTACCAACTGCTTCATTTTGCTAACTGCTGCATTTGTCCTAGCGTTTTTTGGCTTCAATGATTTCCCTGCCATATCAGATTGTTGTAGGTACTTTTAAAACAGTCAGTAGACCGCGGAATATGTATATAGTCTTTTTCTTTTCCTGGGGTCGTGGAGGAGCACTTCGGGCTAGCGTGCAGACATATCCGTGACGTCACCGGAAGTCCATCTTGAGTTGTATTTTAAACCACATTGTCTCATAAACTCTTTGTTTTTCAAAATTTTATACAATAACAAGATGTCACCTCTTTTCCTTCTTGTTTCTAGTGAGAATAGCCCTAATGATTCCATTCTTTCATTGTAGTTAAGTGTTTGAAGTCCCCTAATTGATTTGGTGAGTTTACATTGTGTTTTTTCAAGTAAATTTATGTCCCGCTTATGATAGGGACTCCAGATGGATGATCCATAATCCAAATGGGGAATAATATAGGTTTTGTATAATTTCAAGATACAGCTACTATTTCTTGTTATAAATGATTTTTTAATGGAACAAATGAGCCTGTTTACTGTCTGCATAATATGTCTATAATGGTCAATGGAAGTAAGGTCTTTATTTACCCAGATTCCTAAATCTTTCTCTTTTTTTGAAGACTTCAGAGTTTGTCCATCTAGTGTGTACTTGTATTGTAATTCTTCTAAATGAATTACCAAATCTATAATAACAGTTTGTACACCTAATATTTTGACACAGCTTTTTTTTTAATTGATCGGGGCTTGGGAGGGGGATGGCTACATCACCGAGAATCGATTAGTTCATAAAAAAGAAACAAAGATCGAAGTTAACATACATTTTAATCTGTTAATTAAAAACATGAATTGAAGTTTAATGTTTGATTGATAAAAAAAATCATTCAAATTGTACTAACACTTCAATCGGTAAGTCCAAATAACTGATCGAAGTATATGTGGAAAAAAAACTTTAAAAACCAGCCACAACCCCCCCAACACTTCCCCACACACACATAGTCATGCCAGCCTTTATAATGGATCCATAGTAAGTACCTCGGTCTTGGCTTGAAGTTTTAAGTTGTGACTGCATGATGCATCAAGACAGGGCTTTTGAACATAATTAGTTCAGAAACAGTACAATGTTACTGTGATCTTATTTAAATACCATTTGCAAACTTTCACATTAATCTTTATTGTACTGTGGTATACATTATAACTTAATGCAGTATGCAGGCACAACTTAAGGACTGCAGCTTTCTTTTTCCCCAAACTATTATTCTAATTTAATGTTCTAAGTTATGCCCTCACAGCATTCTTATCAGTGCTTAGCCTAGGGAGATGTAAAGGGCGGATACTCTGAAAACAAGTTTTTTATTTATTATACTTTTTGCAGCTGCCAGCCACCCAGTACCTCAGCCAAGTCATGGACCCTCGCTTCCACCCCCATATTGGATGCGACCCCCTTGATACCACCTGGCTTACCCCCCCAGGGTGGGGCTGTGGCACCGACCCCCTATATGGTGCTGCAGATGATGGGATAGATCAAGGATGCCATCCTGGAGGTTGATTGAAGCCGAGGGCTGGCTTCATCTAGTGTGGCTAGCAGCTAGGATTTCTTCCCTGTAAGCGGGGGTGGGAGCGTGCAATGATGCCGGCGTACATCCTGCTTCTCAGAGTCTTGTTGGTGCCGGTCGCTGTGGTGCCCCTGGCCTCAACCAGGGGTCCATCAAGCACCGGTCACACACTGCACCCTCCTCCTGAAGAAGGAGAGCAGTCCATGGGATGCTCGATCCTTCTCCCCCGGCCGACCCTCCGATGACCCAGGTCCATTCCCGAACCCTGGTCGTCAGTGTCGCAAACAGAAATCCAGCCGCTGCATACCCTGAAAACAAGTATAACACTAGTCAAGCCCTCAGATCTCTCTGTATGCTGTGAGGATGTTGGGCTTCAAGGGCATCACTTTTTCCTTTTTTAGTTAGCCTGCTTCATGGTGCACTACCTCCACAAGTAACTGATTTCAAATGATTATCTAGAGGAGCACCACACCCCCTCCCCCCACACACCTCCCCATAATATGCTTTAGCAATAACAATTTATTGGTGCAGTATGCATACACCAAAACTCTTACAAGTACCCTTTATAGGGATCCTGCCAATGTGCGGAGGATGGTCGAGAAGATCAAGAAAGACATTGCTCAAGTCATTGAGGGCTTCCTGAACACCAACATAATTGATAGTGAAATTACAAATATGGGACCAATTCAATCTTGTCATTTAAACCCCGAGTTTTCATCACTCTCAATTTGTATATCCAGAAGCCCTCTCATTTAACAAGCATGTTTACTATGTCCCCACCCATGGGCCCTAAAACAACTTTTTCTATCCCTGAAATGGACCATTTATTGAAGTCTGACACACATACACAAGTCAATCAGCATTTCTGATTATGATCTTTCATCCCAAAGTTAATGCTGATTGTGGTAGATGCACAGTAAGTCCCCCTTTGATGAGATGGTGTTTAACTCAGGATAGTCACCTAGTATTTTTTGCTCTAATCAGCTTTTCTTAAAACGAATTTTGCAGGGATTGATGTAATTAGAGCCTGTTTGACACTTTTCAAGGTAGTCACGTAAATAAGCCAATCAGCATCTTTAACCTTGATTGCACATTTTTATACTAATGCTGATTGTAGCCAGTGCAATGCAAGTATCATTTTGTTTAGTTGGGAGCTTAACTTTGGTTATTTTCTTGCACAAATAAGCTTTTTCTTTAAATTAACTTGGCAAATGTAGTCATATACACAAGTCAATCAGCATTATTTATTCTGATTGTTCATTCCGACATTAATGCTGATTGTAGTAGATGCAGTGTAAGCTCCCCTTTGCCGAGTTGGGATTTAAGGCAAGATAGTCACCCCACTCTTTTGCTCCAATCAGCATTTTTAAAGTAATAAGTGGAATGTATATACCTGTCCATGTTTTGTTCTCATGTCATGTATGCACCTATTTCTGTATTTTTCTGTAGATTTTTCTTTTTCAGCCTGTAGTAGGTTGGAGCCTAGGATAGCCATGGAGGCTTCAGTTAAATTAAATCCATCTGAGCAGGCTCAGCCGTGTTGAGCATTTTGTTGTTAAAATCCCTGTTCTCAGCGGGGGCCAAGCTCAGCCCAGTGTCGGGGAGGGGGGGAGTTTACTCTGGTTGGGTGCCAGCAAGAAATCTGCAAACTGTCTGTATAACCAAAATTAGTTAATAAAGCCAACTTTTAGAAAAATCATAATGGAGTTTATCTCAGCTCAAAATTGTATGAGGGATAGGGACCCTTCCATGTCTTTAGACAGTTTTCAACTAATACAAACTCCATTGTGAGTTTTCCAAAACTTGCGGTGCCTGAATTAATTTTGGTTATACAGACAGTGTGCAGATTTCTTGTGTCCCTGACCTGGCAGTATCCCATGTACAGGGTGACCGTGATTGAGCACTTTCAAAAAGGGCGACTCAATCACAGCGTCTGTGCACAGGGCTACCTAGTGGGTGGGGACCGGATAGGGGGTTCAGCGAATATAGCGACCAGATGTCACTATGTATACACGCTCGTTGGGGAGGAGGGACCACGCCATGTGACAGGCAGAAGGGGAAGGAGGGTTTGTGGGGTGTAGTGCAGCAGTGGACTGCTAAGTTGGCCATGTGGTGTGGTGGGTTGGTGGGGTTGGGAGGGTGCCAGGGTCGGTTCTGGAAGCGCTCATGTTATTTTGCACCAGGTCAGTTTTTGTTTACTTTTTTGCTCCCCCGACATGCACCCCCCTGGAGTTGAGAATCCTTTAGTAGGGGGAGTGCGGGTGGTGCAGCCCCCCCCACATAAAAGCAAGAAACCTACATCTCAGGTGCCCTCTTGCTGTTCGCCACAAGTCTACATTGCTGAAATTCATTTTCAGTGATGCAGACTATTCTGCAATTGCCGTTATCACATGGAACTGACCTGGCTGGCACCTGGCCACAATAAAGTGATCCCTTCCCAACTTCCGGGACACTGGGGTGAGATGAGCCCGGCTGGGAGTGGGGAATTTAACAATAGCAATGCCCTCAAGGACTGAGCTCAGATCAGAAATGTGATTTTAATGTTAATGGAAGCCTTTGTGGCTCTCCTGGGCTCCAACCCATTACAACTCATACTACAATGACCCCAAAAAAATGCTCCTTCCTACCTGGCATCTGTGCAGCTGGGGACATCTTTTTGAAAATTAATTATTTTAAAATTAATAATGCCCTCCTGGTCTGAGACCCACTCCAAGTGGGAATGTTTAACTTAATCTACCCTAATGGTGAACTATGTTTTCCTATGCCTAGTATTGTAACAAAGTAATAGAAGTGAAATATGAGGAATGGGTACAGTAAAGCTGCTGTGACCCACCCAAACCCTCTCTGTGTCGATCTGTCTCTACCTACCTATCTCTCTCTATATATGTAGCTGTCTCTGTATCATAATTTCATTAAAAAATCATACGTGTGGTGTCTCTGCCTACCTATCTCTCTCTATATATGTAGCTGTCTATGTATCATAATTTCATTAAAAGTGGATTTTGAATATTAATATGTGACCCTAGTTAGTAATCCCATTGATTGCAACCCTGCTTAGTGAACCAATAGATAGCAAGACAGATAGATAGATAGACAGACAGACAGATGTGTATATGTGTAGCATAACAAGAGTGTATCTATCATACATATATATGCATGTGTGTGTGTGTCTATCTATCTGTCTCTCTCTCTATCTGTCTGTCTATCCTGATGTGCAACCCTGCTAAATGAACCAACTGAGCAACCATTGTGACGTAAAAATAATTGTATATAATAAAATATGTACGAAACATAAGAAAATGGTTATTTTTTGGGTATGAATGTGTATCGAATTCCAGCAAAAACATTCCATGTTGTTGCTATGTAAGCTTGTTTGGTGTGCTGTTATGTAAGCATAATATTGTATGACAGGTATTGTTATACCGGACCGCACAGGGCGTAATGAGGCCCGACGCTGCAGGCGGAGGGCCTTATAGCCCCTGGAAGGTCTGGTATAGCACAATACCGCCCACCCTGGAGGGTATTATTGCGCTTAGAAAATGGGTACTGTAAACAAAAAAATTGTAAAAAAATGTCAATGAAAAATAAGTTTAAAGTAAGTTTTGAAATAAAATAGTTCCTCCGCCTGCAGTTGACTATTGTTATGTCTGAAGACAGTACTTAAAACTGCCTCCTTTGTAAGTTTTGTTTTTCTGCAGTATCTTTTCCTTCCCTGCTCCTCTCCCCCAATCCCAACAGAAAAACTTAAAAAAAAAAATTGTTTAATTCAAAAAATAATAAATACTTAGTTTACAGTAAGTTTTGTAATAGAATAGTTCCTCCACCTGTATGAGTGTTCTTATACAGGAATCATACTAAGGAGTTGACGAGGGACGGATGATCTGTGCATGAAGATCGTGGGGATATCGACCGAGCTGGGAGGTAAAACTAAGCCAGACTAAAGCAGGAAGATTTATTTGCTTTGATTTTTATTGACCGTTCTATCCCCCCCCCCCCCGTCTGGAGCTTGATTCCCAACTGAACAGACTGTGGCACGAAGCAGTTACCGCTTTGTTTTTATGTCAGCTGTTCGTCTTGCAGTGAGGTAGCGCTCAGTAAGTGCATGTGTGCCAGTGTAAAGATACAAATGTTGAGGGAGCAGAATTTTGAAGGGGAAAAATACACAGCAGGGAGGTGGGTGAGATGTTTGAGAAATGCTGCTCGTGCCACAGAATCAGTTAAAAATTAGTTGTAGATTTTTAGCGCTGGGTGTCAGCTTAGTTTGCAGTTGTTAGCGCAGTCCCTGAACTGAGCTGATTTTCTTTCAGTTAGGTTTAGCAGTGGCAGTTTTTGTTTATTTCACTTTTTCTAAACTGCATTTGGCAGTTTGTGGTGTCACAGTTTGGGCGGAATGTAGCGAGGATGGTGCCGAAGCGAGCGTAATGGGATGATCAGGAGCACAACATAGGAACAAAAGGTGATTTCTCTTTGCTTTAGCAGAGGGCAGGTAATGGTGTGTGACATTAATGGAAAAGACAGCTTAAATATTTTCTTGTTTTATACACTTTTCAGACTGCCAGTTTAAATCGGGGTGGAGGTTCTCTCACTCGCTAAGCGAGGAAAAAATATGGCAGGGTTAACGTTTTGAACATTCTAGTGCCCATTAATAACAGTGAGGAGGTCGGCTGGGGACTGGCGCTTTTAATACCTGGGCTCTGTTGTCTGATAGATGCCCACTTTACCAGGGCTGTCAGCCAATCAGAGCCCAGGAATGTTTAAGACCATTTTCTAAGCAGTATTAATATTATGTGACATGTATGCATTGTCATGACTCCTGAAGCTATGTGAAGGTGGTGTGCAGTGAATCTGACATCTTTAATTTCACAATACAAATAAAACAAAGACTCATACTCGGTTGTGAAAAGGATTTATTAGCAGCTGAATACATTTATTTATTTAGGAAATTGGAATTACAACCCTTTGAGTCATAGACTCATTTCCAAAGGCTCCACGCCAGAATAAAACATAGACATTCATACAGTACATACATAGAATAAATATGGGTGAGCAATCATACAGAGAATAAGTACAATGAGCACTGATTAATGCCTATACAATTAGTAGCTAAAACAGGGAAGAGCTAGCAACATATTTAACTAATGAGTGGTTAAGACCTATGCAATTGGTAGCTAAAGCAATGCATGATATGAGTTGGTTGTAAGCTGCCTCAGGGAGGCCTTGTCTTATACATAATACAATGCATTCATATATTCAATACATTTCCTGTGTGTGATCAAACTATGATGAAAAAAAACAACAAAATCAAACAATGAGGGAGATAGTGAAACAGCTTTCTGCTGCAGAATTGCCACAGAAATAACCATCCACTGGTGCAGAAGTTCAGAGGCAAATGGGAACCCTGCCACAGAACTTTGCTCTGAAGTGCTGCAGAAAAATTCTGTGGCACTTTGGAGCAAAGCTCTGTGGCAAGGTTACCATTTGCTGCCGAAGTTCTGCAGCAGTTGAAAGGTTATTTCTGTGGCAGTTTTGCGGCAGAAAGCTTGTTAGGGAAATAAGATACTGTCAGTTATATGTAACAGTATCTTATTTACCTAACAAAAAGAAATAAATAAATGAATAAATAAATAAGTCCTCTTTTTAGTTTCTTCTGCAGTTGTCTATAGAACTAGACCAGTAGCATCTATACCAGTGTGCATCCCGTTCCACTTCCAATCTCTTTATGAAAACTTTGACACTTCGAAGAGGGAGTTTCTAGTCAGTATGTAGCATAGGTCTTTAGTATTGAGCTTTAAGCTGAAGTGTTCTCTCACCGTACACTCACAGCTGTATAGATTGCTCAGTGTTCTCACATTCTTGCCTCTAACAGTCGGGGGGTCTGTTTTCCAACTCTGGAGGCCATTCCAATGACACTAACTAATCTAGGCAACCTATGGGTTGATGTGCCAAGTGCTGGCCCCCACATCCTGGCCCCAGCTCCTCTCGCCTCACCACTCCGAGACCATCTCTATCACTCCTGCTGCAGTTTATAACATCTGCCAGAGACATATGTGAGGACCACTTGGGAGACAGGCCTGTAGCTGATCAATGGTGTCCTTCCTTACCTTAAAAATCTACTGATTACATTGTAGATAAGAGGAGCAACTTCAAAATACAAGTGTATCATTGACAGGTGACAGAGGAATGGTTATGAAATACTCCTGCTACATACATACATATATCTATCTGTAATCACCCAGTCCCCTGGGGTTACTAGAATCCTATCAGTATTAGTGTTAGGAATGTAGCAGGCAGCTGATAGGTAGATCATTAGGGGCTTCTTACATAATGACATCATTGTTTACTCAGCTAGCCTGAGGGGAAAATGATTAAGGCATTCAGAACTCTCACAGCAACATAAGCCACACTGTGTGGATAGCTGCTCTGGGGAGCTTAGAATGTTCATTTGGTAGAGAGCCAGTGTTCATTGTGGAGGAGAGAGCTGCAGAAGGACTGCCAGTGGGGCTCTGAGTGGAGGGCCCAGCATTTCTCACCCTAGCAGAGTGTCATTTCTAGCTTCCAGTGAAGAGGTGGAGACCAGTTCTACAGCAGGATTTCCCGATTTCTACTCCCAGTGAAGTGGAAGGAACTGCTTGTTTTCAGTGGACTCAAGGGGCAATCCCATGAAGGTTCTGAGTATGTTTCAGCTGCCTTGGAAAGAGATTTTGAGAGACTGTTTGGTTTGTTACCCAGGAGAATGCCTTTTTGTTGTTCCAATGCCCAGTGGACGGGACAACCAGTTTGTGAGTACTGTTCTAGGAGACAAGATCTCCACATATTTAGGGGAGTCATCGTCTTGGGTGTGTGTGCCCATAAATAAGGCTGAATCACACCTGTCAGTGCCCCTAGTTTACCCAGGAGAGTGAATTTTCTGTTAAACTGTTCACCCAGGAGAGTGTAGTTTATTCTTTGTTCACCCCAGTGAGTGACAGATATGGAAAGTGTGGGACCTCTAGCATTTCAGAGGGAAATGGGGGTTTAAATGGTGTAACCCTGAAGAATGGCAGACTGTTGGTTGGGGCAAAGGGTGGGAGGAACACCATCTAAGTGCTTACAAGGCAGGGCTTCCTGGTCCATAAAGGGCACCAGTTTTATTTGAGCAAAATGCCAGTGCTGCAAGTTAAGGTGTGTGGCTGAGTTTCATATAACTGCACCTATGTTGAAGAAGAGTTCTGAGTGTGTGACTTAGGTTCACAAAATGTGCACTCATGGGAGAAAAATGTTCGGGTGCATGGCCAGGTGTCCACTGAGATGCACCATTGGGAAATAGGAAAAATATGTTTTTTTGTGTGTTCATGAACTGTGCTGCATGCAAGGAGAGTTCGTGAAATATACCTGTCCTGCCTAGACTGACCCTTGGGGGTCCACTTCTGCTTTAAATTTCTATCTGTTGAATAAAGCTATACTGCACAATCCCAATTACTGTTCTGGACATTCCTATTATTGCTTCAGGTTGTTGGATTTACTGGGGCTCCCTAAGCAGTTTAGATCTAGCATATGCCTAGCAGCCTCTACCCAAGATCTGGGGTGTGATTTTTACACAAAGTTCATGTTGTTTTGTTCTGGTACTCCCACCCCTCTCTTCCTCTAGAAAATGAGCCAGGTAAACATCCTAACACCAAGGGTGGTACCAACCTTTTGTAAAGTAAATGGTATACCAGTATGTGGGTACCAGTGTCCAGATTTTAATGAAGGGTGTGCTAACTAATTTAAAAAGAGGCCTGGGGGTTACATATCTATAGCAAAAAACTTTGTTAATGCATCAGATAGGATTCAGGATACAGTAACAAAAGTAGGGAAATCTGATGCTAGGTTTTCCAACCTTAACACTCCTTCCTCACCTCTGAAGCAAATGAAGGATAGAGTCTTCCTTGGGGTTTTCAATCCTAACACTCAATACTCTGCAGTAACAGGAAAGCTGAGATGTGATGTAGACAGGTATGTATGTTTCATGAATGCATAGAATGGGGTGAGCATTAGGGTTGACAACTCTAAGGAAAATTCCACCCCCTCATTCACTTCAGGGGTGGGGCAGGTGTGTTAGGGCTGGAAACCCTAATGTCACATTATCCTGAACCCTAGCTGATGCATTAATGCAGTTTTTTGCAAAGAATTTCCTTACTTTTTGAGACAGTCTAATCATATCCTTATTTGTTAGTGGGAGTGCAGGGCACTCCAGGCCCTGCGCTTCTATCCATACTTAGTTTTTGAGATGAAGTAATCACATCCTGATTTGCCTGTGGGAGTGCAGGGCCCTCTGGGTCCTGCACTTCCATCCCTCCATAGATTTCCATTTGTAGGACAACAGCAATCAAATTGTCAGCATAGCCTACCTTATTACCCCACCTCATGTACTCAGTACTGAAAATGTTCAAATCCCCACCAAAACATGATTCCGAGCCACTACAACCTCATTCCACTCCACAGGTGTGAAACGATAGTTTAGGCAGGATTTGAAAAATGACAGCTGCCACATTCATGAGGTGGTATAAAAAAAGGCTATGCTGAAAATTTGGGGTCAAAATATTAAACATTTCCAAAGTTACGAGCGAGCATAGCAAAATTTCAACGGATGCTCATAACATTGCCATTTTTACATATTTTGACCACAGATTTTCAACATAACCTTCTTATGACTCCAACTCATGAACAAGAGTGGTGAAAGTTTCAAATTCAGCCCGAAAGGTGATTTTGCCAAGTGACCATGAAATCACCTTTTGGGAAGGATTTACCTAACTACACTGCTATTGTTCATGTGACAGGGTCCCCAAAAGATCATGTTACAAATTTGATGTAAAAATATGCAAACATGGCAAAGTTATACATCAAAGTTGAAATCTCATTGAACTGCATTGAACTGCACTTAACTTACTTTCTCATATTGCAGTCAGCATTTCCAGCAGCAAGACGTGTCTTCCATCAGAGAGTGGATCTTCAACCTGGGACCCATTGAGGTGAGTGAGGGTGTGTGGGGGTTATGGGGTGGTGGGTGCTGAGTGGGAGGTCGGGGTGGGGGGTCGGATCAGTGAGGGACCATCTTCTTTTTTTACAGGTTTTAAGAGAAAAAAAGATATTGAGGGACTGTTTTCTTTGTTTTAGAAAGTACAGTTATTGGAGGGGGGTGCCACTAGACACCAGGGAACAATTAAATAGTTACAGGGGTGAGGATCAGAGGGTGGGGGGAGTCATTAGATACCAGGGAACTATTTAACATTGGGGGGATGGCAATCAGAGGGTTGGGGGGGTTCCACTAGACACCAGGTAAAGAGTTCATTATTATAGGAATGGCAATCAGTGGGTGAAGGGGCACCACTAAACAACAGGGAATGATTAAATAATTATGGGGACGGCAATTGGAGGGTTGGGTGCCACTAGACACCATAGAACAATTAAACAATTAAGGGGATAGTGATTAGAGGGTTGGAGTGCCACCAGACACCAGAGAAAGATTACATAAATATGGGAACAGAGATAAAAATGAAACTTTTTGTACTGGAAGCGAGAAGCAAGTCACAAAAAAGGATTTAAATAAAAAATAAAAAAATTTCCGGGTAATTTCTCCAACAGTTAAGTGCAGAATCCACTTAATGGAGTACTGATGAGCAAGATAGATATATTGGTCTGTTAGCAGGATGTAACTTTTGTGAGTTTTGAAAACAAAATTTTAAGCAAAAAATGGAAAACAAGATGGCAGCAAAAGGAAAAGGATTTTTCCATCACGAAAAAAGAACAGGCCCATATGAAAAAGGATTCTCTTTTTGTTTCATACAGCTATCTTGAAGTACTTACTGAGCATGCTCAGAACCCAACATTTCAAAATGTATCTATTTTATTTAACAGCATTTATTAACTCTGGAATGGAGTAATACTTTTTCACCAAACCAGCAAAAGGAACATACTGTATGTGGGCCAATCCCTTTCTACCCTGAAAATTTCAGACCAAAATTCCAAACTGTTTGGGCACTATAGGTGTCACCTAAAAAACATTAACTTTTTGCACTATCTGGATCTTAGAATCCACACATCTGACCGGAACAAAACTTGGCACATCTGGAGAGCTACCCTATGAAGAAGAAGAATCAGCATTTATATAGCACTTTTCATACATCCAAAGCGCTTTACAAGCAATGCTAGACTGGTAGTGAAGTGACTGAATGTGTGGTGGCGGCCATATCGCACATCATCACCCACACACAGCCTGGATAATTGCTTGAACCAGTTTATGGGAAGGGGAATGTTGGCCAGGACACCGGGGGAATGTTCCCTACTCTTTTGCAAAGAGTGCCCTCGGTTCTTTTACTTCCACCTGGACACCCACCAGGACAACACCAGGATGGGCAGAAGGGACCTCGGTTTAACGTCTCATCCGAAGGACGGCACACCCCAGCAGTACAGCACCCCCCAATACTGCACTCAGATGCCAGCGATTTTTAGGTGCAAGTCCAATCCCAGTGTGGGACGAGAACCCACGACCTTCTGGTCCAGAGGCGGATGTGCTACCAACTGAGCCACGCTGACACCTGTGAAACCTATGCACAATTGCATGCACATCTGTTAAATGGTTGCAAAGTTATTAAAGTGAAAAAAACTGGGGTTTAACATTAATGTGCCTATTCAGCCATAACTATGGTGGCTCAACTGCACCTCTATAATATATATATGTAGTATACACGACCTATACACTACCACTATATCGATGTATTATTAATGCCTTAATAACACACTACTACCCAACACACTACAAACAACCCCAAAAACACATGTAACAAGCCCCTTAATAAAACATGTAACAGCCACCCCACAACACTATGGCAAAACATAGAATGCTGCAAAAAGTGTCCAACCTAGTGCATTATATAAAATAAAAGATGGCAAAGTCTGACATGCTTGAGATCAAACAAGCAAGTAAAGGCCACTCACCCTTCAGGCTCATGGCTTTATGGTTTGCTTGACTGCTCAATGGTATTATGTCCCTGTATACCACACTTTGACATCATTTATTTGCTCTCTCTCTCTCTCTTTATATACAGTATATCTGGAAGGTTTTTCTTCAGGAGGCTGAGAAGAGGCAGGTCTGGGGTCAAGATCATTTGGGCAGTTACCCTTGGAGAGGTTCAGGGACACAGTAGAGCAGAGAGGGCAGGAACAGTGGAGGTAGGAAAGAAGGAAAAAGGGAGAGCGGAAGAAGGGAGTGGGTAGGTGGGGAACAATAAAAGACTACAAATGGGGTAAATAGCCATTGAAAGAGGATGCAACCCAAGTGGTTGGAGATGGTGGAATTACCTACTCTGAAGACTGAGGGAATTGTGTTGGGGGGCCCAATAGGGCATAGATGACCTTCCAGTTTGATGGCTGCAAGATCCTGTTACTGTACCCATTTGCAGAATCACATGTAGTCTGATCTACTTTTAAGTCTCTACCATGACTCTTAAGCCAGAAAAACAACCTTAAACAGTTGTTAGGGGGTTTTCTGGGATCAGGCCACACCTTGCACTGCCACCAGGCTGCCAGCAATAATTCGGTGGTTCCTGGGTTTAGAGGTTTCTTACAACTTGGGAGTGTGCAGAAACTTGGGTGAACCACTGAAATAAACAAGCATGGTTGTATACCAGCAGTATATCTTTTTTTCCATAGAGGTTTTTCTCCCATTGGGACCATTGGGAGACTGATCAACCTTGTCCCCATCCCAACTGCATATGTCTCCCCAGGACCTTCCTCAGTCAAGAGCAAACCCAAGAATTTTCCCCCTTGCTGGTGCTAGGGGCAGGAGGTCCACCCTCTCTCCCTCTCTCCAGGACACAATCCAGTTCAGACTGAGGAGGTCCAAGGTTACAGTGCGGAACCGTGGTCAGACGTGCAGGGCTTCAATAAACCTCAGCTTCCTTTTCCTCTTTTCTGCCCATTCCTCTGCAGTGGCCGACATGAATGTGTGCATGTGGAGGCATGCATACACCCCTAAAATTGCAGCACCTTCATACACATCAGCTGTGCCTGCACTACCATCAGTCCTCCTACTGGTGGCAGTCAGAGGGCAGGCAAGCAAACCAACCCTCCCTCCCTAACAAGGAGAGGAGAGCAGTTTCTCAGATGCATGATTCTCTTTTACCTCGGCTGACCCCAGCAACCTGAGTTGGCATCGAAACCTGGGTCACCGGCATGGTGGTAGGTAAGGCTTCCAGTACCTTGCCCTTAGTGCCAAAGGGCCGCCCCTCCCCCGGCAGCATTCTTTAGAAGGTGGTGAGGCAGTGAGTGACATGCACTGGTTTGACCCTATAAGCTGCAGCAATGTTAATGGTCTAACTGAGATAATAATCTCTTACTGAATCTCAGAAAGAAAAGAAAAATAAACCACTGTTCCCTGATGAAGTGTTTTTTCCATGAAATTTTGGAAATCATTTTTTTGGGAAAGAAATACAATTTTGTATGAATTTTTATGTGTAACTAGGAGTGGAGCCTTCATTTTGTTTCATAGAGGATCATTAGCCTCTGGGGGGACCAAACTGAACAACTTGTTTCCAGAGTACCAGTACATGCCCTCTCTGTCATTTCCTCACTGAGTCTATATTTTGGTGAGCAAGCAGTCCTCAACCAGTTAGAGGTTTGCTGGGCTGTGGCACTGATGTTGTCGATGACCACAGGCACCACATTTCGAACAGACCATGTTCTCTAAGGAGGTGCCAGAGACATTCCAGTCCTGGGGGAAATTGTGCCCCTCAGCTATCTGCTATCATGGATATTTGCCAGTCTCATTATCTGACACATCTCTGTTCCTCGGTTGATCAAACACACCTTGGGTAAGAGTGTTCAATCGCTCCATGATATTCATGTCAGCTTTTTCAGGGGCAGACACAGGAGTACTATGCTAAGCCATTCAAGGAGGCTCTCGGGAGCCAAAAACTCCCACCAATCACTCCTCTTGCTCTCTCATTTCACCCATTAAGTCACCATAATGAGGGGATATTACTGACTTGATCTTGCAACCATAGATGCATAAGAATCTGGTCCTCATAGATGGCTCCTTCTATCAGGTGCTCCACTCAGGTGCAATCAATATCACTGACCTCCAGGCTTCCCTTGCTATATGCTCTTTGAACAATCTTTTCCATTTGCACAATAAATTCAGACAACTTTTCCTCATCTGAGTGCCACATCAAAGCCGACTTCATCAGTACCTTTCCGGGTGTTTCCACAGAGTTGTACATTTGTTCCTCAGTAGCCAAACAGTCCTCAGCAGTGTGATCACTTTTTGATGCCAGAAAGCCCTCATATTTCAGTTAGTGCCGGCCTTCAAAGACTTTCTGTCAGAAAAGACTGCTTCTCCTGGCCAGATCCTTCCACTTCTTGCATCATTAATGTGTGATGCTCATTCCAAGTATCAACATTTTCCTCTCCAGCAGGGGTGGATTTGGTCCCTGAGAATGCCTATAACAGGTGTTATTCAGTGGAGGGTTGGGGTATCTTTCCCATCAAACATCCTAGGTGGAACATTGCCCCACCCACCAAAATTTCTTCAAATCGTCTAGGGTTTTATTTTCTCTAACAAGCACATCTTTGATATGTCCCTGCCAATCAGTACCACTACCACCAAAAGGAGCTCAATTCCCCATACTTTCCTTGGGAAGCACACTCAGCACAGCCACAGATACTTGTAACGGAAGAATTCCTGGCACCTTATTGTAGTCTATGACCTGATCACTTTCAAACAACACATTCATGATGGGTCTCCCTAGATCACAATGCATATGCAAAGGGTCTCATCCAGCATGACCTCCAGGGAGGCTCTGCCCATATCATCAGGAACATTATGCATTAAGATTCCTTTCTTGAGGTTAAGTCTATCACACTTGCACCACTTTTCCACAGCTGCAAATGGCATGTTGAGGGTCATTCTTTTGCACTCTCAGCTGATTGTCAGTATCAGTGGACAATCCATGCCTGTCAGGTGAATAGAAGATCCCAGTGGTGCCTCCAAGATGTAAATCTGTTTTTTAAGGCAAGACACCACCTTACACTGCCACCAGGCTGCAGGAGATAGTTCACTGGCTCCTGGGTTTTGGGATTCACAACCCTGTTTTTTTCACAGAGCCCTGGGTGCATGGTGCCTCAACCCACGGACATCTGATAGTGGGTTAGTTGGTAAATTACTACAACCCTCTACGAAGTTGCACATACCCTCCTCCCCTCTAGAGTGACTACCATCAACCAGTGCTGTGCACTATAGCTGTTCAGGCAGTTAGGATACTGGAATAACATAAAACAGTTTTATTATAGCACCAGCATCTGCAGAGGAAAATGGGTTAGCACAGACACTCTGCAATACGCTCACCTCCATTAGGCAATCTCATAGGCTGGATACAACCTAGTAACAGACACTATTTATACAAACCCTTACTGGGTGAGCAGAAAGGAAAGTTCTTGTTGGCTGCAGTAAACAAGCCCCAACTAGGTGCAGATCCCTTCATCACAGACATTCCAGGACACAACCTAAACCACCATAGACCCCCAGTACTGGAGGTTGCTTCCCTCTCCCCCCAATACCAGGATTTTCAGTTAAACACAATGGGAGCTCCCTTGCAGCAGTCACTGGGCACCCAGTCTTGAAATGTAGCATACCTGTTGATGTAGCCAGAAGTTGGCCGGCATTGGTGCACTTAAACTTGAAAACACAACAGTGAATTTCCCCAAACCCAACAAGCCATGCAATTGCTTAAATTGTGTTTTACCCTTCTTGAACTGAGGTAATAAATAAAAATAAGGGTATCTGTAATCTGTCCCTATGGCCAACTTGCAAATCCAAATGGAAATTCCTACAGAGTGTAGAAGACAAAAACACTTCCCACAGTTACTAACGGTTACCAGGGTTGGCTCTCAAAAGGCTGCTTTCTCTTGCCTGATTCTCCAAGTCCAGGCCAAAGACCCCACTGTTTTGTTCATGCCAAGGTTTGCTGGCTTCCCCAGAAGTCATAATTCAGGTGCCGAGAGATATTTGAGTCTATACTCCTCCACGGAGGGTTATGCACTGATCTTTAGTTGTTGTCTCTTGCACAGGTTGTCATACATATGCCACTTAAACTACCATTCCTCCAAACACAAGGCCTAGGAATGACGAACTAAGTTCAGAAGTGCACTGCCTGAGCTATCTCCCTTTTATACAGGGCTTTGATCCTGGGTTCCAGTTGATCTCATCACTTGTTACTCTGCCTACTCAACATCTAATAGGGGTAGAGCTGGCACCAACACTTCTGTAATCTGCCAGATACTGTGACAGAGAACACACACACACACACACAAAAAAAATCCTAAGAATGTGAATCTGAATTTTCAAATTAACCCTCTAATAGAAAATTCTCCTACATTCTATTTTAAAGCCCTAAATCCAACAGAAGTTCTGAAGGAAATAAATAAGCTAAATGCAAAAAAGGCAACTAGATCGGTTCTATGTGATAATGGCGAAAGCCTAAAGTCAATCGCCGTTATCGCACAGTCAGAGTGCCGAAAACATTTTCAGCACTCTGACACCCTGGCACACAGGACAATGGCACTGGGGACATAAATTTCAATGCTTTCTGTGGGGGGCTGCACCCCCCACGGGGTCTTCGCCCCTCGCACTCTTTACTAAAGGATTCTCAACCCAGGGGAGTGCATGTCGGGGGTGAAACATGTAAAATTAAAGGTTCAGGCCGGGTGCAATAAAATCGTACCAGCGCCTGGACCTGAACCCAGTACCTCACCCTCCCCAACCACAGGTCAACCACCGATGCCTTGACGCAGCTCGGTAACCCACCAGAGTGCCCACCTCATGGGATACCAACTAGATCATACTGAGATAAAAGTTTTGAAATTTTCTGCAGACTTACCTGCCCCTGTCCTCACAAAACTTTGCAGTCGAAGTTTACACCACTCCTACTTTCCAGAACTGTGAAAATGCTGTAAAGTAGTCCCTATTTTTAAAGGTGGAGACAGTAATAATTGTTCAAACTATGACCAGGACTTCAGTTAACTCTTTTCTGGAAGTATTTGACTTCCAGAAATAACGCAAAAACTTCCAAAATAAAGGGGGAGGAAGTCATTGACTTCCAGATATAGAACCAAAAATTAGATGACTTTCAAAATTGCAGGCATGGAATTCAGAAATTATGGATTTTTCAGAAAGAAATTGTATTTTACCACTTATTTATTATGTTAACATCCATAAATTTGCTGGCCCGGTGGTGCTGAGTGTTGAGGTGCTGGATGCCACAACTCGCACCACACTGGCGACCCGGGCTCAGGAATGGACTCAGGTCATTCAGGGGTTGGCCAGGTGAGGTAAGGATTGAGCATCCAGAGGACTGCTCTCCTTCTTTGAGGAGGGGGGGATAGCACTGTGCACTGTCAACTGACACCTAGCGGTGACTGGGATCTGCCAAGTCAGCACAGATGCAAGCACAAGGAGTCGGCCCATGTCCAGGGCGATTGGCAGCCTCTGTGGAGGTAGAGACAGCCACCCCACCCATTGCATAAGCATAGGGTGCGGGAGGAAAAGTGGAGGAAAAAACCGGACCTGGCAGACCTGTGATGGCCCCGATCATCTCTGTGCGGTGGCCCCTAATTCAGGATTGCTGTTCCTGGAAGGGGGAGTGAGCTGGCACTCCTGGCCCCGCCGCAGGGGGAAGCTGTGAGGGAATTTTTTTTGGGGGGCGGCTGAGCAGGAGTGGTCAGAGGAGCCAGAGAACATACCTCTCCGAGGGAGGGGGTTGTAGCTCCTGTCGGGTCTGTGGAGACGGAGAAACAGGTCTAATAAAAAAAAATCCATAAATTTGTCCATCCTAGAATACTGATTTCCAAAAGTGGGATCCTGGAAGTATTTTTACTTCTCAAAAATTGGAATGAGTTCCAGATTTCAAGTCCTGGAAGTTTTAGACTTCCATTGAAAATAAATTAATTGAACCCCTGACCGCTACCAATAGCGTTGTCATCCACTGTATCAAAACTATTTAAAAAATTGATAAGCAGTCAGCTTCAAACATATTTTGAAAAGTCTACTCTCCCCATATCATTCAGGCTTCAGGGCTGGAAGATCGTCACAATCCACACTAATGGACTTTGTAGACATTGTGGCAAAAGGATTGGAAAAGGGAGAATCCGTGGGCATAGTGTTCGTTGATCTCTCGAAGGCCTTTGACCTTATTGGCTACCAGATCTTGCTCACCAGGATGAAACAGATTGGCCTGTCAATCCAAGTAGTGGATTAGTTCTGATCATATCCAATAGATAGAACCAAACAGGTTTCTGTTGAAAATATCTTGCCCAAGGGTCCACTTCTGTTTTTAGTTTATGCAAAGCCATTACCACAATTTATCATTAATTGTGACATCAGGCTCCACTCGGATGACACTGTCCTCATGGGTACAGCCAATAGCATAGGTGAACTAGAAACCAAATTACAATCTGATTTTAATACTTTACAAAAATGGTTCTTTGACTAAAATATGGTGTTAAGTGCAAAAAAATAAAAATAAAAACTCAGGTAATGCTTTTCACAAATAAAATTCAAAACAAAAAGGCTAAGGGAACTGGAGATCAAGCTGCAAAATGTAGATAGACTGATAGATGCATAGTCGTATGAATACCTTGGGGTCAAAATAGACAGCTCTTTAGCATTTGGTACCCACCCACAGGGTGTGCTATGATGCAAGGCCTTTGCTATCACAAAGGGGGCAAGATCAATAACTCGACAGCTTTTAATGCCAGTCTTGGAATATAGGAGTGCCAATACTAAACTATGAGTGCTACTCTACTCCAAAAACTCAAAGTCATATATAACAGCTTGGCAGATTTGTGTTAAGATGCTCATTTGACACCCACCACTGCAGGATATACAAAAGTTAAAACTGTGACTCAGTAAAAATGAGAAGAAAGAAAATGTGCGCAGTGATGGCCTTCAAAAGTCAGAAAAAAACAAGGGAATGCCCCCCTTGGTAAAATCGTGATTGCACAAGAGCATAGCCACAACCCAAGGGCCATTATAATAGAGGTCTAACTGTACCCAGAGTCCAGAACTCTTACTGGAAACTCATCTCCAGTTACTATATTCTACAGACCTAGAATGAACTGTCTCTGACGACTTGAAGTATAGGCAAAGTTACAACATTTAAGAATGCCTTAGATACTGAACTAGTGGAAATCTGTATGTGTGGTTAATACACATTAGGTACACAAACCAAAACCAAACTTTATCTCTTTGTACTAGCACAACCAACGTAAATTAAAGAACAAGATAATATAGAAACATAGACAATGATGGCAGAAAAAGACCAGCGGCCCATCCAGTCTGCCCAAGTTCCCTATAATCCCTGGAACCTACTGTTCCTCCAGGTTACTAACCCTCCCCATCATTTCTCTATTCTCATCCCTGCTCCTGTCACCCCCGGTAACCACTATTCCTTTCATTATGTCCCAGCCCTGCTTGAATCCCCTGACTGTTTTCACACCCACCACCTCAGCTAACACACTGTTCCAAGGTTTCACCCCCCGTTTCTGTAAAGTAGTACTTCCTCACATCCCTCATGAGCTTGCCTCCCGTTAATGTCCATTTGTGTCTACGTGACTGCGAATTGGTATTCAGGCTAAATAGTAACCCCGAGTTCACTTTGTTAATTCCTTTAAGGAACTTGAAGTTCTCTATCATATCTTCCTTCACCCTTCTGGTCTCCAGTGAGTGCATATTCAGGGCCTTGAGGTGCTCTTCATACAATCTGCCCTGCTGGCCCTTAATAATTTTGTTACTCTGCACTGCACTGTTTCCAACCTATCCCTATCCTTTCTGAGGTATGGACTCCAGAACTGGGCACAGTACTCTAGGTGAGACCAAAGGTGCTGGAACTAGGGGTGCTGGTATGCAGTTTTGTTCAATGGCTTTCAGCACCCCACTATAAAAATTGTTCCAGTGCCACTGGGTGAGACCTCACCAGGGATTTGTAGAGGGGAAGTATTACCTCTTTTCTTCTGCTATTAATACCCCTCCCGATACATCTCAGCATCCTGTTAGCCTTGCTATAGGCCTTGTTGCGTTGACTCGATTCCTTAAATGAGTTGCTAATGATAACTCCCAGATCCTGTTCCTCATCTGTAGTGTAAAGTTTCTCTACTTCCATCCAGTACTCTGTCTTGGGGTTCTTTTTCCCTAGGTGCATTACCTTGCACTTTTTAGCACTGAATTTTAACTGCCAGACCTTTGAACACCCCTCTAGCTTTTGTAGTTCTCTCTGCGTTTCTCTTATTCCCTCATCACTATCCGCCCTCCCACACAATTTTGTGTCATCTGCGAAGAGACACAACCTGCCTTGGATTCCTTCTCCTTCATCTCTCATCTCTCCTTCCACATTTAAATCTGGGCCACTAGTAACCTGCTTGTTTGTTTATTTATGCTCTAGAAAGTCCATGAGCCAAGGGCCTGTTTTTGTAGTCGACCAGAACAATTAAAAAATACATACAGTATGATGAAACATAATACATCAATTGAACTTACCACAATACATCAGTTAAACAATCTATAATACATTAGTTAAACATGCCATATAGGGGGCGTTAATGAGCAGCTGAACCAGACAGATGTGTCTCTTTACTGCTCTCCCTCGCTAGCCAAAATAAAGTAATAAAACAGAATATAAATACCTTGATAAGCATGTAAAATATATACCTCTCGATGGCTGAAGGCAGGATGGACGAATAGCTGATGCACAATCCGGCAAAAAGCCAGCGACTCGACAACAAAAGTGCCAAGAAAGCTACAGCTGGCACAGGAGGAGAAAACTCAGGCCTAGTTTCAATGTCGGCCGCAGAGGTCACCGCGCTGGGTCAGGAACTAACTGGACAGGTTATAGCGGCGCTGGAGCCACGGCTCATAAAGCTGGAGGGAAAGCTAGACCTAAAACTGCAAGAAGTCCAGGAACAACAGGCAACGCAGGCTGCTAGACTTACAGAGGCAGAAGACAGAATCTCATGGCTGAAAGACGAGCTGGCAGCAGTCACTGAGCCAATCTTGGCACTACAGAAGGAGCTGGCTGATTTCAAAGAGGCTTTTGACTATCAGGAAAATTACCATAGACGCCTCAATCTTCATCTGTGAGGATTACCAGAGGGTAGTGAAGGAACAAGTGTTTTAGACTTTTGTGCCTGGGTGCTGCCTGAATTGTTAGGCCTCCAACTTGCAAAAGGGCGCATCAAATTGGAACGTGCTCATCGGGCAGTAATGGCCCGGCCACCTGCAGATCAACCCCCAAGACAAATAATTATGAGATTCCATAATTTTCAGGATTGGGAGGAGGTTTTGAGGGCCTACAGAGAAAAGGGAAAGCTGCTGTATGAGGATCATAGGTTGTTCTTTTCTCAAGATTATTCAGCGCGCCTGCTTAAGCACAGAAAAATGTTTAATAGCACAATGCAACAGCTCAGAGAGCTCAAGGTGGAGAACTTTCTGATTTATCTGGCGACATTAAAGATCAAGCATGAAGGAGCGACCTTCTCATTTTGGGAAGCAGAAAAAGCGGAACAATTTGTCTGTAGCCTGAAGCAGAAGCTGGGCTGAATTAAGTAAGAGAAGGTAGGGGGGCGAAGTGCTTGCGTTTACTTTTCTTTTCGGGTTTTCTATGATTTTTGCCACCCTCCATCTTGTATGTTGGCGACCCCCTCCCCTGCTCTTGAGAACGGAACCCTGAGGAGGGAATGGACTCTAGGTGATAGCCCTGGAGGGTGAAATTGGGATTTTTTTTTTGATTAAATGAGTCAAGTCCTGAAATATGCATGTAGCTGAGAGATAGATGAACTTTGCACCTGACAGTGAGGCCCACTCCTGGTGGACTAACATCAAGACTCGGTAAACATAAGAGGGCCTGGACTGAAGGGCTTAATGCTATACTGTGAGTGGTTGGAGAAATTAGGCCTGAGCAGCAAATGGGACGTACGAAACTGTCAATGGTACTGGACTGATGGCGTGGATGAGGACCTAGTGCATGATATTGATGGTGCAGCTTGCATTTCAAGCCTCTTGGATTCTTATGGGTAAATGCTAACTTTCTGGCTTATCCAGCGACATTAAAAATCAAGCAGGAAGGAACGACCTTCTCATTTTGGGAAGTGGAGGGTGCAGAGCAGTTTGTCTGTATCACGAAGCAGAAGCTGGGCTGAATTAAATAAGAGAAGGTACGGGGGCGAAATGCTTGTGTCTATCTCTCTTTGCTGGTTTTTGTTACGATTTTCGCTGCCTTCTGTCTTGATGCTGGCAGCCCCCTCCCCCTGCTCCGGAGAACGGAACTTTAAGAAGGGACTGGATCTTTACGTGTTAGCCCTGGAGAGTGAAAGTGTGATGGGGTTTTATGGATTAAAAGAGGGAAGTCCTGAAATATACGCACAGTTGAAGAATAGATGAACTTTGCACCTGACAGTGAGGCCTGCTCCTGGTGGACTAACATCAAGATCTGGTGGACATATGAGGGCCTGAACTGAAGGGGTTAATGCCACACTGAGGGCAGTTAGAGAAATTGGTCCTCAGCAGCAAATGGGATGTACGAGACTGTCAATGGTATTTGCCCGACGGCGTGGATGAGGGCCTGGCTTGTGATGTTGATGGCGCAGCCTATATTCCATGCCTTTCGGATTCTTGTGGGAAGATGCTATTGGGAGGTAGTGCTGTGATGAGTGGGGGGAGTTGATCATCTCGTACATCTCCTAGGTGAAGGGGGATAGGTAAAAGAAAGAGAGGTATGGGGGTTTGAGAGCTGAGACCAGGAAGGCTATAGGTGCTGATACAGGGGAGAGTGACAAATAATAACGTGCAGAATATGGCATAATGACGGGAAGGGACACCTAACTGAGAGGGACTGGATGTGTATGGATAGATGGGAAGATGGGGCAGACAGGATACTTTAGTGAGCGAGGGGTGGAGGGTCACCTGGATGGAATGGAGAGGGGGGGAAGATGAGGAGAGAGGGTATGAAACATTATAATTAAAAGAGGTAGTGAGAAATCTAGTTCGGCAGTGAGGGGTGGGGGCACAGACATCAGAAGGGGTTTTAGAGGACACTGAGCTGTTGAGGCGATTAGTGTCAAACAGAGAGGAGACTAGGAAAATAAAAAGGGGAGATAAGCTAAAACAAATAATTGCAAAGAGAGAAGGTAGAGTAAGGTGGAGGGGTGGACAGAGAAAGGGGATGGTGGGAGGAGAGTGGGACCAGAGAGGGCTGATAAAGAGGGAGGATGGGGAAGAGAAGATAAGGGATAAGAGGGGGAAGGATAGAGGGGGAAATAAGGAGATGAGGAGAATTGGGGAGGAGGGGACAGGGAAGGGATTATCACTAATGATAGTAGGGAAGAGAAAGGACAGGATGGGATAGGTAGAATAAAGGCTACACATGTTACTGTTAATGTTGTTACTGTTGTTTTGTATGTTGGTGCAATCATCTTAATATGTGCAATGACAGGATATAGGTATGAGAAGAATAAGGAGATGTATAGAGAAATCTTAAAGCAAATAATTGGGTCAAATAGACTCAATCCTATTAAGGATGAGGAGTGGAAAGAAACATACGTATATATAAATGGATAATATACAAAATATGAATGCAGTCTCGTGGAATGTGCGAGGCATCACAAACCCAGTCAAAAGGATAGCGTTATTGATGGTTCTGAAAAGGGCAGGGGCACAAGTGGCTGTGATACAGGAGACCCATCTAACAGACACTGAACATGCCAAAATGGCACGGAATTGGGTGAGGAAGTGCATAAGAGGGGAGTTGCCATATTGGTGCACAAGGCTCTCCCTCTGGTAATCACCAAAGTAGTTAAAGATCCTAAAGATCCTTAAGAAGGGAGATATATATTTATCTCAGGAGAACTTAAAGGGGAAAAAATAACGTTTGGGTGTATTTATGCCCCGGCGGTATACGAGCCACAATTTTACATGTCCTTGCTGGATCTGCTAACAAGGGCACAATTCTCAGGGCTTATCCTGGGTGGTGATTTTAATTGGACAATGGACCCTATAATGGATCATTCAGAAGGGAAGGGGAGGAGACAAGAAATAATGAGGCAGTGGGAGATGGGTATGGTGGACATGGACCTCATAGACAGTTGGCGCACAGCCAACCCAGGTGCAAAGGAATATACCTTTTTCTCTAACCCACATAAAACGTGGTCCAGGATCGACTACATCTACCTACCCAGGGGATGGTATGTTAGAGTACAAGATGTAATACCTAGCCCCATACATGTATCTGACCATGCGATGGTTATCCTGAAAATAAGAGGGGGGGAAAACAGAGAGGCCCTACCCAGTGGAAATTCCCAACGTATATGGCAAAAAATAAAGAATTTAAAGAACATCTAACAACCCAGTGGTGGGGATACCTGGAGAATAATGATATGGGGGAGGTATCTAAGACAACGTTGTGGGAGGCAGGTAAGGCATATATGAGGGGGACAATCATAGACTATATGGCTAGATTGAAAAAACAGAAAAAGGAGGTATGGATAGAGCTGGAGGGGAAGTTGAAGGAATTGGAAGGAAAGTGGCAGGTGGTGAAAAGGGGGAAGCAATTAAGTTGTTTGAAACAGCAAGGGAAACCCTGAATGACCATCTTAAAGCAGGAGCAGAGAAAACAGGGCTTTATTGGAAACGCCATGTATTCGAATGGGGGAACAAACCTAGTCCTTTACTAACTAAACTGTTGAAAGGGGGCAGAACTGCCACACATATTATAGGAGTAAGAGACAAAGAGGGGACTCTGCATAAAGATATGAAAGGTATAAAACAAAATTTTAGGGCCTTCTACCGGAACCTATACCAAGCAGAGCATGCGGGTAATTATGAAGAAATGCAGAGGTTTCTGGACAAAGTAAAGCTGCCGGAAGCCACACAAGTTCAGAGGGAGATGCTTAGTCAACCCGTTACTAAAATTGAAATAATGTATGCAATACAGAAGCTGCAGAGTGGTAAAGCTAGTGGCCCAGACGGATTCCCCGTAGAATATTACAAACTGATTGGAGGCCAGGTGGGAGATCTACTAGGAGAAGTGTTCCACCAAAATCAGGAGACAGGGGAGATTGATCTGCCTAAAACTTGTTATGATGCCACTATTTGTCTAATACCTAAGGTGGGAAAAGATGTGGAGAAATGTGCCTCGTATAGACCAATTTCTTTGCTTAACTGCGATCTGAAAATTTTGGCAAAGGTGCTGGCACTGAGGTTGGAGGAAATACTCCCAGGGTTAGTTCACCTGGACCAAACCGGATTCATTAAAGGGCGACAGTCATATCATAATATGCGTCGTCTCCTCAATATCATATGGAGAGCAAATCAGGGAAAAGAAGCAGTGGGAGTTATTTCCATGGATGCCAAAAAAGCATTCGATAGAGTGGAATGGGAATATTTATGTGAGGTGATGTCCCAGTTTGGTCTAGGTGAACCATTCATGCGGTGGATAAGGGCCATGTACATGGCACCTAGAGCACGGGTATTGGTAAATGGAGAACTATCAGAGGGATTCAGATTGGAGAGAGGTACGAGACAGGGCTGTCCTCTGTCCCACCTTT
This sequence comes from Neoceratodus forsteri, assembly GCA_016271365.2. Classification (NCBI taxonomy): domain Eukaryota; kingdom Metazoa; phylum Chordata; order Ceratodontiformes; family Ceratodontidae; genus Neoceratodus; species Neoceratodus forsteri. The sequence goes on along the minus strand of CM028131.1, from coordinate 1,084,470,321 downwards.
TGTTCGCAATGGTAATCGAACCATTGGCAATAGCCATAAGGAGCTGCACAGCAATTTGGGGAATTGAAGGGGCAAGGGGATCACAACATAAGCTTGCTCTATATGCGGACGACATGTTAGTGTTTGTGAAAAATCCAAACCAATCGATGCCTCCCCTATTGGCTTTGGTAAAGGAGTTTGGGACCTTCTTGGGGTATAGGATCAATCTGGGGAAATCGGAAATGATGTGTTTTCCTGAGGTGGGTAAAGAAACAGAACAATGGGGACTGAAGCAAGTAGGGAAGTGTTTTACCTATCTTGGTATACGGGTGGGCAGGTCGTTGGGCTCCCTCTATAGCTTAAATTACACGAAACTGCTGAAATTGATAGGGACAGATCTTAGGAGATGGGAACAATTACCAATTTCATGGATGGGCAGACTAAATACTGTAAAAATGAATTTGTTCCCCAGGATATTTTATCCGTTGCAGATGCTGCATGTAGGGCTTATGAAAGGGGACATAGAGAAAATAGAAAAAGCTATTTTGAGTTTTATATGGAGGGGTAAACACCCAAGGGTTAGTCTACAAAAATTAAAAATGGAAAAGGGAAGGGGAGGTCTAGCCCTACCGGACATACATAACTATGGACTGGCGGCACAGCTAAGATATATAGCTGATTTGGTGCATCAGCCCAGGGAAGCTAGCTGGGTAGAATTGGAACAGGTGGGAGCATTGGGATGACTCACAGCATACCTGCACTCTAGGGGTATAAGAGCATACCGAAGTAGAGGCAATAATAACCCATTGGTGGAACAGGTCTTAATAGCCTGGGGACAGATCAGAAAGCGGGGATGGACACAACAAGGGGAAACCATAGTATTACCTATGGCAAACAATCCCTTTTTCTTGCCGGGGTTAGAGGACAAAGGCTTTCATGAGTGGGAACAGAAGGGAATCTGGAGTCTAGGGAATCTTCTGGTGCAAGGAAACCTTAGTACCTTTGAGACCATGCAGAAGGAGCTGGGGGTGGAGAGGCAACACCTGTTTCGATACCTGAAGGAAAGAACATTTATGTGCAAGTTGGAAAGAGGAGAGGAAAGGGGACTTAAACCGGACAAGGTAGAAAGCCTAATATATCAGGCCAAGGGGGACCCCAAATGTTTCATTAGGAAGGTAGTTAAGCGAGGAAATCAGAGACTCCCAGCTAGAACAGGGAGAACAAGAATATCATGGGAAAGGGACCTGGAGAGATCCATCACAGAGGAGAATTGGAATACAGTACTTCCAATGCACTCAGGGATTATGGCATGTAACAGATATAAGGAGGCATATTACAAGTTTCTTCATCGATTGTATTACCCACCAGTAATAGTCCACAAAGCACATCCTTCAATATCACCAGTATGTGGGAGATGTGGAGTGGAAAGAGGCACATAAATACATTGTTTTTGGACCTGCCCCATCCTACAAATCTTTTGGGGGGAGGTAGTAAAGGAAGTGGTTGCAATAGCTGGAAGGGAGATGGAGAGGGATCCACTACTGTGTCTCTTTGGAATGGAAGTGGGAGAGGGAGAGGAGTGGAATCCGCTTCCTAGATGGGTGAGAGTCTTGTTTATCTTGGCTCGTCATTCTATACAGAATACATGGGTGTCTCATGTAAGGCCGAATCTTAAACAATGGAAGCAGATGATACTGCAAACATTGGCGTTGGACAGGTTGACCTATGTATTGTGGGATCGGGAAGAAATTTTTTTAAGAAACTGGTTACCTTATATGTCCTCACTGTACCCAGAAGAGGAAATGATAATAAGGGCAGGATTAAGGTGTTGAGAGTGGTAATAGGACCTTAATATCTGCTAATAAATTAAAAGGCTGAGTTTAAAGAATAGTACTAGAACTATAAGCTGATATACCTCAATATTTATGATGTATTAAATGGATGGGAAAGAAAATACTAATGGAATGCACAAATGATTTTGCACCTGTTGTTGATGTTTTTAATGTGTAATGTGACTTTCATGTTTGAAGATCAACATGTCTGTATGTCACTATGTGTGACAACTAATAATATCATACAAAAAAAATTACCATATACAAATATGCATAACAGAAACCTATAGCTATGTAGAGTAGCATTTACACTGGCTATTAGAGAACAGAAAGTTCTGCAGCTCATGTTTATAACTGTTTAGGGAATTCCCGGCCCCCACTATTGATTCTGGAAGTGAATTAAAAAAGGAAGGAAGGGTATAAAACATAGTCTTTTGACCAGTCACAGTTCTCCCTTTGGGCACTGTAAATTGAAAATACAAAGATGATCTAATAGAAACTGTGCTGATATGTTCATTAAAGATATTGTGAAAGGAAGCAGGAACTAGATCTAAGATCACTTTTTTTGGCAAGGATGCCTAATTGAAGTAAATACCTGTGATAGAGAGGTAGCCATCCAGTGTGGGTGTATAAAACACAGTGGTGAAAGGAGTACGGTAACTGAGTAGTGAATCTAACTATCTGGTTTAGTAAGGTTCTTACCTTGGCTAACGACCCTTCACTAGCAGAGTGATAAATCAGAAGGCCATAGTCAATGACCGGGAGAAGAAAGCTCTGGGACAGCAGCATTCGTGTGGAGGGTGTATGAACTGAGTTTAACCTATACAGTGCACCTCACCTTTGGTGGACAACTTTTATCATGGAGCTTATATGCTCATCAAAAGTAAGAGAATGGTCCAGTGTAAAGTCAAGGTATTTTTCTTAATTGTTCTATGTCTGCATCTTTAAGGTATGCAACAAGAGGGGTGGCTCTACTGCCAACTTATTTCTATGCTTATAAAAGACCACAGATTTTTTTTTCATGTAATACCAGTTGATTTAGCAAAAAACAGTTTAGTACTTGTTCAAAATCAGCAGCCAGATTTTTCCTGACATCCGGGAAGCTGGGACCATTCAGGAGGATCACTGCATCATCAGCATAACAAAATATATTTGTATTATTACAAACAGGAGGTAGGGAGTTCAGAAATAAGCTAAACAAAAGGGGGTCCAGGATGGAGCCTTGTGGAACATCCAGGAACACCAGTGAGGGAGTGGAAATGTGATCTTTTATTTTTGTAGATTGGGTATGGTCATGAAGGTAATTCTGGCACCGGCAAATGACCTTCCAAAACATGCCAAGCTTTAAAAGGGTTGATAGAAGCAGCTTGTGGTTGACAAGGTCGAATGCCTTAGTGTGGTCCACAAAGACTGTTGAGGCATAGTGACCCTTGTCAAGGGCCTCTTGCAGTATGTATGTGAACCTCACCAAGGCAGTCAACATGCTGTGACATGGGCAGAAACCATGCTAGTGGGTGTCAGAACATTATATTTGAGAAGGGGCTCCATCAACTGATGGAGAACTATTTGCTCCAACACCTTAGACAAGGGAGATAACAGTGAGATACAGTGATAATTTTGTACGTTGGCTTTAACTCCTGCTTTGGAAATGGGTACAACCATCGCACCTTTCCATATATCTGGGAACTGACCAAGACAGAGTGATAAATTAAATATTTTTGTTAATAGGGAACAAATGATGTCTGCAGAAATCCTCATGAGCCTATAATCCACCCCAATGGTTCCCACAGAGGGTGGGGGATTATGTTTTAACAGGTAGGACAGGACCTCTCCAGTTGTGAGTATTCTGAAGTAAAAGTTTGGATAGGCTGTTCTTGTGTCTGTTTCAGTGTCAGATTGAAAGTATTTGTTTTCATACTCTGTGTGATGCTGCATAATGAAGGTATGTCAGTACAAACTCAAGTCATTGTGTTGTTAGAGGTGTCTGTCTGTATAATGTTTTTAAGTTGTAATAATTTATTGTAAAGTCACATATCTCCAGCACGAATGTACTTACTAAATAATCAGAACGTCTTCTCCTTTAATGTAATATGTAACCTCCCATGTGAAATAGGGCTCTTCATGTCCTAAAGTTCTCTCCTGTTAAAAAAACTAAGATTTTTATCTAGCTTTCCAACACAACATCCCACTTGTTTCAAACACTTTGCAGTGGTTATTGGACCAAGGTTAAGAGGTCACAAGATTGCAGCCGCCATGCAGTTCAAGCAGTCTCTCCCTGTAACCACAGTTTTCCACAATGCTGATCCCCTGCTTCACACCAGGAGTTTGGGGGAAGGGGCAGATTTTATTGGACAAACTCCTGACTTTGAAACAGGGGGTTGCATAGTAGTTAGTTTTGGGCCATTGAACCTTTTCTAAAGAGTTTGTCTTTTTTTCATTACAGGGACAAATGCTGTTGGGGTACTTGGAACTGTACCTAAAATACATTTTGAATTGGATGTACTTGGAAATTTACTTACACTTTTTTGGATTTTTGCTGATACCCCAATTGATATTATATACAGACTGATCTCCCCAGTAACTGTATCTGAGGTATAGTTTCTTCCCAGCAGCTGCATTAATTTTGGCTCACCTTTGTCACCTTTCCCTACCTTGCACATGTTATCCTCGTGGGTAAAGATCCTTCTTCAGCTGATTACTTGAGGGGTAAAGATCCTACTTTAGCTGATTACCTTGGGAAGAATTTTCCACAGTGGCTAATACCTGGGTGTGCAATTGGATATCATTTACTTCTCAGTGTTGTCCTAGTTGCCCTTCTGACATTATGTGTACGGCAATTAACTGTTGCCCCCTGTGCTTGACTTTGTACTAACATTTGAGTTGACAGTGGGCTCCCTAGTGCCTCAGAATAATTATGGGAGGGATTTTCCTCTATGGAAATTTTTATTTTTGCCTTAAATTGATTCTGGTTTATGAGACATTATTGCCATTTGCTAATCTAATTCTCTGACCTAGAACACTGTATTTTGATTGCCTCTGAACTCCTCTTTGTCCATGGAGTTGTAATGCCCCCTGAAATGGAATCATTACTCTGTCACGTTTACTGGACACTGACTGATTTTAAGGCATTGACTTATTCCCTGTGTATTATTGATTGTTTGCTAAACTAGCTATTGGTTTATAACTTGCCAGTAACACTTCTGGGAAACATACATAATGGCATAGTAATTTAAGATCAGAAAGAACTTTAGGTGCATTGAGTCCACCCCCAATAAGCAAGAATAAATAGAAGGGCCTTTTCACACATACTGATTTATAGGGATAGACATAAAAGGAAGAAGCCCCTCTGACAACATAGTTAGTAACAAAGCTGTTACATGTAACAATATCCCTAAAAGCAATTTGGGTTGTCATGCTTCCATACCAATTGGCCTTAAAATTGGAGTGCAAATTTTAACCTCCTGTTATCTTTTATTGTTCACCTTTAAGGGCAATTTTTGTATTTGGTTTTGTTGACAGTTTTGAATGAAGACTTTCACAAGTACAAAAACAAGATATTCATCATCTGATGATATTTTCAATAAAGTAGTATATGTGCATCTCCTTTTGTATTCCAGTAATCCCCACTTTATACATAGCATATTTTCAATGATTTGGGTTTATCATTTCCTACTGATCTTAACCATCAGCCCATAGTTAGTACCCTGGTTCAAGTGTCTGATAAGTAGCATTCTAAAAGGAAATATCCCCTTTTTTTATAAAATGGGTTAGATGAATCCTGCATTGATTAGTGAAATCCAGTCACATGTCTATGTGGTTATTACAGCGTAACCACAAGACTCAGTTAAAATATATTTTCTTTGGACACTTCTGGGCTTTTTCTTTACCATTTATATAGGAAATACCACATGGTAGACAGGGGATTATGATATAGTAACACACTGACTGGTGGTTTTATATCCCAAGACCATAGACCAAGGGATTTAAATATCACAAAGTAAGTTACTTTAAACCATCATTCCCTGTCTGGAGTGTGTAATTCCACTTATGAAATAGTATTTACTAATAAATAACTCAATGTTTTAAGATCAGTTTCAAAGAATACATAGGTTTTGTTTTGCGCCTTACTGTTGCTTTAAGAGTCTTTAGGAGCCAGAGTTGTTAGTACCCTGGTTCAAGTGTCTTGTAGGTTGCATCTATAGCCCCCTGTGTGATGACATAACTACTTTCTGTTTGAACTGGGCATTGAGCAAGCATGAAGCATGTAGTTGGCAAGTTCAGTTGCTGTTTTTAAACTATCATTTATGCATTTTTCAGTTTTTTGAAATGGCTTCCATGCATGTTGGGAGTCTATGTGCTCAGACACTGTTTTAGAGAACTGTCTGAGGCAGTATTAGGAAAGCATGGAGACAGCCTTTAGTGATTGGTTACAATTGTTTAGCCTTTTCGTATAGTTTTTGCTTGTTTGAATGCATTCTCCAGAGGGTTTATTTTCTTTGTTATTTCTATTGTATTCATTCCTTGGTGTGTAACATATTATGATGGCAAGGTACATTTTCTATTGTTTCTGTAATTGCTTTATATTTCCTTTGCAGGTTCTATTATTCTCATAGAAATCATAGGAATTACATAAGTCTATTAGCCTTAGCCATTTTGACTTGTTAACCCATCAATAAGAAAACAAAATACCGTTCTCTTTAAAATAAGCACAGAGGGAGTCCTTAAATTGACTCATATCCTGGCTACCTACTACTTCCTCAGTTAAAGAGTTCCAAGGTACTGCCACTCTTTGATTTTTTTTTTATTTTAAATATTTGGTAACCGGGAAAGGCACACTGAATCGAAGCTCGTTTCCAGGTGCGACCTGGGGATTAGGGTGAATGTATACAAACAGAGGGGGGTTTATACAGAAGTATACATATAATAAACAAGCTACAGTTTAGGCAATACGAGCAGGTTGTTTACATACTTATACAATACACATAACCATATAACAGTTAGACAATTAAAATGGAGGGTGATTACATAGAGTAAGTACTGGATCATTGAGTTAAGTAATTTATTATAGAGCTCATGAGAATATGAATAGGTTTGGGTAATGAGTAAAGAAAGGAGGGAGATTTTATCAGTGGGGTAGTACAGAGGGGGTAGGCTTGAGCAGAGTGGGGGTGGGGAAGGAGGGGAGAGGGGAAAGTTGATAGGTGCTGGGGGGAGGGATTTGAGCTGGCATTTGACGGCCGGAAAGGATTGGATGTCATGGAGGGAAGTAAGTAGCTGATTCCAGAGGTGGGGTAGGAGGTAAGAGAAGGTGGTGGAACGGGCTGATGATTGCTGGTGTGGGATGGCGAAGAAGCGAGGATGCCAGGATCTAAGGAAGTAGGAAGGCCTAGCAGTAGCAGAGAGGAGAGAGGAGAGGTATGGAGGGAAAAGATTGAACCAGTATTTAGACGTGATTGTAAGTGAGTGGACGTACCGCCTGTGGGAAAAGAGGTCAAGACCCAGTTAGGAGAGAAGTGAGCAGTGATGGGCTTGTGGTTGGGCATTAGTGGCAAGTCTGCAAAAGGAGTTGAGCATGGTGTCGAGCAGAGAGAGAGAGAGAGGTGATAGGGGCTGAGGCATAGATAATGTCCCCATAGTCAAAGAGGGGGATGATAGTCTTGTGTATTAAGTCATGACGAATATGTAGGAGGATTGCATATTTGTTCCTAAAGAACACGTCAAGTTTGGGGTGCAGTTTAGACCAAAGGGTGTTGATGTGGACTGAGTAATTGAGATGTTGGTCCAACCAGAGGCCAAGGCATTTGTACGAGGTGACAGTACCCAGAGTGGAGGTATCAAGCATGGTGAAACTAGGAGGAAGGGAGTTTGGCCAGTTTTTGGGGAGAGCTAAAGATCATGGATACCATTTTTTAGTGTTCACTTTAAGGTTGTTGTTGTAGAACCAGGCTAGTATGTGGTCAAAGTTGAACTGAAGTGGTAGCTTGATTGAGTCAGTGGAGGGGCCAGAAACATAGAGGATGGTGTCATCCACATAGATGTGAATGTTATAGCGAGTGTGGACTGAGGGGACATCATTAATGAAAACTGGAAAGAAGATGGGGCTGAGGATGGAGCCCTGAGGGATGCCAGATATGATGGGATGGGGGGGTCGTGGAGTTGCCTACTACAACAGACTGCTGGCGGTCACTGAGGTAGGATTTAAACCAGAGGATGGAAGAGGATGCAAGGCCTGTGGAGTGAGGTTTTTGGAGGAGGTGTGGGTGGGAGATGGAGTCAAAGGCCTTTGCGAGGTTGATGAAAATTGCTGCTGTGAGGTGGCCTTTGACCATAGCAGTGAGGATTGAAACTGTTGTGCGGAAAAGGGTGGAGACTGTGGAGTGGTTTTTCCAGAAGCTAGATTGATAATCTGAGAAAAAGTTGGACAAAGTGAGAAATTCAGAGAGTCTTGAGAGAACTATGGATTCCTACAACTTTGCCAGGGAGGGGAACAGGGAAATAGAGTGGTAATTGTCAGGGTTTAAGGGGTCACCACCTTTGTGCAGGGGGATGATGTTGGCTGTTTTCCATGGTTTGGGGACAGAGCTGGTAAGGAAAGAGAGGTTGAGTATGTGAGAGGAAGGAGACTATGGCTGGTGCGGAGATGTGCAAGAGCTTGGGGCAAGGCCATCTGGACTTGACTTGTGCAGGTTAAGGGTGCAGAGGGGTGAGAAAAACTTCTTGAGGGGTGAAGGAATGGAGGGTAAACCCATCGGAGGATCAAGGGGAGTAGGGAGGTGCAGTACGGTTTGGTAGCGCACAGGATGTGAAGAATTGGTTTAGAATTTCAGTGACTGAGGTGGGGTCAGAAACAGAGGACCCGTTATGTATGAGTGTGGGGGCAGGTACTTGACAGAAGGGGTTGAGAAGGGATTTAACTGTGCTCCAAAAGGATGAGGGGTCAGGGGAGGAAATGAGGTTTGATTTGAAAAACTCAGATTTGGCATGACGTATTGCTTTTGTGCAGGTGTTTCTGAGCTTGTGATAGAGGTGAAGGTCAGTGAGGGCCTTAGAGGATTTGAATTTAGTCCAGGCTTTGTCATGAGTTTTGCATAGCGATAGAATAAAGGGGGAGATCCAGGGAAGGTGGTGACATATGACCCTAGTGGTACGGAGACTGACGTGGAGGTCCCAGATACCAGTAAGGACTGTAGAGAATTGTGTGAGAGCTTTGTTAATTTCAGAGACTGAGAAGACTGGGGACCAGTTGCAGAGTTGAGGTCAGCCAGGAGGAAGTGGGGAGTTAGATTGAGGGTGGAGTGGAAACTGAGATATTTAGGTGAGAATTTGGGAAAGTGAACCTTCTTGATGCAGTAAGTGTGAAACATTGATCACTGATTGTGTCATTCAGTACACCTGTGGTGAATATTCGATGAGGATGTGAGGAAAGGATCTAGTCAAGGAGGGTATGATTGGAGGATAGAGGGTTGTATTGGGTAAGTTCATTTATTAGCTGAGTGAGACAGTGATTCAACAGAGGTTCTGGTATGAGAGAAAGTAGGGGAAGGCCAGTCAATGTTAAAGTCCCTGAGCATGAGCAATTCACCGTCAGAGGATAGGGAGATGATTGAGCTGAGGCACAAGAGGAGGGATTCAGGAGCTAGTTTTGGAGCTGCTTAGAGGGTGCCCATGTAGATAGGGACAGTGGAGGGGAGGGTGAGACAAGCAAGAAGAATTTCATAGGATTTGGGAACTGCTTGTTGAGAGGTGATGGAGCAGGGGAGTGAGCTATGGACGTACATGGTGACACTGCCACCCTGTTTTCCATGGTCCTGGTGGTGGAGTGTAAAGTTTGGGAGGGCCAGCTCAGTAACTGGGGTGTGAGAGGAGAGCCAAAACTCAGAGACATAGAGGACATCTACCGGGTGTTGGGTAAGCCAGACTTTTAGGTATCCATTTTGGTTAGGAGGCTTCGGGCATTGATGTGGAATATTTGAAGGCCCTTTTGGGGATGGGGGTGGGGTTGAGTTCAGGATCTCCAGAGATCAATAGGAGAAGGAGTAGAAAGGAGTACAGGAGATGCTTCTTGAATGTGAATAGTAGGGAGAGAGGTTAGGGGGCTTGGGGGGGGTAAAGAAGGGAGAGAAGGAGGGATATGTTTTTTGTTAGGGTGACTGGGAGGAGACCTGAGTGGATGGAGAGGTTGAGTGTGTAAGGGTGTGCATGTGGGCGAGGGGGTAGAGAGGTGGACGGCAAAGGAGGATCGACTCCTGGGAGGCATTTCTTGTGTGTGGGAAGCTGTGAGGGGGTGGAAGACTCAAGAAGGAGGAGCAGAAGGCATGTGACATATATGTGTCCATTTGAGGGAGTGGGGGAAATTGGGGTGTTGCTACCGTAAGCAGAGGAAAAGGATAAGGGTGGTAGTACTGCAGGAATTAGGGTTTGTATAAAAGATCTGGGTGCTATAAGATTAAAATTATGTTTTAGAGTGGTTGGTGACACATAGTAGGGACAGCTGATAAGGTGTTAATGGTCACTTAGGGTGATAGTTTTTTCTTGCTAAGAAGGTTGATAAGGTCACGTGTGACCCTATAAGAATAGAGGCGACCAAGGCTGGGAGGGTGGGGCAGCCACCATGCTTGCACAGTGGCAGGAGCAGCCACTAGCAGGCACAGCATCTGTCTGGAGGAGCGGAAGCATGTACCTGTTTGCTGCAGCAGTTGGGGAATGGAGCTTCTGTACGGCAAGTGGCCGCTTCTCAGGTGCTGCCTCAGGGGTGGATGGTTGGCCTGTGGGGAAGAGCAGAGGGAAGAAATCAATTTTAAAGGATCAGGTGGGGGGAAGGGGAGAGAGAAGCTTGGGTTACACAGGCATAGTAAAATGCTGCTACTGAAAAATCACTTGCTACACTGTGCTGTTCTGCTGCACAAACTGGCTTAATGCTGTAAATTATTTAGGTTTAATGCTGTAAATTATAAATTAAAACTGCGGGAAACAATCTTAACACAATGGCTAGTAAAGACTGCAGGTATAGGTCTTGTAGCAGAATTCTGAATTCCTGTAGGAAAGTACTTAGTGGCTGGTGGCAAAATGGCACCATGTTCAAATTCAGAGCCACTAGTAGCCATTCAGCCATTTACCCCTTAGCTCTTTCCTATAATTTTCCCCTTTCAGTTGCTGTCTGTGCAACCTGGTCTTCCTATTATGAATCTTTTGCTCCAGCCTCACACACTCCCAGACATCCCAGTTTTGGTGAGTCTTGTATATCCAACACAGATCCCCTTTCATTCTCCTAAATGTTAATGAGAACATGCCTGTTATGCTGGAGGTGGTCACATAAGGTAAGTCATGTGGCTGTGTTTCATTTGTATAGCATCATTGTTACCTGAAGTGATGATACTGTGACATTTTGGCCTAGGATGGTTAATTTGTGACCTTTTTGACCTGGAATGGTTATATAGACTCTAGCAGGGACTTAGCCATTGGATAAATTAGCCCCATGTGACTCACTTTCAACCAATGAAGAGGCAGAATTGGCTAGACCCCATTTATAAAAGTGTAATAACTCCCTCCAGGTTAGTTTGTGCTGTAATAACTGCATGGCCTAGGTGTTTGAAGGCTTTTGGCTGCATCTCATGTCTTATAACCCACCCAGGGCATGCAGTTATTACTGTATAGCTGCCCACCCTGTCATTTGTTATTGCTTAATTTGAGCTTTTTAGGGCACTCCTGCACTGTGGTGGTTACTCTTCTAGTATGCGGAAACCTTAAAATGTAAACTCCCTCTTTCAGTAGATAAGGGTGTCACAACTCCACTCAGTAGGTCAGGCCCTCTGCTCCCACAGTGCCAACCTCCGAGCTCAGTATTGTGAACAGTTAACAGAACAGGGTAATCCTCCTGTCTGTTTTGTGGGTTTGAATCAACCTTTGGTCTCAAGTTTCTGGAGGGATTCATCTGTGAACCTCTTGCTAGCGTACCTAATGTACAGGCTCAGAAAATTCTGCTCTTCGGGGGGGCAGATATCTTTCGCCTACTGGCACCTAACTAGGTGTACAAAATGAACCCTTAAAACTCTATGAAAAGACCTCAGAATAAACTCTTACCTTTTCCCAGTTTGGTATTATCAATAGCTTTGCTCAGTGTCAACTTTAACCATATAGGCATCACTTGTCAAAGAAAGAATTTCAAAGGCACACAAAGTAGTCTCTAAAATTAGATGTTTACTTAAAAATAGATAAAAATGTAAAATGTAAATACAGAACCATATATCACAAAACATACAAATCACTTATAAAAACAGGTTTAAAGTGCAAACAAAATCTCCTACCACAGTACACTTAGAATTGTCTTTCTCATGTATACCTTCTAACAGTGCCCGATGTTGCTTTTTCAGAGTCCAAACATGTGTATCTCTAAATGGAATACAGACTACAGTTTAAAAATGCTGTATTTCAACCCTCTTCATGATGTCATCATCTAGCTCCTCCCTTTCAGGATACATAAAAAAATATATACAGAATATACAAAACAGGAAGTCCCATCAAGGTATTGAATTCTGTGACTCCAGCAAGACTCATTTTCCAAATTATGATACTCTTAATTAAGACTGTGATTTTCTCAGTCCCTTTGATCCATGAGCAGTTTCCTTTCTCAAACACATCAAAGGACTTTTTATGACACCAGGTGCAATTAACTGACTTTCCTGAGGACGTCATAAAATGGATATTCCACTTCCTTATGACACCAGCTGCAATTAACTGACCTTCCTGAGGACGTCATAAAATGGATATTTCAGGTCTTAGCATCAAACAACCCAGATCCTAAATGAAACTATAAAATGCGAGTTCTTAGAAGTTAATCTCATCACAAATATCTGCTGTTTAACATATATCCTGTCCTGTTAGAACTGAAACCTGGGGGGGGGGGGGGTGTTATCCAGGCACAGCATTTCTCATCACAGACAATCACACTACATATTTTTATATTCCAAAAAGCATAGATTAATCAGAACCAGTTGTCCAAGTGTCACAATTCCTCCCCACTTAGACTGAATTTGGGGGCTCTATCCCCTGCATGGGATGAGCTTCCCAAATCAGTTCACTCCTTATAGACACGAGACAATCCATCTGAGTTCTGATTTTTCGCTCCAGCCCTATGTAAAATTGTCATGTCATACCCTTGTAAAGCAAGACTCCATCTTAGCAATCTACCATTGTTTTTTCCCATCTGCATCAGCCCAACCTGGGGGTTGTGGTCAATCTGTACCACAAAATGTTGCCCATATAAGTATGGTTCTAACTTCTTTAGGGCCCACACTATGGCAAGACACTCTTTTTCCACAGTGGAGTAAGCCTGCTCCCTGGGAAGTAACTTTTTACTCAGATACGCTACAGAGTGATCTTTTCCTTGGCTGGATGTCTGACTCAGTACTGCCCCAATACCCACGTCTGAGGTATCAGTCTGAACTATAAAGGGTCTGCTATAGTCAGGACTTGTCAAAACAGGAGCACTTCACAGTGCCTCCTTCAATCTGGTAAAGGCTATCTCACAGGTTGGGTCCCAGGTAATTTTCTTTGGCATACTTTTCTTTACCAGGTCAGATAGGGGAGCAGCCAGGGCACTATAATTGGGTACAAATTTTCTATAGTGCCCTGCTGTCCCAAGAAAACTCCTGACCTGCTTCTGCATTTCTGTTCTGGGCCACACCTGGATTACCTCTATTTTTATTTGGTTAGGACAGTGCTAGCCCTGGCCTACCACATGCCCGAGGTAGGCCACTTCTCCCATGGCCACCTGGCACTTCCTGGCTTTGACAGTGAACCTGGACCTCTGTATCCTGCCCAGCACTTCCCTAAGGTGGGATAGGTGTTCCTCCCAGTTGGTACTAAAGATGGCAATGTCATCCAGGTATGCCACAGCGTACTCCTCAGCACCATTTAACACCTGGTTCACCAACCTTTGGAAAGTGGCCAGGGCGTTCTTCATTCTGAAAGGCATTACTTTAAATTCAAATAACCCTATTGGAGTGATGAAGGCCGACCTCTCCCTAGCTTTGTCCGTCAACTCTACCTGCCAATACCCCTTGGTCAGGTCAATGGTCGTAAGGTAGGTCGCCCCTCCCAACTTGTCCAGGAGTGCGTCCGTCCGGGGCATCGGGTGAGCATCTGACTTTGTGACTGCATTCAGTCCACGATAGTCCACACAGAAATGAGTAGAGCCATCTGGCTTAGGCACAAGGACTACAGGTGAGGCCTAGGGGCTGTGGGATCTCTGGATTACCCCTAAATCCAGCATCTCCTCCACTTCCCTCCTAATGTCCTTTTGGACAGCCTCTGACACCTGATATGCTGTCCACCGTATGGGTGTCTGTGTCTCTGTCTCTACATCGTGCATCGCTAAGGGGGTTAGTCCAGGCTTGGCGCTAAACAATGGGGCAAAGTCTGCTAAAACCTCCCTTACTTCCTGGATCTGGTCCGGGGTCAGCTGGGGGGACAATTTTACTGCCTCCACAGAGGACTCCCACTTGCTTTCTTCCAGCAAGTCCAGAAGGGGGTCTCCTTCATCCATCCCCTCCTCAGGACTACACACTGCAAACACCATGTCTGCCCTATTTGCATATGGCTTCATCATGTTGACATGGTACATCCTTTCTGTCTGTCTTCAGTCAGGTAACTCTACAACATAGTTCACGTCATTTACCTTCCTAACCACTTTGTACGGTCCTGCCCACTCAGCCTGCAGCTTGTCTTTCCGGACCGGAATAAGGACCATGACTTCCTGACCCACCATGTACGAGTGAGTTCTGGCTCTGCGGTCATACCACACTTTTTGTTTCTGTTGGGCAGCTTCCAGGTTGCTCTGGGCTGTCCCCATAAGCTCCTTCAGCCTTTCCCTAAACCTAAGGATGTAATCCACAATGGGAGTTCCCTGGGTGGTGTGCTTGCCTTCCCAGTCCTCCCGGATCAAGTCTAGGGGCCCATGTACCCAGCATCCATATAAGAGTTCAAAGGGGGAAAATCCCATTGACTCTTGGGGCACCTCTCTGTATGCAAACAACAGGTGGGGAAGGTATTTCTCCCAGTCCCTCCCATGCTGTTCAGCAAACGCCCAGAGCATTGACTTCAGGGTACCATTGAATCTTTCCACAAGCCCATTGGCTTGTGGATGATACGGTGTCATGCATCTCTGCACCACACCACACTTCTTCCATAAACATTTCATCAGGTCCAACATGAAGGAATCCCCTCGATCGGTGATCACCTCCTGCAGAAACCCAACATGGAAGAAAATCCTAAGTAAGGCATCTGCCACTTTGTCTGTCCTCAGTGAGGATAGGGCAACTGCCTCTGGGTACTGGGTGGCATAATCCACCACAGTCAGGATGAATCTCTTCCCTGAGGAGCTGTGGATATTTAAAGGCCCCACAACATCCATTTCCACCCTCTGGAATGGATCCTCCACTATGGGCAATGGAATCAGGGTGGCTTGGGTTTTCTTGCCTGCCTTCCCTATTTCTTGGCACCGGTGACAAGACCTGCAATACTCCTTCACCTGCTGGGTGAAGTTAGGCCAATAGAAATTCTGGGCCAACTGCTGTGAAGTGCGCGTGATTCCCAGATGGCCAGACAAGGGAATATCACGTGCAATCTTGAGCAACTGCTCACGATACCCCTGGGGAATGACAAGCTGCCTGCCTAGCCCCCCTTCCTCTGTCTGCACAGCCTGGTATACATCAGTCCATTTTCCAATAAACCTTATGTCTGCTGTCACCTTCCTGTGCCCCGTCAGAGTCTGCCCAAGCCCTCAGCTTCTCTAGACTAGGGTCACTTCTCTGAGCGGCTGCAAACCCCTCACACATTCCCAAGGCATGGGACAGGTCCCCTTCAGTCACTAAACTAGGGTCCCTAGCACTAGCGTCAGAGCACTCAGGATCACTGTCAATCTCAACCCTCTGACAATGAGTCACCCCTTCCTCTTCGGAGTAACTCTTCCTAGCTGTGTGGTTAACTGCTACTGGGAACATTTCTACCCCCTTTTTATTAATCTCCCCATCTGGAGACACAGGCTGGGGAACCAGCCTCTCAGTGGTTTCCACAATGGCTTCTGTGGGGTTCAGGGAACTACAATTTTCCCTTGCCACTTGGCTACGGGTAACTGCACACACCATCTCCTGTTTGAGATTGTTGCCCAGGATCACATCCACTGCTAAGGTTTGGGCTACAGCCACCTGTTGCACAGTTCCCCTTGTTTCACCCCAGTCTAGGAGAACTCTAGCAAGGGGCAATGTTTTCTCTTCACCAGTGAACCCCTGTACAGTGACTTATTTATTGGGTATAAGCTGACCAGGCTGTACCATATCCCCTTTTACCAATGTCAGGGATGCCCCTGTGTCCCTTAACTCTTGTGTCTATATACCATTCACCATGACTGGGTGCATGTGTTCCCTCATGTTCACAAGCATGCTTCCAGGGACACACAAACAACCCACTTCCTTCCTAGCACCACCTTGCGTATTATTGCTCATCCGTTTGGGACACTGTCTGGAAATATGCCCAGTTTCTTTACACAACCAACATTCCTTTCTTTTCTCAGAGAAATCTTTTCTCTGAAAGCTGGGGCTAACTGGTTTCAGTGGAGGCAGTGAAGTTTTTAGCTGTTCTGAAAGTACGCTTTTCCCTTTCTGCACTGCTACGCCCACCCCATTCGCTCTCAGGACAGGTCTGCTCTTGACATAGTGGTCCGAGAGTTCAGCAGCCTCTTGCACTGTTTTGAGATCTCGGTCCTCCAGCCAGGTTTTTAGCTTGGCTGGGCATGCCCAATAAAACTGTGCTAACAGAATCACATTTTCAATTTTGTCAACAGAGTTTGCTTCAATTCCTTCCCACCAATGTTTTAAAAACTGACATTGTTTCGTGGCTATCTCCTCATAGCTCATGTCAGGGCTTCTCCTAAGCTTACGGACTTTCATTCTGTATGATTCAGCAGTTAATTCAAATTTTTTTAACAATGCAGCTTTTAGTTTGCTGTAATCATCACTGTCTTCATTGTCCATTTGACCCAATGCATCCCGAACTTTCCCGGTAAGTAGCGGGGATAGCTGGAAACTCCAGGACTCCCTAGGAATTTTAGCCTGAATACAAGCTTTTTCAAAAGAATTTAAAAAGGCATCCATATCCTCCTCCTCTTTAAACTTGGCTATCAATTTGGAATTCAATATGTAACCCAGTCCTGTAGTCCCAGTTAAACCCAAGCCACTTACCTGCTCTGGTGCCGCTGGTTGGAGTCATAGCTTCTCCATTTCATAGTGCCCCTGGCGCCCACACTCCTCACGGTCTGCCTCTTGCTGTTCATGGTCCGCCTCTCACCATTCTTGCTCCCTCTTCTCCTCTGCTGCTCACTGGCACTCATGCTCCTCATGCTCAGCCTCCTGCTGTTCCCGCTCTGCCTCTCATCTTTCTTGTTTCACCTCTCGCTGTTCTTGCTCTCTCTTCTCCTGGAACTCCAGCTCCATTCAGCACAACTCAATCTGCAGCCTGAGTACTTCTGGATCCAGGATACTGGTGACCTTTCCCTGCTGCTGTGACCCTTCACTGGCACTGGCCCTGTTGCCCTCCTCATCGGATCTGGACACTGCACTGGCCACTAGCCCTGCCACACTCAAGGTTCGGTCCTTTTCAGTCACTGTCTGTGACTCGATGCTCTGAGTATCTGCTACCATCAGGGCATCCAAGAGGTTCTGTTTGGTGGCTTTCACCTCGAACGGGACTCCTCCGTCCTCTCACAACTGCTTTAAGTAGTCTACAGTGTGCCTGCTGTAGTTGGAAGCCATCTTCTTCCCTAACTATGGCTACTCTGACTTGCACTATAGGAAAAAAAATAAAACGGGTAGGAACTTGACTGTATGCCAAGTGATACAGTTCTGTCTCCTTTTTAAAAATAAATCACTGCCTTTTTCTTTCTTTGCAAGTGAGCTGATGGTCTCAAGCTGACACACTGAACTATAAAAGCTTGTAATACCAAAATTATCACACCGCTGCCAACCAATCTGTCACAACCCCACTCAGCAGGTCAGGCCCTCTGCTCCCACAGTGCCAACCTCCAAGAGCTGTATTATGAACAGTTAACAGAACAGGGTAACCCTCCTGTCTGTTTTGTGGGTTCAAATCAATCTTTGGTCTCAAGTTTCTGGAGGGATTCAAACTGTGAACCTCTTGCTAGCATACCCAATGTACAGGCTCAGATAATTCTGCTCTTCGGAGGGGGCCAGATATCTTTCAAATATGGGCACCTAACCAGGTGTACAAAATGAACCCTTAAAACTCTATGAAAAGACCTCAGAATAAACTCTTACCTTTTCCCAGTTTGGTATTACCAATAGCTTTGCACAGTGTCAACTTTAACCATATAGGCTTCAATTGTCAAAGAAAGAATTTCAAAGGCACACCAAGTAGTCTCTAAAATGAATTGTTTACGTAAAAATAGATAAAAATGTAAATGCAGAACCATATATAACAAAACATACAAATCACTTAAAAAACAGGTTTAAAGTGCAAACAAAATCTCCTACCACAGTACACTTAGAATTGTCTTTCTCATGTATACCTTCTAACAGTGCCTGATGTTGCTTTTTCACATGTGTATCTCTAAATGGAATACAGACTACAGTTTAAAAATGCTGTGTTTCAACCCTCTTCATGATGTCACTATCTAGCTCCTCCCCTTCAGGATACATAATATATATATATATATATATATACACACAAAACAGGAAGTCCCATCAAGGTATTGAATTCTGTGACTCCACCAAGACTCATTTTCCAAATTATGATACTCTTACTTAAGACTGTGGTTTTCTCAGTCCCTTTGATCCATGAGCAGTTTCCTTTCTCAAACATATCAAAGGACTTTTTATGACACCAGGTGCAATTAACTGACTTTCCTGGGGACGTCATAAAATGGATATTCCACTTCCTTATAACACCAGCTGCAATTAACTAACCTTCCTGAGGACGTCACAAAATGGATATTTCAGGTCTTAGCATCAAACAACCCAGATCCTAAACGAAACTATAAAATGCGAGTTCTTAGAAGTTAAACTCATCACAAATATCTGCTGTTTAACATATATCCTGTCCTGTTAGAACTGAAACCTGGAGGGGGGGGTGTTATCCAGGCACATCATTTCTCATGACAGACAATCACACTACATTTTTTTATATTCCAAAAAGCATAGATTAATCAGGACCAGCTATCCAAGTGTCACAAAGGATGTCTAGGGTCTTTCTTTCTTTCTTTCTTATTGAAATGTTTCACCAGGAAGGCACACTGAGCGACAAGTCGCTCGTCTCCCAGTGCGACCTGGAGGAAGGGGTACAATAGGAATGAGACATTAACGTTTAAGTTACAAGATCAACATTAACATTCAGTTGTAAAGTAGGTGTTACAAACAGTGTTACAACAGAGTTGCGCATAATAGGTAGAAAGAGTGGACAACAATAAGTGCCGGGTTAATAAGAAAACAAGTGCTTACATGAAAGAAAAAGAGGAAAGGAGAGGTAGGGAGGGGGTGAGGTGAGATGAGGTGGGGGAGGGGGAAGAGTCATGTCCCTGGAAACCCCTTCAAGATGCAAGGAACCCAGCAAGGGGACTGGGGAGGACCAAAGAGAAAGGGATAAGGCAAATGTCCCAGAGACACCCCTTCAGGATGTGGGGAACCCTGCAAGGGAACTGTGGGGCTAGATAGAAAGGGGGATAAGGCTGTAGGGATTTAAAGAGGGAGAAGAGAGAGAAGGAAGAGGTGTGACTTAATGCTAGGAGGGGTAATAGGACCTAACCCAAGAGAGGACCCTTCAGGATGTGGGGTTCCCTGTAAGGGGGTTGGGGAAGGTCAGTAGATAGGGATTAATAGAGTGATAGAAGAGGGAGTGAGTGAGAATTGAAACCTTGAGGGGAAGAGAATTCGCACCTTTGGAGGGGATGGGGCCTAATCAATAGTCTATCAGGATGCATTGGACTCTGCTAGTAGTCATGGAAAGCCAAAATAGTGGCTAGATAGAAGAGGGGAGATATGCTTAGGCTCAGTTGGACCCCTTCAGGATGTTGAGAACCTTGCAAGGGGACTGCGATGGCCAGAGAGAAAGATAGATGGGGAGGGGAAGTAGAGGAGACAAGACTAGTTGCAGTAGGACCCCCTCAGGATGCTGAGAACCCTGCAAGGGGACTGCAAAGGCTAGGGGGATGGGGAGATGGGGAGGGGAAGGAGAAGAGACAAGCCTACTGTAGATGCAGTAGGACCCCTTCAGGATGCTTGAGAACCCTGCAAGAGGACTGCAAGTCTAGGGAGAAAGGAGGTATGGTGGGGGAAAGGAGTAGATGAGAGATACAAGCCCCTTGGGGGTAGGAGAGGGACCCATGGAGAACATTTGGGGCCCCTTACATTCTGTGAGAGATCAAGGGAGGCCAGTAAGGGGGAGCAATTTGGGGAGGGAGGAGGCTAGAAATTTGAGGGTGGGGGTGCACAGGGTAAAATGAAGGTGCGGTAGAGGGGTAGGGTTTGTCTAGGGCTTAGAGGAGGGAATTAGGGAGGGACATGGCAGGAGCAGCTAGGTACAAGGTAATTATGGAGGGCAGGGCTTTCCTTCTTCCTTGCTTCCTTCCTTGATTCCCACCATGAGATTCATCCCTCTTGAAAGTCATTACCGGTCAGGTTTGGGAGAAATATTTTGTGCACACCTTTCCCCATGTAATCTGGAGTCTTCAAGGTGGTATTCCCCTTTAGTGAGGAGGCTGTCCAAAGTTTTTGTTTTTTTACCACTTTTGTAAGTCTGTTACTGGGGAAATAGTGTTCAGTCAAGCATTGTGAGCATATGAACATACAAAGAAGCCAGCAGAAGAAAGCCATTTGGTCCATGTAGTCTGCTCATAGTGCAGGGTCCACAGCTAGAGCTACTAACCCTGCGCCCCCACTCCTTCCATCCCTCCCATCCTCCCCACCCTTGACCCTTACATTCCCCCCCATGTCTATCCCAGCCTCTCTTGAAGCTGCCCACTGTCTTCAATGAGACCACCTCCTCAGTTAACGCATTCTGACTGGCCACCACCCTCTCCATGAAGAAGTGCCTCCTGACCTCCCTCCTAAGGGATTTACCTTGCCCTATATTGCTCATATGTACTCACAAACGTTAGGCTACACATCATGGGAGGTTCAAAGCAGTGGTGCCAACTTTATTAACTAGTTGTACTTGATTCTTCATTTCCATGCAAATCTTAGGCACATTTTTACTCATTTCATTGTCCTATGCTAGTACACTAATGCTTGCATCTTTACACTTTACAAAATGGTTTCATGGTCTTTTTCTAAGAACATTTGTAATACATTTCCATCTGATGAATGTTCTTTGCTAGGACTCACTGTGCTCTCAATAAACCCTTTTCATTCTGCTCCATGGCCCTGTGCTAAGGCTTCTTATGCTTCCCTTAATCACATTTTGGTCTGCTCCATAGCCTTCTGCAAAGGTCCCTTGTGTTTTCCTTCTAGTTACCATGCTGGTAGACCCTTTTATGGAACTCTGTCTAACTCTTCTCACAACATGGGGAGCTGTGATCACCCCTGAACTTGATGGAGGGGCCCCGGACTGGCTCCCCTTATTCTTCTCACTGACCTTATGGACTGAGCTGGCCCTATGACTCCTTCTTGCTAGCACACTCTGTTCTTTCTTCCTTCAGAGTGACTGCCACTGTGACTGGGGAGTATGTCTCTCTCCTGCCCTTTCTTTCTTGATGACCACCTTTCTGGGGAAAGGAGGGTCTGTTGTTAAAATTCCCTTGAGGACATCCTATATGCCATGGTCCAAACCTGTTGGCCAGTTCTGGGTACCTTTCAAAAGCCAGAAAATGGTGTAGCTATGCAGAATTACTGATTCTCCCTCTTGGTTCTCCAGACTGCCAACCTAGACTCCCTGTTTCTTTTCTTCAGACTGCTCCACCCCAGGCATACAGCCAAACCAGAGGAAACCTGGATTATAGCATGGCTCCTGAACTCTGTGTGTGTGTGTGTGGAGGGGGGGGGGTGTTACACCCCTAAATACAGAGAATTTCTGATTTTTTAAAAAAGTGTATAGATAGTCTGCAGAAATGTATGTGATGTGCTTAGGGTTACGATAGTTTGAGTCACTGGACACATACAGTTGGGCCTTAGGGTTAGAGTCGGTAAACATATGATGATAAGTTTTCTGTCCATATTGAAGTGAGGTTTGTGCAAAAGGGTGAACTGGCAAATATTTGAATTCACAGACATGTTCTGGGCAAGCCAGGCGTAGACATAGACTTCCCCTTTCTCCTATGTTACCCTTACCTAGTGTCAATAGTGCATTTTCTAGTAATCACCCATTTTGTTCATCTTTTTGTACAAGGACCAATATGGCAACTAACATTTTTCTTGGCTACTTAGGAAATTTTACAGGAAACCTTTTCCATGCCTCTTAATATATTTATTTATTTATTGAAAGTTTCAGATTACAACCTTTGAGACAACATGGCTGTTTTTCAAAGGCTCCAAGTCAAACATTGGGACATGACAAGTACAGTAGTTACACTCAGTTACATTAAAGGATACAGAGCACAGATACAATACATGGACAATGGATCAGTAATCAGCTAATTCAACAATTCAGAAAGAGGTTACTGAGTGCAGTACAGGTTGGAGCTGTCAGGTAGTAAGAGAATGGTAGAGTGTTTTAGAGTATAAGTGCAGTTGGGTAGGGTAAGACGGAGTATAGATGTTAGATTAGAGTAGGACAGAGGACTGAAAAGCAGCCAACAGAGGCATTGTCAGTTACACCAGTGGGACAGCTGGCAAGGGTGAGGCATTTGCTTTTCACAACAGTGATTTTCAAAAAACTGCCTTTCCAAAAGGAATAAAACTTGGAAAGAGAACACATGCAGTACCTTGTTTTTTTTCTCTGGTTTTGAGTGTGTTATTTGGAAACTAAGGGTGAGGCATTATCAGTTACACCAGTGGGACAGCTGGCAAGGGTGAGTCTATTTGTGATGGGGTGTGTGGGAGGTAAAATTAAGGAGCAGAGTAATTTCCTAGGTGTGAGGCCCTGCCTGGATGCAGGAGTGACCTAGTAGAGATGTGAGCAGTCACAGTCACTTACTGATGCTAGCCAGGAGTGGAGAGCCTTTTCAAATGGACCTATTTTTCCGCTATCTCAAAGGGCGGCCGGAAGGTCAGTGTGCCATTTAGGGCCACGATAAATTAACAATTTCTTGGCAAAGGTAGTGCACATCAGGGGTACCTGTAGCAATCCCTTAGCCATATTCCTGGTGTTCTTTGTGGATGTTGCATTTTTAAAGAGCTCGTTGGTGGACCCAGGCATATGATCCAGCAGAGCTTTTTTCCCAATAATATAGGTCTGGTATTTCAGTCTTTGTTGAAGTGGGAGCCAGCCAGTATCCTTGTAGAGTGAGCAGGTGTGGATCACATAGTTGGCCCCTAGGTCCAGCTTGCAGGCCTTATTGAGTAGAGCATTTATCCTTTTCAGGGCAGTTTCGGTACCTGCTCCATAGATAACCAGTCGACAATCTATTGTTGACAATATGGAGGTACAGGTGACCAGTTTCAAAGCATCCGAAGTCATAGCCTGTCTGTGCTGGTAAAGGATACCTAGCTTGGTGTTAGCTGATTTATTGACATGCTCAATATGCGTGTTGAAGGTCAGGGTGTCATCAGTGTGTATTCCTAACTACCTGAAGGTGGAGACCTGCTCTAATGTTTCATTTTTTGGCTCTTGATTATTAGAAGCCCATATCTTTTCTTATTGTGAGGAAGGGTGAAAAGCATATCTTTTATTTTTTTATAATTTAGCAGGAGCCTGTTTTGTTTGAACCATGACTCTAGCAGTTGGAAATTAGTTTGGAGGTTGGCAGTGATTTTTGACATATTCTTACCAGAAATAGAGATAATGGCATTGTCAGTGTAGAGTACCATTTGAGCCGGATAGGCAGAGGGAAGGGAGTTTATAAACAGGATAAACAGTAATGGGCCTAATATTGATCCCTAGGGCATGCCGAGGGTGACTTCCTTAGGTTCAGATAGTTGACCGGATATTCTGACACATGGAGACCTGCCAGAGAGGTAGCTTGTGAACCAGTTCACTGTGTCGGAGGATAGACCTATTGAGAGCAAGTTTTTGAGGAGGAGGCTATGATTGATGGTGTCAAATGTCAAATGCTTTGGTGAGATCTATGAATATAGATGCTACCACCTTTCCTGCATCCAGTGTATCATAGGGTAGATTGGTAAAGTTGATTAGAGCAGTTAGTGTACTATGCTTCTTTTGGAAGCCATGTTGCTGCGGTCAAAGAAGATTGTACTTATCGAGATAGTTAACTGGTCCAAGACTATCCTCTCTAATACTTTAGAGAGGGGAGGTAGGATTGATATCAGCCTGTGGTTCGATAGGTTAGAACTTTCACCATTTTTGAAGACTGGTGTCAAGGGTGCCGACTTCCATTTGTTAGGGAAGACTCCAGAGGACAGTGATTTGTTGAATATTATCATGAGCAGTGGGGAAACCTCTTCCAAGGTGATTGTTAGCAACTTCATGTCTATATGACCCCTTGCCATCCTAGTCTTCCCCAGTACCCTCTTAACATGCCTAATAGTATTGGTTCTGCTGATGAGTCTATAATAAAAAGGAGGTGTGTTGCTTGTCGAATTGGTGGGCTGGTTTGGTTGTTCTTTCATGAGTGGTAATAGGTATGAGTTAGGAAGAACTGAACTAAGGTCTGTGAATTCCGAGTTGAAAGCATTAGCAATGTGTCCTTAGGTTCATGCAGTGTTCCAGATGCGGTAACTATCAGGTCCGGAGAGGATTTCCTTTGAGGGATTGTACAGCCTTCCAGAATTCCCTACCATTGGTACATGTTTTACCTAGTAGGTCTTTATAGTACTCTGCTTTGGCCTTTTTGATTAGTTTTGTGCACTGGTTTCTTGCAGTCTTATAGTTAGTCAGATCGGTAGGTTTTCTAGTGACTATAGCTTTATGCCATAGATTGCCCCTATTGTGCATGAGATCTAGAAGAGAGCCAGTGAGCCATGGTGTAGAGCATCCTTTCCATTTCTTGGTAATGACAGGGGCGAAAATGTCACATGCTCTGGTGTATATGGAACAGAAGTGTTCCAATGCTTTGTTCACATCCTGGGCATGGGGGAATGGTGACTGAGCGAATCCGGGAGCACTGTCACCTCAGTGATGTGTTCAGGGCAGGTGGTAAGCAACCAGTCTACGAGTGTGCTTAAGCCCATTTTATAGTTCTGTCTAGTGGCCCGTGTTACCATTTGAGTTAGATAGAGGCCTGTGATGAGGTCTTTGGTAAAGGCTGTGTCATTAGAAAGCCAGTTGGAGTTAAAATATCCGACCACGATATGTTCCCAGTTCTGATTGAGTTTGCTGTGGTTATCAGTGAACTGTGATAGTCCAGCAGCTTGCTTGCTCAGTGAAATGTATACAATTGATAGCACCAGTGACTTGTTTTGTAAACTCACTGTGAGCTTAATAGTGAGCATCTGCATGTTGCACGTTTGCAGTCTACTAGGTAGACCTGTCCTTTGATGGTTTCACTGAGGTAGACTAGACAGCCACCACCTTGTTTGGATAGCCTATCTTGTCGGTGTATGTTGTAGCCCTCTAGGGCAATAGCGGCATTGTGGATTTTTGGAGATAGCCAGGTTTCAGTTAGGGCGATCACATCCAGTTTTAACTGGGGCTTAGGGTGAGGAGTATAAAGTAACCAAGTATGAAAAGGGATGTGGGCAAGGGTCTTATATGTTCTACTAGTTTCCCTGTTGTTCAAATCCTAGATTGAGTTTTTTTTGACAGTCCTGTCAATATGCAGGGAAATACTGTTTATGCAGCACTGGGTCCAGGGTTGTGTTAGTAGGACTTGAATTTGTGCTTGTTGGCACAATTTGGTGAACTTTTCTGTACAGCACAGGGTATGGCACCACGTGAGGTGGTCCAGGAAGTCAGGAGAAGGAGCAGGTAGTGGGGAAGATGGCCCTTTAAGAGTGGATGCTCCTGGCTGTGGTGGCACAAGCTATTCACCAATGAGGAGAGGAAGGTGGAGATTTGCTCTGAGGAAAGAGGAAATTCCTTATAAGATATAAAATTAGTTTAAATGTAAAGCTGACACCATAGGATATTCTGACACAGGAGAAACCAAACTGTTTAGATCACGAAGTGCAATTGTATACAGTACATTAGCTCTGGTATACAGCTCTAGGGAAAACATTCAAAATGAGGCACTGCTCTAGTAGTATTTCCTTTGTTTTCTTGTTTTTTTATCTTCTTTTCATTCTCTGTTACTAAGGAAGTATGTATGATAACAGGATCCTTGCATTTAATACATCAGTTGCTGGTGCTGTTTGTTTATGTGTGATGTCATAGTCTCCAGCTTGTAACATCCTACTGTTACCAACCATGATTCAGAAACAGAATTCTGGGCCTGTTCACAACTCTCCACTTTTATAACTGAAGTGGAACAGGCACTACAGGAGATCTTTTCACTGCAGTTACAACTGGCTGAACACTTATTCCTTTTCCTGACACATTTTTCTGGGTACATTTTATAGAAATGTCATGCCATCGTGTATCACCTGACTGAATGTCTCTGACCCACCTCATCATTCATCTAAGGAACTAGAAAGGGTGGTGAAAGAGTCAAATAGGCTGCTGAAAGAGGTGGGCTATGCACAAACAGTGGGGGAATTCAAACATGCGTGGGACAGATACAGTACATGGGCTTGGTTAATATAGTATCAAAAGAGGGGGAGAGAGGAGGTGTGAAGAGCCGCTAAGGCTCTTACATTCAGTATTAGCTAGAACAGAGCAAACACATTGAGTCAAGTGACTTTTTTCTGCCAACAAATTTTATATAATGCATGGGGAGCCCTTATTAACGATGAAAATCAAGATGTTTATAGCGTAGTTATGCTATCGTTGTGATGTCAAGAGGTTGTTAACCCCTCTTGACTACATCATAACAATAATATAACAGACTCACATCCTCCATGCATGCACATCTCTCGGTCATCCTGCATTCAGCTAGGGAATAATGCCAGCCAGGAAACTGGGAGAGCTGCACCATGAGCTTCGGATCAATGGCTGTGGCAGTGAAAGTGGTGCCAGAGGGAGTGTGGTGGGATGTCAGGGGCCGAAGTACGGTAACAGTAAGTTTTTTTTAACACAGGATGATTGCATTAGCCCTTATCATGGGGCTTCTGACCAATGGCCGTGGAGGTGTGATCTGAGCCAGAGCACCGCGATGGAGTAAAAATACATTTACCAAAGGCCACACACTATAAAAGAGAATGTATGGGCTTTGGTAAATAACAAAGCTGAAAACACTTTTTGAGGTTGCCAGGACATTTGTAAACCTCTCAAACTTCGCTCTCGAGGTTTATAATGTCCTGGCAACCTCTTGAAGTGTTTACAGCTTTGTTATTCAACAAAACCCACACATTATCCTCTATGTTTCTATCTGAGCATAACACCATCCACACCTCTATTAGTCCAATTGTTTGGGGCATTTCTGTTTTTCATGAGATGTGGCTTAAAAATAATGATGGAGAATGGATCTGATTAAATCCATTGAGAGTTATTTTGATTTACTAGACCTGGTGGCTGACAAGATATTAGGAGGGTAAATGAGCTGGGTATGAAAATTATTTAATAGTTAAAGTAGAAAGAACAAGGGTCATATGTCAAGTTGGTTTTTACACAGGAGGCTAGTGGAGTGGTAGTTACCCATACTGGACCAGTTCAGAGAGAGAGAGCTCCTTACATTCAATGGAGGAGTGCTTGGGAGGTCCCCCTGAGGTGTCTCAGGATGGCCAGGATACAGGATAGGAAGGCAATATAGCCTAGAGGGTATGGCCGTGAACCTGCAGACCCAGATTTGCAGCCCACAGCCACTACTTACTATGTGACCATGAGCATGTCACTGAATTGTAAAAATAGCCAATGTCATCTCTGATCAATTTGCTCTGGTGTCCCTCAGGGCTCTATTTTGGGACTGCTCCTGTTTAGCATCTTTCTCAGTAATTTTCCTTGTTTCTGCAACCAACAGATTTTCCTGTATGTGGATGATGCCATCATCTACACCAGCAACCCTGACCCAATGCAACTGGAACACCACCTTCAACAAAGCTTTGGGAAGTGGAGAACTGGTTCCATAAACAGATTGATCCTGAACTACAAGAAAACAAAAGTCATGATGTTCAGCAGTACCCAGAATAAGCACAAATCCCATTCACTAACCATCAGAAATTGCCTTGGCGTTCCACTTGAACACGTACAGCACTTTAAATACCTGGGTGTCACCCTCAATAGTTGCCTAACTTACGCCCAGCACATTGACACTGTTGCCAGGGCAGTAAACATCAAGATCAGCCTACTACATAGGCACAAATGTTGTCTGACACTGGATGCCCTTAGACTTGCCATTCACAGCTCTGTCTTATCCATTGTAGACTACAGTCTGGTAATCTACAGTGCAGCATTCTCATCATCCCTCTGGAGAATATACATAACTCTGAATAAGGCATGCAGGCTGCTCAATGGTGCTACACGTCTCACCCACTCAGTGAACTCTATGCCCAGACAGGCTGGCTTCAGCTAAGTGGAAGGATTCAATATCATACCTGTCTTTTAGCCAAAAAAGCACTTCTCAGCCTCATACCTCCTGGTATGGAAAACCTACTCAGCCACCACTACATTTTTCAACATATGCGAAGCTCTGGTATCCAGCTTCTCCATGTACCAAGATGCCGGACATCACAGGGGCAACGCTCATCTGCCTACAGGGCTCCTCTTTGGTTAAACACACTTGGCAGTGATATCTCATCCTTTTCTTACCTGGGCATGTTCAACTCATGCTCCACCAACATCTCACCTCTAATAGCACCTGCGACTGTTATGCCTAATTCCCCCTGCTTACAAGCCATTGTCCTACCTATCGGGCTCTTGTTTTGCCTCACCTCCCAGCTATGTCATTCTCTTCCCCACCTTGGACAAGGCCTCTGGCTGCCTCTTCTACCCCCATGCCTCCTCCCTGCACCCCCTGCCGTCTATCAGCCCCTAACCTCTGCTTTAGCTTGACAGAGCCTCTGGCTGCCTCCTCCAACTTTCCAGTTTCCACTGCTTACCCTCCTCTCTCTGCTTCACCTTGTTTCACCCTTAGTTATGTCTCTTTGACAGTTATAGCTGTTTGTTTACTCTGTTTGACTGTAATGATTTTCTGTAGTTTGGAACAATGTATTTTTGCCTCCCCTGTTTGTTTGTACCACCCCCCCTTTTTGACGTGGAGCCTTTGTAAAAGAGCTGTCTGTGCTCAAAGGTATTGTAATCCAAGACTTTAAATAAATAAATAAACTGACTGAACACTTATTCCCTTTCCTGATATACCCCAGACACATTAAGGACCCAGCAACAAAATATTTGATAGGAACACTAACTCAGGTGGCCAAGAAGTGTATAACAAGGAATTGGCTTAGGGGCGAGACTCCAGTGCTCAGAGATTGGATAGCTGCCATCAACACCATCTATGACATTGAAATGCTTACATACAAAGTGTTTCAACAGGAGGAGAAGGGGAAAAATAGGTGGACCCGATGGGTAATGTTTGCTTCAGCCAAAGAGCGAGAGCAGATCCCACAATGAGAATCAGTGTATGCATAACTTTTCCAAGGATGGGGGAGGAAAATACTCCCTATTTGGGCCCAGGCATACATCAAGTTTCCCTTCCTGCCTCCGCAGCACTTGCTGGCATGATAATTGAAGTCTTGCAGAACTACAGGATGCTTGCCATTTTATGTTCTGACAGCCATACCACTGCACAACAGAGAATTATCACTTGTATACTGTTTTTTGTTTACCTTTCTGTACTGGTAACTATTTAGTTTTTTGTTTACTTTAATTTTTTTTCTCTTAACATTGTCTGTTCAATGTCTTGATGTACTGTCAGATAAAACCAATAAAAATTTGATTATTAAAAAAAAAGAAACAGGATTCTGACATCACAAGTAGAGAAGGAGCAGATGGAGTCCAGGGGATAGAGATCGTTTCTGTCAAGCAGCTGTTCTTGATTAAAGAAAGAGGAGAAGATAAACACAGCAAATATGTGAAATATAAGCAGAATAGCATGTAAATATTGTTTTTTTTAAGTTTTTCCCAGAGATGTAGCAAGCTCTTTAAAAATGTATTGAAGTAATATTAAATTGAGTTGCAAAAATGCGCCTACATAAAGCAACCTTATGGTTCACAAAGGTTATCTGTTGTATAATTACTGTGGATATGTATATTATTGTATATTTTGATTGTATCTGGCTTGCCGTTGAAAATGGACACATGTAACCCAAGGGCCTAGCTGATTAACAGATAAAGAAATAAAGCTCCTTGGGTTTAACCTTTTTGTACGGCCTCTTATCTGCCTGTGCTGTTTCAATCTCCCTGTGCACCACATGGCAGAAACATTATTCCCAATCTCTCTTCTGGATTGTAATGGTCAATATTTATTTGTTACACACTCTTTCTGAGCTCAGAGTGCTAGAAGATACAATATAGTGTGAGAGGAAAGGAACAGTAAATTACACATAAAGTCAGGAAATAAGACATCATTAAACAACACTTATAAAATATATGTGCAGAAGGCACAAAATGTGAAAGCAGACAAATACTTTAACTATTACAGTCACCCAAGTCCCCACTTTCCCATTAGTTTGTTATACTACATCACCACTAGGTGTCACCCCTGAGCATATTGCTACTGAATGCTCTGACTCATCCTCTAGCCTCTTCTTGCTTCTTGTATGGTCATTTCACCTTCCTGGCTATCTCATTTTCTGGTAGTATCCCTTGATACTTCCACATTCTGTCCTGCCTGGATTTGAACCTGTAAGCCTCTGCACCAGAGGCAAGTAACCTGACCACTACACTACATTGGGGGTACAATTGTATGCTTGGTTCCTGCAGTCCTTATCCTAATTCCGGCAACATAAAACCCCTTTGCTGCCTTCTGACATAGCAATCCCACCCCTTCACATAGTAAGATACATAGTCGGTGCCTACCCCACATCTGTAACAGACCGCAGACAAATTATGGCACTTTATCGCTACTTTCTCCTTAGTGCTCTCCTAACACTAATTTTGCTACTCTCCTCAGAAAACACTTCTATACTCACTATAGACCTGTCTCCAACATTCCCAGTTTCTGCAGCATCTGGCACCGTGACCAGTCTACCTGTTTTGTCCCTCAAGCCAGTAAAGTTTATTTCTCACTTTAATTGCTGGCCGTCCCACCAGGCATACTATCTGTCCCTCCATCCCTCCTCTCTAACAACCACTACAGTCATTCCCAAATGCACCAAAAACCACCCAGGCCCAAATGTAAACTCTTCAAATACATCCTGGTTAGACAGCTCCTGCTACTACTGCTGTTGTCAGGTAATATGCACCCTAACCCAGGGCCCCTGCAACAACCATTTGGTAGCAACAGTAGCCCTGGGGTCTTAAACTCACCTCTATTAATATTCAAAGTCTCCTGCCTGAGCTAGATCAACTGCAATTCTGGGTGCTATAGCACAGGCCTGACATCCTCTCCATAGTCGAAACCTGACTCTCCCCTGAGGTACCAGACTCGGCAGTCTCCCTCGATGGTTACACTTTATACAGGACTGATAGGATTGGTAAACATGGTGGTGGCTGCACCATATACCTCTTGGACTCTCTACAAGACCAAGCTCTACCTACTCTGCCACCCATGGATGGTGTTCAATCACTAGGGGTTAAAATTACATTAGGTAAAAAAGGGAAGGCAATTAATATCATCTCAGTCTACATTCCACCTAAGGAGAATCACAAAGGCTTCCACTTGTTCCTTGACTTCATTGCCAATCTACCTAAAGGCATGGAGCTCATTGCACTAGGGGATTTTAAAATCAACTGGTTGTCTCCTGACTCTAACCCCTGTAAGGATGCAGCCACAGCCATCAACCTCTCCCAGTTGATCTCTACTCCTACTAGAATAAACTATAGGACTGGTACTAGCACACTGATCAACCTTATATTTTTTTTTTTTTGGTGCTGTTTTTCCTGGAGTCTCCACCTGCCATCTGACATTGCCCCCCCCCCCCCCGACCAAGTATGAGACCCCATTTCCTTCGGCCCTAATGACTTACCCTTCATGGCTGGGGGTTGGGAGACCTTCAACCCACCAGACTGGATCCAGTTCAGGGGAGATGCCCTCCTGGCAGTGCTGTGAGGGGGACAATCATCATCCATGGCAAGGACTCCCATTTTTTCCATTTTCTCCCCGTATTTGAGGAGAGGGACATGCAATGATGCCAGTGGAGGGAGAGTGCATGCATCTGCTGTGCTTCTCCAGGTGTTTCCCCTTCTCTGCCCCTCTTCTGTAGTGTTGGCCAGTCGAACACTGACCACTGGTGTCCCCCCTCCCCAGAGAAGGAGAGCAATTCCTTGAATGCTCAATCCTTCTCCAACCCAGACAATCCCCAGTGGCCTGTGCTCATTCCCGAACACAGGTTGCCAGTGTAGCATGAGGTAAGGTGTCCAGTGCCTCAGCCCTCAGCACCACCGGGCCGGCATTGACCTTATATTTTCTAACCGCCCTGAAAGGATCACAGATACCACAGTGTTACCTGACACCCTGAGTGACCACTCCCCAATCACATGTCTCTGGACCAAAAAGGCCCCTAAATGTCCATGCAAAACATCTTACCAGTGGTTTTCCAGGAAAGGGCACCAAGAACAATTCCAAGAATATCTCATCAATTGTGATTGGTCCCCCGTCTTCCTCGCTGAAAGTGTTGACGAGGCACTAAACCTCTTCATCACCTTATTCAACACAACCTGTGACTTATTTGCCTCGTTCAGGAAATGGAAGGTTAAAGGCATCTCTAACCAA
Organism: Neoceratodus forsteri; assembly: GCA_016271365.2. Lineage (NCBI taxonomy): Eukaryota > Metazoa > Chordata > Ceratodontiformes > Ceratodontidae > Neoceratodus > Neoceratodus forsteri. The sequence goes on along the minus strand of CM028131.1, from coordinate 1,084,437,546 downwards.
TGGATTACACCCTCTCTTCTGTAACTTATGGCCACTCATGACCACCTTTCGCAAGTGACGCAAGACACTGGCAAACCTTGAGACTGGCAATGCTATAAGGCTGCCAGAAATAATTGCACCTGGGCCATCCAGCGGGAAAAGGCCACATACTACCAAGGCATATTTGCTAGCTCCTGGGATAATAGTAAAACATTTGGGGATGATATGAAAAACCTTACGGGCAAGCCCAATCAGTCCCCTCCCACCTTACTCAACTCTAATGGGGTCACCATTCAAGACCCGAGCGAAATTGCTAACATTTTCAATACTTCATTCACTGACCTGAGTGGAGTTCTCCCCCCAATTTCTTCGATGAGCCATCTGCTGAGGATATTGCCCGTAATAGTACCTACCCTCCAAACACTTTCCAGTTCTACTTTAGGTCAGTCTCTACTTCTGCTGCCAGGAAACACCTTGTGAAGGTGCTTGATAAGTCAAGGCACAGTTCTGACATCCTTGACCTCAAACTGCTTCTTCTCTCCATTGATGCAGTCCTGGCCCCACTAACCTGGATCCTAAATCTGTCCCTATGCCTTGATCACTTTCCATCTGTCTGGAAAGCTGAAGTTGTGACTCCAATCTACAAGAGAGGTGACAGAGCAAGCTATGCCAACAACCGCCCCATTTCAATTTTACCACCCCTCTCGAAAGCCCTTGAAAGCTTAGTGGCTGAACAGTTAACTGAATATCTATCCGCCCATGGCATTCAATGACCTCAGCAACATGGGTTTAGGAAAGATCATAGCATTGCCACTGCCCTCCTCACCTACACAGACTATATCCATAAAGCACTCGACCGTGGTCACCTTGTAGAGTTTATATATATATATATTTTACAAAGGCTTTTGATATGATCAGTCACTCCTTACTGCTCTGGACCCTGCCCTCCCTAGGACTCTCCAGCGACGTTACCTTCTGGTTCAGAAGTTATCTAGGTAAAAATCTTAGACTCACTCTCAAGTAGCCTCCCTGTGCATTCCAGTGTTCCACAGGGATCAATCCTTGGTCCCCTACTATTTAGCCTCTACCCCAATACCCTTCCTCTAGTGTGCCCTTGTAACCTTCTCCCGTATGCAGATGATGCTGTGATTTACACCAGCCAGCCTGATCCTACACCCCTTACCAGCGACTTGCAACATAGCTTTACCTCTGTTGAAGTCTGGTTTGCTGAGCATAGATTAATTATGAAATATAAAAAGACCAAAGTGATGGTTGTAGCTGGGACTCATAACAAGTTTAAAAGAGCCCAACTACCCATCTGCAACAATATTGGTACACAGCTTGAGCAGGTAACTAGTTTTAAGTACCTGGGCATCATCCTAGACAGTACTCTCTCCTATCAAGAACACATTAATAACATCTCCAAAACCAGCCAGCCTGGTGGTGCTGAGGGTTGAGGTGCTGGACACTATACCTCGCGCCACGCCGGTCACCCGGGTTCGGGAACGAGCCTGGGTCGTCGGAGGCCGGCGGGGGGGGAGGAGAGGATGACAGAAGCTGCCGCTGGCATCGCTCTGCCTTGGGAGGAGGGATCCAGCTCTCTCGGAGCTTGGCCGCCCTCTGGTGGAGGCCGGAGGGACAGCGCCATGAGAGAGCGAAGACAAAGGTCGATGGGGAGGGTTGAGGGGACCTGGTCCAGAGCTGTGGTGTGCATGTGTGCCTCCACGTGCATGTGCTATCACTTCTGGGGGTCCCAGGGTAGCGAAGGGAGAAAATGGAGGAAAATGGGGGTCCGACGTGGATGAAGCCCCCAGATTGACTCAGGGGATCTGCCGGGGCGCGCAGCACTACAAGACCCTGAAAGAGCCGAGATGGGTAGGCTCGGCGGACGCATGAGTTGACCCGCCAGAGGAGGATAAAAATAGTTAACAAAAAAAAAAATCTCCAAAACTGCTAATATCAGGCAAGGCCTCCTTTACAGACATCGGCACTGTATGATCCAAGAGGCACTATGCCTCACAGTGACACTAGCTCCATACTGTCTATCATTGATTATGGCATTGTATATTTACTAAGGTTTATACTAAGGTCTGAGGAGCTAAAAAGGCTTTTGGCCCATATGTGCTCCTGTAAGTTAACTATAATAGGTTAAGTAATGTGCATTTTGTATGTGACAATCACATTTCATTTTAAACTCTTGTTTATTCTTACTGTAAACAATATATGATAGTAATGTATTCCATGGATTTATCACTCTCTGTGTGAAAAACACTCTCCTATTTTCAGTGCGGAACCTATTATGTTTTAATTGCATGTTGTGTCCCCTTGTACCTTTATCGTGAGTTTTAAAGCTTAAGTCTAGTTCTGTATATAAAGCAGGATCCTGCAAGAGACTATAGCATAACATCATATCTCCTCTAATTCTTCCTAAGTGAAGAGACATTAAGTTTAATTTTGACAACCTACTTTCATAACTCTGTTCTCTACATTCATAAATTAGTTTTGTGTTTTTCTCTGTACTTTTTCAATTATTTCTCTATTATTTCCTTTAAGTGGTCCCCATAAGGGCTACCAAAATCCAATAAAGGTCTTATGTAGGCTCTATACAGAGGCATGATCACTTTTGCTTCCCTGCTTTTAAAGTTTATTTTAATTGTCCAAAGTACTTTGTTGGCTTTAATAGTCTGAGTTTGACAGTATTTGTCATATGTCAACTTATTAGATATGATGACTCCTAAGTCTCTTTCCTCTGTTGTTTTTCTAAGAGAGATGTTATTCAGATGGTAGTTTGCTTCAATGTTATGTCTGCCACCACCACTGCCCTCAGAAGGTTAGGGGTTACTCTTAACGAAGCCTGCAGGTTTGTTACTGGTGCTAGTAGGGACACACATATCTGTGACCTATATGCACAGTCCAATTGGCTGAACCTTCAGAGCAGAATCTCCTATCACACCTGTCTTACTGCCAAAAAGATATCTTTAGGGTTAGCCCCCCGTCTACCCAGCAGCTCCTCAACAGGGCCCACACTAACACGCGCTGCAAGAGAGGCACACCCAACTTAACTTTTCAGGTACCTTTATGCCAGACATCTCAAGGACAAAGAGCATTTATGTACAGAGTACCTAGCTTATTTAACAACCTCCCCACACACCTTCTATCTACTCCTAAAATTGGTCCTTTCAAAAACTGTCTTTGACAGCACCTAGTCAACCGCAGCAGCTGCGACTGCCCCACTTAACTTTGGCCGCCCTCTGCTTATATTTATCCTGACATTTTAATGACAACACCCTCTTGGGCTGCAATTCTGTGCCGCCACTGTGTCTATGGTCATCTACAACATTTCCCACACTATAACCTGGAAAATCACCACTATTATCCCCTGTCTAAAGTCAACCTCGTCGACTGCTCTTTCTTCTTCTTTTCTTCCTCCACCTATTGGCCTGTTATGCCTGGGTCTTGACCCCCAGGTCGCATCTGGAATCGAGCAACCCTGCTCAGTATGCCTTCCTGGTTAAACTCGTAAATAAATAAATAACTCATCACTATTCTAGTTTGCTTCTAACTGGCTTTCTCTGCCTGTACATTTGCCCTCCACCAACTTCTGGTTACCTTTTTAACCTAGCACTTAATATCAGTATTATTATATATTTTTAACCCTAGAACTTAATATCAGTATTATTATTATTGTGTGTACTAGGTTTATTATCAAATTTTTCCTGGGTTTATTGTACCTCACGCAGCCTGCTTATTTGTACCCAATGTACTTGTGCCTGTGTAAACCCTAGGTGGCGCTATCCTAAGGGCTAGTAGCACTGTCTGTGGGAATATGCACAGGTTGAGGGGCCTGAGTTCTGTGAACGGGTGCCTCCACCTGGAGGAATGGTATTGGGGTAGCTTGATTGCTTTGGTATAGCCCTCCGGGATGCTATAACCACCCACCAACCCTTCTGGTGGCCTAAAGAGTAAAGCATAGAACACTTTGCATACACTGGATAACAATAAGAATATGCTCACACCCCTTGCATTACCACCAGGGCTGGATCTGCTGCAATTGCCCTGGAGACCCCCTGGAAAATAAGATCAGTAATACGCAATACAAAACCTTTCAATGTGACCCAACTAAGAATATGCACACTAGCCAGGTTAAACACGAAACAAATGATCAGGTTTATTCAGGGGAAGTGAACAAGGGAGGGGTATGAATTTAGTCAAATGATAGACACTCTGATTTACTTAAGGCTGATTCAGCATGCACTGTAAGTCCCTGATGATTAGTCTTGCAACCCTGGGTACCCAGATCTTATACAGGCTAGCCTGAAGCGTTCCCTGGGTTGGCCGGTATTGCAGCTGTTGTTGGGGCCCTTTAGAAAGAAAGACAGTTAACATGTGCACAACCCAAATATTTGTAATCCCGAGCCGGATGGCTCAGTCCATTAGCAATACCCCAAAACAAGCAATTAGATGACACACAATGATTAGTAGCTGCTGTTGCAGGGAGCTACCCTGATTTGTAGTCACACAACCCAGACCAGGATGTAGGACAGGCGAGATGAAGACCTCATGGTATTGATGCGGTGTACTGGGGGAAGCAGGGCCTACATGACGCACCTCCTGGTGGTCGCTACCTGTTCGATGATGTTGAGCAGGGGACCGAATCCCCAAGTCGGTCTTTCACCAAGATGATCTCTGGATTTTGGGCAGGGGCTGAGGCCAAGATGGTAAGGCACAAGCAGGCAGAACAGTCCTGGGAAAAGTTCATGATCTATTGCTGGAAAGCATCCAGCTGGCATAACAGGATTCACCATGAGGAACCAAATCATGACCCACGAAACACATTCAGCACACTTAAATCAGTTAGTTCTCTAAGCCACAATTTGGATAAAGTCTGTTTACTAATTACAGCATCACTGTGCAAACCTTTCAACCCGAGGCTATCTTCGCTTATTCAGGCAGGCCGATCGCTTCTGGAGCAAGTCTTCAGTCCCACTTGCAAGTAGTAATGACACACTCTTTTTCCATTACTGCAGGTCTAAGCTGGCAAGCAGAACAGTCTGACTTCTGCAATAGACAATCTCCGTAGGCCAGAGAACGTAGCAGGGAGGCCAATGGAGCCTTCCTGACGATTCTCCTATGCTCCTCCTAGGAGCCGTTGCTTGACCATTCGAGCTATTCACTCTTCAGTATCCACTCTCAACAAGCACACTGCTTCAGGCAGTTCTGGGTATTTCCCTATAATCCACAAGGTTCAGTTGACGGAACAAACTGTCTGTCACAGAAAGGGCTCCCCCTCCAGGTCCATTTAGGTACCAAACATCCAAAACTACAAATACTACAGAATTTCCTTCCCATACAACCCCTGGGAACAGACTCCATTTTAGGTCCTCAAAGATTCAATTGGTCCAATACTGGCAGTCCAGAACCAAAATGGTGGCTCCTATTCGAAAGCTCAAGCTGCAAATGAAAGCAGGTTAGACAAACTCCTTTTTCATTATTACTCTAACAGATAAACAGTAAATAACTACATTTTCTAACAAGGCTCCCTCTGCGCCAACAGCGACTGCAAAATGGAGCAATATAACTGGCTGTCTGGCCGGTCACGAGCCTTAATTACTTGGACCCAGCCCAGACTGATTTGCAAAACACACTCTAGATGCTTCTCTTAAAGGGACAGACACAGAGGCTTACTAGGGCACTGTCATGCAAACAAACAGAACTACTGCAAAACAGAACACCATCCTGACAGTGGGCATTTAGGAGCCCAGGAAGGCATTTTAGTAAACCCCAATTTGTAGGGGGGTTACACCTGTCACTCCCTCCTCTGTATAATTCCTTGTTGACATGGATCCTTTGTAAAAGACCCCCTGGCTCAAAGGTCTTAGGCTGTGTTCACACGACAGCTTGGTAATGGAAACCGTTTTTTATAATGGATTAATTACCATGCTGTAGCATCCATGTGCTAGCATCCACACAGCTGCCAGTGTGTTGTAAACCATTAATAAAAAAGGTTTACAGCATCCGCACTACTGCCTCTGTACCGAATTTCCTGTCAACCGATTCACATGTGGGAACATCCAACTTCATGATGGGGAACTGGGGCTGGCCCGGTGGCACTGAGGGTCGAGGCGCTGGACACCACACCTCGAACCACACTGGTGACTCGGGTTCGGGAGCGAGCTCGGGCTGCTGGCCGGGGAGGGTTGAGGATGAGTGGCCTTATGGTGCTCTCCTGCTCAGGTTGAACAAGATGGGTTGCCCCGGCATGCTGGTGACCCCCCGGTGGAGACCAGGGGCACTACAGCAAGCCAGACAAGCACGCATTCCACGTGGATGACACCGGCAAGGTTGACATGCACCAGGGCATCAACATGCACCATGCAGGGAAGGGGCAGCACACAGAACAAGGAAACCAATGGTGCTATGGACAGGCGATGGCATCTGTCCCCCATGTCCTACACCGGGCCAGCCCCAACTGTTCTTCAAGGTCCTCCACCATGGCCCTACCCTGCGGCCAGAGTTTGACTAGTAAGCACACCCAGGAGGAGGGGGAGACCCAACCTGGGCAGGTCAAATTGGGGGTGCTGGCTGCGGGGAGGGGGGAGAGAGGAGGTGCAGATCGGGGGGCTTCTGGCAGGGTAGGACAAAGGACCAGGTTGCTGAGAGAGGCTCCATGGGGCCCCAACTGGAGGGAAATAAATAAAAAAAAAATTTATAAAAATGACTGGGAACTGTGCCTGACTGTCCGCACTATAGGTAAATTTGAGTTAGCTTCTGAAACATTTTTAAAACCGTTTTTAAAAACACTGTTTGAGATGTGCTGTACATAGAGAATAATGTATGGACAACAGTGTGTCGTTTTTTTATACAAAAGAGGTGTGTGATACCACATAAACCATGAGACTGAAGGTTGAGTGGTTTGCAAGGATATTAAATACCAAGGGTGCTTTTTTAAATGAAGAGCAAGTCTTCACTGCCGCCATTCTTTCTTTTTATAATAACTGGTTAAGTGAACTGCGACCAGTAGCTGACTGAATATGAAAGTAGGTTAAGCCAGCTGTTGTGTCTCAGGTGCGATGCTTTGTGTGAGAATGAGGTCATTCTGTCTTACATACACTCATCATAACAAAATGTGTGTAACAGAATTTTAGGTACTGTTTTCAGGCTGTAATCAACCCTAACCAATAATTATATATAGGATAAAGTATGTGGTGGTGTCTGTAACGAGAAGTTTACACACCCGAGGAGTTAGATGCTACATAAACCCTGAGAGCAAAGCTCAATGGGGTTGTGAAAAGCATCTAACCCCGAGGGTGTGTGTAAACTTCGAATTTACACACACCACCCCATATTTTATATAACTGCTGAGTTTCCCTTTTTCATCTCTGAAATTATATAAAATAAAGACGTTCCAGTGCAACCGCGGTACAGTTTGGTTTCAGCGGATGGTCTGACTTATTTCTTTATTTAACCATTTTTGTATTTTTTTTGTTTTGTTTCACTTGGCAGCCAAAAGTTAATTTTTTTTTGTTTAAACAGGAGATTCTGCTTTTGACAGTTACTTACTGTCAATTCTGAGTGGCTGTTTAGTGTCCAGGAGAAAGAGAAAGTGGCCAGTGCCAGTGGTCTGATAGGAAGCATTGCGGCTGGCACATGTGTAGAGTGAGGGAAACCATGCGTGTGTTTGCTTTAGTAAACACTCCTTTATTACGGCAAATTAAGTCACAGTTTCCCCATGGGAAAAAGGGAAAGCCGGTTATTATAACTCAATTCCTCTTGGATGCCATTCAGCTGTATGCTCATTTCAGAAGTATGAATACTTTCTTTTGAGGCTGAAATTGTGTGCTCTGCCTTTCTCAGTGTATTACTACAGATGCTACTATCACAGCTACAGTGGAGAAAGGCAAGAGAATCATCATCTTGATCAAGAAGGAAGTTATGCTACTTGGCTGTGCCAATTTATCTGATGCTTCTTGAAAGGAGATGGCAGCAGAGTTCAATATAGTATCTCCAGTGTATGGTGCATTTAAAAAAAATAAAAGAAACATTTGGACAGAGTATAGCAGCAGGTTTTGCAAGGGGCCAAAAAGAAAAGAGATGACAAGGTTTCTGGCATGGGGGATGCACTCCTCCACTAGTTGACTGCTGCCAGAGATTGTGGAGTCCCTTCATGTATCATCTTTTGCTTGGAAAAGCAGAACGTTTATCCATTTCTCTGGGCCTTACGTTTGAGCAACATCAGAATGGTTGTCCTGTTGGAAGAAACAGAACTGTATTGACCACAAGTGTATTCACCAGGAAAAGGATCTAATAATTTGGCATCTAAACAGTAGATGTTCACAGTTCCTCCCTCAGCATTTGCCCAGTTCTGTCTGCAGGATATTTTCAATGCTGACAAGGTGGCACTTTTCCTTGGGGCAACCCTTAATAGGTTTTTCTCCTTTGAAAATGAGCAGCCTGAAGAGTTTTACAAGAAGGCAAAAGCAAAAGTCTCTACCATGGTGTGTTCAAACTACAATGGGATAAAACTCTCAATTCTTATCATGGGCTAGTCCAAGAAACCATGCTGTTTCAAAGTGGCTAACCCTGATGCCTTCCTTGTACAGTACACTACTAATGCTAATGCTTGGATGACCGCCAAGATTTTTCATGACTGATTAAATATCATTGATAAAAAATGTGCCTGCAAAGAAAAAAGATAGTGATGCTAGTGGATAATCGCCCTGCTGCAAGCCAATTGACTCCTTGAACAGCACTTATACAACCGATGGAGCAGGTTGTTACAAATAACTTACAGCAACGTTACAGAAGATGGATTGTTGGTAAAACAGTGTTTGAAACTGATAACATACCACAGAATGTCAACAGAATTGCAATCAGCATCTCAATTCTTGATGCAAACCCTAGGTCCATGCTGTCAAGTCCGAAGTAAACAGCAACACCATTTGTAACTGCTTTATTGAGGCTGGATACTGGCTGGCAAGCCTGCATTGACTGCAGATGAAGAAGATGGGCTACCTTCAGGAATGCTGCCAGAAGAATTTGCAGCCTGCACAGCTGTTGACAACCTGGAAGCTCAGTGATGCAAAAATATGCAGAAGTTGGTGAGACCCTATCCGGAGTACTGCGTGCAGTTCTGGAGACCCCATCTCCGCAAGGACATAGACAGGATGGAGGCAGTCCAGAGGAGGGCTACTAAAATGGTGCAGGGTCTGGAACAGAAGCCATATGAAGATAGACTAAAGGAGCTTAATATGTATACCCTTGAGGAAAGGAGGGAGAAGGGGAACATGATAGAAACGTTCAAGTACCTCAGGGGAATCAACAAAATCCAAGAGGGTAGCATCCTTCAGAAAAAGAGATATGCAAGAACAAGGGGATACAATTTGAAGATAGAGGGGGGATGGCTCAGGGAAAATGTGAGGAAGTATTTTTTCACAGGTGGATGCATGGAATGGCCTTCCTGAAGAGGTTGTCAGGTCAAAAACAGTGTGGGAATTCGAGAATGCATGGGACAGACATAAGACAATTCTGGTGGGGGGGGTGTAGGAAGAAGTAGGCTGTTGGTTAACTAGGATCTGCAGCTTATCCAATAGGTAGGAAAATGGGCAGACTAGGTGGGCCAAGCAGTCCTTATCTGCTGTCCAGGTCTATGTTTCTATGTTCTGTGTTTCTATATGCAGTATGGTAATGGTCAATGACACAGTCACAGAGAAGGAAGAAACTGATTTTGAGATTGTTGCACCAACAACTGGGGAAGTATGGACTATGCTTAGAAAGAAATCAACACTCCGTCGAGATTAGAGAGCAGGAGGATTCTGGATGGATCTACCCATTTGAGAAGCAGCTTGAAACTCTGCAGCAAACATTAGCTGCTAAACACAGATAACAGACTACAATAAAACTGCCTGAGTGTTGCACTTAAGATATACTGCTGCCTTTTTTGATGAGTGGTTATAAATTCTGAATCAACTAAGATAAACAAAACTGATTTATAGAACACCAGTGAAGGTATAAATGACAAGAATGAATCCTGACTGGCCAAGAGGGTTCAGAACCCAGTGCTTTAAGAAATGACAACCCTTCTGGCAACCAGAACACAGTACACATATGTAGTAAGGACTACCAGTTGAATTTCTGGCAGACATTTGTGTAATGTAAAAACAGGTAAAGACTGTAAACTGCCATAAGTTTGACAAAGAAATGTAGTTCAATCACTGAGAGCTACAACAGTAAACAGAAAGTACCAGAATCTAATGAAATGCACCATTTTCTGGTGTTTATTGACCTTTTCTCCATGTTATTACAATTCAAAATTGTAGGTTGCTGATCCTCACTGTGCCAAAAGTTCTCTTTCCAACATATTCCTCACTCAAAGTAGATCCCTGCTGTAGGGAAATCCACAGGTAATGTTTGTATTTCAACATGTGCTGCCACCCAGATGCTGCACTTCAACTTTTAGCCATAAAGAATGGGGGGGCATAAATGTCATTCAAAACACTGAATACTTTCTTCTGTATTTTCACTTTATTCCAAGTAGTTCAAATAGGCATATAGTTAATCCTTTACATTTCACCCAATAGTAAGTGCTTCCTCAGGGAAATGCCTTAAAGTCTAAAGTAAAACATAAAACATTTTTACAATCATTGTTTATACCATTATATATATATATATATATATATATATATATATATATATATATATATATATATATATATCCCCTTGTTACCCGGGTTACTAGAATCCCAGTCAGACCTAGTGGTAGGCAGGGAAGGCAGCTTGTGAAACTCCAGTTAAATGGGTTTCACACTGTCTCACTCTGTTCTCAGTCTCAGCTGATACTGAGGGATGACATCACCAATAGAACTATCGCAGCTGCATGAGCCACATTGGAATCTGCAGCAAGGGAGTTGGCATAGAATGTTGGGAGGTTTTGAGGTCAGTCAATCAGTGAGTGTGAGTCAGTTCAGTGTGAAGTTGGGAGCTTGCTGAGAAAGCAGCTCAGTGAAGGCTCTAGGAGCCTCAGCCCTGACAGAGGGCTACTTTTAATTTAAAAGGGTGCGTGTCTCCACCTTAAAGAGAGACACAGAAGATAATTGAAGTGGTGGAAACCGCTGTTTTCGAGTCTCAGTGCGCCCTCCCCCAAGGGATGGGGGCAGAAAAGGGTTCCCTGCAGATTCCTGGGGCAACCCCCTAGTTCTGCTTGTAGAGGAAAAGCTGCCTATGTGTTCCAGAGTTTATTTGGGAGAAGAAGAAGATTTGTGAGTCGCCTGTGGGGCACCTGCAATGTGAGGGTGAGTGTCTGCTCTTGCTAAAAGGGCCTATGTTTTCCACCCTGGGACTTGCATGACAATGTGGGGATTGAATTACTAAAATAGTGGAAGCCTAGAGTAATGGGCTAAGCAAAGTAAAAATAGGTTCAATTCCAGAGCTTGTTGGGATGCAAATGATATGTAGAGGAAATGTGACAGATGTCTACCCAGAATCTACATTTGAAAGTTCAGTAAAGGAATTGTTCAGTTTCCAGAGAAATGGCTGGGTATGGGCTGTGGGAGCTGGAGGTGGGTGGCCCACATCTTTAGTGACCAGGTCCACCTCTACGGATTTCTTCTGTGGATTTCTACTTTACCTCAGGCACTTGGCCAGTGATAAGGGAAGTATCCAGATGTGGGATTGTAAGGAAAATTCTCTCTAGGAGTCGAAGACTCTAGTGTGGTCGGGGGAGCCACAACAGGATAATTGGTTCATTCCTCAAATGGACCGCGGATCAAGTGGCCGGCGGGGGAGCCGGGCCAGTGGGGAAAACCCAAGTAGTGTACAAGTTGGGCTGTGTACCCAAAGCTGCGTGCAAGTCAGGGCTGTGTGCCTGGTGGGTTTAGAGCCTAAGGGCTGGAAATAGTGATAAAGTGTTCTGTAGTCTCTAATCTGCATTACCAGGAAATGTAGCCCGTGGAGAATCCGTCTATGCTTTGTTTGTTCAGCTTGGATGTGAATAAAAGCCACACTGAAGAATCCCATTCCTGGTTCTGGACATTACAGTTATTGCTTCCTGTGTTCGGATTTCATTTTGGGTACCGCCAGCAGAGTAGCCAAACCTAGGCCCCTGTGCCAAGTAACCTCATCCTCCCTAACCCAGTCCCCACCAGGTACTGCTGTCAGCTTCAACAGCATACCACCTGTCGTTTTGCTAAAAAGGCAGGGGTGAGGGGTTACATATACTGTATATATATATATATATATATATATATATATTGCATTTAAATTTTTAACGTGTATTTCTACTACATTTTCTCACAGTTCAAAAATTCACTGTTCTCAAAATCCCTTTCGGCTTTTTTTTTATCTGTGATAGTCACATTATTAAACATATAACAAAAACATTTACAGTTGTTAATAACCAATGGTGTTATTTCGTTTTTATGTATACTCATTATGCTCTCTTCCACTACAGGCAAAAAAACAAAACAAAAAAATAACAACAGTGCCATAGATTTGAAATTCAATTTGGCACATACCGGGCTCTCTAATGTCATATTTTCTGTAAGCCAAGCTCATTTGTAATTTTGGCTCCTGAAATTTGTAAAGCAACACAGCTTGTAATTTTTATTCTAGCTGTGTATTTCATAGATTCAAAATAAAGTATGTCAAATGTACTTACAATACTTTTTAGTCATAGAGCAACTGCCAGACTATACACAGTCTGATCAGTGGCACTAAAAAGTATTGTAAGTAAATTTTACATACTTTATTTTGAATTTATGAAATACGCAGCTGGAATAACAAACTCTGATCAGAGCTGATATGGCTGTGGGAAGATTTTGGGATGCTTTTACCTATTATTTCTAATGAATTTGCACAATGCAGATCTGCTGCGAGGCAGTTTCAATGTGGTCTTCCTTTTACACGTTTTTACAATGTAGTTTCCTAGAATATGCCGGCTGATTGCTATATATTTAGCCTGTATAGTTCATAGAAAAAATGGCATCTTATTTTTGGGTGGAGGAGCACTAGCAGTAGGATGCTGGAATGTGTCATACATAGGTACAAGCTGTGTGTGGGTGATAACGCCAGTGGCCATACACCTCAGGCACTCGCATGTGGATCCATTGTCCCGGTGCTGTTGCACTGCTCAGTGCAGGTGAAAGCTGATGCTGTACTCACTCACACAGGTCCCGGAACAGGCATGTTACAGTCGATCTCCCATTTGCTTGTATAATCGGGGAACTGTGAGCACACTATCCATAGCCTGGAGGGTACACTACAAATAGCATTGCAGGATACCGCTCCCCATGGCACCCAGTATACCTCAGCAATCTGGAGAGTGGCATGTTAGGCAGGGGAACAGGGAGAGTGTATGGCAGTAGGAAGATACAGCATTGGCAAGGCATGCATTGGAGGTATGTCAGTTCCCTCTTACAGTTTGCCAGGGACATATACACGGTTGCATACACTGGAGGGTCCACAGCTTGTGTGATGCCCCAATATATGGTATAGCCACTTGGGTCATTCTGGAATGCACGTCTCCAGCCCAGGTCCAGTGCAGTCAGTGGTTGGCCATGGCAGGGTGTGGAGGGCAGTGCCAGTCTCCGCAATAGGTCGGCTATGGGGGGAGTGGGATTGTCTATGTACCAAGGTGGTGGGTGGGGTTCTCTATGGTAAGGATTTGAACCGTGGTTTCCCCTGGTGCGATTGGGTCCAGGTGGGTCCTACACTATGGAGATCTTCAGGAATGGAGTTGGATCGATTGGGGATGGGAGGGGTACCTCTAGTCCATCAGGGCTGCCAGGCTGCTGTGCACCTGGGTGCACTTCCACAGCCCGCCTGTGGGTGGCTGGCCAGGTTAGGCCAGCTATTCAAGGCCTAACTGTGGGCTGCGCTGCTCTGGGCTGTGAGGGGTGCATTCCCATTGAGTTTGCCGCAGCACGGCATATGCATGGGAATGCACTATCGACTTGCACGGCATACTATTTGTATGCATCCTGGCCCATTCCTTTGTGGCAGGTACATTCTGCACATTTGAATATCACGCTGCAGCCCATTGTTAGAGTTGTGTGGCACATCTCCCTTTTCCACTGGCATGTGCTGCACATCTCCTTTGAATATGGGGACCCTGGACTAGGCAACCCTGAAGAAATACATTATCAAAATAGGAAAATTATGACCCTACTGAAAACAAGACATTGCATCTAATCTGGGACAGCCTGAGTAAATACAGTGCAAAAATCTGTAAATGAAGATCCTTATGACAATGAGATGTAGTATCTTCCTTCCTACCTCTCATGCTCCCTCCCCCCACCTTCCTCCCATTCCCTCAGATCCTCTGACACTTGTACCCTGCTAGTCCCCCATCATACCACCCTCATTGGCCAATCAGGCTTCTCCCATCACTTCCCCAAAATCTGGAACTCCCTCCCATCTCAAATACGACACTTCTCCTCCTCCCATTCCCTTGCCTCTGCCTTACATAACTTTCTGTCTGCTAGCTGCTCCTGCTACAATCCTCCTTAACTTGTTCCCCTATGAACTTGCTTCAGCTTCATGCCCACTTCTTTCCTGCAAAATCCTCCCCCTACATCCTCCCCCAGCACCCCTTCCTTTCCACCTTACTCCCACCCACCCCCGTTCCCTCTTCTGTACACCAGCTTACCCTCACCACCCACTCACCATTGTTTGGCCTAGGACCCTGGGAGGGTTCTCTGCATCCTGGAGGGGTCCAGAACCTAGGCAAACACCTTCCTCACCTCCTACTCCCACCCCATTCTTTCCTGAAAGGGATGGGTCTTGGTCCTTCTTCTCTCCCACCTCCCTCCCTCTCTCTTAGTCCTTCTGAAGCCTTCTCCTCATCACTGCCTACTTCCCTCCTGTTGTGCTGTACCTCTGCCTTGTGCAGGCAGGGTCCACAGCATTCTGGAGGAGTCAGGCCCTGGCAGACCCTTCTCCTCCACCCCTTGCCTTCCCCTCCACCAAATCTCCCCCTTTCCACCCCCCTGCTCTCTGCCTATATGCCCCCCACCCACATTTCCCCTCTCCTTCCTAACCGTAGTTATTGGCTAACCCCTAATATCTAATGCTCTTCTAGTCAAACTTGCTCTTTTGTTACACCTTGCAAATTTTGTTCTATCTGTGTCTCTCCTCACAATCTTTCCCTAGTTCAACCTCCTTGTATTCTATCCAGCCATTTTCTAACTACAAAGCTATGTCCCACCAAGTGTTTGCCAAAGATATTTGTGCTATCATATCTATCTAGTTCAAGACTGTTAGCATTGTATCCATCTAGTTCATGCCTGTTAGCATTCCTCCTTTTCAGTACTTCTGTATAGTCTGCTCATTTTATTGAATGTAACCAAATTGAATATCTATATTGAGTACCAAATCTCTGTATACTATCCTCATGTTCCCTACCCCCCAGGTCGCACCGGGAGATGAGCAACTTGTTGCCCTGTGTGCCTTCCTGGTGAAACATTTCAATAAATAAATAAATCTCCCCTGTGCTATCCAGGATACAAAATATAGGATAAGAAATATTTAAAGGAAATCTACTCTGAACTGACCTCACTATAGTGTATGGTGGAATGCTGTTATGCATGGAATTCCATTCCTAGAATATGCTTGTTCTGCAGCAGTAGTGGCATCATTATGTTGTTCTGCTGCAGTAATGATGTCACTACTGCAGCAGAACAACTTGGAATGCTGCCACATACTTGATTTCCCCTATCCAATTAAGCAGGAAGTTGTTGATTTTTAAACTTGAACTTGCAGAAACATCTGCAGCACACTGTCAGTAATTTGAGCCTACCACCAACCCTCAAGTGCCCCCCCAAACTCCAGTTCACTCAAACAAAGGGCAGTGTCCGAAATAGACATTGATGCCCATACACTATATAGAATAGCGGATGGGCAACTCTATGCACAACCAGTGTGTTGTGCCACCTCGAGGAACTGATTCCTATGGACCTCTCGAGCTTTGCTTTTGAGATCACAGGAAATCAATACCCCTCAGTGGCACAACACACTGGTTGTGCATAGTTGCCCATCCACTATTCCATATGTGGTCACTAACATAAACAAACAGTTTCTTTATTATAACAATAACACAGGAGTGTGGTGTGCATATTTTATGGAACACATGTAAACAAAGGTGAGAAAGAATAAGTGCCTCAGCTGGTACTTGAACCCAGGCCTCCCGGCAGTATTGTAGCCATGCAGATAGTGTGTAGTGTGTAGTTTGTGTGTGTGTGTGTGTGTATGTGTACAAAATATAGGATAAGAAATATTTAAAGGAAATTTACTCTAAACTGAACTTCACTGTGTTCACTGACATAAACAGTTTCTTTATAACACATTAGAATGCAATATTTGTGTGTTTGCTGTAGCTCAATATATTTTTTTCCTAAAAAGCATAGTGGAAAATGTCTGCTGATTGCTACATACTGTATTTAGTCTGGGCAGTTCACTGAAGACCTGGCATATGTCTGACTCAGTGCTCATCAGATAGTGTCTGTAGAGGTTAAAAAAAACTGTAAATCATATATTTGCTGGGAAAGGGTGACATTTATGAGGTATGAATCTTTCTTGAAAGACAACACATTCCCAAGTGAAACTTTTATCAAGACGCTGTTTAAATGCTAAGTATTTAAATGTGCAGTTTGTTGCATTCTAAAGGGGTAATCAAATATCCAGTTTAATAGGCAACCAATATTTAACAAATATTTAACAAGCTGTTTCAGTTTCCTAATGGCATCTGATAAGCAGCTTGGAGTTATGTCGCCATCATTCTTAACAGAAAGAAGGGAATATTTTATTTCAGTTAGCATGGAAGGATACATTGAAAAGTCCAAAACATGTGCTCCACGATACTCCATTTCCAGCTACAGATAGCAAGATGGCTGTAGGCTCCACCCACAGCCATAAAAATTACAAGAGGTATTGCTTTACATATTTCAGGAGCAAAAATTACAAACGGAATTGGCTTACAGAAAATATGGCATTAGAAAGCCAGGTACCTACCAAATTAAATTTCAGATCTATGGCACAGTTTGTTTGTTTGCCTGTGGTGGAGGGGAGCACAACAAGTATATAAAAAACTAAAAAATACCATTGGTTATTAACACTGTAAATGTTTTTGCCATAGGTTTAATAATGTGAGTATTACAAATAAAAAAAAGCCAAAAGGGATTTTGAGAACAGTGCATTTTTGAACTGTGAATAAATGTAGTAGAAATATGTGTTCAAAATGTAAATGCAAGAAATATATCTAATGGTATAAATGATGATTACAAAAATGTTATACGTTTTACTTCAGATGTTAAGGCATTCTTCTGAGGAAGCCCATAATTGTGGGTGAAATGTAAAGGATTAACCATATGCCTATTTGAACTACTTGGAATAAAGCAAAAATACAGAAGAACGTATTCAGTGTTCTGAGTGAAATTTATGTGCCTCACTATTCTTTATGGCTAACTATTCCTCACCCATTCAAGCTGAGTAAGTGCCTGACCTGCTATTTGTACTGCAACTGCAGTACTTTGAAATAACTGACCAGCCCCCATCCAACTGAAGACTCAAACGCGGTTTGCCTTCAGTTCCCTCATGATCCATCACCAGCACTGCTACACATGTCCTTCATGAATGTGAAATTTGCTTGCTGAGATGAGCTGCATTAATGAACGAGCTGGCTAGCTTCAACACCTTCACAAACATGCGAATGTGGGACTTCATCGCAAGATAAAGTCCCACATCACATATTCGTGAAGGTGTTGAAGCTGGCCAGCTCGCACATTTGTACAACTAATCTTGGGAAGCAATTTGCATGTTCAAGTGTGTGGCGGGGAACAGGAGCATTTCTGTCAAGTGACAAATGTATTTAAATACTTGCAGACATTGCTTGCAACTGGTGCCACTCAACCTAAAATGTGCTGTCTTATGCTGTTACCATGATGCTTTGCTTGATCTCTGTGTTTCTCACTCACTTTCTTTGGGACTCTCAAGTAGAAATTACACCTACAGCAAAACAGAAAAGAACACACAGGCATATTAAAATAAGGCACTAAAGCCATATTTATGCCCAGTGATTATTACTGTAAAATGAATATAACCTTTACCACAGCGCCACATACAGTAGGGGCAGAAAGCACACTAGGGACTATTTTTTTAATTGAAAACACTATAAATAACATCTTTTGGATGGTTTATTTATTTAGGTGGGGTGTGAATCATTTTTTTATCATGGGACCCATTTTATAAGTATAATAAGACACTCAGGGGTAGTGGTTGTCATGGGTTAATGCACTTCCATGTGCTTAAGGCACTTGGTGCAAGTACCTCATGCTTCACTATGCACCTGGATGTGCATTAATCCATGAAACCAGCACCCTTTGTGTCTTATTGCTTACATATCTTATATCCAGCTTGCAAGCTATCATGGTATCTTGTGAGTTGGGTATGTCACAGATGATATCTTGCCCTGTTGGGTACATCACAATGCATACTGAACCAATCAGAGAGCAGCTTTCACAATACCCATGTGCAGCACTAAAGCCAGCAGTTGTAACCAAACAGAAGTTACATCTTTATACAAGCAGCAGATTTAAAAGCTGTAACAAGTAAATGCATGTTGTATAAATCCATTTGCAATAGTCTGACTAAAACTACGTAATTCATCACCACTTGTGAGGTAGCAGGACTTTCATAACTCATTCATAGCTCAGCCACTCATGAGTTATAGTTCGGATCCCTCACATGTGCAGCTAAATTGCATATTATGGGTCAGGCCATTATATATCACCCATGTACCTGTAAATGTAATGAGCATTCTTTAATGAATGCTCATTTTACACTGACCCACCCAATTTCTATTGTTTTACTTGACTAAAAGTCAGCTTCCCTTACCCTACACATACAAGTGGAATTAACTGTAGTTTGTATGAAGGGTACTCTCTCGGACAGCTAAAATGAATGCCTTCAAAGTCACTTCAAATCCTGTTCAGTTTTTTTAAAAAACTGCTCTAGTTATTTCTTCTTTTTGAAGTAATCCACAAACTGACTTTAAACTGGCTTTGATTGCACTTCAGTCATTGTAATTTATCCATTCAAATGGTTCTCAATTTGCTCTTGAATACCCCTCAAAATTGCAAAATTACAAATTAGTATTCAAACCAAAAACTGAAACACTGGTTAATAACTGGTATGAAGTGGCCCTTCAAATATGCCTGAAAATACCTTTCAGCTTTTATTCATTCAAATTGTTTTCAAGCACCAGTAACTGCTCAGTTTAGGCCCTGTCCACACCACACGTTTTTCATGTTTTAAACCATGTTAACTTAGTTAACACGGGTAAGTATTGTATCCAGGTTGTAGCACAGTACAACTGTGCTATAAACAATGTTCAAAAACTGTGTTAAAACTGTGCTCAAAGCAGGGTGTTAGCATAGTTTTTGACCAACACAGTTGCCTTAAACCATGGTAATAGCAGTGTGAATGCATTCTGTGCTGTAACATGGTTTAAGGCAACCACCAGTACACCGCAGTCTCTGTTTTTTGGGCAGCCGGGAAGAAAAAAAGATTTATAGGCATTGCCGAGCTTGCAGTGAGCTCCTGAACTAAAAAATGTAATTATCCTCCAGATCTGTGACTGGTCCCGATCATGAGTATCCCAGCATGCATTGTGGCACTTGCAATACTTTGCGGTACTGCTCCAATCATGCCTGGGAACTCAAGCAGGCAAGCATGATGTTGGCACACAAAGCGGATGCTCCAACAACCGTACTCAAGCATGGAAATAAAAACATTTTGAGAAACTGGTGCCAGTGTGGATGGGGCCTTAAAGAGCCAGTAGCACTAAAAAAGCAGTTCATATGAAATATCCCTATTACAAAATACCTTCTGTAATTCAGACTCTATCAAGTAAGCAATAAGGCATGAAGGGGTGTGTGTATACCATATTTTACAGCATGGTCAGGGGCGTAGTTGTTCTCCACATTCAAGATATGGACTTTTTTTCATGGAATGTTTACCATGAAATACATGGATTCAAAACTCTGCTCAGTTCCACTGGCAGAATGTTTCTCTCTCAACACGCTGTACACACAGTCAACAAAGGCCTTTGTTACAACCAGAGACTCAGTTATCTCACTGTCAGGGCAAGAAGAAGAGAATTCCAGGATAAGCAGTAAAATATAGAAGGGGGGGTTTTCACTGTCAGTAAAGAAACAGTTGTAGTGAAAACTATACACAATACTTATTGTTTCTAATTTGTTAATGTATGTAAGTGTAACCCCTAGGTGGCAGTACCCCAAGGGCTACTAACCCTGCCTGCTGGGCAACCAGTAGAGGGGCCTGAGTTCTGAAATGGGTGCCTCCACCCAGAGGTCAGGGTTATTATTGGTCGCACTAGCTTGGGCACAGCCCTCTGGGACATTGTAACCCCCCTTGATTCCTGCAAGTGGCCCACACAGAATACAGCAATGACCTTCACAGTACCCCGATATGCTTTACCAGTATCCAAACCCTTGGTACTTACCACCAGTATTGGTTTCTCCAGCTCGACCCTGGGGATCCCTGTAAAACAAGGTGAAACAGAGCAAATGGCAGTAACACAATACTTCAGGCATAAACAGGATCCACAGGCAGTATAAAAGGCAGAAAAAAGTCGATCTGATTTATTCAGGGGGGTTTGAACAAGGATAGGGGCAATCAGGTTAATTAGCTTACTTTCCCTAACAATCACACAGTTATGCAAGCAGTCAGAGTCCCCAGCACAGTCACACTTCAGGGTACCCAGGTGAATGGGGGGTGGGCTAGCCAGGGCCGTTGCCTGGGGTAGGCCGGTGTTGCAGCTGGTAGGGGCCCTGTGATGGAAAAACACCCCTTGTACAACACAATATTTGTAATCCGGAGCCAGAAGGCTTAGTTCGTGAAGAAAAAGATAATAAGACAATCAGGTGACACACTTTTGATTTAGCTATCTGTTGCAGGGAGCTACCCTGGATATTACTCTCGGTACCCAAGACTGGACACAGGATGGATGAAATTGAGACAGCAGATGAACTCTCTGGGATGCCAGGAGAAGCAGGGCCCACACGATCCACTGAGATGTCATTTCGGTGCAGGCGTGGAGAAGGGGGAATGCTCGACAGGCAGGTCTCTCGTCGATGGCTCTTCTCTGTGCAGCAGGGTGATCTGGCAGGGCCCTCATGGCAAGGCCCAGTTGCATGGAGCTAACAGTCAATTCAGTCCATTTTACGCTGGATACAGCTTGCAGCAGTCAGCACACAGTTCACACAAAAGGGGACTTAAACCGTGACCCGCATTCAGTACACAGCACATTTATATGTAAGGAAGTATTACTGTACCAGGCAACTGCTCCCTGGTCACGATTGCAAAGTCACTGCTCAAACCGGGAGCTCAAGAGTAGCTGGAGTTCCTGACAGGCCGATCATGTTCAGCAAAAATCTTCGTTCTTCTACAGGTTAAGCCTGGTCCCAATTTAGTAGCTTGCCTAAAGCACACAGCTCGGAATTAGTCCGAAACAATTATCTCCCTGTCTCTTCTCTCAGGGTTACTTCATATGTGCAGGCCTTAAATCAGGCCTCTCCACAATTCTCCCACTTGAACTACAGAGTTTACTGCTCGAATATCACAAGCTGCTCCTCTCTCAGCTTCCAACTCAGACCTGGCTTGCCAGCAGACAGCTTGTGGTATTTCCCCCAGATCCAAATGGTTCGGCTGGCCGGCACAACTGTCAATCACACAAGAGCTCCCCCTGTCAGTAGCAAAAGGCACCAACAGTCCAGAACTACAAATCCCATGGGTTTGGGTCCATGCAGCCCCTACTAGCAAACTCCATTTTAGAGTCCCCAAGTACTGATTGGTCCAATTCGGAAGCTCGGGACCAAAATGGTGGAGCTAAACAGAACAATCCTCACTGCAAAGAAGGCAGGTTAGAACAAACCACATTATCACTACTACTCTAAATGATTACCAGCAATTAGTTACATCCTCCCACAGAACTCCTTCTGCACAACTAGAGATGGCAGAAACGGAACAATTAGCAGGCAGCCCGGGTAGGACCCGAGCATGGAAACACTCAGTCCCCCTCCCAGATTAATTTTTACTGCACACAGGCAGAGGCTACACAGGCACTCACTGATAACATATTTAAATGGCTAGGACACCGAACACCAGCCAGGCAGTGAGCAATTAGGCAAGCTCGTGGAAGACTTTTCGGGAACCCCCATTGATGGGGGTTACACCCTTCCTTACCTGGAAAAACTTGGCGTCTGTGTCAAGTGGGTACCATCACGGTAATTGAAATTGCAATTTATACCATACATCTATACCATTAGCAGGCTGGGCCTGTAGCTTCTAAGACATCAGTCAACATATTTAACCTTTACTATACACATTGTCAGCATTTCACAGTACAATATCCATTCTGAATTACATTATGCATTCTTCACACCAGTACTTTACGCAGCCTGCCATATGAAATCAGGTAATAACTTCCTGTACATTGAACAATGTGAGAGGGGGTCCTTCCCTATCAGCTAACCTGGGGCTAGATGGGGCAGGGGCACCATACCTAGAGGGCAGGACAATCAACCTGGAATTTGCACCAAGGCTCAGTCTGGGCAGTGAGCTTTGAGAAACATACTTCCCCATATGGACCACATTGAGAGGTAAATCTACTGGCCTCCCAGAAGAATCATAATCATAACTGAAGCATACTATTGGTTTGACGGCTTGGCCAGTCTCTTGGGGGGAACAACCACAGTCTCTGCACTTTCAGCTTCAGTCTGGGGCTTTCATCACTTGAGAGGGGTGCTTCTGCCTGAATAGGAGGGTTCACACTTGGGGCACTGTCAGCCCCTGGCTCTGTAAATTCTGGTTCTGTAACACTTTGCTCACTTGGAAGGCACTCTGACACTGGAAGGAATTTGTCATCACACTCAAAGTATTCTTCAGGTTCTGACATGTCACCAGTCTGACTCAGATCTTTCGCCTCTTCCTCAGGTAAATCATACAGTTCCACCACACAAAGTGACTCAATATCATCAGACAGGACACTGCACACTTCACTCTCAGGGAGCATTGGCTCCAGGAACAAAGCTGGGGGGTTAGGCAGTCCAGAAGGCCCAGCTTCATCCCCACAATTGATCATGTGGTTACCTTGAAACAGCTGACTCAGTCAGTTCATAAGAGGGGTAATAAGCATAGTTGCACTCACTCTCATCAGAAGTGGACTGACAGTCAGTATCATTCGGGGTTTGCTGTGGAGAAAATCTTAAGTCTGTGACCACTGGGGTAGGTTGACTCTGTCTTTGTTTGGCAGCAGCCCGAGTCACCGGTCCAGAGGGAACAATCTCAGGGGGTTCAGCCTCAATCATGACTTGACCAATAGGCAGTAGATAGTTATGGTGCATGGTCTTGACAACTTTTGAATCATTTTCAGGCCGCACTTTGTACATGGGTAAGTCATCCAACTTGCCTACTACTATATGAGGAAGATGGTGCCATCGATCGGCAATTTTATGTTTACAGTGCAGTCCCAAATTTCGCAACAATACGTGGTCTCCAGTTTGAAGCTCTTGAGCCTTTACATTTTTATCATATCTTTCTTTATTGGCTAAGTTTCTCTTTGCAGCCATTGTCTGGGCTAGTTGATATGTGTGATTCAATTGGGCCTTCAGTTTTTGTACATATTGTAGATAATTTTCAGCTTGAACCCCATGGGGCGAGACCCCGAAACAAACATCAACTGGCAGCCAAGCCTCCTTCCCAAACATGAGGCAGTAGGGAGAGAACCCGGTAGCATAATTTCTTGTACAATTATAGGCATGAACCAAGGTGCTAATCTGCTGGCTTCCTTTGTGCTTGTCTTTTAGGTGAAGAGTGCCCAGCATGTCCAGCAAGGTGCAATTAAAGCGTTCTGGTTGTGTGTCCCCCTGCGGGTGATAAGAGGTGGTTCTTGACTTCCTCACCCCCATAGGGAGAGCATTTCTTTGATTAAGTGACCCTCAAAGTCTCTACCTTGATCAGAATGAATTCTCTGGGGGGCCCCGTAGTGGACGAAGAAATTTTCCACTAGCACCTTGGCCACGGTGGACGCCTTCTGACCTTTGGTGGGGAAGGCTTGGGCATACCTATAAAATGGTCCGTGACCACCAACACATTACCAATGTTTTGCTGATCGGGCTCCAAACTCAAAAAGTCTGCGCAAACTAATTGCTCCCATTCAGACAGTCTAAAGCATCTTGTATATGGGGCATGGTATATTGATCTGGGATGGTCCGCCAGTTAAGGGTTCGATAATCCACACACATTCTTATTGTCCCATTCTTTTTCCACAACACCACAATAGGTGAAGCATAGGGGCTTCTGGATTCTTGTATCACACCAGCCGCAAGCATCTCCTGCAGATGTCTTCTCACATCGTCTATATCTGTGGGAGCCAGGCGCCGAGCCCTTTCACGAAATGGCCGTTCATCATGCAGAAGTACGTGATGCTTCACTCCCTGGACACATCCCACATCCCACTCCTTCAATGAAAACATGGTCTTTCTGGGCAAGTCTCTTGCTGATTCTGGCCTTCCGTTCAGCTGGCAAAGGGGAGTCACCAAAGTCAAACAAGTCGGGAGTCACTCTATCAGTTACACCAAGGTGCTTGTTACTGGGTATCACCGCAGTGTCTGCACAGTGTACCGTAGCTAGGGTGCAGCCTCTGTTCACCCGAATTTCCCGATCTGATACATTGTGAATCTGGACCATCACCCATCATGCATAGGCATGAACATGAGCAGGCAAGATGCTGGGCCTGACCAACAATCCTTCTGGCAATTTTCCATCGCCTGGTGCATCCAGCATTAGTATCTTATTCTTGACATCTTTCCGTAAGTGGACCTCCCCTTGTAGAGTACACTGGGCATTGGGGGCTAGCACCAGTGACTTGGGATCCTTCTTCCATACAACTCCGACCGGCTCATCCTGATCCACCTCCTCGACATTCTTCCGCAACTCATATGCCTTCTTAATCAACGTGGGAATTCTCAGGGCCCTACAAGTCCAGTGCCCTGTTTCTCATAGCATAATTGTGCCAGTCTTCCGAACATATGGGCATTGGTCCCAATTAGTATGGGAACCCTATCATATAGTCCAGTAGGGGGACACACCAAGGCCAAGGTCTGTACTTGTTCCGCCACTCCAGCCACCGAAGTAGGGAAAGACAGCCAGATCCAGATATACCCAGAGTATGGATACGACTTTTCCCTCAACCCCCAGACATGCAAACCCTCCAGGGGTTGTAAAGGCACATCAGGCAAGTGCTTCTGATACCAGTCTTGAAACATTATAGTCACTTGAGAGGCCACAGCCCTGGTAGACACTCCATTCACCTTTACTGTTGTCTCCATGGAGGGCCCCACCACCTCAGACCATTCAGGTGACCCAGATGCTGTGGTCGATCTGGCGGTGGCCTTTGAAGAATAACTTTTTCGAATAGCCCCACCTGGTGGCTGGTTGTTATTCCATCTGATTACAGCTAATAACCTGGTAGTGACTTTCTTCAAGTTCTCCGGTGAGTGTCAATAAATCTGTGTGTGTCCTTCCTCCCCGTAATGGTAGCAGAAAGTGGGTTCTCTAGGATCTCTGGGGATCGCGGGCAGTCTCCCCGATTTTGGTACACTAGGGGCACTTGGCTGTTCTTCCTTTACTGGCGGTTTGCATCTTTGATCCTCTGAACTTTCACTAATTTTTGTTGTTTGTGTGTTTTGCAGTAGGTCCCCTACCAGGGCTCTCAATTCACGCACTTCTTCCAATAGGTTACCCTCAGTCTGGGTTTCTTAAGAAACAACATGCACCCCTACCCCACTTTTAGTCTCGGGGGGGTGCCTGATACAGGTCAGGTTCTCTGGCCACCTCTGTCAATTCTTTGATCAGCTCTTTTAACTGCTGCACCTCATCTGGGTCACTTCTTTCCGGGGTCTGGCAGGCACCAACAATCCCTGCATAGGGCTCCCAGCCCTCTTCATCAGTCTCGGTTTCACGAATCTCTTTCATAAGATGGCAGTACTTGGGAGGATTAGCCTTCCTGTCTTGTAACTTGAGTTTCAATGTCATCACACTGGAGTACCTGGCTGACTTTAGAATATGGTCCAATCTGACTCGGTTCAGTTCCTTTCCTGTGGGCCCTCTGCAGAGCCCTCTCGATTCTAGTCACAAATGTGGACAACTTCTCATTTTTCCATTGCTTAGCAGTCTTGAATTTCCACAGTAAATCATCCCCTGATTCTGTGCTTCCAAACACTCCTTCTAGTGCAGAGAGGTATTCAGCCGCAGTAGCCTCTGGGCTAGTGGCTCAGAAAAAATGGATGGCCTCCAGTGCCGGTCCTCTTAAGCTCTCCATAAGCCCCTTTCTCTTTTCCCCCTCAGAGCACTGCCATTCCTGTACTAAGGGGGTAGCGTGGTCCATCCATGTTTCCAGGTCTTCCTCCCCCATAGGCACTGGGACTGTGCCTGAGAAAAGTCTGAGTTTACGGTATGAGTCCAACTGTATCGATGGAATTATTATGGGGAGGGAACTACAGGGGAGCTCTTAGGGAAAGCAGGAGATGTGGCTGGGGACTGCAAGGGCGTGTGTTCCTCTGAAAGGTCTAGCAGCACGTTTACTAACTCTTGAGCGGTTTATCCTTCAGACACTAATAACTTGAGCAGCTTGTCCTTAAACCCCTCTATTCTGGGGGACCCACCTGTGGTAACCGGATCACTATGCAAATGGATGACCCTCCACCCCTTCCGGGTCCCTTTGGGGAGGATAACATGGGATACCTTTTCTGGATCTATGGGAGAACTGCAAAAGAGTAGAACTATCATAGTCTGCTCAAACAGGTCTGAATCCTTCTCCTTCACTTCAACGTTGCCCAAACCTTTAACCTGTTCCACAGCTTCTAAGATATCAGCATTAGGAGTCCCTAGGGGGACATCCAATAACAGGAGGGTCTGTCGGGGATCTAACCCCTCAGCCTAGCTCCACCCCATCATTCAGTGCACCAACAGCTTGTGGGGGGTATTTGTGCTTGGGCGTAGCAACAGGCTCTATTTTCTCTCCAACGCTGAACATATCGGGGTAATTCTCATCTTTGGCCACTAGAGGATGCTAATCCCATCGGTGCCTCCAAGATATAACCCCTAGGTGGTGCTACCCCAAGGGCTACTACCCCTGCCTGCTGGGCAACCAGTAGGTTGAGGGGCCTGAGTTCTGAAATGGGTGCCTCCACCCAGAGGTCAGGGTTATTATTAGTCGCACTAGCTTGGGCACAGCCCTCTGGGACATTGTAACCCCCCTCGATTCCTGCAAGTGGCCCACACAGAATACAGCAATGACCTTCACAGTACCCCTGATATGCTTTATCAGTATCCAAACCCTTGGCACTTACCACCAGGATCGGTTTCTCCAGCTTGACCCTGGGAACCCCCTGTAAAACAAGGTGAAACAGAGCAAATGGCAGTAACACAATACTTCAGGTATAAACAGGATCCACAAACAGTTTAAAAGGCAGAAAAAAGTTGATCTGATTTATTCGGGGGGGGGGGTCTGAACAAGGATAGAGGTAATCAGGTTAATTAGCTTACTTTCCCTAACAATCACTCAGTTATGCAAGCAGTCAGACTTCCTAGCACAATCACACTTCTGGGTACCCAGGTGAATGGGGGGTGGGCTAGCCAGGACCATTGCCCAGGGTAGGCCAGCAATGCAGTTGGTAGGGGCCCTGTGATGGAAAAACACCCCTTGCACAACACAATATTTGTAATCCAGCTCAGTTCATGAAGAAAAAGATAACAAGACAATCAGGTGACACACTTTAAATTTAGCCATCTGTTGCAGGGAGCTACCCTGGATATTACTCACGGTACCCAAGACTGGACACAGGATGGACGAAATTGAGACAGCAGATGAACTCTCTGGGATGCCAGGAGAAGCAGGGCTCACACAATCTGCCGAGGCGTCACTTCGGTGCAGGCGTGGAGAAGGGGGAATGCTCCCCAGGCAGGTCTCTCATCGATGGCTCTTCTCTGTGCAGCAGGGTGATCTGGCAGGGCCCTCGTGGCAAGGCCCAGTCACTTGGAGCTCACAGTCATTCAGTCCATTTTGTGCTGGATACAGCTTCCAGCAGTCAGCAAGCAGTTCATGCAAAAGGGGACTTAAACCGCGATTCCCATTCAGTACACAGCACATTAATATGTAAGGAAGTATTACTGTACCAGGCAACTGCTCCCTGGTCAAGATCGCAAAGTCACTGCTCAAACTGGGAGCTCAAGAGTAGCTGGAGTTCCTGACAGGCCGATCGCATTAGGCAAAAATCTTTGATCTTTTACAGGTTAAGCCTGGTCCCAATTTAGTAGCTTGCCTAAAGCACACAGCTCGGAATTAGTCCGAAACAATTATCTCTCTCTCTCTCTCTCTCTGTCTCTTCTCTCAGGGTTACTGCATATGTGCAGGCCTTAAATCAGGCCTCTCCACAATTCTCCCACTCAAACTACGCAGTTTACTGCTCTAATATCACAAGCTGCTCCTCTCTCAGCTTCCAACTCAGATCTGGCTTGCCAGCAGACAGCTTGTGGTATTTAAGCCCAGATCCAAATGGTTCGGTTGGCCGGCACAACTGTCAATCACACAAGAGCTCCCCCTGTCAGTAGCAAAAGGCACCAACAGTCCAGAACTACAAATCCCATGGGTTTGGGTCCATGCAGCCCCTACGAGCGAACTCCATTTTAGAGTCCCCAAGTACTGATTGGTCCAATTCGGCAGTTCAGGACCAAAATGGTGTAGCTAAACAGAACAGTCCTCACTGCAAAGAAAGCAGGTTAGAACAAACTACATTATCACTACTACTCTAACTGATTACCAGCAATTAGTTACATCCTCCCACAGAACTCCCTCTGCGCAACTAGTGATGACAGAAACGGAGCAATTAGCAGGCAGCCTGGGCGGGACCTGAGCATGGAAACACTCAGTCCCCCTCCCAGATTAATTATTACTGCACACAGGCAGCTCTTAAAGCGACAGTACACGGAGGCCACATAGGCACTCACTGATAACACATTTAAACGGCTAAGGAGCCAAACACCAGCCAGGCAGCAAGCAATTAGGCAAGCTCGTGGAAGACTTTTCGGGAACCCCCATTGATAGGGGGGTTACATAAGGAGAGTGTGATAATCAGGGAAACAGCATTTAATTCATTTGTTTTATTTTTTATTAAAGGTAGTTTTATTTTTAGGGCCCAGTTGAAGTCTTTTTTGCAATGTAAAGGTAGCAGCAATGTCTGTGGTGGAAGATCAGTTCTGGCAGTAGAGGGCTAACTGAAATGCATGTGTTCCAAGTGCCCATTGATCTGTGTTGCAGACTCTTCACTGCCGAGCAGCCCTTTATGTTAACCATGTGTAAACCATATTTTACACATAAAAAAGAGCCAATCAGATTACATGATTTTACTCTGCCATTTTATAATACTGTAATAACAGTTTGTGTCTCTTTATATTTCTACCTTCCCTTTACCACAGAATGTTTGTAATTAGTTCACTTTAAAAACAATAACATTGTATATACAGTATTTTTAAAACAAAGCAGGCCATAACAGTTTGTAAGAGTAGCCAGTAATTACTTTTTGTTTCTAATTTATGTTTCCTTTTTGTTTTGCTAATTAGGTGTTTTTCTGCCTGATGGATTTCAGTGTGACATATAGAACAGCACTCTCCTTGAAGGCTGACACACTGTATGTGGGGCTATACTGCTTCACACCTCTCAGCACTCAGATCTCATTCATTGTCCATTTGTCTAGTGCACTTACCCGGTCAACAAAAACTAAATAAATAAATAAATTGTGATATTGCTCACTTGCGACAAATCTGTCAAGTGTGAGTGGCTTCTCTTGGTCAGCTGTGAGTCTGATGTCAGTGAGATGACAATGCTAATAAGGCAATGTGTGTGCTGTTCTAAACATTGTACCCAGTATTGCCAGGCAGAAAATCTTCCATCTTGCAAAAAGCAAAAGTACTTCTGATACAAAAAGTAAGGGCCACAGTGGTAAAGACAAAAGGGTGGCATTCAGGAGGAGGCACAAAGAAATGTAGCAGGAAGACAGAGAGGTGTACTAAGTAAAACAGAGGTAAGCAGGAAAGGCAGTGAGGAGAGCAAAGGCACAGACAGAGGAAAGGATTGCCAAAGGGGTTACGATCTTCTGCAGGGTACACAAGCGAGAAGAGAAAAACAACAAGATGGATAGTAAGGATAAGGAGGACAACTGAGGGAGACTGCGCAAAAGAGGATCAGGAAAAAGCAGACATCTGGAACAGGTATTCTGCTCAGTCTTCACAGCAGAAGGAGGGGGAGACATTCCACCAGGGAGCAGCAGAAAAAATGGGAGGGGGTGGGGACACGAGTTCATTCATGTTCAGTGGAAAGAGTCCTAAAGAGACTTGCAGACCTGAATGTGCACAAGGCCATGGAACTGGAATGGGATACACCCAAGTGTACTAAGGGAACTGAGGGAGGTGTTTGCTGCTTCACTGATTGCCTTATTCAACAGATCACTGGAAACAGGCATGCTTCCAGAGGACTGGATGAAAGCAGACATGGTCCTGCTCCAGAAGTGCGTCGGCAGGAAGGAGCAAACAACTATAGGCTGGTCAGTCTGTCATCAGTCATGGGGCAAGTAATGGAAACCCTGTTAAAGCGACTCACCAAGATACTGCCCTGCACCATGCCCATCGGTGCCTTACCACCAGAAGACCCCAAGGAAGTTAATATGTCCCCAAATTTTTACGCCGTTAAAAAGTTCTGTCCCTCATAAAAGTATACAAACAGGGTCCCAAGGACTTCCTATTTTTTTTCTGCTGCACCAGCTCTGCCCCCACGCTCAATAGCATGATGGCGAGATGCCAGTGAGGCGCTGAGGCACGCTCCATATATGTAATGGGCGTAGCTTTCTATTGATTTTAAATGATATAGTGAAGCGTCTGGTATGAAACGGGCACCGTTCAACCAACAAGGGCCTGGTTACTTGACCGGTACCAATGCTTCATTGCCAGGTCACCACTATATTGTTTAAAATCAATAGAAAAGCTGCCACCCATTACATATATTGAGTGCTGCCCCTGCCTCACTGGCATCTCGTCATCATGCTAGTGAGCGTGGGGGCAGAGCTGGGGCAGCAGAAAGCAACCGAGAAGTCCTTGGGACCCGGTTTGTATAGTTTTATGAGGGACAGAACTTTTTAATGGATTAAAAATTGTGGGACATATGAACTTCCTTGGGGTCCTCTGGCAGCAAGGCACTGATGGGTACGGTGTAGGGGCCGACTCAGTTACCTTGGTGAGTCTCTTTAAAGAAGATGTTAGTAGATTATCTTGAATGTAATGGGTTACAAGACCAAAGGCAGCATGGATTCATTGGTGGGGGCAGGGGGAGGTCATGCCAGATGAATAATCTGATTGATTTCTTTGACTAGATGACCAGGGAAATAGATCAGGGGAGGGCATTCAACACTGTGCCACACAGGATGTTGATAAAGAAGTTGAGCAGTCTAGGGGTGGGATTCAAAGTGGTAAATTGGTTAAAGTAACTGGTTAGTGGATAGACAACAGAAGAAGGTGGTTAACGGCACTCACCCAAGGAGAGGAGCATGACAAGTGGGGGTGCTGCAGTGCTCAGTACTGCATCTGGTCCTCTTCAGTGTCTTCATAAGTGACATTGTAGAAGGACTGGAAGTGAAAGTATGCCTTTTTGCAGAGGACACCAAAATAATAATACAGTGGATACTCAGGAGGGGGTGGAGAGAATGCGTACAGATCTTGGGAAACTCGAGGAGTGATCAAGGGCATGGCAGTTGGGGTTCAATGCCAAAAAAAGCAAAATCGTGCACCTAGGTCATAGCAACCCAAGAAGTGAGTATAGGATTGGGTGGGGGGGAGATACTGACAGTCAAAAAACAGGATAGAGACCTTTTGGTAATCATATCTGATTACCTAAACGTAGCAGGGTAGTGGGACAAAGCTGTGGCTAGGGCCAGTGGGATGCTGGGATGTATAGGGAGAGGTATCACCAACATGGGGAGGGAGGAGGTGCTACCACTGTATCGGTCACTGATGAGACCCCACCTGGAGTATTGTGTCCAGTTCTGGAGGCCACACTTCCAAAAGGATATACATAGAGTGGAGGCAGTCCAGAGGTGAGCAACTAAAATGCTGCAGGGTTTGCATCAAAAACTCAACTGCTTTAAAAGGAGAGACTGAGGAATCTAAACATGGACACCCTAGAAGAGAGGAGAGAGAAAGGGGACATGACAGAGACCTACAAGTACCTCACGTGGATGAAGAAGATACAGGAGGAGAGTCTCTTTCAAATGAGAAACAGCGCCAGGACTAGAAGGCAAGCAATGAAGCTGGAGGGATGGAAGTTCATGAGGGATGCAAGGAAGTGCTACTTCATTTAAAGAGTGGTAGACATGTGGAACAGACTGCCAACGGACGTGGTGAAGGCGAAAACAGTGATGGTTTCAAGCATGCATGGATAGACATAGGGGAATATTAGTAAATAGGCAGGGAGGAGGGATGTTTCCCATAGACTGGGTAATGTCCAAAGTGACAGACTAGGCAGGGACCTTCTGGGCAGACTGGGTGGGCCAAGCGGTCCTTATCTGCCGCCGAATTCTATGTTTCTATGTTTCTAAGTTGATTTCTTTTAAAAGATAAATTATGCAGTGTATATGTTCTTGGAAAAGTACACTGCAAGCCAGCCAGCAACACAATGATAGTGCTTCTGCCCGCTCTGCCAGTGACCCAAGTTTGAGAATGGACTCTGGTTGCTTGGGGGCTGGCCAGGAGAAGGAGGATCAAGCATTCTCTGGACAGATCTCCACCCTCAGGGAGGGGGGATGCTGCATCCCATTGCTTGACTGATATCTGGTGGAGTCTAGGTAGCAGTGCAGTGGAAGCAAATAAAGGGTAGAGGAGCAGTAACCGGCTACCAGGCACGCATGCATGTCATGGTATGCATGCCTGTGTGTCATTGCATGATGCAGCTGGAGGAATAAGCCATGGTCTGCTGTTGCACCAACACCCTGTGCAGGCCACCCACCACTATCATGGTCCTGGGTAAACAGTGTATAACCAGTAAGTCCATGAGGAGGTCGCTGATGGGACTGGGGGAAGGGGTGTGCCATGTGGCAAGCTGGGGGTGAGAAAAAGCTGAATGAAAACAAAGTACACTTGAAAATAGTGGCTAAATAAAAAAAAGTACATTACTTACTTGTAAGTGTATTTCTACAGTTAAACAGTTTTACATTGGAACTATGAAGTAGAAAGGAACATGTCTTGGACATATTGCATTCTGGTGCTGCAAGAGGTGTGCAGTTCCTTTGTTCTGTTAGGGGTGCATGCTTTCATGCTGCTGGTTGGATGCAGTGCTCCTTGGTGCTACTAGTGGTGCATGCTACTCATCAAATTTGTTGGTGGCCAATGCCCTTCTTTTGTGCTGCCAATAGGGTGTGCAGTTCCATGGTGCTGCTGGTTGGTTGTATGTCTTTGGTACTGCTATTAGAGTGCGCTGCTTTGTGGTGATGCTGTCTGTCTAATAAGGTAGATGAATACTCAGGCCTGAAAAAGAACACAAATTAATGGTAATTACACAGGTCAGGGTCACTCTCAATTGCTGATAATGGGATGAATCACTGCTGGTGCTATCAATAGGGTGTAAGGCTACCTATTGAAGCTAGTGGGGATAACTGCTTTCTGGTGCTGCTGGTGAGGTGTTCTATTTTTTTGTACT
This sequence comes from Neoceratodus forsteri, assembly GCA_016271365.2. Classification (NCBI taxonomy): domain Eukaryota; kingdom Metazoa; phylum Chordata; order Ceratodontiformes; family Ceratodontidae; genus Neoceratodus; species Neoceratodus forsteri. Next base: position 1,084,403,756 of record CM028131.1, on the reverse strand, counting down.
GCTGCTGGGGAACTCCTTGGTGCTGTCAATGGAGTGTGTTGTACCATGGTGCTATCGGTGGTGTGCACTGTTCCTTGTGGTGTTGATGCTTATGTGATAAAGAGAAAACCTGCAAAAGAAAGAAAACAAATATTAGTTAAGCAGTGAAGGATATAATTACCTGGTGCTGTTCTTCTTCTGGGAGCTGCCCATGGATGCACTGCTACTTGGTGCTGCCAGGAAGGTATGCTGCTCTTTGATGTTGCCAGTAGTGTGATGTGCTCCTTGTTGCTGCTGGGGGGGTGCTCAGCTCCTTGGTGAGTGCTGACGGTGTGGTGCTGTACTCCTTGGTGCTGCCTGTGAAGGCATAATGTTCTGTGGCATTATCAGTGGGGTGTGTTACTTTTCAGTGTTGCTGTTTTTTATCTGATAAAGAAAATGAATTTTCCAAGCCTGCAAAAGAAGGAACACACATTTTCTTAAGCAAGCTGGGGGCCAGGGCATTGCTCTATGGCCCTGCGTGTGTGGTACAGTGCTCCCTGGTGTTGGTGGGTGCACAGCTCCTTGATGCAGCTGGTGGAGTGTTCTGCTCTTTGGGTTAATCAGTGGGGTGTGTAGCTTCAGGTGTATCACTGGAGGGATGAACCATTTCTTGGTGCTGCTGCTGATAAAGAGAAAGTAAATGTCAAACCTGCAAAAGAAAGAAATATGTTAGTTAAGCAAATATAGCAAAATAAAGAAATGGGTTGGAAAGATTGAGCTGTTGCATTGCTTTAGTAGTGAAATATAGTTTTAGGAGGGGGGAGAAAAGGAACGTTCATGGGGGGGCTTGCTGTCAGTTATGTGGGAAATGTGGAATATTGCTCATAACGTAGGTACCATATGCAGGAGATTCTGCGTACTCAGAACACTGGAAATAATGTAGTATGGAAAGTCTTTGGATTTAGAGCCAACACTTTGAGGGAAGGAGAGCATAGGTACTGAGGTCAGAGAATGGGAGGCCTGTTTTGGTGGAGAGCAGTCCCCTCCCCATCACAACTCTGTTTGCCTTTTCCTAATCCTCCCCTCATTAGTACCAAGTCATGTCCATTCAACACCACTCCTGCTTCACATGCACTGCAGCCCCTAAATCTGCACCCCTGATCCATGAAGGGAAAAATATACTTTAGGTAAATCCAGGGAAGTCATTTGAGTGCCCCCTTCCCACTGCAAAACAATGTCTAAAAACATATATTTACTACCAGTTTACACCCCTGCCTTTTATGGGCAATAAAACAAGTAGCACTAGTGTCCTTGGTCCATGGTGGGGTCTGTATGGTAAATCCTGGCCACTCAGCTGGGTCCCCTTCCCTGAAGCATTGCTGTGCATGCTGAGGGGACAGGGAGCAGGGGATAATTAGTTGTTGGGGGAGCAGGGGCAGATTAGTGACAGTAGGGAGGAGTGGGTCTACACACACACACACACATACACACACCTTCCAGATCTAGAACCATAATTTGCTAACATAGAAAACAGACAGGCATTAAACTGTAAATAAATCTCCGAACTTACTAAAAATCCACGCTCCTTGCTGGTAAAGTGCACTCCGTTTCTTGCAGGCACCATGTTACTGGTGTCAGCGTGGCTCAGTTGGCAACACATATGCTTCTAAATCAGGTGGTTGTGGGTTCTAGTCCTGTGCTGGGATTGGGCTCATACCTAAAACACGGGCACGGTGCAGTATTGGTGGGGTGGTTGGGGTGTGCTGTTCTTCAGATGAGATGTTACACCAAGGTCCCTTCTACCCATCTTGTTGCTGTCCAGGTGGAAGTAAAAGAACCCAAGTCATCTTTTACAATGAGTAGGGAACTTTCCCTAGTGTCTTGGTCAATATTCCCCTTCCCATAAAACCAGTTAATGCAATTGTCCGAGTGTGGGTGTTGATGTGTGAAATGGCTGCCACTACACATTCAGTCACTTCACTACCAGTCTAGCATTGCTTGTAAAGTACTTTAGGATACAATGCACATGAAAAGCATTATATACAGTGTCAGTGGCTCAGCAGGTTGCACACTCGCCTCTGAGGCCAAAAGATCAGAAGGCTGTGGGTTCTATCCCCACACCAGGTACTTGGGTTAAATCCTAATACTGATACTGTAGTGCAGCATGAGGGGGATGCTATACTTCTGAGGTGCTGTCTTTTGGATGAGACATTAAATCGAGGTTCCGTCTGCCTGTTCAGGTGAACATTAAAGATCCCATGGTACTTCTTGAAAAGAGTATGGGAATTTTATTGAGAAATCAAAAAAACATTACATCACATTTAAAGTATCACACAAGTCACAGGTAATACAATGGATTAGTAATCCATTAGTAATATACTGATGTGTTCATCTTTTAATAGTGTTAACACTTTTTAGAAAATATTCTCTAAATGTCTCCATAAATTCTTTACTTTATCTGGAGGGTACTTTTTTCGATCACTGTCTTTTACAGTCAAAATAGCAGTCTCATTTGTTTACATAATATCATATTTGTTATCTGCACTTGTTGGAACAAATACTGGCACCTGCTCTGCCATTAATAGTACTTGATGACTGCAAAGATAACATGTAAAGTGCTCACATGAAACATTTTCCATATTCCATCATAATTCCAAAGAATCAAGGTATTAGAAGTTATTCGTTTAAGAAAAGGCGAGATCTTACTTCGAGAGGGCTCTTGCGGTAGGCAATTACAGATAGGACTGAAGCCGGCAGGCATCAGGACCCCAAGGAAAAATTTCTAGCTAGCAGTCTCTGGCGGGGGACCACCCCATGTCAGGTGACTGACATCAGTATAAAGGGGCGGTCCCCCACGCCCACCTCCCAGTTCTTTCCTGCTGTTAGCTTGTGTAGACCTCACGGTTAAGTTCACTGCTTCGCAGTCTATGATTGGTAGTTTTACCGCCTATTCTCATTTTTTTCTTCAGAATTTTGTCAGCTTTTACCTCAGCTGCTGTATATGTCATCTCTGACTCCCTCCGAGCACAAAAACAGGTGCGATTCCTGCGGCGCCCAGCTCCCGCACAAGGACGGACACTCCCAGTGCCTTTTTTTCCTAGGCCCCGACCACCCCGTGGAGAAGTGCCAGCTCTGCCAACAGTTTAACGCGGCCACCCGAAAGCAGAGGCAGCAGTCCCTGGAGGCCCATGTTCTCAAACTTAAGATGACCTCCATGGAAAAGGAGTTGAAAAAACTTAGGCGGGCCTCTACTTCTCTGGAGGGCCACCACAAGAAGAAGCACCGGGACCGGGACTCCTCTTCTACAGTCACCACAACCTTGGCTGGGGTCACAGTGCTGCAGATAATGTCCCCTCCGGGAACAGTTCTGCGACTGCCATCTTGGAGGCTTCCAAGGTGGTGTCGACCCTCCTGTCGGGCTCACACTCGGGCCCCTAGGGAGCCTCCGGGTCAAAGGAGGCAGTTGCTCCCAGTAAGGCTGCCACCGTGCGGCCTTCTGGTCTGAGTGGCCCCAGTAAGCCAGATGTCGGCTCCTCTGATGCCCGCCTAGGTAAGGCTGATAAGACGCCCGAACCTTTAGGGCAGCGCACGGCCTCCAAAGCACCCGCCAAGGCCGCCCCTCCATTGCAGCCTTTGACGAGCATAGGGTCTGATAAGTCAGACACCGGCTCCTCCGACGTCTGCCAGGATCCCACTGGTAAGCCGGATGTTGGCTCCTCCAATGGCCACTCGGCGTTAGAGCTGATGCCGGGCCCTTCGGGCCTATCTATCGTCCCGAGCTCGCCGCAACGTTCATTTCATTCCGAGGCCCTAGCATCTCCCTTGCTGGACCCCAGCGATGGTAACCCCTCTTCCTTGGGCAACACAAAGGATGTTGGCATGCTGCTGTTGGGTGTCCCTCCCACTGGGCCGGATGACCCGACTTCAGATCCTTGGACACCAGCGCCGACTCCGGCCTACCCGACGCCCGGCGACATCCCCATGCCGGACGCTGCTCCTACACCTGGCCTGCCACCCACCAGGCCTCCCATTCCGGGCCTGCCCACTGGGCTGTTTCCAGGGCCCTCTGCTCCTTCAGAGCCCCTGGTACCTGGGTATCCGACCCCGTCATATCCGATGCCGTCATGCCCTGGTCCGCAGTATCCGGCACTCCAGTACCCGATGCCAGCCTACCCGATGCCACAGTACATGGTGCCCCAGTACCCGACGCCAGGCTTCCCACCATCGGGTTATGGATACGCACTGTACTGATACCCCCAGTATCCGTACCCCCCTCCTCCTCCTCCTCCTTCACCGTCCCCTCAGCTGCCGGTGGATCTGAAGGAGACTCTGGCTTCCTGGTGGGCTGAGGCCAAGGCTCAGCTCACCAGAGAAGTAGAGAGCCATCTTCCAATGCCGGACCCAGTTCCAGACCCCCGACGTCAGAGGCGAGAGAGACTCCCTCCCCCCCATCTGACACCAGAGGCGAGCCCTCTGGTTCCGGGGCAAGGGAGTATACGCTTCCCTGAGGGTTTCCCAAGGGGTCCATTCCTCCCCCGCACTGGGGAGGAGTTCTCTTCTTCTTCATCCTCCTCGGAGACCTCGGATAACTCCGACGGCCGCTCCAATCCAGATGATAAGCCACGCACTCCAGACAAGCCCAGGCCAAGGACTCCTCCAAAGTCCCCTCCAGAGAATCCTTCTTTCCTGGAGTTGCTGTGTAAAATCCAGGCTGTTCAATAGTGGCAATCCTTGGAGCCAGATCCACAGCATAAAAAACTTGCTGCGCACCTGGATCTGCTAGAGACCGCTCCTACTCTGGTTCCACCCTGGATTGAGCCTCATGCCGACCTTGTGTCCACCATTTGGAAGCAACCGTCGGCATTAGCCTCCCTTCCGAGGAAGTTGTACAGGCTATATCAGGCTCCGGAGGGTGTTGACTCCTTGAATTCACACCCCAGAGCTGATTCAGTTGTGATTAGTGCCGCTCACGGCCGTTCGGCTAACCCCAAGCACTTGAGCTCGTTACCACCCGACAAGGAATCCCTCCTTCTGGACCAGTATGGGAATAATGTCTATGCTTCTTCCACTCTGGGAATCAGGGCCCTGAATTACGTTGCTCATATGGGGGATTACCAGAAGGTAACCCTTAGTGAGGTGGAAACTAAATTGGAATCCCTTCCTGAGTCTCAGACGAAGAAGGAAGTAGCTGACCTAGTCCGGTCTGCTCATTCAGCCAGTCAGCACATGCTTCGTGCCAAGTATGATGCAGTGGATGCTGCTGGTTGGAGCTTGGCTTTTGCCGTGGGGTTACGGCATCATGCCTGGCTCCGGGTGTCAGGTTTGGTCCTGGAGGTGCAGTCTGCTATCCAGGACGCACCCTTCAGGGGTTCAGTGCTGTTTGGTGGTGATGTCAAGGACATCATCACCAATCTGCAGGAGAAGGGTACTGCACTTAAGTCTGTTGACTCCTTGTACAGGCCCCCTCAGGCTCAGCGTCGTCCCTTTTGCAGACGTTCTCGGCCCAAGGCGAAACCTCAGGGAAAGCGGGCCAACAAACGTCAGGCCCCCCCAGCTGCAAAGCCCCCCCCCCACCCAAAAAGGTGGCGGGAGTTTCAGCGACGCTGCCTCACACCTCCTGACTCATCTCCTCTCCCACAGCCTCTGGGCCTCCCAGAGAAACCGGTAGGAGGGAGATTCTCCTTCCATCTACTGGGTCAGGAGAGGATCACTTCAGACACTTGGATGCTCCAGCTGATTGCAGAAGAACACTCAATAGAGTTTCTTCAGAAACCACCTTGAAACCCACCCCCCAGGTTGTCTTACTCCCCAGAACACCTTCTTCTGGTCCAGGAAGAAATATCTACTCTTCTTCTGAAGGAGGCAATACAGCCCGTCCCGCCCCATCTTTGGTGGGCGTGTTATTACTCCCATTTCTTCCTGGTCCCGAAGAAGTCAGGAGACGTGAGGCTGATTCTCGACCTCAGCTCCCTGAACTTGTTCGTGGAGTACAAAAGGTTCAGAATGCTCTCTCTGCAGAGTCTTCTGCCCCTCCTTTGGCCGGGACAGTGGCAGTGTGCTCTGGACAAGCGGGATGCTTACCTGCATATCCCTATTAGCCCTTCCCACTGCAAATACCTGCGTTTTCCATTCCAGGGGGACCACTACCAGTTCAAGACCCTCCCATTTGGTCTTTTCTCGGCACCCCGAGTGTTCACCAAATGCCTTTCGGTGGTAGCAGCCTACCTGCGTACTCAGGGGGTTCAGGTTTTCCCATACCTGGATGACTGGCTCCTGGCAGCCCCATCCAGGGAGGAGCTCCTGCGCTTCCTTTCCCTTACCCTGCATGTTTTCACCAACCTGGGTATTACCATCAACCAGGCCAAGTCCCATCTGATCCCGTCCCAGAGGCTCCAGTTTATTGGGGTGATCCTGGACACAACCTCTGGTATGGCATTCCTGCCACTGGACAGGGCAGCCACACTCCAGGCTCAGGTCAGCCTTTTGTCCAGCCACAGGTGAGTCAGCACCAGGTCAGTCCTTCACCTCCTCAAGCTCATGGCAGCTGCTATTCTGACAGTCCCTCGTGCTCAGCTCCACATGAGAATCTCTTAGTGGATGCTTTAGTCTCAGTGGGATCAGTTGGTGGGTGACCTAGATCAACAGGTTCTGGTCTCCAATCCTATGGTTTGGGACTTGCAATGGTGAATAGTTCAGAAGAACCTTTGCCAGGGGGTTCCATTCTGTCTTTCTCCCCCCTCCCAGATGCTGACAACAGATGCCTCGGGCAAGGGTTGGGGAGCCCATCTGGGGTCTCACAGGACCCAGGGCTCCTGGTCTAGGCTCGAACAAACACTTCACATCAAGTTGCTCGAGCTTCGGGTCATGCTGTATGCTCTTCAGGCTCTGCATCTGTATCTGTTCCCCGGGCATCTGGCTGTCCAGACGGATAACATGTGTGTAGTCTGGTACATCAACAAACAGGGAGGAACTCATTCTTACCCTCTCTGCAAGGAGGCGATGCAAGTTTGGGATTGGGCAGTGCAGCACAACCTTCACCTCACGACAATTCACATCCCAGGGGTTGAGAACACATTGGCAGACCACCTCAGTCGGTCATCTGCTCATGCTCATGAGTGGGAACTGAATCAGGGGTTAGCAGACGATATCTTCGTACACTGGGGAACACCACAGGTAGACCTGTTTGCGTATTCTCACAATGCTCGCTCCAGGATGCGGCATTTTTTGGAGAGACGCTCTGTCTCTAGACTGGAAGGGCAGATTCGTCTATGCCTTCCCCCCGATCCCCTTGATTCTGAGGGTCTTACAGAAACTCAGCTCAGAAGGAGCTCACATGATCCTAATCACTCCTTTCTGGTCCAGGCAAGTTTTGGTCTCTTTTCTGCAACATTATTCAGAGGAACCTCCTCTTCCTCTTCCTCTTCCTCTTCCTCTGTCACAACTTTTGCTGACCCAGGATCAGGGGACCCTGGTCCATTCAGGCCTCAAGTCCCTTCAGTTGCACGCATGGCTCCTGCAGACGTAGCTCAAGCCTGATTCGGGGGTTTCTCCACTGGTGGCTGAGATTCTGGTGGAGGCCAGAAAGCCCTCCACTAGATCTACCTATGCCATGAAATGGAAACGGTTCTCTATTTGGGCCTCTTGCAAAGATTTTGAGCCATTCTCTTGCTCTGTTAGGCAGCTTCTGGACTACATGCGCCATCTCTTTGATCTGGGTCTCTGTCATTCCTCTCTGAAAGTTCACATGGTGGACATCTCTGCTTACCATGTTCCTTTTGGGGACAGAACTTTTGTGCAGTTGGAAGTCTCTAAGACTTTTCTTAGAGGGGTTCTCCACTTGAGATCCCCTATTCGTGTTCCTGCCCCTCCTTGGGATTTGAATTTTATTCTTGAGAAGCTTACTCTGCCTCCTTTTGAGCTGGCAGCCTCAGCAGACCTAAAGTTCCTTTCATGGAAGATTCTCTTCCCTAGTGGCCATTACTTCTGCTCGAAGGATTTCTGAGCTCCAGGCCCTCATGTGCAAAATCCCGTATTTGATTTTCCACAAGGAGTGTGGCTCTGCGTACCAACCCTAAGTTTCTCCCTAAGGTGGTAGTGGAATCTATGCTGAATCAATCCATTGAGCTGCCTGCTTTCTTTACGCAGCACTCCAATCAAGGGGAGTACCTCTTGCATACTTTGGATGTTCACTGAATTCTGAGATACTACACCACCAGGATGAAGGATCTCAGAAAGACTGATCAACTGTTTGTTTCTTTTGCTCATAAAAGAGAAAGCAATGCTGTTTCTAAGCAATGCCTAGCTAAATGGTTGGCTCATTGTATCACTTTCTGTTACGACAAGTACAACAAGACCCTGCCGGGTCAAGTCAGAGGCCACTCCACCAGAAGGGTCACTGCCTTAGCTGCTTGTTTCAAGAATGTGTAAGGGGCAGACATCTGTGCAGCCACAACTTGGACTTCTAGCCATACCTTTACAAAACATTACAGTTTGGACATTGCCTCTCACCTTAGAGCTGGCTTCGGGTTGGCTGTTCTGCAAGTTCTTCTTTCCTAAGACCTTCACAGCCAGAGGGTCTACATTTGGGTAGTTTTCTCCTCCTGTTTGCTTCTTCTTGTTCCAGACTGCTTGGGACTCAGTCCTATCTGTAATTACCTACTGCAAGAGCCTCTCTCAAAGATCTACTGTTACAGTACATTCTTACGTAACTGTACTTTCCATCTTGTTGGTGGTCAAAATTGTACTGTCGTGGGACATTGAAAGAAAAAATGTAGCATTGTTTCCTCAATATGTACACAATCCAGTCTGAAGCATAATCTATCCTGCAGGGCCTTATGTTTCATATTACTTTTTACCCCTAATTTCCCTTGACAACATAGCCAAACAATATCCCATGTGTGCATTGGGACCCTTTTATCTATTAAGTTGGACAAGGCCTGGGGCATTCTGGTTGGAGTACATTCAGGGAATACTAGTATTACTTTTTGCATTGTACCCACTACATAGGAATATAGTTGCTTCCACCCCATTGTTAACAACCTTCCTTTCTCTATTTTCCACTACCTCAGTTTTTTTAATGATGGGACCGCATAGTCTGGAACATTATACTGTGCTAATAGCTTTGGTGGTTCTTGTTCCCATTTTCCCATATAGGTCTGTAATGCCTTTGCCGACCACTGCTGCCAAAGGTAACGTGGAGGTGTGCCTGCCACGATGCACAAAAAATATATAAAGAATGAGTGAAAGAAAACAACTGGATTTATCACTTGTAAACCTCCCTGCCTATAAGATGAATAAGTAATATCCCTTTTGACTGGGTTGGGACAGCTTCCCCATACCATCTGAAAGAAAGCACTAAAAAACTTAGTCTCTAACCTTACTGGGGGTGGAAAAATGTAACTTAAGTAAGTGAATATTAGGAGCAAAATCTTTTTTATTATTAAACCCTTTTTCTTTTTTCCAATTTCCATGACTTTCATTCCTTTACTTTAGATTCATAAATCTCAAGCTGGTTCTCCCAATTCAGGATAGCTGACTCTTCTGAACAAAACCAAATCCATTAAATTGTTTTGGGAGAAGAATCTATTTTTATCCCTGACATATTTCTGATCTCATCACCTAAGTCAAGTTTATCCCCAATAGGATTGCCATGCTCTTCTGGCAATTTATTTCTGATCCTGATATCGGGGAAACCTTCTGAAAAATCTGTAATGCCTTTGTTCCTGATGTATATGTATTAATGAAAATGCAAACATCATCTGCATATGCAGAAATTTTTTCTGTAGGTAGGGAGTAGTGTGGGGCCACCCCTATTACTTCCTTATCCCATTTAATGTGCCTTATAATGGGATCCAGTGCAAAGGTGTACAGAAGGGGGCTCAAAGGGAACCCCTGTCTAACCTCTCTCCTTAAGTTTATTGTGTCACCAAAAATCTGTTTATCTGTGGTACAAAACATGCTCCACGATATAGATTGTAGATCCACCCTACCAGCCTGTCTGGTATACCATATGCCCTGAGAACTTACAATAAAAACCTGTGATCTACTTTGTCGAAAGCCTTGGCGTGGTCTAACACTAATATATAGTCTGATATGTCCCTTTTCCTACTTCCCTCAAACAATTCTCTTAGCAGAAATTAATTATATTGGATCTTCCTTTAAGGAATGGCACAAGTTTGTGCCTCATCTATTAGAATCCCTGAAATACCCTAAATCCTTTTACACAATATCTTTGCTAATATTTTGTAGTTGCAGTTCAGAAGACTAATTGGCCTCCAGTTTTTAACATCAAATGTATCCCCTTTTTTATGAATATAATTAATAATTGCTTTCCCGAACTCTGGGATTTCTATGTCAGAATTTAAAATATGATTGAAGACTGGTTCTAAGAAAAAAACTTATTTCCTGAGGATATTTTTTGTAAAATTCATTGGATATTCCATCTAAATCTGGTGATGACCCCAATTTTAAGGTTCCTATTGCTGTGACTATTTCTTCTTGAGTAATAGGTTTTTCTAACTCATTGTGATAAATACTACTGAGTTGTGGTAATGGCGCAGTCACTGTTGATTTGAGATCTGGATATTCTGTTTGCCCAATAGAGAATTCTGTTTCCAAATGTTTCTGAACTACTGATAATATGTCCATGTCTGCCTGAACTGTTGTGCCAGTTGATGTATATAGTCCTGTCATTAGGGTTTTATCTAACCTCTGCTTACATGCCATAAAAGGGTCACCCGAAGGTTGTTTGTTTGTACCATATTGCATTTTAGCCTCCAGAGATTTCACTGTGTCGTACTGACAAGAAAACATTTGTTTCTTTATTTCTGTAATCTGTGTTTTATATTTGCTTTTGTCTTTTTTGCTGGCACTGACATTAGCTTGTATAGTTGGTTCCTGTATCCTAAGTATTTTAAATAGCCAGCGTTAGACTGCTCTTTACCATAAGTGACAGAGTTTTCTTAAATCAGTTTTTGTATTGTACCACCAGTCCCATAAATTGTCATATAGACACTTAACTGAAGATCTGGCTACTAGTAATAATTCCACTCTATTCTGCACTTCCTGAATGTCTAGTGTTGAGGCATTCAGTCTCCATCATTGTGGCTGTGAAAAAACCTTTGGTGGAGCTGTTGCCATACTAAAGATTGCTTGTAACACAAAATGACCAGGGAACTGTGTAGGTTTTGTCTATTCTAATAGGTTTACAATGAATTGATGAAAACAAATAGTCAATTCTGGTTGCATAGGTGTGTCTATGAGATGTCACCTCTCCATCTGTTTTTATAAGCCTCCATGTATCCACTAGATTAGCACTGGTTATAATATTTTTCAGAGCTCGGAAATCACAATAAACTTTTTTTTCCTCATCCCCTCTATATTTTACATCCAAACTACAATTAAAGTTCCCACCCCAAATTATATGTTTCCATGTGTATAGAAATGGTCTTATTGCCTGAAATAATTCTATTCTAGATATCTTAGTTTGTGGAGCATAAATGATGATCAACCTAAAACCCAAATCTCTAAACTGACAATCCAGTATCAAAGCCCTTCCTGGAAGAACATCTATGACCTTTTTGATTGAGAAATTAGACCCTCTAAAAATAATTCCAATACCATCTGCTATATCACCCCCGAATGTCCAAAAGGATGGGCCCCATACCCAGCTCCTTCTCATTTGCTCCACTTCAAAGATGGAATGAAATCTGGGTTCTTGCAAAAACACAATGTCTTTGTCTAATTGTTTAAGATAAGTTAAAAGTTCTGCCTTCTTCTTATAATTTTTAAGGCCACACACATTAAATGAGGCAACTGAAACTGTGGCTGTGTCACATGCTTATGAAGGGATGTGCGTCTGCTATTTACTTTCTTTCCCTACCGTCCTTTTGCTTTTTCATTTTCCTCTTCTTCCCTTTTGTTTTTTTATTTTCCTCAAGGGGTCTCCTGTCTTCATCTTTCACTTCTGATAGGATTTCAGACCTATGTGAAATATCTGATTCAAGATCTGAGTCCCCCCATTCTGTTTGAAGCGGAGTACAAGGATTTTGAGTGGGCACTACAAATGGGCCTGCTATGTTTTTTGTAGAGGTTCTGGTAACTCTGCAAACTGCTCGTGTACTTTCTCCAGCCTTTTGAAACACATTCTGCCCTTCAGAAATCTCCTCTCTACCCCCCGGTTAGACAGTCTGTCTGGGTGAGTCTGCACATTTCGTCTGCTGGATTTATCTGCTCATGGGTGGGGTCCAGCCTTGTCTGCTCAGAGGTGGGTTCAGACCTTGTCCTATCTCCCTCCTCTGAGTTATTCCCCTGTGCTCCCCCAGCTGCATTATTTCCTTCTTCTGGTTCTGTGGGAGTTGGATTGGAGAAGGTATTATGCTCTTGTCCCTGTCTTCTTTCTTAGGCATTTTGTACTAGGTCATCCTGGTCCCAACCCTCCCTTCGATTATGCCTAGCCCAAGGGCATTGGTGAAATGCATGTTCCTTATTGTCACAGAGGTTACACTGAAATATATTTTCACACAGATCACTAGGGTGACCGTATCCCCCCCCACACAGAGAGCATTTTAGCAGATCGCAAGTGCTAGTAAGATGGGTTCTTGCACCACATTTGTAGCAGGCCCTAGGTTATCCTCCATAAACACACACTCCCAATCTTTGCCCCCCAAAAAAAACTGTTGGGCAAATGTGTTATTTCAGAACTGACTTGGAACAGTTTGACCTTAAATTTCCAACCCCCCCCCCATCCATATGCCCTCTGTATCTATGATAGCCTCCGGTGGGCCTAGAATATCACAGCAATTCTGCAACCAGTGATAGATATCACTGACATTCACCCCCTAGTTTCTGAACATGATTGTAGCAAATGTTATGGTGGGTTTGGTCAGTGGGCTGGCAAAAAATGGGGTCCAGAGGGGTATCTGTTGAACAGAATTACATTTCAACCAAAATCTTTCTATTCCAGTATTTGTTTTGAAACTTATGTCAAAGGTATCCTCTCCTGATATGTGGATTAAAGCATAAATATCTGAGGCAGTGAATTGCATTGAGCCTTTCAGTAACTGTCTTGCCACATAGTATCTATCAGGTTGTTGTGGGAGGCCTACCCTGTACCTAAGCCTCACTGCATTTCACCTGGTTGTTCTAATTTTTGTTTAAATAGGTCAGACATAGTAAATCCCCTTCTGTTACCCCTAGTCCTTTCATCGTCCCTCCTTTCATCCCCTGAATCCCTTCTTTCATTCCTAAATTCATCACCATTTTCAAGATGCCCATTTACATCTATATTCACATTATCCCCTCCCTCCCTCCCTTCCGATGGAGGTACCAGGCCTTACATCATCATGAAACTGATTAGAGCTCTTTTGTGAATTTCTCCATTGTGGAGCCCCAGTTGACACTCCCTCTGGTACCTGTTGTGTCTCTTTTGGAGGACTGCTAGTGTTCTGGTTGTGGGTCATCGGGCGATCTTTAGAGACAGTCTGTGCCCTTGATGCTCATTGTATGTCCTCCAGCTGTTCAGGTTCGACCCAGTCAGGGTCAGGAATTCAAGTCCCTGTACTGTCCCAGGTCCAGACAGCATTTCTTAGGGCTTCATCAGCAAACCAAGACTCCTCCGTTAACAGATCCTCCGGTGACAGTTCCTGTTTCCGTATCCCGAACTGCCTTTAGATCTGCTGTGTCACAGAAAGCGTGACCGCGCTTGCCTCTTGTCCTGTGTCATCTCTCAGCAACTGCTGATACTTAACAGCCATCTCATGTGCCTGAAAACCCTCTGAGGGGTTCATGCTGGTCTCTGTACATTCCGCTGGTACATCCTCCAATGTTTTTTCTTTTGAAGCACTAGACTGAACTCGCAACTGCTCCACATCTGGTTCTTCTGTCTCTTGTCTTTCTCCAGGTGAGATATTCAAGACGTCCTGACTTACTTCCATTTGGGTTATCTTCCGTACACAAGAAGCAGGTTGGGAAGTCACCTCCTCCTCTCCTACCTCCATCTCCTCTGCTACCGGCTCCTCCATCTTGGAAGACAGAGGGTCCCCCTACTGGCAGAGTAGGGAAATTCCCCCCAGTGCCCTGGCCAAATTTCCCCCATTCACTAAAACTACCACCAGCAGCTTAATCTGGTTCAGTTTCAGTTGGTTACCATCTGTATCCCCCACTCCCCATCGGTGGCCCTGAAAAAGGGACTTCTAGTCTCAGTGGGCCTACCGGGTCAACAAAATTCAATAAATAATTAATAAATAAATATAAATGCTGAATCTTCTTCTTCTGCTATAGAAATTTGAAACCAGCTTCTTGCTGTATGACTAACTTGCTTCTTGCTGATTTCTCTTCTTCTAGTTGTAAATGCTTCCTGCTTCTTTGAGCTACCCAGTGTCAATTATGATCTTTGTCCTTGTTTGCAAAGAAAGATGTCAATGTTGTTATCAGCAAGAGAGAAAAAAAGAAACTGATAGCAAAAAATAGCAAAAAATGAATGGGGGAATAAGGTATTAATGAAGAGTTAGAATATTTCTGTTTTTAAAGGGGAACAGTCAGCACAAAGAGCTTTACTCCCAGCTATGGGGCTGGTCCCATGTTGTACTTTGTGTGCAAAAACATATTTTTACTTACTGTTTGTTGCTGTATAGTAGATTGTATCAGACTAATTTTGCTGATTTGCAAGATTACATTTCTTGTAAGCAGAAATCCCAGAATTCCATGTGTCTGATGTCCGAGCAGGACTGCAGCACTGGGAGATTTAACAGTCTGTAGTGCATGTTAAAACTTTTATAAGCTCAAGCTCAGATATTTGCCAATCCCACTGTTCTCTCAGGTCTAAATTCAATCCTCTGTGACTGTACTTAGCACAGGAGGACAACTGGGCAGCAAACAAAAGATCAGAGCTCATAAACATGGTAACGTACAGGAAATAGTAAGTAGAAAAAATATGCTTTTGCACACAAACTGCAACTTTGGAACAGTTGGGTGTAGGACTCTTTTGGTGCTGTTTCCCTTAAAACTAGGTATTATAATGGTATTCAAGAGGTAGTTGTGAACCAAAAAATGAAGGGTTTTACCTACAGTATGAAGGATGAA
Source organism: Neoceratodus forsteri (assembly GCA_016271365.2). Lineage (NCBI taxonomy): Eukaryota > Metazoa > Chordata > Ceratodontiformes > Ceratodontidae > Neoceratodus > Neoceratodus forsteri. Next base: position 1,084,388,714 of record CM028131.1, on the reverse strand, counting down.
AATGGGAAACTGAATGGTTGAACTCGGTTAATACTGAGGAAAGAAAGGACTTTGACAACAAACTGACTGAAAATGTACCCTTCATTTTCTGTATGGGTTTAAATCAAATTCCTTTTTTTTCTTTTTCTTCCATTCAGTTCCCCACTTTAATAAGATGATGTCAACTTTTATAGACATTCCATGTACTCTCAGCTTTCAAGTACTCGATGGCAGATTAGATAGAGAGTCACTAGTGAGTACTTCCTTTCCTATAATTTCAGGGATAGTAGTGTTAATGACTACATTTTTGTTTGTGCTCTGTCTCAGACTATTTATTAGACCACATTTATTTTAGAGAAGTGCATTTGTCAGTAAATAATTCTGGTCCTTTGGAACTCCTTAAAATCAAAACTCAAAGAGCATCTTTTTTTTTTTAGTTACATGATACCACAGATTTGGAATGCATTTCACCCTATATAGATGTAGCGATGCTAAACTGCCCCCAGTTACCTTACTGAAATGTTGGTTTTCAGCATTACCTCAGCTATGGGATGAGTGTAGGGAGTGATCCTTTGAAATTACTTGATCATGCTATTGTAGCCCCAATAAGTTGTTGATTAATGGGCGCTTGATTGTGGAACTCTGTACTGTTGGGGGACAGATTGTATATTTTAAATTTTGGAATTCACTATGGTTTTCTTTCTTTATTTATTTATTTTATTTGTTTTTGGTAACTGGGTGAGTGCACTAGGCATAGAAATGAATATTTTCAGGCACAACCCAGGAGAATACAAGTTGAAATACATAAATCACACCATGTGACACAGCGCATGAAAGAGAATAACAGTGAGAGGGTGTCAAATACAATCAACATAGGTATAGGGAGAATTGCAGTTTACGGACAGTCAGAATACAGGCAATACAGTAATTAAACAAAGTCAAAAGTGTGGATATGTGCAAAGCAAATGTATACAATGAGCAAGCGGATACATGGACATGTTATAAACAGTATACAATAAGTGCCCTTAGAGGTAGTAAGCTTGAGAAGAGAGGTGGCAGGAGTAGAGGAGAAAGAGGGGATAGGTGAAAGAGAATGAATTATAGGATGGTCATGGGAAAGAGGTGAGGAAGAGGCTGGAGAGGAAATAAGTGTCGAGTGGTAAGGAGGGATGGGGAACAAAAGATCTAAGGTGGGTTGAAGCAAGTGCAAGGGTTGGAGGCATGTAGGTGGTCATGATATAGTTTCTTGAAACCAGCATGGGTGGGAGCTTGGTGGATAGATTGGAGTATGGAGTTCCAATACTTAGGAGCAGTGTGGGAGAAAGCTCGTGCATCCATCGAGGTTTTGCATCTTGGGATATAAAGTGGGACTTGGTTTGAAGATCGGAGCCCATAAGAGGGGGGTTGGGTGTAAAGCAAGGAGGCAAGAGATTGTGGGAGACCTGACCTGACTATCCCGTCAATTAGGGAACCATAGGACTGGTTGCAATGAGCTGAGGGAGAGAGCCAGTTTAAGTCCACATAGAGTAGGCAGTGGTGTTTATACCGAGGTGATGTAGAGGCGTAGCAACAGATGTTATTGTAAGTGGTGTCCCATTTGTGGAGGAAGGACTTGGTGGCACCAAGGTAGGTGACTGTGCTATAGGTCAGGGCTGGGAGCAGAAGGTCTTGTGCAACAGCAAATCTAGTAGATGGGGTAAGGGCATAGCTAGTGCAGTAGGCCCCACCCATGTTACTATTTACTGATTTACAGGTGGCGGTAATGTGGAGATCAAAACTGAGGGTTTCATCCAGGAGAATATCCAAGTATTTGAAGGAGCTGGTGCTGACCAATGGGGAGCCATCTGCACACAAGATTTTAAAGGAGTCATGATTGGCTTTAAGATTGGCAGACGAGCCAAAGAGCATAGAGTGTGTTTTGTTGATATTGAAAACCAGATTGTTAACTGTCAGCCAGCATTGTATGCTTGGGAAGTCAGAGCCAAGAGAGTGGTTTATGTCTGAGATATTTTTGGCACTGTAGTAGATGATGAGGTCGTCCGCATAGAGGAGAGATGAGCAGGTAGGAGCAAGCAGCGGAAGGTCATTAATGAAGATAGAGAAAAGCAGGGGGCCCAGAATAGAGCCCTGGAGGATGCCAACCTGGACAGAGGAGCGATCCAACATTGATGAATTGAAAACTACGACCTGTTTCCTATTTGACAGGTAGCTGTTAAACCATGCCATGACATCAGCAGAGAAACCAAGGGAGCATAGTTTTGAGAGGAGTAGGGTGTCATTGATTAGGTCAAACTCCTTGGTCAAGTCAATGAAAACTGCACTGGTCAAGAGGCCAGTATCCATGGCAGCATAGACGTCGTTTGTGAGTTTTAGTAGGGCAGTGGATGTACTGTGGCCTTTGCAGAAGCCATGCTGGGCACAAGAGAGGAGACTGTACATCTGAAGATATGCTATGTTTTGGGTGGCCACTAATTTTTCAAGGATTTTGCTGAGTACGGAGAGAATGGATATGGGTCGATAATTTGCAATTTCTTTAGGATCACCTTTTTTAAAAATTGGTGTTATTCTGGCTATTTTCCAGATATTAGGAACTGTGCCATGGCACAGTGACAGGTTAAAGACTTTGGTTAAGGGGGAGGCAATGAGTGGGGCAGCTGCTTTCAGGAGCCTGGGTTCCAGCCCATCGGACCAAAGGCTAGTGCTGTCTGGGATAGCAAATAGTGACTTTAGAACTTCAGTTCTAGTAACAGTCCTAAAATGAAAAGGTGGTTGGGTGGGCAAGGCTTCAGTGTTAATGGGGGGGGGGCATGGTGCTATCGAGGGGGAAGGTGGCCACATAACTTGATAAGTCAGAGGAGTGAAGGTTGAAGGAATTGGCAATGGTCACTGGGTTGTTACAATGAATGCCATTCAGCAACATGTCATTTGAAGTGGTCGTGTGGTCAGATTCCAGAAGCGTTTGTGTGATAGACCAGAATTTCTTTGAGTCCTCAGCAGCTTTTTTTAATAGCTCTTTGCAAAACGAGCTTTTAGCTAGTCGGATGTCCCTTTTGCATGCATTTCTCAGTGACCTATAAATGTTGTAATCAGACTGCAGCCCTGAGGCTTTGTAATACCACCAGCTTTTGTCCCTAGTCTTTATTTGAGAAAGAAGGTCCTCCGTTAACCACTTTGTTTGGGTTCTGCGTATATGGCGTGTGACGTGGGGAGCATGGATATCCTGGAGAAGTCCAAAACTGACTAAGAAGTAGTCAAGGGCTGTCTGAGCATTAGAAGAGGAGAAAATGGGTGACCAGTCAATCATAGAGAGCCCATGCATAAACTGTGCTTGATTAAAGTTATCCAGGTTGCAGAAGGTTATCAGCTTCATCGGAGGAGGAGATGGACGACTAGGGGAGTGCCAGATGCAGAAAATTGGGAGTGATCACTTATTGCATCTGCGAGGATACCTACAGAGGTTATACTGTCAGGATGATTTGAGAGGACCCAGTCAATGAGTGAGGTGGACTGGGGGGAGCCATGACCTTGGTCGGTCTGTGATGAGTTGGTGGAGGTCGTGGCCCTGTACCAAGGTATGGAAAGGCTGGGTAGTTTTATTTGCCCAGTTCAAGTTGAAATCCCCTAGTATAAGAACCTCATTACATCCAATCGTTGTGTCCACCTGGGGGAGGGGTTCCTCAAGACCAGTGATACCACCTCCAGGAGGGTTATAGGCACACACTATGTGTAACTTCTTAGAGCCAAGTTTTAAGGTTGCATGAATCGATTCACAGTGGGAGAGGGGGGGGGGGCAGGTCATTCCGTAATAGAGATAGAGATAGACTAGATTTGTAGAAGATAGCAACACTACCACCATGCTTTGGCAGGGGTCTATCTTGCCTTATGAGCTTATAATTAGGTAATGAGCATAGGGGATCAGGGTGGACGGTTTCAACCAGGTTTCGGATAGACAGAGAATGTCCGGGTTATATAGGGCAACGCATGCCTCTAGTTCAGTATGATTGTGAGGCAAGCTCTTGATGTTGAGGTGAGCAATGCAGAGGCCCTTGGAGTCATTCCATATTGCATCAGAATTTGTTAGGTTTCCAATGGGTCCCAGATTTATTTCAATATCCCCTGCTAACATTAGTGCTAGTAGAAGCAGATACTACAGCTTTCTATGGACAAAAGGGGCAGGCAGGGTGGGAGTACGGGACAGGGATATATGTAGAGAGAAGGCTACATGGTAGATGAGCCTATTAGGGACAAAGAGTAGTGAGATTGCAAGGGGGCAAGTAAGATTTCATATCCATACTAGAGTGGGAAAAATCCTTGGGAAGTGGGTGGCGATGATACAGAGAAGGTGGGCAGCATAAAAAGAGCCCTGTGAGAGGAGCTAGAACAAGGCAGAGAATGAGTACCACACGTAGATTGATGGCTGGGATGATTTGTGTGGGGGCCATTTGTATAAGATAGGTGTGTAGCAGGTATGGGCTAAATCCTTAGGTGTAAGGTATGTGGTTAGTCAAGAGGTCTTGGTAGGGACACCGTAAAGTGTGATCCAGCAGCTTATGGGAGTAGATAGCAGTTTAAGGAGAAATGTGCAAACTCCCTCTGGTGGAGATGGAGTATAAGCTGCAGGTGAGAACCTCAGAAGATTGTTAGAAATGCCCACTGCATGTCACAAGGGCAGCCTGCACTATAAAACAAATGCTGGCTAAGGGTGGGAGTGGTTGGAGGCATGTGGGGAGCAGCCGTGAAGCAGCTACGGGACAGTAGCACGAAGAGCACAGTTTTAATTCAGCAGGTGGGAGAACCTGTACAAGTGTTTTGGCTGCTGCTTCTATGCTCGAACCCCTGGTGGCAAGATGAAATCCAACTGCTCTTTTAGGTGCAGGGTAGTCTTGCCTCCACATCTGCTGCAGGGATTAAATGAGCAGGATCACTGCCGTGCTGCTAGCGGTCCAGAGGCAGATCAGACACTGTGCACAGTTTACACACAGGGGACAAGTACGGAGAAAAAAAACGACGTCTCAGGTCAGTGTTGCTAAATTTAGGGAACTCGTATGAATTTAGGGAACTTGTATGCAAGCAGGTGCTGATAGTTTTACATGCTGACTCCTGTGCCTTTCTAGGGTCTGGAGAGTGCCTTAACTAAGATCAAGATTCAAAAAATGGCACCAGATTCTTTGGGTGCAGGCCAGCTATGCATATAAAGAATTAGCCTAACCAAGAGAAACCCTTAAGTTCCCACCTGGTGAACACACACAATAATATTTTTAGGAGGTTGTACAGGTTGAGCATGCACTGGAAGATTGTCCGGTTAGGGAATTTCTCGGCACGTTCGGTGGCTACAGCTCATGTAAAAGGGCGCCAACATTTAAACAGCATAACAAAGGCAAGATGAGGCTCTTTGTGGACCTTGCTAGAAGTCATCCAGTTACCTTAACAAATGGGTCCCGAGGCTTCAGTTGCCAGTTGCTCCTGGGCCGGGTGCTGCCTCCTGTAGCCAAGGCTTAACAAATGGGTCCCGAGGCTTCAGTTGCTTTTGACTGCATGTATTAATGTACTAATGTACTAAATGTTATAGTAATTATTATATTCTGTACTGCTATATACTGTTTTTGTAGAATGTAATAGATGTGATGTCTTTCCGCTTAACTAGTGTTGTCACCGTAAACGAGCTTTGTTCAATGGCTATTCACCAATACACTAACAAACAAACAACATTGATTTAGAAATCATCAAAAGATGCCGCTGAAAAGCAGAAAGGTACATCAGTAGCTGGCCGGCTAAGGTGTCATTACACATTCAAAAAAGGGCTCCCTGCAGGGGGATAATGATTCTGATTGCTGTTCACTCAGGTCTCCGCCAACTGCTTCATGTAAAATAAGTCAAGATGTGAGACTAGAGTAAAAAAAAAATCTATTAATCTTGCCACCTGAACGTAAATACCATTTTGTGCCGAGTGGTATAAAATGATAACTCCATGTGCCACAGGTTTATACTGCGGTCTGTTAAGAAACTGGAGGCAGAATGCCCATCGTAGTTTCCATCCCTGCTTCCCTAACAAAACTGGTCTCTCCTGCTGAGAATACACTTTTCTAATTTGTTCTTGAATGTGGCTTTATTCTCACTAATAATTATGTCCAATGGTAATTTATTCCAAGCTCCTATCACCCTTTGTGAAAAATAGGACCCTCTTTTATTTGCATTTATTTTTATTTATTGATCTAGGATTACACCAGTGAGCAGCTGCTCATTTATAGGTTCCACGTCAGTTACATAGACAATACAATACAGATGACAGGGTTACATATGGTACAGGTAAGTTACAGAGTACAACAACATTTAACAGCTTAGGCAGTATAGCAGCTAGACAGCATCAGAGGTTAACACCCTACTTGGAAGCTCTTAGAGGTGAGAAGAAGGAGGGGTTGCAAACATGGGTGGAAGGAATAAGGTAGTTGGGAGCATCTGAGGGGGTAGGGAAGTGGGAGCGATGTCATTATTGGGGGGTAGGTATAACCTAAAGTGCTAGGATTGGGGTCCCTCAACCCAATGAGTTGTCAGGAGGTAAGTGCAGGTAGTTGGTTGATGCTCCAGGAAGGTGCTAATGGTAGCAGCCACATGTACTAGATTTTACTAGGTGCTGCCGGAGTCTGCATTTGAACGATCCAATAGATGTGGCATCGATGATGTCAGGAGGTAAGGCAATGGTCCATAATGAAGCACAATAGTAAAAGGCATGTTGTGCCAGGGCTGTGCGGCATCTGGGAATTTTGTAGGTCTGAGTGGAGGAGTTACTTGTGGGTCAGGTGCTTGAGTGTGGAGTTAGGAGGTTCTGGACCCCTGTGCGTAGTTGGTTGAGGGAGCATTTCTTGGCGATGAGGCAGGTTTTGTATTGTACTTGGTTATTTGTAATTGCAGGTGACCTGTCCTTTGATGGTTTTCAGACAACCCTTTACCAGATTTCAACAATTTAGTGTTAGCAAGTGCTTCCTTCTATTTGGCCACCTTTTCTTTGGCATTAACTGTACCTTGACATTTAGGACAATTGAACAAAGGCATTGTTTTCCCCAGAATCAGTATTCATAACCACCACTTGCATTCCCTTTCAGACTGTTTCTTGCGCAAATTCATGTTAGGCTCAGGCTTGATGCATCTTTTCATACAAATTGGGATAACACAGCAGCTGGAACTTTATCTTGGAGTTCCCAAATGTTAGCTTTTCTTCCACTCTCCACCAGAAAAAAAAAAACAGACACAACCAGGGATTGCCATTGTGCATATACAGTAGCAATACAGCCAATTCTGTTAGCAGCCAGAACACCCTCTTGCTTGCCACTCAGATATAACCTGCGACTCGGGAGCTAGACGAGGATTGCTGTTTGACTGATATGTTTTCATGGTGTAGTCCATTCATGATGCCTGAGTTAGAATGCACTTGAGGTTTTCCAACACACCATTACCCATGACTGATTGTGTGTTCATGGTGCAGTAAATTCCGTCTATTTTTGAATGGAGCATACATTTCACTGCAAACATCATGTCGTTGACAACATCTTAGTGTGTACTACTGTTAGCCTAGGTGTTTGTGTATATTGTATATTACATGCTACCACTCCATGGCTCATGTTGCAAGCAATGAAATATTGCAGAGCACCATAAGAACAGCAAAGAAGCCAACAGAAGTTAAATCACTGGCATGTCAACCAGGTCTTCACTGGTTGAAACTATGCTATAGACAATTAGGCTCTGTGTGACATGGACCAAGTCCATATTTTTGAGCCCACCCACATTCCCAAATAAAAGCAGGATCCCACTTACGTTTTGAATTGCCACTTTAGAAATCGAACACAAAACTGCTCTGGGCACAAGGGCCAGTACAATGTCTTCTAACTCATAAATTATACACCTGCTTCTAATGGGGCAACAACGGCATAACTGTTGCAGATTGCCGACAAACAGTATAACTTTTACTGGCATGCTACTTCTGCTCATCCCCACTTATCATGCAGTTACCATCTTCAAAATCGTTCTATATATGCAAGAAGGCATTACATGTCTTGGTGCCACCTTACATTGCACTGACCTCAGCTATGCCTCTGTGTTCTTCAACAGGGTTGATGCTCATCCCCAGGACCACATTTCTGGATACTGTCCAGACTCAGGGAAGGGTGAAGGGGAGAAAACAACAGATGTAACAGCATTTGCATAGTATTGAGTTCATAATGCCACAAGAATACTCTCTAGGTGTACTCCAGGGCCCACAATGGCAGACTCTGCTGGTGAAGCCCAGAAACATAAGTCCATCTCTAAAAATACTGTTGCTTTAAATGCAATGAATCTTGTTATGTGCCATGCCACTTGCACTCTAATTTTAGATCTGAAACTGAAATTTGTAAGTGCTGCTATGCTCTAGTTTTGCCCCCTTGGAACCTCTTGCAGACAAGGGGTCGTACGGAAATGTGGCTGTCCCAGTCTGGATACAATCAATAAACAATAAATTAAGTATCTGGTACCCAAATGGCAGATAGAGCTCTAGTTCTCATGGTTAGTTTACAAATGCCACTGATTTTATATGGCCATAGAAACAGTTGTGAACCAACTCAATGAGCAACTTAATGACGTTTTACCATTAAAAATTCTACACTTGTTGTTATTTGGGGTCATAAAGCATGCATGTCTATTGAGAGGGTATTTAAGAAATTGTTATATGATAAAAGGTCCAAAACTGACTGTTTAAGAGAACCACCGCCAATAACTAGCTTTATTTATTCCTTTTTTCAGACCACGTTAATGGAAGAGTACGGAATTGCTGAGTTCACATATGCTTGTGAAGGTTAATCTTTCTTACTGTGGTCTTGTGTAGTATGTCACTTTTGAAATCACAGTCACATTTAGCTTTTATTCCAGTAGAAAAGTAAAAATTCCCATATTCTTCAGACAGATACCATAACATATTATGAAATATCTGGATGATGAAATAGAATATGCATGTATTAGTGTATATATGGAAATATTAAAAACAGTGTAGAATATGTTACAAGAAGTCAATTTGTGATATCAATGATATTTAAAAACACAGAATAAAGTGGGATTATAAATTTGGAGCGCTACTTATTGAGTGTCCATGAAGCTCAACAACTGCAGACTCTTCTATAACAAATAAGTAGAGTGGCTGATGACAGTCCTAAACATTACTGCATTTTCTTTTGGTGTCAAGGAAACTGCATTCTGCTCTCTCTGTTCTACTTATTATCTTCTATTGTTCAATCTATGTTAATGCACTTTAATCCAATGATCCTCTTGTATGGCTTTAATTGTGTGCCTGGTGAAAATTAAGAAACTTTCAGCTTAATTTTAATGGCACTGTCAATAACCCCAAAGCACTGCCTTTGAAAGAGAGCCGGAAAAGCTGAAATGCAAAAATCTATATGTGTCTGAGCTGTGGAGGGAATTCTAAGAATCTGATGAATAGGCGTGTTAACAGAGATTCACTGAGCCCTAGAAATAATACTGAGGGATCTCATCTTATAAAAGACATGCACATTCTGCATATCTGTGCTGATGCAGAAAAACGTACAGGCCTCTTTTGAACAGTACTGTATCTTGCTGCCTTCAATGTATGGTATTAGTTTTTTATGCAAATGATGTTATAATCATTTCAAGTGCTATACGCAAGGAGAGGTACTTGTGGCAGATATAGAGCACAATGGAAAAATACAGTTTACCAGTTACACTGTTCCTCATTTTGTTCCTTCATCTAGGATTTTAATACATACAAGCAGCAGTGTCTTGGTCCCAGGCCTTGGTTAAATTTCACGTGAACTGAAATTGATTTGGCTGGTTGTACCTGCCTTCATCCATGGCATTTACGAAAATCAGTGTGATACACAGTAATTAATTATTAGTACAAGCAAACACAAGATGATTGCTTTGTCAGAATAGAGGCTAGCTGAACAGACTAATAAACATTCATGACAATTCATTCATTTTCTTTCTGTCAATCTTTTGCAAAAAAACTGTGTTAGGGTTGCTCCTTAAATGTGACATTAGGGTGAAAAATTCCCCTTGGCCTTGGTTATTCTGCAGTGTGGTGTTTCTCAGGATTTGAACAATAGTCGATGCAGCATTGGCGTTGCCCTTGTCATAACCTTGGCACTGTCTTTCCAGTACAGAAAAATACTCACACACCAATGTCTGGAGAGAGGATAGAAAAATAGAAACATAGAATCTGACGGCAGATAAGGACCGCTTGGCCCACCCAGATGGCATTGGTAATGGATCCTCCTGTTGAACAGGTCACTGGTGCGACTGAATCTGGAATACTGTGCAGGGTACTGCAGTCCACACCTGAGGAAAAATTGCAACAATGCAGAAGCAGTACAGTGCAGGGCAACCAAACTGGTCCATGGACTAGGAGGCAAGACATGTGATGAGACGCTGAAAGACTTGAACATGTATACCCTTGCAAAAAGGAGGAAAAGGGGTGACATGGTTGAAACATACAGGCACCTGCATGGGATAAGCAGGGTGGATGCAAGGTGCTATTTTTCCTTGAGCTCAAATACAATGACAAGGAGGAACTTATTGAAACTTGCTGGTGGGAGATTCAAAAGGGACATTCGGAAGCACTTTTTCACTGAAAAAGTGGTGGACAAGCCGAACAAGCTGCCAGATGAAGTTGTACAGGCCAAATCAGTGAGCAGCTTCAAACAGGAATGGGGCCGGCATTTGAGATTAGTTGGAAAAGAGGTGGCAGAAACAAATGGGGGGAACTAAGGCCAGTGCAGAGTAGTTAGGTAGGGCAGGCAGAATGGATAGGCCTGTGGACCTCTTCTGTTGGCATTTTTTTTTAATTTATTTGTAATTTTTTACCAGAAAAGGCACACTGAACTGTGACAGCTTGTTTTCAGGTGCATCATGGATCATGTTTTATTTTCCATGTATCTATGTATTTATGTCTTATTGTCAACCATTCTAATTCCAAGCAGTATCCGGTCACAATGCCAATGCCTGCTCTTACCCAAACACTGTGTCAAACAATCCCAGTAATACACTGGTGCTGCCATCTTCACCCACCCCGAGCAGTTCTTTGTGTCAACTGGTACCCCTTTCCCTCTCCCTCCCCCATATCAAGTAGTTCCTGCTTCTTGGTTGCACCACCCTCCGACACCCTGACTCATGTCCACGTATCCCTGGTATCCAGTGGTCCCCTCCCCTACACCCCACCCCACGTCAAAGAGTCCAGGGTGTTCAGTTGCCCCCCCCAAAGCTTGCCCCATGTTTAAGTATCCCTGGCACCCAATGGTACCACTCTTCTACACCCTTACCCATATTCAAGCTTACCTGTTATACAGTGACCACACCCCCACCTTCCACAAGGCCCCCCTTTCTGACACTAGGTGTTAATCCTGGTGTCAAATAAAGTAATCTAGCAAAAAAAGTAAATGCCCTCCTCACCCCCTTTAGCACCCATACCTCCTTCTTTCTCCCTCCCTCCCTCCCTAACACCCAAGACACATAAACCACTAGCACCCCAGTCCAACCCTCCATGTCTCATGTCACCCATTATTTTAAAAAAAAGAGAGAAAGTGACAGATGCAGCTCTCCCTTCACATTTCAGCCAGCTACTGTCTGAGTAAATGAAACTGCGACCAAACAGCTGACTGTGGTTTCATTCAGACTGCAGCTAGTCAAGGAGGTGAGAGGAGGACTGTGACAGTTGCTGTCCATTTTTTTTTTATTAAGGGTGACATGAGGCTGTATGGTTGGATTTGGGTGCTGGTGGGCTTTGGGTAAGAGGAGTTATAAAACTTACTGTGTTGGAGGGAGGTATGGGGGCCAGTGGGTGAGTGGAAGGGATATAATCTTTTCTTAAAACGGTTTTATTTGACACTGGGGCTGGGCACCTAGTATCAGAATTGGGTGGGGTGGGGGCATCTTTGACAGCACCAGTGCTGGGTTCCCAGTTGCCAGAAAGTTGTTTTAAAAGTGAATCCTTCTGACACCAGGGTTGGGGAGGATGGTTGGCTTACCTGGGGTTGGGCTTATAGCACAGTATAGAGCAATGGGCTAAGGCTCTGAGCTGCAGATCTGGAGACCTAGCTTTGAATCCCACAGCCACCTAGGTGCATACTGTGTGATCCTGAGCAAGTCACTTAACTTCCTTAAGCTCCCAGGTCACATCTGGAAACAAGCTTTGGCTTAATGTCCTACTCCTGGTTAAACAACGTTCCCTTTTCCCTTTCCTTTTTTCCCTCATGATGACCATTTTATTTTTGTCAGAAATGGTAACCTCGGGTTTCAACCAGAAACTTAGAAACGTAGAAATTGGCGGCAGAAAAAGGACCATTGGTCCATGCAGTCTGCCAGACTCTACCTTCTGTATAATGTGAATGCCTTGGTGGTTACTCACTTCCCCTTTCCCACTGCCATCCTCCCCTGCTGTCCTCACCCGCCCCATATACAGTGCATATATATACCACCCACACTTGAATTCCTCCACTGATATGATGCAGATAAGCCACTCCAGCAGCCTGTTCCAGTTACTCTCCACCCTCTCTGTAAAGAAATACTTTTTGACATCCTTCTTGAACCTCCTTCCTGCTAACTTCTTTAAATTTCTCCCTTGCGCCCATGTTACTGCTCATTGTGAACAGTCCCTGGTGTCTACCTTGTTTATCTGGTGAAGAAACCTGAAAGTTTCAATCATGTTTCCCCTCTCACTCCCAGTCTTCTGTGCATACTGGCCAGAAACCAGATTCACATGCCTCTGACTGTTCTAGGAAAGTCAGAGGCAGTGAGGTGTGAATTGACCTTAATGTTTGAAAAAGCCTTTTTTTTTCACAGCTTTTGCTCCTCTGTTACCAAAAACAAAAACACACACAGAACCAAATTCTCAGCAGCCTTGCCATGCCAGTAGGTTCTGAGCTGCAGATCATGCTTTCGAAGGTTGTGTAAGCCCATCAAGAAATGCCTGAGATATTAATCACTTGCCCAACCTTAACTATAGTGGAACTACCTTGCCACTATAAAATGTCTGCCTGTTGCTCGCTTTGTCTGTCTGTCTGTCTGTCTGTCTGTCTGTCTATCTGTCTATCTATCTATCTATCTATCTATCTATCTATCTATCTATCTATCACCCCTGGATTACGAAGCCAGGTTCACACTCCCACCTAGTGACTGTACAGGGTCCAGCTGGTTGAGCTGTTGGGTTCATTCTCTCTCCTGCAGTAGGGGGATTTAATCAAAGAAAAGATAAGAATAGCATGGTGCCTCCACCAAGAGAGATTAAGTGGGCCGGATGTTATGTGCAGTACCACTCCCTGGGGTGCAGTACCTGCCCAACTCCCTACACCGGACTGGACCACCCCCTGGGGACCAATGAGACAGTTGTTACCTTAAACGATAAGCAATACAAGCAGTTTTTATTTTTTATTTTAAATTTGTTGACCAGCTAAGAACCCAAGAGCATAAATGCCCATTTTCAAGGGGGACCCAAAGAAACATTTACGTGTACAACAAAGATACATACAATACACAGTACAAGATTAACAAAGTATTTACATACAGAATCATGTTCACAAAATGGGCGCACACACAAAAGTGTAGTCCAGCAAATTAACAGTGTTTTCTTGTGCAGCATAGGTCTGGGAGCTGAAACAAAAGAGGGGGTTAAACAACTGCAAGATGCTTTCAGCACTTTCACCAGATACCAATACTCCCTGGGAGCCACTGTACTGTGGGCCACCACCACCCTCTCAGATCTCTCACAGTCACTGTAGACACCCGTCCAATCAAGGAGCACAATAAGATAAATTACCCTACATAGGGTGCAATATACCTTTTAGGTGTCAGTATTACTAGAACTATACTTGCAAGTATGAAATGGCAGTATACAACTCTGGGTACCCAAGTCCCAGTTCAGGCCTGGTAGTCCATTGCCCAGGGTTTTTCAGTGGTGCTCTTGATGACACTTAGCAGGCTTGCATTTTAACCCCCACTACATGCCACTATGTGCTAGTGCAATTAGACAACTTGAGCCGGCCCGGTGGTGCTGAGGGTTGAGGCACTGGACGCCACACCTTGCACCATACCAGTGACCTGGGTTTGTGAATGAACCTGGGTTCTGGGGGTTGGTAGGTGAGGATTGAGCATCCAATAGACTGCTCTCCTCCCCTGGGGTGGGATCTGGGGCCCATTCGATGCAGTAGAGACCTCTGGTGGAGACCGGAGGTAACTGGGGAGCTGAGCAGCACAAGAGGGGCGGAGTGACGGCAGACGTCAGTGACCAGGATTGCGCAGATATCATTGCACATCGCACTCTGGGGGGCAACCACAGTAGAAAATCCCTGTCCTTGGGGATAGGCGACAACACCACTGCCCTCATAGCCACACTCCAGATGACAAACAGTCTCCTCTCCTGGGCCGAGCCCAGCCCGGTGCATTAGATTACAGATAGAGCACCCTGGGCAGCTGGGGCGGCCCCACCTCGGGGTGTTTAGAGCCAGGGGGTCCACCAGTCTGGTGCCGGGAAGAAGGAGATGTCTCAGGTAGGAGGTAGAGCCTGAGGTAGTGGTGGCTGCCTGAGAGAGTTCCTCGGGTAACAGTGCAGTAATACAATATACAAAAAAAAAAAATTAGACAACTTGAGATCATGTATTGAAAATGCTTGAAAACTAACTTTGTAATCCAAACAAGGTTACTGTAATTGCAACAGGAAAAGGATAAAGGACCCCATCCAACAACACCAGCACTCGGGTGACCCATGGATGCAGCAGAATTGTTGAAGTGGGAACTAGCATACAGTAGCAGGTCGAGCAGTATTCAGGATTAGGCCCCAGCGGCCTGGCGATGAAGTACTTTGGGCTCTCTCTTAGATAATTAACACCAGCACTGCCCTTCTGGCTCATATCTTATAGCACACTCAAGAGAGCACTACATGGCAGCTTCATGTTTCCTAAAAAGCCCAAACCCAGAGAATGCCTCTCCCCCCATGGTCCAACTCCCCTCTGGATCAAGAGTACCCATGTTCTCAGGGCACATGCCCTGTGACTTCCCATTCCCCAATTCACCCCACCTTGATAAGGGCTTGTAGGTCCTCTACCTGGCTCAGCAGCAGCTCGATTTAGATGCAGTTCTCTGTCTCCTGTTTTACAGCTCAGCAGCTTTTCTAGAAGTGTCTCTCAATATGTCTCACATGTCAGCTTTGATCTGCAGCAATGCCTCACAGGCATAGCCTCTCAGTGGCTTCACTTAGCAGGTGCCCTTGTATCACAGTTCACAGCAATATGAGCCCAGGATAAGGCTCACAGTATTTTGGAAGGGTAAGCCTAGGAGATGGCTCAGAAGATCTAGGCCTGGCTAGGCCTCTAGATCACTCATGCAGAAGCAGGTCTGCTCTCTTCAGTGTCTGTCTTCAACTGCTGGTGCCCTTCTGACAGTTTCACATCAATTTACTTCAGTCAATGCCCTTTCTGCTGCAGTCTCTCCACAGTTTACTTCAGCTGAGTGCCCTTCCTGACACAGTGTCTCAGCTATTTACTTCGGCCAAGTGAACCCCAGAAAAAGCTCACAGGATCAACAGGGTGAGCCCAGGAGAGGACTCACATAATTTCAGAAGGGTGGAGCCTAGGGAGGACCCACAAGAGCAAGCCTAGCTAGAGCCTTACTCCCTTGCTGCAGCAGCAGGTCTACTCTTTCTGGTGTCCCTCACCGGACTGCCACAAGCTCTCTAAGAGCCCAGAAACTTCTCTGTTCCATTCAGTGTTTGATTTGCTGTACAGGGCTCTCGGTCTGTCCTGTTTCCCAGCACAGCTTTCTAACTGGCCTCTTTAGCCTGCCAGTAACACTGAGGAGGAGCTCTGGCATCAGTTTTACCAGAAGTCATCTAGTGCTGTTGGGCTTTCTAGCCCTCTGACTGGATGACTGCTGGAGTCACAGGTCAGCAAGATGCTGAAGCCATGTTTGTATAGCAGCCTTGTGATTCAAAAGTCTTTCCATTTGTTTTGTCCCCTCTATAGTGAGCTGGTCCCCTGTGTTTTGTTGTAGCACCTTATGACAGTCATCTGGTCTGGTTGCTGCAGTTGCGAGTGTGGAGGATCCAGAGTCATGTCTGCTGGGATTGGTGGAGCAGAGAACTCTAGCGAGAAGCACCTGGCACATGTGATCTCTCTCTCTCTCTCGAGGAAATGACGGTAGTAGTCTGGCCACATGGTGCATTGAAGGGCTGAAGACTTTTGTGTCCATGTTTTTCCCCAGTCCCCCATGCCAGGATTGGGGGACCAGAACAGAAGAAATGTGGTCACAGCCATGAAGCAAAGGGTGCAAGAGAAGCTGAAGATTTTGCTGCAGCCCACCTCTTTCTCTCTCTCTCCATGTCTTACACACCTGATTAAGCAAGAGGGAGCCTGCTGTTGCCGCAGAAGCAGCAGTGTTCAGTTAGGGAGCTTCGGTAGGGTGACAGGTAGCAGTTCAGGTAATGGAAACCGCAGGTTCATCACATACTTAAGCAAGGGAAAAAAATGAAATCCCAGTGTAATGCAGAAAAGGTTTATTGGTGCCAAAGGGAGGGTTTTTGCCATGCTCCGCTACCCTGTGTCTGCACTGCTAGCAGCTGCACTGACTGAATCGGATGACCACCCTTGTGTTGTTGTTGGCAGCAGTTCAGGTAAACCCTCTCTTGAAGTGGTTTGTTTGTTTGTTTTTCTTTCTTTCTTTCTTTCTTTCTTTCTTTCTTTCTTTCTTTCTTTCTTTCTTTCTTTCTTTCTTTCTTTCTTTCCTTCATCCATTCCTTCCTTCCTCCCTTCCTCTATCTATCTACCTACTTGTCTGTCTCTTATTTACCCAGCATATGGTCCAGTTGATAAGCAACATCTCACTCTCAGAGGGATCCTTCTTCTACAAAGTCCTACAGCTAGGAGAACTATAAAAGGATGGTCCACATCTTCTGGTGCCAGTCTATGGTGCAGCTGTGGGGATGATCTCTCTCCTACGGTTACCAACAATGAACAACATACAGCATACTTGCTAGGAGATTGTAAATTGAACAGGTGCACACAGGATTCACTTAAACTAATTTATTGCCAAAAGGACACCGCAAACAAAGTACCATTTGATAACTCCAACAAGTCTGGGCATCCTCCTCCTAGAGCCATAACCAAGAGAGGTAACTGTTTTCTGGCTTTTGTACTGTACTGGCAACTCTACTGTCCCTTTCAGTTTAATTACCTAACCAGTATAAGTTTTAAGTGATTCTCCTTTCCTTTCCTTTCCTTTCCTTTCCCAAGATGCTTATTCCCACCATTGAGTCACTCAGAAATATTTTCTCCACCTACCATAGTTGAAGCAGCTGTATTCACTTCTAAGCTACTTACTTGTAGTTATTTCAGTTAGTTCATCACATTCCTTACAAACATGAGAGCAGGATATAAACATCCACTTTCTTCATCACCTAGCTGTGAACTAGATTTGTTCTGCATTGGCATCCCTTTGACCCCTGTCATTTTTCTTCCCTGTGCTGTCTGCACTTTGTGTCCTTATGCACGATTCTGGCTGTGTGACCTCACCCACATCTGCAAAAAACACACACCCTTCCACCTAGGATGGAGTGTTTCACCTCTCTCCTAGGTGCTGTTGCAGGATGCCGCTCTGTTTTAAACTGTGGCACTTCCTACACCTGTGCCTTTATTACTGCCGTACCTTGCTTGCCTCTGACTCATACGGTGCAATAAGTAACTGCTTCTTGTTTGCAAATACTGGCAACCTTTTGCTGCTGACTCCATAGCTACGGGGATTTGAAAGCATAATTAAAATCTATATTCTGCTCTGCCATAAAACACTGCTGGATTGTATTGTCTGACTCCACAGACATACAGTATCTCAGCCTCTCTCACAGCATGCCATCTAATACTGGCCCTAATTTACGGCTTTCAGTTTAGCTGTTTTAAATGTGCCACAAAAGTTGCAAAAGATGCTCATTGCTGTCTCAGCCTGCTGTTTAACTTACATTGCTGTGTAATAATAGATCGCTTTGAGTGAAAATGTGTTTTTGCAAGGTCTACCAGCTATGATAAAACTTGTCAATTAGTGGACTTAGTGCAGTCAAACTTCTTATTAATTCATGTTTTATTCCACAGTCCCTAGGGAATATTGACTTCTTTTTTCACTCATCTCATTTGCTTCAAAATTAAATTAGAGTATTTCAGTATACTGGCTCCAGTCATCTGTATTTGTTTGCATCTATCATTGCAAAAAGTGTAGTGTTGTCTTTTTACTATGTTATTACTTTTTAGGCAGCAATTTGATAGCTGCTACCTATTGTCATCATATGTACTCTTTTGTGCCAATTTTAAAGATTAATGTTACATTTAGTGTGTGAGTCGGTTGTGTTGAGGTCTGAGTAGTAACATGTCAACCAGTATGTAGCACCAGTTGAATCATTTTCTAGTCAGCTTTATCCCCAGCACACATTACATACCCATGATATCACAGAAACCCCAGGAATGGAGAACAAAATGGGGGTGGGGTGGTACGGACGATCACCAAGCAGGAAAGCGACATGGGGGTGATCCTATAGGATGACCTAATGGTAGCCAGACAGTGTACCATGGCAGTTGGGACTGTGAGTTGGATGCTGGGGTGCATAGGGAGGAGTATCACCAGCAGAAAAAGGGAGGTGGTTTTGCTTCTGTATAGATCGCTGGTAAGACCCCATGTAGAGTACTGTGTCCAGTTCTGGAGACCATATCTCAGAAAGGACATAGACAAAGTGGAAGCAGTCCAGAGAAGGGCAACAAAAATGAAAAATGGTGCAGGGTCTGCATCAGAAGCCCTCCCTATGAGAAGAGCTTAAAGGACTTAAATATGGGCAGACTAGGTGGGCCAAGCAGTCCTTATCTGCCATCACATTCTATGTTTCTATGTAAATATTTACACCCTGGAAGAGAGGAGAGAGGGGGAAATTACAGAGACCTTTAAATGCCTCGTGGGGGTATAAAAAGATACAAGAGGGAAGTATTTGTCAGAAAAAAGGTGCACAAGAACAAGGGGGCACAATAAGAAGCTGAAGGAGAGTAGATTCAGGAGAGATGTGAGGAAGTACTACTTCACAGAAAGAGTGGTGGATTCCAGAAACAGTCTGGCAGCAGAGATGGTGGGGGCGAAAACAGTTGTGGAGCTCAAGAATGCATGTGAGAGGCTTAAGGGAATCTTAGGGAAAGGGAAAGGGAGGTGGGAGGACCAGAAATCAAGAAGGATCTACTGTGATGCTGTAGGCAGGGAAAAATGGGCAGACTAGGTGGGCTAAGAGGTCCTCATCTGCTGGTAAATTCTAAGTTTCTGTGTTTTTATGGTTCTTCATGCTGGGTTTGAGGCTTTTAATTGTATGTGTGTTTACAGCGACCACACAAAGTGGTTAGTGTCTGCCTTCTTGTATCGTTAATATATCCTGCATATTGTTCCTTCTTATCAGCATTTTTAAATTCATTTATCTGTCTTTACTCACTACAACATTAAAAAGAGAGGAGTTCAAATGTATGTTGGATAGGATAGTGAGGATGGTAGAGGAGGGGGCAGGGGAGCCGAGGGTGCTGGTACAGTTGGGGACCAATGCACTGGCAAAACAGTGCACAGAAACAGTAAAACATAACTTTGAAGGCTGGGGAACAGATTCAGCTTCCCTGGCATTTTCCAAGGTCCTCCCTGTGTGAGGTAGGGAATATAGTGAGGATAAAGTGAGCAAGGATGAGACTGAGGAGTTTAATTGGTGGTTGCAGAGATGGTGTCAAGAGGAGGGGTACGGTTTTGTAGGGAAATAGGGGGCTTTCGGGAGAGGAGACTCTTCAAGAGTGATGGCCTTCACCTAACAAAAGACGTGATAGGTGTGCTGGGGCAGAAGTTTGCTGACTACGTTAGTGAACAGTTAAACTGACTGTGGTGGAAGCTGATGCAGGGGGAATGACTAAGGAAGGAGAGCAAGTGGGAAACCCAGCTAGGACTCCCCCAGAAATGAGGGCTAAGAACACTGGAGTGGGGAACAGCAAGACAGGAGTTCCTGATAGGGTAAGAAAGGAGGCCAGGAAGTGAGTACAAAGCTGACAAAAAGTAGGAAAAACAGGAAATTAAAGAGGTTGAAAAGCAATGAAAGAGCAGGACCTATAAAAGATGGTAGGGTGTTTTGCACAAGATGGAAGGTATTCTGTCATAATGCCAGGAGCCTGGAAAATAAAATTAATGAGCGCCAGGCAATGGTGGCAGATGGAGGGGTTGGACCTTGTAGCCATTACAGAAACTTGGGCCACAGGGAATAATTGCAATTGCAATCACTCCCCTGAATCTTTGCCATATACTTAAATAAGGAACCAGAGCTTGCCATGGGCTGTCCTTATTATCCTCCCTCCTCCAACCACATTCTACTATTTATTTATTCACACAGTTGTCCTGTTTTAGGGTATTGTATCCATATCCTACGTTGTTACCCCTCTCCATTAACATTCCACTATTTCCTTTATTCATATCACGGTTGTCCTGTTCTAGGATACTGCAACCATATTCTATGGTGATACCTGTTAGATGTTAATGTCCCCCTTCACAAACTCAGCACCTGTATTCAATCGACTTGGTTAAGCCAGTCTGCAGTTTCCCCTGGCTTCCCTGGGCCCCCCTCCTTCCTCTCTTCTTCATCCGTCCCACTATTATCACCCCTCGCCTTCTACCCCCTATCGTTTTGATCAATTTACTCTGTATCCTGATCTCTCTTCCTACATCTGATACCATCCAGGCAATTGTGTTTTGTTTACATTTCTACATCAGTCAGTGTAATTCCCTATTTATTCTGTCAACATTATTGTCTAAGCCTAGCTGTTGTAATCATTTGTTCTTGGAACTGTCATGGTCCAAAATTCCTCATACGTTTAGATTGTTGTAAAACTTTGTATTATATTACGTCCATGTATTCTGCCCAGGTCCATCATGAAAATGAGCTTTGCTCAATGGAGTTCGCCTGGTAAAATAAAGATTTTGATTGAGGGTTGTCAGAACCCTCCGAAGTTCTGGGCTCTAGGTCTAGTCTAGAACTTTTGAAAAAGTTCTAGGGTTCTAATCTTTTTTATAACTTTTTAGAACTTGAACCCTATTTTTTAATTGTGCTGCCAGTAATGAAGATATTAATAAAATACATGTGAAGGAAAAACTGTTCAGTACAAGGGGGAGAGAAATTATCATGTGTGGCATTGATAAGAATACAACTAGGTTTATCTATGGTTTCTTCTGTTTGCTAAAGGCAGCAACTTACGTAACAGGCCCACACACCCATATGTTAAAGGTTTTCCTGCTGCAGCTGCATCATAATTCCTTAGTGAAAAAAAGTGGCACATTAGCCATTTATGTACTCAGTTATATATACTCATTGTCATGAATTATGAGAAAAAATAACTTATATTACCTAATCTCAGCTATTTGCTGTTTTCTGTTTTAAATCAGTAAATCAAAAGTTGCTATGTTTCAAAGAAAGCTTTTATAACAAAGTCAAGTCAAGGTACTGCAGCCGCAGCACGTGGAACTGTTGCAAAACATACTGGCCCAGATATTCAAACTGCACCACAAAGTAGCGCAATAGCAGGAGCAGGTGCAAGTGCAGTGCGCCTATGCGTAACACACACGATATTCAAACACTGCGCAGGCCAAGATGCGCTTGCGCAACACAACTGACTATCATGCCAACCATGCCATGGCACAACCAGGGATGCGCAGTGGTGCAGGTCTGATAAGCAGTAGCACAACCAGGGATGCGCAGTGGAGCAGGGTAGCAGTGCATCAACACAACCAGGGATGCGCAGGGACAGGATGCAGGGATTCACCACCCATGGAAGACATGGGTATAGGAGCACGCAGCAGAACAGACATCACCCCCCACACCCCATGAACCGTACAACCTGAGGAGACCTGGAAGAACCACCAGCCCATGGACACCAGCAAAAATCCCACAGCCAGGGCATGGTGCCCCAGCCCACCCCCTGGCAAGCTGTGACTGGAACACAAGGAGGTCTGGCCACCCCATGCTACACCATCCCACCAATGCAGAGCACACCCTGCACAGAGATCCCCAGACACCCTGCCCGGGAGCAGCACCCAACAGTGCATATCACCCTATGCATGCCACCCCTCCCACTGTGACAATGCAACCCTTTGTACCATGGAGCCATGCAAGGCAGCCCCACCATGAGTACCCTGCAGTGTGTGGCAGCAGCCACCAATGCAACAACTGCAGACTCAGTGCCACCCTGCACGGCCCCCCCGAGGTACAGCTGAAAGACTGACCCTTCGTCGGCACACAAGGTACCCCGCATGTGACAGGGCCTGCCCCGGACCCTGCCACCATTGGTACAGCACCCCGCACACCCACTCAAGCACACACTCTGTCCCAGCACTGGCCCCAACAGCCAGCACAGACGCCCACAGTGGTGCATGGAAGCATGCGCTACACAGGATGCAACACAGTGCATGGACAAACACCCACCCATACCCAAGGGCACACCAACACAGGGACACATTAGCAGGGCAACAAACCCGCTGGTGTGCGGCCACAGCAGCTGTGTACCCACGGCCAGCACTCCTCCATGGCACAGGTGTACCAACCACCCTACGCATGCACCATGAATCCATACGCCACCAGCATGCAGCCTGCACACAAGTGACAGACACTGGAGCATATTCCCTGCAACAGACACAAATGACAGCATGGAGGGGGGGCAACAACAGCGGAGGCCACAGTGCCACCCGAGGCAGACACGCACCATACCAGTGACAGGAGGCAATCCGGCATTGCGCCGGGTACAGGGGGTGGCCAGCATGGACAACCACCACTGACATGCCAGCAGACCATGCATAGCACAGACATGCAAGGGTGTTAGCTGCACAGGCCATGGACAGTCTGATAGGGGTGCCATGGACACAGTGCATGCACCGTGGACCACTGCACACAGGCATCCAGTGCACAGAGAACAACACACATACCACAGACAGTGACTGAGTCCCCCACCCACACCATAGGTGAGTCCCTGCCGGACACACACACATGCCCATGCCTGCACCACCCCTGATGCCATACACACCACTGCAGCCAAGCACCTGTAGCCCGCTGCAAATCAGAGACCACCACAGTTGTCATAACAAAATGTGTGTATTGAACAATAGAAACAATCAAACTTACATACAATTATTTACAAGGGTGGGGGGAAGGGCCACAAACCA
Source organism: Neoceratodus forsteri (assembly GCA_016271365.2). Lineage (NCBI taxonomy): Eukaryota > Metazoa > Chordata > Ceratodontiformes > Ceratodontidae > Neoceratodus > Neoceratodus forsteri. The sequence goes on along the minus strand of CM028131.1, from coordinate 1,084,365,497 downwards.
GGTGGGGTGGGCATGGGGCAGGGGTGAACAAATGGGAAAGGGAAGAAGGGGTGTGAGAGTGGGTCTGCCCCGCTCTCCACTCCTGTGGCTCCTCTGGGTACTGCATCTCTGGACCCCGTCCCACTCTATCCTCTCAAGAATCGCCAGTGACGCCCACGCCAGCTGCAGCAGCTCCTGCATGCCACGTTCAATCACCATCCAGCGATGTCCACTTAGGACAAGGGAGCAGAGTCAATACGTGTGACTGTCCATCCCCCTGCAGCCCACCCATTGTGCATGGCATACAGCCATGGGCCACACCCCTGTGATGGTGTGCGACCCCCCTCAGTGACCGCATCCACAAGACCTGCCTACCCAGGTGCACACAGCCATGTGGACCGCTGCACACACCCACTGCCCAAGTCCCGCACAGCACCACCATGGCCATACAGTGACATGGCTATGCGGTGCAAAGGCAGTGGCACAGCCATGTACCCAGTGCACGCACGGACCACCAGTGATGCACACCCACACATGCAGTGCCACAGGACAATGCTGAGTGTACCGTGTGGCGTGCACGGCGGTGGTGCCAAGGGCTGGTGGCCATGCCCCGCCACCAACCCTTTAACACAGCATGCACAGAAGTTATTGGAAGAAAGGCACTCACCTGCATCCACAACAGCCGGGCGCCGCTGTACCATGGCCCCTCCACCACGTCCTTGTTGCTGTGCAGCATCCCTCTTGTGCTGTGCTCTTGCCTCCCAAGCAGGGCGTCGCTCCTCAGGGCCTAGGGTGCAAACATGGAGAAGAGAACATCAGTACAAACCAGTAGCAAAGCTCCCCCCCACTGGTGTGTGCAATCCTGCACAGCCCAGCCATGCCACAGCCCCACCACCACCACCACCACCACCACCCACACAGGACTGCCCCCACTCCCCTGCGTGGTGGACACATGCACAATACGATACCCGGATGGACGGACACTACCAGTGTATGGGTGGAGCACCTACCTGGCCGTGGCATGGCGTCTCGCCTGGCGCATACCCATAGTTAACCCAGCCTATCTGGGTCCCTCCGCCGGAGGTCCCCATAGTGGTGGCAACACTGATCTGTGCTATGGACAATCCCAGTGACCTCCTCCTCCATGGCCTCTGCCACCTCCTCCCACACAGTGCTTCTTGGCCTGTCCAATGGGTCTTCCCCAAACAGGGCCCCAGCATAGGGCTCAACAATGGCCACAAGATTGGCCAGCTCTAGTGCGCTCCACTGTGGTGCTCTTTTGTGTGCCATCATTCATGCAGGCCAGATCACAAAATGGCACTCTGTAGCACACGTCCCCCATGTGCAGATGCTGCGCGGTACAGCGCTGCCATTCCCCATCATGCTGTCACCAGCATGATGGGGTGCACCCGTGCAGATGCATGGCACCTAGGGGGCAAAGGTTGACTGCAGGGTCAAGGGCCTGTTGCACACAGACCGCCAGAGTGCTATTGGGACTCCCTGCGTGTAGTACGGTTGGGCGCCTGTGTGTGACGCCCTGCAGTGGCCTACCATACTGTGGCACCAAGGCACCTACGATGCTCCAGGGCATGAGCACCACACATGAGAACAGTGCACTAGCACCACTGGCACAGTGGTGGCTGTGCCCTGCACTGCCTCCCATGCTCAGCACATCATCAGCGCGGCAGGCGTCGGAGTCAGCACCCCGGGCATGCACATTGCAGTGCCTACTGCACACATCACAGAGCTGGGCCATTGCCTGAGCACGCTCAACACAATTGCACAAGGTGCAACAGCGTGATATTCAGCCAGCATATGCAAATCAGCTCATCAGCAATTCCATGGCGCAGCCACTGCATTAGCATTCACTGAAAGTTGTGCCTCACCTCATTTGCATGCCTTGCGCTATATAAATGTGACATGGGACTGCAGAGGACATAGTTTGGTATTGCAGTCTATTGTAGTGGGTTGCATGCTGTTTGGAAGTGTAGACTGTGGGGTGTGAGAGATACATGGGACTGCACAATCAAAGGTAACACCTGTCATTCCCACAGGCTCTATAATGACCGAACATGAGGAACAGGAGGAACAGGGATGTGGGAGAAGGAGGAGGAGGAGGCTCAACTTCACCCAGGCAGAATCAGATGCCCTATTCGAGGCCTACCTTGACAGGGAACTGCTGCTCAGCAGACAGTGGGGAACACCACAGGCCCATGCTGCCGCATGGGTTGAGGTTGCACGTACTGTGAACCAGCATGGCAGCCACCAGCGGTCCGTGCAGGAATGTAAAAAGAAGGTCTTCACAGACAAGAGGAGGATTAAGGACAAGGTGGCTGCCATCAGGGCAGCACGTGCTGCAACTGGTGGTGGACAGCCGGATGTGCCACTTCTGACACCACAGAAGAAGTGGGTGGCCGGCAGCATGCAACGTTTGTGCCATAGAGGGCGTTCCAGGTAGTGGCATTTAGACAGGTGGCAGCCCGTCACTGCATGGTAGGTCCTGTGGTTTCACTGTGTGGGAGGTGGGGGGAATGCCACAGGGTAGGGCGGAGACATTAATGCTACTGTGTTCTCTTACAGCTCCTGCGTGTCTACATGGGTCAGTGGTGGTGGGTGTGTCCACTGAGGGTGATGCCCTGGACATGGAGGAGGGCCCATCCACCTCCACAGGTGTCCGAGGGTCAGGACCACCGCATATCTGCCTGTCTGTCTGGACTGAAGATGGTGCTGCTGGTGTGGATGAGGCTCTGCCTGTGTTCCAGCATGGCAGCGGGCCACGGACTCCAGCATGTTGGGACACGGACTGGTGCCAGATCCGGCACCGATGATGATGGATCACACATCCCGGACAGTGATACATGTGGGATGCAGGATGGTCCCACAGCAGGAAACAGCACGGGCGTAGCCGTGGGTGGTGCCGCAATGGAGGCCTGCGTGACATCACAGTCCCAGCCTGTGCCTGTATGCCCCAGTGGGGCAGCACTGGTGTGCATCCAGACCGGTGGGGCTGTTGTGGCCTCTGTGGTGGCACCGGTGAGCACTGGCGATTGGCAGCTGGACGGGCAGTGCCAGCAGTCAGCCAATGGTGATGGGGGGACAGTGTCGGGGGGCGGCATCAGTACACTGCATGTGGACGTGCCCTGGCATGGCTGTGGTGTGTAGTGCCCATTGTTAAGGGGTGCTGCCCAGCATGGCTAGCAACGCCATGAGGGACAGCATGCCAAACCGGCGGATGACCTCTTTGATGAGCACAGCCGCCTACTCCAGGCTTCAGTGGATCAGCAGTTGCAGCTTGAGACGGCGGTGGATGCAGTCAGTGTGGTTCTGCGCCAGGCAGAGGAGTGGTGCAGCAGAGACCATGGTCTGCTCCTGGCAGAGATGGCCTGGCAGCAGGAAGATGTGACCGCTGCCATTGATAGGCAGACATGTGCATTCACAGCTGTCATGGCCACATTGGGCACCCAGTTCATTGCCCATGCACCACAGACACCATGCAGTGTTACATCCACCCCCCATTCCCGGCGTCGTGCGACACTTTCCATGTCAACACCAGGTTTGGCTGTGGGCATACTGAGCACGCCTGGCGCGGGTATGTTTGGTGAGCTGCAGACCCCTGAGCGAACACGGCCACGTTCCCGCAGTGTCACCCCTGGGGGACCATCAGTGCCACCCCATGAGGCCAATGGTCAGCCTGGCATGGCTGGCAGGTCTCGGCAGGACCGGCCACGCATCCATGGCAGCCGTGGCACTGTGCCGCATGACTGACCTGTCTCCTACCATGGCCACTGTCTGTCGCTGCCCTGTGTGCAGTGTGTTGTGCATCGTGCGACGCACTGGTGGGGTACCTGACCCTGCACACACATGGTCCCTTTGCACACCCTCCCGGCTGCTGGCCACTGTGGCATGTGCATGATGATGCCTGCGTTGTGCTGTCTGCCAGTGTGCAATGGTGCCCAGTGTCTGAGACACGCACAGTGACAGCCACTGGGCATGGTCATGTGTGGACCTGTGTGTGGGTAGGGGTTGCATTCAGGGTTGGTGTGTCTTCTGCCCCTTGTGCATGTCTTGTGGTGTGTGTGCGTGTGTGTGTCTGCGCGTGTGTGTGTGTGTGTGTGTGTGTGTGTGGCGTGTGTCGTGTTTGGCCCTGCCCATCCCTGACGGCGTGTGTGGTTCCATGCTCAGACCCATTCCCTTGCCGCCATCCGCCCCTGGAGTTCATCCATGCCTGTCTGTGGGTTGTGCCCTTGCCATTGGTGGTTGCACATGGCCCCATGACCTACCTGTGTTGGCTGAAGTGCTCCTCTGTGATGGTGTCCCAGTGCAGCTGTGACATCAGGATCAAGCGGGGGTTCCTTCGCCCAGGGGGTGGCTGCCCATCACCGTCTGGACCAGCGTCCTCATCGTCCCCATCGCTGTCCCCCTCTTCGACCTCTACGGCTATCCCACAGTCGTTGACCATGTTGTGCTGGATGCAGCAGGCCAGGAATAGCCCTCAGGCCTTCAAGGGGTTGTACTGTAGGGCACTGCCAGACGTGTCCAGGCTCTGGAAACTTGCCTTCTGCATCCGGAACACCCGCTCAATGACATTCCGTGTTGTGGTGTGTGCCGTACCGTAGCTGCGATGGGGTCGTGGGGTGCCAGTATGGTGTGAGCAGCCAGGGACAGAGTGGGTAGCCACTGTCACCTGTGTGTAGAGGGTGGACATTAGTATGGTGGTCTGCGTCGCTCTGCCATGGGCCGTCAAGACCGGTACCCATGGCACCTCTGACTAGACACACCCCTACATCTGCTCGTGTCATCCTGCGTGATGTACATACTCACCCACTACGTGGCCAGTGGGGATGTGCCCACTCTCAAACCTATGGCACAGTGCAGACTGGTGCCAGATGAAGGCATCATGTGCTCCCCCAGGGTGTGTGGCACAGACATTTTTTATGCGCCCTCTGGCATCGCACACCACCTGGTAGTTGATGCTGGCATACCCCTTCCAGTTAATGTAGGACACACCGTCCGGGCCAGGTGGCATGCGGATGGCCACATGGGTGCAGCCAATGGCCCTGAGTACACCAGGCATATGTGCTACCCTGTGGAACTTTTGTATGTGTGCTGTGCACTCCATCTGTGTGCTGGGGAAATGGATGTACTCTGCAACATGTGGCAGCAGTGCGCTGAGGAATTGTGTGAGTAGGCATGACACGGCTGACTGGGTTTTGCCTGTTGTGTCCCCTGTTGGTCTCTGGAAAGTGCCCGTGGTGAGCAGGGACATGACAGCTGTCACCTTTGTCTCCACTGACAGAGCATGGCTCCGTTGCATGGGTGCCTGCATCTCATCACTGCACAGCTCACAGAGCCACCTCAGGATCACCCAGTTCAGGCGGTACCGGCCCACAATCTCTGTGTCAGAGTAGTGTTCGAAAGTGGTGTGGGCTTGGTACTGCCTGTTGGGGGCGTAATGCCGACGGGCCTTTCCACGGCTGTGCACCCCCTGCTGCCTGCCTTCTCACACCCCTCATTACTGCCTCCATCTGGAAGGTGGCACTGGCCATGTCCCTGTCTGGTGTTCCCCTCCTGGCAGCTGTTATCCCATTTCTCCCCGCTGTCCATTTGTGATGCTCCCCCTGCACTGGGTACACCTCTGGCCTTTGGCTGTCCTGCCTACTGCCACTGCCCCCAGTCCACTGTGGCACTTCCCTATCACTCCTGCACAGTAGCACAGGCTCCCCACTCCTTTCCTGTTCCTAGGTATTTCCAGGTGTGCTCTGTCCTGCTCCTGCCTAGTCCTGCTCACTGCTACCCTCTGCCTTGTTCGTGTCACCTTGCTCCCACCTCTGGCTTCCCTGTAGCGTTCTTGTGCCTCTCTCTTGTTCCTTTTTATTTTGGATCATTTCTGCTATTGCGCAACTTCTGCTAGCTCCCCTATTGCGCATGGTGCATGCTGTTGAATATCGCACTGCGCCATTTATTCATGGTTCCTCCCTGCGGTTGCACATGCATTCATTACTATTGCACTTGCGCATTGCAACTTGTTGCGCACAGCTGCCTCCTGCTGAATATTGTACAACGGCGCATTTTTCACGCCAAGATCTCACAAGCATGGCGCACCCCTTTTGAATATCTAGGCCAATATGTCATAACGTAGTCAGTCAAGACATTTGAATAAAAAAAATATGCCAGTCGTTGTTGGCAAAAAATGCATGTGATTTTCTAAGATAATACGTACATATACCATTACCAACATTATTGTTGGCAAATTGAAGTAATACATACAACTTTCTAAGATATGCATCTTTCCAGATGATACATCAATAAAATCTGTATTTCAGTCACATAAATAAAAAAGTGGTTTCCTCACCACATACTAACTTAAGAAACATTTAATGTAGCTGCAGCAGTTGGCATGTGATGTTTAAGGGACAGTGTCTGTCAATTCAATTATGCACCAAATTATCAGTACTTGTAAAGCAAAAACACTTTATGATTGGTCACATTTTGTAAAAACTGCTGATGCAGATTTTCTTTTATTTCTGATTCCTTTCTTCTTTTTTAAAGGGGACAGGACACATTTGCTAAGTGGCAGCAGTTTGCAATGTACTTAATAAGTGAAAAAAAAATATATATATATATCTAATAGGTTCCACAGTGGGCAGTCGCTACAGCCTTCCCATATAATCAGTCTGTCATCATCTTTTTCCTCACCATCCTCTGCTGATACTGAATCTGTAAATGAAAGGACTAAAACAACACCCCCCTTTCACCCCAGCACCAATTCCACTTTTCTTCCACCACCCTCATCCATGCAGTAGCACCCATGCCACCCTTACACCCACGTTAAAAGCAACCTCCAACCCTCACCCACCCTCAAACACATATTCCACCCTCCTCCCTCACTCAAATGTTTAAACTACCCCCAGGCTTAGTCATGAACTACCATTCATGTTACCTTTCTCCCTCCCGCACCCATGTTAAAAGCCAATCCTTCAACCATCACCCATGCACTAACAACTATGTCATATTTCTCCCTCCTGCATCCATGTTAAAACCAACCCCAACCCTCACCCATGCACTAGCATCCATACCATCTTTCTCCGTCTTGCATCCATGTTAAAACCAACCTCCAACCCTTACCCACCCTCCAGCAGATTCTACCCTCCTCCCCCTCTCAAATGCTAAAACTACCCCATGCTTACTCAAGAAAAATGAAACTCTTGCCTCCAAATGAGCCATACTTAACTGTTCATTAATAAACACTTATGTGAAAAACTGTCTTTTCAATTGATTTCTTCTTATGGACAACATTCTGTACAGTTCTCTTCATGGAACCAGTAATTTGAGTGTTGTTGCTATTATGCCATGGTTTGTGTGTAACAGAATGTTAAACATGAGCTATGAGCTATTGTGGTATGAGACCTATGCTTACAGAATGATATGTGCTCAACTATGACATAGGTAAAACTCCAGAAGAGACTTGTAACAGGATGCTGCTCACAAAAACATAATACAAAATACAGTTTTTCCCATAATTTTTTATTTAGTAAAGTAAGTTACATATGAATCATTTTGGTTTATGGCTAACATTTCTGTAATTGAAAAAATAAACAGCTACCAATTAGAATTCATTGTTTTGTCCTCTTTAAAATTGAAACATAGACCGCCCCTGGTCCCGGCCCCGGCCCATACTTACGCACTACAAAGTCACAGAAGGTAAATCCAAAAATATATGTTTGCATTTTAACTATAAATAATATGATACAGAAATGATTGACGTGACAGTGTCCCTTTTATGCCAAATTTAGACCTGTTCCCACTGATGTTAAAATTGCCCTGTAAATAAAACTTGCTGACTTTCGACCCTAGCTACAAAGCAGTTTGCCATGAAATGGTGAAAGTTTGGGGGGTGTATAGTCCAAGGTGGTAGATCGAGAAAGGAGAGAGACAACTCAAGTCATCACAGTCTATAAAAGTTTCCTTTTTGGTCCAGAGAGACTCTGTCCCACACAGTATTTACCAGCCACCACCATCTGAGTTGTCATCACCATCAACATCCACAACATCAATCACTTCAGGATCAGTTTGTATACTCTTGTAGGGATATGAAAATCTTGACTTATTGACTTTAATAAAAGTTAACGTGTGTACATTTTCTGGCAGCCAACCTATTTCTGGTGTCTGTCACAATATTGCCAGCTGTACTAAACATGCGTTCTGAAGAGAAACTTGTTGCAGGACAATCAAGATATTTACAAGCTTCATCATACAGCTCTGTCCAAATTTACTTTTTTTATCTTCAGTAATCAAAAGGACATGCATCAATAGGAATAGGCAGTTCTTGCAGGTAACTGTCTACCATGATGGACAGAGAACGCTCAGAAGAGGAATCAGCATAAGTTGGTATGGCAGCAATTTGGGAGAGGTTTTGCCACAGATTTAGCTTGCTACTAAGGGTTGAAGAAGTGGCAGTTGTGGAACAACTACTGTTAATGTTTGGTGACTTTTTGAGTTCTATATCCCTTTGTGAAGATGAACCTATATTTTGTGGTGATGATAACCTGAGAGTACTGTTCGTGTTTGTGTTTGACTCCTGTGAGTGCTGCAGCTCATCTAGCAACAGACATTTGCACTGCTCCATATCATCTGTTTTTGGAAGATGTATAGTCTTGAACCTGGGATCTAAGAAAGTTGCAAGGATGTAGTGTTTTGATTTCGGCATTGTAACGAATTTGCCATTGGTTTTGAAGCGCTCGCTCATTCTCTTTACGAGATTCCCATGATAAAGCCGACATGTTGTCTGAGCTTCAGATCTGTCTTTTTCTATCTGTAGATTTAGAACACTAAGATGATGTGAAATCAGCATTATGAGTGGGATAACCTGACTCACAGATGTGCCTTCAGAAGACATGTCCCTTGTAGCTGTGTCAAAAGGAGCTAGACTGCAGCACACTGTCTCCATTAATTTCCACTGCAGCACAGACAGCATAATGCCATCTCCAATAATGTAATTGGAGCAATACTCATGTAGAGTTTGCTTTTGTTCCAAGAGGCACTGCAGCATATAAAGCGTTGAGTTCCAACGAGTGGAAACATTTTGAATCGGCTTTTGCTGGGGCAGCTTGTGTTTTTTTTTTTTGCAGTTTGGACAATGTCAGTATAGCCTTGGTTGAATGTGAAAAGTGAGTCACTATTTTTTTGCAAACAGCAATCATACCATCCACTTGTGTTTCATTGCTGAGAAACCTGTGACAATTAAATGTAAGCAATGTGCAAAGCAAGAAGCATGCAGAAATCCTCCATCCTGTACTGCTTTCAAGATGTTGGCTCCATTGTCACGTACTATGAAGCCACATTTTAGACCGTGAGAATAAACCCATTCATCAAGGAGGTCATTTAGTTCCTGCAAGATGTTTACAGCTGTATGACTTTGCCCAAACTTCTTCATATGCAGCAGCGCCATCTTTTGGGATGTCTTTGTTTTTGAAGAAGCACAAGAAAATGTGATCCAATGAGCGGTAAGGGACATGTAATCTATGTTTTGACTGCTGGCCCACATATCTGTTGTGACATGAATAACCCCACCCTCTGCAGTTTTAAGTGCAAACATCACTGTCGCTTTTAAAGCCTGACAAATGTTTGGTATTTCAACATAGGAAAAGTACCTTCGATGAAGAACATTGTAACGAGGCTCTGCAAGTTTCATTAGTGCCCTAAAATCCTCATGATCTACCAAAGAGTATGGGAGAAGGGCTCCAGCTAACAGTTCATCAATTCTGTGATTAAGATGAAGGGTTTTTGGATGACTTTTAGTAAAAGTATTCTTCCTTTCAAATGCCTGAGATAGTGTTAGCTGTTTACAACATGTCCCTGATGGTTTATTATACACCAAGCTTCAATGGGCAGATGGACGCTGGGATGGTGGACTTAGACTTATACATTCAGTACCATCACTGGATGTGCAACTGGTACTAATGGTGCTGGTGTTGGTGGCAATGGTGATCCTAGGGCTGGCACTGGTTCTGTCCGCATCAAGTTCAGACAATTCAGTATCCACTTCAGATTCTTGACCCTTCTCACGTGTGCTCTGGAAGATGGAGGACATGGGTTTTGGACGATCAAGCAAAAGTAAATGCTTTCTCAGATGGCATTTAAGAGCTGTAGTGCCAAGGCATGATGCAACTTTATCACGGCTTACACTTTGTTTACACAGGGAACAAATTGCTCTGCATGGATCAGTTTTACTGACAGAGAAATAATTCCACACCTCAGATGTGACAGATTTTGTTAGAGTGCTAGGAAGAAATCTAAAGACTGTTTGTGTCTTTTCACCTGTCCTAATAGAACCCAGAACATGCTCCTTGGTGCTAGAAGAGTGGGCAGGGGACTTTGATGGGTTTTCATTGTTGGCCAATATAGAAGTGGTGGATTCAATGGATATGTCCTTTTCATTGCCAACAGTGCTGGTTCTATTTGCAACTGCACTACCTGATTCATTGTCAGCAGACTTGCTCATTTCACTTAGTTGAGGAAGTAATGATATGTCACCAGACACAACAGTGTTAGACTGAGACAAAGAGCTACTGTGTGAGTCGGAGAGGGACTCATTGTCACTTGCATTATTACTGCTTGTCACAGGGATTTTAACAGCATGAACAGCATGCCTTATGGTGCCTTTCCGTGTGACCCCAGCAGCTGCACAAGTTTTCTTAAAAGGTCCCCCTTTACTACATTTTGTTGTTGCTCTTTTGCTGTTTGTTGAATTTTTATCACGTGAAACATTTTGGTTATTTTTGCTAGCATCAGGATTACCACTACCACCACCTGCTCCACCACCAGCACCAGATGCTTCATTTATGTTGGTGTCAGCCATAACAATACCAGTACTGCACACACCCACACCCACGCAATTCCTGCGTAAGAAAGCAATGTGATCTGTGATCGCTGGATACTGCTCCAAAATGTGGTTTTGGCTGTATGACACTGTGATACAGTGGAGTGAAAGTAATTGATGAATATGATGGTTTGCAACTAAATGATCCCAGGTTCAAGGCTTACAGAATGATTGAACCGCTGGACATAAGCATACGCATAGCAGGCTGGGCAAGGTTTAAGGTCAATAATTGCAATTCTGAATCCAGCTGAACCACCACAAAACTGGCCACTGGGCTTCACACGGTAACGCACACTGGGTAAGGTACAGTGCAGTCAAGGGGCACACAGCAGCAGGGTGATGGGCTGACCAAAAGAGACAGAGTTACACACACAAACCAAAGATATTTTTCTGTCTCTCCTCCCAATAGAGAAATCTATTTTTAGGCTTCTGTCATGTATTTAAGGATAATGCCACCACACAACTGGGCACTGGGCTTCACACGGTAACACACACTGGGTAAGGTACCGTGCAGTCAAGGGGCGCACAGCAGCAGGGTGATGGGCTGACCACAAGAGACGGAGTTACACACACAAACCAAAGAAGGAGATTTTTCTGTCTCTCCTCCCAACAGGGAAATATATTTTTAGGCTTCTGCCATGTATTTAAGGATAATGCCACCACACAACTGGCCACTGGGCTTCACATGGTAACAAACACTGGGTAAGGTACAGTGCAGTCAAGGGGCGCACAGCAGTAAGGTGATGGGCTGACCACAAGAGATGGAGTTACACACACAAACCGAAGAAAGAGATTTTTCTTTCTCTCCTGCCAACAGGCAAATATTTTTAGGCTTCTGTTATATATTTAAGGATAATGCCACCACACAACTGGCCACTGGGCTTCACATGGTAACACACACTGAGTAAGATACAGTGCAGTCAAGGGGCGCATAGCAGCAGGGTGATGGGCTGACCACAAGAGACAGAGTTACACACACAAACCGAAGAATGACATTTTTCTGTCTCTCCTCCCAACAGGGAAATGCATTTTTAGGCTTCTGTCATGTATTTAAGGATAACGTCACCACACAACTGGCCACTGGGCTTCACATGGTAATGCACACTGGGTAAGGTACAGTGCAGTCAAGGGGCACACAGCAGCAGGGTGATGGGCTGACCACAAGAGACGGAGTTACACACACAACCCAAGGAAAGAGATTTTTCTGTCTCTCCTCCCAACAGGTAAATATATTTTTAGGCTTCTGTCATGTATTTAAGGATAATGCAGCCACACAACTGGCCACTGGGCTTTGCACGGTAACACACACTGGGTAAGGTACAGTGCAGTCAAGGGGCACACAGCAGTAGGGCTTCTGTCACTTATTTAAGGATTACCACCACCACACAACTGGTCACTAGTCTGCACACGGTCACACACAGTGGGGTTGGGGTACAGTGCAGTCAAAGGGAACAAAGCAGTAGGGCTGTTGGCTGGCCACGCCACAGGAGTAAAGCATCAAAACTTGCCTTGTGCTGCTCTTGTATTAGAGGACAGACGTTTTTTTTTTTAGGGTGAAAGAGGTTTAAGAGGAGAGGATCCCCATGAGCACAGCAGATTCCTGACAAATTCTACTTTTGTTTTGTCACTTAGGGATTTTTTACCATTGTTGGTTGGCTTTGAAACATCAAATTAACGTCAGTTGCTGCATTCAGCCCCTCCCCCAGCCAGCGTGCTCTCTCCCTCCCAGGCCCCACCAGACGAGAGATGAATTAGTCTGACCTAAATTCAGGATTTAGAGAAAGCTGCAGTGTAGACTAAGTAAGCAGCCTCATCATGTTACAGGAACTTAAATCTGCTCCTTTCTGTCTTTTTTCCTCTTCCGAGTCCCCGGCCCCTACAGTGGGACCTATACAGTCAGTATTGCTGCAGACTTATCTCCGTTCCTCCTTTCTTTCTACGACCCCTCTGCTCTGCCTGTTCCTTATTTTCCCCCACCCACCCTTCATTCAATTTGTATTTTTTAGTTGTCAAAGATCGCAGCCTCAGCTTGCACACAGATGAAGAGAAGAGACAAGGGACTGAGTGCTCTGCACACTAGCAGACTGCAGCTCCTTCTCCTCCTAGCCACGCAGTTTGCTCCACCTCCCAGGCTCCCACAAGGCTTTCCTGACTCAAGTTTAACCACCTGACTGCATATCAACTGGTCAGGTGGTGACGGTGCTTGGAGTGCAAAATGCGCAAGTGCAACCTCAGAGACGGAGTCGTCACTGAAAACAGCTGCCCCCCATAGCTGTAAGGGACCACTGAGCAGAGTCAGGAGGAGCATGGGGAGTCGGGAGTCAGGACTCCCCCCCTCACTGAGCTGGTGCTGGGAAGGAGAAGTAAAAGAAAAAGTAGGCTGCCACCTGCTTCAGTACCAATGATTCGAACCCTTTTGTGAGCCATCTAGTGTTCGAATTCTAAATTAGAACTCGAACACCAGGGTGCGAGGAGGGTTCGAATCTTTCTCGAACTAGTTCTGACAACACTACCACTTATCACTCTAAGCATGCAAATATTACACTACAGAATATTGCAAATAATTTAGCAATTACAATAAATAAATAAGGGGGTTTATTTTTGGACTGGATAATGAGGTAAGGGACAAGGGAAGCAAACAGTAATAAAACATTCAACAAAACCTTAGAATAAAACTGCAAGCAGGAAGAATAATCAAACACCACAGTACATTACAACCCAGCATTCCCTGTCCCAACCCTGCTCCTCCTCCGCCTCCCAGTGGTGCACCAGTTAACCCTATAGTCCCTGTGGGAGCTCCCAGATACCTTGTGTGCACACACTGAGGAGTTGCAGGCCTGTGACTTGCAAACACTGGGTGCAGCACCATTGCAATGGTTAGATGCTGCAGATGCAAAGTACAAACTACACCAGGGGGTGTAGGAATACAGTTTATCCTGGCTGTAACAATTGCTGTGGGTGTAGCTAAGGTAGCGCAGGAAGCCCAGATGGAAAGTTAACTAGCTAGCTAGGTGAACAGCTAAAAAAGTATTTGTTTGGGTAAAACCCAGTACTCATGACCTTTTGGTGAATAGGAGTTGCAGGAGTTGAGGGACGTCTCCCCTTGCAGACAAGTTGGAAGAACAGGAAGAACTGGCGTGGATGCAGGTGATGATCCTCTTCACCCCACGGAGGGACTTGTCTTCACCCACTTCAGCAGGTAGTCAGGCCACTGTTTTCACACCACAGAGGGACTTGTCTTCACCCACCTTGGCAGTATACTGGCCATTGAACAGGCAGGCAGGACCTCAGAGCTTAGGCCCCCTGGCAGGAATTATAGTCTCTTGTGTCAGGACAGTGAGGCAGTGGATTCTGTTACCTCACCCAAGCTCACATAAACTACTTCTTTCAGCAGTCAATTATAGCTGGATTGCTAAATACCACCAGTTCAGTCCAGGCTGAGGTAAATCCCATTGTCTCTGGGATTTACCAGACCATTGGCAATCAATTCTGCAGTTTTCAGTTCGTTCTGGCACAAATTAAATGTCTTTTGGCTATGATAGCAGCAAGAGCTGTCAAAATCAATTGTTTCTTCTTCAAAACTCTCACAAAAAAGACCCAGGGTCAAACTGTCAACCCCAGAATGTTTAGTTTGAATCTCGACACACCATTGGTTAACCTTAGTCTCGAACTCCACGTCCCGATTGGATGTACTGCAGCTACCACTAGGATTCCATGCCGTCTTCAAGCAGACCTTAGCAAAGATGGCCACTCTCAGACAGCACTTGCTCATCTCAGTCCATTATAAATAAAAGTAAACATGTTGGCAGCATGTGGCTGCATGGCTAGGGCCCTCCTGGTCCCATCTGGTGATCGCTAGGTCCAGGGGGCACTTTGGAAGGACAGGAGCTCTGTCAGAAGCTCTGTTTTATGGACTCCCCAGGAGGAACTGTGTCTACAAACAGCAGTTTCTGCCGCTTAGCATCATGGGACTTGTAGTACCTGTGAGCACCATGTTGTCACCTGACTCTTGACCCACTGGAGGCAAGAATTGCATCGGGGGCCGCTTTAAAAGTTTTAATTTTTGTTAGTTTGGTTCCCCCAGCCCCCTTTACTGTCCTGTGGAGCTGAGGAGAAGAATGGCAAAGCGATGCTTCTGCCACAGCTCTTGGTGGGTGCTTGAGGTGCCAGAAACAACTCTGCGTCCTGTCCCTGGCTCCCTGCCTCACTGTGTGGCAGTTCAGGGGTGGGGGAGCAACACAAGTGTGTGGCTGACTGGCCGCTGCTTCCTTGGGTGCTTGAGGCACTGAGAACAGTTTTGGAGCATTCCCAGGCCCTGGCAGCAGTCCAGGATTGGGCCAGGGGAGCAAGAAGGCTAGCGGCTCACTGGCTGCATGGGACTAGGTGCAGGAGGCACCACAGCAAAGTCAATATGCTCCCTGGCCCTGTCGGAAGTCCATAAGCAGGCTGGGGGAGCAAGAAGTGAACACTCGCTGCAGGAGGCAGGAGGTATCAGGAGGCAGCAGGAGCCCCAGGTAAGCTCCTGACATGGTGGGGGGGTACATGTATAAAAAAAAATAGGGGGAAATGCAAAGGAGGAGGGGTAGCCACTCTATGTCAAGGAAGGCATTAAGATGGTAGAGGAAATCCATCAAGGGAGGTAACAGATAAACATCATTGTTGTGGGTTCAGCTCAGGATGGCAACTGGCAAGAATTTATGCATTGGGGTGATCTATAGGCCAGTGAGACAGAGGGAAGGGAGCGGTAGGGAACTTAGGGCAGAAATAAAGAAGGGGTCCTCAAAGGGCGAGGTAGTGGTATTGGGGGATAACCTGCCAGACTCCGGGACATTGCTAGATACACAGCAGGACTGCCTGCTGATGCAGCTTGTCAGGGAACACACAAGGCAGGCTGCCATTCTTGACATGGTGCTCACCAACTCAGAAATGGTAGATTCAGTGATAGCATGGGAACTTCTAGGATCTAGTGACCCTAACACCATATAATTCAAAATGGCTCTTG
This sequence comes from Neoceratodus forsteri, assembly GCA_016271365.2. NCBI lineage: Eukaryota > Metazoa > Chordata > Ceratodontiformes > Ceratodontidae > Neoceratodus > Neoceratodus forsteri. The sequence goes on along the minus strand of CM028131.1, from coordinate 1,084,349,637 downwards.
GTACCAGAACACCATCATCAAAGGCTGAAGTCCTGGATTTCAGAAGAGCAGACTTTAATTAGATGAAGGAATTAGTTCAGGGTAGCATAGATGGGATGGATGGAATCAGGGGTGTGGAAAAAAGTGTGGAAAAAAGTGGGAACAAATTAAAGGGGCCATTCTTGAGTCAATGAAGTCCTGCTTGAGGATGGTCACCAATAGAAACAGGTATCTGGTTCTCTAAGCTGGTCCGTAGGCACCGGTAGGGCTACCACAAGCAACACCGGCGACCTGGTTTCGGGAACATGCCTGAGTCATTGGGGGCCTACCAGGGGGAGGAAGACTGATTGTCCCACAGGACACTCTCCTCCTCCTGGGAGGGAGGGTTCCATGATATTGCCACCTGGGAGCACACAGGTGTTAGTGTGTCTGGAGCCAGATGGAAGGGAAGGAAGGTCATTGCAATGTCTATGTGCAGTTTCCCACACAGTGTGCACATGTAGGTCTTGCCATCCTGCATGCAATATCCTTGGGGATCATAACAGGAGAAAAACAAGTTGACCCTATCACCTCTTCAACGAAGATGGTACCCGGCGTACTTTCTGGGTCTCCGCCTCGCCGCCACGAGCCCCACCTGACACAACGAGATGTATGGGGGGGTTACCCCCACCCCAACCCCACCTGGGGGTGAAGCCAAGGCTCCATGGAGGTGAGTGGGCATGGTTGGAAGGGGCCAAAGGGATCAGGGAAGTGTCTGGAGTTCCCGAGTTGAGGAGGGATGGCATGACTGGGCATTAAAAAAGAATAAGTACAAGAAAAAAAATCTGGTTCCCTAAGAAGGTCGTGAAAAAGGCCTTCATCATATACTGTATAAGGAGATGCAGGGGGATGAAGAATGCTATGCGTATCAAATGAAATCACGTGAGGTCAAGAGAGCAGTCAGAGATGCAAAAGCAGACACAGAGCTACGTATTGGTAGTTAAGGGCAGGGAAAAACAGTTTTTCAGATATATTGGGGAAAATAGAAAGACAGGAGGATGAATTGTTAGGCTAGTAATAGGGGCAGAGTAATAAAAGAGGACATACAGAAGGCAGCTGTTCTTAATGACGATTTCTGCTCAGTTTTGACAGTGGAAGACAGCAGGCCATTGCTGGAAAGTGGCATATAAGTTGCTGATAGGAGGATCTTAGAAATGTGGCAGAAGGTATTAACAAGTGAAAGGGTCAAAAAATGGGTGGTAGCCCTGAAGGTAAATAAGTCCCTGGGGCCAGATAATAATAATTATAATAATGCTTTATTTCTATGGTGCCTTTCAAAAACCAAGGCACCTTACAAAAATATTTTTAAAAACACATCAAACAGTTCAGCTCTTAAAATATATAAAACAGCTGACACATTCTGGACAAATGTAACCCCCCTACAAATGGGGGTTCCTGAAAAGTCTTCCTTGAGCTTGCCTAAATGCTCACTGCCAGGCTGGTGTCCTGCGTTTTAGCAGTTTAAATGTGATTGCCAGAGAGTGCCTGTATAGCCTCTCTGTATTGTCTCTTTAAGAGCTGCCTGGATTGCAGTCATAAGGAAATCCTCCAGAAGGAGGGGAGTGATACTCCCTCTGTATAACTGCTTGGTGAGGCCGCACCTCGAGTACTGCGTGCAGTTTTGGAGGCCACACTTAAAGAGGGACATTGAACTCCTGGAGAGGGTCCAGAGGAGGGCAACCAAAATGATTTGGGGCTTGGGGGACAGGACCTATGAGGAGAGGCTCGAAGAGCTAAATATGTACACATTGGAAGAGAGAAGGGACCAGGGGGACATGATAGAGGTCTTCAGGTACATGAAGGGGGTAAATAGGGGAGGAACAGTCAGGGTGCTTCAAAGGACGGAGGAGGGGGCCAGTAGAGGGCATGGGTGGAAGCTGGAGGGGGGAAGATTCAGGGGAGAAAGGAGGAGGTGCTACTTCACTGAGAGGGTGGTGGAGCCATGGAATGTGCTGCCTAGGGGGCTGGTGGAGGCAGAGATGGTGGAGGGGTTCAAGAGGGGGTGGGACAGGTACAGGGGAAGGGTTCTGGAAGCAAAATCCAATGCAGCAAGAATATCTGGAACTGGGAAGGGAGAAGCCAGAGAAGGTGAGGGGGCAGCAAGGTCAGCTCCCAGGGTGGGGGCTGACCAAACGAGCAGACGCGAAAGACCGTTAGGCCTATTCTGCTGGCATTTTAGTATGTTAGTAGTATGTTAGTAAGTAATCTGAGAGGGAGCTCTTTTGAAAGATGTAACTATTTGCTGAAAGTCATTTAGAGTGATAATGATAATGTAGTTTGTCTAACCTGCCTTCTTTGCAGCAAGGACTGTTTTGTTTATCTCCACTATCTTGGTCCTGGACTGCTGAATTGATTAATCAGTACTGGTGGGACCTAAAATGGAGCCGGACTACAGGAGATGTCTGGAGTAAAAATCTGTAGGAATTGTAGTTTTGGGCTTTTGGTGCCTTTTTGCACCTGAAGGGGGAGCCTTTGTTGTGACTGACAGACAGATCAGCCAACCAAACCTTTTGGCTTCTGGGGAAAGTGCCAGGCTTGCTGGCAGTTGAGGTGGATCTAAGTTGGGAGCTGAAGAAGCAACAGCTTGAGACAGTCAAGCAGCTGTCTGCGTAGTTTTGCATGGGAGAACTGTGGAAAGGTGTGAATTGTGGCCTGCATGTCTGCCTGCTTCCCCTGAGAGGGAGAGAAGAAAATTATTTCAGAGTAAATCCAAGTTTGTGAGAATGAAGTAAGCCACCGATTTTTTTACCAGGCTCATACCTGAAGAAGACCGAAGATTTTGCTGAATGCGATCGGCCTGTCAGGATTTCCAACTGCTTTTGAATCCCCAGTTTGTGCAGAGGCTTTGCAATCATGACCGGAGAGCGGTTTGCCTGGTACAGTACAATTTCCTTAAATGTAAGTGTGCTGTGAGTTGTTAGTGGGCTGTGATTTGGTTCACCACTGTGTGAACTGTGTTCTGCTTGCTGGAAGCTATATCCGAATTTGTCTCCATTTGGTCTGGGTCTTGCCACTCTGGCCCAGCCAGACTACCCACTGCACAGAGAAAGCCATCAATGAGAGACCTGCCTGAGGATCAGCCCCCTGCCCCATGCTTGAACAGGAACGATGCCTCAGCGAATCGTGTGGGCCCTGCTTCTCCTGGCACTCCGGATCAACCACCTGCAGTCTCAATTTTTGTCCAGCCTGTGTCCAGTCTTGGGTATCGTGAGTAATCATCAGGGTATCTCCCTGCAACAACAGCCTAATCTAAAAGTGTGTCATCTGATTGTCTTTTTGTTTTCTTTTCACGAACTGAGCCCTCCGGCTCCGGATTACAAATAGTGTGTGTTGTGCATGTTGTTTTCTTCCATCACAGGGCCCCAACCAGCTGCAACGTTCCTGGCTAGCACACCATTCTCCATCTGGGTACGCAGAGTGTGTGACTGTTTATGGACCCTGAAGTGCATGCATAACTGTTTGATTGATACAGCCTTTAAGCAAATTAACCTGATTACACCCCTCCCTTGTTCAAGTCCCTTAAATAAATCAGATTTAACTCTTTTGTACATTTACCCTGACTGTGGTTCCAGTTTGTGCAAGAGTACTGTACTGCTGTTATTTGCTGTGTATAACCTTGTTTTACAGGGGGTCCCCAGGGCCAGGCCAGAGGAAAGCCCTGGTGGTAAGTGCAACAGTGTGGGTACTTGTGTGGTGTATCAGGGGTATTGCGAAAGTGATTATTGTGTATTGTTCTAGCCACTAGTAAGGAAAGAGGGGGGTTACAGTGCCCCAGAGGGCTGTGCCCAGGTTAGCTTGACCACTACCAACCCAGACCTCTGGGTGGAGGCACCCATTTCAGAACTCAGGCCCTTTAATCTGCTACTAGCAAAGCAGGCAGGGGTAGTAGCCCTTGGGATAGTGGCACCTATCGGTTACACAAATAAAATCAATCACTGAATGCTTTAATCCATAAATATGTTTTCATGGTCTTTTTAAATCCCTCCACAATCGCGCACTCCCATATAGTAACTGATGGGGTAGAGAATTCCAGAGGGTAGGGGCCGCATGCATAAATGTACGGGCCCAGAAGATTTCAAACACACCTTCGGAATCTCTAGCAACCCCTTGTCAGCTGAGCGGGGCAATTGCCCAGGATAGTAGGGAACCAGGAGCTCTTTCAGGTAGTCCGCACCAAATCCGTGTAGGGCTTTGAAAGTCAGAAGACCGACTTTAAAGGTAATCCGCAACTGAACTGGCAGCCAGTGCAGTCCACGCAGCACAGGCAAAATATGACTGGACCGGGAAGTACCGGTCAACAGCCGGGCCGCTGCATTCTGCACCAGCTGCAGGCTGCAGATTTCCACCCCAGGAAGCCCTAGGTAAAGGGAATTGCAATAGTCCAAGCATGAAGACATATAGGCATGGATCAGTGTAGGAAGATCGGCAGATGGAACAAGGTGGTTAATCCTGGAGATATTCCTCAGATGGTAAAATGGGGACTTGACGACGGCAGACACCTGCGAATGCAGAGTCAGCCCTTTCGTCCAAAATTACCCACAGGTTATGCACCTGTTCAGAGGTCGGGAGTGAAACACCCCTGAGATAAATTCCGGAGGGTGAACTAACCCCCGGGCCCCCTATCCAGTGCGCCGGATCCACAACCAGCACCTCTGTCTTTTCCGAGTTCAACTTCAGCCAACTCGATGACGGAATGCATCTGAGGACACTCAGGTAACTGGCATTGGAATTGGTTGAACCTCTAACAGAATCAATAGTTCAGTTCAGTCAGAGGTGGTCCCAAAAGACTGGCAGGTAGCAGACATATTTCTGCTCTGTAAGAGTGGGGATAAGGAGCAACTGGATTACTACAAGCCTGTAGAGCTTGATCCTGAATGGGTGCACTGCTGTTTTGCACCTGTGAGGGTCAATGAACACCACAGAATGCCCCCAATAAATGGTATGTGCATCTTTGGGGCACCCTGTGGCATCCATGACTGTGGCTGTTGCACCAACAGCTACGTGCTAGACCATGTCAGAGTCAGGCTTGGAGGTAGGGTGGCCATCTGCCCTGACCACAAAAACTGCAAGGGCAGCAAACACAGCTGGCAAAGAGGGCAGATGCTGTGCAGCCTTAGGGGCTACCATAGTGCCAACACACTCCTCTCAGCCCAGTCCCCCAACCAGTATCCAGGCCTGTGAGGCCAGCACTCCTTTGGCCCTCAGCCCCAGGAGCATCAGTATGGGACCAGGGATCTCACCAGCTCCAGGTGGAGACTGATCCACAACAGTGTTGCTGAAGCATAGCGGATATAGCAGCTCATGGAGGTCCAGCATAGTTGCCATATCCTGTGGCCTCCTGCGCTGCACAGAGTAGGGGATCCACTACTGAGCCGACCTGGGCATCCAAATGGATGCCCGTGGATCACAGCTGACATACTCCTGGTGTTGCCACAGCCCCTGCATGGGGGTTCCATGCCAGGGGGTTGGGGCTGTGGATCGCACCCATCCCCATGTGGTCCCGTGGTGCATGGCAGCACAGCAAGGATTTACTTGTTTTGTGTGTATCCCAACACTAGATGAGCATAGAGCCCTGAGTTTGGGAGTAGTTGTCATAAAAGTCTGATCCTGGATACCCAGATGTTGGCTATAATTATGGGCTGTTTGTACCATTGCTGAATTTCACCTCTTTTTTGACCCATCTGGAAACAAGCCTCTATTGGTTCAGTATGTCTTTTCTGGTGAAACTTTTGAAATCAATCAATCAATCAATGTGAATTCTTGTGGATTTTAGTAGGAAAACAGTTTTATAAAGATTGATGTAATCTTTTAGGGCCCTATGCTTGAATGGCACCTGTACATGTGGCACTGCTGTGTGAGGCAGGTTCACAGCTGTGCAGGATGGAAATACGCATCACACAGTGGAATGCACTATGGAGAGGGAGGTGGCCATTGGGGTGCACACTGGCTAGGTAATTATGTACACAGTGAAGGACAGGTGGGCTGTGCAGACCTGTTAATTCCCCATGACCCCACCATAACTGGGCATCCGTGTGCTGTGGCACACACCTACTACACAGATGTGTTGAATACTGGTGGCGTGGAGGGGGAGATACTGGCTTTGCCAGTAAGCAGTGGTGGAATGATAGGGCAAGTATGAGCTGTCAGACTGAGGGGGAGCACAGGGGTCAGGAGACAGGTGCTGGTGGCAGAAGTGCAGATTGGCTGGGGTTAGGGACACCTGGGCATGCCACCCCTGACCACGGCAGTGGGGACAGCCAGGCCCCATGGTACATGGGCGTGCAGGGCAGGCATCACAGGGAGTGGCAGCAGTTTCCCTCAGGAAGAAAAGGAGATTAACAGCTTCATGTGGAAGGGCAGGCTGGCCAGAGCACAAGGGATCCGGTCACCTACTCCCCTGCCGGACACCCCACATTTCCCAGAACCACATTCTCAGACCCCGTGTACCACCTATGACAGGGAGAAGGCACAGACATGGATGGTCAGAGGTATGCCATATAGACACACACAGCACTGGTTCCCGACACACCACACACAGCAGTGCCGAACAGTTGGGCAGCAGCCAGTGGTGGGGGCACCTGGCAACCTCAGCATGTTGTCCAGCAGCAAAGGACCCTGGCCCCAGCAGTGGCAATGAAGGCCCATCAGAAAGGTAGGGCCATACAAATGGATTAGCACTGCTGCATGTCTTCTTGGGAGATACTTCCTGAGGTGCATTAGATGGAGCAGGACCGGCTATAGGTTAGCAAGGACAGCAATGCCCAGATACATGCTCTCATGGTGGAGGTGCAGGGGCTCCATATGAAGTTCTGGAGGGAGGGAGGGTGACCTGACCAAAGGTGTGCTAGAGTACCTAACCACCCACCCAGGCAGGTAGTAGTGGCAGCTCACCATCTGTACAGCCCACCTCAACACAACTGCCCCACGCCAGCCACACCACCACACTACCATAATGCCATGCCACAGAGGAGGATGGCCCCAACCTGCTCATAGTGCCCACAGCTCCTGAACCTCCCCACCCCCCCATATATATTCCGGGACTGCTCCTCTGTGGTGGGGGGTGGAGGGCATGATAGTTCAAGCACATGTACCCTGGTTCATGGTAATGACTGGCAGCGCTGCATGCCTGTGTGTGCAGAGGGGTCATGACCCCGTCACTGGAGATATATATCTATATATCTCCCCCCTTCCCCACTGTTTTGGCTGGTTGCATGCCCACTTCTGGCTCCTGATGTGCCACCCTCTGGCCCTGGGTGTCCTCATCCTCAGGTAGGTTCTCTGGTGATTTTAGCCTTTTCCTTGTGTTTATATTGTAGAAAATGCTATACACAATACTGGTCTCAGCCGTGACTGCTGGAGGATGAAAGCATCATACATTAAGTCTGGATACTTGGCAATGACATTTATGACAATGTCCTCCACATCTAAGAGCACCTGTATGTTCATGCTGTGGAATACTTTCCTGCTCCTGTAGTCCTCCTCATTAACATGGGGTGATATGATCGGCACATGTGTACAGTCTATGGTGCCTTGAACCTTCAGAAACCCATACAGCTCATAGAATTCTTCTTGCACTGTCTGTATGCCTAGTTGGTCCGTGGGGATCTGGATGTAGTCCAACACATGTGCCAGCAGCACCACAGTCACCTGCCATAGGGCACTTGACAGAGGACTGGCTCAGCCATCATGTCATCTGCAATCTGCTGAAAGGAGCCTGTATCATAGAAGGAAAGGCACACATCACCTTGGTCTTCACTGACATGGCCCTGGACCTGGGGGTAGTGGGCCATATATCATGCCTGATGAGGTCACAAAGCTCAGCAATGGTGCCCAGATCAAGCCTGAACCATTTCAGGCAATGGGTAGCATGCATGCCACCGAGTGACACATGGGGCCGGATAACACATGGCTTTGGATATGTGTGGTTCTCCTCCTGCTGTGCAGCATCCACACCCCAAAGCAGGGTGCACATCAACAGCGAGGGCCACATCCTTCCTGCCTGGGGGCACTGTTGGGTTATCCTTACATGTTATCCCCCCACCATCAGACTTGTCCCATGATAACAGGCTGCCCAAGATTGTGTCTGTGCTTCCAGATTGCTGTGGCAGGTTCACTGTACCTTCAGCACAATTGACCTGTGTTTCCCTGTGGGGTACATTATACCTCATGCAAGGTACTGTAGATTGTTGTATTGTCCCATATATCCAGTGCTGGTTTCTGGGACCATGTACCCTGTAGATGGCATCAATACCCTGTATGATACAGGACTATGAGTAAATATGGGGGCTGTGCATTGTGTATATCCCTTGAAAAACAGCAGCATCTCACAGGTAGAGTTGGGCATGGCGGGTCATACCCAACACCCTCTGAGTGCATCCTGCTCCCTGCTAGCCATCTGTGTGGGTTGTGAGCATGACAGTGAGCATCAACCGTGGTATGGGTGCTACTACGCTATGCACTGGGGAAGGTCACCCCGTCATGCTTGAGGAGATGATGGCAGCATCTGGTCTGTGGTGCACCAATCTAGGGTGCATATGTTTGTATGGTGGGTACCACTGTTGTATGCTGTAGTTGTTTTTTTTTTATTTAATTTATTTAATTCACAGATCTAATTTACAAACCTTTGAGTCAAAGGCTCATTTACAAAGGCACCTCGTCACAGGGAGGGGAGACAACATATTTGTGAAGCAAGACAGTAGGGAACAATACAGGTGCGAAACAAAGAACATACACAGCAGGCAGGGTTGCTCTGTGCCTGTCCTTTATGCCTGTCTTGTATATCATTTCAGCCTTTCCAGGGATGCCTGTGGAGATCCTCTGGTGATCAGGGTACCGACAGCTGGCAGTGCCACAGACTTGATGTCAGGTGGCACTGGCCCATGAAATGCGGCTTCTGAAATTTAAGTCCCTTAATCTTTCTCAACTTATCACTGACCCTACTCACCACAACCATAAATCCCTCAATTACTGCCTCTTGGAATGGGTTCTTGCCTCCCATCTCCACTGGCTTCTTGATGCCGGAACCCTTTTGGATGCACTCAGTGACCACCATCTGGTCTATTGCATCCTCAAACTACACCACCCTAAGGCCCCTTTCAAACCTCTTCAGATCCATTTTTTCCAGTCTCTAGATTAATCCTTCCTCCATGTGGACTTGGCAGCTACTGACTGGTCACCCATCTCCTCTGCCAACTGCACTGATTCTGCCCTCCATTATTTTAAGTGCAAATTCCAGTCTATCTTGGACCAGCTGGCTCCTCTCAGAAAAGCCAGGGTCCATAGTTCCCACCTCCCCTGGATCTCTGCAGAATTACTGGCCTGCCACCATGCTTGAGATCTTACCTGGAAGACCCACAAGTCATCTGGCTCCCCAACTGATTTTCTCAAGTATTGTGCCCTTTGCAATGCCTGTACCAAAGCCACTAGGCTTGCTACGGTGGAGTACTTCCACCTTCCAGATCAACATTAACCACTCTCCAAGTTCTGGAAGGTCATCCATTCCCTTCCCTCCCCCCCAACCAGTCCTCTGCTCCTGTCCTCAATATATGTGATGTCACCATTTCTGACCCCCTCTCTGTTGCCTCTGAATTCAACACTTTTATCACCACCTGTGCCTCCTCCCTTTTCTCCTCCATTCCTCCCTCCTTTCCCCATCCTTCCTCTTTCCACCTTCCCTTCCCTCCCCTATTCCTCTTTTCTCCTTCTCTCCTATATCTCCTGCTGTTGTTCTCAAGTCCTTCCTAGCCCTAAATCCTCTCAAGGGCAAGAGTACTGATGGACTCGACCCTAAACTCTTCCATCTCTCTGCCCCTGCTATTGCTCTACCACTCTCTTCCCTCTTAAACCTATACTTCTCCCTTGCCTCAGTCCCTGACACATGGAAAAATGCTACTGTTGCACCCCTTCCTAAAGGTACCAACCTATCTTGTCTTGGCAATTATCAACTCATCTCCCTGCTCCCCACCCTTGCTAAACTTCAAGAGCACCTAGTTCTTTCTCAACTCTCTCTCGTCCTTGATTCATCCTCTTTCTTCACCCCTTTCCAGTCTGGTTTCCTTAAATCCTATTCCACTTTCTCTTCTCTACTACGGCTTCCTGACTCCATTATCTCAGGCATGAATTAGGGCTTTAGAACCTCTACCACTTTTCTTGACTTGGCCAAAGCCTTCAACGCTGTAGCCCACCACCTTCTCCTTGACAAACTTACAGCAGCGGGGCTTTCTATGTCTGCTACTAACTGGATCCCCTCCTATCTTGGTGGTAGGACTCAATCGGATAGAATTTGTGATTCCTTATTCCCCCACTCCCTGTTACCACTGGAGTCCCCCAAGGCTCTGTCCTTGGCCCAATACTTATTTCAGTTTTCCTGAACAAGCTACCCACTGCATACATCTCTGCGTCCAGCCACATGTATGCAGATAATACAGTTCTTTATACCTCTGGTTCCTACCCCCCTGATCTGATGGTCAAGATCCAGTATGACTTTGACAACATTCAGCACTGGTCCCATTCAAATCAGCTGTCTCTCAAGGGCAAAAAAAATATCTCCATGACCTTTCACTCTAGGCAGAAGCTCTCAAGGCTTACTGACCTCCCTTCCTTCCACACCCTAGATGGGACCACGATTGATGATGTTCCCACCACTAAATATCTCAGGGGTCTGGCTTGATCATCACTTCAACTTTTCTGGACATAAGGATGCTATCCACAAAAAGCTGCACCCTAAACTAGTTGCATTATACAGGAACCATGGTTGCTTAACCCTGCCGACTTGTTGAGCCATTATCCAGCAAATGATTCTTCCCATTTTTGACTATGGAGACATTATCTACAGTGTAGCTCCTTAGTCCACCCTGTCCAGACTGGATTCCCTCTTCTAATCCTTCTGTCATTTTTCTTTGGACTGCTGTCCCACACTCACCATTACTCCCTTTATACATCCCCCTCACTTCCCTCCCTTGAAGCAAGGCACCTCTCTCATTGTTCCTCCTTTATCACTCCTCCATCTCACTACAACCTTCATAACTATGGTTTCTGCTCTCTACACTCCCTACTAAGACATCTTCAGCTGGCCAGGCTGCCTTCTCCTACCACTTCCCCAAACTATGGATTTATCTCCCTCTATCCATCTGCTCTGCCTCTTCCCTATGCTCTCTCTCTCTTCTCCTCAAGTTCTCTTCTCAACCCTGCAACTGCCCCGACCCCCTTCTGTACCTCTCTTCCCCTCCTTCCTCCTCTTCTCCCTTGCCTTGCCTTTCAACCTCTCTAATTTCTCACCTTCTATCCAGCTGTCTATTCCCCTTTCCCCTATATTATAATAAACTCTTCTAATATCTACTGGCTAGCTTAGTTTCTATCTGCCTGCATTTCTGCACAGTAAACTTAACTACATCCTTCTGTTTATCTTCATTATGCATTCTGCTATATCTATCTTTGCCAATGTACTAGATTCAGTGTTACTTGTTGTTTATGTACTGCTTAGTATGTTTTTACCTGCTGTGTTTCAGTTCTAATTGTTATTCATTAACTCCACTTCCCTTGCCCCCCAGGATGCATCTGGAAACGAGTTGTTACCAGCTCAGTATGTCTTTCCTGGTGAAATGTTTAAATAAATAAATAAGTAAATAAATGCAAAGAGATGGTGGAGGTGTACTATATGGACAAGAATGGTACTACCTGATTTATCATGGAGCCTGCTATGGTGAGTAGCACCCTATGCCTCTGGCCAGATACTGCACTAGTGGCATACTGGAGCAGGGGGGCTGCATGGGGGGGGCTGTGTGGGGGCATTGCAGGGCTTAGCAAGGGTGATGCATGAAAGCATGTCATGGCATTGTGAGGGGATGCATAGGTGTAGATAGGTGTAGAGCAGGGTATGAGAGGGCTGCATGGAGGCATGGCAGGGTGAGGAATGCAGGCTGCATGTAGGTATGACACTGTTCCTCACAGGAGACTGGTAAACAAGTTGGGGAACTTAGGGGCTGGGTATTAAGGTGGTAACCTGGATAAAAGAAAAACTAGTTAGGGGACAGGACGCAAAGGGTAGTGGTAAACAGAGTTCTCTCTGAGGAAGGGAGGGTGACCAGTGAGGTACTTCAGGGATCAGTGCTGGGACCAGTCCTCTTCAATGCCTTTATAAGCAACACAGCAGAGGAACTGGAAGGAAAGGTCTGTCTCTTTGTTGACGATATTAAGATCTGCAACAGAGTGGACACTACAGGAGGGGTGGAAAGGATGGCCATGGATCTGAAAAGACTGGAAGAGTGGTCAAGGGTATGGCAGCTGGATATTAATGCAAAAAAAGTGCAAAATAATGCACTTGGGTCATAGAAACCCTGAATCAGAGTACAACATGGGTGGAGACAGTGATACTGACAAAGACCAAGCAGGAAGGAGACCTAGGAGTAATCATTTCAGATGACCTAAAGGTGGCCAGGCAGTGTGACAAGGCAGTTGGTAGGGCTAGTGGGATGCTGGGGTGCATAGGAAGGGGCATCACCAGTAGGAAGAGGGAGGTGGTGCTGCACCTATACAGATAGCTGGTGAGACCTCACCTTGAGTACTGTGTTCTGTTCTGGAGACCACATCTCAGGAAGGGCATGGAGATGAGGCAGTCTAGAGGAGGGCTACTAAAATGGTGCAGGGTCTGCATCAAAAGACGTGTGAGGAGAGGCTAAAAGAGCTAAATATGTACACCCTAGAGGAGAAGTGGGAGGGGGATATAATAGAGACCTTTAAATACCTCACATGGGTTAATAAGGTATAGGAAAGGGTATTTTTCAGAGAAAAGGTGCTCTAGAACAAGGGAACATGCTGTGAAGCTGGAGGGAGTAAATTCAGGGGGGATGTGAGGAAGCATTTCTTCACAGAAAGGGTGGTGGATACCTGGAACAGCCTTTCAGTAGAGCTAGTGGAGGTGAAAACAGTGGTGGGGTTCAAAAATGCCTGGAATAGGTACAAGGGAATCATAAGGGAAAGGAAAGAAGGGGAAGAGATGGCATCGTAGATCAAGTAAAGGTCTGCAGCAAATAAATGAGGTTAATAAAATATGGGCAGACTAGGTGGGCCCAGCAGCCCTTATCTGTGTCACTTTCTATGTTTCTGTGTTTCTATGTTTCTACATTTTTATGTATGGCAGGGTGGATCAGGGGGAATGCATGGGGGTATGACAGGTTAGGGCATGGGGATTGCATAGGGCATGGCAGGGAAGGGCAATGTGGGGCTGCATGGGAGCATGATACAGCAGTGTGGGCATGCACACATGTGACTCATGCCTGCCTTCTTGCCCCTTCCAGGGTACACCTACACCACTGATGGTGCTGTGGTTCTGCTGGCAAGGTCCTAACATAGAAACAGAATTTGACAGCAGAAGGAAACCGCTAGGTCCATCTAGTCTGTTCATTTGTTTTAGACCTATTTTGACACTCTGGTTGCCCTTTGAGGCCAGTGTTCCCTTGTGTCTATCCCATGCATTCTTGAATCCCCCCACAGTATTGACCCCCACAATCTCTTGGCATAGGCTGTTCCAGGCATCCACCACTCCTTCTGTGAAGAAAAACTTCCTGGTTGGTAGAGAACCTCCCTCCTTGCTTTCTGAGGTCATGTTCCCTGTTCCTGGAGCCCTTCTCGAAGTGAAAAAGTTCCTGTGCCTGTACCTTGTTAATACCTTTTATGTACTTGAATGCTTCAGTCATATCCCCTTTCTCTCTCTCCTCTGCTCCAGGGAGTACATATTCAGTTCCCTAAGTCTTTCCTTGTCGGACATGTACTGCAGACCCTGAATCATTTTTGTCGCCTTTCTCTGTACTGTTTCCACCCGGTCAATGTCCTTCCTGAGGTGATGCCTCCAGAATTGGACACCATATTCCAGGTAAAGCCTGAACACCGATCTATACAGTGGTAGTACCACCTCTCTCCTCCTGCTCGTGATTCCCCTCCCAATGCAGACCAGCATTCTGTTGGCTTTCAATGTTGCCTTCTCACACTGCTTATTAATCTTCAAGTCATCTGAGATTATGATGCCCAGATCTCATTCCTGTTTTGAGGCTGCCAGTCTTTCGCCTCTTAGGTAATGCTCCTTTCTTGGATTTTTCTTTCCTATGTGCATGACCTTGCACTTTTTGGCATTAAATCTCAGCTGCCACACTCCAGACCATTTCTCTAGTTTCTTGAGGTTGGCTTCCATCTTGCTCACTCCTGAGGTGTCCACCCTGTTACATATCTTGGTGTCATCTGCGAACAGACACACCTTCCCTTCCAGTCCGACAACGACAGAAACATAGAAACACAGAATTTTATATCAGATAAGGACTGCTTGGCTCACCTAGTCTGCCCATTTCCCTACCTAATAGATAAGTTGCCGATCCTACTTAACCAACAGCCTACTTCCTCCTACCCCCCTACTAGAATTGCCTTATGTCTGTCCCATGCATTCTTTAATTCCCCTACTGTTTTTGACTCCACTACCTCCTCAGAAGGCAGTTCCATGTATCCACAACCCTCTCCATGAAAAAATATTTCCTCACATTACATCTGAGCCATCCCCCTCTATCTTCAAATTGTGCCTCTTTGTTCTTGCACATCTCTTTTTCTGAAAGATGCTACCCTCTTGGACTTTGATGATTCCCTTGAGGTACTTGAAAGTTTATATCATGTCCCCCCCCCCCCTTTCCTCGAGGGTATACATATTAAGCTCCTTTAATCTTTCTTCATATGTCTTCTGGTGTAGACCCTGCCCAATTTTATTTATTTATTTTTTTTAGTTTTTGTTGACCGGGTAAGTGCACTAGACAAATCCTGCCTATTTTCAGGCACGACCCGGGGGAAGGGGATACAGATGAATGCCAACTGACCTTGAACCAGATTAAGCTGTTGGTGGTATTTTTAGTGAATGAGAGAAATTTGGCCAGGACACCGGGGAAATTCCCCTACTCTTTTCGATAAGTGCCATGGGATCTTTAACATCCACCTGAACTACCACCAATCCAGGCAGATGGGACCTCGGTTTAACGTCTCATCTGAAAGACGGCACCTCAGAAGTGCAGCACCCCTCTCATGCTGCACTACAGTGTCAGTACTAGGATATTAACCAAGTGCCAGATGTGGGAACTGAACCCACAGCCCTCTGATCTCCCGGTCTCAGAGGCGAGTGTGCTACCTACTGAGCCACTGACACTGACAAAGTTGCCCTCCTCTGGACAGTCTCCATCCTGTCTATGTTCTTGCAGACATGGGGTCTCCAGAACTGCATGCAGTACTCCAGATGTGATCTCACCAACTGTCTGTATAGAGGGATATCAACTTTCTGTTTTCTACTGGTGATGCCTTTCCCTATGCATCCCAGTATCCTTCCAGCCCCCCTTACTGCCTTCTCACATTACTTGCCCGCCTTTAGGTCATCTGATATGACTATCCCCTGGTCCCTTTCCATTTTTGTTGTTGTTAGTACCTCACTTCCCATTGTGTGTTCTTCCCTTGGGTTTTTGTTTCCCAGGTGCATTACTTTGCACTTCTTTGCATTGAATCTAAGCTGCCATACATGTGACCATTCCTCCAACCTTGCCAAGTCCCTTCTCATCCTTTCCACCCCGCCTTCTGTATCAACCCTGTTGCAGATCTTTGTGTGATCTGCAAAGAGACATACTTTTCCTTCCAGTCCCTCCACAATGTCACTTATAAAGATATTAAAGAGGACCAGTCCCAGTACTGAACCCTGCAGTACTCTGCTAGCAACCCCCCTTTCTTCAGCGTGGACTCCATTTACTATTACCCTCTGCGTCCTGTTGTCCAATCAATTTTTTACCCAGGCTACCACCTTGGGACCCACTCCAAGGCTGGCTAACTTGTATAATAATCTTTTGTGTGGGACTGTGTCAAATGTGTTGCTAAAGTCCAGGTAGGCCATGTCCACAGCCCCTCCCTGGTCTACTACTTTGGTCACCCAGTCAAAGAACTCTATTAGATTCATCTGACATGACATTCCCACTGTAAATCCATGCTGCCTTGGGTCCTGTGCCTCGCTGATCTCTAGGTACTCAACAATTCTTTCCTTCAGACATGATTCCATCATTTTCCCTACCACAGAGGTCAGACTAACAGGTTTGTAAGTTCCTGTCTCTGCCTTCCTCACACTTTTGTGGAGTAGAATCACATACTCCCTCCTCCATCCTCAGGTACCACCCCATCCTCCCATGATTTGTTAAAGAGGGTAGTCAGTGATGTCACTAGTTCTACCCTTAGTTCTTTTAGAATTCTCGGGTGAATCCCGTCAGGTTCCATTGCTTTGTCTATCTTCAGTTTATAGAGTTCTTTCCTAACCCTTTTTTCTGTGAATGGACTGGTATCAATCCCCCTATCCAGAATGTTTCTATTGTTTGGTTTAGGTACCTCCCCCTTCTCTTCTTTTGTGAATACTGAGCAGAAGTATTCGTTCAGTATCCCTGCTTTTTCACTGTCACCCTCTGCCCACATTCCCTTCCCTTTATTAAACCTCAGTATCTCTCCCTTGGTCTTTCTTCACTCCCTAATGTGCCTATAAAAGGTTTTATCCCCTTCTTAACAGAGTTGGCTATCTTTTCTTCAGTTTGGATCTTTGCTATTCTGACTGCCTTCCCTGCCTCCTTCTGCTTTAACTGATAAAGTTCTCTGTCCTGTTCCTTCTGTGTTTCCTTATATGTCCTGAATGCTATCCTTTTTTCTTTAACCTTGCCTGCCACCTCTTTTGAGAACCATAGTGGCTTTTCCCTTTGTCTTGTTTTGTTGATTTGCTTTATACAAAGGCTTGTTGCCTCTGTGATGGCAGTTTTGATTTTTCCCCACTGTTCTTCCACCCCTCCTTCTTGCCTGTTTGCTAGTGGTTTTCTGAGACACTCTCCCATTTTGCCAAAGTCAGCCCTCCTACAGTCGAACACCCTTGCTTTTGTATGGCTTGACTCTACAGCTGTGTTTATTGTGAACCACACTGTTTGGTGGTCGCTTGTTCCCAGATGGCTACCCACTTCTAAATCTAAGATCCTTTCTCCATCCTCATTTGAAAGTACCAGGTCTAAGACTGCTCCCTCCTGAGTGGGTTACAACACTAGCTGTCTGAGGAATGCCCCCTGTAGGGCATCGAGAATGACCCTGCTCTTGGATGTGGCTGCAGTAAAAGTGCTCCAGTTAACATCTGACATATTCAGGTCCCCCATCAACAATAACTCTCCTTTTTCTGCCATCCTAAGGATTCCTTCTATCATTTCCTTGTCCATTGCCTTCCCCTGAGATGGGGGTCTGTAAACAACCCCTGTGCAGATTGTGGTCCAATTTCCTGTCTCCAGGGTGATCCACAGTGCCTCCTTCCCTCCCTGTTTACCCTTTAGTACTTTGATTTCTTCCCTTATGTAGAGAGCTACTCTTCCTCCTCTTTTACCCTCCCTGTTCCTCCTGTAGATTGTGTACCCTGGCATGTTGACATCCCAGTCATGGTTCTCTGTGTACCATGTTTCTGTGACTGCCACGATATCTAGGCATCCCTCTTCCATCAAGGCCACTAGTTCAGGGAGCTTGTTACCCAGACTACGGGCATCGGTACTCATTGCCCTCCATTTTTTAATGGCCTTACCCCTTTTAGGCCCATCCCTGTCCTTATGCCTCTGCTTTTTTCTGAATTTAACCCAGTTCTGCTCCCTATTGACTTCTCTAACTTTGTGTCTACTTCACTAACTACCCTGTTTTGTGGAGGGGGGGGCTGAGATTTCCCTGCTTCTCTTCAGTGCCTCCCCCTTGGCTAGTTTAAATGCTTGCCAATGAAGCATTTAAACCTATCACCTAGGATCCTGGTTCCCCTCCCAGACAGATGCAGACTATCACACCAGTATAGGCCTGTATCCCTCCAGGTGGACCCCCAGTCCCCAATGAAGCCAAATCCCTGAGTTCTGCACCAGTTTTTTAACCAGTCATTGAATCCCATGGTGCGGAGTACTTTAGTCTCACCCATGCCATAGACAGATAGCACTTCTGGGAAAGTTACTGTGTGTGCCACTTGTCTAAGGCCCCTCTCCAATGCCACAAACTCCTGGAGCACTGCTCTGATCCCATTACCAGCCAGGTCATTTGTCCCTAGGTGGACAATGACATCCAGCTACCTCCCCTGTGCAGCTGCTCCCACGATCCTGAGAATTTGCTTCCTGTCCCTCCAAGCCATCACGCCGGGCAGGCACCTTATCTTCCTCTCCCTTCCCTCCCCCAGTTCTACCCTCCTAATGATTGAGTCGCCCATCAGGAGTTGTTTTCTTCCCCTGTGGGGTCCCGTGACACCCTCCTGTGGATCTCCTCTGTGGAGGTTTCCAGCATCCTACTTGATCTCCACTGTGGGTGCTTCCACAGAGGAATCACACTCCACCAGAATGGTGAATGAAGTGTGAAGAGGCACCACCTTCACCCTCCCTGAGCCCATTGTGGTCCAACCACTCCTGTTTCTTAGCAACCTCTGAGGCAGTGGTAGTGGCCTGGGTGGTCCCTGAGTGGGGGAGGAGGTTTTCTGTATCCTCACCAGGTCAGCATGGAGACAGGTAACCTCCTCCCTCAGACCTGACAGATGCCTGCAAAGAGGGCAGCAACGCAGCCTCCAGAACGTCCCCTGGAAGACTGCCACTCGATAGCCAGTGCATTGCACCACTCTCCACATGTCTGTGTTCCTTCCTGTTTAAGAGTTTGTTTTTTTTTGGTGTGTGCAGCGTGAGTGTATTTACTCACTATTCAGTGTGCTGTGCCTTTAAGGGAATGAACAGTTGTATGTCCATTGCACTTTTGGGGAAGTGATGTCAGAACTCCTGATATAATGGAAATGATGTGCTTGGGGCAGGTGGGTGAGGTGGTGGGTGGGTGGGACAAGCCCATGCCCTCCAGAAACAGTCAACTACAACTCTGACCCACCACCACTGTCAGAGCCTTCCTTCCTTTCAGACACCTATTTCACAGAGCTTAAGTAACAGGTCTACTCACAAATGACTGCAAATATTCTCTCAGCTAAATTTCCTCCCTGGCACATAAAAGTTACACTAAGAAAAGTCAACCCCACAAACAGAGAACCAAAACACTGACTTCTACTTACTTACACAGGCCCCAAAATTAAGAATTCAATTCAGTGTACGTCTATTAAATCACCACCTTGCTATAAGGAAGCTGATGGCTGCCCTCTGTCTCACCTACAGCGATGTCTACTATAAAAACATTGAAGAGCAGAGGCCCCAGCACTGAGCCCTGGGGCACCCCGCTGGTCACCCTGCCTTCCATTGATTACGTTCCATTAACCTGTACCCTCTGGGTTCTGCCTTGTAACCAGTTTTGTATCCATCTAACTACTTCTGGACCAACCCCTGCATGGTTGGTTTACCTACAGCAGTGCAACAGCTGCTTCACTGGCATCCCCGACAGTGACAGCCACAATACCAAGTGTTGGCATTGCACTGTTGAGGATGTCTCAGTGGTTGTATCGGGGGGGCTGTGCCCTCCACCCGCACCCCCTGTCTCTAAATATACAACTCTGAGTCAGAGTTGAAACAGGGAGGGGGCGCAACACTAGGAGATGCACTGCCGGTGTCTGCAGGGACCAGCACAGCGATATGACGATTTCAGGCAAAATCTGTTGCTGTGCTGGTCTTCGAGGTGGTGGTTTCACTCTCCGCTCAGTACACCATGTGGTCAAGCTTTTTTTACCAGCCTTCTACATGGAACCAAGTTGAAGGCTTTACTAAAATCTAGGTAGACCACATCCACTGCCCCACTGTCATCCATTATTTTTGTAGCGTAGTCAAAAAACTCAAGCAGATTTGTATGGCGTTATCTACCTGCTGTAAAGCCATGCTGTTTAGGGTCTTGCTGGTCACTAGTTTTGAGGAATGCTATGATCCTCTGTTTGAGTAGCGTCTCCATTAGTTTCCCTACATTAGACGTGATGCTTACTGGTCTGTAATTACTAGCCTCTTCGCAACTGCCTGATTTGTGAAGTGGAACCACTACTGCCTTTTTCCAGTCTTCTCGTACCACTCTGCTCTTTAAAGATTTTGTGACTAGAAGTGCCAGAAGGACTGCCAATTCTGTCCCTGGTTCCTTAAGGATTCTGGGGTGCAGCTCATCTGGTCCCATGGCTTTGTCTGCTTTTAGTTTATTTAGCGCCTTCTGTACTTCAGCTTCTGTAAAGGGACTAGTGTCTACCCCTGGTCCTGGGGTGTTGTGTTTTTTCAAGGCAGTGCCATCATCTGGATCCTCTTTGGTAAACACTGAGCAGAAGTATTTGTTGAGGATTTCAGCTTTCTCTGGGTCATGTTTGGTGCACTTCCCTTCTTCAGTAACAATCTTCACTATCCCACCATTTGCCTTCCTACAGTTCCTAACATATCTAAAAATTGATGTATCTCCTCTCTTTGCTCCTTCTGCTATCTTTTCCTCTGGGCTTTTGCCTTTCTAATTAGCTATTTGTACTCTCTCGTTTTTTCCTTATACGACTCCCAGTCTTTCTCAGTTTTGGTTTCCTGGTATATGCTGTACGCCTTCTTTTTTTCTTTGACTGTGGTAGACACTTCTGTGGGAAACCATAGAAGATTTCTTTTTCCTTTTGCTTTGCTGACCAATCTGGCACATTGATATGTGGCAGCCTTTATTGCTCTCTTGAGTCTCCCCCACATGAACTCCACCTCCTCAGCCTCTATTTCCATTAGCTCGCTACTTATGTTACATAGATACATAGACAGTGTTGGCAGATAAGGGCCTATGGCCCACCCAGTCTGCCCATTTGAGATTGTAAGTTCAGTTTATGTTTTCCTAGAAGTCTGTTGCCCCTTACCCCTGACCTCCAGAATTCCTTTATGTCTACCCCATGCCCTTAAATCCCGTGATTGTTTCAGCCCCCACCACTTCCTCTGGCAGGTGTTCCACTTGTCCACCACCCATTCTGTGAAGAAATTCTTCCTCACGTTTCCTCTGAATCGTCCTCCCTCCAACTTCATCCCATGCCCTCTAGTCCTAGAACATCTTTTTCTCTTAAAAATAGTGTATTCCTGCACCCTGTTCCTCCCTGTAAGATACTTGTATGTCTCTATCATATCCCCTCTCTCCCTCCTCTCCTTCAGGGAGTACATGTTCAGTTCCTTCCACCTGTCTTCATAGGACTTGTGATGCAATCCATGCACCATCTTTGTTGCCCTCCTCTGAACCTTCTCTACCCTGTCTATGTCCTTACATAGGTATGGTCTCCAGAACTGTACACTGTACTCCAGGTGGGGCCTCACTAGTGTCTTGTATAATGGAATTATGACCTCCCTTTTCCTGCTGGTGATGCCCCTGCCTATGCATCCCAACATCCTATTTGCTTTACCTGCTGCCTTGTCACACTGTTTCCCTACCTTGAGGTCATCAGAGATGATAACCCCAAGATCCCTTTCCTGCTTGGTGCATGCTATATCCTCACCCCCCAACTTGATATACTGTGCCAGGGTTTTTGTGCCCCATATGCATTATCTTGCACTTCTTTGCATTGAATTTCAACTGCCAAACCCCTGACCATTCTTCAAGTTTCTGCAGGTCCCTTCTCATTCTGTCTACACCCTCTGGTGTATCTACTTGTTACAGAGCTTTGTGTCATCAGAACAGTGAAATTCTGCCTTCTAGGTCCTGCGTAATGTCACTGATGAAGATGTTGAATAGGACCAGTCCTAGCACTGATCCCTGTGGTACCCACTGGTCACTCTTCCCTCTGTGGAGTGACAGCCATTTACCACCACCCTCTGTGTCCTGCCACCCAGCCAGTTACCAACCCACCACACTACTGTCCTGCTCACACCCATATTCCCCAGTTTGTGTAATAGTCTTCTATGTGGCACAGTGTCAAAGGCCTTGCTGAAGTCCAGATAGGCCATGTCCACTGCCCTCCCTGATCCACCTCCCTAGTCACCCAGTTAAAAAATTCAGCGAGGTTGGTCTGACGCAGCCTCCCTGGTGATACCATGCTGCCTTGGGTCCTGTAGTCCATTGACAACCAGATGTTCCACCAATCTCTCCTTCAGTAGTGCTTCCATGATCTTCCCCACTACCAAGGTGAGGCTGACTGGTCTGTAGTTCCCTGCTTCCTCTTTGTTCCCACTTTTGTATAAGAGGAGTACATCTGCTGTCCTCCAGTCTTTGGGTACCGCCCCTGTTTCCAGTGATCGGCTAAACAGGATAGCCAGAGGTTCAGCCACCACCTCTCTTAGTTCTTTAAGGACCCTGGGGTGCACCCCATCTGGTCCCATTGCTTTATCAGCTCTTATTACTTCCAGTTCCTTCAGGACCCTTTCTCGTGTAAAGGGACTTGTGTCCATTTCTGCACCATTCTCACCCTTGTACTCCCTTCAGACCCATTACCTCCTCTTCCTCAGTAAAGACTGAGCAGAAATACCTGTTCAATATGTCAGCTTTACTGTTGTCATCCTCCACTGGGCCCCATCCTCCCCCTTCAGTCTCACTATCCCTCCCTTTGCCTTTCTTTTTTCACTTATGTACCTGTAAAAGGTTTTGTCCCCTCTACCCACTGATTTTGCAATGTGTTCTTCTGTCTGAGCCTTGGCTTCCCTTACTGACCTCCCTGCCTCCCTTTGCTTCTCCTGGTACTTCTCCCTATCCCCTTCTGCCTGTGTCTTTTTGTATTGCCTGAATGCAATCTTTTTGGCTTTCACTTTCTTTGTACCTCTTTGGAAAACCATAATGGTCTCCTCTTCCTTTTCCTCTTGCTAACCTGCTTAATCATAATTCTGTTGTTCTTGTAATCCCCATTTTAAATACTGCCCACTGTTCCTCAACCCGATTCCTGTCCCATTCCCCTTAATGCCTCTTTCAAGTATCTCCCCATTTTCCCAAAGTCTGCCCCCCTAAAATCCAGGATACGTGTTTTTGTGTGGTTTGGTTCTGCTCTTTCTGTGATTTCAAACCACAAAGACTGGTGGTCACTGTTCCCCAGGTGCTCCCCCACTGTTACCTCCATCACACTGTCCCTGTTTGTGAGCACAAGGTCCAGTATTGCCTTCTGCCGAGTTGGTTCCATGACCAATTGCTTGAGGAAGGCACCCTGAAGGGAGTCCAGGATAAATCTGCTCCTAGTTGATGCTGCTGCTGGGATGCTCCAGTCCACGTCTGGAATATTGAAGTCTCCAACCAGTACTACCTCACCCTTGTCCGCCATCCTTTGGATGGCTAGCATCAGCTCCCTATCTGTTTCTTCCTCCTGGGCTGGTGGTCTATAGACCACACCTGTGCAGATGGCTATCCCCATTTTCCTTTCCAGCTTAACCCACAGTATCTCTCCCCCATTTTGTTCCTCCTGGATCTCTGTGGCCCTTATGTCATTTTTCACATACAGTGCCACTCCTCCTCCCTTCCTGCCTGTTCTGACTCTTCTGAATATGTTGTAGCCAGGTATGGCCATCTCCCAGTTGTGGTTTATCATTGCACCAGGTTTCAGTGACTCATTGTTTGGAAGTCAGCCTTTCTGAAGTTTAGCACCTTTATCTTTGAGTGGCTGGTGTCCTGTGTTATGTTTACCTTAAAGTTTACCATACGATAGTCGCTGTTGCCCATATGGCATCCCACTTTGATGTCTTTGATCCTTTCCTAAGAAACATAGAAACATAGAAACATAGAAGTTGACGGCAGATAAGGACCGCAAGGCCCATCCAGTCTGCCCATTTCTTTTTCTACCTTATAAATGTGCCATCGGCCTTTGCTCTGTCAGTGACCTATCTATTCATAGTCATTTGTATTGCTCCCTTATGCCTATCCCATGCCTGTTTGAAGCCCTGCACTGTATTCATAGCCACCACTTCTTGTGGTAAGCCATTCCATGCATCCACCACCCTTTCTGTGAAAAAGAATTTCTCACATTCCCCTTAATCGGCCTCCCTCTAATCTCATGCTGTGTCCTCTTGTCCTGCTATTTTTCTTATATTTAAACATGTTAGACTCTTTTCACCTTGTTTATGCCCTTAAGGTGTTTGAATGCCTCGATCATATCACCTCTCTCCCTCCTTTGCTCAAGGGTATACATATTGAGCTCCGTTAATCTGTCCTCATATGTCTTCTGATGCAGTCCCTGCACCATTTTGGTTGCCCTTCTCTGGACTGCCTCAATTTGGTTAATGTCCTTGTGAAGGTGTGGCCTCCAATACTGCCACGCAGTACTCCAGATGAGGCCTAACCAATGTCTTGTACAGAGGATTATTACCTCCCTCTTCGACTTGTGATACCCCTACTAATACACCCTAACACCCCCTAGCCTTACCTACTGCTTTAGAGGTCTGTTTGGATGATTTTAGGTCATCAGTGATGATGATGCCCAAGTCTCTTTCTTCCTTTGTGACTGCTAGCATCTCCTCCCAGCCTATAAGTGGCTTCAGGGTTTCTTCCCTATGTGCATGATTTTGCACTTCTTGCATTAAATCCCAGTTGCCACTCTTCTGACCATTCTGCTAGTTTATCTAGATCTCTTCTCATTCTGCCCACCCATCTGGCTCATCTACTCTGTTGCAGATCTTGGTGTCATCTGCAAACAGACAAGCCTTACCCTCTAGTCCATCTGCAAGGTCACTAATGAAGATGTTGAATAGGACTGGCCCCAGGACTGATCCCTGAGGTACCCCACTTGTGACTTGCAAAGGAGGTGGACATTGAACTCAAGCCACCACAGAGGCCCCTCATGGTCGGGGAATGGGTAGCCATGCTAACCTCACAATATCAACTAATTTCTTTTTCAATACTAATATGAATATATTAGCTGAAAGGAGCACATTGAGATTTTCACAGTAATAGCAGGTTTATTAAGGCATAGATTCAGCCCTTCTCACAGAGAACCTGTACAAGGTCTGAATTGCCAGGAACAGGACACACACTGCAACTAGCAGCAGTGATTGACAAGAATGTGGCCAATGCCTATACTGAACTGAAGATGTCTGAAACGTTTTGTTTATTGAATTTTTTTACATCTGATATACAGTACATACATCTTCATTTCAAGACATTACAATTGGGTAGGGAGATGTTAAAAAAGGGCAGCGTAATTTACAACTGTTACAGGACAAAGCACTTAAAAAGACACTAAAAATAACTTACAGAAGTACATTGTACTGTATTACTTGTTTTCATTTAATTCAAATGTTCTATATAGGAGTCAAATTCAGTTCTGCTCATTCTAAATTGATCCAAATTCAAATTTAGAACAACAGTTATTTTTCCCATGATCAATATCTCTTTTAATTTCTGTACAAGGCTTATCAGGCAGGCACCATTTTTTTGCAACCAATTAAAGGTAATCACCTTACTGGCCACCATTAAACTAATCACGTACATAAATATCTCTGATATTTATCTCAAGAACGCATCTGGAAACAAGCTGCTACCAGCTCAGTGTGTCTTCCCTGGTAAAACTTTCAAAATAGATAAATAAATATGTACCACACCAGTGGTAAATAAATTGGGTAAATAAATCATGTTATTTTGGGATAAATATTTATTTTCACTTAGAACACCATTTATTTCATTTAGAACACCATTTATATAACTTAGAACACAGTTTATTTAACGTAGAACATGTTATTTCCACTTGGAATCTGGAAATGGAACACAGAGAACAATGGGCCAGATAGGGAACTTACAATGAAAAAAAAGGCAGTTTTAAGCTAAAACAAGGTAAAACACTACAAATGGTGTGATATATATCACACACGTAATATATTGCAGTAGAACAACACATTTATCTCCACACAAAAGTGGTAAGACCGTTATAACTAACTCGTGGCTTTACCACTTGTGAGTTATGGATCTTATCACTCACTAGTGGAGATAAATGTGTTATTCCACTACAGTCCATTATGTATTCCCTATTTATCTAGTCCCTTTTCTAGGGCGATCCCCAGAAATATGTTATTAAACTTCATGGGAACTTGTTCATCAAACAAATCATTTATAATTTATGTAAATCTTACCAATATCTCACTAGCTTAGGGCATTTCCAGAAAAGATGATAATGTTGCCCCCTCCAGCAGCACAGGTTTGATCCACGAGCCCCATAGTGCTAAGAGAAATGATCAGTCATACTAATGCTTTTCACTTGTATATTCCTGCCACAGTGGACATGTG
Source organism: Neoceratodus forsteri (assembly GCA_016271365.2). Lineage (NCBI taxonomy): Eukaryota > Metazoa > Chordata > Ceratodontiformes > Ceratodontidae > Neoceratodus > Neoceratodus forsteri. The sequence continues at coordinate 1,084,323,480 of CM028131.1, read as the reverse complement.
GTTGAACTATGGCAAATCATGAATGCAAGTCCCCACTGTTTGACTACCAACCCTGATCAGTGTCCTTCTCTCAACTTGTATTGCTATTATCTGAATAGGTGACTGGTACACCTACAGCTTACTGTACATATAGCTGAGACTTGTTTAATAAAGATCCCCATTCTCACTGTAAGAGTTCTGTGATGTTCGGGAAGGGAGGTCATCTTTCGCGTCACCCAGTTTTGTACCTCACTGGAGAGCAGATGGTGATGAATCTGCAAATAATGAAAGAAATTCTGCTGCAGTAGTCCAAATTTCTCTTTTCACCTGCAAGAAGGATTTGAATGCTCACTCCTTCCACCTATAACCCCTCTCTGGGTGCTTACCTGTGTTGTCCCACAAATTCCCCTTGATTACCCCCGTTCTTGGTGTTGCATGGTTTCTTTTCAGCCCATTTCAGTAATTTTTGCCCCTTGCAGGCTGGGGAACATGGAGATGCGATCTGCTGCCACTTGTTTAGATACCGAATGGGCAGCTGATCGCGCATATGCAGATTTGTGCTTTGGTGTGCCGACCCGCGATTTGCAGTCGGCTGGGGAGTGTGCCTGTGCTACGGGTGCCCCTCCTTCTGTCCTTGGGGACCAGAGACCTGAGGGGGATCAGGCAGAACCTGCAACTGTAATAAAATAAGAGTTTGAACAGAGGGGCTGCTCGGGGGTCATGAATATTAATGAGCGGCTCCATAAATATTAATGAGGTTGCTTCCTGTCGCCTGGGGGGACAGAATTTCAGCGGCAGCAGCAGTTGTTTGGCATGGGTTATCTTTTTACCAATGGGCTTGTTTGACAAGGTGCAGTTGGGACTACAATCCGGTGGGGTGTTTGGTTACATGAAGTATTATGTTGGGCTGCATTCTCCCTATAAAACTGGGGGAACAGTATGGACTCCATAGAACTGAATGGGAGCTGGCATGTTTGTGACACTTGACCCCATTATTGCAGCCAATCAGTAATCTAGGCACCCAAAACTTGGACAGAGGGACTCCCGGGAAAAGGAGGGGACTAATTCAGGTGCCTAGATCATGTCTCACTAAACGAGCAGGAAAAATTTATCTCTATGGTTCTCAATCATTGATAGGCTTCATCAGCCAATCAGGACTCTGGATTTTCGGCTGAAACTTTGTGGACTTTCTGGGATTTCTCCAGTCTGTTCCCAGGCTCTGTACGAGTCAGGACTATCCTGTGAGAGTGGACTTTGGACTTCAGGGGCTTACCCAGGCCCCATTTGGAGATTTGCTGTTTGCAGAATTGGATTGAGAAGGGGAAAGAGAGAAAAGAGGCTGAACTGTGATCCTGATTCACCAGGTACTGAGAAGTTGCTTAACTGTTGTTGGGAGAAACTAAATACTGCAAAAACTCTACACTAGTAAGCTGAACTGGCTGAGAGGACTCTGCAGATTATCTGAGTGCTACAGTTGCTTCTGAGAGGTTGTTTACATGTGTGGGACTGCAATTGTAATTTCTGAAGAGGCAAAGCATCTCTGGATGTCGGGGTGCTAGCCAAGCACTGTATGTGTCCTGAGTGAACTGGTTAAAGTGTCTAACAGCTGTGTCAGCTATAGATGAAGAAAAGGTTGTGGACATTGTTTAGTTGGAAAGTGCGGACTGGTGTGCAGGGGCCTGTTGTTCTTGAAATTCCCCTGTTTGATTGCACCTGTGCTGTTTGGATCTAAGGCAAGTAACCACTTCATCTGGCATTGGACTTTATTAGAACAGCTGCCTGTGAACTTTTCTTGCCTTGAACTCAGTGCAGGGACTGCAGGAGGACCCCCACCATTTGGGAGTTTTCACCAAGAGCCAGGGAGGGAACCTGCTAACCCCTCACTGTCACAGGAGGTCACCGGCGCTTGCTGGGGTGCTATGGCACCTTCAACCCATCAGGAGAGCTGGGCTGTGGAGCCACTCCTGGGTCTGGGCCTTCTGGGGTTGGTGTGGTCCTGCTACAGAGCTGCAACAGGCCAGAAGCAGCTGAAGGTGACAAGTGGCTAGAGCTACAATCAAGGTGACCGGCAACAAGATCTTTGAACACGTTTCATCCTGCTCGAAGGACCAAGGCCAGCCTTTGCTGTTTGATGCTGCACTGAACAAGGAGCTTCATACCCAGGTTCTTGAGATCAACAAGCCATGAGTACCCAGAACCTGGCTCCTGGAGAGGGAAAAGGGAAATTTATGTTGTTTTTTAACCCTTGCATTGCTGCGGACTAATATATCAGTGCAAAATTCCTATACATTCTAATTCTGTCGGCAGCCAAAGGGTTAAACCAAGTTCTTTGCCAATATTTCAGGGTCCTAACAGCTGGCCAACCCACAGCACTGATCAAGCCTGCACCTAGTGGGTACCCCTAGAGACAATTTGGGGACACTGGTACCAGTGGGGGTGGGCTTGGCCTGCAGGCCCAAATATTTTTTATTGTTACCTATGTCACTAATCTCTTTTCTTTTCACAGCTATCCTTTGTCCCAGTATCCCTTCCCTAGTCCTCACTCCCTGAATAAAGCTGTGAATTTGTTTGTTGAAACTGTTGTGTTAGTGAAATTCATTGCATTTGCCTAGTGCTAAGATATATGGTTTGTGGTGGAACAAGATTATTGGGGATACAGTGTGCAGAGTGGTTGGTTGGGGAGTTGGGGAGGTTTAGTATCCCAGAAGGCTGTACTAAGTGGATATTTAGCCCACTTATAATCTACTCTGGGTGGAGGCACTACGCTATTATCTATATCTTTGGGAACTAACCCCCAATTGTCACTGTAACAGGACCCAGGACCCTTAATCTGTACCAGGGACAGCAGGGAAAGTGGGGTAGCCCACTGGCATACAACACCTGGGCTATACACCAATTTAAAGGGATTCCTTATGTTTCTTTATGAAATTATTGTGAAGGTTACTATGAGGATCCAGTATGTAAATTGCTAGGTTAAATTTAGAAAATGTTTTCAGTAAGACAGAAAAATACATTTAAAATTGTGATGTGGAGGCATCCAATTTGTGGACAGGAAGGGTGCTGTGATGATGTCACTGCCTCACCAGCTCTAACAGTGTGCAATTAAGCAGGTTAAAACAAACTGCTCCTACAGACAGGGATCCTGTTCTATCATGAAGAGAAGCACTGGGTTCTTTTCTTGTACTCTACCAAACATAAAATCCTGGGTGTTCCTTAGACTATAATAGAATCCCTGACAGCACAGTCAAACTGTTCTCATCTGCTGCACTGCACACTGTTAACACTGGTGAGGCAGTGACATCATCATAACACCCTTCCTGTCCACAAAATGGATGCCTCCATCTCACTATTTAAAAAGCATTTTTGTGTCTTACTGAAAATATTTTCTAAATATAACGCAGCAATTTACATGCTAGATTCTCATAGTAACCGTTACAATAATTTCGTAAGGAAACGTATGGATTCCCTTTAAGGTGAGTAAGTCTCACTTGACCCTTTTTATCCCACATCCTATGTACTGAAAACTGAAGGCAGTAAACACAGTTTTTCCTACAGAACCCTGCTCAATTGAATTCACCCAAATAAGTCACAGTAGCTTTGTGACCTCATGCAGCATTAGGTACATAGAAACATAGAAATTTAAGCAGTAAAAGACTGCTGTTCCATCCAGTCTGCCTTGTTGTACCCTTTCCTACCCTGGGACCTATTTTCTAATCAGGGTTTTTGCACTCACCTCTTCTCCCCCTCAGGGTGTAGGCAGGCATACTCACTATAAACATTTGTATGCAGTTTTGTTGAGTGCCTGTCCCAAACCAAATGCCTTTCTGTTAACATTCTCATTCTAATTTGTAGTATTTGAGTTAGCGTAGGCTGCTGAGCAGTGTCGCTGTTTAAACTTCTATTGTTTAGGAGACAATTATGTGTTGAACCTCTTTAGAGATTAGAGGAGTCATCTGACAACAATCTGATTTGTTTGTAATGGGGGCAGAATTTGGAGAAGATGTGTACATTTTTTTAATGGGGGGGCAGCAGTTGGAGATTGTGTGTACAAAATGGAAATTTCTGGCTACACACCTGCCCCACCCCAACCAACTTCCACTCATGTTCCCATGTTTCTGAGTCACCATTCTTACTGAATATTTTATCACAATCTACATTGTTCATTCCTTTCAGGAACTTGAAGGTCTCTATCATATTGCCTCTCTCCTTTCTGTTCTCCAGTGAGTACATGTTCAGAGCCTTATGCTGATCGTGGTATGATCTGCTCTCATCTCCCTGAATCATTCGGGTTGCCTGTGTTTGTCTTTTTTAGGTAGGTACTCCAGAACTGGGTACAGTATTCCAGATGTGGCCTCACAAGTGAACTATACAGAGGTAGTATTACCTCATTCTTCCTGCTTTTGAACTCCCTCCCAATACACCCCAACATTCTGTTTGACTTGCTGTAAGTCTTGTTGCATTTGCTAGATTGTTTTAGGGAGCTGCTTTTGATGATTGGCCACCATGACTGACCACCTCAACATTGGTTTCTCATAGTTGTTGCCTAGTTGCTGCTTGGACATCAAGAGCACAGGTGGCTTCTATCACAGCCCTATCCTCAGGAAAAAAGCTTGGGTTTGTAACACTACCCTCTCCTCTCCACATAAGATTATACTGCTGTATAAACCATTGTTTTCTGTTCTCTTTTCAATGTTTGACTTCAAAGAATCATTTTACATTAATAATAATAATAAAATTTATTTGATTAAGCACCTTTCGAATTTCAAAGCGCTGTATAGTATTCAAAAAACAAAACACATGTACAAATACATGCAATATAAAATCAGAACAATACAAGAAATGTCTTCCCCCATAAAAAAGTCTTAAGTGCCTGCTTAAAACTCCCCACCGTCCTGCACTCCTGGAGCTGACGGGCCAGAGAATTCCAGAGGGTAGGTGTCGCAAACCCAAAGGCACGTGCACCAGATGACTTTAAATTAACCCTCAGAATCTCCAGCAACTCCTCGTCAGCCGAGCGGAGCTGTTGCAAAGGGGTGTAAGGAACCAGGAGCTCTTTCAAGTAATTGGGATCCAATCCATGTAGGGCTTTGTAAGTCAATAGACTTACTTTAAAGGTGATCCGCCACTGTATTGGCAGCCAGTGCAGAGCGCGCAGCACAGGGGTAATATGTGATCTTCTAGATGCCCCAGTCAACAAATGTGCTGCCGCGTTCTGCACTAGCTGCAAGGGGCGGATTTCAACCCCAGGAAGCCCTAGGTAAAGGGAGTTGCAATAATCAAGGTGCAATGTCACAAAGCCATGGACTAAAACAGACAGGTCGCTGGATGGAACAAGCTGCCTAATCCTGGCAATGTTCCTAAGATGGAAAAAGGCCAGCTTGACAACTGCCGATACCTGCTGTAGAAGAGTCAGACCATCATCAAGCACCACTCCCAGGTTACACACCCGTTCAGAGGTGAGAATCTGGGCCTCCCCCAGGACTAAACCTGAAGGGAGCCCAGTCCTCAACCCCTCTACCCTATGACCCGGGTCCACAACCAAAACCTCAGTCTTTCCTGGGTTCAACTTTAGACCACTGGAATTCATCCAATCTTGGATTTCTGCGAGGCAGCTGTTCAGTACTGAGATAGCACCAACCTGGTCAGGCACAAAAGACAGGTAGAGCTGTGTATCATCGGCATAGCAATGAAACCTCAGCTCGTACCGTCTTACAATGTCTCCGAGGGGTAGCATATATACTGCAAATAACATGGGGGACAGCACCGAACCCTGAGGTACCCTGCAAGGCAGAGAGAAAACCCCAGATGAAAACAAACCCAAGACCACTCTCTGTGTTCTCCCAGTGAGGAATGATGAAAACCATCTGAGGACTGTACCCGACAGCCCACAGATGAACCTCAGGCGTTCAAGCAGAACCCCATGATCCACAGTATCAAAGGCTGATGACAGATCCAGAAGAACCAAGATAGAATGGTGTCTCTGATCTCTCGCCATCAGGAGATCATTGAGCACCCGAACCAGAGCAATCTCAGTACTATGCCTCTTATGAAATCCCGATTGGAGAGATTCATATAAATTATGGATGGTTAAATGGTTATCCAGTTGAGCAGCCACAACTTTGTCAATAACCTTCCCCACAGAAGGGAGGTTAGAGATAGGCCTGTAGTTTGTTAGGTTCTCCGGGTCTAAAGAAGCTTTTTTCAGAAGGGGGATCACTACCCCTTCCTTCAGGGAGCTAGGGAACTCACCCACGTCTAGAGAGCACCGGACAATCCGAGCTAAGATTCAAGGCCTGATTGAACCTACCATGCTTCATTAACCACCAGTGTGGGCCAAGGATGTAGCCAGAAATTGTGAGTTCAATCCATGTGTACAAAAACTATTTTATGAAAACATAATGAAAGCAAAATGGGAGAGGGATTCTGGCACCCAGGACCCCCCCCCCGGCTATGCCTGTGTATAGGCATACCAGTCCATACCTTGCCTAGACTAACTAGTGAATCCTAACTGTTTTTATCAGGAGGCCACATATCATGACTCACATAATATAGCACAATGCCACAATTTTCATTTCCAGAGTGGCAAAAACCTAGTAAAACTCAACACATGCACACTGGCATGTTGTCTCGTGAAGTTAGGCATTCATAGTCATGTTCCCAGTGTTTTCTTAGCTCTCTAATTTTTTTCTGGCTCCTATATGGACTGTGTGATTGTTTGTTAGCCTTTACTTAATTGGATGCCCAGCACCCGGTTAACAAATATCTGCCTTTAGGACTCCATGTGTGAATGGAGGATCCTGGAAGTATCTTTTTGCCCGGCTGCATGCCACAGAATACTTTATTTCATTGCTGTGAGTGAGTGCAGAGGTTCGGGTAAGCAGAGAAGGGCACACAAGTAATTTTTATCATTTGAGCACTTTTTTATGTAAATACCTATGTAATGACATGTTTGCTTTATCATTCTGGGACTATGAGTGCTATCACAAATACCTACACACATATACACTTTAGTTAAGGCTGGGAAATTAGCATTTGCAATGAATAATCCTTGATGATGCAATACTAGCAACAAGCCAAGCTCATTTTTAAAGAATATTGCTGTCTACATTTACAATACCAGCTATGAGCAAGTTGCAACAGATATATGAAAATGACCTATATGTGTAATAACAGCCATGAGTCTACTGCAGATTTCATCAATAGAAAAGGGTTTGGGGGCTATAGAAGTGTATTCAATAAACAATGTATCGGGGGCATATTATTTGCTCTGTTTCTTTGCTGAATTAATTATATTGTGCCTACTCAATTGCTGCCCTTCTAGGCCAGCTGTGCAAACCTAGTAAGACTGTACCCCCTCGGTTCTTTTTAAAATATTCCTTTTTACCTATAATGAATATTTCCCCATTAAAAATGTCCCTCAACCCCTACTGTTACCAAAAAAACCTTTACAGGGTATTACTTGTGGGCAATATTTGGAACTCTGTGTAATAAATATTAATGCCCTTATACCTTCAGTAACTGGCTATTCATTATTTGGCTCAAAATAATGACTATCAGGACTTATTCAGTGATACTCATATTCAGATTGGCCCCAATAAGATAAAAAACAAGCATTTGTCAATGCCAAATGTTGTCTTGCTGACACTGGCATCGGTAGAGCAGGAGTTGAACAGATGCATAATAGGAATGGCAGTGAAGTATGAAAGTGATGTCAAACCCCACATCACCCTACAGAGACTGACAGGCACTGAGGTGTGCCTTTGGGCATCGGCCATACTCTTCATGGCATTTCAGCTCACCCTACCCTCCAGTGCGACAAATATCGCATTGTGCATTGGGATCCTCAGGCCTCACGCCCACCCCATTTAGCCATAACACTCATGACATTTTACCTCACCCTATCCTGCAGACACCGACAAGTGCTGAGGTGTGCCTTGGGGTGTTCGGTTTTACAGTCACCCCATTTCATAAGGACATACACTGAAATGGGTGCAGCATAGGAGAATGGGGTGAACTGTGGGGCCAAAGAGTCCAAGGCACACCTTGATGCCTGTCAGTGGCTTTAGGGTGGGGGGGATGGTATGGCGTGAGCATGACAGCCAGCAATGGAAAGACATACCCCTGACGCCTGTCAGTCTGTGCAGGGTGGGGCATTATGATTAGAAACCCTAATGCATCAGCCATTTGTTGGTATTTGCACTACAAATTTGCAACACGGCATTTTTGTGACCCCAATCTCATGAAAGTGTTTGGGACCTCTGCTCATGAACAGTGGTACTGTGATTTTGTTTATCTGTCCTGAACATTGATTTCTCACAGTGACCGCGCCATTCTGCGCCAAATGTGGGAAAACACCATTTGGTCAGGATGTGAAAAATGACAGCTGTACCATTCATAGGTAGGTGTAAAGAGATGGCAGTGTTGAAAATCTTGAGTGAAATATAAAAAATGCTCGAATTTACGAGCATACGTAGAAACTGCGCAATGCACACTCATAACACTGTCCTTTAGTGGAATTATTTCACCAAATTTTCAACATAGGCATTTTGGGACCTCTGCTCATGAACACTGTCACTATGATTTTCTTCATCTGTCCTGATCATTGATTTCCCACAGCGACCATGCCATAGTGTGTCACTTGTGTGAAAACACATTTTGGGCAGGATCTGAAAAATGACAGCTATACTGTTCATAAGGATGTGTGCAAGATTGACAACGTTAAAATGTTGAGTGAAAACGTTGTAAATTGCAGAAGTTATGAGTGCCCGTGGAAACTGCACAACGTACGCTTGTAACATAGTCCTTTTATGGACTTTCGTCACCAAATTTTCAACATAAGCATTTTAGGACCTCTGCTCACGAACAGTGTTGCTACGATTTTCATAATCTGTCTCAAACACTGATTTCCCACAGCGACCGCGTTATTCTGCGCCGGTAGTGTGAAAACACATTTTGGCCAGGATGTGAAAAATGACAGCTGCAGTGTCCATAAGGAGGTGTGAAAAAAATGCCAATGTTGAAAATCTGGAGTGAAAATATTGGCTGCTGCAATCAGGGACCGCTCCGTGACGCTCCCTGATTGCAGCAGGTAATTTCTTTCAAGGTGGTTGCATGTTTTCTGAACTGCAGTCATAGACAGTGTGCTATGCCACTGTCGCCACAGAGCCCGTCTACAAAAAGCAGTGGTGCCATTGGCTGCAGCAGGACCGCACCTCTGAAACCCACTTCTCCACTGAAGCAACCACAATATGTTGTCTGTGCTGTGTGCACAAGACAACATAATAATCAAGCCTTTTCCCCGCTCTCAAATAGCTTGAGCTAAACCCATAACCACTCGTACCCTCCCGTGATAATCTTTTGCTCCCAACCCTTCTCTAGCCATCCATGTATTAAAATATATACATCTCCCACCCAACACCATCTTTTTAACACCCCCAGCCTTTTGAGCAAAATCGAGTAAGAGATGTAGTAAGAGTAATCGACCTGAGCTTGATGCACGATGGGGATGCAATAGCTAAACTCCCTCCTGTTAAGGCAGGTCCCTACAGCACCAGCTTATGGATTTAACTCTTAGTCATGCATGGGTGGAGTGGTCTGCTCAGCATCCTTGAGTGATTGATGCTAGGCAGACTGTATTAGAAGAATGTATAGGAGCCAATTCATGTACAGGATTGAATTTTTTATCTGAAGCCAAGTTGTTCAGACAAATCAAAGGGTGGTATTAGTATGTGTTTATAAATTGCATCTCCTTTGCTGATTTCTCAGACTTGCAATACACCATTCAGATATCATTTAAATCACCAGTGTTTCATGAGCACACAGGCAGTACACAGCACAGCACAGCACGTGAGAAGCTCAGCAGGACTGTAGGAGCCCTATAGGCTGCAGGACCCCACTCCCCAAGCACACACAGGCAGTACACAGCACATCACCTGGGGAGCAGAGCAAGACTGTGGGAGCCCTAAAGGTATATTCAGCAGCCTCCTGAAAGAGATCCTTTGTGAGGGGTGTTAGCCCATGAATGCTACACATCGACTGCCCCCACCCTACCCCTCCAGCCATTCTCCCACCCAGGGCGTCTCTAATTTAAGGACCTCCTCATTCCATGTGACTTCCTTCCTGCCTCTATTTTTTTTCCCTAAGTCCCTACTTTGCCAGTTGCAGGTTATACCGTTCCTCCACTTGAGGGCAGTATTGTTGGTTCCTGCTCTTCTCAGTCACTCCTCTCTGTCCAGCCTCTCTGTTTAGTCTTCCCTCTCTCTCACTGCCTCCCTTCCTACTTACTCTCCTCTCTCTCCACTCCCACTTCCACCCTGTGTCTTTGCCGATGGTGCTCTTCCTTTTTTGACCACTAGGAGCCACTATTTCTACCTCTTTTTTCCTGCTTTCTGACCCCTTTTCCCACTCCCTCACCTTCACTTCCTTGCTTTTCTATCTTGCCCTGTCACTTTCTCCCCTGGCTGGGATCCAAACTGTTGACCATTTGCACCGCAGTCAGTGACCTTTCCACTATACCATCTGGTCAGACCTACTGTTTTCATCTCTTTTGTTAACCTTGTATTGCTTCCTCATATAGCTATCATGGTGTCTTATGCTCCTCTCTTTTCACATTGCCTCTCTCTACCTCTTTCCTGCTCTGCTCCTCATCTCATTAATCCCCTTCATCCTCCATGCAATCTCTCTAGCCATGACCCCCTCCCCTCTCTCTCTCTCTCCTAACTCTTCTCTCCCCTCTAACACCTCTCTATACCTAATTCCCCTCTCGCCCCTTCTCCACCATCTCTCACCTACTCTGTTCCACTCCTGGCCTCCCCACCCCCTTCCATCTCACCTCCCACCTCTGTCATTGTCCCCCTGTGCCCACCCTCCTTGCCTTCCCTGTGCTTTGCTCCCATCCCTTCTCAGCTGCAAGTATATATGAACTATATTTTAAAGAGGGAAACAAAACTCATTGCATTTGCTGTTGCAGTTGATCTTTAAACAGTTTTTCTAGCTATTTTGTTTGGGTGGTGCTAACAGTTCTGTATGGTTATGACTAGTGCTGCTAGTGGGTATTTTTCCAGACTGTTGCAGAAATAATTAAAAATTATTTTAATCTTTCATTTTTCATGTATTATTATGATTACGACTGGACTTCTTTTTCCATTCCTTCTTCTATTTTGCCCTGAACCTCCCATCCATTACTCCCCACTGCTCCCTACTGTGTATAAATCTCTCTCTCTCTCTCACTCTCTCTCTCTCTCTCTCTCTCCTTCCATGGAATCCAGCCTGTTGTTCCTTTGTTTAAGATAAATTCTGGTTCTCTGGTTTCCCCTCTGTGTAGTCCTCTCTCCTCATCCATCCTGTCCTCCAACTCCTTTGCTACACTGAACAACAGTCTTTACTTGTCCCCTGCTTTGAAATCTCTGTTGGTCAGTCAGCCTTTTCCATTCACCTTCTTTACCTTTCCCCAAGGTCACACACCCCATTCTCATGGAAAATGGTTCACCTTTGTCTGACCATACCTCTGTTGTGGCTCTCTTTAACAAGCTCTTCACAACCTGTGCCCTTTCATCCTTCTCCACTACTAACTTCCCCACTCTCTCTACTCCTCCCCTTCCCCATATAACTCTAGGTTACCAATTCCCCCGTCACCATCTGAGAAACCCTATTTGCCTTTCCTCCCTCAACCCATCAAAGTCCAGTCCTGATGGTCTCGACTCTAAGTTATTACACCTCTCACTTTTGCAGCTCCCCTTACACACTTGCTTAACTTTTCTTTCACTCTTTGTACTGTTCTCCAGTCTTGGAAGATGGCCAAAGTTATTCTTCCTCACAAAGTGGGTAACCCACCTTCTTCTGGTAACTATTGTCCAATCTCCCTCCACCCCTCCCTCTCTAAACTGCAAGAGAAACTAGTCCATGTCAGATGCCTTGATTTCTTCTCATCTACTAACTTCCTATCATGTTCCCAGTCTGGTTTCTGGAAGCACCATTCCACAGTCTCCTCCCTGCTGTGTGTCACTGATGCCATCTTCTCTGTAATGGACCAGGGGCTCATTAATGCAGCAATTTTTGTCAATCTGGCCAAAGTCTTCAACTCTGTGTCCCACTCGCTTCTCCTGGACAAGCTGAGAAATGTTGGCCTCTCTGCCCCCACTGTTGCTTGGTTCAACTCTTACCTAACTGGACGTCTGCAGTTGTTACAGGTTGGTGGTTCCCTGTCACCACCTCTTCCTATCTAATCTGGGGTTCTGCATGGCTCCATCCTTGCACCACTCCTTTTCTCAATCTTCCTCAATTACTTCCCCTCCGCCTGTGTCAACTTATATATATATACCATTATATTAAGCTATGACAAAAATATGTGGATACTCAGTATTTGCCTCTTCTTCTACTGAATTTTTTTGCTTTGACTGTGTTATGCAAGAATAGTTACAAGTAGTTTATTTATTTCTAGTTTACTAGTTTATCATGTAACAGGAGTTCAGCATGGAATCTTTGAAACTGATAGTCTCTTTGGACAAAATATATAAAAAGGCCATCTTAAACTGGGGCAAACACTTGAGGTGGATGGAGACACTGCAAGTCACACTCCAAGATGGTGCTCATGGGAGCACACATCATCTGCCTCATTCAGGAGGTACTGGAGGATGAGCAGAGGGTCAATTCCCACCCTGACCCAGATGTAGTCCATGGAGGCACTACGCTGCATACAGATCGTACCATCCACAAGTCACATTCAAAGTCCTCAGTGATGATCAGATCATGGGCCAGTGCAGACTCAACAGGTCCATGATCAAGCAGCTGTGTGAGTGGCTGCATTACTAGCTCCAGACAAGCACAAACACAGCTATTCATTGTCCGTAGATCTCAAGGTGATGGTTACACTGTTTCCTTGCCACCAGAACATTCCAGACACTGGCCGAGGACATCACAGATATCTCACAGTCAATCACTTCCCACCTGTTGGGTCAGTTCATAGATGCCTTGCTGTCCCATGGTGGGAGTTCATCATATTCTCCACCACACCAGCAAAGTGAACAGCAACCATGCAGCATTTCTATCAGGTTGCACACCTACCATCTGTACTTGGTGCCATTGACTGCACCCACTTTGCCATCTGACCATTCACTGGTGATGGGGTGGAGGCCTATGTCAATAGGAAGGGGTACCACTCCTTCAGTTGCCATGTGGTGTGTGATGCAACTGGGTGTGTCATCAATGTCCTGGAAGGGTACCATAGCAGCAGCTATGATGCCTTCATCTGGCACAACTCCATCCTGAGCCAGAGGTTTGAAGGTAGAGACATCCCAAGTGGCCACCTCATTGGTGAATATACCCCAAACCGCCCCCACCTTCCCATAGAAACATAGAAGTTGTCGGCAGATAGGGACCATATGATCCATCAAGTCTGCCCGTGGCTTCCTACCCTCCTACTTAGCTGCTTGTGTATCCCACAGTGTCTGTCCCATGCCCACTTGAATTTCCCCACTGTCTTGACTCCCACCACCGCCTCCAGCAGGCTATCCATGGTTCCACAACACACTCTGTGAAGAAGAATTTCCTTGTATTGCTTCTGAACTTTTCTACCTTATAGGAGGGACACATGATGAAACTAACCAGTGCCCTTTACCTACATAGAGGATAGTGCCCTAGCCCCTGCATCCATGGCTTCTCACACATGTCCTACGACCCGCATCCATTGCAGAGGAGAAGTACAATACCACACACAGCACAACATCCAACATCATCGAGTGTGCCTTTGGAATGCTCAAGATGTGGTTCTGGTGCCTTAATCATTCTGGTGGTGCCCTACAATATAACCCTCAGAATGCGTGTGCCATGTTCCTTGCCTGTTGTATACCACACAACATGGCACTCAACTGTGGGATATGCATGCTGGCCCCAGAGGAACACCTTTCAGCAGATTTGGAGCCAGAGGCCCAAGGGATACTGGAGCAGTTCAACAGGCGTAATCCCAGAATGGCCAGGAGGGCCCAGGAGTACAGAGTCCGACTAATAAGAGACATCTTCGGACATGGAGGGTATGTACTGACCACACAGGAGACTGTAATATGTTTGTACAATGTTTTATCACAGACTAACATCAGAACTTAGAAAATGGCCAGAATGCATTCTCTATGGTGATTGGCTGAAAGTACCTCCAACCTGGACATCTATTTTTCAATAGACGCCCAGCAAAAAATAAGTACCAGCCCAAGTGCCACCTCACAGCGTACCCTTCTACCATGCGGCTCAGCCTGCTTTCTCATTGGCTGAAAGCAGCTGATAAAATTAAAAAATCCCCACCATGTTTTTCTCCCGCTTAGCGAGAGCTACTGTCCCCCCCCCCCAAAACAACACTCTTTTCCTTAGTACCAGCTTCCTAAAAGTTAAAAGAAGAACTCAGACGCCAATCATTTTTCGGTCGGAAGAGTGAAAACAGCTGTCTTGTTGTAAAACGGCACCACTCTCCTGGCCGCACTCTCACAATACGCAGTGATCACAAACACAGTGAAGCTGTCAGTCGCATCAGCTTCATCCTGCACTCACACTTTAAAAAAGCAGGAAATAAGCAAGTGAAAACACGCTGTCCTCATATTAGGTAAAAGCAATAATATACCTCGCAATTCTCCCTCACAGTAGATACACTACCACTTCCACTGCAATAAAGTTCACGAGTTCATCATATAGCTTCCGACTTGCGACTCCACACAACATCCGACTTCCCACTGTAACGAAACAAAAACCACAATCTTGAAGAATGGCAAATTAACTTTAAAATGCCCCAAAACTGGTACAGGTATTTTTTTTTTTATCCACACTCCTTCTTGAGGTCACAATCTGCGAGTGTGTGTACTGGAGTGGGGGGAGTGTCAATCCATCAGAACGGCTCTATAGGGAGGAGCAACAGGACTTTTAACAGCCTATGGACTACTTTCTAAATTAACAATTTTTTCTAATACTTATATCCATATTTTACACTCATTTCTGCTTTTATTTTACCACTTCATAAAAATGTACTTATATAGCCATTGTCTAAGCGCAATAATACCATCAGGGGTGGGCATTATAAAACAGGAGGCCCTCAAACTATAAGGCCCTCCACCTGTGGCATCGGGCCTCATTTCAATGAGCAATCCAGTATTTCCCAATAAAGCCCACCCTGTTGGGTGTTATTGCTTACATAGAAAGCATCACGCCAGGCAGTGGGATAACACAAAGGGGAAACAGAAATGCACTGCAACCAGGCGGGGAGGATAGCAAATAGGGTGCACAAATAAGTCCATGTTAGCAGGGGGTTCTAAAGGGGTGTCAATATAGATATATGCCATCCAGGCAGATGGAGCAAAAGAGGGGTTTGATAGAAATACAGGCCTTCCAGGCAGGGAGATAGAAAATGGGGTATACACGAAGATAGACCATGTTGCAGCAGTACCGGCCGGCCATCCATGCCAGGGGTAGTACTGACTTGGCAAGTCACAGCGACAGATGGCAGTGTCACATGGGAACTAGGGGGAAAGAGGGGGAATATGTTGGCAAGGGTTGGCCATGTGCAACCTATGTGCATGCCATACCACCTCCCCAGGTACAGAGAGTATATCTGCACTGTACCCGGTATGGTTGGGGGGACCTCATACATGGTATGAGGGATGAAACATAGAAAAATATAATTTGACAGCAGATAAATACTGCTTGGCCAGTCTAATCTGCTCATTTCTCCCTACCTACACTATTACTGCAGACTATGCTCAATCTACAGATCTTTCTCTCTCACCTCTTCCATTCCACTATGTTTCCCTTGTGCTTATCCGATACATTCTTGAACCCCATCACTGTTTTCACCCCACTACCTCCACTGGAAGGTTGTTCCAGGAATCCACCACTTTTTCTGTGAAGAACTTCCTCCCGTCTCTTCTGAATCTACCCCTTTCCAGCTTCATTGCATGTCCCCTTGTTCTTGAGCACCTTTTCTTCTGCAATACTTCCCTCCTGTATCTTATTTACCCCTGTGAGGCATTTAAAGGTCTCTATCATATCCCCTCTCTTCCTTTTCTGTTACAGGATGTACATATTGAGGCCCTTTAGTCTCTTCTCTTAGGGCTTTTGATGCAGACTCAGCACCATTTTAGTTGCCCTTCTCTGGACCGCCTCCACTCTGTCCATATCTGTTCAGAGATATGGCTTCCAGAACTGGACACAGTACTCTAGGTGGGGTCTTTCAAGCAATCTATAGAGAGGCAACACCACCTCCCTCTTTCTGCTGGTGGTACCCCTCCCTGTGCACTCCAGCGTCCCACTAGCCCTCCCTACTTCCTTATTGCACTACCTGAACACCTTTAAGTCATCTGATATGATTACCCCCAGGTCTTTTTCCTGCTTGTTCAGTGTCAATACCACTTCACCCATTTTGTATTCTGCTCCTGGGTTTCTGTGCCCTAAGTGCATTATTTTACACTTTTTTGCATCGAAACCCAGTTGTCATACCCTTGACCACCCCTCTAGTTTTCTCAGGTCTCTGCTCATCCTTTCAACCCCCCACCACAGAATGTTTATCCTGTTGCAGATTTTGGTGTCATCTGCAAAGAGACAGACCGTCCCTCTCAGCTTCTCTGTGGTGTCTCTTATAAAGACATAAAAGAGGACTGGTTCAAGCACTGATCCCTGAGGCACCCCGCTGGCTAGTCTCCCTTCCTCAGAGTGAACTCTGTTCAACACCACCCTCTGTCGCCTATCCTTTAACCAATTTCTTATACAGTTTACCACCTTTGGACCCACTCCTAAGCTACCCAGCTTGCTTACTAGTCTTCTATGTGGAACAGTGTCGAAAGCCTTACTGAACTCTAGGTAGGCCACGTCCACTGCTCCACTCTGATCTAAATCCTTTTTCACCTAGTCAAAGAAATCTATCAATTCATTTGACATGACCTCCCCACTGTGAAACCATGCTGCTTTGGGTCTTGTAACTCACTGGATTCAATACATTCTACAAATTTTTCCTTCAGCGGCAATTCCATTAACTTCCCCACTATCGATGTCAGGTTCACTGGCCTATAAATGCGAGCATCTTTCCTGCAACCACTTTTTTACATACACCCTCCTCAGTCCTCTGGAACCACTCCTTTTTCCAGTGAGCTGTTAAATAATTTTTTTTTTTTTAATTGAACATTTTAATAATAAAACATGCCAAAGTCACAACTTTCCATAGAAGAGATCATTAAAAGTAATGTAGTGTATTACATCTGTTACAATAGGCTGGATTTTTTCCTATGCATAAAATAACTCTACCACCTTTTGTTTTGTAAGTATTATGGATTTAAAGCTAAAAAGTGCATAAGAATAATTAAATCAGTAAAGAGAGGTGCAAGAGAAAGTAAGAAATACCAATATGATTCTAGAGCCTGTATCCCTTTTAGCCCACTATACCAGAGTTAAAGTTTTTTTGTCCAGTTAATGCGTCGGCTCCTGCATTGCTCCAGAACAATGATGTCTCAAAGTAGACATCCCAGTTCTATTACAAAGATAACATTGCCCTGTCTACCACCTCCCCCTATGCTGAAGGCCTGTAGATCAGTCCTGTGCAAATTGCTGCTCCATTGTCTGACTCAAGGGTGACACACAGTGCCTCGGCCTCTCCCTGTCTACCCTGAACCTCTGTTGCTTTAATACCTTCCCTGAAATAAAGACCCCCCACTTTTCAATCAATCAATCAATCAAAATCTTTATTTATCCAGGCGGGCACCATTGAGCAAGGCTCATTTGCAAGGTGGACCTGGTCATGAATACATCAAAGTACAGTACAGAAACGGGTATACAAAAAGGAATAATATACAAGGAAGAAAAAGTATATACAGTGTATACAGTACAATACAAGGTTGAAATAAATAAAAAAAACAGCATTATTTTAAAATTGAAGAAATTAGCAGATGTACAATCAACCATATGCATACAGGGGTTATAAGCAGAGATCTTTTGAGTGAGGCAGCCGGCAACTACACATATAGGGGAAAGAGGCCGTGTATGGGGTGGCAGGTTAGAGAGGTAAAGAAGAGGAGGGATATATTACCGACGACTGGGGGAAAAATTGAGCTAAAACCACAGAAAGTGACGATGGCTGTCGTGTACTTGTTTATTATGATAATGACGGAGAAGAGGTAGATAATTAGGACACTGCTATGGATGGGGTGAGACTTTAGCCAGGCTGGAGTGGACAGGGAAGGGTGGGTGCAGCAGGAAGAGTTAATAGGGAAAGAGTGAGAGCCAGGGGTAGTAACATGGCAAGTGTCAGGATAGAAAGGGGGAGTTGCAGAATTAGTGGGCTAGCAGTGAGGAAAACATTTGCAAGGTGCTTTCACATAGTGATCGGAGAGCGCCTTGAAGATATTCAGGCTAACAGGGCAGCTCAGCTTCAAGTTCCTTTGTAAACCATTCCACAGTGTGGGTAAAGAGAAGCATAGAGCAGCTTTGCTGAAACAAGTTTTGACTCTTGGAACTTGGAGGGCAATTAGGGAATAGCTCCTTAGAGCGTAGATGCCTAACACACTCTGGGGAATACAATCTGAGACATATGGGGGGAGCTTGTTGGTCACCGCTCTGAAGGCCCATAGGGCGGCGTTTCTATTCCTTCTGTAGTGAAGAGAAGTCCAGCCTAACGACGAGTACAGGGAGCAGTGGTGTGTGGAAAGTGGAAGGCCAGTAATGAACCTGAAAGCTCTGTGGTAGAGGGTGTCCAACTTAGCCAGTGCAGAGGCAGTGCAGTGACTGTAGAACAGGTCTGCGTAATCTATTAAAGATAGGAAAGTAGCTTTGAACCAGTTGAATCTTGGCCTCCTTTGTGAGCAGGTGGTTAATTCTGTAGAATGGTCCTAATCTTTGCCTTAGTTTCTTCTGTAGTTCTTCGAGATGGTCGGCGAAGGAAAGTTTAGGATCGAACCAAACTCCTAGGTATTTGAATTTAGCTACATACTCTAGTGTTTCTCCAAGAACAATGGTAATTTGTGGGATAGCTCCCCCCCAGCAGGAATTGCCACATGCAAGGAGGGGGAGAAGAGCATGGCTTTTGTCTTTTTCGCATTGAACAAAAGCTTTTTGTTTATGAGCTGGTATTGTAGATGGTTAAATTCAGCTTGGAGGTCTTCACAGGCTGCTTCCAGCATGGGATGACTCAAGTACAGTACAGTGTCGTCCGCGAATAAGTGGATGTTGGCTTTTTTGATGGGGTCATTGATGTTGTTAATGTAGACTGCAAAGAGGAGGGGACCAAGGATAGAGCCCTGGGGCATGCCCCTCAGCATAGGTTTTAATGGAGAAAGATCACCTTCAGCTTTAACCTGCTGTTTCTGTTCTCTGAGGAAGTCTGCAAACCAGCACATAGATTTATAGTCCAGGCCTAAGGTGCTTAGGGAGGAAAGAAACAGGCTGTGATCGACTGTGTCGAATGCCTTACTAAGATCCAAGAAAACGGCACAGACATGCTTCTTGTTGTCAAGGTCTAGGAGCCAATCATTGGTCACCTTAGCTAGGGCTGTTATGGTGTTGTGCTTTGCTCTGAATCCAGACTGAACTGGGTTTAA
This sequence comes from Neoceratodus forsteri, assembly GCA_016271365.2. NCBI lineage: Eukaryota > Metazoa > Chordata > Ceratodontiformes > Ceratodontidae > Neoceratodus > Neoceratodus forsteri. The sequence continues at coordinate 1,084,303,945 of CM028131.1, read as the reverse complement.
TAGGCTTCTGGATTCTAAGTATACCCCTAGCTGGCCACACACTATTTTTTCTAGTAATTTAGACAGGATGGGGAGGGGAGATCGGTCTGTAATTATTTAGATTGCAGGGGTCACCTGTTTTTAATAGAGGGATGACATGGGCTATTTTTCATTGAGGGGGAGGCTACCCTGGGAGAGTGACATGTTGAATAGGTGGGTGATTGGCACCGCAAGCACATGTTAGGCACATTTCAGATAGTATGGCTCTATGAAGTCGGAGTCTGCTCCCTTCCTGGTGTCCAGTTGCAGCAGTAGGTCTTCCACCTCTTTTAGAGAGACACGCAGGAGGGAGAAGGCCTCCTCGGTAGAGGGAGACTCATGGGTTGGTGGGCCCTGAGCTGTGCAGAGGTCATTGGCAGGAGAAGTATCAAATGCTATCCCTGCCGTTGCAAAATGGTTATTGAGGGCTTCCAATATCTCCGATCGGTTAGCGAAAACACTGCCACCGGACTTAATTTTTGCTGGAATGGAATTACCAGGTGTGTGTCCAGACATGTCTTTTAACATTTTCCAGAGCTTTGTAGGATTCTTGAGGCAGAGGCCTAGCTCTGAGCGATTGTAGAAGCTGACCTTAGCCACTCATCAACTAATTGCACTTATTCACGTGCTCTCTTAAAAGACACCAATCCAAGTCGTTCTTGCTTCTTTGGGCTTTTTTCCATAAAGTATCCCTTTCTAACAGGGAAGCTTTGAGTCAGGCTAGAACCAATGGCAGGTGCTGCTCCTGACCCGCACCTTAACCAAGGGTGCATGCTTATTTAAAGCCTCACTTAAAATATCGTAAAAAATAGTATATGCCCTGTTAACCGTTTTGGCTAGGAAGAATTCCTGCCATCACAGTGAATGTTTCAAGTCGTGGACATAAGCAAACAAATCAAAGTTGCGTTTGCACCTCTTGATAGAGAACTTTGCCACAAACTGTGGGTTGTGCATGGATCTAATGGTGGTGATTATACAGTGATCGCTAATGACTGAGAAAAATGTTCTGACATCTATCCCTATCCCTCCTGAATAGAAGATATCCTGATATGTTCACCTCCCAGTCATAGATTCCAGTGTACTATGTCTTGGTGATTGCCACTACATCCAATGACTGCAGAAAACTATTTGGAACTAGGGTTAACTCTGAGATCCAGTTTGATCTACATGAACTCTTTTGCAGAGTTCTCAACAGGAGATTAGTTCTGGGACATCATGTTCTGTTTAGTTGCACCTGCAAGGAAGGAAATTGACAAAGTTCTGATACATGTTGTGAGAAACAGGATGTCTCTTAAGGAGCTCAGGATACAGAAATGAATTGCCAGGCACACACTTCTTATAAAAAGAGCAATCATTTGTTAAAGAGAGAGAGAGAGAGATTAAGATTTAGATTCAGAGCTACACTCAGATGAAGGACTTTGTTTTGCTTGAACTGCCTGTAAAAGAGCTATTCTGCACAGTTTTTATAACTTTTTTTTATTGTTATTGATAATAGCAAAAAACTGCATGTGAATTTTAGAACTTCTCCTGCTTTGCCAAATTGACATCCTGGTTAGAAGAAAATGGTATAATCCCTGAAACCTAATTTGGGTTCAGGAAAAATAGGGTGACTATAGATAATTATTTATACTCTCTCACTTATTGTATTAGTATCAAAACATAAAAAACTCTGTTTTTGACATTTATGGATTCAAGTTCAGCTTCTGATACAGTAGACAGAAAATTATTATGGGCAAAACTGTCAAATTTAAATTTAATTGAATATTGAACCATCATTACTTTACATCCTAAAAAGATTGCATCAAGATAACTGGACCAGAGTCAGATTTAATTTACAAGGGTCACTCTCAGCAAAATATAAATCAAATAGACAAGTTAGACAGGGACACTTATTACCACCCAGTCCATTGAATACTTATTTAAATGCTATCTTAAGAAAACTGACAAACCCACATTTTCATGAACCAAAAATACTGGATAAAGCTTGTGGTCATATGGTCTATGCAGATTATACTATATTGTTGTCTCTGTCACAACTTTGACTATAATGAGCTTGGTTGAGTTTTGCAGTCTTTGTAAAAAAAATACAAGTTAAAACAAATACATCTGAAATAAAAACTGTAGTTGCAGGCAGAAGAGAAAGTCTCATAAATGGTTTGCCTGTGGTCAGAAAATTGAGGTGGTAAATTCCTTTTGTTATTTGTGTGTAGTCTTTTCCAATAGCAAATCCTGGTCACATCATCTGGACTATTTTATGGAAAAAGCCCCACAGTCAAGTCAAGAGCTTTTGAATTTTTTTCATGCAGTACTTACAGTGGCCATTCAGTTACTGGAGACATAAAAACTGCAAATATAATAATCTCTGCATAACATTCATTTGAGGCTGAAATTTGGGGTCACGTTGATGCTTCAAAATTAGAAAAAGTAATAAATAAGTTATATAGATCAATACTGGGATTGTCCTGTTCAACAGCAGCTACATTACTAAGAGTAGAATTAGGACAGTTACCGATAAAGATGTGTGCATCACAAAGGTCTCTATTTTACCAGCTCAAAAACATTTTTGAAACCAATGGAATGTATAACTAGGTACTGCAGTGTCAGTGGCTCAGTATGTAGCACACTTGCCTCTGAGGCCGGGAGATCAGAGGGCTGTGGGTTCAGTTCCCACATCTGGCACTTGGGTTAATATCCCAGTACTGACACTGTAGTGCAGCATGAGAGGGGTGCTGCAATTCTGAGGTGCCGTCTTTCAGATGAGATGTTAAACCAAGGTCCCATCTGCCTGGATTGGTGGTAGTTCAGGTGGATGTTAAAAATCCCAAGAGCACTTCTCGAAAAGAGTAGGGGAATTTCCCCGGTGTCCTGGCCAAATTTCCCTCATTCACTAAAAATACCACCAACAGCTTAATCTGGTTCAAGATCAGTCGGCATTCATCTGTATCCCCCTGAAAATAGGCAGGATTTGTCTAGTGCACTTACCCTGTCAACAAAAACTAAATAAATAAATTGTTTAGAAGAGCAACTTCAGTATTCGGACAAAGGATGGGAGTTTCCATTTTTTTTATTTTTAAAGAAAACTATTTTTCTTATAGGTCTAACACATATTCTACATGCTCTATTGGTATTTACAGATATAACTTCATCGAGATAAAATCAGTATGCATGCAAAGGTTTAGAGATAATGTAGTGCAGACTGATTTGGCTTCAATAAAGAACCTGGAACTACATAAATGGCTAGGAAGTAATAAAACTACACATAAAATTGAGTTTTATCTAAAAAATATTAGAAATCCAAAGGGTTGCAGAATAGTAACAAAGTTTAGATTTGAATTATATAACAGCAATACATTGAAGAATATTTGAATAAGTCTCATTATGCATATTGTGATTGTAACAATGGAACTAGTGATGATTTGAAGCATGTTATTCTGTGTTTTGCTGAGGTTTGGTGCTGTTCCTAGGGCATGGCTCTTTAAGCTTTCTCCATGTATATGAGAGTCAGTTTTCTGATTCCCAAGACCTTCAGGAGTAGCAGACATAGCCAGTAACTGATTTATGTTACGGTATAACCTCACTGGAGTGGCTATACAAAGGGCTGGTAATTCATGATGTTCTTAGCCTATTATATCCCCTGCCTTTATAATGTTCTGATCTTGTTTACTGATTAGAATTATTTTTCCCGTGTACAAGCACACACTAAACTCATCAAAATCTCCCTGGTACTCATGTCTATGTGTAAATGGAGAAGGACAATGGTCCTTTCCTATATGTGCAAAAACTCTAACAACCACACAATTTATATTAGAATTGCCATGCCTTGGGAAATTATATATCCTACATGCCCCAGCAGCATCTGACTCTGAATTTAGTTTACACCATCCAACTATTTTGTGAATTGGGACAGGACTATTAGGATCTGAACAAATCAATACATGTTTATACGCCTCTATGGTTAACTTTAGTATCCCCAAGTGCCACTATAGCAGTAATCATAACAATCTCTAATCTCTTGTTTGACAGTCAGCTAATGTATTCTCTAAAACTCTAAAATGATTAGTCATATCCATTTCTAAGCAATGGATTTTTATTAAAACAAATTTTACTGATGACAGCTCATGCAGAATAAAGTAACAAGCAAATAATTACAACAGGGACTAGGAATATATCCCTTACAGAAGAAAAATACAGAGAAATATTTATTTTTATACAAGTCACCCTGTCCTGTTCCTATAAAGCCAGAAGACATGCAATTGGCTTACCACCTTTAGCTCAAACCAGCTCTCAGATTAAAAAGGCCTGAGAGTACTTTTCTGTCTGCAGCTGGTCCAATACGCCGAGCCAACTATCTGAAGAAAAGACTCTTTCCCTTGTGTGTCTTGAAGGTAACTTATATAGTACCCTACTGCTCTGCTTACCCTCCTCTCTGCCTTCCTACACTTATACCCCTCCACTGACCTTACTTTCCCCCTTATTTTCTCTACTGTCCCTCTGCGGGCCTCAAACTCAGGACTCTTTGCACCAAAGTTTGCAACACCACCACTAAGCCAATGGGTCAGGCTAATTTCTTCAGCTTGTTAATACTCTTAACCTTTCTGTCGCTCCCCCCATACCTTGTACTCAGTTATGACTCTTCCTGCTGGTACCACTACTGCCTCTTGGCTTGCACAACTAATCCTAGCCTACCTTGTTCTGCTAGGTCACGCACCACTCACCCACCACTATGGTGAGCCATATCCACTCCCCACTGGGTATCTCACCTCACCCCCCCACCTCCACCATGGTAACACCTCACTCATTCTACCTGCAGACCATGCTCTCTCCTCCCACATCTACACCTGTCGGCATTGCCATGGTTTCACAATGGGCACTACTCTGCCTTGCATTTCCTTCCTTAGGCAGTTGCCCATCCCCACCACTATGCACTGTTCTTCCCCCTCCCTGCTGGCACCTAAGCTGGCACAGAAGCAACTAAAATTAGCATCTGTGCACATCCTTCTGCTCTTTCTCTTTCTCTCAGGAGACATTCACCCCAACCCAGGACCCACCCAATCCCCCTCTCCCAAGCTTACTGCCCCAAGGACCTCATAATAGCCTCCCTTAATATATGTAGCTTCCTCAACAAATTTGATGTCTTTCAGGGCTGGGTTGCCCAGAATCACCCTGATGTCATCTCAGTAGTGGAAACATGGCTCGACGACCGTACCCCAGATTCTGTGGTCTCACTTCCTGGGTTTTCACTATACTGTGCTGACAGAACCTCCAGAAAAGGTGGGGGGATGTGCAATATATGTCCAGGACTTGCTACAATGTCTTGCCCTCCCAACCCCAGCCCTCAAAAGGTGCCCAGGCCCTCACCCTGAAAATCACCCTCACACCAAACAGAGCCCCCCTGTTCATCTCCTCAGTATACATTCCTCCTCAGAATCAAAAGAGTGCCTTCCATTCTGTCCTCACCCACCTCCAGACACTCCCTGACAAGGCACAAACCATTGCTCTTGGGGATTTTAATATTAATTGGCTGGTTGACACATCAGCACCCATTAGGGATGCTGCAGCCTTTCATAACCTGTCCCAACTCATGACCACAGCCACTTGACTCAACCTGATGACTTGCACTGCCACCCTCCTTGATCTCGCACTCACCAACTCACCCCAGAAAGCTACCCAGGTCAGGGTAGTACCCAATGCCTTGAGTGATCACTCCCCAGTGCTTTGTCACTGGTCATACATTGCAAAAAAGGCCCCTCCCAAAACTATCCTCCAATGCCGTCTCAGACCCAGGCAAACTTCAGTCCCTTAAACAATGCCTCTCAGCCTGTGACTGGTCACCCATCTCAACCGCTTTGGACATAGACTCTGCACTAGACTATTTCATCAACACCTTCAACTCTGCCTGTGACCACTATGCACCTCTAAGCAAACAGATCACCAAAGGGGTTGATACACCTTGGATGTCACAAGCCCTGTTAGACCAAATGAGAGAGCATGACAATCTATGGCACATTGCTCTGGAAACTGGTAAACCTTCTGATAGGCAGCACTACCAAGAGGCACATAATAAATGTACATGGAACATCCATAAGGCCAAAGCTGAATACTACCAAGCTTCATTCACTGCCACCTGGTGCTCGGGTCACAGGTTCTAGGACACTCTCTCAAAGAGCTCAGTGGCAAAACCTCCACAGCGCCTCCCTCCCAGTTTTGGGCTAATGGGTCTATTACCACAGACCCTGCCCTGATTGCAAATACATTTAATGCTCCTTCTGCGACCTTAGCAGTGTCCTTCCCCCAATTTTTTCTTCCCCACCCCTTCAGTGCCCCCTGTCACCCCCTCTGCCTCCCGTTCTGCTTTAAAACAGTATTGCAGTGTGAAGCCACCACCCTGATCCACAAGGCCCTCAGTAAATCATGATTCAGCAGTGACACACTGGATCTTAAGCTGCTTCAATAAAGTTCTCTACCCCCTCACCAAGCTCCTGATACACTCCCTATCGCTGGCCAGTTTCCCACTAAATGGAAATCAGCACTCATCACACCCATTCTTAAGAGCGGTGACTGCACCCAACTGGGGAACTACCACCCATCTCAATACTGCCTCCTCTCTCCAAAGTCCTGGAGACAATTGTGGCCACTCAGCTTACTGACTACCTCTCCAAATACAGCCTCCTATGTCCTGAGCAGCATGGCTTCCGCAACAACCACAGCACCACTACAGCCCTTCTGGAGTTTACCAATGCCCTCCACACCTCTCTTGACATGGACCACATTGCCGGTGCCATTTTCATAGACCTATCCAAGGCATTTGATATGGTGCACCACACACTTCTCCTGGATTCTCTCACACAAATAGGTCTTGCCCCTGAGTCCACTGGCTGGTTTGCCAGCTATCTGTCCAAGAGAACTCAGAAACTCAGGCTTGCCCATACACAGTCCCCCCCCTCCAAGTCAGTTCAGGGGACCCACAGGGATCAACTCTAGATCCGCTATTATTCTACCTGTTCCTCAACACCCTGCCCAAAGCCTGCTCTGGGAAATTACTCCTGTACTCAGACAATGCCATCCTATACAGCTCCCATACTGACCCTGCCGCTGTCCAGTGTGCACTCCAAAAATCGTTTAATGAAGCTGAATCCTGGTTCATTTGGCATAGGCTAGTCCTAAACTATAAAAAAACAAAATCAATAGTGTTCGCCTATGCCCAAAATAAGAACAATGGGCTACCTCTGCTCATACTGAACTCACCAAATGACCCCCTTGAGCAGGTTACCTCATTCAAATACCTGGGTATCACCCTAGACTCTGGACTCACTTACCATGACCACATCCAGAAACTGAGCACTGCGGTCAATGTGTGCAGTGGTTTACTTAATTGGTACAAGCACTGCCTCCCACCTGAAGCCCTTCACCTAGCTATCTCTACATCTATCCTATCACTTATAGACTATGGTATCATAATCTATGGGGCGGCTGGCAACACACACCTTAACAAAATCAGGATGGCCCTTAATAAGGCCTGTAGACTAGCCACTGGCTGTGACAAATTCACACACACCTGCACCCTTTACTCTTCCACCAACTGGCTAAACTTTGATGGGAGGCTCAAATATCAGGCCTGCCTCTTTGCTAAAAAAAAAATTACATCTGGACTACTCCCACCTGCTCTTACCCCCCTACTCCAATCACCCTTGTCCACCTACCACACCCAGCAATCTGCGAAAACTCACTTCTGGGTACCCGTTTGCAAGACCTCCTTGGGTCAAAGAACCTTCAGGTACCAGGCCCCCATCTGGCTTAACTCCCTCCAAAATTCCCTCCTCACAGAACCTAAACCTGGCTTGTTCAAGACACACCTGAGAAACCTAATCTCTCAAGACTCAGTCTGTGACTGTCCTTAACCTCATGCACTGCTTGCTTCACCCCACTGACAATGGACTAAACTCTTGTCTTGCCATCCTGGTGCGTGCTAATGTTTGACAATGGATCCCTTCAGTCCAGCCTAATCCTCATATGTTATCAAATAACTTCCAGGTCCAGGCTGATGCCACCGACCTGCATTGTATGTATCTGTTAACTGTTTCCACTAGTACAATGTACCTGACTATGCAATGTTTCTGTACTTTGTATAACACCAAGTGCTATACTCTGTTATTTTAGCTATTTGATACATTACTGTTCGCAGTACATGCTCCTTATTGTAACTGTGTTTGTCCAGCTGTTATTATTGTATTCGATGTCTCTGTATTACTGACATGGAACCTTTGAAAAAGAAGTCTTTGACTTAAAGGTATGTTATCCGATATCCTCAATAAATAAATAAATATAGGAAATCTCTAGCCTGTGTTGTTTTTTCCCCCTTTCAGCTTAGGTCCTTAGCTCTATTAGTGCTTATTTTAGCAATGCAATGCTTCTTCTCTGCATAACAAATGTACCATCCACAGTTCAATGTTTTTTTATATCATAACAAGCTGACAATTTAAGACTTGGCCCCATAATTTATGTGTTTTAATTAAGTCATGACCTTGAAGTTACAGCACCTGTCATGGTCGTTTAATGTTTATCAGGCAGTTGAGTCCTAAGACAGCAGAAGAAGCAATGCTACGATACTTAACATACTGCGCTTTTTCCATAGATAAATGTCTAAGCTTGACCTTCTAATTTTATTAGCACAGAAAAAAATAGCTTGGCTACACAACCTTATCTATCTTAAGATACACACTACAAAGAAGCAAAATAAAGTTTATTTGTAGCTAAACTATCTGTATCTTAGATAATATTTCTTATGTTACAAAGAAAGTAGAATACAATTAGCACAATGCAGTTCATTAATCTCATTACTGTAGTATTCTTCCATAGTATTTTCAGAAAGTGGTCCAGCAGCAGTACTTTGCTCCCCCAAAGAACTGTTAACAGTTTGTTGGAATGTTAAACTATCTGCAATAGCCACCCCCCCCCCCCCCATGGCTGAATAAGCAAACTAATGTCAACAGTCTGCTCCATTGTTTTAGTCTCTTCCAAGAAATAAGAAGTGCCCATTTGGGCTGCAGATACAATGTATGGTTGGATTAGCAAACTATTATTAATAGTTTCCCCCACTGGAGTGCCAAAATATAGCCAATAGTTTGATCCAATGCCACGATTTCTTCCAAGGAATAAGAAGTGCCCATTTGGGCATCACATTACATTGCAGGTAACACAGTTCCCCCTGTTTTAACAAAAATATAATTGAGGATAAAAGCATCTATCTGTTGGTAAATGTAAAGAATAATCTCGTAATATGGATGCCATGTACAAGAGAGTCCATCACAGTTCAGAGTAAGGCAGGCATATAAGGCTGGATGACAATGGAGGAAATGAGCTTTCAGGTGGGGTCTTGTTCATGGAGTTGTTTAAAAGGTGAAATCAGAACAGAAGCATTTTGCTTGCTGAGGTAAGACAGGGGATATGAACAAAGTGATAGCAGACATGGTTTGTTGGCTTCTATTAAATGTAGGCCAAACTGCATGATGTCTGAGACAGGTCAGTGCCATTGCACAGACATGGCCTGAAGACATGATCTTAGAAAACAAAACAAAAATACTAATGAAAGTAATGGGTACACGTTACTTGCTACAGCACAATAATAAAAGAACAATTGCTATTAAAATTATTACAATTATTAAATTGACTGGTGACAGCAACCAGGAAAAGATGGAAGCCAACCATCCCAGGGGATCCAAAGTTCAGTTCCCCTAGTTACCGAACAGAGAATTTAACACATGGTTAAACTTTCTCTTCCAGTTATTAAATTCCATCTCTGCACAAGTGGCCATGAATTCTAGAATTTGTGTTGGCTGTTGTTCCATTCTTTGTAATTGTTGCTCTGTCTTATGTAGCTCATCTTTAAAATGTACATTTTTCCGCTTAGGTTGTACTTTAAGTAAATGAAAGCTTTGCAGTGTTGTCCCTAATCTATCTAAAGCCAAGTGCATTTGTGTCTGCTGTGAGGTGTCATAAGTATGTAAACAAGTGTGTTTCTCTCATGACAGTAAAATTGCAATTAAAATACAATATGCAGAAGGATTCCTCATCTTTCCACATTTACCCTGCAATGAGGACTGGAGTATTAAGTCTACCCACCATCCTACTATCTATAAGAGAATTGTTTGGTAAAGCCTTATAGGGGTAATAGATGTTGTTAGGGCCCTCAAAGGGCCAGCACCACTGTAATGTGATATTTTTTGGAGTATACTGAGGGACATAGATTATAGGTTGAGTAAGTATGAACATATTATGAGGTAAGTGTGTAGTGGTGAATAAATGCAAAGTTCCTGGATAGGAGTGAATAATGTGATTAAGCTTAGTAACTTGTAATTTGTAGGTAGTAGGATTAAAACATGTATCAGTTTTGCATGCTTGTTCTAAACCTGGGCAGTCTCCACGTAATAGGGCATCAAAGTGTTAATTAGCAGCTTCACTGATGTTTTCTGCCACATTCAAATAGTACACCAGTTCTTCCATTTGATGATTTAGGTGAATTTAGAGATCCTTGATATTTTCTCCCAGGTATTCATTGGCTGTTTGGTACTCCCAAGGGTTATCAGAAATGTCAGTGTGTGCTGAACTCAAGGAACATTTAAGTCTCTTAGTTTTTAATTTTGGTAGTTTTATTCTGCCACAGTGCTTTATGAAATATCCTTGCTCATAGTCATATACGTCTTTTTTACAAAGTGGGGTATTATTCTTATGGGATATGAAGCCCCATGCCAGTCCCAAGGGCTTCCTACCAGGTCTTTTATGTGGGTATCTCACATTTTGAATGTCCTTAAGTTCATTGAACCAGTCTATTTCAGGGAACTGCATGTTAAGAATTGATACTGGGCAATTGCTGGCCCCTGTTTCAACACATGGCGTGCATGTAATTTTGTTAGGAGGTGGCTGTGTACAGTAGATGGTCTGATCACAAGGAACATATTACAAACAGGTACATTCCCATCCTTGAGAGAGTTGACTTATGAAGTGACAGCAGGTTGTGTTGCAAAAAGCAGTAGCAGGTATGGAAGTATTCTGAAAATCAGTGGCAGTTGTTAAAGGTTATAGTTTTCTGCAGGCCAGGACATCAGTAGTAGTAAGGTTCTTATTGGCTTGCTTGATTGCCACGATGCATGGACTGCTACTGGATCCTCTTGTAATTAACTGAAATTCTCTGATTAAGGATTGTCCTGCCTGCCTTAAGGCCTCGTAGGTGCTCTGTGCTTCTGCAGCATCTCGTTGTTGGACGGCGTCTTGATATGAAATGCACTTAGCAGTGAGCCGATAAAATTCTCCATCTTTCTTAATAAATTGACCAATATGCTTTGTAGTGAGAAAATGTCCATATGGTAAATAAGTGTCAGAGCACTTCTGTAACAACAGTGGATTGTCTGTTAAATTTTGCTGTACTCGGCAATGTAGTGAACACTTCTGTATTTCTTCATCCATCTTGTATTTTCCTGTTTGGTAAGGTTGCACCAAAAAGTAGTAAAGCTGACTTCCATAACTGGTGGAGTATAGTTCCTTTGATGGCACTGGTTGCACTGGACCTTGAATTTCTTCAGGAATTGCTGGTTTTTTTGTCAATGGAATAGGATATATTTTTTTTTTATTATTATTCTTTTTCCCTCTGGTCACGGATCCAGGAGCCTCTCTCAGGCATCCAACCTTTGTCCTGTCCTGTCCTGCCTGAAGTCCCCCTAACTGAACCTTCCTCTCCTCCGCCCTCGTCTCACAGCTGGCACCCTCAGCTTAACCCCTCTGGGGTGGGGCTGCCCCTCCTACCTTGGGTGGTCTTCAATTTGTAGACTCCAGCTGCGGGCATGGGCCTCTGGGCGGAGGGTCAATGAAGACATGCCAAGTTGGACCCAGTCATGGACATGGGGATTGGTGCCATCATCTACCCCTGGAACCGGGGTTTTCCTATGTTCTGTTTCATCCACCCCTATGCCTATGTGTGCACCCCCGATGCTATGGCGCATGGCAACCCTGCCAGCGTCAGGCATGCTATTATGTGCAGTCCTGCACTACTGCAGTGCTCCCAGTCTCCACCAGGGGCCGCCAGAGTGCCGAGCTCCCCAATGCCCTCCTGCCGAGACAGGAGAGCAGCCCAGCAGGTGCTCAATCCATTCTCTCCTCTGCCGACCCCCAGCACCCCAGCTCGCTCCCGAACTCAGGTCGCCGGCGTGGCACGAGGTGTGGCATCCAACACCTCAACCTTCAGCGCCACCGGGCCAGGCCAATGGAATATGATATTGAGGAGGTAATAAGTTCATATAATGCCTTATGTCCATAGATAGGTTGTACCAGTAGATAATTGGTTCAGCTGCCACAGGTATACACATTGTAGATTCAGGAACTGATGGTGGTGCTGACTGGTTTTCCGCAGTAGTGCTGGTGATCTGATGAAAGGTGTCTGAATATTTCAGGTCTGAAATGTTGAGAGGCTGTGGGTCACTAGCTAAAGGCGATATGTATGAAGTGTTGAAAAATTCTGTGTCTCCAGTCAGTGATGATATGTATGAGGTCTGAAGTGTTGTAAGGGGGGGCATCTGATTTTGATAAATATGCCATATAGATAAGAAAAACAGCTACTATCAGTAAAAGGAGAGTGTAAATACACTTTTGTAAGCATTTTAAAGGTTTATGTGAGCATTTTCACTTGTTATGTGACTGTTTGTCTTTTTTAAGTAACTGTTTACGCTGCACCTGGGCATCATGTATTAGAGCCTCAGGAACGGTGTAGACAGTATTTTTTCTGTGTAAAAATGGCCTACTTTCATTCCTCTTGGTTTTCTGTTTAGTCATAATGCAAAAAGTAATGCTAAAAAAACACAATGCATAAATCCATACTAATATAAGCAATTAAAACAATAAGTATAATGCAAAGTTGTTTCTGTTTGGAGCAGGTAGGCTATGTGTTGCTCTAACTTTTCTGTGTTTATGGTATTTCCAGGATTTATTGCATGTTTTTAGTGCAACCTTCCTAAATACACCATAAGACATAACATATAAAAGAAAATACAACAGTGCATTAAATCAGTAATTTAGCCAATGTAAATCTCAAATAGGCCCACAGAAACCCAATGGCTGCTAATAAAGCAAGAAACACAGCAGATTGCAGATGAATAGCATAATGTCTTCCTGCTTTGAGGTGGTTGTTTTCTTCTTCTATGTCAAAAATCTCATTCAGAGATCTGGCCCTACAGGGAGGTCTTGCAGATATGACTCCCTTTAGGGTTGTTTGTGGGTTCGGGTTATCTGGTAGCTCCTCAATGCAAACATAAGGGGGTGGTGAATTGGGTGATGCCTCACTCATCTGCAACATAACATTTTTTCAGTTGAGAGACACGTACCCATTTAGGTTTCCCCTTAGGTTCCACCAGGATAGCATTATTTGAAATGTGCTTAATTTGCATAGGTTTAGTATATTTAGGCCCCATTGGGGTGGTTACTATTTTCTTCCAACAAACCCAGTCTCCAATTTGATATGGGTTTACTGGGGGCATGACTTGCGCCCTTAATTTTTGTGGGTCTTGCCTGGTGGAGGGGTCAAGTGGTGTTTGCATATGCATTTGAGCCCCGGTTAACAATTGATATGGGGATAGACTATGTTTGGTTAATGGCCTACTTCTCAGATGCATTAATGCCATGGGAAGGTTTGTAGTCTAGAATGTAGTATGCCCCATATGCAAGGCTTGTTTAAGCTGCCTGTTTACATTTTCAGCTAGACTCTGTGACTAAGGTTGATATGAGGTGCCATAGTGCCAATTTAATCCATATTCAAGTATCAGGGCTGACACATGCTGATTTTTAAAATGGGAGCCATGATCTGAATGAATGTGTTTAGGTATTCCCCAACGTGGGAAGATTTGCTCTGTTAATGTATCTATCACAAACTTAGCCATGGCTATCATGGCTGGAAAAGCTTCCACATACAGAGTAAAATGATCAGCTATAACAAGTATTTTCTATTTTCACTGGGAGGTAAAGGTCCAACAAAATCAAGATATATTCTCTCCCAGGGTGCATCTGAGCTTACTTGTAGGTTAGGAGTGGGAAGGATTGATGCATTCTTATATTGTTGGCATATTGAGCAACTTTGTATATACTTGGTGACATCATGCATTAATAATGGGCAAGTAAAGTTTTGCCTAATCAATCTGGATGTAGCCTTAATTCCAGGGTGAATATGTCCTATACCTTGATGTGTCATTTGAACCAGCTCCTGCCTGCAGGATTTATCCTCAACCAAATAGGTGTTTCTGGTTAACTTTTCAATTTTGCCTTCTGACTCCAATTCCTGCATTTTCTGAGAATTCTTAGTACCCAGCTGGTGGCCAACCGCCTGGGTCTGAGAAGGGCTTCAAACATGGTTTGACTAAGCTGGTGGTTCAGTGGCATGGTGCATGTAAGTTTTGCTGCTGAATTGCCAGAGTGGTGCTTGGAATTCATACCATCTCTCCCATGCCTTCGGATGTGGGAAACCACAGGTCTAGGGTTTGAGAGGTCACTTGCTTGCCAAATGGCAGCCCAGTCTGAGGAATAAGCCTCAGCATAATTTGGGCATGCATTATAAGTATGTACTACATAACTGCTGTCAGTAAAAATAAAATTAGGCTTGTATTGTAAGGCATTTTTAAGTGCTAATACTTCAGCATGCTGTACAGATTTAGCCTTGACTGGTATAGATTCTTGCTGAGAGATGAGAATATCTCTGTCTAATGTTTTCTGACCAAGTATGAGTCCTATACCTGTTCTATGCTGTCCATTAATATGCTGGACATTGACATCTGCATATGCAGTGTTGCATTCATTTGGAATATCCACCTAAGGGGTGTATTTAAGGCATAGTGGGTTGCACTTATTCTCAATGTGATGTGTATATTTTTGTGTGTCAACTTCAAAAGTGATCTTTTCTTTATTCAGTAAGGCACTAAGATGTAAAGCATGTGCTTTATTAGGTGCTAAGACTCGATTCTTAATAAGAGCTACGGTGCTGGGATCTGATAAATGTACTGCAATTTTTGAGGCTTGCAGCAAATGAGGCACACATTTTATTATTTGGTGCAGTGCTAATAAGGGTTTAATATAGTTGGGGAAAGCACTTTCAGTATGTGAAAAAGTACCTGTGTGATAAGAAGTTAATTTTTTGTTTGCATTATAGCTGCCCAATAACTGTCATGTGTATCTATTTGAATGTTTAATGAGTAAGTTAAATTAACCTCCTGCCTGTCCAGACTGAGGTTGTTCCTGAAATGGTGGGTGTGGGTCACTGTTTTGTTGGGGTGACCAGTCCTTTTTGATGTCTACTTCCTTTTGAAAAAGCTACCTTTTCTGCTCTGCCCTTTTCTGAGTTTAATGTAACAGAGCTAACTTTCTGGTTGTTTCTTCCCACGGGAGATGTTGTATGGCATGTAAGTCGAATTGTGTTGTTGTTATGGGGAGGGGGTGGTAGTACTGGCAGGTTGTGGAGGCAGCTTGATGGGGGTTTGTGGTATTGGCATTTGGACTGGTGGGTTATTAGGTATGGACTGAAATATGTTCTGTAGAGGGGTGGGTTGCAAGGGGGAAACAGATTTTGGGGTGCTGATGTCCCCTCAGAAGTGGGTAATGGTGGTTGCAAAGGTGCAGTAGCAGTGCCTGTAGGATTACTAGGTGTAGACTGGAATGAAGGATGTGGCATATTGCCTTGCATGGGTGTTGGAGCTGTAGGTTTTGACAATTGAACAGGTGCAGGGTGATGAGGAGTTGGGTGTGTGTGTGGGATAATACATATTTTTTGCTGTAAGTGAGTACACTTAGGTTGAAGAGTAGAGTTATACTGATATAATAATTCTGTCATTGTCATAAAAATTGTTAACACTCTAGGGAGATGCAGTCTATTCCCTTTATATAAATCATAAACTGATAGCCTCCATTGCAAGGTCTGTTGTAATATGTCCTTTATGGTGGGGTCATATTGAAATTCTAAATCTAAGCGCTCCATTACAATATGATTTAATTCAGGACTTGCTACTATTGCCTCAGTAATTGCCTGAGTGGTAAGAGAGGTGGTTTTAAAATTCACAGCTGGTAAATAGCAATGATGGGAGGGGAGGGGTAGATGTAGTGGTACCTATTTTTAAAGGTGCAGCCTGTGCTGCATCAGATTCAGAATCAGAAGAGTTTAGCTCTGATATGGGAAGGTTAAAAAGTAAGTCATACTCCTCATCAGGAGGGTGTATATTTGAATGTCGGGGTCACCAACTGTTTTGCCCGGGTTTGGTGCTGTTTCTAAGGTATGGCTTTCTCCATGTACATGAGAGTCAGTTTCCTGATTCCCAAGACCTTTGGGAGTAGCAGACATAGTCAGTAATTGCTTAATGTTAGGGTATAACCCCACTGGAGTGGTTATACTAAGGGCTGGTAATTTGTGCCGTTCTGAGTCTATTATATGCCCTGCCTCTATAATGCTCTGATCTTGTTTACTGATTAGAAGTAGTTTTCCCTTGTGTGAGTACACACTAAACTCATCAAAATCTCCCTGGTACTCATATCTATGTGCAAATGGAGAAGGACGATGGTCCTTTCCTATTTGATCAGCTAATTTATTCTCTAAAACTCTAAAATGATTAGTCATATCAATTGTAGTTGTAGGGCAGAAGAGAAAGTCCCATACATGGGTTGCCTGTGGTCAGAAAATTGAGGTGGTAAATTCCTTCTAGGTGTAGTGTTTTCCAATAGCAAATCCTGGTCACATCATTTGGTCTATTCTAAGAAAAAGCCCCACAGTCAGTCAAGATATTTTGAAATTTTTTCATACAGTACTTATGGTGGCTATTCAGTTAATGGAGCCATCAAAGCTGCAAATTTAATAATAATCTCTACACAACTTTAGTTTGAGGCTGAAGTTTGGGGTACTGTTGATGCCCCAAAATTAGAAATAGTAATGAATAAGTTATATAATGTATGGTAGAACGCTGTTAATGTGAAAAAATCATCTTTTACTAAGTTTGTTATACCATCAATGTGACGTAGCAGTGTTGTTAACCCATCAATAGTATGTCACATCGATGGCATAACAAATTGGAACTAACAGTCGCAGGCATTACCAAGGCAGCATGGATGTCCACGCGCGGGTAAATTCTGTTCAAATCAGGTAAAAGAATTGTCTCCCCATTTAAAACGCTTTCACACAAAGGCGCACAACTATATAGAAACATAGACTTTGACGGCAGATAAGGACCGCTAGGCCCATCTAGTCTGCCCATTTCCCCTACCTACAGGATAGGCCGCAGATCCTAGTTAACCAACAGCCTATTTCTTCCTACCCCCCACAAGAATTGCCTTATGTCTGTCCCATGCATTCTTGAATTCTCCCACAGTTTTAGACCCCACAACCTCCTCAGGAAGGCTGTTCCATGCATCCACTACCTCTGTGAAATAATACTTCCTCACATTGCTCCTGAACCGCCCTCCTTCTATCTTTAAATTGTGTCCCCTTGTTCTTGCAAGTCTCTTTTTCTGAAAGATGCTACCCTCTTGGACTTTGTTGATTCCACTGAGGTACTTAAAAGTTTCTATCATGTCCCCCTCTCCCTTCTTTCCTCAAGGGTATACATATTAAGCTCCTTTAGTCTCTCTTCATACGGCTTCTCTTGCAGACCCTGCACCATTTTAGTTGCCCTCCTCTGGACTGCCTCTATCCTGTCTATGTCCTTGTGGAGATGGGGTCTCCAGAACTGGACACAGTACTCCAGATGGGGTCTCACCAACTGTCTGTACAGAGGGATAACAACTTCCTGTTTTCTGCTGCTGATGCCTCTCCCTATACATCCCAGTATACCCCCAGCCCTCCCTACTGCCTTCTCACATTGCTTACTAACCTTAAGGTCATCTGATATGATTACCCCCAGGTCCCTTTCCTTTTTTGTTGTTGTTACTACCTCCCCACCCATTGTGTATTCTTCCCCTGGGTTCTTGTTTCCCAGGTGCATTATTTTGCACTTCTTTGCATTGAATCCTAGCTGCCATACTTCTGCAGCTGCTTGTAAAGTGTTTTTTTTTTCAGACTGCTCCAAAGTATAGAAACTCGTAATTGTCTGTGACATTAACACCGAGCCAATACCTGCCTTCTAAACGTTGTTTCGTTTATTTTTCCTTTTATATTCAGACCCTGTTTCTTGCAGGTAGCACTGGCAAAGCTCCATGATGCAGATCATTCACACAGTGTTACAGCGCAACCGAACAATTGTTCGGCGGCTAGCTGTTTGGTTGTCTTGTGTCACATGATCTGCTCTCTTGTAGTGGTCACATTAAGCTGTGTTTTTTTTTCAATCTTCTTCCCATTGTATCCTGGCTGAAAGGGCCTTTCTGTATGTTAAATGTATAGTTTTTCTTTGCACAAAACTGATAGCCTCGTTGTCGTCTGCGTAAGGTAAGAGGCTGAATCCTACTTAAACCGCTGTAATTTACTGTCTATAATTTGGCAACAACGATGCCCATACACTATAAAAGACAATGAACGGGCATCAATGAGTCAACCACACTATGCTAGCGCGTGTTTACCTTGGCAATTGTGATAACCTCGAGCTGCGCCCTTTGCGTTAATCACGGGTTGCCAAGGTAAATTCACCGATGCTAATATAGTGTGGTTAGCCATTGATGCCTACATTAACTCTATATAGACTAATACTGGATTGTCCAATCCAGCAGCAGCCACATTACTAAGAGTAGAATTAGGACAGTTACCAATAAAGATGTCTGCATCACAAAGATATCTATTTTACCATCTCAAAATCTGTTTTTGAAACCGATGGAATGTATAACTAGGTATTGTTTAGAAGAGCAACTTCAGTATTCAGACAAAGGACAGGAGTTTCCATTTTTTTCTGTTTTTAAAGAAAACTATTTTTCTTATAGGTCTATCACATATTCTACATATTCTATTGGTATTTATAGATATAATTTCATCGAGATAAAATCAGTATGCATGCAAAGGTTTAGAGATATTGTAGTGCAGACTGATTTGGTACACATAATGGAAAGGAAAACACTAAATGAAGGAAGTAACTACAATAGACAGGAAGCAAGTGTGTCAAATCAGGAAAATCTGGCTGGTAGAGAGCCTAAGATATTGTATTTTTATGGTCTGGAAAGAACTAAAAATGAGAATAACAACAATTTAAAGGATCTTTTAGTAGACATACTAGAACAACTTTTGAATGTTTCTATAGAAAATCCTAATGCATTAACTATCACAAGGCAAGGATGTGATCCAGATTGCGATTTAATCATTGTTAAAACAGGCTTTTTAAGCTTATACAACAAGATCATTGATAATAGGAGTCTACTGGATGCCTTAGGCATATATATAGTTAATATAGATGACTTCTCTCACCAGTATATTCCTATATGCAAATCATCAAAAGGGATAAACCAGGAAAAAGTGTTATTTAATGTTTCTACTTGTAATAGATATGAGTTGCTGGAAACACAATTAGATTGACTTGCAGAAGAAAAATAACTACATATTGGAACAAAGTTCAATGCCCTTCTTTTAATTTCTTGGAACATTGCAGGTTTCCTTTCTAAACTAATGGATCAAGAATGGTTAGATTTTATACTTAAGTTTAATATTATTTGTCTACAGGAGACTTGGCACAACAAAGATCAAGAAATTTTATTGAACGGTTATCAAACTTTTCAGATCCCAGGAGAAAAAGTTGCTAAAATGGGAAGATCTGTAGGGGGTTTAATTACCTTAATTAAAATAAATGCTGATATTACTGCAGATATTTTATATACCAACAAAAACATAATGGTCATTTACATTAAGGCTAAAAAAGGTAAACATTTTTGCCTAATTAATACATACATACCTCCACCTAATTCGAATTCATATTATCCAGCACTATGGGATCAATTGGAGAATTTTATTCATATGAGTTGGGCAGTAACGTCTTGTGATAATATATTACTTTGCGGGGATTTTAATGCAAGGATTGGACCATATGATGGCTACTCTGATAGTAATTTCCATAATTGGTGTCATCTAGAAGCCTCTAACTGGCCCAGGTGTACAAAGGATAAGAAATTAAACAAAATGGGTCAGAAACTAGTAGAATTATTAGCCTTATATAATTTAGCACCAATAAACGGTAGGTTACACAGTGATAAATTGGGAAGCCTTTCTCACTTTTCTGCAAAGGAACCTTCAATTATAGATTATGTGTTTTGGAATGGAAACATGACAGATTGGGAATCTTTGGAAATTCCAGTTGGGGTGAAAGTGATCATCTCCCTCTTGTTTTAAAAGCAAAAAATATAAAGTGTGTTTTAGATGTGCCAAGTAAAACTATACAATTTGTAATCTGTAATAACAAAATTCAATGGCAGGATAAGTTTTCTCCCCTTATTAAACATCTTTTGCAGGATTTATCCAACAAGTTAAACACTGAAAATATGGGGTATGGGCGTCTACATCATCTATTATTCTCAAATCTAGAGGAAATAAAAAATTGCTTAAATCCTCAAAGATTACAAAAACTACAAAAGATAAAAACACATGGTTTGATGTGAAATGTCATAAAGAAAAAAGAGAACTAAATAAAAACATTAGGAAGGTAAGGCAAAATAAGACTTCACAAAATATTACAGAACTAAACAGATGCCGAGAAAAATGCAAGAAGTTTCTCTTACTAAAACAAGGACAATACCAACAAAGAAATTGGGATCGTATGCTTGAAGCTATTTGTAATATAGATTTTTCAGACATACTGGTTATTAGTTGATAAGGGAACTAATAATATTAAATACAAATTGGATACCTACATTACGTTGGAAACTTGGATTTCTTACTACTCTTTAAAATTTTTTTCCTCAAATGTTGAAAATGTGGGAATATTTTTGGATATTAATATGCAGGATTTTCGACCCTTTCTAATTACAGAAGTGTATTTTATCATTGCAGCTTTAAAAAAAAGAAAAGCGCCAGGTCCAGATATGATCCCTTCTGTAGTTTATTTGAGTGCCCCTGCTTTATCGTCTATAATTCTGACTAAATAGTTTAATTTTTGTATCCAGAAACTGTTTTTTACGAACTCCTGGAAGGGAGCTGAAGTATTCTCTATCTATAAAAAGGGTGATAAAACAGATCCTAAAATGTACAGGCCTATTTCATTATTAGACAATCTAGGGAAATTGTTTTCTAAGTTAGTTTTAAATAGACTAAATTAAGAATTAATAGGCTTAGGGGGACTTTCTGAAGCACAAGCTGGATTTAGGGCTGGTTATAGCACAACTGATAACTGTTTCATAATTAGACATCTCCATGAAAAATATGCTATATTTAGGAAACAGTCTTTATTTGCTGCCTTTATAGATTTTAGTACTGCATTCGACTCAGTATTAAGGAATGTTCTTTGGCTTATAATGAAGGAAAAAGGATTCACAGTGGAATTGATAGCAATTATAAGAGAATTATATACTTCAGCATGGGCCCAAGCAAGGTCAGGTACTAAGGGACAATTCTCCTCAACTTTCTCTACAAATATGGGAGTAAGACAAGGCTGCGTAATTGCTCCTCTTCTTTTTTCTATATATATTGACAAGTTATTATGCGACTTAAATCTTAGTGATTACGACTCTCCTAAGATTAGGGATAAATGTTGTGGCATATTGGCCTACGCTGATGACTTAGTCATATTTTGTCTTACTGAATCCGGACTTCAAGCTAAATTAAACATGCTTGCAATAACTGCAAATGAGCTTAACTTGTCAATAAATATTCAAAAAAGTCAGATTCTTCTGTTTGTTACAAAAGTTAAAAAAAAATAATAAAAAGAAATCTTGGATGTTAGGTTCTGGCAAATTAGAGACTGTAGATAGTTATACATATTTGGGCCTACACCTGACTAGGGACGGGAAATGGAATGTACAGCTGGATACAATTTTAGCAAAATTAAAAAGGACAGCAAGTTCTCTACTCATATTTAATAAAAAATACGGTGGGAATACAATTAGGCCTATTTTAAAGGCAGTTCAAGCCAAATATTATGCTCAAGCTTTATTTAATGTTGACATTTGGCATCATAATAAAATGAATATGCTAGATATTCCTGTTAATAAATTGCTCTGAGAAACCTTAGGTTTACCCAACTTTGTTCCTGCTGCAGTACTGAGGGCCGAGACAGATTATTATACTTTGCAGGCAGCAGCTGATGCCAGAAAGGTTAATTTTTGAGTTAGAATACTTCAACATGATCAAAATAGATTAATGGCTTTATGTTTACATGAAAAATACTGGTGGTCCTCCTTAGGGTACTTAAAATCAGATTGGCTATCCCTGATATTCAATTTATTACAGAAAGTGAGGTTAACCTACTTATATCAGTATAGGGCAAGAGGAATTACTATTAGTTTAAAATATTAATCCCACATTACAAAGGCATTTAGAGAATACTATAAGACTCTAGATTTAAATATTATTGAAAAGCTTAAAATGTCTCCATTCTTGAGGATAAATGATCCCCATCATTACTACAGATATTACTTAGATATTCTTACAGAAGTAGAAGATAGAAAACAATATACTAGATACAGGTTAGAAGTATTTTCAAATAACATTTTGGAAGCAGTTTATATGAAAAATTCCACTCCTAACTCTGGGTTTTGTTCTTGTACCTGCTGCACACTGGAAAACTTGGAACATGTCATGTTTGTATGTAAATGGTATACTATACCAAGGAAAAAATGGATATGGCCTTTATGCCAATCCATTCAAACAACAGATCAGAGCACCTTACTTATTATTTTCTTTACCACTAATGATGAAATCATAATTAAGGCTGTAGCCAAATATTTAGTAAATATCTCTAGAATACGTCTTGGTATAAAACTGAAAAAAAAAGAGGAACTAATATTTATATTATACACTGTCAAAAAGGATAATCATCCGTATTCTTGATAAGCTTAAGCATTATGTCTATAGGTGATTGCACTTAGTCAATTGATGCCCCTGTTTTTGCACTATGCATTTTAAAGGGTTGGAAGAAACATTTTCTTGCTTATTTATCTACTTATTTATTTATAAAGAGCATATGTCATGGTGTAATTCTTTGTATACTATAGCTTATATTATATGTAATAGCTTGTTTTGTTGTCATGGTCTGTGACCGCTCAATAAACTTGAACTTGAATTGACTTGACTGATTTGGCTTCAGTAAAGAATCTGGAAGTACATAAATGGCTAGGAAATAATAAAACTACACATAAAATTGAGTTTTATCTATAAAATATTAGAAATCCAAAGGATTGCAGAATATTAACACAGTTTAGATTTGAATTATATAACAGCAATACATTGAGAATATTTTGAATGTCTCATTATGCATGTATTTTATTTTATTTATTTATTGATACTAAGAGAACATACCTCTGAGCTAACAGCTCATTTACAAAGGTTCCACGTCAATTACGGGGGTAAAGGTTTACACTTTACAAAAATGCAGGGACAAGGAGAGAGCAGGCAGGAGAAGAAACAAATGAAGCAAATAGGAAGCGCCAGTAAATACAAACAATTTCCAGGATATACAGATACAGACTTAACTAAATACAGTACAAATTGGTACTATAGTCAAATGAAGATAACAAGAGCGCAACAGAAGTTCATTCAAGATAACATATTGGGAGTGCTTCAGAGATGAAAGTGAAAGGAAGGGCGATGGGAAGGGGGTATAGGGGGAGGTCGAGGAGGTCGAGGGTGTTGGGGGAAGGGGGCAGGAGAAGCAGCTAAGCAGGCCTCATCCAATGGAGGGATGGGGTGGGGAGAGGGAGGGGCAGGAGAAGGATGGGCTAAGAGCTGCGATCATAGTCACACTTATAGTTGCTGGAAACTAGGTGAGCCCTCAGAAGTGCTTTGAATTGGCTAATTTTGGTGCAGGACTGAAGGTCAGGGTTAAGAGAGTTTAGCCAAGTTGGGGCCCTATATGCAAATGATTGTTGACCTAGGGAGGTCCAGTGAAAAGGAACTTTTAGTATCTGGCACTTTAGATTTCTGGTATTTCTGGTTCTGGAGTTAGGGGGGAAGGGGCTTTGAACTCCAGGAGAAGTGAGGCCAAGGGTGGCCTTCTTTGCTAGGAGGCGGGTTTGGTATTGACTCCTGTTGTCAAAGTTGAGCGAGCCAGTGCAAGAGTAAAGGCTGCATGTATGAGTCAGGCAGTGGGCCTGTAAAATCAGTCTGCATGCTTTGTTGAGAGTAACCCTGATTCTGTGCAGGGATGAATCAGACACTGCTCCATAAACCACCAGCCCATAGTGAATGATAGGTGCGACAGAGCTAGACACTGCAAGTCTGAGAGCTTCATCAGTGAGACAATGTCTGTGCTTGTAGAGCCTGCCAATTCTTGCATTGGCAGACCTGGCAACCCCCTTGATGTGTTGTGAGAAGGAGATGGTGCTGTCAAGAGTGACGCCAAGGTATTTAAAGGAATTGACTATCTCCAATATTACATTATGTTTGTTGCAAATTTGGAGTTGGTGAGTTTTGTGATAGTTCTGGGAGGATGCAAAAAGCATGGTCTTTGTCTTCTTGCAATTAATAAGAAGTTTATGGTGTAGTAACTAAGATTCTACAGCAGAGAAGCAGGTCTGCATATGTTCCCAGAGTGCAGCTGGGTTGGTCTGGCTGGAGAACGACATTGTGTCATCCGCGTACAGGAGGACCTGGCCTGGGCAGGCCAGGTGTAGGTTGTTCAAAAATAAACTGAAATGTAGGGGGCCCAAGATTGAACCTTGTGGAACCCCCATGGTGAAAGGACAGGGGACAGAGATGGCTTCTAGAATTCTTATTTGTTGGAAATGGCCTGAAAGATAGCTCCAGAACCAACCCACAGATTCAGGGGATAGGTTAGAAAGAGTAAGCTGATGGAGAAGCAGCTCATGATTGACCTTGCCAAAGGCCTTAGTTAGGTCAATGTAGGTGACCCCAATTAAGTGCCCATGGTCTGAGGAATCATGTGTGAAACTGGTGAACTCGATCAGGGCAGTGGTGGTGCTGTGCAGCCTCCCAAATCCATGTTGCTCAATGAATTGGAGCTGGTATTTATAGAGGTGGTCCACTAGCTGGTCACAAACTATCTTTTCGAGTGCTTTAGAGAAGGGTGGTAGTATTGAGGTGGGCCAGTAGTTCGAATGGTTGGAACGGTCACCACTTTTGAAAATTGGTGTAATTGTAGCCTTTTTCCATATCTTGGGGAATTTGGCTGTAATGAGGGACAGGTTAAGGATGTAGGTCAGAGGATGCATCACCTCTTCCAGTGTGAGGGCTAACAACTTCGGGTGAAGAGAGTCCCCACTCGACCTCAATTTCCCAATTGCCTTCTTGAGATATATAGAATAATGGATGGGTGACCATCCACAATAAGGCTGAAAATCCCTTGAGCGAGATGATGACATTATAGAGACCTCGAGTGTGAAGCTTGAGAAGTCTTGCTGATGTCATCAATTCCAGAGAGGGAAACTGCCTTAGTTGTGGATGGTCACCCATCCACTGTTTTATATAATACATGGTTAGGGCTTAGTGTTATTTTTTTCCAGTTGCTAGTTACTGCTACGGCTTGTTTTACCTTGTGCTGCTCACTCCAGCTTCTCTCCACTCCCGCTGCCACTCACTCCAGATATGCCCCCTCTCCCGCTGCCACTTGTTCAGCTTCTCCATGCTCCTGCTCACTCCAGCATCAGCACTGATAATTTTTCAAATAACATAAAAAAAAGTTCACTTTTGTGACGTGGAGCGATGATAGCTCCTCGTGTCAAAATAAGCAGCGTCCATTACTCTGCACTCGCTAAACTGCAGCCACCATGTACGTGTAATTTTTCTGTTGAGCTTGGTGGAGTGAGCCAATTAGAAGGCAGATCAAAGCTAAAAAGTGATGTGACATCAGAACGATAGTACAGCAACTTTTCTGACCTTTGAACAGTCCTACAAGATTTAGAAAACCACTGATTTCCATCAGCAACAAGCCCGAACCTTATACTATATTGTGATTGCAACAATGGCACTGGTGATGACTTGAAGCACGTTATTCTGTTATGCCCTAAATATGTTGTTAATAGACAGAAATTTCTGGGTGATTGGCATGCTACAAATATGGATTCACTAGCCGTGCAATAAAGAATGCTTTTTAATTCACACAACATACATATTTTAGATTAAGTATCAATCTGATAAAAACAATGAAAGATAGACTGTCTTCCCTCTTTTAAAAAATGTTGTTATTTATGGAAATGAATTATTTGCTTTTAAATGTTTGTTTCTGTTTGTACCAATTGTAACAATATTTTTATACCAATCGAAAAAAATTGAGTTGAATTGAAAATCCTGCTGTCGCCGGGGTTTGTCCATTGGGACAGGGTAAGGCTGCATCCATGGCTGTTGTGTGGGAAGGGGCTGCACCGTAGTAGTTGCAGTGGTCCATTGTGGGCACTGTGGGCTGGCTGCGGCCAGCCTGGTGGGATGGGCATGGGCAGCAGGGCTGTGGCTGTGTGGGAGGATGGATTATGGGGAGGCATAGCGGTGACTGGCCACACACTATCAGCCAAGGGTGGCAGGGCAATGCCTGTGCTGCAGTTGGGGGTCACAGGTTGGCTCAGTGGTGGCTGTGCCATGGGCTGTGGTGGGCTGCACTGCTGCTACTACTGGGCTGTGTGGGGGTAGAGGCTGGGCCCCACTGGTATGTGAGCTAGTGGAGGGACAACCCCTCCTGTTCTGGGGTGGTACCCTCCTGTCCCCTGCTCCTGATGTAGGTCTCATTATCCTCTTCTTCCACACCCTTCTCACTGCTGTTCAACAGCTGGTGCAGACAGGTGGGTGGCAGGGGCAGCTGTTGCCAAGATGGTCCTTGAGGCATACCCTGTCAAGTCCGATATGACATGGTGTGCTGCTTGGAGAGGAGAGGAGGGTTATAAAGCACTTAACTGGAATGTACAGAGCTGTGTGCTGGCCAAGGCAGCATGCATGCCTTACCTGCAGTGCCACTTCACTCATGCTGTGTGTGCATTGCACTGCCTACTGTATATCCCCCAAGTTCCTACACATCCCACACCAGTGCACACACTCCCCATCACCATAGGGCACACAACCTAGCATCAGTAAGCACACACCCTACCACTGGTGGACACACACCCAGCAGTAGGCACACCCCAGCAGCAGTGTGCACGTGCGCCATCCCCATGGAGTGCACATCCCAGAATCGGTGAGCACACAAGCAACAAACACATGGGGCACATTGGTGAATCTGCACACAGAAGGCTACACACTGGGTGACATGGATATAGTAGTGAGGCCTACATCCAATGTGTCACCCAGCATTGGCATATTCATGCATCTATACATATATATACACACACATATATACTCATTGCCAACGTAATGTCACACTGGTAGTCACTCACATGGCTGGACAGGTCCCACATGGCTCTCATATCCACCACCTGGTACTTCCATCCCCTTGCGGGCTGTATAGTGAATGCTATAACCTCCTCTTCAAGACACAGCGTACATGGCATGCAGCTCCCTGCAGTGTGTTGTCATGATCTGCTTAGTCTACCTCCCCATGTCCCCGGAGTGCTTCCGTACTGCTTCCATGGGCTTGTTGCGGCCACCAACATCATTGACCATGTCGATAATCTCCTCATAGGACTAATGTACCTGGGCATTCATGATATTCCTCTGGGACATCTCCTCCCTGGCCATCTAGGCTTGTGCCAGCACTTTGTAACTCCTCCACAGAGAAGTGGTGGGCCTGAATTCTGTTGGTGTCCTCCATGGTACCTGATGGACAGGGGAGTGGAATACAGGTGACTGGGGAGTACACACAGTGGCATACAGCTGAACAGGACTGTGCTGTAGCCCTCCAACCATGTATGTGTCCTGGCAATTCATGTCCTAACACAGTCATTGGCTGCCTGACACAGGCATTTCCATGTGCAGACATGAATAGACATGGGCAGGAGTTCACAGGAACCCAAGGCCACCACCACCTATGCATGTATATAAGGGAGTGACTCCCCTGTCAGTGTGCAGCATGGACTACGGTTGGAGGGTGCCACCTCCCAGACATGACAACACTATCACCACTAGCTGTAGATGCCAGCAGCCACCACTACCACATGTCCAGGGTACCACTTCACACAGCACACACACATGGATAACACTGAGCAGGAGTCACAGGAACTCTGTTCAATCACCTCACCGAAACATGTACAACAGGTCCACCACCTCTGTCAACCTACCACACTGAGTACCACAGGTGAGGTCCACCACCTACAACTGACAAATCCACCACCTAGAGATCTAGAAGTAACAGTTCCCGTACCAAAGCATGTCCAGTATACAGCCTTCAGATGTACAGGGCTTCCTGTTTTGTACTGGCCAATTGAGACATGTACAGGGGAATTGTTCCTATGGACATACATTGGTTACACAGGACAACTGACTACTTTGTCCTCCATAGCATGTAATGAAAGCTACAGGAACACTTAGGAACTTACCCTGGAGGTACATGGAAAGTGCCAAATGAATCTTGGAGCCATGCTGTAGCCACTGCATACACACAGCCCAATGCTCACCTGTCCCTTTCTAGGCCATTCCACAGGATACCCACCTCCGTTCACCTGCAGTTCAGCTGTGGAATGTAGATAGTGCACTGTGCTCCTTTATATACTCCAGGCACAATAACACATGCTAATGTATGCATACCTGCCAGTAATTACTTGCTTATGTGATTGTTTGCCCACTGACCATTAAAGTGAACACATTTGCATAGCTTGGCTGAATATTTCACATTTGCCCTCTATTTTATCATGTTTATGCTAGCGTATAGCACTGCAATTTGCCTGCATTTGTACAACATCAGGCTGTGGCGTAAGCATGATGTCACTTACCACTTATGATGTCATCATTCTGCACAGTCCTGCACACCATGCCATTCTGAAATAGCGGTATGCTGCATTGCGCAGGGATGCACATGCGCAATATGTGCATGCATTCCTCGTGCATGTGCTATCCCTTGCCTGGCATCTTCTCCCAGTTTGTCCCCCTTGGACATTCAAATCGTGCAGCGTAATGGGAAATATCATACCAACATGCAGCACAACACTACAGGACACACCCAGATAGCCCAGAACCTTGTAGGAGCATTGTACATGTGCAAAGCCTACTCAGTAGGTGACAGTATGTCGGGCAGGAGACACAGGGCCATGCAGCAGCAGAACCACAGCTGTTCCACCATGAGTTGTCAAATCTGGTTGACCTGGTTGTGGCTAGAGAGGACCAGCTGCTGGGGGAGGCACCAAAGGCATACAGACCCCAGAGGGAGGTGTGGAGATCCATGGCGTGGCACCTCACATGCTGCACTGGGGTCACTGGCACAGGCAGTAGCGACTCTAGCCACAAATGGTTACCAGGGCACAGCTGGGGCACAACAGATGGCAGCCAGGGCACTGATATATTGTTACTATGGGGGAAGCTCTGCACCATATGGGGCACCAACTGGGGCACAGCATTTTTTTACTGGGGCACGTGCCCTGGCGGGCCCTGGTGTAGAGCCACCACTGGGCACAGGTGACCAATGTAGGTACCTATTTAATGACCTCCAGTGGAAGGAGGCATGCTGCCTGCTGCAGCTGTCAGTGATAGTGGATAGTGGCACCTTGCCAAAGCCAGGTGAGCACAGATGGTTGTATGTATTGTGTGTGTAATGGCCTGTGTGCAGGCCAGTTTCATGATAGTATGCGAAAGGTTTACTGTACCTGATGCACTGTGCACATTATCTGTGTGTTTATGTTGCGCACCTGTGTGCAATGGGACATGACCCACTGCATGGCCTGTCCATACATATGAAGATGTCTGGGTCCTCTATCCTATGGGAAGTCCTCATGCCCTGTACATGACAGGACCCACTGTGGTTGCCGAAGACATGCACCTGGCTGGGCCACACAGTTGTGGGCCACCACAATGACATGGTGGCAATGTCAGAGTGCATGACAGGCCCATGTATAGTGTCATGGCTTGTTCTCCAGGGTTTGTTTACCGGGTACGGTGACCCAAACATGTCACTGCCCATTACCAGGTATGATCCAGGAAGGAGTCACATGTGTCCTACATATGGCTGTGTTGGTAGGTGTCCCCAGCAGGATGTGGATGTAGCCACCAACTGTGTTGCGCACACTGTCCATACTATCTTGCGTAGGCACTAGTATGCATATGCCAAGTACAGCATGGGATACTACGTTACTACACGTGGGGTTCCAGACATGTACTGGCCATGTTCTGGGTCACACCTACTGAATCCTGCTCCCCAGGCATTTTGCTGATATGTTGTGCCTGCCTTGTCATATGGGAACTGATGCACCTTGCATACCCATGCGTGCTATACCTTGAAAGGACCTGGAGCCGACCTGTATGGGTCTGATGTACAGAGGCTGAGGGTCAGGCAGGATATGGGGACTACACAGGCTGGCATATACTGTACAAAGGCACTATCTACCACAGGAGGAGGTATCATACCTGCTGCATCTGGGCCATGGCACGCATGTGTGTGGTACCACAAGTGGTCCTACAGGTACATTGCAGCCTGCTCAGAGATGTCAGTCCACATCACCCACATGTGGTGGCTGGTGCACAGTACAGGCATATGGGCATTTATACTGCACATTGTCTACTCAACAGTGCACTGTGTTCTACTGCAAGATACTGATCACAACTCCCATTCCCTCCTCTACAGACCACAGCAGACAGACAGACAGCCCTGGCCAGTGGCACAGATCAGCAGGACCAGCTGAGCCATGGTGAGGACTGGTCCAGATTGCCGGGTCACGATGGGGCCCAAAGAAGCTGATCACAAAAGAGGTGTCCATATAAGTACCCTGAGTTGTGTGCTGCACCCAAGGTTGCATGTTTACACTTATCAGTGCCAGAACAGGTTGGGTCTCTATAGTCATGGCCCTACCACTTTCACAGGTGTTAGGGCTTGACTCTACCTGTTGTTGTAATAATCCTTATATGTATTACACTGGTGAAGTGTGCCTTGTCACTGCAGCGTATTCTGTACACAGTGTTACTTACACAGCACACTCTGAGTGGCATGCAGGGTGTCAGCAGAATTGTGGACAATGAAGGCCTTGGTATTGATGGTGGTGGGCAGAGGTCATAGCCTACTGGGTTATGACACAGTGGGGGGACTTCACCTGTGTAAATGACGGGCCTGGCTGGGAGAGGGTAACATGGCACATGGAGACTCTGTCAGTGGGAGGGTGGGAGGTGGTACACAACATTCTACATCTGCACAAGGCAATATGGGTGTGTGGGGGAACCCAACAATGGAAAGAGAGAATTTGCCC
Organism: Neoceratodus forsteri; assembly: GCA_016271365.2. NCBI lineage: Eukaryota > Metazoa > Chordata > Ceratodontiformes > Ceratodontidae > Neoceratodus > Neoceratodus forsteri. The sequence goes on along the minus strand of CM028131.1, from coordinate 1,084,272,532 downwards.
CCTTACATACTTGGCCCTGCCACTGTTCAGACTCTTCCACCATGTGACCAGGAGCTCCTGCCACTCTTGAGGACCAACCTTTGCTTAAATCTGTTGCAACAATTCTTCTATTTCTAAGCCTAATCTATCCTTTACTATTTCTAGTCCACAAGGTTGGCCACCTGTGGGTGCCCCCTTCTCCCTCTCTTGACTATGCTATAGTGTCCTCTTTAATTTTACTTTTCCCTCTCAGGTACTTATATAGGGAGGTTAATGTGGTGACCTCCAGATGTATGTAAAACAGGTTATGTTCATTGTTGTTGGATTTAGTATGTAATAGCACCACTATGTCATAAAATACCTTGATATATATACCTGGGCCCAGATATTCAAAAGGGTTGCACATGCGCAACTCCAAAAATGCGCCATTCTGCGATATTCAGAAGGGGCCAGTTGCGCCACCAAAAACATGCTGAGCAACAGCGCAATGGAAATGAAGGCATGCGCAACCGAAGGGGGCCGGTCCATGCATAAAGTGCGTGTCACGATATTCGGAACATTCTGCGAATGCGCAAGAGTGGCTCAGCTGAAGTTGCGCAGAGTAGCGAATTGAGCCAAAATAAAAAGCTCAAGGAAGCGGTGCAAGAACCCTAGCAGGCCGCAAACTGGGGAGAGAGACAGAGAGAGAGACAGGAGCTGGAAGGGCAGAGAGGACAGTGGGTCCAGGAGGACAGAGAGGCCAGTGGGGGTGCCGGTGCAGTGGAAGAGCAGTGGGGGCGAGGGTAACACAGGAACAGCAGCCGGGGGCAGAAGCCAGGGAGATGGACAGTGCCAGCTTCCACATGGAAGCTGTAATGAGGGGTGAGACACCATGCTGCAGGGGCGTGGCCGGAGAGGCCCATCGGGTATGCCCCCGACAGGCGGTATCATGCCCGTGATCAGCTTGAGCTGTACACAGACGCCGAGATTGTGGGCCGTACCACCTGAACAGGGCAATACTGAGATGGCTCTGCGAGCTGTGCAGTGATGTGATGCAGGCACCCTCACGGCGGAGTCACGCTCTGTCCGTGGAGACCAAGGTGACAGCCTGCATGTGCCTGCTCACCACGGGCACCTTCCAGAGGCCAACAGGGGACACCACAGGCATTACACAGTCAGCCACGTCCACGATCCTCACCCAATTCCTCAGCGCACTGCTGCCTCATGCCTGGAGTACATCCATTTCCCCAGCACCGCGCAGAGCGTACAACAAACATGCAGGAGTTCCACAGGGTAGCACATATGCCTGGCTTGCTAGGGCCATAGACTGCACCCATGTGGCCATTCACACGCCACCTGGCCCCGACGGCCAGGCATATCGAACTGAAAGGGGTTTTCCAGTGTCAACTGCCAGGTGGTGTGTGATGCCACTGGGCACATTATCAATGTCTGTGCCACACACCTTGGCGGAGCACATGATGCCTTCATATGGCACCAGTCTGCACTGTGCCATCGATTCGAGAGTGGGGACATCCCCATGGGTCATCTAGTGGGTGAGTACACATGTATGGAATGCAAACTCTGGGCAAGGGTGGGAATGACACAGGTGCCATGGTAGTGGCACACAAGGATGTGGGCAATATGGACCTGACATGACACTGATCTCCACTATCTCCACACAGGTGACTGCGGATACCCACTCCATCCCTGGCTGCTCACACCGTACCGGCGCCCCATGACCCCAGCGCAGCTATGCTTCAATGAGGCACATGCCGCAACACGTAACATCATAGAGCGGGTGTTTGGGATGCTCAAGGCACGCTTCCGATGCCTGGACACCTCCGGGCGATCTCAGTCACAGCCCCAAAAGGCCTGTGGGATATTCCTGGCCTGTTGCATCCTGCACAACATGGCCAAAGACCATGGGATAGCTGTACAGGTCCAAGAGGGGGACAGCGATGGGGACGCCAGTGGCGCCGGTGATGTTGGTGATGAGCAGCCCCCCCTAGGACAGAGGGACCCCTGACTGACCCGCCAGGCCCAGCTGCACCGGGACACCATTGCAGAAGAGCACTACGCCCAACACAGGTAAGTCAAGGGGACATGTGCAGGCAACGCTGTCCATGCGCAAACCACAGGCACATGGGGGAACACACCGTGCATGAAGGTCAGGGGAGTTGAAGGTTCCAGGCATACCAACACACCATCAGAGAGGGTGAGCACTCATATGGACACACACACACACCCAGGCAGTGCATGGGCAGCAGCACAGCACTGCGGAATGACATTGCCAACACACAGCACCACCGACCACCCCCACCACCTGGACTGTCACGTCGTGTGTCAGGACCTGGGCACCCTTGCACCTTGGTGTACAGTGCAATGCAGGCATCATCATGCACACGCACCTGTGGACAGCAGTTGGGAGAGTGTGCGGTGGTCCGTGTGTCAGTGTGGTGAGCAGAGCACCCAGCAGTGCACTGCCCACCATGACACACATTGCACACAGGGCAGCACCAGACAGGGCCTGCACTGGGAGACAGCTCAGTCAGGTAGCACTGTCCCACACCACCACGGATGCGTATGGCCCCGCCGTGGCCCAGCAGCACTGGCAGGCTGAGCAGGTCACATCGGGTGGTGCTGGTGCACCACCAGGGGTCCCACTGCACGAACGTGACCTTGCCCGCAGCAGGGTCTGCATCCTGCCAAACAAACTTGCACCAGGGTGCTCGGGATGCCCACAGCAGAACCCGGCGTTGACAAGCCTGGTGTCGCACGACGCCGGGAACGGGGAGTGGAGAGCACACTGTGTGGGGTGTGTGGTACAGGGGCACCTTACAGTGTGGCCAATGCGTCCGCGACAGACACCACTGCCTGGGTCAGCCTGTCAATGGCAGCGATCACATCCATCTGCATAAGGACCAGCTCAGCTCGGTCCGAGCACACTCCCGCTATGCCGCTCACGGACACAGACGGTGCCTCCACGGACCTTGCAGCCCGCCCCTGCAGCTGTGCGAGTCTTGCGCAGGCGGGTGTCTGGCGTCAATGGGTACTGTGCCCCAATGGCATCGTGACCCCCAGGGTGTGGGCGGTCCTGGTGCACAGCACCCTTGAGGGTGGGTGCTGTTCACCAGACCAGGTATGGGCGGATCAAGGCGGTGGACATGTGCCACTGCTTGACACTGTACCCCCAGACCTGGTGTGCGACTGCTGCCGCCCTCCAACTGCTGAGCTCCCCAGGTCCACCTGTTCCACCTCCATGCTGACAACAGTGCCAGACACCTGCACAGCCACTGGTGCTGCCCACCGGTGCTGACAGGCACAGCCTGGGACTGTGCCAGCATGCTGGTACACTGGTGTGAACCAGGAAGGCCCAGGGGCACGTGCTGGCCTGCCATGTGTCCGTCATGGGACACACACCTATCACTGCCCATTGCAGGCCTGCGTATCATCAATGGTGCAGGTGCGTGCCACTGCCATAGGCACAGCATGCTGGCATACCTGCATGCCAGACTGCTGAGACACAGGCTGTGCACCCCTGCACCTGTATCACTGACACGGAGTTGTTGGCCCAGCAGTGCTGCTGCAGTGCCTGCAGAGGCTGGTGGTGGAGGTGGATGGTCCCTCCTCCACGTCCAGCAGGTCTGCATCACTGTCTGGACCCACCACCACCACCGTCTCCTGAAGACGAACAGGATCTGTAACAGAAAGAGAGTACATCACGAGTGCATGTGAACAACAGCCCCCAACAACACCACCATGTCACCGTGCAGTGATAGGCTTCCACCTGTCTGGAATCCCTCCGCCTGTACGCCCGCAATGGCACTTTCGGCTGCATGGCCACGACCAGTGTCTCCTCTTGTGGGTTGCTGCAACACCACTGGTGGGCCTCATCAGGTGCCAGCACGTGCCACCCTGAAGGCTGCCACCTGCCCTTCAGCCTCCCTGCGGTCAGTCCCCATCTTCTTCTTGCATTCCTGCACGGAGCGCTGGTGGCTTCCGTGCAGGTTGATGGCCCGAGCTACCCCCTCCCATGCAGCTGCACGTTCCTGAGGGGTGCCCCTCCATCCACTCAATAGTGGCTCATCCTCCAGGTAGGTCTGGATGAGGGCCTCCGTCTCTGCCGCGGTGAAGTTCGGCCTCCTCCTACGCCCGCCGTCCACACCCTCAGCTTGGCTCTGGTCAGTCATGGTGATCTGTATGGGTGGAAGTGGACACCTGTCACTGTGCAGTCGACAGCATTTCCCCATGAGCATAGCTGCCGGCCGGGGGCGGAAGCCCCCCACGTTTCCTCTCCGCATGGCAGATACTGATAGAAAGGGTGCCCTTTGTCCCTTTCTAAGTGCCCTTTTCATGCTCAGCCCCCTCAGCCTTTATCATCCTCCGCCCATGAGCATTGTCCTGAGCATCACACAGCATGTAACTCACCTCTCACCTGCAGTAACCAAATCTGGCCAGCACAACCCACTGTCGCATTTTTATAGCGCAACACATGCAAATGAGGTGTGGCGCAACTTTAATGACATGCTAATCGCGCCACTGCGCCTTTGAATAGCTGATCGAATGATTTGCATATGTCGGCTGAATATCGCGTACTTCGCTTTGCGCATCTGGAGGTCCAACTGAGCCAATGGCGCAGGTTGTGGCTGCGCGTTACACTGCATCGCGCATGCCCAGACAGCTACGCACGCGCTTCATCGTGCTGCAGACCCTGAGTGTGATAGGCTTTCAGGCCATGGCCACCATTGTGCCAGTGGCGCTAAAGCACTGGGCACTATATGGCACTGTGGCACTACTGCGCGATAGTCCACTGTGGCACTGGTGCGCAGCTTGGCAGTCGCGCAGGATGCCTATACGTCCGATGGTGCTGTGCGTAGCCTTGCGTCATTGCCGTGACCTTGTGTATGCCCTCTGACCCCTGGTGCTGTTGGCATGCCATGTGTACGTCCCTATTGCGCTGTCTGGTGACAGCGCCATGTGAAGTGACTCTGTTCGAACAGCGCGATTGGAGCCTGTGGTGGTCTATTGGCAACAACTCCACGCGAAGCTGCGCAGCGGGCCTGTATTGCCTGCTGTAAAGTTGGTGCCATGGCTAGGAGGGCGGTGTCCTGAGCCAGATTGAAGTGGCCAACCCGGTGGCCCTAGTTGAGCCACACTATGATGGCCTGTATGGTGGCGCCTCACCAGAGCCAGGACTCAGCTGTGGCAGCAAGTGGCCACTGACCTGGTGGAGGTCACTGGGGGGGCCGGTCTGCTGAGCAGTGCCCGGCACCGGTGCAGTGACCTCCACTGGAGGACCGAACTTTTGTCGCGGCTGGTCGCATGCCAGGCGGGGCGTAGTGCCTAGCCAGGTGAGTGTACCATCTATGCACCTATATTCTCTGTAGGGGTGTGTGTGTGTGCTTGGGTGGCTGTGCATAGGTGCCGGCTGGACCACGGTTGGCTGTGTCAGTGTGTGTAGCTGTGCGATGGATGGTTATGGCTGTGTGGGCAGGCACTCTCACTGGGGCAGGGGGCACTCTGCTTTTGAGTCACACTGATGTTTGTCTCAACATATGTCTCCCACAGGCCGGAATCTGAGGACGCAGGGCCCCGGTGCCGGGGGGTGTTGTGCCGCAGCAGCAGCAGCAGCAGCAGCAGCAGCAGCGGCAGAGCCAGCTGCTGGAGGAGTGTGAGTATCATTACTTCATGGATGCTATTGCATGCTGGGGGGGGGCAAGACCACCAGCCATGCTCAACACAACCATGCAGGAAAGGGAGGTCATTCCACTATACAAGACACTGGTGAGGCCCCACCTGGAGTACAGTGTAGCAGTTCTGGAGACCATACCTACATATGGACATGGACTGGGTAGAGAGGTTCAGAGGAGGGCAACACGGATGGTGCATGGTTTGCATCACAAGTCCTATGAAGACAGGTTGAAGGAACTGAACATGTACTCCCTGGAGGAGAGGAGGAGAGGGGATATGATGGGGACATGCAAGTATCTTACAGGGGGACAGAGTGCAGGAAAACACTATTTTTAAGCGTAAAGATGTTCCAGGACTAGGGGCATGGGATGAAGTTGGAGGGGACGATTCAGAGGAAACATGAGAAAGAATTTCTTCACAGAACGGGTGGTGGACAAGTGGAACACCCTGCCAGAGGAAGTGGTGGGGGCTGACTTGGTCACGGGATTTAAGAATGCACGGGATAGCCATAAAGGAATTCTGGAGGTCAGGGGTAAGGTGCAACAGACTTATAGGAAAACAGAGTGAACTTACAAGGTCAAATGGCCAGACTGGGTGACCCATAGGCCCTTATCTGCCGACACTGTCTATGTATCCATGTATGTAGGCACGACACAGGTGACATGCATCACTGTGCAGTATCACAGCACATCTGTGTATGCGTCACTGGTGGTCCAGGCATGCACTGGGCACATAGCTGTGTAACTAGCATCGCACCACGTTGCCACATCACTTGCCAGCCTAGTTTGTACTGTGATTGACGTGGGCAGTGTGTGTGGGCGGTGGTGCGCATAGCTGGTGCCGCCTGTTTGTGATGGCCATGTGCATGTTCACTGTGGGTGGGTGTATGCCATCACAGGTGCGGACATTGGGCTATATGGCTTGCAGGTTGGGTGGTGTTCAGGGTTGTGTCAGTCACAGCCATTGACTGTGTTCCCATTTTCCTGGCCTCATTGTGCTCTGGAGGATTGAGCAGGCACTGCAGCAGCTCACCCAGGTCTCCGTGGACAACAGGACCATCCTCAGCAACATGCAGCGCTATGGGTAATGGAGGCGGCACAGCCATACACGAGAGCACCAGGTGGCAGAGGACCAGCCTCCAAGGCCTTAGGCTGGATTCCCTTCCCACTTCACCCATCCCTCCCCCTGCCTTCCTCTCAAGTTCTTCATCCCTACCCTTGCCCACCCCTACCTTGTACCCTCCCCTCTTGTAAATAGTTATGTTGTTGTGGATTTTGTAATTACATTTTTCTAATACATTTATATTTTGATATGATTACTGTGTTGGTCTCTGATTTGCAGCTGGCTATGGTTGCTCAGTGGCAGTGGTGTGCATGCCATCTGGGCTGGTATGGTCCTGGGTATGTGTGTGTGTGTGTGTGCATGTGTGTGCATGGGGAGGTATCTCCAGCATGGCAGTGGCTTTCGGTTGGTCTTGCCATCTGCTGCCACCCACTGCTGGGTGCACAGGGTGTGTCTGGCTTGTAGGCTTCTGTGTTGCACGGGGCTGACGTGTGCTGGGGGGACTGCTTGGTTTCCTGCAGTGCCAGTCACTGCACATGGGTGGTGTCTTGGGTCACAGTGCAGGTGTCTTTTTGTGCATCACAGGGGGCTGATGCACTGTGGTTGTCAACCCCTGTGTGTGGCACCTCCGCCTGCCAGTGGTTGTGCTGGGGTGTCAGGGCTCTGCTATGCTTTGTTGGCTTGTCCCCATGGGCACGTGGATCATTTGTCCCACCCCAGTGGTGCTGTGCTTGGGGTGTGCAGGTGTGGTGTGGGTTCTGCAGTGTGTTCCTGTGCCCATGTGTGGCATGGCTGGCGGTGGGCCCCAGCCTGCCTCCCTGGATGTGCAGTTCCATTGCTCTGGGGGTGTGCTAGCATGTTATGGCAGCTCTGGAATGCTCAGCTGAGCTTCCTGGTTGCGCCATAGCGCAACATTTTACAACTCAGCTTCTCCTTCCTGGTTGCTTGCGATGGCGCAGTATGTGCGATATTCAGAAGTTGGTTGCTTGCGCAATTTGCTCTGCTCCATGTTTGAATATCGCACCTGTTGCGCATTTGCGCAACTGGTTTGTGCTTGCTCCTGCTGTTGCGCTACTTTTGAGCGCAGTTTGAATATCTGGGCCCTTATGTTTATGAAACCTGTAAATGTTAGATGCCATGGCACTAGGTGTTTTTGAATAATGTTAAAAGTACTAGGTGTCTATTATAGAAATTAAGCTAGTTGTGCTATTTAAAATGCATGTAAATTGTTGTAAACTGAAAAAGTCTAAATGTCATGAAGATTTGCATGTATCCCGTGATGCATTGCATTATGGACGTATGTGTGATGCTGTATTTTCTTTGAGACTTGATTTGTTGCCAATGCCCTTTGGGGTAACCCTTCTTTCAGTGATTCTGTATTGAGGTTCTTTGTTTATAGCTTGTTTTGTTTTTCTTCTTTTTGGGCCAACACTACGTAAGCAAATGAGGCCTGCAAAAGTGTTATGGGTACATCTCAGCTTGTGAATTGGATCAGAGATAAGTGTCTGTAGGTGCTGGCTAAGTGCAGAGAAAGGACATTCATAGTCTGATGCTGCAGACTAATGTACTGAAGAAGGAATATGGCATTGCAGAAGCTGATTTCTTGTATTTTGAATAAACATCACACAGAGACTGTGTGTTGAACCTGAAGTTCAGTGTCTGGTCCATCTGTTAACCCACAACCCCTCCACACACCACCCATGTTCACACTATGCTGCATGCCTCTGTGGCCGGTAATAGGTGTTCTCTGTGGACTGCCATGCAGGATGCATGCCTGTGGGGGCATCACTTCTGGGTTTGTGGTGGGGTCAGTCACCCTGCACTTGGGGCATTGGCTTACCAGTGCCACTGAGGTGTGTCATGAGTTGTGCAGTCTACTGTTGTGCACCTATGTGCTTCTGAGTTGGTGCTCTGTGGCTGTCTATCCTGCTGTGGCATGCCTTCCACCATTCAGTGACGTGCCCCTGTGTCACCGACTACATGTCACGGGATTGATAGTAGTACTCACAGCCCCAGTTGTGATCCCATCAGTGCCAGTCTAGTCTGTACTGCCATATGCTCGAGACTATGTATGTGTGGCTGTCATCAGGTGGTTGGCATTGGCCACTGTAGTACCAATACACCACTGTGTCCTGCTGTACACATCACACAGCCTCTGTGGTAGTCCACCTGCAGTACTGCCATCTCCAGTGCCATATGCACTTTATGTCATGCCATTGTGACTCACTGGAGCCCCACATATGTGGCATGGGATCAGCAAAAGGTGGGGCCACCGGTGGGTGGTGCATGTAGTGTACCATATGTGACTGACATTGTTATGCAGTTGCAGTGGTGTCTAATTGACTCAGTAAACACTAGGGTATGATTAGTCCACTGTACATTGGCAGGTCCAGCCATACATTTGGACATGTCTGGGCTTTGCAGGGCCAATGACTTGCACAGGCTTTGTATTGGGGGACACTGTCTACTTAGGGTGGAACCAGCATCTGCTGGGATGGTGGGTGCCTCTAGGCCACTCTGTATCATGCACCAGTGTTGTGGTGACTGTGGAACAGTGTGTGAGGTGCCTTCCCATGTACACCACCACTGCACTTGTGTGTTACCATGTCTGCTGCACACAGTGCTGCTTGACAGTCCTAGCCACACACAGCTGCATTGTGTGCACTACACGTGTGTGCCAGAACCTCACCCCTTCTGCCACTAGGTGTGGCTCATGTATGTCTGTGTTCTGCATGCCAGTGTTGGCCTCTATGCTGGATGTGCGGGGTGTGTTTACTGTATTTCTGTCCATCGGTATCTGAAGGACTGATAGTCATAAGCGGTGTATTGAGGATCAAGAGGGATGGGATGACCTGCTGTGTATGATGTTGCTGTTTTATTTTTGTATTGCATGACCTGTTGCCAGCCTGTTCCATTAAAGTTTATTTGTGCTACATATGCAGCTGTGTCATGTATCTGTCAATGGTGCCCTCCTCATCCACCCACAGCCACCCTCAGTGTGCCGCTCTGTACTTGGTGCTCTGGCCATGGCTGTGCCACTGCATGGCCCCTTGTGTTCAGTGCTATCCTCAGTGTTATATTCAGTACTGTGTTGCCACATTGTGCTATGCTAGTGCTCATCATTTGTGCAATGCGCAGTCTGCCCAGTATTCATAGGGTTTAGTACCAGTGCAATGCCTCTGAATATGGCACGCTAAGGGAGTTGTGCAAGCACAGGCACAACACAAACATAGTGCTTCTGAATATTTAGGCTCATGTTTTTTTGACAAACATGTTTGCATCAGTTGAGGGAAGAAAAATAAAATAAAAACAAAACAACCTGGCCGGCCTGTCGGAGCAGCGGGGGGATTTCTGCTTGCGACGCCGGTGACCCGGGTTCGGGAACGGACCCGAGTCGTCGGAGGGCTGGCTAGGGGGAGAGGGATCGAGCGTCCTATGGACTGCTCTCCTCTGGGGGAGGGTCGGGCAGCATCCGGAGCATTGGGGGACTCTCTGGCGGAGGCTGGGGCTTTCTCACTGCCGCGCTTTACACTGGGGGAGGAGGCGGGCAGATGCTGGAGGCCATTGCACGCCCCCTCCGGGAGGGAGAAACTAAAAAAAAAAGGAGGAAAAAGAAGGAGGGGAGGTCCTCCATCTAGGTGAAGCCTCCCCGGGGTCTTCAATTCACCCTGCAGCACTCCCAACTAGTTACTGGTTCTGCGGCACTGGAGCTAGGGGTACCAGTGCGTGGCCCCTCCCTCTGGGGGAAAGCCGGGGGTGACCGGGAGGGGTGGCAAATGGGCAGGTGGTGGGAGCTCCGGGGGGCCGTGACTAGGCTGAAGAAAGACGGAGGACCTCCAAAAAAAAAAAAAAGAAAAAAAAAAAAAAACAACCTTTGCATACCACTCCATGAAAATGCTCAGAAAAGTTTGAGGATCTACATATTTTTTGTTCTTGCCTTAGTAGTCACTATTAACAATAAAATCATAATAATAGCAAATAAAAAGTAGAGCAAAAATTATGTTTCTCCTTAATGGAATACCGCTAATATCTTCAGCTGCTTAATATATAAACACTCTTTCTTTTTGCATAATTACACTTCTACTGTTTGTCTGTCATCATGTACACGTTGAACAAGCATCTGATATCCAGAAATGAGTATAACAAAATCTGAAAAGGTTCAGACATTGCCTTTATTTGACAAACGGTATTTCTGTTTCTATACTGTAAGCACTACCTAATTTTTTTTTTAAATTCAGAAAACATTACTTTTTTTTTTAGCCTTATATTTATTCTCCTTACTGCACCGTCCATCCACTCAATCAAATACCCTCAATTCGCCTCCCACATGTCCCATGGCACCCCCAGGAGTCTGCTCCTAGAGTCTTCACTCGCTCAAGTGCTTCCTTAGGTATCCCGGTATACCCCCCCGGGTGGGGCAGGGGAAGGGGCCATCCCCTAGTAACGGTGGAGTGGGCAGTACACATTGGGGTCTGCCCCTGGTGAGCATCAGTGATGTGGACTGGCGTCGGAGGAGTCGTCACCTAGGAGTGACGGGCTCCATTTTCTCCTGTTCTGCCCTATCCCCTGCAGTTGCCAGCACACTGGGAGAACCAGTGGGGAGGCTCGCGTATAGACGCTGCTCCTCCCCGGGCCCTCGGCTAGCACTGTCCTTCCCGTTGGGTGTCCCGGCTCGCATCGCCATTCCCGGGTTCACTCAGGAGGTGGCGATAGCAGCGGACAGACCTGTAACTCAATTCCCAGAGAGGGAGAGCCACCGTTGGGCGCCTCAATCCCTCTTCCCTGTCGACCCCTGATGGCCTGGGTTTGCTTGAACCCGGGCATCGGGCGGAGCGAGGTGTAGCATCCAGCGCTTCAACCCTCAGCGCCATCGGGCCGGCCCCAGAAAACATTACTAATTTTCCAATAATACATAGAATGTGACAAATACAGAAAGAACTTGTCATGGAAACAAAACACCCCACCAACCCAACCCCCCCCCATGGAGTGTCCTCATCCTGCAAATCCTAGGCTAGAAACCAAAACTTATGCTTATAGAAATACACGGTACAAGGGCTACTTAGGAATATCTGATTCAGATAGTATATAATGTGTGCAGCTTGTCCCATTTCTTAACAAATAGTGATGGTTTATGACAGAGATTAGCAATCATCTGTTTGATCCGTAGACTGAACAGAAGTTCTTGCAGCCATTCCTGGTAGGAGAGAGACTCGAGAGGACTGAGCTAGCCAATGCCTGAGGACTAGTTTTTTCACAAACAGAGAAATCGTGAAGATATGATATCTTTTCTTTCTCACCTGGACAGAGCTGTAGTCACTAAGGATACAAATTTCGGGTTTTAAAAAAACCTTCTAGTCCCAATAATAGGTCTGCTTTGACATTGATAAGGCCCCAAAGTGGTGCTACTTTAGTGCAGGACCAGAAGATATGCAAGAAGGAGCCCACCTCTTGGCCACATCTGTTGCAGGTGTTTGAGGAGGTCCAGCCCATTTTAACACGTTTTACAGGTGTGTAGTAAAGGTTGTGTAAAATGTGAAATTGGGTGCACTGCCTATTATTAAAGTTAGACCTTTTTAAAGAATCTGGGCAGGATTTTCAAACAGAGCTGCCCAAGGGGCATCTGCTGCTATTTTCAAAGCAGAAATTTGTCCAAACTTGCAAGACCACTTATTAGATGGCCGAATAGCATCCGAAATCTGCATCCAAAAACAGACACAAGTGCATCCAAAGTGGATGCAACTCATAATTGCATCCATTTTCTGCTGCAAGTGTGACGTTCTGTTGTAAATGAATGCATCTTCTGAAACAAGCAGCAGGGCTCCCTGGATGCAAGCAATGGATACAGATGCAGAGCCAGCATGCATCTGTGACTGCATCCAACCCTTTTGAAAATCCCCCCTTTTATCCTTAAACATGTTGAACTTTGGGCCAGTTAGGGCTAGAAACTTAATATTTTTTTATGAAAGTTTGGGAACAGGTTGAAATGGCGACATAATATTTTTACACTGTAAGCATATGTAACCCCCCTGCAAATGGGGGTTCCCAAAAGACTTCCAGGAGCTTGCTTGAATGCTCCAAGCCTGAATGGTGTTTGGCATTTAAGCCATTTATCAGTGAGTGTTTTTAGAGCCTCTGGTACTGTCTCTTTAAGAGCCGTCTGCTTGCAGACATAATTAGTTTGTATGGGGGGACTGTGTGTTTCTCTGTTTGAGTACCACTCGAACTGCTGCCAATTCACTCCATTTTGCAGTCACTAGGAGTACAAAGGGAACCTATCTGAAAGTTGTAACTGTTTGCCAGAAATAATTTAGAGTAATAATGAAAATACAGTTTGTCTAACCTGCTTTCTTTGCAGTCAGAACTGTGTTTGCCTAGTTCCCCATTCTAGTTTTGAACTGCTGAACTGGACCAATCAGTGTGGGGTAAGCTAGCTCTAAAATGGTGCCTTGGACGAATCAGAACTTGGACTCATAATCTGAGCCAGCCACAAGAGGATTGTATAGGCAGTGACTCTGGGAGATGTAGTTTAGGCTTCGCGCCTTTTGGACCAACAGCAGCAGTCTATTGTGAGTGACAGTCAATCCAGTCAAGAACTGGGAGGAACTCAAAGGAAGTGCCCGGTTTTGTCTGTTGGAGTTTCAGTTTAGCTCTGGCAGTGAAGGGGAAAGAAACCCTGTGTCTTCAGTGCACAGTTTCAGTCAAAACGGTGTAAGGCCCAGAGTTCCGGTCTGCAGCTTGTGTAACTGCTTGTTAGGACTGAATCCGTCCTGTGAAAGAATCAAAGGATCTCTGAAGAGTAGAAACCAGGCTCACCCTGTAGAAGACTGGAGAAATTGTTGAATTGCACTCGGTCTGTCAGGAACTGAATCTGCTGTGTGTTCTCCCGGGTATTGTGCAGTAATTGCGATCGGGATAGAGAAGCAGCCTGCCTGGTATAGTACTTTCTTTTTTACCATATAAATGTGTGAGGAGGCTCGTGCAGCTCAAGTGAATCCTGCTGCCATTAAAGGACTTTTGCCTGTGACTGTTTACCATATAAATGTGTGAAGAGTCTCGTGGAGCTCAAGAGTAGCCCTGCTGACGTTGAAGGACCCTATCTTGTTTGGAGGTCGTGAGTACTAATTCAGGGTCGCTCCCTGTTGAATTGCCACATTAAATCCAAATGGAATCACTGTACTGCTGACTGTTTAAACTAATTTTTCTTTTCACTGTGTGAAAGGGCCCCTACCAGCTGCCACGGTTTGACTAGCCACTAGGGCTTGGGTACCCAGGACAGTAACTGGTAGGATAGCCTGTGCACAGAGCCACAGGTAGATAGTAAAGTGATAAGCTAATTAACCTGATTTCCCCCTGTCCTTGTTATATCCCCCTAAATAAATCAGAGCTGCTTGTTTCAGCAAAGTTATACTGCCTGAGGTATTTGTCTATGTTAAAGTACTGTACTGTGATTGTTGCACTGTATATTATTTCACAGGAGGTCCCAGTGCCGGAACTAGTCCTGGGGGTAAGTGTATACTGTGAAGGTAATTCTGATATATTGTGTGGGCCACTAGTGGGAAGAAAGGGGGGTTGCAGTGTCCCAGAGGGCTGTGACCAAGTAAGTTTAACTATTGCAAACCCTGACCTCTGGGTGGAGGCACCCGCCATTGGATCCAGGCCTCAACCTGTTAGTGGCAAATCAGGCAGGGTAGTAGCCCCTAGGATAGGCCATCTAGGGGTTACATCTTGGAGGCTCACCGCTGGGATTGTGTGTCCTCTAGTGGCCATATTTACGAACCACTGTTAAAGAAAAAATGGGTACCCGACAGAAGTGGCTGTGCACCGGCTGGTGGAGTGGTGTACTGGGGAGGAGATTGACCCTCAAAATGCTATGCTTATCCTGGACATCCCCTGGTATCAATACGGACACTGTACAGGAGTACTTTCCAAGGTGGAAGGTTTACAAAACCCTGTGGTGGTGGGTCGGCATGCTAATCTGCTCACCCACACTTTCCTGGCCCTAGTAGAGTTTAAGGATCCCATAGATAGCTCCAAAGTGCCACAGACCATTACCCCAGAGGGAGCCCTCACTGCTTGGAGAGTGATAACTAAGGACAGTAAAGACCGGGGAATCAGCCCCACCACTATCTGAAACTTTGAGGAGAAATTTGCTGAATGGTTACTGGAGAGGGAAAACTGTGGAGGACTTGAAGAAACTATTCTTGCCACCTGGGGTGTTCCTCCCCAACACCCTCTCCGCTCCAGTACCCGTAATGGTGGCTGAACCAATGCAGACTCCTATTTCTGCACCTGCCATTAGTCACGACTCTTACCGAAGGTTGAGGATCTTCTCTGGCACCCTCCCCACCCCCCAAGGGGAGGATGACTGGGAGACCTGGATAGACTATGTTGTCCCCCAAGTGCTAGAATAGCAATGCTCGGAAGCCGAAAAGTGAAAGAGGGTTAGTGAGAGCCTCTGAGGTCCTGCCCTGGCTACCATCCGTACTAAACGGGCCAGTAACCCTGAAGTGACTGCACAGGCCTATCTTGAGGCCTTTTAGAATGTGTATGGGAGCCCAGATTCTGATGAGGATCTATGGTGGAGAGTAAGAAATGCACAACAGTACCAAGGGGAGTTGTTGTCTGTGTATGTATCTCGGCTGGAAAAATTGTTGCAAGAATGCCTCAGAAAGGGTAGTTTGCCAGCGATTGAACTGGACCGAACCGGGCTGGACAGGATCCTTAAGTCTGCCCCCTTCTCAGAACTGCTGTTGCTTCAGTTACGCCTGGCAAATCGACTGGAATCCCACCCTCCTATGATGAGTTAATGAGAGAAATTCGAGGAGTTGAGAAAAGGCGACCTCGGGAGGACCTGCACCAATAGCTGTGGCTATGACCCGAGTGACTGAGGGTGGCCCATCAAGTGAAGTTCAGGGGCAGAGGTTGGCAGTCAATGAGTGCTCTGATAAGGAAAAGATATGCCACAATGGGGGCGAACTGTTGAGAGAGATCCGAGAATTCAAAACAGTCCCTTTATGAAGGCCACGCCTGCAAGTACGGGCCCCACCTATATCCGACTGCATCTGCTATGGGGGTGGGGATACCCACCCATGTATCTCCTGCTGATAACAGCTCTGAACTCGATTCCTTGACCATGGAAGTGGAGAAACTGACGAGATGTCTCCAAATGCTTATCATGCCGCAGACAGAGATGGCACCATGGTTTCCAGTTAGTAATACCCCCGCCCTGGCTCCCAGTGTGGCGCCTCGGCCAGCTCAAACTCCAGAAAATATGTTTTGCTATAATTGTGGGAAGGATGGGCACATGAAAAGAGAATGCGGTCCCCAAAAGACACTGACAAAGTTGCATATAAGCTACAAGGAGAGCTTGAGAACAAATCAGTGGTTAAGAGGTGCACAAAATGATCCCAGTGAGGGCACCAAAAATGCTAATTCACGTCCTTTTGTGGCAAGGTCAGTTGCCCAGGCCCCCACTACCACCTCTCCAGACTGGTCCAGAATAGTGGGTCCCTCCATGGAGACCACTGTAAAGGTGAATGGAGTGTTTACAAGAGCTGTATTAGACAGTGGCTCCCAAGTGACAATTATGTTCCAGGATTGGTATCAGAAGCATTTGTCAGACATACCCTTACAACCATTAGAAGGACTGCATGTATGGGGGTTAAGTGAGAAGGCCTACCCCTATTCCGGGTATATCCGAATTTGGCTGTCTTTCCCCACCTCCGTGGCTGGAGTGGCCGAACAAGTAGAGACCCTAGCCTTAGTGTGTCCCCCCACTGGACTGTATGATGGTGTCCCTTTGTTGATTGGAACAAATGCTCATATGTTCGGAAGGCTGGCACAGTTGTGTTATGAAAAACATGGGTCAAAGACTAGTAGAGCTTTAAGAGTTCCGGCTTTAATTAAGAAGGCCTATGAGGCACAGAGAGATGCTGAAAAATAGAACCAGAGGATCAGAATTGTATGGAAGAAGGATCCTGAGTCTCTGATCCTGGCGCCAAATGCCCAGTGTACCTTACAGGGAGAGGTCCGTATCAGAAAGGATGTTAAGAATAAAATATTAATGTTGGATGCACCAGGCGATGGAAAATTGCCAGAGGGACTGCTGGTCAAGCTCTAGTATTTTGCCCGCTAGAGCCCATGCTTATGCCAGAAGGGTAATGGTCCAAGTTCATAATGTGTCTGAAAGAGACATTCGAGTAAATAGAGGTTGCATCCTGGTTAATGTGCATTGTGCAGACACTGCAGTGCTACCCAGCAGCAAAGAGTTCAAGGAAGAATGATAGAGTAACGCCTGACTTGTTTGATTTCGCGACTCCGCTGCCAGCTGAATGGAAAGTGGGATCAGTGAGAAGCTTGCCCAGAGAGACCAGGTGTTTTCTTTAAAGGAATGGGATGTAGGATGCGTGCAAGGAGCTGAGCACAATATCCGCTGCATGACGAAAGACCATTTCGTGAGAGGTCTCGACGCCTGGCACCTGCTGATATAGATGATGTGAGACGGCATCTGCAAGAGATGTTAGCTGCTGGTGTAATACAAGAATCCAGAAGCCCTTATGCTTCCCCATTGTGGTAGTGAGGAAAAGAATGGGACAGTAAGGATGTGCGTGGATTATCGCACCTTAAACCGCGGACTATCCTTGATCAGTACACAATGCCCGCATTCAGGATGCTTTGGACTGCCTAAATGGAAGCAAGTGGTTCTCTGTGCTGGATCTCCATGATGGGTACTACCAGATCCCGATGGCCCCAGAGAACCATGAGGAAGGCGGCCTTATCTGTCCGCTTGGCTTCTGTGAATTCATGAGGATGCCTCAAGGGATTTCAGGTGCCCCAGCCACTTTCAACGATTGATGGAGCGTGCAGTGGGGACATGAACTTACTAGAGTGCCTGGTATACCTAGATGATGTTATTGTGTTTGGCAGCTCACTGGAGGAACATGAGAGCAGATTATTGAAGGTATTGGACCGACTGGAGGACTTTGGCCTTAAACTGTCCATTGATAAGTGTCAATTTTTCAAACATCAGTAAAGTATGTGGGACACATAGTATCCACCGAGGAATAGAGACCGACCCAAGTAAAGTTGAGGCCTTGACCACCTGGCCACAGCCCAAAAATCTAAAAGAACTGCAAAGATTCCTGGATTCTGTGGTTATTATCTTATGCTTACTCAAGGACTATTCAAGAGTGATCCGCCCTTTACTTAACCTTACTCAAGGGTATCCCCAACCCACAAAAATACCAAAAGTCAGCGCCCTCAAGACTGAAAGAGTGTATTTTCATCCGAGTGAAGTATTTGGGGCCCACTGGACTCCTGATTGTGAGACTGCTTTTCATGAGATCATATATCAACTTACCCATGCTCCAGTGCTGGCCTATGCCGATCCAAGAAAACCTTACGCCCTGCACACTGATACTAGTTTGCAAGGGTTGGGGCTGTGTTGTACAAAGAGCACGAGAATGGCCTGAGACCAGTGGCCTTTGCCAATAGAAGCCTGACCCCCATCCGAAAAGAACTATCCTGTACATAAGTTAGAGTTCCTAGCTTTGAAGTGGGCTATTGCTGACCAATTCCATGAGTACTTGTATGGGGCTAAAATACTAGTAAAACTGACAATAATCCTTTGACCTATGTGCAGACCTCAGCTAAGTTGGATGCCACTGGCCTATAGGTGGCTTTCTGCATTATCTACATATGACTATGCTCTCGAATACCGAGCAGGTCTGAACCACATAGATGCTGATGCTCTGTCCTGGAGGCCTGTTCCCCAGAATGATTGGGTCCGATTGCAGAACCTGACATTCGGCACTCTGCCGGAAGTTTGACAGGGAGGAACAAATGTCCACGGACGCAGGGACTGCATGGAGGATTGCTTGGGACCCTCTGAGAATTGCATACCTGCTGCTTATTGCCACTTTTCTGCAATAGACATTGGTGCACTGCCTCAGCTGGACAATGACAGTATTCATGGCTCAATCCTGCGTATCCCATGATCAAAGCAGCTTTAGAAGCCCTCTATGCAGGAAAAGATGTGTCCAAATTACGCTCCACTGATTTGAGAACTGCACTGTTATACAAAGAAGGTCCTAAGTTGAAACTGATCAATAAACTGTTATACAGAGAAACAGTAGACAGAGGGGACAAGTAGACAAACAACAACTAGTGCTGCCTACTGCCTTCGAGACTCAGTACTGATGTCCTTGCACAACCACATGGGGCACCTTGGTATAGACAGAACACTTGACTTGGTGAGATCCAGATTCTATTGGCCTAAGATGGGGCTGATGTGGGCAACACATTCAACTTGTAGTCGCTGCTTACAGAGGAAAGCTTTGCCCCAGAGGGCTGCCCCCTTTGTTAACATCACCACCAGTGCACCCATGGAGCTGGTCTGTATTGATTTTCTGAGTTTGGAGTCAGATCAAAGAAATATCAGTAATGTGCTGGTGGTCACTGACCATTTCAGGAGATATGCCCAAGCTTTCCCCACCAAAGACCAGAAAGCATCCACTGTGGCCAAAGTACTTGTAGAAAACTTTTTTGTTCACTATGTGGCTCCACAAAGAATCCATTCTGATCAAGGGAGAGACTTTGAGAGTCGCCTCAACAAAGAGATGCTTTCTGTGGGAGTGAAAGTCCAGAACCACTCCTTACCACCCCAGGGGACCCACAGCCTGAATGTTTCAACCGCACTTTGCTAGATATGCTAGGCACCCTGCACCCAAAGGACAAGCCTAGATGGAGCCAACAAATTAGCACCCTGGTACATGCTTATAACTGCACCAAAAGTGATGCCACTGGGTTCTCCCCTACCGCCTGATGTTTGGAAGAGAAGCTCGACTACCGGTAGATGTGTGTTTTGGGGTCTCTCCTGATGGGGTTCAAGCTGACAACTATTTACAGTATGTGCAGAAGTTAAAGGCCCAGCTAAATCATGTGTACCAACTGGCTCAAACCATGGCTGCCAAAAGAAATCTGGCCAACAAAGAAAGGTATGATAAAAAGGTGAAAGCACAGGAACTCCAGGAGGGAGATCGGGTATTGCTAAGAAATCTGGGACAGCATGGCAAACACAAGATTGCTGACAGATGGCACCATCTCCCTCACATTGTAGTGGGCAAACTAGATGATCTGCCAGTGTACAAAGTAAGGCCTGAGAATAATTCAAAAGATGTAAAAACAATGCATAGAAATCATTTACTGCCCATTGGACAAATCTTGATTGAGTCTGAGCCCCCAGAAGATGCCCCCTCTGGACCAGTGACTAGAGCTGCTGCTAAGAAAAGATCAAGAAAGTCTGCACCTACAGAAGCAAAGTTAAAGTGTTCCCCTCCACAAGTCCCAGTTGAGCATGACTGTCAGTCCATATCAGAAGAAAGTGAGAGTGACTTTGAATACTATCCTTCTTACGAACTGAGTCAATTGTTTCGGGGCAATCCCCTAGTCAATACTGGAGACGAAGCTGGGCCTTCTGGACTGTCTAAGCCCCCAGCTTCGTCCCTGGAGCAAATGCTCCCAGAAAGTGAGGTGCAAAGCATCAGATCAGATGAAATGGAATCATTGTGCATGGTTGAACTGTTTGAGCTTTCAGGGGAGGAAAATGATGGATTGGGGCAGACTGGTGATACACCAGAACCAGAAGAGTATTTTGAGTGCCCTGACAATCCACTGCCAGTGTCCGAAAGCTCTCCATGTGAGCCAAATGTTGTGGACTCAGAAACTGTAACTCCTGGAGCTGAAAGTGCCCCAAGTTCTAGCCTCTCTACCCCCATGGAGACTCCCCTGACAAGTGAGGACAATGCTGAAAATGAGGCTCAGAGTGCAGAGACTGTAACAGTTCCCCCTAGAAAGACTGACCGAGCTGTAAAGCCTGTGGTGCACCTCAGTTATGATTCACTTGGGAGGCCTGT
This sequence comes from Neoceratodus forsteri, assembly GCA_016271365.2. Classification (NCBI taxonomy): domain Eukaryota; kingdom Metazoa; phylum Chordata; order Ceratodontiformes; family Ceratodontidae; genus Neoceratodus; species Neoceratodus forsteri. The sequence continues at coordinate 1,084,251,908 of CM028131.1, read as the reverse complement.
GGACTTGCCTCTCAATGTTGTCCATAAAGGAGTGTATGTGTCCCCGAGCTCATTGCCCAAACTGAGCATCAGTGCCAACTCCAAGTTACTTGTGTTGCCCTCTAAGTATGGTGCCCTTGCCCCATCCAGCCCCAAGGTAACTGATAGGGAAGGGCCCCCTCTCTTCAGGTTTCATGTACAAGAGGTAATAACTTGAGTTATGGTACAATGTATATGTAATACTGTGTAAAGAGTGACGTACTGCAATGTTTCAGAAATGTGTTCTTGGTAAAATGATATATTGACTGATGATTACATGTCTGAGCCTAATGCAAATGTGTATGGTTACAGTTAAAACTTATGGGGATACTTGCTTGACGCGGACGTCAAGCTTTCCCAGGCCAGGAAGGGTGTAACCCCCCTGCAAATGGGGGTTCCCAAAAGACTTCCAGGAGCTTGCTTGAATGCTCCAAGCCTGAATGGTGTTTGGCGTTTAAGCCATTTATCAGTGAGTGTTTTTAGAGCCTCTGGTACTGTCTCTTTAAGAGCCGTCTGCTTGCAGACATAATTAGTTTGTATGGGGGGACTGTGTGTTTCTCTGTTTGAGTACCACTCGAACTGCTGCCAATTCACTCCATTTTGCAGTCACTAGGAGTACAAAGGAACCTATCTGAAAGATGTAACTGTTTGCCAGAAATAATTTAGAGTAATAATGAAAATACAGTTTGTCTAACCTGCTTTCTTTGCAGTCAGAACTGTGTTTGCCTAGTTCCCCATTCTAGTTTTGAACTGCTGAACTGGACCAATCAGTGTGGGGTAAGCTAGCTCTAAAATGGTGCCTTGGACGAATCAGAACTTGGACTCATAATCTGAGCCAGCCACAAGAGGATTGTATGGGCAGTGACTCTGGGAGATGTAGTTTAGGCTTCGGCGCCTTTTTGGACCAACAGCAGCAGTCTATTGTGAGTGACAGCCAATCCAGTCAAGAACTGGGAGGAACTCAAAGGAAGTGCCGGTTTTGTCTGTTGGAGTTTCAGTTTAGCTCTGGCAGTGAAGGTGAAAGAAACCCTGTGCTCCTTCAGTGCACAGTTTCAGTCAAAAAACGTGTGTAAGGCCCAGAGTTCCGGTCTGCAGCTTGTGTAACTGCTTGTTAGGACTGAATCCATCCTGTGAAAGAATCAAAGGATCTCTGAAGAGTAGAAACCAGGCTCACCCTGTAGAAGACTGGAGAAATTGTTGAATTGCACTCGGTCTGTCAGGAACTGAATCTGCTGTGTGTTCTCCCGGTATTGTGCAGTAATTGCGATCGGGATAGAGAAGCAGCCTGCCTGGTATAGTACTTTCTTTTACCATATAAATGTGTGAGGAGGCTTGTGCAGCTCAAGTGAATCCTGCTGCCATTAAAGGACTTTTGCCTGTGACTGTTTACCATATAAATGTGGAAGAGTCTCGTGGAGCTCAGAAGAGTAGCCCTGCTGGCGTTGAAGGACCCTATCTTGTTTGGAGGTCGTGAGTACTAATTCAGGGTCGCTCCCTGTTGAATTGCCACATTAAATCCAAATGGAATCACTGTACTGCTGACTGTTTAAACTAATTTTTCTTTTCACTGTGTGAAAGGGCCCCTACCAGCTGCCACGGTTTGGACTAGCCACTAGGGCTTGGGTACCCAGGGGCAGTAACTGGTAGGGATAGGCCTGTGCACAGAGCCATAGGTAGATAGTAAAGTGATAAGCTAATTAACCTGATTTCCCCCTGTCCTTGTTATATCCCCCTAAATAAATCAGAGCTGCTTGTTTCAGCAAAGTTATACTGCCTGAGGTATTTGTCTATGTTAAAGTACTGTACTGTGATTGTTGCACTGTATCTTATTTCACAGGAGGTCCCAGTGCCGGAACTAGTCCTGGGGGTAAGTGTATACTGTGAAGGTAATTCTGATATATTGTGTGGGCCACTAGTGGAAAGAAAGGGGGGTTGCAGTGTCCCAGAGGGCTGTGACCAAGTAAGTTTAACTATTGCAAACCCTGACCTCTGGGTGGAGGCACCCGCCATTGGATCCAGGCTCCTCAACCTGTTAGTGGCAAATCAGGCAGGGGTAGTAGCCCCTGGGATAGTGCCATCTAGGGGTTACACATATCACTGTATTGAAAATGCACTTTTCAAAAATATGTTTTTCATTTGATTATTTTCACATAATAGGTACAAGTAAATCTGTCTGTCTGTTTCTCTCTCTATGCAGTGTTTGTCAGGATAAATTCCAGCAAATATTTTCAATATTTTGAAGGTTCCCAGACCTAGAGTGAGAATATTGTATTCATTCTCACTCTAGGTCTCTCACAGCTGAATTTATCCACACAATAGCAATGACTGACTAGAGCCAGCAGTGTGAGAAGCAGATTTTCACTTTCACATGTTCCAGCTGACTCGCATGCCAGCTCCACTTCTGAATCTCTCAGAGTGAAACTGTCAGTTACACTGAAAGGTTCTCAGCTATTTTTCTCTCAACTGTGCCCCCCCCTCCCAAAAAAAAACATAATGATTACTGTTTTCCCACACACACAAATGATTTTGCCATCTTGGCCAAAATCAGTGCTGTAGCACTGCTGTTCAGTCCTGTCCTCCCTCGATAGCCTTGATCACCAGCTACTCTACCTCTGACCAGCTCTCTTCTGCCCTGGCTGTGAACATGCTCTTCCAAATGATTGAATGTCTTTAAAAGCTCTGCTGCCACCCACGGCTGCATCCTCAGCTGCTCGCTCCCTCAAGGTAAACATGCACTGATGCACTGACTTCCTGACATCCAACATCAGTGTATGAAAGCAAAAGCAACCTTTCCTTTTCAGCACTCCTGGGTGCTCGGTCATCTGAAAAAAATCTTTTAAAACAAAACAGTCATAACATTAAAAAAAGAAAATCCCTCAAAAACATAAAATGGCCTTGCATAAATGAGGTATGCCATGACCCTTATTGGGAATATCAGTGATATTCCCCCCTGCACCTTGACCTTTGACATAACATATGGCTCTGCCACTCGTGATGTCATAAGGTCAAGCTGCAATCGATGGTGGTGGTGGTGGTGGGGGATATCATTGATATTCCCAGTACTGCCATGGCATATCCCATATCTATATCTATATCTATATCTATATCTATATCTATATCTATATCTATATCTATAACTGCATCTACGTCTATATCTGTATGTCTGTCTATATCTGTATGGCACCCTTGTAGCCCAGTGGGTTACCTACCACCATCCGTGGTTCACCTCCTGTACACCTGGACACAACTCTGCACCTCTCTTGGTGCTAAGGACCCTGCTGCCACCGGTCCCCTGGAAACAAGCATCAGACATCCTTGTAGCCCACTGGACTACCTACTGCCATCTGCAGTTTGCCTCCTGCATGCCTGGACACCACTCGGCGCCTCTCTCAGCACTAAGGAGCCTGTTGCCACCAGCCCCCTGGAAACAAGCATCAGGTATGGCCTATACATGGCCCCAGCCTCCACGGCTGCTGCTTCTGCTGCCGAATTTTTCAAAAATCAGCGCCTTTCCCTGGAAAAGTCCTCACTGGTAGCTCCTGAGCAGGAGTGTCCTGATTGGCTGTCCGACGAACTGGCTTTTTGCTCTCTCGATACTGGACTCAGCTCTTAGATATTAAGCAAGTGAATTAATTTGGTCTGCCTCCATTCTGGAACTGGCAAAGCAATATATTTGTTTTTATTCTTCCTCCTACATCGCAGCTGAAACCCTGCACTTACAGGGATCCTGTCTCCCTGCAAGCACCGATTTTCAGTTTCAGTGCGCCAGGTTGTCCCACACAGTTTCCCCTCTGCAGATTTTCCCTGTGTTACTGCTTACAGTCATTTTGTATCATGTTAAACCTGCTACCTCAGTCGTTGTGTCTAAGTTTATTAGAGTACAGGATTTCTTTGCTGAAAGTCTCCATAGCCTGCTGATTTATTCTATTTTAATCCAGTGCAGTTACCAATTTAATTTCTCCGTTTGTTTCTACCCCTCCCCCGACTGTGACCTCCTTATTTTACAAATCTCAGTTACAGAGCTGGCGCCTAGCTGTCTGCTTCCTGCCCCCCTGATTTGACCCTCTTTTAGTAAATTGCAGCTCTTTTGTCTGTGTACTAATTTTAATTTCACTCCCACGACTTCAAAGTGCTATTAGTCCCTGTCCTGTCCCTCTTTCAACAGGCATCCTTGTAGCCCACTGGGCTACCTACCGTCATCTGCGGTTTGCCTCCTGCACGCCTGGACACCACTCTTCGCTTCTCTCGGTGCTAAGGAGCCTGCTGCCACCGGTTCCCTGGAAACAAGCATCAGGTATGGCCTATACATGACCCCGGCCTCCATGGCTGCTGCTTCTGCTGCCCAATTTTTCAGCCTGCCCCCTCCTCCCAGGCCATCTTTAAATACACTTAAGTTCCTTCCTCCCCTACCTCGTCCTGCCTCCACTGGCTCCCATTACTAGAGCTCTGGAGCTTAAAGCTATCCATCTCCCCACCCCCTTTGTTGCTCTCCCTCTCTCTCTCTTAAAGCTTCCTCACTTTTCTGCTGTTCTCACCCAGCACTGCCCGTGCAAAGGTGTCCTAGATCTGCGTTTGGACTCCAAATTTTTCACCTCCTCTCTACCAATGTCCGCTGTCACCATGAACCTGCCTCAGCTCACACTGTTTGTGATCTCCCTAGCATGTGCCCTAGTGCTGATGGATGTATGTACCTCAGCACTGGCCCAGGACTAAATGTACCTTGCCTACCTCTCAGAATCCCGCTCCCCCCGGTACACCCTACACTCCTCCCCTCATGGGAACTCTCCTACCCAGGTCATGTCACCCTCTCTCCTTCTTCTTAAACATGGAACGTCGCTTACTTGGTCACTACCTGGCCTCCATATCCTGCTCTATCGCCATCCACTCCTGCACCTGCATCCCATTCCTATCCCTCTTACTCCATGCAGAAGACATTGAGAGCAACCCCGGCCCCCCTAATTTCCACATAGCCCCCTCCAACAGCACCTGGATAAATGCCCCAGGGCTAAAAATCACCCATATAGGCGTATGCAGTCTCCCCTCCAAATACCTGGACCTGGAAACATGGGTTGAGCTATACGAGCCCTACATACTGGGACTCTCCAGGACATGGCTAAAACCTCACATTACTGATGCCACCTACCAACTACTTGGGTACTCCTCCCATCGCCTGGATAGACCTGGCAAAAAAAAGGGGGGGGTGGAGTAGCTCTGTTCATCAAGGAACCCCTATCAGCCAGCATAGTTCTTCGCTCTGACCCAACCTCTCCCAGTGAATGACTCCTCACCGAACTCACCCTGGGAACTAGAAAAAAACTCTACATTGGGTGCTGCTACATTCCCCCTACAGCCGGAACCGAGGGTCTAAACAACTTCCTCTCTGGCCTGGGCTCCATATCCCCACACAGAGACTCAATTCTCTTGGGTGATCTTAATCTAAACTGGCTCAGTTCCCACCAGCCTGACAATGCCTCCTTCCTAAAACAATACAACCTGGCCCAAACTATTAACCTTCCCACAAGGCAGAACCCTCGCAAGGGCACACAGACACACCTGGATTGGACTGTAATTAACCGGGAGGACTGTGTCCTGCATACTGGTACCATGGCTGGCTCCATTAGCGATCACTCCTCTATGTACCTTCTCTGGTCATCCAAACTTAAACGGCCCAGCCTAAATACCTGTCTTTCCACAATTTCAGAAGCCCAAACACCCCCATCCTTCTCTCTGAGGCACGGGCACCGGACTGGTCTGCCATTTTCTCAAAATCAAATGTGACCCAGGCAGCATCCATGCTCACTCAAGCGCTCCTGACTCTATAGGACAAGCATTTTCCAGTCACCACCAGAAGGGTGAGGGGTGGCTACTTGCAATGGGTCACGAAAGACCTCCTTACCCTCAAGAAAGACAGGGACCGTGCCTGGTCAACCTATAAAACATCCCTGTTCCCTACCCTATGGGATGATTACAGGCGTCGGAGGAACCTTTGCAAACACGTGCCCAAAGCTCTCAAACAGACACATTTTCACAATCTCCAGCAAACTAACCTCGGGGACCCTAAACAATTCTGGGCATCCACTGGCTCGCTACTAAACCCCTCCTCCAGTAAGCCTGTCCCACAGCTATACACTAATGCTGGCCTCATTACCGATCCCCAAGAAGTGGCCGAGGCCCTCAATGACAAAATCTCTGGCCTTACTATGTACCTGAGCAAACTCCCAAATGACCTGCAAAAAAACCCTGTCCCCCTGCATGTCCCCAAGACATCACCTGCTGGGCCTACCTCTCAACTGCCACCTCCCCCCTTTTTCTTAAAAATACTCTCACATGCTGATATGGCTAAACTCCTAAAAAGCCTCTCAAACCACGGCTCCCCTGGAGCAGAAAGATTGTCCTGTCTTCCTTAGACTTATCTCCCCTGCCATCATCACCCCCCTACCGTTCATTTTCAACCTCATCCTGACCACTTCCTCCATGTTTGATACATGGAAAACCGTGAAGGTCAATACCATTCATAAAGCCGGGGACCCACAATCCACAGACAACTATCACCTGATCTCCATCCTTCCTCACCTAAGCAAGCTACTTGAAAAACCTGTCCACCACCAACTTGCCAATGACATAGGTAAATATGACCTACTATGTAGCCAACAACATGGCTTCTGCAAGAATCACTCCACCACCACTGCCCTCACACTCCTAACTGACCACATCCTCACAAACATGGACCGTGGAAATGCAACTGGCACAGTCTTTGTTGACCTCTCCAAAGCCTTCAACCTGGTCAATAACTCACTCCTCCTCTCCAAATTGCATCACCTTGGCTGCTCTCCGGAAGGCACCACTAGGTTCAGAAGCTACCTTACACGGCACTCCCAGTTTGTGTGCATTGGGCTGGCCTGCTCACCCACCCTGCCTGTCTCTAATGGGGTCCCCCAAGGCTCTATCCTGGGACCACTCCTTTTCTCCTTATTCATTAACTCCCTTCCAGTGGATAGTCTCAACTGTCGCTCAATCCTTTACGCTGATGACCTTGTGCTCTTCTCCAGTGGAAAGTTTCCTATCCTCATCTCTGCAGCCCTCTCACAAAACTACACCGTAGCCCACAACTGGTTCTCTGACAACCTCCTTCTGGTCAATGCCAAAAAAACAAAAACAATGTTGTTCGAATCAAAGCCCTTCCTAACGAAATGCAAATCTAACCCACCCCCAATCATCACATCTCTTGCTGGCTATCTCCTAGAGGACATCACACATTTCAAATACCTAGGAGTTGTGCTTGACCCCTTCCTTTCCTTTACAGAGCACATAAACTCCCTGGTTCAAAGATTTCACCAGAAACTATGGGCTGCCTACAGATACCCGCAATACCTCACCCCTGAGGCCCACCATGCCATCATCCAGGGACACCTGCTACCTCTTCTGGACTACTGCTCTTCCATCTACTCCAGGACCTCTGCATACACCATGGCAAAACTATCAGTATCATATAACAGTGCCTGCTGCTTCTCCCTGCTGGCCCATTTCTCCACACACCACTGTGCACTCTACACTACACTGGGATGGCTCCCACTACAAGCCCACTTTGACCTTGTACTGTACAGTTTTATTGATTCTGCCATCCATATTGGCCAGAAATCCCCTATTGCTCCCCTTCTCACCATTCAAACCTCACACCGCTGCATACGCTTCTCCAGTATCCTCTCCCTGAAAATCCCCAGGGTAGCTATGAACATGGGTACTACAGCCCTGTCTGTAGCAGCCCCCACACTATGGAACAAGTTGCCCACTGAACTGTGCACCACAAACACTCACTGCCAGTTAAAGACTCACTTCAAAGATTGGCTGCTTTTGGCATCCACTTGCCACTGCTTTAAGGACTAGCCCCCGCCCCTTATAGGTTCCAGGGGTAGGACCAAATAGGTTCTCTTATTTACTGAAACTGTATCACCATGAGCCTTACTTTGCTTTGTTATTTGTTGTCCCTCAACTACTGCCACCATGTACTGCCAAATGTAACAACCGTAACCTTTCACTATTACCTGCTCTTGTTATGTTCTTGTTATTCTGATGTTTATACTCTGTGCCACCTTACGTAGCCCCGGTCATGCCCGTGCCTGAAAACGGTCCCTGGGATCAGTACACCTACCTGGTGAACAAAGTCATAAGTAAAAAAATTAAAAATGTCTATCTATAGCTACATCAATATCTGTATGTCTAGCTATATCTGTATCTGTATCTGTATCTACATCTATATATCTGTATCTATATGAACTAGCCCATAAAAATAGAAAGGAGGCATGAATTTGTTTGTAGGTAAAACACTGTAAAACTGTCAAGCCATATATACTAATCAGGCCTGTTATGTGCCTTAAAGAAAGAAAATTAGTCTCCCAAGCCATTTCAGAAAACATATATGAGTAAAGTATACATCATAATGCCTACCTATATATAGTTATGCTAAAAAAAATTAAAAAGTAAAAAAAATACCACTTAGTTTGCTACAGCATAATAATATTTATACTGTCTATTTGGATGAAAACGGTAATAACCATAAAAAAGAAAATAAAACATTTCTGGTAATACTGTCACATAATTTAACATTATATAACTGAACAGAATACATAAATAAAACTAAATCATAGTTAATTCAGATCTTATTTCAATTTTATTCAGTCTGTCAGTCATTTTCCAAACCACTGAAATTTATAAGAGGTCTTCAACTTCTTTTGCTTCCAATTATATCTCCCAAGAAGAGGCAGTCAGAGATTCTCCCTCGCTAGAAGAATCCCATTACTACTGAGACCTCGGAAAGGCTGGCAACTGGTATATTTCTTAAAAATATATGTTGTTTTCCTTCGAAAATATTTCTTTCTTTTGCAAGGGCTATCAACTGAAACTTTGCACAGAGTTCAAGTATGTCTTGTTGAAAGGCAAGAAAGCATCATTAGTACTGCTGCTTTCAACAGGCGAAGTCAGGCTGTAGAAAAACTGTAGTTGTCAACAAGGAGATTGTACAGTTGGATGACGATGTCTTTAATTATGCCCCATGGTAGTCCCACGATTTTTAAGTTCTTATGCCTTATTTGTTTTTTGAGATTCTAAACTTTTCAATGACAAACATTATTCTCTTTAATCACCACTGCACTTGTTGCCTCTAGCACTTGAACACGGTTGTTGATGGTAGCGGCAGCCTCAGAATTTTGTTGCACCTAAATGATGCTTTTATCCAGTTTTTACCAGGTCTACTTTGCATCTTGCTGCAATAATTCAGTTTTAGCACTGAGAACCTCAAAGCGTCTTTCAGATTTCTCCAGTAACAATAGAATTCAAGTGATTGTTACAGAGGAAACAGCATGTTTTTGAGGTGAAAGGTTAGTTTGTTCAGTTACAGAAAAAGGCTCCAGTTCAGCTGCTTGCGCAGTAGGGCTGGGAGATTCCCCAAGTCCCATCACTGTTACCTTGGTGGCATGATGGCTGAAAGAATTTTTCCAACAGTCTTATCTGTGGAGACAAATAGTCTTCCATAGAGGAAGTGGAGCAGTTTTTTCTCTTATCAGTCATGTTCACAACACAAAGAAACTGCAAATTCTAAATGACTTACTGATGTTTAACATGAAATGCTGTGTAGAGCATACCTCAATAGGCAGTTACAGAATCAACCATTTTGGCATTCTATGATCCCAAAGATACTTTTGTTAATTAAAAAAATTGTTTTTAATGCTTTATCATTTTCTGAATGTTTGTTCATATGCAAGCAAAACAAATACACAGTGGTATAATTTTTAATTTTAAAATGAGTTGTTAAGGTAGTCTAATCTCATTACATAAAATACTAATTTCCCCTTTGGGTGACCCACAAATATTGCCATGCTTTTGCAGTCCATGCTTGCAAAGGCATTGGTCCATAATAATCTTAAATTATGTGAATGTCAAATCAAAAGAAAAATAAGCATTTGTCAATGCCTAATGTTGTCTTGCTGGCATTGGCATTGGTACTGCAGAAGTCAGAGAGATACATAATTGGAATGGCAGTAAAGTATTGAACTGACGCCAACCCCTCCCCCACCCTGCAGAGACTGACAGGCATTAGTGTGTGCCTTTGTGTCATCGGCCATAATGTTCATGCCATTTCTCCTCACCCTACCCTACAGACACCGACAAGTGTTGTGGTGTGCCTTGGGGTCTTCAGACCTTAGGCTCACCCCATTCCATAAGGAAATACGCTGAGATGGGTGCAGTATAGGAGAATGGGGTGAACTTTGGGTCCAAAGAGTCCAAGGCACACCTCGATGATTGTAACTGGCTGCAGGGTGGGGGTAGGACTGGAATGGCATGAGCATTACAGCTGAAAATCGCACGTCATACCCCTGACGTATGTCAGTCTCTACAGGGTGGGACATTACGGTTGGAAACCCTAACACCCTGGGCATTTGTCAGCATTTTCACTCCAATTTTCAACATGGTCTATTTGTGACCCCACCTCATGAACAGTGGCACTATCAGTTCATTAGCCGAAAGATGAGCTTGCACAGCAACTGCACCATTTGGCGCCACAGATATGAAAACACATTTCAGGCAGGATGTGAAAAATGACATCTATACTGTTCATGAGAAGGTGTAAAAAAAGGGCAATGTTGAAAATCTGAAGTGAAAATATGAAAAATTGGTGAAGTAGCCAGAGTGCATAGAAACTGCACAACGCACGCCCGTAACGCAATTATTTAGGGGATTTTTTATACCAAATTTTTAACATAGGCATTTTGGGACCTCTGCTCATGAACAGTGGCACAGTGATTTTGTTAATCTGTCCCAAAAGTTGATTTCCCACAGCGACCGCACCATTGTGCGTCAGATGTGCGAAAACACATTTTGAGCAGGATGTGAAAAATGACAGCTGTACTGTTCATAAGGAGGTATGAAAAATGACAATGTTGAAAATCTGGACTGAAAATATTAAAAATTGTCAAAGTTAAGAACATGCATGGAAAGTGTGCAAAGCATGCTCGTAACACAGTTCTTTTTTTTTTTCACCAAATTTGTTACATAGGTTTTTGGGACCCCATCTCATGAACAGTGGCACTGTCATTTCATTACTTAATCCCAAAAGGTGATTCTGCACAGTGACCGTGAAATCACCTTCTGGGGACTGAATAACAGGATGACAGTGCATGTGTTCATGAGGTGGGGTCTTAAGAACCCCATGTTGAAAATTTGGAGCCAAAATTCAAAAAAGTGGCTCAGATATCCACCTAAGTTGAACCCCCTCCAGTTGATGCCATTATACAGCTTACCAGCATTTCTTTATTTTGCAGTTGGACTTTGAAGAGTCCAGACATGTTCCCACTTCACCGAAGATCTGGCGCGGACCTCTGGAGGTAAGTATGGGGTAATGTAGGGGTGTGGGGTGCTGAGAGATGAGTGCTGGTTGTGGGAGGTGGGGCACCACAGACAACTAACTGTTTCTTTTTTCAGGTACAAAAACCCCAAAACCCCAAACACTGTGCCATAGGATGGCTTTTTTTTTTTGTGTATATTCTTTTTACACCTCCTAACGCTGGTCCCTTAGGTCTCTCTCCAGTACTGCCTAGATCCATCCCACATTCATCCTCAGTCTAAGACCTCCCCTGTTCTTACCTCTGACATCATCCTGGCTCTTCCATGGCGATAGACTACCCGGCTCTGAGCTCCCCCCCGGTAAGGGCCACCATAACGTCTGCTGGTGCTCTATCTGTAGGGTCCAGTTGCTGCTGGCAGATTGAAGGACTTGGAGAATGGATGGGAGAGTCCTGATAGTGAGCGTGGGAGAGCTGGATAGGCAGGCCTTCGCCTACCTGGGTGCCAGTGATTTTTATGTTTTTCCTGGTCCCAGAAGCTTGGATGTGCAATGACATCCAGTGCATGATGGGAGCGCTCCCACACCCGCCCACAGGATGTCCACCAATGGTCCCATACCCCCTGTTATGCTCTCCACAATGAGCTACATCCATCATCTGACTGAGGTAGCACCAGAACCTAATGGGTCATAATGTCGTACATTTAATAGCATATGACATTATATCTAACCCGAGACAGTGCTGTCCATAACAGCAAATGGTGCAATACCACGTATACCACTGTACGTGGTATTGCACCATTCACACAATCCCAGGCAGAGGATAAGACCTCTACTGGGAGTGGTTTCCACCAACCAGCTGCCATGGCTCACTGGACTGAGCTACAGCAGCAGAAACCCAGGTGCTGCGTCTGGGACCGGGTTTCATTCCCAGTCCCAGACATTTTATTTTTCTCCATGGATTGTGCCCTGAGTTGGACCCCCCCGGAGTTGAGAATCTTTAGTGGGGGGGGGTCTGAGGGGTGCAGCCCCCCATAATGGGGATGTGGGGGTGGAGCCCCCCAGAAAAAAAATGTGTGCTGCATGGCAATATCACACTGTATTGGCAGTACGATTTTGCCATGCAGCATAATGTCTTGTGACATTATGACCCTGTGCCACACCAGAAGCAGTAGACTAAACCCCCTCCTGCCCCAAAGAGAGGAGAGCAGTCCTACGGATGCTCAGTCCTTTCCTGCCCCTGCTGACCCCTAGAAGCCTGAGGTCTTTCCTGAACCCGGGTCACTTGCATGGCACAAGGTGTGGTGTCTAGTGCCTCAACCCTCAGTCCCACTGGGCAGAACTCATTTTTTTCTTTACAAGTGAAATAAAACAAATGTTTGGCACATTGGGGTGTGCCCCATGACTTTTAGACTTTCAGACTTTTGGGGGGGTGATATTGGTCACACTGGGGAGGGCTTCCAGTGTGCCACACAATGGGGGTGGGGCTGGGGGAACAGGCCGACGTGGTCGGCTTTCTGTGAGTGGAGGCACACTGGGGTGGGCTCCCAGTGTGCCACACAATGTGGGGGGGTTGTGGACATGCAGACATGGAGATTGCAGCCCCAATGTCGGCCTTCTTTGGGGATTGTGTGGCGGCGGGAGCCACCACCATGTTTATTGAAATGTTCCACCAGGAAAGGTATGTAGGGGAGGCATGTCATCTGTGCCGCTGCATGACGAGCTTGTTTCTGATTGCAGTGGCACATTTCTTACAAGTTGCATCCACTTTACATAATTCTTGTGTCAGTGCTAGCATGCTGGCTAACTGGGGAATGTAGGACACATCTACTAAAGTGTGCCCTGCATTTGTCGACACTAACACACCTCTGCATTCCTACTACTACCACAAGATATTGCTTGCGCAAGTGCAAGACAACATAAAAAAGGAACACCTGGTGGAAGAATTTATTTTTATTATCCAGTATTCTTCATATTGTGGTGGCCACTACCTGTCGATTGCCTATTCCTAGTGTCAGTGGAGACTTTCTAGCCCATTTCAGCAACTGTACACGTCAGCATGTACTTTCATAAACATAATGTTGCAGCTATTGCAATCAACAAAAGACTATGTATTGGATTTTCAGAAATGATGGCATAGATGCAGTTCCCAGTTTAGGGTTGTGCCTGTGTCATCTGAAATGTGCCAAAACATGTGAATGCTACTTTCAAACATCATGATGCATGTGCAACACTTAGAAACAGAATGTGATGGCAGATGGGGACCTCTCGATACATCTAGTCTGCCCGGTTTCCTACCCCTAACTTTACAATGCAGCGGTGAAGCATGCATCATTTTTTGATGCATGCATCATTTTATGTGTGCTATTTGCCACAACTGTATCAAAACATTAGCTCACATTTTATGTGGTCTAATTTGTTGCCCCAAGTTGTGTAATTGTGGTAAAAAGATGTCACATGCCTTGGCAGCCTCTTTGAAAATCCAGCCCAATATCTTTTTAATTTTCCGTGTTCCTTTCCAGGGTTAATTCTAGTTTTAATAGCTTATGTGAAATGCATTGGACTGTCCCCATTTGACTTTATGGTGCCTTTATTTATGACTTTATAATAACTGTGGAGTGTTTTCTCCCATAGGTAAACCCAGTTATAATTTGCTGTAATACCTGGGAGTTATAATGGTGAAAACGTGCTGGGTTTCTCTTGCTCCATGCATGCACCTTCCGCAGCTCTTTCCTTGCTCAGCACAGAGCACTTGGACACCAGTATCACTTGGCAGTAAATAAATTAAAAAAAAACTAACACCTCTCAGCATTTGAGTTTTTGAGTCCTTCTTGATTAAACCTTAAAAAAAAGAAAAAAAGAAAATGAAAAGGTTTTAGCAGCTCCTTGACTGCAGACGGTCCTTCATCCCAACGGGACTGTGGTTGTTTATTTTATATAATTGCTTTGTTTGTATTGCTTCAAGTGTTGTCGAATGTAAAATTTGAAATCTACTCAATAAAAAGATTAAGAGCAAACAATAATTGCTGTGGTGAGAAAACACTCCCCAGCATTTATATAAAATATAACATGTGGTGGTGTGTTTAATGAGATTTTACACACACCCTTAGTGTTGGTTGTTTAAAGAAACCCCTCGAGCTTCCATGTATTATTCTATATATAATGCTTATCATGACAACAGGCTGTGATGTTATAAACAGAAATTGTGAGGTCAATCGGGGACTGTGAGAGGTTTTTTGAAAGAACCAGTGAAATAAGTACAGCATTATCTGAAATATTTAATAGACCAATAGCAGTAGAAAGTAAAAAATGCAGAAATCAATAAATTTCCATATAATTGTAAATGTTATTGTTTTAAGCCATTCATTTTAGTAGCTACTTGCCCTTTAAATGATTACCATGAAATGCATTTTGCCAGGTCAGTACTGCTGCAATTATACTGTTTATTTGTTTTTTGTATTATTCATAGTTGACTTGTGTTGTATTATGACTTCTGTAGCCTTCTCCCTGATGTCTCTTATGTAAATGGATTATTCTACTGAGTTCTAACTTGTTAATCAAAGAATTAAAAAAACTGAGTATCTAGCAGTCTTCTTCAGTATTATTATCATTATTGCATCATAGTGTTATTATACTCTTAATAGTAATCTTTAAGGAATAAAAATAAACCCAATAAATAAAAAAAGGATAATAAAAAGTCATTAATACGTAATGATCAAAGAAAACTGAACAACCCAGAGGAAGAAGCAAGTGGGTTGTATCTCTTGGTGGTACCTACTGCAAGCACAATAAAAAATAAAATGTGTATTCTACCACCAGCATTCCTCTGGCAGCATGACAATGCCATTCTCTTCATGTAGGTTCATAGGTGATTACAAACTAAGTTAGACTTTTGTCCATAATGCTTGCCAAACTTTTTCCTATTTATAAATCCAAAAGAAAATTATCCAATTTAATTTTAAGAGTCCATGCTTGTGCTGGATACTACATCTATCATTAGTGAATTCCATCCAGACACAATTCTATTGCTAAACCAATGTTTGCATTGTAAAGTTTGCAATTTTTTAACTTCAAACTGGAAGGGATGTCTCCTAGGTTCATTACTAGATTTTCTCCAAGCAAGTCCTAATTCTGACAATAATAAGTCATCTTAAATAGATCTAAAAAGTAAGCAGTAATCACCCCTATTTCTCCTATACTCCAAAGTGTACAAATTCAGTTATTTTAGTCTCTCTCTTGGTGAGTTTTTTTCCTAACCCTAAAATTGACTTTGTTGCTCTTCTCTGTTTTCTTTCTATATTGTTTATATCTACTTTTTTATAAGGGGCACACACCTGTGTGCAATATTCCAGGTTTGGTCTCACCAGTGCACTATAAAGGGGCATCAACACCTTCCTATCCCTACTTGATATATGTCTCAAAATACAATTTAATATCTGGTTGCCCTTTTTTATTGCTTTATTACACTGGGAACTATATTTTAAGTCTGACCTAATTATCCCCAAATCTCTTTCCTCATTTGTATTGTTGAGTACTGTATTATCCAGTTTATAGGAATAGTCTATTTTATTTTTTGTTTTACCCAGATGCATGGTTATACATTTTTTATTAATTCTAGCTTACTTTTTTTTGTCCAGTTATATCCCTTATTTAATGCTTCCTGTATATCATTTTTATTTTTTGTGTTATTTGCTATAGCTCCAATTCTGCAGTCATCTGCAAATTTTGTTACCCAAATATCCTTGTTTACTATTTTTAAAGAGGTTACATAAATATTAAAAAGACAGGGTCCAAGAACTGACCCCTGAGGCACCCCACTAGTCACCGTTGCCCATTCTGATTTTTCACCTTGAATCACCACTCTTTGCCTTCTCTCACTCAACCAGACCTCTATCCAGTTTATTATGCTATTATTTAATGCATACTGTTTTAGAGTATTTATCAGTTCTTGATGTGGAAGCTTATCAAATGCTTTCGAAAAATCCAAAAAAATAACATCGACACAATTTCCTGTATCCAATGCTTCCCCAACCTTCTCGCAAAATGATAAGAGATTTGTTTGACAGGAGTGATTTTTATGAAAAGCCATGTTGCACTGGATCCTGTAGGCCATTTTTTTCCAGATACTCAACTATATGATCCTTCAAAATAGATTCCATCATCTTCCCCATGACCAATGTCAGGCTAATTGGTCTGTAGTTTTTCAGTTCTGATTTAAAGCCACTTTTGTGTATAGGAACCACCAGTGCTTCATGCCAGCCCTGTGGTATCAGTACCATATTTGGAGAATTTTTAAAAATATAAGTTAAGGGTGGTGCAAATTGGTCTGCCAGTTTATACAATTCCCTAGGGTGAATTTCATCCGGACCTTGTGATTTATTAGTGTGTACTGCTTTCAATTTGTCCAGGACATGTATGCCATCTGATCCATGATTTGTGTTAACATTCATTTTTAGAGAATTATCTGAGTTAAAAACAGAACAAAAATATTTATTTTGAATTTCAGAACAATCTTTATTATTGAGTATTCTCCATTTTCATTTTTAAAAGGTCCAATAGTGTTACCCCTTTTTTGTTTATTATTTATATATGAATAAAAGGTTTTGTAATTGTCTTTAACTAATAGTGCCAGTTTTAATTCGTACTCCTTTTTTGCTTTTTTTATTTCGCATTTGACTTTTTTTTACAAATTCTCTATGTAACCCCCCTGTTACCCGGGGTTACTAGAATCCCAGTAAGACCTAGTGGTAGGCAGAGAAGGCAGCTTGTGAAACTCCAGTTAAATGGATTTCACACTGTCTCACTCTGTTCTCAGTCTCAGTTGAGACTGAGGGATGACATCACCATAGAACTACTGCAGCTGCATGAGCCACATTGGAATCTGCAAATGGGAGTTAGGTTAGAATGTTGGGAGTTTTTGAAAGCAGAGTTGTGTGAGCAGTGAACAGAGAGAGAGAGAGTGTTGTGTGTGAGCTGTCTTGAAGAGATGAGCACAGCAGTCTGTGCACAGGCTCTTGGAGCCTAAGCTCTGATATAGAGCTACTTCTAGGGAAAGGTGTGTGTTTCCACCTAAAGAGGAACACAGTAAGCTGTTCTTGAAGTGGTGGAGACCGCTGATACTGGTCCCTGTGCCCCATCCCTCGGGGATGGGGGTGGAATGTTTGCCTACTATTCCAGGGGCAACCCCCTGGCTACTGCTAGAGAAGAAGCTGCCTTATTTTTTCCAAGTGTGTTGTGGCACAAGAAGCTGTCAAGATTCGCCTTTGGGGCACCTGCAACCAAAGGGTGAGTTCTACTCTTGTCAAAGGGTCTATGTTTCACCTGAACTGTGTTAAAGTGGGGATTGGACTGCTGAATTAGTGGGAGGCCTAGAGGAATAGGCTTTGCCAAAGTAAAAGTATGTTCAAGTCCAGCACAAGGGGAAAGTCAAGACATGTAGAGGAGATGTGCTACATATCTACCCTTTAATATACATTGCCAAGCTTTCAAAAGAGTTGTTTAATGTCCAGAGAAATGGCCAGGTATGGACTGTGGGAGCTGGAGGTGGGAGACCCCCCACCTTTAGTAACCAGGTCCACCTCTACGGATTTGCTCTGTGGATTTCTACTTTGCCTCATGCACTTGGCCAGTGATGAGGGAAGTACCCAGACATGGGATTGGAAGGAAAATTTCCTTAAGAGTCGAAGGCTCTAAGGTGGTTTAGGAGCCACCAACCCGAAAATTTGGTTCACTGCCATATGGATTGGATCGAGTGGCCGGGAGGGAGCCGGGCCAGGAAACCCAAATAGTGTACAAGTCGGGCTATGTACCCAAAGCTGCATGCAAGTCTGGGTTGTGTGCCTGGTGGGTTCAGAGCCTGAGGGCTGAAATGTTGAAGAAGTGTTCTGTTACTCTTATCTGCATTACCAGGAATGTAGCCCCGTGGGGGTCCATCTATGCTTTGTTTGTTCAGTTTGGATGTGAATAAAAGCCACGCTTTAGAATCCCATTCCTGGTATTGGACATTACAGTTATTGCTTCATGTGTTTGGATTTACTTGGGTGCCCCTGTACAGAGTAGCCAAAACTAGGCCCCTTGTGCTGAGTAACCTAGTCCTCCCCGAACCCAGTCCCCACCAGGTACTGCTGTCAGCTTCAACAGCATACCACCTGTTGTTTACAAAAAGGCAGGGGTCGGGGCCTTACATCTATACTGTAATTGTGGTTGTATGTTAATGTTATGTTTGATTTTCTTAAACCATCTATTTTTTTTATTAATTAATGTTTTAATTTTAGGTGTTAACCACTTTGGAATATCCTTATTATTTTTATATTTAGCATTTTTTGGTATGCATTGATTTATTGTTGTATGTAGTTTATTTACCAGAGATTCCCACATTTTATGTGTTGTTTGGTTCCCAAATTCCTTTTTCCAATTCCAACTTTCCAGAACTTTCTTCATAGTTGAAAAATCGGCTTTTTTGAAATTAAAGACAATAGTTTTCCCCTCTCTAGGTGTTTTTTCCACATTTTTTATTAAAAACTGGACAGATAGATGGTCACTAGTTCCTAATGGGTTACTTGTAAGTACATTTTGTATTGTTTGATCCATATTTATTAAAATTAAATCGAGAATGCTATTTCCCTTAGTGTTTTCAGATACAAGTTGGACGAATCCTATTTGGTTAACTGCTTCCAAGAATTGAATACTTTTCTTATTTTACCCTCAAGTTTTATCCAGTCAATATCAGGGAAATTTAGATCCCCAGTCAATATTATCCTTTCTGTAGGATCTAAACTCCTGATACTATTTAATAACTCTAGTTCAGGTTCCATACTCATTGAGGGAGGTCTATAGATTAGACCTAGTTTGATTTTTGATTGACCCTTGGGTATAATGTTTAACCATATAATTTTGAGATGATCTTTAGTCCTGGTTATTTCTTCACATTGTATAGAATGTGTTATGTATATTGCAATACCACCTCCCTTTCTTGTTTCCCTTGATAGATAGTATAAGTTATAAACATTTATTTCTTTATCCCAACTGTCCTCACTTGTTCACCAAGTCTCTGTAACGAGTGCAATATGTATTTTATTTTCTTGTAATAAATGTTGTAATTCCTCAAATTTATTTACGAGACTACGTGCATTTATTAATATACATTTCCAACCATCCTGAAGATTCAGAATTTTGTGTGTTATGTTATGTATTTCCCTCCTCTCTTTATCCAGTTTAAATGGAACAAAATAACATTGTTTATTCTTATACTCATTATTCTAGTGCCTGCTCTATTTAAATGTAGTCCATCTCCTTTATAAATGGTATTTTTTCTAAGACTCCAAGAGTTGTCCTTAAATCCAAAGCTATTGTAACTACAAACATTTCTTAAATGCTTATTTAACATTTCTATTCCTGAATTTTTAAACTCATGTCTCCCATGTCCTGAAATCAAACTTGATACAATTATGTCACATCCCTTTTCTTTCATTCTATTCACAAGGTTTTGATAGTCTTGTATGATGTCATCTATACCACGGAACCCCACATCATTTGTACCAACATGTATTATGATTAAAGGTTCATATAGACCCTCCACCAGTCCATCTAGTAAATGACCAATATCTGAAATTTTAGCTCCAGGCAAAGAGCTCACTGTTTTGTATATTTTTCTGTCTTTACATACTATGGAATCAATCCCTTTTATTATGGAGTCTCCTATTATTAAGATGTCTTTTTCCTTTATTTGATTTGTGACTTTTTTCCTATTTGTTTTGTGGCATCCTTTTCTACTGTGATATCCAATTTGGGTGGTATTACTTCATTTTTATTTAGACATTTGTTTTCCTGTTTATGCTCCATATCTACTTTTTGATTCCCTTTTAAGTAATGCTTAAAGCCTTTTAATTCTCCATTTATAGGGTTTGTTTTTTTTCTGAGAGCTCTTTCATACATTGTCTATCCTGGTCTAAAACAGTATATCTATTTTCCAACTTTGGATACAACTTTGACACCTGTTGTTTAGTAGAATGTATGGGTGTACTCTTCCATTGGTTTTCCTCATGGCTATTTAGAATTTTGGCCATGGATTGTTGTGGAACCCCTTCATCAGATTGATTGAACTCTTTCTCTACTAAAAATGAATCTATATAAGCCTCAAGTTCCCCTATCTCTTTCTGGACTTTCAGTGATTCTACTTGATTATTTTTTTCAAACCTCTGCTTTATTAGTTCAATTTTTGTTTGTAAGGCTTGGAGCTGAATACATTTATCACATATAAATTCTTTCACAATTTCTTCTTCTGTAAACATTTTACAGGATACACATGATTTGTGATTTTTTTTCTTTGTTTTAGTCTTTGCCATGTTATCAGTTTAGTAAACAAGCTAGAATGTAATTCTTATTTATTTCTTTTCTTTAAGGATAGTACTTACTATGCTACTGTTGTTTCTGCCCTACATCCCTCAGTCCCAGAGGACACAGCAGACACGCGTATCTCTGCACGCATCTCCGCGTGTGACGAGGCACACCCTGCTCACTGCAAGAGCGATTTTTATGAGGCCAGTGACCCAGAAGTAGCTGTATGGGGTCGCGGCTTCACTTGTAAGCCCAATATGTGTATTTTAAGTTTAAATAACAAAATAAGCTCCCAGAGGTTTTATTTAGGGTCCAGAAGTTATTCAGAGTTGAAAAACTGCTAAAAATAATGCTAAAAAAGCACTTTTAGTAGGTGTCAGTGCTCTAGTACTGCACACTACCCTCTTCCTGTTTCCTGTCCCCAGAAATACAGGGCTCCAGTAAATAAAAATGTTTCAGAATGCAATTAGGCTGATAGTATATTTCATTCACATCTATCCCCACAGTCCCATAGTAACAGACACTCCTTTCTGTTCTCAATAAGTGTTATATGCTGTTTCATTCACTACAAGAGCAATTTTTATGAGGCCAATGACCTGGAAGTAGCTGTATGGGGTCGCGGCTTCACTCGTAAGCCCAAGATGTGTATTTAAGTTTAAATAACAAAATAAGCCCCCAGAGGTTTAATTTAGGGTCCAGAAGTTATTCACAGTTGGAAAACTGCTAAAAATATTGCTAAGAAAGCACTTTTAGTATGTTATGATTTCCTATTGACAGGCATATTTCCTCACCAAAGTTAATTAGGTGAATACACTTGCAGAAAGAGATGAGCCAGAAAAGCTTTTCAAATTTGAAATAAAGCTATTTAATTCTCCAGGCTCGGTGACACTGCATGTAACTACCCAATGCTTCAACCACAAGGTCTTCCTCAAGGGTGTGTCACAAAAGGAAAGGAAACCCCTATTTATATCAATACATTGCTGACATTACTAATTAGTTAATTAATATACCATTGGCTAAATTTTGCCTTAAAGAAAACATCTCAAGTAGACATACATAAATGTAGTATACAAACATTAGCAAATGTTTACATTAGACTAATATATGCATAGCTTTCTATTTAGAAAAGCTAAAACAAATATCATAAATGAAAAGTTTCTACTTTTTTGGTTTGTAGTTTATTTGCATCACCAGGTAAGGAAAAAGGTCCGGCTCCCCATATGACACACAGGGAACGCAGTGGGATGAAGATAGGGAGGCATACCAAACTTCCCTAAGGGAAGCAGGGAAGGCAGTAAGGTAGGCAAAGACTCAAACTGAGGAAACACTAGCACGAACAGTAAAAGAAGGTAACAAGACTTTCTATAGTTACATTAGTGAAAGGAGAAAGTCCAGAGGGGGTATTACTAAGATCAAAGGGGATAAGGGGGCATGTGATGAGGAGGACCATGTAAAAGCATCTATCCTAAATAGATACTTCTGCTCAGTATTTACTGAAGAGAAGGTAGGGCAGGGCCCACAGCTCAGCACTATGGACACAGGGGGGAGGGAGGTGTGCACTAGTCTCTCCACAAAGGAAAGGGTCCTTCAAGAGCTCGATAAACTCAGGGAGGACAAGGCAATGGGACCTGATGACATACATCCCAAGGTACTAAAGGAGCTAAAGGTGGAAGTAGCAGAGCCATTATCAAACTGTTTAGTGAGTCTCTGAGCACAGGAGAGGTCCCAGAAGACTTGAGAAGGGCTCATGTGATCCCGCTCCACTACAGTGGTAGCAGGGAGGAAGCAGGGAATTACAGACCAGCCAGTCTTTTCTTAGTGGTGGGCGAGATTATGGAGGGACTCCTTAAGGAATGGATAGTGCAACACCTGGAATCCATAGGAGCACAGGATCCAAGACAGCATGGGTTAACAACAGGAAGGTCCTGTCAAACTAATCTCATAGATTTCTTTGACTGGGTAACCAGAGTGGTGGACCAAGGAGGGGGGGCAGTTGATGTCACCTACCTTGACTTCAGCAAAGCTTTCAATACTGTTCCACATAGAAGATTGATTAATAAGCTGGGTAGGCTTGGGTGGGTCAGAAGTTGGTCAACGGGGTTACAAACTGGTTGACAGGCAGAAAACAGACAGTGGTGGTAAATGGTATACAGTCAGAAGAGATGCAAGTCACAAGTGGGGTTCCTCAGGGATCAGTCCTGGGGCCAGTCCTCTTCAATATCTTCATCAGTGACATTGCAGATGGACTGGAGGGTAAGGTTTGTCTATTTGCAGATGACACCAAGATCTGCAACAAAGTAGATGATCCAGATGGGGTGGGCAGAATGAGAAGAGATCTGGATAAACTGGCAAAATGGTCGGAAGAGTGGCAACTGGGGTTTAACGCAAAGAAGTGCAACATCATGCACACAGGTAAGAGAAACCCTGAAGCCACCTATAGGCTGGGAGGGGAGTTGCTGGTAGTCACAAAGGAAGAAAGAGACTTGGGCATCATCATGACAGATGACCTGAAATCATCCAAGCAGACCACTAAAGCAGTAGGTAAGGCTAGGGGGATGTTGGGGTGTATTAGTAGGGGTATTTCAAGTTGCAAGAGGGAGGTAAAAATTCCTCTTTACAAGACACTGGTTAGGCCCCATCTGGAGTACTGCATGCAGTACTGGAGGCAGCACCTTCACAAGAGAATTAACCAAATGGAGGCAGTCCAGAGAAGGGCAACCAAAATGGTGCAGGGACTGCATCAGAAAACATATGAGGACACATTAATGGAGCTCAATATGTATACTCTAGAGCAAAGGAGGGAGAGGTGATATGATTGAAACAGTAAAACACCTTAAGGGCATTAACAAGGTGAAAGAGTCTAACATGTTTCAATATAAGAAAAATAGCAGGACAAGAGTACACAGCATGAGATTAGAGAGAGGCTTATTAAGAGGTAATGTGAGGAAGTTCTTTTTCACATAAAGGGTGGTGGATGCATGGAATAGCCTACCTCAGGAAGTGGTGGATTTGCATACAGTGCAGGGCTTCAAACAGGCGTGGGATAGGCATAAGGGAGCAATACAGATGAGTGTTAATTGATAGGCCATTGACAGAGCAAAGGCCGATGGCACATTCATAAGGTAGAAAAAGAAATGGGCAGACTGGCTAGGCCTTGTGGTCCTTATCTGCCAGCAACTTCTATATTTCTATGTTTATGTACCAGAGACCCTCACTTCTTCTCCCTCCCCATCTCTCACTTCAACTGGGCAATCTACCTTCTCTTACTGGCTCCCTTCCTTCTGGAACCTCTCCCATTGCCACTCCATAATGCCTCTTTTCTCCTCTCCTTCAAACATCAGATCAGACTCCTACCCCATCCCACTGCCCCATACTGCAGCCCCCTCCCCCTTGCCCCTGTAATTCTGCCTCCTCTCCCTTAACCCCTTGCCCTTGTGCCCCTGCCTCCTCTACCTTAACTGTACCCTCTCTCTCTCAATTTTTCCTTTTCTCTCTAGTCTCTCCATTTAAGTCTAACCGTGTTCAGTAAATCCCCACCCTCATAACCAACCCTGCCCTGCCCTCCACTATACTGTCTTGTCTTGAGTCTCTCAGTCTCTAGTTTTGCAACACGTATAAGTTTTTATTTTATTTTAGTATTTGGTGACCAGGTAAGGCCCACTAGGCACAAGTGCCTGTTTTCAGGGGTGACCTGCGAGCACAGGGTGGTTAAGTGACTTGCTCAGAGTCACACAGTATGCAAGTGGAGGTTGTGAGAATCAAACCAAGGTCTGGTCTGCTGGATGTACCAAGCTTGTTCACATCTCGTTAAGTTCAGGACTGCATTGCTATTATTTAGTACAGAGTAAAAATCCATGCTTAATATCCAATCACCTGTATGTTTATACCGTAGATTCACTAATTTATTAAAATTTTATTTTGTCTTTGTTCCACATAATTTTTCTTATTGTGCTGTTCCCCTGGGTTGCACCTGAAAACAAGATCAACTCAGCATGCTTATCCCAGTTACCAAAATTTAAAATAAATAAATAAATAAAAGGTACACCCTGGAGGAAAAGAGGGGGATGGGTATATAATAGATACTTTCAAATACCTCACGGGGATAAATAAGGTTCAAGAGGGTGGCATTTTTCAGAAGAAAAGATGCTCAAGAACCAGGGGACATGGTATGAAACGGGGAGGGGGGGAGAGGCTCAGGACAGATGTGAGGAAGTATTTCTTTACAGAAAGAGTAGTGGATGCCTGGAACAGCCTCCCAACAGAGGTGGGCAAAGATGGTAACAGGCTTCATGAATGCATGGGACAGGCATAAGGGAACCTTAGAGGTAAGGGAAGGGCGTAAAGTTGAAGATCAGGTAGGATCTGCGATGTTACAGTAGGTAGGGAAAATGGGCAAACTAGGTGGGCCAAGCAGTCCTTATCTGCCATCAATAGCTATAGTTCTTTATGAAATGGGCATTGAAATTCAAGCATTCTTATTGGCCACTGACTGTGTGCTAAAGTGTCTAACAACACAGGAATAAGACCAGGCAATACCCACTGGGCATTGATATGGGTGATGCTGCCCACAAAGAATGTTAATAAATCAAATAGCCGCCATCTTGTTTTGTACCACAAGCGATGCCACCCTTCCTGTGAAACTAACTCGCACATATTGAAGTAAATGCACAACCTGCATGATTTTTTTTTAAAAAGCAACTGCCATGATCACAATCATCTCGTAACCCGCCCACTCAACACAACACTGTGGTGTAATTACCGTGCAACACAGACAGCACTTGAACCCTCCCCCTGTTCCTGGCTGACAGATGCCAAGCAGCAGAAAAAAAACAAAGTGCCGCGATCTGTCTCCCAGCCCGCTCGCTCGCTCTCTCTCCATCCAAATACCAGACTCACACTGTACATCAGGGGGAAAAAATGCAGGTTTACCACGGCGCACAGAAGCATAACAGCAGTAAGCATAGCATTCCTCTCACCATTGAAATCACCCGTGTCGGATACCACCATGGTGTGCTGCTTCAGCTGTTCCAGTACGCTGTCCATCTTTGCTTGCTTCACCGGAGAACCGGACATACTGAGACGGCTTGCACGAGGGGGGTTAGCTACAGAATCTGCTTCTTTGCTTGTGTGTGTGGGGGGGGGTGAATACTGCCATGACAACCAGATGTAACTACAGAAGCCTTTGTAGGACAAAATTCCTTAAGTCAAACAAAAACAGTAGGCGGAGGAACTGTTTTATTAAAAATCAAGACAAACATTAAAGTTTTTCACTTTTAAATATTATACACTTTAGCTATCACATACATCTGCATTTTTGATAGCCATTTCATAAGTGCAATAAACCACTCCAGGGTCTGTGTGTTAGACACTTTAACACATGGCTAGGAGGCTGGACACACTCAGCCGGTGGCCTCGTGCCTCACTACGCCTCCTAGCCGTGTGTTAAAGTGTCTAATACACACCCTGTCATGTCTTATTGCTTATATAAACTACATCATTCCATTCTAAAATGGTTCTTACCAGCGGCATGTAAATCAGAAATACCACTAGAATAACTGAAAAGCCTGTACAGCTAAAGCAATAACAGAATTTGAACCAGTATTTAAAAAAAAAAAAAAACTGCTTCTGCTGGAAAAAAAAAAATTAAAGATTCAGTGCAGTTCTCCTTTAACTGCTGGCTTCAGTGCTGCACTAGGCACTGTGATATCATCAGCATTGTTAAAGCTGCTCTCTGATTGGTTCAGTATTCCACTGTGATGACAGTAACTTAAAAAACCTCAACTGTGACAACAGTAGCAGAAACATATTTCTGATGCTGTTACTGATATCACTAACCAAGATATCTTTTTATCTTATTATTTTGATCCCACTCTTGTATGTTAATATTTATATATAGTTTTCCTTTATCATTCCCTCATTATAAACATACTCAGATTATAAAAACAAAGTGCTACTCAATTTTATTTTCTGGTGTTTCTAAACTTAACATGAACACCCCCCTCCTTTCCTTACCTGCTTACCAGAAAAAGTTCTGCTGCTTTCTCTGCCACATGTAAAACTGAGGGCCCAATTCCAGGATGGCTTACGCTGGAGCAAGCTGAGTTATGCTAATCCCCATGGTGTAATTTGTAACCTGCACCATGCATTACTCCGGTTGCAATACCAAAAGGCACCTTGCGCCATGCACTCTGTGGGTTATGCCAAATGTGGGATACACCACCCACTGCGCTGCAACCCACAATGACATGGCACAAGGATGGGTTATGGCAGCAACTGCTCCCTATTCCAAAAGGGCGGCGGCCATAACCCACTTACGCTATTCCAGGAGCCACAATGGAGCAGCTGAGTTACAACATCTTGGAGATGCTCTAAGCGGCATCCGTCAGTGGCATCCAAAGGATGCCCACTCTTCAGCACCATGGCAAAGGTCCTGCTGTGCTCCCCATGCCCCCATGTACACATCCATGCCCTCCACCCCACCCCCCTGAATGTCAGGGACCCCCGGGGTCCATATTCTAATGTGCCCTCAGACTCCTGTGCCACCTGTCCAGCCCCCCATGCCCTCTGGTGCTTGCAGTGGTGTTCCAGGGCAGGGGGGCTCCAGGGGGGCAGGTTGCAGTGTGCCGCGACTTGTGGCATGCAGGGTTATTATGCCATGCCCATGGTGGTAGCCTACGTGTGCTGTAAGTTGCAGGTCATAAGTGCCAGGACCTTGCCACTTTTAGACTATGGCACAGAGTCCCCAGCGTAGGGGTGAATGTCGCAACTCGCATACACCTGCGAGTTGTGACATTCATCTTGGAATCAGCCCCTGAGTCCCTAGCTCCATGTTAGGTTTTCTGTTATGGGTGTGTGTCTTGGTGGGATGAACATTTTACCAGTAGAATTATGCAGAATTTTGAAATCTTGTATTCCTTGGTATACATTCCAGGTGCATATATCGAGGGGGGGATGAACATGCCGTCAGAAGAGTTACGACAAATTTGAAATTTGTGTGTTCCATTTTAAACAACCAGTCCATCTATTAAATGTGAATAAAGATGTGCAGCAGAAAAAAGAAACAGTGTGTAACAGAGGCAGACCCAAAGTGCTTTAAAAATCTCTCCTCTGGTTATCAAAAACACATATATTGGAACCACAAAGGGATGAACCTGTTCAGCAGAAATGACCATCTGTGTCACAAAAAGTGCTTTTACATTGTATAACATGCATCGTTCATTTTGTTCAGGGTCTGATGTGGTGCACATTCTTTCGTTTTAGTACTGCATTTACACATTCGGTCTAATTCCAAAATACTCTACCTTCCTGCATTTTGGCAGCTCTTCTGGTCATTTTACCAGCCCGATATTTCTGGTGAACTTCATGTGGTTTCTGAAACAGTAGGAGCTAAAATTATTATTTACACAATGGGGTATAACATTTCACATCTTAGAGAACCATGCAAAAGGCAGTTCACTTATCTGACAAATAGTCACTTATGTAAGGAAACGGAGTACATTTACATTCAAGAACAAGAACCGTTTTCAATTTGTGGCTATTTTATTAATTGGCAAATACATCAAATCATTATTTACTGCATTTTCAATAAAACATTTAATCAAATCATTCATGTTGTGTTTTAATGTTTTTTACAGATAGGCCCATTTTATAATCACAATAAAGCGCTCCAGGGTTTGGACCATGGTGGGATTAACCCACTTCTTATTTGATTTAATGCACTCAGATATGCCTCGTACCACACCACATGAGGTATGGATAAACTGTGGTCTAGCTGCACTTAGCCCTAGGGCTCACTGAATGGCTTTTGGAATTCAGCCCATGGAGTCCTAAGACACCAGCGCAAGTCACGTTTCAACCCCAAGGGGCAAAATACTATCTTCTAACAGACAGATTTTGCTGTTGGATTTGTGCTGTAATATAGGAAACATTGCAGGAAAAAATGTATTGCCTTTAATAATTGGAGTGTTTCACTGCTTCTGAAACAGTTCTGCCTAATCCCACCCCCTAGGGATTCAAAGATTCAGACATGACACCCAACGTGTGAATGACTCACACAGTCTAGCATGCAAGATCATGGTAATGAGGGTAGTCTTTATGAAGCATATAATGAAAAATATATTAGTGTAATACAGAATGGCAAAATCACTGTTGTGTTAGCTTTTTAGGAGGAAAGGGACAAACCTAATTAAACTGGGACCAAAAACATACTGTGTAACATTTCTGGTTTTGATAGTCAAAGAAATCACTAGTAATTCACGTAAAAAGAAACAATTTGTAGCTACTGAACACTGTGCTATGTAACTTGTTAAACACAGAAAGCAGGGAGGCTAAAAGTATCCACCCACACACAACTAAAATTAAAAATATCCTTACAGTCCATAGCATATAGAATAATGTATTGATGGAGGGAGGAGGGGAGAGGCTGTAGAAAACAAGAAATGTTTACATCCCCAAGATTTGTAATGAGCTCACAAATCCTGAGAGTGAAGCTTGAGTGGTTTACAAGGTCATCACGAGCCAAGGGTGTGTAGAAATATGAATTTACATTGCACTTATGTTTTATTAATATAACAGGTTTTTATTTAATGTTTAAAATAAAATAAAATGTGTGACTTAGTAAATTTTACTGACAACTAGGGAGCTAGGAGCCAGGAGGAATTGGGTAGGGATGCATTTAAAGAGCAATCATAGTATTCGCTTATGGGTCCACTTTTCAGGCTGAGTGCCACTCATGACGCTATTACTGGTGGGTATAGTCTGAGCATTGTTTTTTTCTTTTGTGTTACATAAAGAGCTAGTTGCACCAAAAATAGCAGACAGAAAATGTTACTAGTTTTTAAAAATGGTCAATTACAAAGACGGTATTTTTCTTTTTCCTTTTCCATTTGCTCATTAGAAGGTTTTCTACCTAATAGTATTAGGTGTGACATAGGGCAATCTTTTACCTGGAGACCACTACATCTAGCTTCATTTCTGTTCTTACCTCGTCAGAACTGTGACCTCAATCATTGTGACATCACAAGTGACTGATTAGGGAGTAGGTGGTTG
This sequence comes from Neoceratodus forsteri, assembly GCA_016271365.2. NCBI lineage: Eukaryota > Metazoa > Chordata > Ceratodontiformes > Ceratodontidae > Neoceratodus > Neoceratodus forsteri. The sequence goes on along the minus strand of CM028131.1, from coordinate 1,084,222,171 downwards.
GCTCTTTTTGATCAATTGTGATGTCACAGACAGTGAGCTCATAGAGCTGATGGTGTATGAGAAGGACTAGAACAAGCTACTGTATGTCTCGCAATGGGTTCAGGAATGAGCTATGTTCATCGGGGGCCAGCTGGGGGTGGAGGAGGATTGAGTGCCCCAGAGGAAACTCCCCTCCTCTGGGGAGGGAGGGTCACTGCTGCTGCTATGATGCTGCCATTGAGTTCAAACACAGGGATGAGAGGGAATTCACTAAAACTGGTAGGGGGAGATTCAAAAGAGAAAGTTCAGAAGCACTTCTTCATGGAAAGGGTGGTGGATAAATGGAATAGGCTACCAGAAGAAGTGGTACAGGCCATGTCAATTGGCATCTTCAAGCAGGGATGGGACAGGTAGGTGGGTTTAGTTAGAAAAAGGCAGCAAGTAAAAATTGGGAGGATTGACACTATAAAGCATAATAGTTACAGTAGGTAGGGTGGGCAGACTGGATGGGTCAAGAGCCTTTTTTTCGCCGTCAATATCTATGTATCTAGGTGACCATAGGTGGTAGCACAACAGAGACGGAGTGGATAGGTAGGTGTTTGTTAGGCTTGGAGATGCCATGCTATCAACCATCTGCTCCAGTCCTTATGAGTCCCTTGTACACTGAGCTCCAACTGAGACAGAAGCAACCATGAAAGAGCACGCCCTGACATTGCAGGATGAAGGGAGGTTCCCTCCACAGGCTCTGCACCATCAACTAAGGCACCTACCTTCAGAAAGCTGCAGAAGGTTGCCTTGAGGAACTCTTGGGGCAGGCCCTGATGGCCAAAACACCAGTGTTGGGGATAAGCCATGGGGGCCGTGGAGGTTTAGGGTAAGTCCCAAGGAATCTAGGTGATGGGGCTGGGGAGGAGAGAACCTCTCAGGAGGTGATTGGTTGTAGTAGACAGGGACATAAATAGAAAATAACAAAATAAAAGAGCTACCTATGTCAGCCTCCAGTTACAGTACAGTTCCACACATCACACCAGATATTATCAGGTAGAAACCTTTTAATTAGCAAAAGGGGAAAAAAATACTTCCTATATAAGAAGTGATAGTTCACTACTTGTTAAAGTTGGTATGATTAATTTTTAAGTAGAGCACCAGCTCATTTTTGACAGCTCTGATTTCGACAGAGTTGGAATGTTAACCAGGGAGTAATGTCAGCTGGAGAAATAGCTAACAGTGAAGCTGAGTTCTAGTGGGGAGCTAAAAAATAAATATTAAATCTCATTTTTCCTGGACTAAAAGATAAGCAAGGATTATAATTAAGTATTTGGAGGTCACAGGTTTAATGTGGTCACTCAGAAATTCTTTGAAGTTGGTACTTCATTTCGATGAATGGGGAAATAGACAAGTCACTGCAAACTCTGTGGCAAGAGAATGGTATTACCATTAAGGATGTTACCTGGTATTTCAGCAGCCCTATGTCAGATTCTGATTTTTTTTAGCCCGTACTAGAGATGTTGCAAATTTTTAATTCACCAGCGAAGTTGGTGCCAATCTGCCATATTCACATTTGCAAACAAATTCCCAAGTCAGGAGGCAGAATGGCTAACTTCACCAGTGGATTTAAAAAAATCTCCTCCTCCCACTGTGCTGCCATATCATCCCCTCCCCATGCCCAAGAACACAGTTACAGTATTTTAATCTCCCTCCCCATCATGCTGCTGCAGCTGGCGGGATGGTAGTAAATACCTTCCTCTCACCCGCGCACCAAATTCAGAACACCTTCGCACTACACAGCCTTTTTTATCTTTTAAATTCATCGTCTGGGCATTCCACACCCCCACCCAACCCCCTCTGGTCTCCAACACTCTCCTTCCCACTCCAGTACACACAAAATCAATGATTAAAGGATCCCCCCACCTCATGCATCAAAGCACTGCTGATGCTGCGGAACCTCCGAGTCCAACTCCCCTAATGGCGTGAATGAATGAATGTATAGTAACATCCTTGCTTCTAGTAAAAACCTGATTGATTGAGTTTTCAACCAGTCAGATTTTACTAGCAGTAAAGACATCACCATTCATTCATCAAAGCTATTACAAGACTGGAGTCGGCACTAAAGTTATGGAACAGAGCATATACTCCGAACTGGGGGATTATTTTCTATATTTGCAGAGTCATTTTGTGGGCACTGCTGGGGGGAGGAGACAGAAGGAGGGTGCTAGCAGGAGGTTACGGAGGGTCCCCTATGCACAATTTGCCTTGTTATTCACCAGGCGAATTGGCCATTTACCAGGCAAGTTTAATCAATCCACCCGGCTAATAACAAGGCAAATTACAGTCCCCTGCTCTGCAAAATTGCTGAAATTCAGGGATTTGTTTCACAAAGCGAATTTTGGCAACTTCTCACATCACTATCTAGTACATGATGGTTATTTAAATATTTAAAATCCACGCCAAAAAAAGGGTTGCCATGCTTGATTTCAAGTTACTTGGTGAGACTTTTTCCCTCTTTATGGAAAAAGATCCGTAAGTGGTCGGATTGGTTATAGTTACAAATTCATTGCTTTAGGTGTCAACGTGAGTGCGAAAGACATAACAAAACAAATCAAAACAAGGATACATCGTTTGTCATGGTGTTTGCTTCATTTTTACGCAGATGCAAAAATAAAGAGTAAATTATCAATATTTATGACACATGCACTAAAATTCCCCCAAATGTGGGGAAGTTTTTATGAGTAAAACCATTTAAATCATGTCACTTTCATGAAATGATTTTCAGAGATGCAGAACATGGTTTCAAATATAACAAAAGAAAGAAATACAGGGGTCGCCATGCTGCTTTTGGTTGTAGATGCTTTTAAAGTTGCAGTTTCATAGCTGGTTCGCCTAAGACAAAATTAATTAAAAATCCCACTAAACAAATACATTTTGCCAGAAAGCTATTCAACAATTCAAAAGTGCATGCAGAATGACAAGGACTTTAATAGTAACAGAGTAACCAAAGACAGACAGACAGCCATGTACTAAAGGGCCTTGCATGATGCCAACGGCTGTAACTGTGGGAACAAATTTCCTCTCTGCCGTTCTATATATATTCTTAGCTGGACATGACATACTATAATAGGATAAATCATTATTGTAATAATGCTTCCATATATTTAAGGATGTACTTGTGCCATGCCAGTAAATGGCCATGAAAATCTTTTTGGGTGCATCAGAAAAATGTGAATTTGAAGCACCAAGGAACATCTTTAAAGAAATAGCTTATTAACTAAAGCACACACACATGCCTGCACGCACACATGCACACACTCGGGCCTTGATGCACACACACACACACACACACACACTCTTCATAATTATGGACTATACAAGAGATGGATCCCTTAGAAACCACTGAACCACTGAAACCACTAAGACGATATTTAAACAGAAACCACAAACTGATAAGTGCCTTTGCACAGACTAAAAACTAACCAACTAACTAACTCACTAACACAATACAAATCCTGTTAGCATCATTTGTGTATAAGGCAAACAACACCACCTTTGAAATGCAGAACTTTGCACTGTATGTACATGGAAAGGGTGGTTCTCCTACCAAACCCAGGGCCCCCAGTTCCTATGGTACCTCTCATAGGGTTCATTTGTTTTATGCTACAGGGTCACTAGGTATAAACACCAAGAGTAAGATATTGAAAGTTTGCTTGTGCCGCTAAAGAAGTTAACACTTGAACTGTGCTTAGCACCCCAAAAGCAAGGGCCTCACTAAATGTGCTACATTGGAAGGCACAGTTAGTGAGGCAAGTGGCACTAAAATATACCAGTTAGCCTACACAAATCAGCTGACTGCACTTGAATATAGGTGCACTGGCATATTCAAAGGTGTGGAGAGGCGATAAATAGCTGTTAGTGCCTTTCTATTTACGTCCTTCCCAAACCTTATTTTGTGACTGATGCATCTCTCCTGCCCCATCAGCAGTCTGGTATAAGTACATTCCTGGCTCTAATGGTCCTCCCCACCCCCCTCAATCACCTGTCTGACACGTTCTAAGCTGCTTCCTGCTGCAGAGTGGTCCCCAACCCCTCGATTGTCTGCTTGATATAAATAAATGAATTCCCTGGTGGTCTAATGTGCCACTGCCACCCAGTGGCCCTCTCAAGATGAAATAACAAAGGTCCTGGGGGTATAGTGTCCTCAGCACCCCCAATTGTTCACCCAATAAGAAATAAGAAAGACGCTGGTGGTCTACTATCCCCCCCCAATTGCCCACCCAATATGAAAAAAAGGACCCTGGTGGTCTAGTGTCCTCCTCACCCCCAATTGCCTGACCATCATGAAAGTCCTTGGTGTCCAGTGGCCTCCCCACCTCCTGATCATATAGATGACACCCCAGACCTGTTCTGCTGACTCATATTGCTCCAGCACCCCCCAGCCTTCCACTTACCCTAGTAGCCATGGTTCCCACTCCAGAGATGGTGATCAACACAGCCCATCTGCTCATCACCTCAGCCAGATGCCATCTGAATAACAGAGAGCAAGCACACACCTACAGTACAGCTGTTTCTGTTCTTGGGAGGCTCTTGCTCCCTGTCATTCAGTTGGCATGGCTATTCAGGCTGAATAGTCTTAAACTTGGTAGACATAATGACAAGCTTGACTATAAGCAGTTTCTGTGAAATGTTTTGTGATTTAATAAATTTCTGAGTATTGTAATGCATTTAATGTACATTTTATTGAGTAGTCTCAGCCCTCAGATGTATTAATGTGAATTAGATGTTATTTAGTTAGGTGTAATCTGATATTGTTATGTCTGTACCTGTAACTAAATATGCTCTTTTCTTCTGCTTTCCTGAGGTATACGGCAAGGTGGAGTTTTGAACCCAGAAAATACCCCTGAAGGATGTACTAGAATACTGCCATTGGTTGTGGTGGATTGAACTGCAAGCTTGTTGTGACGTTAGAAAATGGCAACATGCCATCTTTGAAGTTATTCGATTACAGTAGCAGGGAATCTGCGGATGAAGAACACTGTGAAACTGGTGACTCCAATGATGCATTCATCTGTAAATTTGTTAGTGTTGGCTATATTTATGAGAATACAAGACTGCATTAGCGGGACATTACTACATGGTAATGTTCGGGACACTTTCTGGGTTATAGGATTTTTCTGTCATAATGATGTTTGAATATCTTTGCATAAGTTTTCATAAAACCACCATGTATTTGGTTAAGTGTGATACACACTGTAGTAGGTATTTTAAAGTTCCCGGTCACTGTAATCTTTAGTTCTTTGTTAGCCCCTTTAACTAATACTGTTGTAGTGGGGTAACTATGGTGACATGTCTAGTATAAATACTGATGGTAGGTTACTAGTAAGCCACTCCCCCTGAGGAAGGATGTGAAGTCCAAAACACCAGGGATTGGACACTAGGGCTAGATCCAAGTACCTCTGTCAGTAACTTTTGCAAATATTGCACTGTTTTTTGTAGCACTTTATTTCAGCATGCCTTTGTAAGCACTTTAAGAGCTTCCCGTGTAAAGAGCTTTCACGCTATTCTTGGAGCTGGATAAAGACTTATAGTCCTGAGTTTCAGAAGGAGGTTTGTTCCATATTCTAGGGGCAAAGCAGGAGAAGGATCTACGTACGAACATACAAACATAAGAAGAAGCCAGCAGAAGAGGGCCATTTGTTCTATCAAGTCTGCTCGTATTGCAGGCTCCACAGCTTGAGCTAATGTTCCTGCCCTCCCTCCTACTCCTCCCATCCTCCCTACCCATGATCCTTACCTTCCCCCATGCCTATCCCAGCCTCTCTTAAAGTTGCCCACTGTCTTCAATGAGATGACCTCTTTCAGCAGCGCATTCCAAGTGTCCAGGGTGTAGCTAAAGAAGGAAGATACTGTTAGCGATGGATAGTCATGTGGATGTGGTAAGATAGTCCATAATCCAGTATGTTAGACCAAGCTTTTGATAGATGGATTTTGACAATCATTCAATATGTGGCTTGAAATTTAATTCCTGGTCAGTGCAGACCCCAAGGTATTTTGTAGCATCAACTACCTCTATGCGAGAGTCAGATATGGAAGAGACTACCTCTATCCCCACCCAACTTTCTGGTACCAAATAGTATAGCCTTAGTCTTTTTGGAGTTCAATACCAATTTTTTTCTACCAAACCAATCTTCAAGTTTCTTAAAATCCTCAGCCAGACCTGCATTTAAAGAAACAGAATCAGAATGACCTTTATATAGTACAGTATCATCATTGTAAAGATGCACCTTAGCACCACCACAGTATTCAGGTAGGTCATTAATAAATAATGAAAGAGCAAAGAGTCAAGTATAGAGCCCCGAGGTACCAAATCTGTGGCTGGTCTAAGGAAAGACAAACAACATTTCCATTTAACCAGTTGCTTCCTACCAGATGTGTAGTTTTTAAAACAGAGACATGAGAGTTCATCGAAACCCAGGGTGCTAAGTTTAATTAGCAGTATGTTATGGTTAACTAAGTCAAAGGCCTATGTTAAATTAACAAAAATGGCACCAGGTGCAAGGCTGGAGTCCCTTGCCCAAAAGATATCTGAGGTTAGTTGGATCAAGGCAGTGTCAATGCTATGATTAGAGCTAAACCCATGGTGAGTTGAATGCAGAATATTATGCATATCAGGAAGCTTTTTTAACTGATTAAAAATAAGTCACTCTTGGATTTGGGCCACAGGGCAAAGGAAAGTGATGGGTCTATAGTTTTCGACAGATATTACCTTATCTCCTCCCTTGTGGACAGGCACCACTAAGGTAACTTTCCAAGTAGCAGGTACCTTGCCCTGAATCAGAAATTTATTGAACAGGTCCCTTAACGGGGAGGCTGTGATCAGGCTGCTAATTTTAGTAATTTGGGTTCCAAGTTATCATATCCAGTCAAGGAATCCACCTTTAGACTATTGAGCTGAGTGAGGACAATTATTAATTTGATATGATATTTAGAGGGAGAACCTGAGCTATTGAGTTGATGAGGGCTGAGGGGAAGATGAAAGGCTGGAGGGACTGCAGATACAGAACCTTTGAATTTCTCTAGGTTAGTAAAGAAGTCATTAAAAGCAGTAACCAAGGCAGTTGGTTCAGTGAGTAGTCCAGCACCACATGAAATGTCATTCATTTGGGAGTATGATTGACCCTTTAAGAGACTGTTTACTTGGCTCCAGAAGCATTTAGGTTTGGTGAGGTTCTTCCCATGTAGGCTTCAGACATATTTTTTTTTTGTTTCTTGTTAATTAGTATGCTTTTTGGGTGCCAGTCCTCTGAGAACTTAGCTCTCACTCCTCCTCTGCCTACCCGCGGACTTACTCAAAATGGCAATCCACCCAGGCTTGCCCCCTCAGGGCGGGGCCATCAGGCTGGCATGGCCCCCATGGAAGACTGTACAACATTCTCAGTGGAAGACCCACTGGGAGGCCTTTCTGGCTTACCCCCCAAGGTCGGGCAGTGGGTCCGGGCTGCACCGACAGCTCTCACTCAGTCATCAGACAGGTGTCACGGAGGGTGGAGTGGGAGCCGGAGAGACAGGGAATCATGAATGGGGCAGACAGCAGTTTTTCTGATAATGAGCTCTCCAGGAGGTGTGGCATTACACCATCCTAACAGCTAGGCTCTGGCAACTGAATTCCTCCTAGCCACGGGCAGAGGTCAATCATGCACCAGTCACTCCCCCCTCAGAGGAGGAGAGCAGTCACAAGGCTGCTCAATCCTCCTCCACCCAACTGGCCCTCCAACTCCCTGAGTCTGCTCTTTTGAGCTCATGTTTACATGTATTTCTAAGTCACCTATAGGTTTGCCAATCACTTGAAAGGTTTATTGATTTGTAAAGCTCCCAGGCTTTGACCCTTAATTTCATGATCTGATGCAAGTCTGAGGTTAGCCATTTAGAGTAAAGCCCTTTTACCCTTCTTTGGACAAGTGTAGCATGCCTGTTGACCATGCTTAGAAAATTTTTCTGGAAGACGTCAAAAGCCTTGTTAACCATACTGAGCTAGCTTATGGAACTCCAGCGTACCTCAGCAAGGCTACTATGGTATACAGCTATATTAAGTTGAGAAAAGTCATGGACAGATATGACTCTGGGCAAGGACCTTGGGGCATTGTTTTTACACGCACAAAAACTGGAGAGCAGTCACTCAGGGAGTCAGCAAGTATACCAGTGGCCTTGATTCTGTCTACTTTGTTTACAAGGATCCAGTCCAGGAGTGAGTGGTTACCAGTTTAGTTGTTCACCTATGTTGGATTCTTGATAATTTGGTGGAGCTGAGCAAAACATATGGTATTCAGGGCTATGCTTGGACACATCCAAACCAACTGAGGTTAAAGTCACCAAGTAGGATAATTTCTCCCAGATTTTGTTCAGCTAAGCAAGTGGAGATTGCTGTAAGGGCTGCTTTGGCCACATGAAGAGGGTGCTATACACCACCAATTAGAACTGGTTTGCTCTCATCAAGTAACATAGAAACATACAATTTGATGGCAGATAAGGACTGCTTGGCCCACCTAGTCTGCCCATTTCCCTATCTACTGTATAAACTCCAGATCCTATGTGATCTGCAGCCTACCATCTCCTTCCTACCACTAGTGTTGCCTTCTGCCTGTTCCATGCATTCTTGAATTCACCTACCATTGTTGCCCCAACAATCTCCTCCAAGAGGCTGTTCCATGCATCCACTACCCTTTCTGTGAAAAAATACTTTCTCACATTGCCCGAGTCTTCCTCCCAGCCTCATATTGTGACCCCTTGTTCTTGCACATCTCCTTTTCTGAAAGATACTGTCCTCTTGAACTCTGTTAATCCCCTTGAGGTATTTGAATGTCTCTGTCATATCCCCCCTCTCTCCTTTCCTCCAGTGTATACATATTGAGTTCCCTCAATCTCTCCTCATATGCTTTCTGGTGTAATCCCTGCACCATTTTAGTTACCCTTCTCTGGACTACCTCCACCCTGTCTATGTCCTTTTGGATATGAGGTCTCCAGAACTGCCCACAATACTCTAGATGAGGTCTCACCCAAGTGCCTGTACAGTGGCATCACCACCTCCTGCTTTCTACTGGTGACACCTCTCCCTATGTACCTCAGCATCCACTGGCTTTCCTCACTGCCTTCTCACATAGTTTGGCTACTTTTAGATCATCTGTTATGACTACCCTCAGGCCCCTTTCCAGTTTGGTTGTTGTTAGTACCTCCCCACTCCCCACTGTCCATAGTGGGGAAACAATCCTGAAGGAGAGGCTGGTGACCCTGCTGGAGGTCAGTGGGGTGCAGGACAGTCAGCAGTATGTCTTTGTCAAGGGCAGATCCTGCCAGACCAACCTAGTGGACTACTATGTCTTGGTGACTAGGGAAATGGATAAAGAGCATGTGGTGGATGTCCTGTACCTGGACTTCAGTAAGGCATTCGACTCGGTGTCACATGGAAAACTAGCATGTAAGCTGAGGGGTAGGGGCAAAATTGGTGGAATGGGTGGAGAACTGGCTGCAGGGATGGCAGCAGAGGGTGGTGGTTGGAGGAGAATTAGCATCCCAAGGGCACTGATGAGCGGGGTCCCACAGGGGTCAGTGCTGGGGTCGGTGTTATTTGGGGTATTTATTGCAGACATCTCAGTAGCCATAAATAGCAAGATCAGTCTATCTGTGGATGACACCAAGATGGAAGCAGTGGTGGATGACCAAGGGGGTGGCAGGGACTGCAGGAAGCTCTAACAAGGCTGGAGAGATGGTCTGACACCTGACAACTTGGTTTCAATGGCAAAAAATGCAAGGTGATGTATTTTATTTATTAATTTAGTGATTCAGAAAAGACTTTTGAGTGCAAGCTCTTTTACAAAGGTTCCACATCATAGATTGCAAAACAAAGTACAATAGAAGAAAACAAAGGTACACTACAATGAACGATACAGCTTGGATTCAGAACTTACAGAAGGTAGAAGTTGAAAAACAAGAAACACACTTTATGAGGGTGGGGGGGAATAAGCAGCCACAAAGTGCCCTCTCAGTAGTTCAGAGGGACAGGGATAGCTGGCAGTGGGGTGAAGAAAGGAAGTACGAGAGAGAGGTATGTACTGCAGTGGAGGTGAGAGGTGGAGGAAGAAGGGTGAGAAGGTATTGGGAGAAATGGTGGGGTGAAGGGAGGCTGTGTGGAGAGGACATGCCAGAGTAAAATGGTGGGGTGTAAGGGGGCATGGTCAGGCAGCCTGCATTAGTAGTGACTGTTAGGGAAACTTATGGGGCTGTGAGTAGGGGGAAGGGGGTGGAGGGTGCTGAAGGAGCATGATACAAACTGATTGCTGGGGCAAGTCATGAGAAGAGACAGATGGAGGGGGTACCTGAGGCCTGCCTAGTGTTTGCTGGGGGGCAAAGAATCAAAAAATGAGCTACCATCTTGGGGGAGATCCAGCTAGCTGTGACTGAGGAGGAGAAAGATCTGGGGGTGCTCTTTACCTGAGCAATGAAAAACTCAGCATAGTGTAGGAAAGCAGCAGCAGTAGCCAACAAGATGCTGGGTTGTATTGCAAGAGGTATAACTTCTAGGAGGAGGGAGGTGATTCTGCTGTTATACAGATCGCTGGTTAGACCCCATCTGGAGTACTGCATTCAGTTTTGGTGCCCTTACCCAAAGAGGGACATTAGATTGCTGAAAGGGATGCAACGCAGAGCAACAAAGATAATCCTGGGTCTGGGGAAGTTACAATATGAGGTTAGACTGAGGGAGTTGAACATGTACTCTCTAGAGGACAGGAGGGATGGGGGTATATGATTGACACGTTTAAGTATATGACAGGAATAAACAGGACAGACATGGAGGGATTGTTCAAGGGGAGGGTGAGGAGAGACACTCGGGGCATGACATGAGATTGGAGGGTGGAAGGTTTAGGATGGAAATGAGGAGGCACTTATTTACGGAAAGGGTGGTAGCAGAGTGGAATGCACCACTGGCAGAGGTGGTGGCCTGCAAAACAGTGGGATGCTTCAAGAGAGTCTGGGAAGGGGCAAAGGGAGGGTCATGGGAGGGGTTAGGTGGGAGGAGCAACTGCAGAGTAGGGGTGCCAGCTGCAAAATCGAGCAGACTCGATAGACCAAATGGCCTATTTCTGCTGGCAATTTCATATGTTCATATTTTGTATTCCTCCCCTGGGTTTTTGTTCCCCAAGTAGATTATTTTGCACTTCTTGCCATTGATTCCGAGCTGCCAAACTTTTGACCACTCCTCCAATTTGCCTAAGTATCTCTTTTTTCCACCCCCACTGCCCTGGAGTTTCAACTCTATTGCAGATCTTGGTGTCATTTGCAAAGAGGCATACCTATCCTTCGAGTCCTTCTGCAATGTCACTTATAAAGACATAGAATAGGACTGGCCCCAGCACTGACCCATGTGGCACTCCGCTAGTTACCCCCTTTTCTTCAGATTGAACTCTGTTAACCGCCACCCTCTGTGTCCTATTGCTAAGTCAATTTCTGACCCAGTTTACCACCTTGGGACCCACTCCCAGATTGCCCAACTTGTTGACTAACCTCTTGTGCAACCTGTACCAAATGCCTTGCTAAAATCTAGGTAGGCCATGTCCACCGCCCCTCCCTGATCTACTACCCTGGTCACCCAGTCAAATAAATCTATCAGATTCGTTTGATAAGACCTTCCTATTGTAACTCCATGTTGCCTTGGGTCTTGCGCCCTGCTGGCTTCTAGATATTCTAAAATCCTTCCTTTAACAGTGATTCCATCATCTTTCCTACCTCTGAGGTCAAACTGACTGGTGTATAGTTTCCTGCTTTTACCTTGCTCCCACTTTTGTGAAGGAGCATCACATTTGCCCTCCTTCAGTCATCTGGTACTACTCCCTTGATTTGTTGAATAGGGCTGTCAGTGGTGTCAGTAGCACCTATCTGAGTTCTTTTAGGATTCTGGGATGTATCCCATCTGGCCTCATTGCCTTATCCACCTTCAGCTTCAAGAGATCCTTTAGGAATCTCTCTTCTGTGAATGGACTGGTATCCACCCCACTTCCCTGTGTGTGTCTAATGGCTAATAACTGTCCTTCCCCTTCTTTTGTGAATACCGAGCAAAAGTATGCGTTCAGTATCTCAGTTTTTTCCAGGTCCCTCTCAGCCCACTCCCCCCCCTTTACTTAGCCTCACTATATCTCCTTTGGTCTTTCTTTTTTCCCTTATGTACCTGAAGAAGGTTTTGTCTCCCTCCTTTACAGTCTGGGCTGTCCTATCCTCTGTTTTCACCTTCGTGCTTCTGATTGCTTTTCCACCTCCCTCTGCTTTGTCTGATACAGTCCCTTGTCTTCCTCCCTCTGTGTTTCCTTGTACTTTCTGTTAGAAATACCACTTTCTCTCAGTGCAGTTTAACCCCTGCAAGGTATACATATTTTTAAATCAAGGATGGAAATGAGAAAGGAAAAGTGTGGCCTACTGGGATTTGAACCTCAGATCTCTGGTATGCCGTTTCAGCGCTCTAACCATTAAGCTACAGGCTCACTGATCAAAGCGTCTGAGGAATTTCCTTATAGCCACACACACACACACATTCCCTTCTCTAGTGTTGCGCAATTATGCAACTAGGAACCAATGTTAGAAATACCACTTTCTCTCAGTGCAGTTTAACCCCTGCAAGCTATACATATTTTTAAATCAAGGATGGAAATGAGTGAGGTGGTTTACTGGATGAACTCAGATCCTGGCATGCCGCCCAGCGCCATGCACAGTGCCAGAGGTCACTGATCAGCGTGCCTGAGTGACCCCTTTATACGCACATTCCTTTCTTCTAGTGTTGCGCAAATATGCAACTAGGAACCAATGTAGGAACCAGTAGGCCACACTTTTCCTTTCTCATTTCCATCCTTGATTTAAAAATATGTATACCTTGCAGGGGTTAAACTGCACTGAGAGAAAGTGGTATTTCTAACATTGGTTCCTAGTTGCATAATTGCGCAACACTAGAGAAGGGAATGTGTGTGTGTGTGGCTATAAGGAAATTCCTCAGACGCTTTGATCAGTGAGCCTGTAGCTTAATGGTTAGAGCGCTGGAATGGCATACCAGAGATCTGAGGTTCAAATCCCAGTAGGCCACACTTTTCCTTTCTCATTTCCATCCTTGTACTTTCTGAATGCCAGTTTTTCTCTCTAACCTTTCCTGCCACTTCTTTTGAAAACCATAATGTTTCCTTGTCTTCTTGCTTTACTAACTTGCTTCACACAAAGGATTGCTTCCTCTGTTATGGTTGTCTTGAGTTTCTCCCACTGTATCTCTACTCCCCCACCCTCACTTTTTGCTAGTGTTTTCTTGAGGCATTCTCTCATTTTGGCAAAATCGGCCCTTTTGAAGTCTAGGACTCTTGTTTTTGTGAGGCTTGATTCTTCTACTGTCTTTATTTATTTATTAGCTTTTGGTAACCGGGTAAGTGCGCTAGGCAACAATCCTGCCTATTTTCAAGAATGACCCGGGAAAGTACAAGACAGAAAACAAATAAGCACAATTGTACTAATTAATAAATAACAACATTATTATACATACAACATAATACAGGTTAGAATACAAGTTAGGATAGATCAGGAAGATAAGTAATACAGATACAATAAGAGGCAAGGTAGGCTAGTGGACATGCTTGCACACTAACTGTCCTAGGCCCTTCTAGTAAACACTTGACTAAATATACCAGTAGGTCAAGTCCCAGCCAGGAGGCCTAGTGGAGTTAGGTTTAGGTGCATTTGCAGTTTCCCAGGGTGTAGAGGTGAGAGAACAGCAAGCTTTTAAAGACACGATGGGAGGCAGAATTTTTAACCTGGAGTGGGAGCGAGTTCCTGAACTTGGGAGCAAAATTGGGGAACGCCTGTTCACCCATTTTTGTAGCACAAGGTCTAAGAGAGAGCATTGGGACTGAAGAGGACCTAAGGGCTTTACCTTGAACCATACTGTATGGTGGTCGCTGGACCCCAGATGGATGCCCATTGATTCATCCATTATTCATCTCCATTTGTAAGCACCAGGTCCAATATCGCCCCTTCATGGGTGGGTTCCACCACTAGTTGCATGAGGCATGTGCCTTGCAGGGCATCCAGGATGACTCTGCTCCTGGGTGGCTGCAGCATAGGTGTTCCAGTTAACATCAGACATATTTAGGTTCCCTACCAACAACACTTCCCTTTTCTCTGCCATTTTAAGGATGTTATCTACCAATACCTTATCAATTTCCTCCCCTTGCACTGGGGGTCTGTAGATAACCCCTGGGTGGATAGTGGTGCCATTTTCTGACTCCAGGGCAACCCACAGTGCATCCTCTCCTCCCTGCTTTCCCTTTATCTCAGTTGCTTTGAACCCCTCTTTGATGTAGATACCCCTCCTTCCTTTTTGCCCTTCCTGCCTTTCCTGTAGACTGTGTGCCCAGGTATATTAACATCCCAGTCATGGCTTTCTGTATACCATGCATCAGTGACTGCCACAATATCCAGGTCTCCCTCTGTCATCAAGGCCACTAGGTCAAGGATCTTGTTACCCAGGTTGCAGGCATTTGAACACATGGCCCTCCATGTTTTGATGGCTTCTTTCCTAGTTGTTTCCATCCTATCCCTTCCCCCTATTCCTCCCCTGCCATTGCCCTCTGTTTCAGTCCATTGTGCTTTTCCATTCTTAGTATTCTCTTGTCCAACTATCTTAACCTGTGGGGGCTGAGTTCTTCCTGAGTTCTTCCTGCATTTTTCCAACTCCCTCCTTGGCTAGTTTAAATGTTTGCCATGAAACATTCAAACCTTTCACTCAGGATCCTTGTTCCCCCCTTGGACAGATGCAGATCATCCCTCGCGTACAAGCCTGCATCCCTTCAGGTGGGCCTCCAGTCCCTGATGAAGCCATAACTCTTAACTCTGCACCAGTTCTTCAGCCATTCATTGAATCCCATGGTGCAGAGCATTCTGGCCTCTTCCATGCCACAGACAGGTAGCACTTCCGAGAAGGATACAGTGTGTGCCATCAGTCTAAGACCCCTTCCCAAATTGTTGAACTCTTCCTGCACTGCCCCAACCTCAGGTATTGTCTTCTCAGAAAAGAATTGCTCACTTCTGTCTGGGATACCATCCATGGCCCTGTAATGAAACTTGTCTGATCGCATTCCTCAGCTCCCAGTCCCTGCAAACAAGCCACAAGAAGGACAGCAATAGGGAAAAGAAAAAGAAAATGTCAGTTTAAATCTTCCTTCCCTTACTGCACTGGTGGTGGGTATATTCCTCAGTTGGTGTCTGCAGCTGAAAATAAACAATAAGTCACCTGCTGAAATACCAGGTTAGTCTTGTTCTTCCGACATCTCCTCCTGCAACATTAATCTGTCCCTCTGATCTCTCCACCTGTAGCAGAAAAGTAGCTTAGGAGCCCAATTAACTAAGCTGAGAGACCCTTTACTGTATAAGCCACTGCCGATCATTTGCTGCAGCTCTCCTTTGCTTTCCCCTGCAGCTCCTAACTGAACAACAAGAGTTAGCACTGTAAGGAGAAAAATTAAAACAAATAAATCAAGTGGTGATCACAGCTCTCAGCTGTAGGTTCTAGCCTCCTCTGTTCTCCAGACCATCCTGGGTGAGAATGCATACTTCTGCTGTTTCAACAGCTTTTCACTGCCTTATATCTCCCCGTGCACTGTTTCAAATCAGGCACCAACTGAATGCCACTCAGTGACTGGGTGCAGTTCTTCCATGTCACTGAGTGTCTCTGTAACAACCTAACATAGAGCGACTCACCAGGGGTGTCTTTGGGGATGGGGAGGGGGATCTCCTTACAATTTAAATGAGACCTAACATAGACTAGCACTCCTCCACCTTTTTTACTACTCTGTACTTCCTGAATACTATGTAATTTGGAATGTCAGTTTCATGAGGAGATTTGCAAGGCTTAAGCCATGTTTCTGTGACAACTAGAACATCAGGATTATAGAGGTTTGTCCATGCTTCATAGCTTCAGTTTCTTGCAGTTTAGGTCTCAGACTTTGGTATTCATGTGTACCAGCTTAAGCATTTAGCTAGATGGGGTTGGTAGGGGAAGCTGTATTATAGTTCAGAAGGACTGGAGCAGGGTTAGGTTCCATATCACCTGCTGAGAGCAGCAGGAGTAGCAACAACAATTGACACTTCAGTACACGGACAGGGAAGGACTTATGAGATACTTTTCTAGCATAGTAGGTAAGCTTATAGCATAGCCCTTTGCAGGATAGACAATAAAAGTTCCAATAGCTGAGGATTACCACATAAAGTATAAGGCACAACAGCAGGTGCCATTGATAAACCAAGGCTAATCTTGTGACTTGGGGTAAGAGCGGCTACAACTAGATAGTCCATAATACTGAAAAGGAACATGTATAGTATAGCTAGAAATATACCCTTGAGAGCCATGCTGGTGCACCAAAATAAAGGTGATTGCTAAGTTAACAAGATTAAGGAAGACTGCAATAATTTTTGTACAATTCTGAGAAAGAGATTTTAAGATCATTTTGTAAGCACTGGTCCTCAAGAATTAGGTATAGCAAGTTCACACAAGAAAAAAGAACATTCAGGGTATAGACTCTATCAGCTGAATTCAGTATTCCTGCTATTTACACCAAATTAGAGACTGACCATGCATAGACTCACAGGCATACCTCCACTTTAGACTGGACATATCTTGGTTTGAAATGAAATGCAGGTAAGACACCTTAAAAATAGCCTACAACTTACAGTGTGAAGGGAATGCAAGTAGGCAGCTAATAAGACTTGCACAATAGGAGAATGAGAATAAAGTAGATTTGGGGAACAGAACAGCTCTATAGAGCAGAAGTATATTACTTTCCCAGCACAGCATTACTAAGCCTCTTTCCACAGTATGCATGGGTGGATTTTTTTCTGCTTAGTATAGCTGTTGCACTAAGGGTATTTTAAACTGTGTCAAGATGTTTTGATACAACTTTGTCAGTAAATTTCTACTGGTATTAGCATACTATATATTCAGTATTGTGTTCGCATTTTTTAGAATATGAAGTGCTAATACCACATCAGGAGTCAAACTTAACCTTATTTGCACTAGCCAGCAGGACACGTTGATTCAAAATTGCACTAGCCTGCAGATGGTTGCTCTAGCCTACAACTATAATGGTAAATTTTGTTCACTTATACAGGAAAAAATGCAAGCCAAAAAATACTCTGATTATTGCACATCTATCCTGCTCCCACATTGCTTCTCGCCCCAGAAAAAAAGACAGCAACGCAATCACACACAGTGTGCCCCTCATTGTTTTGTACCATGGCCACCTTGCTTCCTCTTTCTGTGCCCCCCCCCCCACCAAACCAGAGGATGCCGCAATAGCAAATGTTCAGTCAAGCAGACCTAGCTCTGCACACACAAAAAACAACATTATGCACCTCACCACAGTCTCACCCTCACCCGCAGGGCAGTGAACAGAGTCAGGCAGAGAAAGGCATTCTCAGCCCCCACCCTGTGATCAACTGGAGACCTGCACTTCTGAAAGTTTTTGTACAGTGTCAAGTGAGCCAGGAACAGATTTAGGATTTCTTTGGGGTGGGAGCTACACAGACCTAGGGGGCTTGGGATATAGAAAACTTTATGACATTTCTGTTTATATATGCCAGGCACAAAAGTATTGATTTAACATGCTCTTCTCCAACAATAACAGAATGTTTGTTTTTTTAATTGTCCTTTCAATAGCCCAGAGGAAACAGTACACTGACATGACACTATACTGCCTTCATTGCTATTTAGGAGACTCTGTGCACTCCAGGAATGCCTATTTTAACCTTTCAAATTATGTAATTCAAGATTTATTTTTGTACCATACATGATCCAAAGCTTTGTTTTTAGGATGAAATGATATGCTGGGTAGGATAAGAATGGGACTGCATAGATGGCATTGACTGACACAGTCCATTAAGAAGAACTGTGGACTCCATACCTGCCAGTAATGGCAGCTATGGGTCTATTTTATTTATTTATTTATTTATGACTTTGATAACTGGGCAGGTGCACTGATCCCAGGGACCGTTTTCAGGCACAAGCCAGGCCACGTACAATGGTACAGGAGTAGGCTTTAAGCAAGGTACATTGAACAGTTCAGCAGTTAACAGTGATGCCAAAAGTAAATACAACAGTATTCAAAATACAAGGTAGTACACTTCAGTTAAAGTAGATGAACAGCGGACATGGTAGCCCACAATTATACATGGTCATTTCAGAGTCTGGTCTGCAGTGGTGTCCAGGGAAAGTATAGAGTTGAGAGACTGAGAGCAGAGAGGGCACGGGGTTATTTTATCATACGACATAACAGCGCAGCAATGTACTGCACTGTAAATTCAGTGGATACATTGCTGCCGCTCAGATAAACTGCTGAAACACATTTTGGTGAAAGCAACATGTGGAATCTTTCCTTTCTGCAGGGTCTTGCCCCCACCCCTGTTTAGGGCTGTGCTTCTCAATCCCCCATTAATGTAATCAACTCCGGGGAGTTTAACACGGGATGGGGAGAAACACTGCAGGGGAGAAAAAAAAAAAACACACACACAATGCAGTTTAGCAAAAGTCTGGGACCGGGATTTGAGCCTCGGTCCACAGATGCACAGTGACCCCCTTCACTTGCGGCTCATCCCACTGAGCCATGGCAGTAGCTCAGTGGACCACCTCCCAAATGGAGATCTTCATGTCCACATTACTACTCCTATCCACTCATGCATGATAGGGTACAAAACCGTGCAACATATGTGTCTTGTGGGGTTTTGTACCCTATCGCGCTAGTGCACTGCAAGATATGTTCCACACGGTATTCCATGCACGGTTATGTATGTGACAACTTGACTTGGTAGGAGTCAAGCTGATCGTAATTTCAACATTTTTGGAGAAAGCCCATCAAATCCACTAGACATATCAACTTTGAGTTGTTTCAAAAGTTTAAACACTTCAGAACTAGTAACTGCCCTAAGATAAAATGCGGATCTACCCAAGGGTCCATTTTTTCCTTTTACAGACCTATTTACACCAGGGTCAGTCCTATAAGCATCCAGATCAGTAAATATCCTATTAAATTTGTTGGCAGTATCTACAGAATCATTCAATTTGTCATTTCCTTTCAACATTGTTACTTTTAGATTGGCCCTAAGGTTAACTAGGCCATTAATTGTACTCCAAAACCTTCTGTTTTTTGTCAGTCCTTCTGTTTCTTGCTGTCTTATGTAATCAACTTTTGCTCTTTTAATTTCGACCTTACATTTATTTTTTAAATACCTGTAGTTCTGCATTTAACTATGCCGATATAGTCTAAAGTGCTGCCCCTGCCACCTCCCTAGCCAAACTTGATGTTCTTTTTCATGCCTTCTGCAGGTTTGCCTCTAACTCCCTCTCCTTAAGTCACCACTGTGACCTATACTCCTCACTTTCCCTCCAATCCCTTGCACATAGATGCTCTTCACACTGCTCCACCTTATTAGCTAAATTTTGGTGTGAGAACCTTCCACCCTACCTTGCCTCTCTCCTAAATCTGGCCACACTCCTGCCCTACAACTCATGGACAGCTTGTGTCCATACTTTTTCCCTCCCACATGTACGCACTGCAGCTGGCAAACTTTCCTTCTCTTCACGACTTCCATCCCTCTGGAATAGTATTCCCCTCCAAATTCATCTCTCTCCCTCCTTCCCTGCTCTCAAACGCCTCTTCAAGTCAACCCCCACTACTTCTTGTATCTGCTTCTTTTCCTAGAGCCCACTCAATTCTGTCTTTCTCCTGCCCTCTTGATGCATCTTATTGCATATATCCTTTGTTAAGACTGCATGTACATAGCCCTGCTGCATCTCACTGTATACATCCTTCGTAAACATTGTATGTACATAGCCTTGTAAATACTGATGGTCATATAACTGCTTTGCTTTTATTAGTCACTCCTCTATTATAAATAGCATTCCTTGTATTCCTTTTGTACAATCTCTGTATCATGTTTCAACTCTTTTATTTTGATGCTGTATTTAGTCTCCCCGGTTGCACCTGGAAACGAGCATCTGCTCATGGTGTCTTTCTCGGTCATCAACTTTTAAATAAATAAATATTTACTATTGATTAATTCCTCCTATACAGTTTCCAGACCTTGTCTCTTTCTTTCATCAGTTTAAACAATGGGGGGTTAACCATTTGGAATCAACACCTCAGATACATCTTTTTATAATTGGTGCATATACAGTACATCCAGAACTTTTGTAAATTCCCCAATAAAATAATCTAATGCACAATTAATGTCCAGTATTATTTCCAGATAGGACCATTCAGTACTTTGTAAACTATTTCTGAAACCTGCAGCATCAAACCTTGAAAAGTTTCTAAAATCTATTACTTTTGGTACAGCTTTTTGATTATTACAATGCTTCCAAATACAGAACACAGGGTGGTGGTCACTGAGGGAATCAGCAATCAGTCCACAATTTTGAACATGGTTGACCCTATTTGTTAAAAGCTTCCATTTTGTCCAGCATCTCCTTTGCAGAGATCCTGCCTGTGTGGGAAAGGGGGTAGCAGGCAAAGAGATATAATCAAACTGAACAGCTGACTGAAACAGTGGTGCCAAGAGAAAGGACACCACTCCACTGGCAATTGGGAGAACTTCTGGGACAGTGAGTTCTTCAAATTCGATGGGCTACACCGTACAAGACAAGGTACTAGGGCACTAGGCCAGAAGTTTGACATCCATCTCGGTCAGTTAAACTGGAGGTCGGGGAGGAGGCACAGGCACCCAGCACAACACACAGCAGCCATCTGCGTCTTCCCCATCAATTCCTTACAACAATCCATCAGTAATGCAATATAAACATACTGTCAAGAGCAACAATCTTCATATTTCTGTCCAGCAGGTACCTACACCAACAACAGTCCTGTCAGCTAGTTGGGTGCAGGAACAGGTCAGCATTCCAACAGAAACTCCAAGGATCATATTTCCATCCGGCAGCATCTCAGCCCACAAAGCTGCACAAAACCTACAAAAAACAAAGTCCCTGGGAGCCTCCATCAACATATTTAAAATAACCACTCAGGTGGTTCAGTAGTTCAGAAGTGGAAGGCAATGTGCAACAACACACACAGACTTTCAAACAAAATCCCTGTGCTTTCCACCATTATAGCAGAGGAACAACTGGATTGGGTAACAATCACTGAAACATTGTTCTCTGATAACTACATCTGGGATATTAGCATACCCGGCTACACACTTTTCCGCAAGGACCAGAAAAATAAGGGTGGGGGTGCTTGCGGTATATGTCAAGGAAGGAATAAAGGCAATAGAGATTCAACAGGAACACAGCAATACAGAAACCCTATGGGTCACTCTAGGAGCTGGTGGCAAGTCTCCTATCTGCCTGGGCATCATGTATAGGTCCCCAGCCCAGGACTCTGAAGTTGACAAGGAGCTCCTTGAGACCATTCACTCAATGGATGACAAAGGGGAGCTGCTTCTGGTTGGGGACTTTAATCTACCAGATGTAGGCTGGTCCACATGCATAGCTTCCACACAAAAGAGCAGAGAATTTCTCATCACTCATAAGGAAGCTGGGCTGAACCAACTAGTGGACTCACCCACCAGGGATAAAGCAATCCTGGACCTGGTTCTCACTAATAGCCCCAGAATATCCAATGTCCATGTCGGCATCAATCTGGGAGCCAGTGATCATAAGTCTGTCTGGCTACAAATCAATAATATGGTGGTTCCAGGACATACCAGACTAAAGGTTATCGACTTCAAAAAAGCTGACTTCCAGAAAATGAGATCCGGCATTAAAGCACTGCTGAAAGACAGATCCACAGGGGATGTAGAAGCTTGCTGGAAAAACTTAAAAGACTCACTGAACGTGGTAACAGCAGACTGCACAAAACTAGTAACTAAATCTAAAAAGAAGAGAAACCCCCTCTGGTTTACTAGAGAGACAGCACTAAAGATTAGAGAAAAGAAACAAGCCTTTAGGCAGTTCAAGGAGTCACAAGGGGAAGGGGATAGGGAGCTCTACAAGGAGAAGCTCTAAGAGGCTGGAAAGGCTATCAGGTTAGCAAAAGCCCAAATGGAGGAACAAATAGCACTGGGAATCAAGAAGGGGGACAAAACCTTTTTTAGATACATCAGCGAAAAAAGGAAGAGCAAAGGGGAGATAGTCAGAATGTCAACAAGCAACGGTCAGATAGTGAAAAAAGATGAAGACAAAGCTGAAGCACTCAATGCATTCTTTTGCTGTCTTCACAAATGAGCAGAACAGTAGCGCTCCAACACTAAACAGAACAGAGCACCCTGCATGGGACGCAGACACAAGCCCCTTCACAAGGGAAAGGGTGCTGAAAGAACTAGAAAAATTGAGGACAGACAAAGTCATTGGGCAGGATGGAATTCATCCAAGAATACTGAGAGAGCTTTGAGAAGAAATAGCTGCACCATTAGCTGAGCTATACAATGAATCTCTGGAAAGTGGTAAGGTGCCACTTGACTGGAAGAGAGCTACCATGATACCCCTGCATAAAAGTGGCAGCAGGGAGGAGGCAGGTAATTAGCATCCAGTCAGCTTGACCTCGGTGGTGGGTAAAATCATGGAGACAATCCTTAAAGAAAGGATAGTAGACTTCCTAAAAGAGGCAGGAAAACTCAACCTCAAACAACACAGATTTACTGCAGGTAGATTATGTCAGACCAACTTGATTGAATTCTTCGATTGGGTGACCAAAGCAGTGGACAGGGGGGCAGTGGATGTGGTGTACCTGGACTTCAGCAAGGCCTTTGACACCATCCCACACAGAAGGCTGTTCAATAAACTTGAACACACAGGTGTCGGTCATAAGATAGTAAGCTGGGTAGCACACTGGCTGCAGGATAGAACTCAGAAAGTCACAGTAAATGGCACAATGTCCAAAGAGGGTTTTGTGACCAGTGGAGTCCCTCAGGGATCGATGCTGGATCCTGTCTTCTTCAACATATTCATCAACAAAATTGCTGATGGTCTTGAGGGTAAAGTCTGCCTGTTCACAGACGATACAAAACTATGTAATAGGGTGGACAATCAGGAGGGAGCCTCCAGTTTGAAGGAGGATCTCAAGAAACTTGAACAGTAGTCCAATAACTGGCAACTTAGATTTAATGCTAAAAAATGCAAAGTAATGCACCTGGGAAAACAGAACCCAAGAACTCAATACTTCCTAGATGGGCATCGACTTGAAGAAACCAGGACTGAATGGAACTTAAGCGTAATCATATTGGACACCATTAAAGCAGTGAATCAATGCGAGGGAAAGTGACAGGAAAAGCAAGCAGCATCCTCGGATGCATAGGCAAGGGAATAACTAGCAGGAAACAAGAAGTGATCATTCCACTCTATGGGTCCCTAGTGAGGCCACACCTGGAGTGCTGTGTCCAGTTCTGGAGGCCCCACCTGAAGATGGACATAGAGCGCTTGGAATCAATTCAGAGAAGGGGCCATAAAGATGGTGCAGGGCCTCCATCACAATCCATATGAGTCTGGACTCCAAGACCTAAACTTGTACTCCCTGGAACAGAGAAGGGACAGAGGGGACATGATAGAAACGTTCAAATTCATCAAGGGTATACACACTGTTCAGGTAGACAAACTCTTCCATGCAAATGGAGAGGCACGTACAAGAGGCCGCAACCTACGCATGAGAGGGTGAAGGTTCAGAGCCAATATCAGGAAGTACTATTTTATGGAGAGGGTAATAGACACATGGAACAGCCTGCACCCAGAGGTGGTTGCACCAAAGACTGTGAATGCATTTAAACACGCATGGTACTGGCACTATGGTATAAACAAAACCAGCAAAATATAGGGATGGGGGGGTAGGTTCATGGGCAGACAAGATGGGTCACTTGGTCCCCATTTGCCATCAAATTCTTATATTCTTATGTTCGTAAGTGAAATTGTGGTGCTGCACTACTTGCTTCAATATGCTTGTACTGAGGCGAGCGATGCTGTGCCACACTTTCACATGAAATGAAACCATGCAGCTTCCACCATGTTGTGGATTTACAGACTTTACAACAATAAAATAAAGTAAGTAAAACTACATAAAAATATTTTTTTCCATTCAAAAAGCCTAATTGGGGGCAGAGCTTTGGTAGGTGGGAAGCTGAAGATAATGACATCTTTCCTTTAATAGTGTGGGACAAATCATCAGAACATAGACAAGTTCAGAAAACTGGAAGCTAGTGACTTAGCAACACTCAACACTTGATCACAGGCTGAACACTAGCTGAAAGTTCTAATAACTGAGTGATAATGACTTACACTGAGTCTTTCATTGGATCCCTCTCTTGAACTGCCAGATTATTGCAGCTCTTAATGAGCTGTTAATCACATCAAGCCACCTGGAACACCGAGGCAGATTAGCATGAGGGCTACAGCCTGCTAAAGTAGGGACTTTTTTAACTTTATTAAAGAGCAGGTTCTTAGTATCAGACATTGCCCCCCCCCACAAGCATATGTGACAGCTTACCTTTCCCCAACATCATTGTGCCACACAATTTTATTTATTTCTTTTGGTATTTTCTGCAAAAATACTCCTAGAGCCTAGCAGACAAAATGGCCCAACTTCCTGAGTTGGAGACATGCCCCTACTCTAGCATGTTTCGTGATGTCTATAAAGGATGATCATGGGGGTGCACTCTATAGACTACAATTGGGCCATTTTTAAAGGTTTTTTTAACTTTTGGGTGCTGATTTTGACAATTGCCAGCCACCACTTGATTAACAAGGAAATCCAAATCATTCAGCCAGCTGTGAAAGGTCCAGGTCACATACATAGGGAAAAATGCAAACTCCTAGACACATAGAGAAAAAAGTAGTGCTAATCAATACTGGTTCTGAAAGTACAAAACAAGATGAACAGTTGGAAGACACTGATAAGTAATTTTTAGATGAAGAAAACAGACAAACAAAGGCAAATGGAAGGAAAAGCAGCAAAAAAAGTGGTTCTCATTGTGCTGCATAGCGTAGTGCTTGTGTATACTTATGAATTTAAAGGTTATGAACTTGGAATTTGGCCTTTCTCTATTCCCACCCTTGATAGGAATGCTGGGTAGGTGTAGGAATAGAAGGCCCAGCGTCAAGGGTGAGATAAGAGTGCCGGAGGAGGAAGAGGCTGGGAAGGATGGTGGGTGAATTTGAAATGCTCGAAGCGGAGCAGCAGAATTGCTGAGTTTAAAAAGGGGATATGGGAGGAGCTATTCCCCCCCATTGAACCTCGGGCTTTTAGCCCTCTCATTCAGTGTGTGGTGCATAGTATAGTGCCTGTGTATACTCATGAACTTGAAGGTTATACATTTAAATGTTATGAACCTGGAATTTGTCTTTTCTCTGGTCCCTCCCTTGATAGGAATGCTGGGTAGGTGTAGGAATAGAAGGCCCAAAAGATTATTAACTGTTTGAGATTTCCTCCTCCAATTCTGGAGAGTGTGACCAGTAGCACACAGGAGAGGAAAACCCCCCATAGGGGAAACCTCTGAGGACCCATGGCTACTGACCTGCCCATCCTCTAGGCAACCTATGAGGAGATAATTCTAAATAAGATGGACTGAATTTATTTCTGGTTAGGTCAATGAGTCATATTCTGGTTAAGTTGAAGAGTCTTATCCTTTGAAGTTTTGCTGATTGATGAGTCATAGCCTCTGAATATTTGATGGTGTGAGTAGGAAGGTCGATTCTGGAAGATGAAGGAGAATCTGATTTGGATGGATGTCCAGATGAAGGAAGATTGGTGGTTAAATGATGTCCTGTATTTCTGTTGTGGTATCTGAGTACTGGAAGCCTAAAATGAGGATGGATGAGCACTAGATAGTAGCATACTTGAAGGCCCCAAAAGGAATACAAAAGGAGGAAGTCCAGAAGGCAATCTAGAGTGAGGAAGCCAAGCTGATGATGAAGGAGGGGCCAGCACTGAGAAGATCCAAAGCAGGTAGATGATGGACGGAAGGGAAGAATGGATATGAGGGACAGACTCCCATCACTGATGGGTGGGAAGACCGGCCTTCACGCGATGCTGCCCAGGCAGAGCTAGAGATGGAGATTGCTCGAGGACAGTAATGAAGTGGAAGGAGCACAGAATGAAGTCAGAAACATGGACTCCCATCCCCGGTGGCCAGGGAAGCACACCTTTTCTCAATTCCCCAGAGGCAGAGCTAGGGACGGAGACTGTCTGGTCAGCATGAGTGTATGAGAAGACCTCCATGTAGGTCAGTGAAGAAGGTCCATCATGGAGGACCCGAGATGCTAATGAACAGACCTCCACATAGGTCAAAGGCATAGGTGTATACCAGCATGCCAGGGATGCCATGATGCCAGGGACTGCACCAAGCCACAGAGGGGGAAGCAGCAATGATACAGGACTCTGACAAGGGGCAGGCAGATGGAGGAGCCAAGGAAAACATGCCATGCAGGCATCAGGAGACAGGAATGGTGGGTACTGCAGTACAGGTAAGTAGGCAGACCACCCACTGAAATGGAGTCCAGAACAGCAGAGTGAAGCTGGAGATGAGGATGAAAGGCAACGAGCCTGGAGACCACCATGCAGAAAGAACAGAGAAGCATGTGAGAGACCTCCACATAGGTTGGTAATGCTGGTCCGTCACGGAGGGCCTGAGTTGGTATTGAATGAGACCTCCATGTAGGTCTAAAGACTCAAGTGAGACCTCCATGTAGGCCTAACATGAGGAAGTATACCAGAATGCCAGAGACTGCATGCAGCCACTGTGGGGGGAGGTAGGAATGATACGGACCTCCGCGTAGGGCAGCAGATGGTGAGCTTTGCAATGGATACAGGAAGGAGGGGGAGCATAGTGCTAACTGTGATGGAGGCATAAGGATATAACCCTGGTAACAAGGAAACCTGCCTGCAAATAATTAGCCCTTTGAGGGTTATCAGGAGGGGGCCAGAGGAGAGTCGGAACCGGGCCCTGCCATCCAGGCAAAAGGGCACTGTCCAATGAAATGCAGTCCAAGCATGGTTAGGTGAGACCGGAACCATAACCAATGGCTTCTGGTCCGATCAGAGGCAGAGGAGATTGAGCACTAGCAGGAGAAATGGCAGCACTGGCACGATGGAGTCCCCCACACAATCGAAGATGGAAGTATAGCAGGGGAACAAGGCTGGGCACAGGAAGTCAGTAACTCAGAAGACAGACATTAACATTGAAAAACCAGCATAGCCGGAACCTGATGAGTGCATGTACCAGAGCCCGTAGGAAGCTTCAGAGATAGGCTGATGGAAATAATTGAAGAATAGGAATGCAGTTTAGTCAGCACTTACCCCCATGAGTCACTCCAAATGGTACCAGAAAGCAAGGAAAAAGATGCCCTAAGGTATGATTGATCCAAGGGCAACGCAGAAATTCAGCTTGGTATGGGACCATCTAAATGTAAATTCCTGGCAGTATGGTGATACAATTTCAGAAAGCGTACATGCACTGGTGTCCTGAAAAGTAGAATATTAAAACATA
Organism: Neoceratodus forsteri; assembly: GCA_016271365.2. Classification (NCBI taxonomy): domain Eukaryota; kingdom Metazoa; phylum Chordata; order Ceratodontiformes; family Ceratodontidae; genus Neoceratodus; species Neoceratodus forsteri. Next base: position 1,084,194,667 of record CM028131.1, on the reverse strand, counting down.
GAAACAATAACAGAATTACCCAGCAAACATAGTAGAATTGAAGTCCAATGTGCAGCCCAAACTATTGCAATGCTCAGCACGAGAAACAGCTCCATCCAAAATACAAGCAAATTATAACGAGTGGTAGAAACCTCATTAAGCAGCCAGACACAAATGGAGGCACCACATGATCAGAAATTGAAGCACAAACAGATACATGACATTCCCAGACCAGCTTAGGCAGCCCGACTTCAGTACTCAGAGGAAATAGTCCGAAGGGAACCTGCTCACCGCTTGTCAAGTCATCCCAAGACATTGGCAAAAATGGAAATGCAGGGGATGGTAAAACTGTATATATCAGCCATAGACCAATACTTCTGGAAGAAACAGCAGGTACGGAAGCGTCAGTATTGGTATCTCAATGTGGGAAAACAGAGAAGTGGAGCGTCATCTGGAAGGGAGTGGCCTGGAAAGGAGGGTCTTCCAGTGCTAGGAGTTCCACCGAGGAGTTGAGCTTGGTGGGTGACATTACACTCAGGAATAGTAAGCAAGGAGTGGAGCGGGGGCGGCAGCTGGAAAGAGAGCCCAAAAGAAACATACATGAGAGGAGCAGAAACATATGAGAGACAACCAGGCAACAGTGAGGGAATGAAATGGGGGGGATGAATGGGAGGACACAAGGAAAACACAAGGAGAACAGAGACAGGGAGGAGGCACAACAATGTGCCAGAAAGACAGAGGGAAGGGCGGGGGAGGAACAAAACAAGCAGGGGCAACAAACAAAAGAGGGACGATAAGGAGAAGGGAAGCAAACAAGGGGAACAGGAGGGGGGAAACAAACAGAGGAAGGAGCCCAACCACACCAGCTAGCAGCCACAACAGCACAGAGATGCCTGAGAGGAAGCTCTGGAATTCGAAATGCTCGAAGCAGAGCAATGGAATTGCTGACTTTAAATAGGGGATATAGGAGGAGCTATTTCCCCCCCATTGAACCTCAGGCTTTTAGCCCTCCCAAAAAGGAGGTCAAATAGGGGGAAAAGGGGCAAGAGAGCAAAGAACAGATCAGTTGAGAAGATCAGAGAGGAACAAGTAACAGAGCTTGGTATTGTGAATATTTCATCCATAACTCTCACTAATTTACAAACAGTGATGTTAAGTAAGGGCCTGTCATTTGCCCCGACTGCAAAGATAAGTAGTTTGATATCAGCGTCAATCTGTTAACAATTATTTAGGAAGGTCCAACTGAAGTATTTCTTTATAAAGAAAGAGATTGACACTGTTGGCAATATGGAGTTTGTTAATGAAAATCTCAGTGATCATGATACATCGGGGTCCTCTGTCAGACATGATGTTAATAACTTGTTGAGAATGCAGTAATGTGGCAACTACATTTAGTCTAACACAAAAAGAGAGAGAGAGAGGCACTTAAACAATTGGTTAGTTTGCCAAACACCATAATTAGACTGGCCAATAAAGATGACAATGTTGTATTAATGATCCACACTCAGTATGCAAATATGGTGTATTGTTTACTTAACGATGTTGCCAGATACAGGAAGCTCCCAACAAACCCAATGGCAGTTTTCAAATCGGGGCTCTTAACAGTTCTTACAGGTGTTGTTATTTCAGGCATCTTCTCAGAAGCAGAGTTTACATATCTTTGGGAACCACATCCACATGTAAAGGTTTTTAATGCTCTGCCAAAAATACATAAAAACATGAATCTGCCAGGTCACCCAATTGTCTCTGGTGTGGTGTCTCTTACAGACAGGCAGCAGCAGGAAGTACTCCACTGGAGATAGGCTGTGCTCAGCCTGAACCTGAACAGTACTGACAAATCAAAAAGAGACAGCACCAGACCTCCAACGGCATTAAAAGCACTGTTTAAGTGCATAATACAAAGTACATAAACAAGTGTGGTTAGTACACTGACGAAAAAACAGTCGACCAATTTCACTGCCCTAGCAGTGCCATCAGGAGTTCCAAATTCATGACAAGACAATACTCAAGTGGATTTAAAGTGACAGCAGTGCATTAACTAAGTGCTACACAATACCATATTCATGCAAATCATAAATCACCAATAACTGCATAACAGAACACATATAAAAATATATTACATTTAATGGAAGAGAACAAAAAACTTTGCTGTATAGGAACTTTTGTTTTTTTTCATGAAAAGTTCTATTTAAGAAAAATATTATACTGAAAAAGTTTCCTTTTCTTTCTAACAATGAATTTATAGATACAATTTCTATCCCTTGCTCAAATTTAGCACATGGATCCCAGATACTCCAGTTCAATGTCTTTTCTTTTGTTCCATAAAAGTTTTTTTTCAAATTGTTGTGTAGTACATTACATGACCATTTTTACCATGCTATTATGTCAAAGCTGGAAAAAGAATAAAACAAAAATGTTAAAACAAGTCAAATGTGATTACCTTTTATCAATCAATGGTGCATATTCAAAACATTCATTCAGTCCTGGGGATATAAAGCCCCAGCTGTACTGTCCACACTCCATCTCTTTGTAGTAATCTACTCTCTAAATTTCCCCTTCTTTTTCCAATAGAGATGTTTTCCAAGCTATGCAATTTGAAAATATGCCCTGTAGGGTCTGGCTGGCTAACAACATACTGTGCTAGTGCATTATTAAGGTCATGCCTTAAGATGGATCTCAGATGTTCAGCAATTCTTACCTTAAAATGCCTGTCAGTCTTCCCCACATAAAATGCACCACATTTGGAGATGACTAGATGCACTACATTTGTACAGTCACAATTTATGAAAGCTCTGATGTTATATGTTCTTTTTTAGCATTCACACTGGTGAAATTGTTGGTTTTTACCACTGAGGTGCAAAATCACATGTTAAGTTCCCTTTGGACAGGGAGCAGCCAGGTGTTGCTTTGTTCTCTATTGACTGGCTGAAAGCTATGAACTGGCATATCTGATAGATTTGGACCCCTTTTATACACAATTTGGGGAGGCTGTGTGGCATAGTTATGGAGCATCGTATCTGTCCTGAGCACATGCCATTTTTTTTTTCTATAATGTTTTTATTGCCTGAGACTACCTACAGTAGGCAGCGACAAAATGCGCTCATGCTGTTGTGGTCTTGGCTTAATCACCAACAAAGCCTTTCTATTTGCTTCCCTGGCATGGATATCTGCAGCCTGTATGTTATACTTGCTGTAACGTCTTTGTCTGAACCATGCCACCATCTTCTTCCTCCTGAGTGGACTCACTACAACCTGTCAACTCACTACAGTTGCTATGCATACATAGAAACTGGGATTTTGGGATGTTCTGAATAGTGTGCCTGGGGTGGCAGCTCTGTATTTTACACTTTATTTAGCACTTAAATGAACAGTGATTTTAATGCCCTTGGAGGTCTAGTGCCGTCTCTTACAAACAACCTATCTCAGTTTGTCAATTATCTTTTGCAGAAAAAAGTAGTGAAGTTGAGATCCCACCTCAGGGACATGGGCAACCTGTTAGTAACATTGATGGATTTCATCTGGCAGGAAGGCTACATGAGGATCTCCGTGGATGCTGAGGTTCCTTATTCCTCAACTGAACATTGCAGGGGCATTGATGCCTGCAGACACTTTTTTGAGATACAGTGTAGATGGTGACATACAATGTCATCTTGTGGTATCGATATATGGATGACATTGTATATGGCATGGCTTAGTGGGGGGGCTCTTGCTTTCATGGACTGGTGTGAACTAGAAATCTACATGCAGGATAGAGCCAGCTGTGACTGATTTTTTTTTTAAGCTGTAACCCTTATTGGGCACCCCTGGACAGATAATTGAGACAAATGGCTATAGGAAGCCAACTGTCACCAGTCTGTTGCTGATGGTAACAAATGCCCACCCCCAGGCACTCAAAGATTCAATACCCTACTCTCAACTTCAGCATGTAGTACATTGCCACTTAACTCCAGTTATTGATGGATTTATGGCTTGTTAAAGTTGTAATGTTATCCTATGAGTATTTAGATTTTTTAATTTTTATGTTTTTGTTATATGGCACCTACATTTTGGAAGGGGGGTGTCATGTGTTAATCTTGTAGTACTCCTCAAGACATTTCTTTTGATATATAGATTGTCCCTTAACTGCAAATACTGACAGAGATATAGTTTGTTAATGTTGAAACATAGAAAAAAATGAAGTCCAAATTCTTTTTTGCATAAAGGATTCTTTTTTTTCTGAGAACATAATCTCATGAAGAAAAAATTGTTCATATGAAAAAAGAATGTGGAAAAACTAAGTTCAAGTTCTTTTTTCATATGGTGGAATCTTTTTTGTGTGAGAATGATGCAATCTCATGAAAAAAGATCCCTTCATACAAAAAAAGAATGTGAAAAAAAAGTCCAATTCTTTTTTTGTACAAAAACATTTTTTTCATGAGATTATGCCATACTCATGAAAACAGGTTCCTTCATACAAAATAAGAATGTGAAAAAACTCAGTCCAAATTCTTTTTTTGTATTAAGGAATCTTTTTTCATGAGATTGTGTCATACTCACAAAAACAGATGCCTTTATACAAAAAAAGAATGTGAAAAAACAAAGATAAAATTCTTTTTTGTATGCAGGCAATCTTGTTTTGTATGGCCGATTCTTGCTTTGTATGGCCTTATGAAAAAAGAAAATCATCTCTCGAAAAAAAGATTTTAAAACATGTTAAAAATACATTTCTGGGTCATTGTTCCAAAAAGTACATCATCTACCTCATGGGGACCTGATTAACAAGATACTTGTGTTAATGTGTTGGTATGATACCAGTTTAATGGGTTTACAAATTTTTTTTAGAAAAAAATGTAAACACAGATGGCTGCCATACAAAAAAAAATTCTCACAAAAAAAGATTACCTCCCCCCCATAAGAAACAGACTCTTTTGTATGGGCCAAATTCTTTTTTCATATGAAACAGCTATCCAAATGACCGTACTGAGCATGCTCAGAACCAAAATTGTGAATCCTCATAACTCTGGAATCGATCAATATTTTTTCACCAAAACAGTGAAAGGCACCACTCTGGACCAAGCCCTTTCTACCCTGTACATTTCAGAGCAAAATTTCAAACTATCTGGGTGCTAGGCGATTACAAAAAAAAAAAAAGAAAAAGCAAAACAAAACCCCATATTTTTTCACTTTTTTCACTATGTGGATCTCGGAATCTACAAATCCAACCACAACAAAACTCAGAATGTCTAGAGACCTTCCCCTGAGACCGTGTATGCAAACTTTTGTGCAAATCTGTTGAATGGTGGCAAAGCTAATTAAAGTGCAAAGTTAGGGGTTTAACATTAAACAGCCTACTCAATAACTATAGTGGTGCTACTGCACAAATATCTATATATATATATATATATATATATATATATATATGCACAGTATGTTGGGAAAGGACCATTCTGTCAGTGGTATTGTGCAGAAGTTTTAATCCTTGTATTCCATGGTAAACACTGCATCTGTTGAATGTGGGGAAAGACAGAGAAAAAATAAGAGAGAAAATGGTTACATAGGCAGAGACAGACCCAAACCACTTCAATAAATTTCTGAAGTTCACAAAAGCACATATATTTGACGCATGTACAAGTGTTTTCTGGAGAAATCTACCCCCTTCCCCAAACAGCCTGGCAGATTCAACAGTTTTGAACACATTTCCATTAAAATATCTGTATTGGTTGAAAATGCAAATAAGGTACAATATGTTTAACACTGCATGCCACTCATGGTTTTTATTGTCTTTTATTATTTTTAACTATCCCCCACCCCCCATTACCAGAATATAGACTATTTTTTTGTCTTCAAATAGCACTGGGCTGCTCTTTCTGTCCAACAGCATGTCTGATGCATACAATTCCATCACCATAATGCACACCCTGTCATGTCTTATTGCTTACATATTATAGCTGAACCCCTTGAAGGGGCACCATTTGAACTGGTAACCCCTGGTTTGGAGAGGAAAACACAACTATGAATAGGGAGTGTTGTAAGGAAACTGTATCTTATTATGCAGGTATATAATCGAATTGGCATGTAACCACAATATAGATTTGGGCCCAGATATTCAAACTGCACCAGGCTGTGGCGCAGCTTGGGCACAGCTCAACTTGGCTGCGCAGGGGTGTGGACTGGGTGATATTCAACGGAGCTGCTGCATGGCTCAGCAGCATTGAATATCGCACCCTGGCCACCCTCAGTGTGCATGGCGCAGTGGCACTGCACCAGCACAAGTGGCCAGAGTGGAGCATGGGGCTGCGCTAGAGCAAGTTCCATTGTGTTATGCACAGCAGCTGCGATATTCAAAACTTGACATGCAAATGGGGCCATAATGTATAAAAGGCGCAAATGGGGCCATTTGCATGTCATTATGGCCCCATTTGTATGCAGGTGTCGATCCTCGACGATTTGCACTCATGCCTCTGCCAGGCAGCAGCCGTCAGAGACCGACACCCCCTGCAACAGGCAATGTGCTCCACAGCCCGATCACAGGCATTTGTTAAAAAAGAAGAACAATGTGCAATATCCCTGGTGGTCCAGTGGACCGTTGACTGCCCGATCGAGGGCATTTGTAATAAAAAAACAGTAACACCAATATCCCTGGTGGTCCAGTGGACCGCTGTCTGCCCAATTGCAGACATTTGTACTTAAATGAATAAATATCTCCAATATCCCTGGTGGTCCAGTGGACTGATGTGTGCCTGATCGCGGGCATTTGTAATAATGAAATATCCCCAAACTCCCTGGTGGTCCAGTGGACCACTGTGTGCCCGATCGCGGGCATTTGTAATAATGAAATAACCCCAAACTCCCTGGTGGTCCAGTGGACTGATGTGTGTCCGATCATGGGCATTAGTAATAAAAGCAATAATATGTCCAATATCCGTGGTGGTCTAGGGGTACCCCCTCCCACCGCCCACTGAGCCCTGCACCCGCTCCTCCCCAGTCAGCCGGCGGCCGGCAGCACCCTGCCTGCCACCCCACCACCCACTGACTGACACCATTGTGGGGCTGTATGCCTATTGGTTCACAGCATGAGCCAATGGGCGTGCAGCCCTACTGATAGTGTCAGTCGGTGGGCGGCAGGGTGGCAGGTGGGTGGGGTGCTGCCACCCGCCGGCTGACTGGGGGGGAGTGGGGTGGTCGGGCTCAGTGGGTGGTTATGGGAAGGGGTACCCCTAGACCACCACATATATTGGACATATTATTAGTTTCTATTACTAATGCCCATGATCGGGCACACAGCGTTCCACTGGACCACTAGGGATATTGGACATAATTCTTTTTTTCAACAAATGCCTGCGATCGGGCAGTCAGTGGTCCACTGGACCACCAAGGATATTGGACAGAATTCTGCTTTTTTATTACAAATGCCCACAATCGGGCATGGGGGGTGCTGCCAGGTGCAGCGGGAGCTCGGGTGGCCACCCACAGGTGGCAGCTGCCATGTTGTGCCCTGCAATGCGGCAGCTCACCTGTGGTGGCCATCCATTATTCCTTTTTTGGGGATCAACTTTGTGCTGGCGCAGGTAGGGGTTGTGCATGCATGGCTCTGCACATCCTGGGCTGAATATCAGGCTGTGCAGGGTATGCATGGGCACGCCCCCCACCTGCACCTGCATACATTACTGATGCGCTCTGGTGCATCGTGATTTGTGCTGCGCACTTTTCCCTTTTGAATATCACACTGGGGCGCATTGCGCCATGCGCAACCCTTTTTAATATCTGGGCCTTGGTATTTATAAACAATGGCCACCTAGCATAAAACAAGTGAACCCAATAAGAGACAACAATGGATCTGTGGACCCTAGGTTTGGTGGGGAAATCTCCCTGTCAATGTACCTGTATTTTTGAGAGAGAATTGGTGGTGCTCATCTTTCATTGTCTTGCCACAGTGGTTTAAAAGAAAGAGTGTGAAAAAAAGATGCAAATATCCACATTTCAAAATGGAGCACTATATAAAACCTTTGAGAGTGCAAGTTAGATTACATCTGAGTTCCCTTGCTAATCTTTTGAGCCCAGAAAATGGTGACTTATTATACCTTAATCGCATTGCTCATTGATATTTTGCTGGATAGTAGAACTGAAGTACAGGCTATCTGTATTTATCTATTTGAAAGTTTTTCCAGGAAGGCCTACTGAGTGAGTTGAAAAACAACTCATTTCAAGAAGCTTGTTTGTCTATGTTACTTCTCCAACTAACATTACTTCCTGTTAGAAAGCTAAGGGGGGGGAGGGGGAAGGGGGCAATACAAATTAATCATATTTTAAGTAACAGAAAGGAGAAATTCCTTCATATTTACGGCAGTTTCCTTTTCTGGTAGCTCCAACGCTGTCAATGAGGAATTAATACATATGAGTAATATGCTCCCCACTGTGGTTGGGTACAGCTGCAACCAGGCATAGAACCCTGGGAACATGAACATCATGGATACAGCAGTTGCTCAGTTCACAATTGTCCATACAGCACTTCCAAACAAACATAACTTCTAACATCCATGCTCTCAAGTGAACCATCTTTCATTACAGTCTTAACCTACTTAGTCTTTATGCAACCGATGAAAGCATAAAATGGTATAGCCTATCTTATTTGAGGAAAACACTTCTACAACCAAGTTGACGACCCTCTCAGCAGGCTCACTGGTTTATCAGGAAAGGACTGCAACTCTCCTGGTCTGTTACAGGTGTTGCAGATAAACTGTTACCAACAGTGAAACATAAACGAGTGAAACATGAACAATGCGGAAAAAGAAAAGGTTTTTAGCTATGCTCATTCCCTATATGGGCTATGGTGATCCCTCAGGTGCCTGCTGCCAGGGTAGATAAAATATCAAATGTGCTCGCTTATATAAGTTAGTTGTGTAGCAGCACTTCTGTTGTGGCTACCTTAAGGTAACATAACAGTTCCATATAGGTAGTACAAAAAAAATTATTTTGTTTCTGTATTTTAAACCTTACATCTTATATCATACTTTCCACTCAGTTCATTATTTATTCTGTTCTGTCATGCCTTTGCTAATGTGAAATTAGTTGCAAAGTCAGCATTTGCAAGTCACATTACCCAATCCAGGAGGCTTACTCAAACCGGTAATTCCTCTCCATTTTCTCTGCTCAATTGCCCAATCCTTTGGCATGGGTGTTTTTGTCTTGAAAGTAGAACTTTTTTGTAGTTGTATTGTTAATGCACCATAGTGCCTGAAGCCATAGAAGATCTTTGTTTTTTAAATACTGTGTGCTGCCGCTCCAATGTGGTGCATACCTTTTGTACCCTTTGAAGCTAGAACCGTCTTTCTGTCGGTCGTGTTTGCACTCCTCCATTGAGCTGTGCTGCATAACGCTGTTCGTTGCTCCTTGCTCCTAGCTTTGGCTTGCCTGAACCACGTACTGACAGGTTGATGTTTCGGAGTGATGATGCTCCATCCTCAGAGCCAAAGGATTAGGCAATTGATCTGAGAAAAAGGAGGGGAATTACCGGTTTGAGTAAGCCTCCTGGATTGGGGAATGTAACTTTCAAATGCTGATGTTGCAACTAATTTCACATTGGCAAAGGCGGGACAGAACAGAATAAATAATGAACTGAGTGAAAACTGTGATATAAGATTTATGGTTTAAAATACAGAAACAATAAAATAATGTTTTTGTACTACCTATCTGGAACTGTTATGTTAAGGAGAAGGGCTGCTACTCAGCTAGCTTATATTGGCAGTAAAGCCAAGTTTCAAAGAAATACAAAATCACACATACCCCCATAATGCAAAGCATCATGGTATGCATATGCAAATCACCATGACATTTTAGGCTAGTTCAGCTTTAAGCATGAATCCAAAGGGCTTTGCACACAATCTGCAAAGGATGCAAACAGACACATGTTTCATCCTACCCAGAACTCATCAGTGTGCCTCGGCTGTATCACACACCCATGGGAAATGAGCTAGATCCCAAAGTTGGTCTTATGGGTTTGGGTCATGGTGATCCCCCAAAAAAACTAACAAAAAAAACAAAACTAAAAGACAAATAACCAGTCTAAAATTTCATGGTGATTTGCATATACATCACATGATGATTTGCCCTTTGGGGTAACCCCTGCCTCAGTGCTTCTGCACGAAGTTTCTTTGTCTTTTATGGAAGTATGTTCACAGACATGATTAATGCAGCTATGCAGACTTCATGATTTTTCTGTTATCCTTGGGCATTGTAGAGCTTAAACACTATTTGTCATCACAGACCAACAGATTAACTGGTTGTTATTTCTAAAATTGTAAGTTGCCAACCCAGTCCAGGTTATCACCTTCTTGTCAGAGTTAAGTTCCACATTTGGTTATATTGGATGTGCTCGCCAATGCCCTTTGGGGTAAGCCTTTCCTCAGTGCTTCTGCATGGAAGTTTTTTGTCTTTAGTTTTTTTTTTTTTTTGGGGGGGGGGCTCACCATGACCCAAACCCATAGGGCCAACTTAGGACTCTGGTTCATTTCCCCTGGGGTGTGATACAGATGAGGAACACTAATGAGTCCTGGGAAGGGCTAAACACGTGTGTCTTCTGTTTGCACCCTTTGCAGATTGTATGAGAGGCCCTTTGGCACCATGCATTCTTGCTTATAGCTGAACTAGCCTAACATTTCATGGTGATTTACATATATGTCCCATGATGCTTTGCATTATGGGGTATGTGTGATTTTATATTTCCATAAAATATATTGGACAATATTCTCTGATAGTGGCCTATGACTCAGGGAAGAGGTCCGACTACAGAAAAGGAAATTACGGTAAGTAAGAATGAATTTCTTCTTTCTGTATTGCTTCACTTTGTCAATGGGGTATTAATACATATGGGTTCTAAAATGCAGAACATATTTTCCATATGGTGGGAGAGAATATTGTCCCATATATGGCTCACAAGGGTAGCTACAGGTCTTGTCTGCTAACCACTGCCTGTAACACTGAACCAGAATGCTGCATCAGCAGAACTATTGTTTTGTGAATGTATGAATGGAAAACCACATTGCCGCTTTGCAAAGTTCTGACACCGAGGCCTCCCCTCTTTCCACCCATGAAACATAGAAACATAGAAGTTGACGACAGAAGAAGACCGCTAGGTTCATCTAGTCTGCCCATTTGTTTTAGACATATTTTGACACTCTAGTTGCCCTTTGTAGTCAGGGCTCCCTTGTGTCAATCCCATGCATTCTTGAACCCCCCACAGTGTTGACCCCCACAACCTCTTGGGGCAACAAGGGCTCTGGTGTTGGGTGCTTTTATCAGAGCAGGAGCCTTCCTCATTTCTGACACATACATCTTTGAAATACAGGACCTTACCCATCTTCCTGTAGTTGCTTTTAAACCCTCTTGTTCCTTTTTTGTCATTCAGAACAGCAGGATAAAAAAAGCTTACTGATTTCTTGAACTCTTGTGTTCTCTTTTGAATATTTTTTGGCTGCCCTGTACGTCCAGCTTAAGAAATCCTTTCTCTTTTCAATTTGTTGACTTTTGGCAGAATGATGGTATACAAACTTGTTGGTTCACATGGAAAGCTGTGGGTAACTTGGAAACAAGGGACGGAACTGTTCTCAGCACTACCTTGTCCTTATGCATTAAGGTAAGATTCCCTATGTGAAAGAGCCTGGATATCACCAGTCCTCTTGACCAAGCAGATTGTAATCAGGAAACACACCTTAGAAGACAGGAAGTCCAATGTCACCGACAGAAGTGGCTCAAAGGGTGCCCTGGACAAGGCACATAACAGTAGATTTAGATCCCATCGAGGAACCAGAGACCTAAAAGATAGCAGGCTTCTGATGACTGCTCTGAGAAAACTGATTGCCTCTGGATTGGTTTCCAAGGACAGCCCCCGAGATGCACCCAATACTGCACCAGTATCAGATACCTGGCCCCACATGGTACTCAGAGCTAAGCTTTTGTCCATTCCTATTTGTAGAAAATCCAACATTTGCAGGACCATAGCATTGGTGGGTCTAATAACCCTACCTCTGACCCAAGTTGAAAAAAACATCTACACTCTGCCATAGGCTGCTGAAGCAGGGACCTTCCTAGAGGCCATTAATGTATCTACCACCGTTTTAGAGAAACCCTGCTTCACAAGTTTCCTCTCAGGAACTAGGCTGCCAACTTTATTACCTCTGGATTTGGATTTGGATTTGGATTGGGCCCTGACTGAGAAGGTGCCCATGGGGAGGAAGTTGAAATGGTGCCTCGGAGGTCAGCTTCACCAAATCTGAAAACCATGGCCTCCTTGGCCACGCCAGTGCTATCAGAAGAAAACTTTCTCTTGACTGCCAGATCCTTCACAGTACCTTTGCCAATTGAGGAAGCAGAGGAAACAGGTATGCTCTGCTGAAGTTTCATGACTGTGACAGAGCATCCACCACCTCTACTCACAGGCACCAATACCAACTGAAGAAAGTTGGCACCTGGGCATTTTCCTTCAAAGTAAACAGATCGATCTGACCCCGGTCAAACCTTCTACACAGCAGGTTGAAAACTTCCAGGTTCAGGACCACTACCACTCCTGTGGGTGCACTCTCTCTCAACTTAGCCAATTGGCCTGCACATTCAGGTCCCCTGCCAGGTGAACTGTCATGAGGGACAGAAGACCGTCCTCTGCCCCCTGCAGAACCCTGGTTGCTTCCCTAGAATGCTTGTGCTTCTTCTGACCCCTTGGTGGTTACCAATTTTCTATCTGGGTCTGACTTGTGAGAGGAGTGGGATACCTTTTGGTTGAACCTGCACTGTATGAATAAATGATGACTTGAACATAATTATTAAATTACGTTTATGGACACAGTCATTATTAAGATATTCGCTGGAAGCTAACAGTCTGAGTCCCTTCTCTTTTCCATTCTGAGACTTTGGGCAGGTGACCCTTGACTTGTCTAACTGGACTTGGATGATTTGCTAGTTGAGCTTGGCTTATGTGGCTCATCTACTTGTTTTGTATTTCACATGATTTGACTGCTTCTCCCTTCGGAGAGAACACATTTTTCACAGCACATTGCACTATTCTGTGATTCTCCTTTTGAGTTTAGTTTTTGTTTATTTAGAAGCTCATTGGGGTGGATTTGGGGGGAGTGGTGTGGCAAGGATTATAAGAGCGATTTATTGGAGATTTGTGTGAGTGATGTGGTATGGTTTGTGGCGTGCATGAAGTGTGAGTGAGTTTTGTGTGTGATAGTTTTTGGCTGAGGTTTGAGCCATTTAAGGGTTGGGTTGGATAGTCCAGGTTGAAATGTGTTTAGGTACTAGCCCTCCAAGACTCATCTATGCTGCCTCCCTGCTGCTCAACCTCTGCCCTATATTCAACCTCCCTGTTCCTTTGTCTGCAGCTAGATGCTGCAGAGAGGTCAGAATAACAAGGTGGTGGTTGAGCTATTGCTGGTGGAGAGCAGCAGAGCATGAGGGGGTGAGGGGCATTGAGGTTGTAAGATCCAGGAGATGCCCTGGGTTTTAACTGGGTCATGGGAGATGCCTGACTTGTTTGGTCCCTGTACCCAGGGATACTGGATCGAGTGGGCAAATAGCTATTGGACCAGACTGCCTCCCTAATCCTCTTCTGGTGGTGCTTTGCATTGCCAGGTCAATTAGGAACAAGTCTGCTATTTTTGCGGACTTGATTTCCTCTGTCGACCTGACTTGCATTACGGAGACTTGGTTGGGAGATGATACAGGCCCAGTTTTAGTGTCCACCGTCCCCACCTGGTACTCCGTGATGCACTGCCTGAGGAAGGATCTTGGGGTGGGGGTGTGGCCATAGTTTTTAGAGCCAACCTGGGCTTCACAGTGCATTCAGTTGGTAACACCAGGTCTTTTGAGTGTGTCGCTGTGCATGGGGGTCCAGGTGCAGGCTGCAGGGTTCTCCTCATTTATCACCTGCCTGGGTCTGGGGTAGAATTCCTGCAGGAGGTAGCGGACTTCATCATCGACCAGGTGTTGGAGTCCCCAGGTGTTTAACCCTGGGGGACTTCAACACCTGGGTTGATGACGAATACTCGAGGTTTGGTTACCACCTCCTCCAGTTATTGTCTTCACTGGGCCTGACACAAGCGGTTGCTTCTGCGACCCACCAGCATGGTCACATACTCAATCTGGTGTTCCAGCTGGGTCTTGGGGTTGACAACCTCAGGACTGATCCAGTTTCTTGGTCCAATCACTGCACTGTGGAGTTCACATTTGGGACCCCCCTGATAATCCTGTCCCTGTGGAGATGGTTAGCTATCGCTCTTTAAGGGGGCTAGACCCAGAAGGACTTTTGGTGGTAGCTGACCTATCTAGGGTTGAGGCGGCTTATGCAGTTGGCTCCGGGGAGGCAGTGGCCACCTATAATAAGGTGGTGTTTGAAGCTCTGGATGCCATAGCACCAGTTCATATATGACCCAGATCTTCTCACTTGAGATCCTCATGGATTGATGGGGATCTCAAGGTGATGAAGATCAAGGGTCAGAAGTTGGCGCGGTGCTGGAAGAAGTCCCGGCTAGATGCTGACAAACTGGTCCTGTGCACTCACTATCATGAGTACTAGGAGGCAATCTCCCATAAGAATACAGAGTTTCTGTTCAGGGAGATTGTGGCAGGGAGGAACAGACCTGCTCAGTTTTTCCAGACTGTGGACAGGCTTCTTCATCTGAACTGTCTTCAGCTGAAAAAAGCCTTTTCATCCACCTTGTGTGAGTAGTTTGCTCTGTTCTTCTCTGACAAGGTGTCGGCTATCCGGTTGGGGATTCCGTCGGGTAGGTTTCCACCTCACAGTTGCTGGTCTGGTGGGAGCAGAGGACCTCTGCCTGCCTGGGAAGAGTTTAGGCCAGTGGAGGTGTTTGAGGTGACTCAGGTGATCTTAGAGCTGAAGCATATATCTTGTGAACTTGACCCAGCCCCGACGTGTTTCTTGATGAGATGCGCTGAGTCTGTTGGTCCAGTGTTCACTGGGCTAGCCAGGTGTTCGATGGTGGCGGGGGTGTTCTCGGCTCCTCTGAAAGAGGCTCTGATGAGACCCCGCCTAAAGAAACCCTCCCTCGACCCAGACATACTAGCGAATTACCGCCCTATCTCCAACCTGCCTTTTTTGAGCAAGGTTGTTAAGAAACAGGTAGCACAGCAGCTCAAGGATCGGCTTGTGTCCTTTGACATCTATGAGCCATTTCAGTTGGGTTTTCAAGCTAGACACAGCACAGAAACCACACTAGTCAGGGTACATAATGACTTACTCAGGGCTAAAGATAGAGGAGACAGGTCAGTTCTTGTGCTTCTTGATCTCTCTTCAGCTTTTGACACTGTGGACAACATCATGCTTCTCAATCGGTTCTGTGAATTTTGCGGACTCGCCAGGGTTGCCATTAGATGGTTTGAGTCCTATCTCTCAGACAGGGTGCAACAGGTAGTAATGTGGAATTTCTCCTCCTCTCCAATGCCTCTGACTTTTGGAGTTCCACAGGGCTCGATCCAGTCGCTGATGTTGTTTGTGGTGTATATGCTGCCCCGGGTGAGGTCATTTGACAGTACAGTGTGGAGTTTCACTGCTATGCAGATGACACCCAGCTATATGTGTCATTTGCCCCCAGGACATCCAGTGCAGTTGATGTGCTTAACATCTGTCTGGCTAAAATGAATGACTGGATGGCTTCCAGCTGACTGCGACTTAACCCAGACAAGACAGAGGTGCTGGTGGTCAAGCCGGGTCATGGGTGTGATGGACTGCTACCTGGAGCAGACACTGGTCTTTTTCTAGGGTCTGCTCCATTGGTTGCTTCCCCGAGGGTGTGAAATCTAGGTGTGATCCTGGACAGCAGACTGACCTTTGAAGATCAGGTGTCATCTGTTGTGAAGAGTGGTTTCTACCACTTACAGAACATCATCAGGATCAAGCCCCTCATTCCACCCAAAGATCTTCCAACCCTAATACATGCCTTTGTGACCTCCAGACTCAACAACTGTAATGCTGTTTACTTTGGGGTCACAGGAAGAACCCTCCGCAGGCTGTAGCTGGTACAGAATGCGGCGGCCCAGTTACTGGTGGATATATCTCAGTTGTACCATGTGACCCCAGTCCTGCATGCTCTGCACTGGCTGCCGGTCAGGTGGAGGGTCCTTTTCAAGGTGGGCTTCCTCACCTATAAGGCCCTATATGGGCTGGGTCCTGGTTATCTGTCTGAGCTCCTGTCGCCTGCAACCTCTGCCCACTCCATCCTCTCCATTTTGAGGGGCCTCCTGGATGTTCCTAGGGTCTGGCTCAAGACCTCTGGTGACCAAGCTTTTAGTGTCTCTGGGCTGACCCTATGGAACACACTTCCACATGCAGTCTGGGAGGTCCCCTCGATTGGTGTTTTTAAGCAGAGGCTTAGGTCCCACCTTTTCTGCCAGGCTTTTGGAGATTAAGCCATCTCCCCCCCACCCTATCCTCAGTGAATTGTTTATTTCATATTTTTATATTTATGCTATTAAGAATGTTGTTTTAAATGTAACCCCCGACCCCTGCCTTTTAGTAAAATGACAGGTGGCATGCTGTTGAAGCTGACAGCAGTACCTGGTGGGGACTGGGTTCGAGGAGGATAAGGTTACTCAGCAAAGGGGGCCTAGGTTTGGCTACTCTGCACAGGGGCATCCAAGTAAATCCGAACACAGGAAGCAATAACTGTGATGTCCAGAACCAGGAATGGGATTCTACAGTGTGGCTTTTATTCACATCCAAGCTGAACAAACAAAGCATAGATGGACCCCCACGGGGCTACATTCCTGGTAATGCAGATTAGAGACAACAGAACACTTCTTCACATTTCCAGCCCTCAGGCTCTGAACCCACCAGGCACACAGCCCGGACTTGCACGCAGCTTTGGGTACACAGCCTGTTTGTACACTACTTGGGTTTCCCCACTGGCTCGAGCTCTCCATGACCACTTGATCCATGATCCATTTTGGAAATGAACCAGTTTTCCTGTTGGTGGCCCCTCAAACCACCTTAGAGCTCTCGACCCTAGAGGAATTTCCTTCCAATCCCATGTTTGGGTACTTCCCTCATCACTGGCCAAGTGCATGAGGCAAAGTAGAAATCCACAGAGCAAATCCGTTGAGGTGGACCTGGTCACTAAAGATGGGGGGTCTCCCACCTCCAGCTCCCACAATCCATACCCGGCCATTTCTCTGGAAACTAAACAACTCTTTTCTGAAAGCTTGGCAATGTAGATTACTGGGTAGACATATGTCACATCTCCTCTACATGTCTTGACTTCCACTATGTGCTGGACTTGAACATACTTTTACTTTTGGCTAAGCCTATTACTCTAGGCCTCCCACTACTTCAGTAGTCCAATCCCCACTATCACACAAGTCCCAGGGTGAAAACATGGGCCCTTTAGAAAGAACAGAAACTCACCCTCCAGTTGCAGGTGCCCCACAAGCGATTCACAAATCTTCTTGTTTCCCAAAGCTCTTGGACCAAATAGGCAGCTTCTCAACTAGCAGAAGCCAGGGGGTTGCCCCTAGAATATGCAGGACAACCTTTCCTGCCCCATCTCCTGAGGGATGGGGCACTGAGACCCGAATCTGCGGTCTCCACCACTTTAAAACTAGCTTATGTGTCTCTCTTTAGGTGGAAACACACACCTTTTTTCTAAATGTAGCCCTATGTCAGGGCTGAGGCTCCAAAAGTCTAACACAGAACTGCTGTGCTCCTCTTTCAGCAAGCTGCAAACTCCAACTGACCTACAGACTACTGTTCAAACCTCTCAACATTCTACTCCAACTCCCTGCTGCAGAATCCTTTGTGGCTCATGCAGCTGCGACAGTTCTATGGTGATGTCATCCCTCGGTCTCAGCTGAAACTGAGAACAGAGTGAGACAGTGTGAAATCCATTTAACTGGAGTTTCACAAGCTGCCTTCCCTGCCTATCACTAGGTCTTACTGGGATTCTAGTAACCCCGGGTAACAAGGGGGTTACATAAATATGCTATCTTTGATTCTGTATCCTGTTTTCATTGTGTACGGTGCCCAGAGCTTCCGGGATTGGGTGCCTTAGAAATAAATTTGCCTTGCCTTGTTTATATATGCCACAATGACAGTGTTGTCTGACCTCATCTTCACTGCCTAGGACCCAAACCTGGTCCTGAAAATGTTTCAGGACTTGATACACTGCCCTCACCTCCTATGCATTTATCTGAAGGCCCTGCTCCTGAGGGCTCCAAATTCCCTGTATTGGGGTCTGATCCAGGACTGGCCCACCCAACATGATGACCTGGCATAAGTTGTCAAAAATCACTTTCTGGTGAGGTTGCAAGGAGAATCCCATTGCAAAGATTCTCAGGATTCACCCATCATGTAAGAGACTGTGTTACCATTTGGAGCAATTGAATTGATGCCTGGTAGTCCTCTAAGGCCAAGGACCACACTGCCAGCATCCTGTTTTGGAGAGGCCACATATGAAGTCGGGACCATGGCTCCAGCTCTGTCATCGCTGTCATGAGACCCAATGTCTGGAGCAATCTGTAAGCTGAGATTCCTAATTGGGATCTCAGCTACCATCGAACATCCAGTGGTATGTCTCCAGAACCTCCAGAGTCCTTGCCACCAATCTCTCCACCATCTGCACTGGTGAAGCCCTGATTAGGAGATCATCCACATGGGGTAGATGTGATGGCCCCCCCATCTCAGTTGTGCCACTGGTACAATCAAGACTTTAGAGAACACTCTCAAGGCAATCATCAGACTGAAGGGAAAAGTCTGGTACAAAAAATGATGTCCCTGTATTGCAAATCTTAGAAATGTCTGGTGCAACTGGTGGATAGGAATGTGGAAATAGGCATCCTTCAGATCAATGGGTAACAGAAAATCCCCCGACTGGGCTACTTGGATTATGGACTGCAGGGATGCCATCTTTTTTTTTGTAAATATAATCTTTATTGAAGTTTTTCAATGTCTGCTACGTCCATGTCTAAAACAAATAAAGCAATACATTACAACTCTGTGTGATTATGAGTCTTCCTTTCAAAACACCATCATAGGCATACAGAATAAGCATAAAAACTGCTGCCTCCTCCCCCTCATTTCCAGCATGGAGGGGATGGCTGCATAACATATCAAAGCAATTAATGATACCCAGTGTGACGCTTGGCCAACTGGTTATGATTGTCATATGATATTTGTAATATAAAAATATAGTAGGTGATTGTCTCACGTAAGACAGCCTGTGTTTCTGGGTGCCCCCCCCACCAGGTTTCAGTGAACCTCCAGGATATATGTTAACTGACCAGGAAATCTCTATAATGTAATTAACTTCCTTGAGAAATTGCATTTTATGGCCATCTGCCAGAGGATAAGCCTAATAAACTTTTATGACATTTTAAGAGGAACAGGCCATTGATACCAACGTGGTGTGAAAAGTTGTAAAACCATTTGAATCTGCCTTGGGATCAGGAAACCACACAAGATCAAAGAGAAAATGTTTAATTAAGGAGGCATATTTAGGAAGTGCTTTTCCTTCTGATGTGACATTATTTAGCATACTCTGCTACAAAATCATGTTTGGAATTTTTAATTCTAAAAAGGAGGAGCTAGATGACTCACCAAGGGGGTTGGGAGATGAGGTTGCAATGTATCATTGTAACTGGGGAATCTGAAATATTATTTTGGGACTCTAGAAAGACACATCTCTCTGATAAGCACTTAGAGGTAATGCATTAGATAGAAAAGATCTAACCTTACGTTAGTAGGATTTTTTTCTGTAGTTTTTTGCTTTTCTTCTAAGTGATTGTATGCTCTTTGATATATTGTTCTGTGTTTATATTTGACTTATTTTTATCATCTTTTAGTAAAGTACCAATTATTTGAAAGACTGCCTGGGTGTCTGCCAGTTCTTTTTGCATGTGACGTATAGAGGGTTAAGACTGAAAAAACTGTTCAACAGCTTGATGGTGTTACTAGACTGGGAAAAGGTAAGAATATACCTAAGGTCTCTTATAAAGTTTTATTTTTTCATTTTTGGAAGCCTGGCTGGGTGCCCCTAGTGTAAGATTGTACCGCAATCCCTGAAGAGGGGTACGTATCTGAGCCTGTACATTAGGTACGTTAGTATAAGGTTCACAGTTTGAATCCCACCAGAACTTGAGACTAAAGGTGTTTCAGACCCAAAAGCAGACAGAAGGGTTACCCTGTTGGTTACCTGTTCACACTATTGCGCTCTGAGGCTGGCATTGTGGGAGCAAAGGGTCTGACCTACGGAGTGCATTTGTGACAGATTTGGTTAGCAGCAGTGTGATAAAATGGGTAACACAAGCTTTAACTGTTCAGCGTGTCAGCTTAATACTGTACAGCTCACTTGCAAAATAAGGCAGTGATTTATTGTTAAAAAGGAAACAGAACTATAATATTTTGCTTACAGTCAAGTTCCTACCTGTTTAATTTTTTGCAAAGTGCAAGTTAGAGTAGCCATAGCTAGGGAAGAAGATGGCTTCCAACTACAGTGGGCACACTGCAGACTACTTGAGGCAATTGTTCCAGGACAGAGGATTCCTGCATGAGGGGAGAGCCACCAAACAGGACCTCATGGATGCCCTGATGGCAGCATATGCCCAGAGCATTGAGTCATAGACTGTGACTGTAAAGGACCAAACCTTGGGCATGGAGGGGCCAGTGGCCAGTGTAGTGTCCAGATCCGGTGAGGAGGGCAGCAGGGCCAGTGCAAGCAAAGGGCCACAGCAGCAGGGGAAGATCACCAACATTCTGGAGCCAGAAGCAATCAGGCTGCAGATTGAGTTGCACAGAATGGAGCTGGAGCTCCAGAGAGAGATGCCGAGTGAGAGAAATGAGTTGCAGAGGAGAAGAGGGAGTGAGAACAGTGAGAAGCTGACCGTGAAGAGCATGAGCCCCAGCGAGCTGCAGAGGAGAAGAGGGAGCGAGAACAGTGAGAGGCAGACTGTGAAGAGTGAGAGCGCCAGAGGCAACATGAACTGGAGAAGCTACGACTCCAACCACCAACACCAGAGCAGGTAAGTGGCTTGGGTTTAACTGGAACTACAGGACTGGGCTACAAATTAAATTCCAAATTGATAGCTGAATTTAAAGAGGGGGAGGATATGGATGCCTTTTTAAATTCCTTTGAAAAAGTTTGTATTCAGGCAAATATTCCTAGAGGGTCCTGGAGCTTCCAGCTATCCCTGCTACTTACTGGGAAAGCTCGGGGATGCATTGGGTCAAATAGACAATGAGGACAGTAATGATTACAGCAAACTTAAAGCTGCACTTTTAAAAAAGTTTGATTTAACTGCAGAAGCATACAGAGCTAAATTCCGTAAGCTCAGGAGAAGCCCTGACATGAGCTACAGGGAGCTAGCCATGAAACAACTTCAGTGTTTAAAACATTGGTGGGAAGGAATTGAAGCAAACTCTGTAGATAAAATTGAAAATGCTATATTGTTAGAACAGTTTTTTGGGGGCATGCCCAGCAGAGCTGAAATCCTGGCTGGAGGACCAAGATCCCAAAACAGTTCAAGAGGCTGCTCAACTCTCGGATCACTATGTCAACAGCAGACCTGCTCTGAGAGTGAATGGGGTGGGCGTGGCAGCACAGAAAGGGAAAAGTGCACCTTCAGGGCAGCTAAAACCCTTGCTGCCTCCACCAAAACCAGTTAGCCTCAGGTTTCAAAGAAAAGAGTTCTCTGAGAAAAGAAACAAATGTTGGGTTTGAAAAGAAACTGGCCATATTGCCAGACAGTGTACCAAAAGGAAGAGCAATATGCAACATGGGGCTAGGAAAGAAGTGGGTTGTTTATGTGTCCCTGGAAGCATGTCTGTGAACATGAGGGAACACATGCACCCAGTCACGGTGAATGGTGTACAGACACAAGGGTTAAGGGCCACAGGGACATCCCTGACATTGGTAAAAGGGGATCTGGCAGAGCTGGGTCAGCTTATACCCAATGAATTTGTAACTGTACAAGACTTCACTGGGGAGGAGAAAACATTACCACTTACTAGTGTTCTCCTAGACTGGGGTGAAACAGGAGGAACTGTGCAACAGGTGGCTGTAGCCAAAACTTTAGCAGTTGATGTCATCCTTGGCAACAATCTCAAACAGGGGATGGTGTGTGCAGTTACACATAGCTAAACGGGAAGGGAAAATTGTAGTTCCCTGGACCCCACAGAAGCCATTGTGGAAACCACTGGAGACTGGTTCCCCAGCTGTGTCTCCTGATATG
This sequence comes from Neoceratodus forsteri, assembly GCA_016271365.2. Lineage (NCBI taxonomy): Eukaryota > Metazoa > Chordata > Ceratodontiformes > Ceratodontidae > Neoceratodus > Neoceratodus forsteri. The sequence continues at coordinate 1,084,172,479 of CM028131.1, read as the reverse complement.
GAGACTAATGAAAAGGGGGTAGAAATTTCCCCAGTAGCAGTTAACCACACAGCTATGGAGGGTTACTCCAAAGAAGGAGGAGTGACCCATTGTCAAAGGGTTAGGGATGACAGTGATCCTGAGTGCCCTGACGCTAGTGCTAGGGACCCTAGTTTAGAGACTGAAGGGGACCTGTCCCATGCCTTGGGAATGTGTAAGGAGTTTGTAGCTGCTCAGAAAAGTGACCATAGTCTAGAGAAGCTGAGAGCTTGGGCAGACTCTGATGGAGCACAGGGAGGTGATGGTAAACATAAGATTTATTGGGAAAATGGACTGATGTATACTCAGGCTGTGAAGACAGAGGGAAGGGTGATAGGCAGGCAGCTTGTCATTCCCCAGGGGTGCCGTGAGCAGTTGCTCAAGATTGCACATGATATTCCTTTGTCTGGCCATCTGGGAATCATGTGCACTATGCAGTGGTTGGCCCAGAATTTCTATTGGCCCAACTTCACCAAGCAGGTGAAGGAGTATTGCAGGTCTTGCCACCGGTGCCAAGAAATAGGGAAGGTGGGTAAGAAAACCCAAGCCACCCTAATTCCATTGCCCATAGTGGAGGAGCCATTCCAGAGGGTGGGAATGGATATTGTGGGGCCTTTAAATACCCCCAGCTCCTCTGGGAAGAGGTTCATCCTAACCGTGGTGGATTATGCCACCCAGTACCCTGAGGCAGTCATCCTATCCTCACTGAGGACAGACAAAGTGGCAGATGCCTTACTTGGGATTTTCTCCCCTGTTGGGTTTCTGCAGGAGGTGATCACCGATCGAGGGGGTTCCTTCATGTCGGACCTGACGAAATGTTTGTGGGAGAAGTGTGGGGTGGTGCAGAGGTGCACGACACCTTATCACCTGTAAGCCAATGGGCTTGTGGAAAGATTTAACGGTACCCTGAAGTCAATGCTCCAAGCGTTTACTAAACAGTATGGGAGGGACTGGGAGAAATACCTTCCCCACCTGTTGTTTGCATACAGGGAGGCGCCCCAAGAGTTGACAGGATTTTCTCCCTTTGAGCTCTTATATGGACGCCAGGTACGTGGGCCCCTAGACTTGATCCAGGAGGACTGGGAAGGCAAGCTCACCACCCAAGGCACTCCCATAGTGTATTATGTCCTTAGGTTTAGGGAAAGGCTGAAGGAGCTTATGGGGACAGCCCAAAGCAACCTGGCAGCTGCCCAACAGAAACAAAATGTGTGGTGTGACCGCAGAGCCAGAGCTCGCTTGTACACGGTGGGTCAGGAAGTCATGGTCCTTATTCCGATCCAGAAAGACAAGCTGCAGGCTGAGTGGGCAGGACAGTACAAAATAGTTAGAAAGGTAAATGACGTAAACTATATCATAGAATTACCTGACTGAAGACATACAGAAAGAATGTACCATGTAAACATGATGAAGCCATATGCTAACGTACTGGGTCATAATGTTGTACGCTTAGTAGCGCACAGCATTATGCCGAAACCCGGACCTGTGCACTCTCCATGTTGGATGCGCCCTGGAGTTAGAATCCTTAGTGGGGGGGTCCAAGGGGTGTAGCCCCCTGTAATGCGGGGTATGGGGGGCAGAGCCCCATACAGAAAAAAAGTTATCAGTGAATTGTGCAACGCGATTATGTCGCACGACATTCTGCCATGCACAGTATTGATCCCGTGCCATATGCTAATAGGGCTGACATGATGTTTGCAGTATGTAGTCCTGGGGAAGGGACAGATGAAGAAGACCCCCTTCTGGACTTGCTGGAAGAAAGCAAGCAGGAGTCCTCTCTGGAGGCAGTTAAATTATCTCTCCAGCTGGCCCCAGACAAGATCCAGGAAGTAAGGGAGGTTTTAGCAGACTTTGCCCCACTGTTTAGCTCCAAGCCTGGACTAACCCCCTTAGCAATGCATGATGTGGAGACAGGGACACAGACGCCCATAAGACGGACAGCATATTAGGTGTCAGAGGCTGTCCAAAAGGACATTAGGAGGGAGGTGGAGAAAATGCTGGATTTAGGGGTAATCCAGAGATCTCACAGCCCCTGGGCCTCACCCATAGTCCTTGTGTCTAAGCCAGATGGCTCTACTCATTTCTGTGTGAACTATCATGGACTGAACGAAGTCACGAAGTCAGACGCCCACCCGATGTCCCGGACAGATGAACTCCTGGGCAAGTTGGGAGGGGTGACCTACCTTAAGACCATTGACCTGACATAGGTGTATTGGCAGGTAGAGTTAACTGACAGAGCTAGGGAGAGATCAGTCTTCATCACTCTGATAGGCTTATTTGAATTTAAAGTAATGCCTTTCAGAATGAGGAACGCCCCGGCCACTTTCCAAAGGTTGGTGAACTAGGTGTTAAATGGTGCTAAGGAGTACGCCGTGGCTTACCTGGATGACATTGCCATCTTTAGTGCCAGCTGGCAGGAACACCTGTCCCACCTTAGGGAAGTGCTGGGCAGGATACAGAGGGCTGGGCTCACTGTCAAAGCTGAGAAGTGCCAGGTGGCCATGGCTGAAGTGGCACACCTCGGGCATGTTGTAGGCTGGGGACAGATCCATCCTAACCAAGTAAAAATAGAGGTGATCAAGGCATGGCCCAGACCAGAAACACAGAAGCAGGTCAGGAGTTTTCTAGGGACCGCAGGGTACTATAGGAAATTTGTACCCTATTACAGTGCTCTGGCTGCTCCCCTATCTGACCTGGTAAACAAAAAGATGCCTAAGAAAATTACCTGGGAACCAGCCTGTGAAAAAGCCTTTACCAGACTGAAGGAGGCACTGTGCAGTGCTCTTGTATTGGCAAGTCCTGACTATAGCAGACCCTTTATAGTCCAGACTGATGCCTCAGACGTGGGTATTGGGGCAGTCCTGAGTCAGACATCCAAACAAGGGAAAGATCACTCTGTAGTGTACCTGAATAAAAAGTTACTTCCAAGGGAGCAGGCTTACTCCACTGTGGAAAAAGTGTGTCTTGCCATAGTGTGGGCCCTAAAGAAGTTAGAGCCATACTTATATGGGCAACATTTTGAGGTACAAATGAACCACAACCCCCTGGTTTGGTTGACACAAATGGGAAAACTAATGGTAGACTATTAAGATGGCGTCTTGCTTTGCAAGGGCATGACATGATGATTTTACATAGGGCTGGAGCGACCAATCAGAACACAGATGGCTTATCTCATCTATATGAGTGAACTGGGGAAGCTCATCCCATGCAGGGGATAGAGCCCCCAAATTCAGTCTAGGTGGGGAGGAGTGTGATGCTTGGCCAGCTGGTTATGATTGTTGTATGATATTTGTAATATGAAAATATAGTAGGTGATTGTCTCACATAAGACAGCCTGTGCTTATGGGTGCCCCCCCACCCCCTCCGGGTTTCAGTGAAGCTCCAGCATATATGTTAACTGACCAGGAGATCTCTGTAATGTAATTAACTTCCTTGAGAAATTGCATTTTATGGCCATCTGCCAGAGGATAAGCCTAATAAACTTTTATGGCGTTTTAAGAGGAACAGTCCATTGATACCAACATGGTGTGAAAAGTTGTAAAACCATTTGAATCTGCCTTGGGAACAGGAAGCCACACAAGATCAAAGAGAAATGTTTAATTAAGGAGTCATATTTAGGAAGTGCTTTTCCTTCTGATGTGACATTATTTAACATACCTTCTGCTACAAAATCATGTTTGGAATTTTTAATCCTAAAAAGGAGGAGCTAGATGACTCACCAAGGGGGTGGGGAGATGAGGTTGCAATGTATCATTGCAACTGGGGAATCTGACACATTATTTTGGGACTCTAGAAAGACACATCTCTCTGATAAGCACTTAGAGGTAATACATTAGATAGAAAAAGACCTAACTGTATGTTAGTAGGAGTTTGTTCTGTAGTTTTCTTTGCTTTTCTTTTAAGTGATTGTATGCTCTTTGATATATTGTTCTGTGTTTACATTTGACATATTTTTATCATCTTTTAGTAAAGTACCCAATATTTGAAAGACTGCCTGGGTGTCTGCCAGTTCTTTTTGCATGTGACGTATAGAGGGTTAAGACTGACAAAATTGTTCAACAGCTTGATGGTGTTACTAAACTGGGAAAAGGTAAGAATATATCTAAGGTCTCTTATAAAGTTTTAAGGGTTCATTTTTGGAAGCCTGGCTGGGTGCCCCTGGTGTAAGATTGTACCGCAGTCCCCGAAGAGGGTACGTATCTGAGCCTGTACATTAGGTACGCTAGTATAAGGTTCACAGTTTGAATCCCCCCAGAACTTGAGACTAAAGGTGTTTCAGACCCAAAAGCAGACAGGAGGGTTACCCTGTCTGTTACCTGTTCACACTATTGTGCTCTGAGGTTGGCACTGTGGGAGCAGAGGGCCTGACCTGCCGAGTGCGTTTGTGACACCCAATACCCCAACCAAGCCAGGAAGCTAAATTCAGTAAGAAAGGGGACACTTTGTGGAAGGTGGGGGAACAGGTGGAACCGTGATCATAGGATCCACTGGAGTGGGGAGAACAGGTCAGAACCAGTCAAAATGGGGTGCTATAAGCAGCAGCATGCTAGTATCGCTTACAAGTAAATTGGCTATGGCTCTACCATAATTGAGAGGGGGCACTGTACTTTATTTATTTAATAAACTAGGGTATTAACTCTGAGTCCTTATCCATTATGTGCAGAATCCACTCATTCCATGTGGTGGAGCACAGCTTGGTATTATCATTCAGTGAATGTGTAATTTTCTTCATTCGGTAGATCTGATTGACTGTTGATCTCCATGTGGAAAGGGAAGGGCATTGGGGTGTGAGCCAGGTCCTAGTGATAATTTTTTTGGGCACCATGATTAGGATGCTTAGAAGATATTGTGAACAAAGGTCCCACAGGCCTTGCGGGAACTGTGGAAGGAGGAACATTTCTACAGAAAGGCAAATTGGTCTACTAAATAGTTCCTCAAGTTTGTCTTGTAGGCCCTGAAAGCAGGAGGGTAGGGTAGGGCAACTCCGCATTATGTGGGCATGGTGCACTTGCATTTCACCACATTGCCTCCAGCAGATTGAGTTGCGAGTAGATCAAGAGTGAGCTGAAATAGAGGGGGTTTGGAAGAAACAAATCTGTTGTTTCCAGGTGTATTCCCTCCATTGGTGAGAAATGGTAACTTTAGAGGCTATTTCACAAGTTCTTTGCCACTGTTCAAGGGTAATAGGCTCATCAATCTCCATCTGCAACCTCTGGAGTACGAAACTGGTAAAGGTGTCAACTGATTCACCTATGGCTTTGTACAGAAAGGAGATCATATGGGTATTACTGCCAGAGTGGATTAGAAAAATGAGAGCAGTAATAATAGCTGGGTGCAACCCAAGGTTACAAGCTCCTAGTGGAAGGGAGTTAAAGAAGTGTCACAATTGAAGGTATCTTTAAAAATCAACTTGTCAGCCAGCCCTGTGGTGCAGAGGGCTGAGGCACTGGACATCTTACCTTGCACCACGCTGGTGACCCATGTTCAGGAGAAAGCGTGGGCCACCGGAAGTCAGCGGGGGGTGGGCGCAAAGCTGGATCGAGTTTCTGAGAGACAGCTCTCCTCTCCAGGGAGGGATGTGTTTTTCCCTTGGCTCTTGGCTGCCTTGTAGTGGAGGCTAGGGGGCAGAACAGGCTGAGAAGGAGCCAGGCATTAGGCTGGGAGAGAAGAAAGGGCTGTTACTAGGGCAGCAGTGTGCATGAGCACCTCCACGCACATGTGCCCCTGCATCTGGTTCCCCGGGCGTAAGGAGAGGGAAAAAGGGAAAATACCTCCCCTAACAGGATGATGGCCAGCCCCTTGAAGGCTCCTACCACTGACTGCGCACCTGTCACAGAAATAAAGTAGTGGCAGGTAAGTCTCGGGTTGCTGGGGGCTGAGAAGGGGTTGGCCAGAATGGGGTTTGGGGAGGAGTGAAGTGCATAAATAGATGATAAAAAGAAAATCAACTTGCCTCAGAGTTCTCTTTGAGACTCCTCAAATAACTTAAGGGTCACCCCAGACATAAGTTGAAAGAGGTACTGTAGGGATAAATGTTACCACCTGCAGAATTCTGGGTCTACCGTAGCCAGAAGAAAATGTTCCAATAGCACAATGGGACAAAGCAGACTGAGGAATGGGACCAGATGCAATGAGCTGTGGACAGCAAGCCAGGATTTAACCTGGTGTCTGAGCCAAGGGATCATGCTGGGTAGAACCTCAGGTTGTGGGTCGGTCTGGTACAGTGTTTGTACAAAATCCACATTGGGGAAAAGCCCTATCTTTGCCCACTGCCACATTGCTTGAGGGTATCCCATGTGCCTGAGAGCCACAAAGTGGAGATAATATGCCCAGTAATAATGTTATAGTGCTATAGATTCAGGAGGGCTAAGCCGCCCTTCCACTTGAGAAGGGACATGGTTCAGAGCATATCCCGGGGGGCACTTTCCAGCCCAAAGAAACCTTGCAATTTCTTTATTCCATTGTCAGAATGTGGTTAATGGAAGGAAAAGGGGAATATTTTGAAACAGTGCTCTGGGTAGAATCATTATGTGAACAACCTTGACCCTGCAAGAGACACTTAGGGGTAGGAGGTTCTATCAAGTTGGGTCTGATGTGGAGGGAGAGGTGTGGCTTCCTGTTTCCGTCAAGATGGCCAACTGATCCAGGTTGTGCAGAGGAGAACGCCAGCTCTGCTAGTCGGCTTGCATTATGCAGAGAGTGAAAAGATTTAAAAATAAAATTTCAATCTAAAAGAATAGGAAAGGAGTAATCATATCAGGAGAGCAGTCGACCCAGTGGTCGTGAGGGCCATCACTGAAGCTACTATCCCCCACACTGGACACCAACCCCCCCGCCCGTAAACAGTCAACCCGGTGGTCATGAGAGCCATCACTGAAGCTGCTGTCCCCTGCGCTGGACACTGCCCCCCCCGCAAACAGTCAACCTGGTGGTCGTGAGGGCATCACTGAAGCTGCTCTCCCCCATGCTGGACACCAACCCCCCTGCCCGCAAACAAGTACGAGACCTCCACCTCGCATTTCAACTATGGAGGTGCTTGTTCAGCTCAGCTGTGGTGCTACGCTACTCCATTTTGTAACAGAGCGCTGGAACGGAGTTAGAATTGTTGGACTGTTTGATGGACGGTTTTGGCGCTAATTTTAAATTTAAAGTGTGGATAACTGGCTGCCTCTCTGCCGAATATTTGTTGGCATTGCAGTCTAGCCTATTTCAACTTATATTTCAGTTTAAATTGTTCTAATCTATGGCCACAGCTACAAACTGCACTTTTTCTTTTTGTATTACAGTGTATCTTGTGTGCACCTTAATTAGGTAATCTCCACAGCTACAAGCTGTGGGTTTTTATAGAGCATCTTATGTGCAACTTAACTTAATTATCAACAGTACAAAGTGCAGGTTTTACTGTATGACTGGTGTGCACCTCAATATTTATAGAGCATCTTGTGTGCGACTAAATTTAATTAATTATCAACAGTTACAAAGTGCAGGTTTACTGTGACTTGTGTGCACCTAAATGAAGCTCCACAGCTACAAATCACAGGGTTTAGTATTTAGTTTGTAGTCTCAGTGTCTGCTCTGTTCTGCCTAACCACTGTTTCCCCTTCACCCCCCCTGCAAAAATCCCTCCCACTTTGTACCTGTATTAAATTCGCTCTCTTCTTTCTGTTTCCTCCATAGTTGACCCAGTGGTCATGAGGGCCATCACTAAAGCTGCTCTCCCCCACGCTGGACACTGACCCCCCCACCTACAAATGGGTACGGAGACCTCCACCTCACATTTCAGCTACGGAGATGCTTGCTCAGCTCAGCTGTGGCACTATGCGACTCCATTTTGTAACAGAGCACTGGAACGGAGCTAGAAGTGTTGGTCCCCACCAACGCTGCACATCGGCTACCCCATCACACCCACCACCACCTTTGGTGAACTCATAGTTATATAGGCTGTGTCATGTGGTGCTAGAACCAATCAGTCTACATTTCAATTTGCAGGTTATCTAAACCAGCCTCTAGTGGCCGCTGACATATTTCACACAATTTTGTTCTAGCCTCATAAGCTGCTCCTACTGACTGCTCTATTAAACCACTCCACCATGCTGCTTCCCCTAGTTATCTTCTCCCTTTTGGCCCCCCTGTCATCTCTCCCACCCTCCTCCTGGCCAGCCAAACAGCAGTGCCTGTATACACTACATATCCCATCCACACTCCACCCTCCCTCCAGCACTTCCCTTGCAGGTGACTTCCCTATGACCCACCCCCCAAAACCATTCGCAGGCCCTACCATCCTCCTGCCCTCTTTTCACCTGAGTCAGATAGCCCTTAACACCACCACTCAGTTCTCCTATGGGCTCATCAAGCTTTCACCTGCCCCTCCCAGGAAGACCCTGTGGGCTCGACCCCTGACCAAATTATTGATCACTCTTCTACTTCTGCTATCCAGGAATGTGGAGCCACATCCTGGACCTTTCTCTCCCCCATGCTCCAGTCCCATCCCAAACCTCTGAACTCCCCAGAGGTCTGAAGTTGGTGCACCTGAACATATGCAGGCTCCTACCCAAATTACCCCCGCTACAACCAACTATACTCTGACTTCGCCCTGACGTCCTGATTATTTCAGAGTCCTGGCTAAAGCCCCACAACAAAGACTCCAAAATTGCCATCCCAGGATACTCTGTCACCCACCACAATTGGCCAGGTGACAAAAGAGGTGGCAGCATGGCCGTGTATATAGCATCCCCGCTGCAGTTCACCAATATCACCCTATCTCATCCCACACAATCCATTGACTCACTATTAATAAACTAGCCCTCCCCCATACTGCAACCATATTTGTTGCTGGCTCTTACTGCTCACCTGATGCCCACCTACCAGCCATCTTGGACCACCTCGGCAACTTACACACTCTCGCCTCAGGAGGTGAGCTCCACATTCTTGGGGACTTCAGTCAAAATTGGCTCAGCCATGCAAATTCCTAACTCCTGAACAAAATAGGAACCCTAAACCTATCTCAAATGATCACTGAGCCCACTCACCTGAACCATAAAATGCTTAATCATTCTCTCCTCGATTGGGCTCTCACCACCCACCCGCACTGGATACTAGCCACTGGCCTGCTCCCCAACTCCCTTAATGACCATCAAATGATCTACATGGTCAGAAAAATCTTCAGGCCCAAGGCTCCCCCTCCCCACATCCTACTGACCAGGTCCTACAAATCTCTGGATCTTGCATCTCTCTTACAGAACCTGGCCACTGCAGACTGGTCCTTCATCCACCAAGCTACCTCCACTGAAGCCACTCTGGAGGATTTCAAAACTAGGTTCCTTGCTGTCTGGAACCACTATGCCCCACTCAGGCAGTCCAGGGTGCATGGTGCCTACCTCCCCTGGATCACAGCTGATGTCATTGCCAATATCAAAGCAAAGGACCTGGCCTGGAAAGTTTTTAAGGGAACTGGATTACCCCTAGCTCATCTAAAGTACTGTGCTCTGTGCAATGCATATACAAGGTGAGTCCATCAGGCAAAAGCCAAGTACTTCAATACTGCCTTTCACACAAACATTAACCATCCTGCTAAATTCTGGAAGGTCCTCAAATCGCTTTCCGCTCCCCCCAGCCACCAACACCTACCCTGTACATAGGCACAACCACACTTACTGACCCTCCAGCTGTAGCCACAGCTTTCAACTCCTTCTTCACCAACTGCACCACTGCGCTGCTATCCTCTCTCCCATCCTCTCACCACCCCTCCCCTGGTGCCTGACCAAGCCCCTCCACACAACTCCTCCTTCTCCTTCCGCCCTATTACACTACTGGAGGTGTACAATGCAATCCTTGCTCTCAATCTGACCAAGGGTAAATGTCCCTCAGGCTTAGATGCCAAAATGTCGTACCTATCTGCCTCTGCCAGTGCTGCCCCCCTGGCAGAGCTGTTCAACTTATCCTTCTCTCTAGCCTTAAAACCAGCTGAGTGGAAACACGTCATGGTCATTCCACTCCCCAAAGGCAGTGATTCCTCTACCCCCGGAAACTACTGCCCCATTTCCCTCCTTCCCATTCTGGCCAAATGCCAAGAAAAACTTGTCCTCACTCAACTCTCTGCTTTCCTCAACTCCTCTTCTTTCTACACCCCCTACCAGTCTGGTTTCAGAAAGTCCCATTCCACCACCACCTCCCTGCTGAGGCTAACGGACACCATCCTGTCTGCCATGGATAAAGGGCACATCACCTCAGCTATCTTTGTCAACTTTGCAAAGGCATTCAACACAGTATCCCACTCCCTCCTTCTGGCTAAGCTAACCAGAGCAGGGCTCTCTAGTTCAGCCAATGACTGGTTCCACTCCTACCTAGTTGGCTGGATGCAGTCAGTCAGGATCAGTAACTCCACCTCTGACCCCTTCCCTGTCACATTGGGAGTGCTGCAGGGCTCCATCCTTGGGCCAGTCCTGTTTTCTGTCTTCCTAAATGACCTACCCTCTGCCTGCCCATACAACTCCATCCACATGTATACAGATGACACAGTCCGGCCCCTTCGCTACTGATGTGGTGACCAGACTGCAGCAGGACTTCAATAGTGTCCAGCTCTGGTTTCGCTCCAATCAGCTTCACCTCAATGCCAAAAAGACTGTCTCCATGACCTTTGGCACAAGACAGAGATTCTTGCAGCTTCCCTTCCCCTGACCTTCCACTCCCTGGATGGGACTTCATCGGAGACCTCCTCCTCCTTCAGATATCTCAGGGTCTGACTCGACCAGCACCTTGACTTTTCTGTACACATCGATGACATACACAAAAAACACCACCCCAGACTGGGTGCCCTTTACCGCAACCATGGTTGCATCCTGCTGCAGGCTCACCAAGCCATTGTACAAAAAATGATTCTGCCAATTTTTGTCTATGGAAACATAGTCTACAGTGCTGCCCCTAAGTCCACCCTGTCCAGATTGGGCTCCCTCTTCCATTCCTTCTGTCATTTTGCCCTTGACTGTCCCTACTCCACCCATCATTGTACCCTGTACCAGTCCCATGGCTTTCCCTCCCTACAGGATCACAGATCATCACACTGCACAAGCTTCACTGCCAAGTTCTTGTCCCAGTCCTTGCCCTCGTACTTCTCTTCAATCCTGTCTACTTACCCCCCTAGCCTATTAGCTTAGGCAATAAGACACTAGATGCCTACATATTCCCCATAGGTCCACCATGATGGGCCAGGCAGCTTTCAGCTATGGAAATCCTTCCCTCTGGACATTCAGCATACCCCTTCCTCCCAGCAACTCAATGGCCTCCTCATGGTGCATTTCTCCCCCACCTGCTCATGCACCTTACACGTCCTACTCCTGGGTCAATTTACCTTTTCCAGACTTTGCTCTGTGCCATTATTTATATCAATAAAATGATATCAAGCATCCGACTCATGCCTCACCTTTCTCTGTTATGCGCATCATTGTAGCAGCTGCACTGCTTGCTTGTCTTATTCTTCACTGTCCTAATTTGCACAGCTGCACTTATATTACTGTTACTGTCTTTTTAACACTACTGTACTAGTATTGTTACTATCATTGCTCTCTATTATTTTTGTATCACCCCCAGGATGCATCTGGAATTAAGCAGTACTCTGCTCAGCATGCCTTCCTGGTAAAACTCTTAAATAAATAAATAAATAAATAAACACACACTCGGGGTATGTCAAAGCAATACCGACGAGTTCGAGAGATCACATGGCACTTCAAAAAAACACAGCTACATCAGATTCAAACATCCTGACAATGCCGCAGCAAGCACCGGAGAACAAGAAGGATGCCAACAAACAAGAATGATGCTGTGAGGAACCCCCAATTTCAGTAAAGGGAGGTAACACTTTTATTTGGGAAAGACAAGTACAAGTGCAAGGCATCTTTGTTTTTGGTGAGGAAAAAGAAATTCAAGAGGGTAGCATACCAAAGATTGATACTGAAACAATTTAAACATCAAATGCAGGTTCCAGACACAGAAGTGGGGGCAAGGGGCTGGCAAAAGGGAAAAAAAGTGAAAAATTTGCAAGACTTCAGGAACAGGGGCAAAAGGAAAAATATATCAAACTCAGAAAATTTGGAAGTGACAACGCATTCAAATATTCTACCTCAAAATCTCTCGGTTTTCCTGAACTCCCATGTATGTGTATATGATATTTTCTCTAAACCATCCAGAGGTAGGGGGCATCATTTGAAGGTGGTAACATCAATAGAAATGGCCAGCACAGTGAAAACAAGAGGGTCTAAATCATATGAGAAAACCTCTGGGTTTGAGAGGAACAAAAAGGGGGAAGAAGCTGAAAGAATGGATAAAGAGATAGCAGTAGAATATTACACTAATCAAAAGTCACAACTAAAACAGACTTCTGGGTTAATAAATTAAGTCAACATGGATAAAACAAATCACAAAGCAGATAAGTCTCAGCAACTAATTCTAAAAGAAATGAAGCAGGGGTTTGATTTATTAAACACTGCAGTTACTTCTCTGACACAAAAATTCACATAGACAAATTTGAAAATCTAACATTAAGAGCTAAAGAATGTGAAGCAACAACAAGTAAAGTAGATGATGATATACCAAAACTATCACAAAACCTGGAAAGCTGTAACAAAGAATTAGAGACACTAAACCTAAAAGTCAAAAATTTGGAATCTAGGTCGAGGAGGTGTAACCTGAAAACTGGAAGTCTTACGGAGGGCATAGAAGGTTTCGATCCTGTTAAGTTTTGTGAAGAGCTGCTGACTACAGTCTTGGGCCTTTCATATCCAGAACAAAGAACTGAGCTTGATAGGGCCCACTGGGCTTTTGGAAGCAAGGATAACCTAGGTAGACCAAGGCTTATGAATATTAAACTGATGTGATACCAAGATAAGGAGAAAATCCTGACTAAACCACGAGTGGAAAAAGGCTTAATATATAGAGGCATCAGGCTACACGTTTATCCAGATCTACCACTTGCAGTTCTGACTAGAAGGAAAAACTTTGACACTATCAGGGACAAGTTACAGAAAGAAGGGATTCCATTTCCCTCCTCTATCCTGCAAAACTCAGAGTAAATTTAGATGGAAAAATTCTGTTCTTCCACACACCCACAGAGGTTGAAGAGGCACTGGCTAAACGTACAAGATACATGTCAGAAACTTCTACTTTGAATAACCCTTACTCCTCAAATGGTTGACACAAACAGAACTGTGTATTTTATCTTGTCTATAATTCATAGAATCATAGAATCATAGATTGATACAAGTTCAGAAGGCAAAAATGCCCATTTATGAACGCGCCACCAGCTAGAATTAGCAGTGGAAAGAAAATTTCTTATCACCCATATATTTATCAAGACTTTTCTTAAATTTTTCTATATTTTCACTGTTTATGATGTTAACAGGTAGTGTATTCCATATTGGAGGTATTCTCTGTGTAAAAAATCTGGAACATTTGTTAGTTTTGCATAAGGATGATTTCAGTTTCGAATTGTGGGATCTAGTGTAATTATTTACTGAGAGCTTTTTTAATCCAATTGTATTTAACAAGTAGTCATTATGGTATGCATTATAAGTATAGATTAAGTCACCTCTTAGTACTCTATACTTCAGAGAGTAAAGCTCTAATGATTTTAATCTAGAACCATAATCTAGTTCAGACATATTATCAATCCTTTTAGTTATTCTACGTTGGACCCTTTCTGTCATATTTAAATAGCTGATAGAAGTTGGGGCACAAAATGAGACATGGTAGTCCAAATGTGGATGAACCAGGCTTGTATATAGTGGCAAGATGACAGATGGTTCCCTGCTTTTGATATGTCTCAATATACAACTTATAATCTTGTGACATTTTTTAACAGTTTTGTTGGTATGGCTATTAAATTTTAAATTGTCAGTTATTGTTATACCCAAATCTCTTTCCTCTGTTGTGATCATTAATTTCACATTTTATATTAAATATGGGTGCTTCTTATTATTGTTCCCCATATGCATTACCTTGCACTTTGCCAGGATTAAATTTCATATTATTGTTTACTGCCCAAGATGTTAATTTATTTAAGTTTTCTTGAAGAGTGTTTTCAGATGCAATTGTGTTCACAATGCAGCCTAATTTGCAATCATCTGCATATTTATTTATCCAGACTTCTTTAGTTGTTTGCATATTGGCTATCAATATATTAAAAAGTAAAGGCCCAAGAACAGATCCCTGCGGTACTCCACTAGTAATAAGACTCCAATTGGATTCATGCCCACATACAACCACCCTTTGATGTCTCTTGTATAACCATGCTGATATCCATTTAATTAAGTGCATATCCAGATTTATATTATGAAGTTGTTCAATCAAAATTTTGTGAGAAACAGTATCAAATGCTTTTTCAAAATCTAAGAATATGATATCTACTGGAAAGCCCTTATCCAGGGCATCATTGACTGGCTTGAAGAAACTAATGATCTTTGTTAGGCATGAGCTGCCAGTAGTAAAACCGTGCTGGGAAATGTCTGTATAATCAGTACTTTTAATGTGATTGGAGATTTTAGCTTGTATTAACCTTTCAATAATTTTACTGATAAGTGAGGTTAGGCTGATAGGCCTATAATTAGATATTAACTGCTTATTTCCTCCCATGAGAATAAGGGTTATATTTACCTGTCTCCAGGACTGAAGAACCTTACCATGATTTACGGACATATTAAACAAATAAGTAACAGTCCAGTAAGTTCTTTTGATACTTCTTTCAAGAACTTAGGGTGAATACAGTCAGGTCCAGCAGATGTATTACATTTAATTTTGTTAATGGCCTCTAAAGTGTCCTGTTTGGAAAAGAATAGTTTAATGTTTGATGTTTGTGGTGTATCAAAATGTATAAAGTCCGTGGGATTAAATATACTTGTAAAATACTGATTAAATTTGATAGCCTTTTCTTTTTCACTAGTAATTAATTTGTCATTTACCTTTAATGGTCCAATTCCTGTATGTGTTTGTTTTAATGAACCAATATAATTATAAAACTGTTTCTTATTGTCTTTGATGTTTTTGGCTAAGTTTATTTCCAAATTTTGTTTTGATTTTTTAATTATTTGTTTTGTTTTTTTTGGCAAGTATCTTAAACTTGCACCAATCAGAAGCCTTTTTGGTCTTACTGTATTTGTTATAGGCACGATGTTTCTCTTTTATTACACATTTTATATCTTTGGACCACCACATAGAAACTCTTTGTTTGTTATTATTATTATATTTTACCCTCCCAGGTACCCAGGTATTTATACAATAATCTATTTTGGCCTTTATTGTTTCCCACACCTGCTCAAAATCAAGATTTCCTAGGTCATTTGACCATTTCCATGAAGTCAAGAACTTTTTTATATTTTTATAATCAGCTTTGTAATAATTTTTAAACTTACTTATCCCTTTGTTACAGTTTGCTTGTCTTAAGATATCACATACAATCATATTATGATCACTGTCTCCCAAAGGGGGTATGATGACAGGGGTAGAGAGAAGGTCAGCATTATTTGTAAAAAGAAGATCAAGTATATTATTATTCCTAGTGCGAATAGTTACTAGCTGGTCCAGTCCAAGTTTAAATGTGATTTCTAGGAACTGCCGTTCAATAGTACTGTAGGTATCAAGTGTTGCCCAATTTATATTGGGGAAATTAAAATCACCAAGAATTATTAAATCTCCTTTCACTTGAATATTATCCAACTGCTTCAAGAAGACTGAATTATCTTCATGATTTAAACTAGGTGATCTATAACAGAGACCTACAGTTAAGGTTTCATGACCTAGTTCGATTTTGGCCCAAAGTATCTCAGCTGGAGAGTCTTCATACACTATCTCGTGACAATTAAATTTATTAGATACTGTATATATAATGCTAACCCCCCATCTTTAACATTCTGTCTGTTTTTTTTAAATTTTGTATAACCAATTATATCGGAATTCCAATCATTATCTGTCAGCCATGTTTCGGTAATACAGCAGATGTCAATTTCTTTGTTAGCAAGAATATATCTTAATTCATCTAATTTATTTGTTAAACTATGAGCATTGGCTAATAAAATTCTAATTCCCTTGACTTTAACTTTGTTAATATGGATTTCACTGTATACAACATTTTCCTGATTAGATGGATTTTTTTGATTTTTCAATCCAGATTTCAATATCCTCTTCTTTTTTTCTTTCTGAGTTTTATGTTTTTATTGTTTTTGCAGTTATAATTATTATTCTACCTGTTGCTTACAGAAGTATGTTCTGCTGATAGTGTTTTATGTATAGCAATTCCACCCTCCCCCCATTTAATAGTTTAAATTTGCATCTATTGAGTTATTAAACTGGTAGCTAAGAAATTGTGACCCTACTTTGTTTAGGTGTAGTCCATCTTGACTATACATATCAGGATTTCCATTGTATTCTTCCCAATGTGTTATTCATTTAAGATTTTGCCTCAGGCACCGTTGTCTGAGCCAGTTGTTTGTTTCTTTTAATGTACAGTTTTGTTTGTGTGTTGCTCTAGGGATAGGAAGTATCTCAGAAAATAGAAAATCACAGCCCAAATCTACTAGCTTGTTTGTTAAATTGACACATTCCTGCTTGATTTGGTGAGGGTTTTGATGTAGAACATTATTAGCTCCTGCATGGATAACTACTAATTTTTTAATTGTAAAACAAAATCTCATCCATTATCTCCCAATTGCTGTCCCTAGGGTGAAATATTAAAATAAGAAAAATGAAGACTATAGATGAGTTATTATTCAAGCTTATTGAAATAGGGAATGAACTGGGGGAAAGAAAACAGTGGAGCTGACAGATTCTGTTTTAGTTCTGACTGTCCATACAACTGAGGTATAGACACCTCATATGGGGGGGCACCTGTTTGTTTTTAGGGTGTTGGGGCATACATTTAGCAAATGCTGGGAAAAGATATCAAGATAAAAACAGCATTCAGAAAATGGTCTCTAGATTCACAAAGTTTGAAATGGGGTGAGGGGGGGAACAGACTACCTGGATAGGAAAGGAAGGGTGGAGAGCAGAGGGAATTAAAAAAAAATCTTTACTTGGATGGTCATTCAAAGCATGGGTGCTGGAACCTGAGAAAAAGTTTATTAGATGCAAAAATAATACAGAAGTTAAAAAAGGGGTCAAGGAATTAAGGGGGGAAATGGGAAGTAATCCATTTGGTAAATTTATTATGAGGGTCAAAGCTCAGATACTGACAAAGCTCTTTTTTAAAGGGGGGTCAAAATATGTGGAAATCAGGGTTACTAGATAATTATAATGAGTAATTTAAAAGTCATGACATGGAACCTCAATGGATGCAGAGAAATAGTTAATATCAGAAAGATGGTAAAAATAGCTAATAAAAGAGATATCGACTGTCTGTTACTTCAGGAGACACATTTTGATCATAAAGATGTGTGTTACTCTGGGAACTTGTTCAGAGCAGTTGGGTATTGCACCATATACTCTAACAATTTCAGGAGGACAGCAATTTTTATTAAAAAAAAAATTGAACCATAATACCATTAAAACAACTATAGATCAGAATGGTAGATATGTAATTATCATAACAACTATACAGAAAAAGTATATAACATTAAACAATATTTATGGCCCTAACAACGAAGATTTGATCTTTTCTTACAACTTTTTTTGGAACTATCTCAGTTCTGTTCCCCAATTATACTGGGGGCGACTTCAATTTTACTGCCAGCTTAATAGATAGAGCCCCAGCTTCTGCTGAAAGAAAAACAAAATACTGCAGAGATGGTAAAAAATATAGGGAAGATTTGGACCTGGCTGATCCATTTAGACATCAATTTCCTACTTTAAAGAAATACTCATGCTACTGAAAAACATATAATACTTATTCAAGAATAGACTTCTTGATCTCTCGAAGGCTTATTTGTGAGATCAAAAGGATTTCATATAAACCAATTAGGGTTTTGGATCATGCTCCATACCTTTTAGAGTTCAAACTAGATGACCAGAGTATTCACAAGTGTAGAATATGGAGGTTTGAGAATACCCTATGGTTTGATTTGAATTTTGAAAATAGATTAATAGAGAAAATAAAATGGTTTTTGACATGGAACAAACCTCAGGAATTTGACATTCAGATAATTTGGGAATCATTAAAAGCATATCTAAAAGGCTGAGAGATGGCCCAAGTGGATATTAGGAAAAAGAAAATGGATGCAGAAATGTCTGGCCTGGAGAGGGAATTGTCTTCAGCTGAGGATGATCATGCCAGCTTGGGAACAGAGAAGGCCAGACTAAAAGTCCTGGCTATTATGGACAAAATAGAAAAAGTACTTCAAACTCAGGTGCAGAAGGTATGTATAAAGCAAGAGCAAAGTATTATTTCTACGGGGACTTTCCAGATAAGCTCTTGGCATACGATTGCTCTGTGAACAAAATGCTAACAAAATCAATGTCATAAGAGAGAAGAGTGGGAGCCTAATACATAATGTGGATGAAATAAATAGCACCTTCAGGTCATAGTATGGTAAGTTATATACCACGGAAGAAAGAGTCGAGGAACAGCAAATCAGAAATTATTTAGAAAACTTAGGGTTACCAAAAATATCTGACTTAGACCTGAAAAATTTAAATAAGGATATATCACTGGAGGAAGTGAATATGGTAATTAGGTAATGGAAAAAGTCCTGGTGCGGATGGACTGCCATTTGAGTTTTATAAGAACTTGTCCCAAATGCTATCTCCATTACTGAGAGATTTATATCAAGGTTTTTTGAGGGCATAGAAAATTCCTCAACCCTTTAATGAAGTGGATATAGTATCGTTTCTTAAAAAAGATAAATCTCCTGATCAATATGGCTCTTACAGACCAATTTGTCTCCTAAACAGCAAAAATGTTGGCAGATAGATTGGCAAATATAGTTCCTAGGCTAGTCCAACCAGACCAGGTGGGCTTTATTGAAGGAAGAAGGCTACAACACAATACCAGGAAGACCTTTAACATCATTCAGGCATTTTCAGGTAGACACTGTACTTCTGCCATTGGGCGCAGAAAAGGCATTTGATAGAGTTCAGTGGCCCTTTTTGATAGAAGACTTGAGGGCTTTTGGGATTATATGCAACTTCTAGAACTGGGTCCAGTCAATTCATACAGTATCTCAGGCCAGAGTGAAAACTAACCAGCAGATATCCCTGCCTTTCCCCCTTTTCCAAGGAACCAGAGAGGGTTGCCCACTCTCCCCTCTATTGTTCCCTTTTTTTTTTTGGAGCCACTGGCTGTTAAAATAAGAACTCAGAGAGAAATACTGGGAGTAGGGGTAAATGATCAACAATCTGTAACAATGTTATATGCAGATGATATTTTGCTATCCCTGAACAGACCAGACATCACATACCCATTAATAAATAACATTACTGGGGAATATAGCGCTCTGTCAGGTTACAAAGTCAGTTGGGGGAAGAATGAAGACTTATAGCTGGGAGATCCAGAGAAGCTATCAAACAGCACTATAAAAAAGATTAGAAAAGATAATATTAAATATTTAGGAGTACGATTGGCACAAGACTCTAATACTGTGTTACAATTAAATTATGACCCACTGTTACAAAAGATAAAGTCGGATTTAGAAAAATGGCAATTTCTCCCCCGGTGTTGATTGGGAGAATCAATATCATAAAAATGACCATTATTCCAAGGCTACTATTTTTATTTGAATCTATTCCAATTATTTTGAAATGAAAGTTCTTTATGAATATTGAAAAAACCATAAGAAGATTCCTGTGGGTGAGGAAACAGCCCAGGATAGCTCTGAACAAGTTGTACCAAAGTAGGGAAAAAGGTGGATTGGGCTGCCCAAATTGTTGGTTTTACTATTTGGCAGCACAATTGGAAGTGGTTTATTATTGATTTCATTATCCAGAGGATAGAATGACCACAGGTTTTCGAATTGAGGAAAGTAAATTAAAGGACATGGCTTTGAAGAACTCATCAATGATGAATTTGATAGAACCAAACCAATATAAATCTAGCCTAAAATTAACCAAATCAACTAATTTGCTTGGAAAATGTTTCAAAAAGCAGGAGGGGGTGTAGTATACTTATCAAAGCACACACCCATACATAATAATACCTCTTTCATACCCTCAGTTATGGATGTAACATTTACACGATGGCATATGGAAAGGGGACTTCATACATTACGGTATCTTCAAAAATGGGAAATTTATGACTTTTGAGATACTCCAAGACAAATATGGGATCCCTGATACTCAGAAACTGCAGAATATGCAAGTGAATAACTTCATATTTATAAAGAATAAAAACTTATTAAGCTTAATAGACACATCATTGGAAGAGTTTTTCATTAATTTGGATACCAAAAAACATTTGATATCCAAATTATACCTGATATTAAGAGAATATGGTTCCTGGCAGTTAAAAGAAACCAAACAAGCTTGGGAAAAGGACTTAAAAATCCCTTTCACAGAAGAGGCGTGAACAGAGGTTATTAATACAGACAATCTTAAAGTGAAAAATAACAGGCTATTGCAAATGCAGATTAGCATTATACATAAAACGTACTTTGACCCCTGCAAGACTGAATAAAATTGATAATTCTATATCTGAGTTTTGTCAGAGATGTAGAGCTGAGAAAGGAGCTTTGGATCACATGATGGTTGGTTGTAAGGAGATTAGAGTATACTGGGAATCCATATTAGAAACATAGAAGCATAGAAACATAGACTTTGATGGCAGATAAGGACCACTTAGCCCACCCAGTCTGCCTATTTCCCTACCAACTGGATAAGCTGCAGAGCCTGGTTAACCAACGGTCTACTTCCTCCTACCCCCCACTAGAATTGCTTTATGTCTGTCCCATGCATTCTTGAATTCCCCCACTGTTTTTGAACCCATGACCTCCTAAGGAAGGCCGTTCCATGCATCCACCACCCTCTCCATAAAAAAAAATACTTCCTTCCATTGCTCTTGAGTTGTCTCCCCTCTATCTTCAAATTATAGAAACATAGACTTTGATAGCAGATAAGGACCGCTTGGTCCACAAATATTAACTATGTTTGGTAAAATTCTTGAATATGACTTACCATTTGGCCCTGGAATTGGGCTATTTGGTCTAAATATATTACCAGAGGATGACCAAAAAAATCAGAAGAATCTACTCAATACTGGGCTATTAGTGACAAAGAAAACTATCCCACAACACTGGAAAGATACAGTTCCTCCAGTGTATTTAGAATGGATAGAAAAGACGTTAGACCATAGCAAGATAGATAAAGCAATATACCTAAGAGAGGAGGCTTATGGCAAATATGAGGAAATTTGGTTCCTTTTTTTAACTAATTTGAATTATTATGGGTATAAAAAGGCTTGGCAATGCTGAAGAGTTAAGTCTTCATGAGTACTGCATATATGATGATTGAAGCAGCCACGCTCTGAGCTAAAGCAAAAAAAACAAAAAGTTGGGTGTGATGTAATTTGAGTACAAAAGGCATATAGTTACTGCAGTAATTCACATTCTGGGTTCTAGCCAAGTAGATCCCCAGGTATTTGAGCTTCTCTAGGTCCCAAGGGAATTGGAAACACTGTATAATCTAATGTGAGGGTTGATAGTTACAAGTTAAAGCTTAGGTCTTTGCAGTATTTAGTTTGTACCCAGAGACTGCCCCAAAAATCCTCCAACACCTGGAAAACCACTAAATATAAAAGCATGTCATCATCATACAGAGAGAGACAATGCTCCTCTCCCCTGACCTGAATCCTATGTATACTGTTGCATTCACTAACAGCCTGCACCAAAGGCTCAATATAGATTGCAAACAGTAAAGGGGATAGGGCAACCCTGCCTGGCACAATGGTAAAGACAGACATTCTCAGAATGATGGCCCAAGACTTTTACACATGCCTGCAGAGTCATAGAAACATAGAATTTGATGGCAGATAAGGACCGCTTAGCCCACCTAGTCTGCCCATTTCCCTACCTGATGGATAAGCTGTAGATTCTAGTTAATCAACAGCTTACTTCCTCCTAACCCCAACTAGAATTGCCTTATGCCTGTCCCATGCATTCTTGAATTCTCCCACTGTTTCTGACTCCATAACCTCCTCGTTAAGGCGATTCCAAGCATCCGCAACCATCTCTGTGAAAAAATACTTTCTAACATTACCTCTGAGCCATCCCCCCTCTATCTTCAAATTGTGCCCCTGTGACACTCAGACAGCTGGTTCTGATTAATCCATGATTTTTTAATATAAAAATGTGTTATTGAGTGTCTCTCATGAGACATGCTGAAACAGCCTGTGGAATGATACCCCCCTCCCAGGTTTTAGCTTCAAGGTGTTACCTGGAAGGCCAAGAGATAATTACAGGCTAGAAGATACCTAAATTAAGCATCTCCTGTTTATATAACTTAATTGTAGCTTGTCAGCTGACAGGATAGAAAATATCCATTTTATGACATTTAGAGGAGAAAAAACAGGTTATGTCACACTGGTGCGAAGTCATAAATGTTCGTCTGTTGTCTGTAAAAGCAGGATGTTGCTCATGGATGAAAGAAGGACTTAGAAATTAACCTTATTTAATTTACATTCTGAGTGATGACATCCTGATTGTATAATTTTTATATTCTGACAGGGAGGAGCTAGGTGACCTCATGCAAAGAGGTTGGCAAAGCCAGTTTTAAAACAGTATTCTGTTTTCCACTAAGAGACACACGGGTTTGGACTCTCTTGACAATGACATCTATCTATCAGCACTATTAGAAGAGATGCATTAGATATATAAGTCTAATTGGTGGTAGTAATTTTGTACTTTTTTTAACCCTTGTTCTTTTAAATGATTGTATGTTTTTTGTGATATATGGTTCTGTATTTACATTTTAATTTTTTTTATCTATTTTTAAGTAAACCTCTACTTTAGAGACTACTTGGTGTGCCTTTGAAATTCTTTTTCTTGACAAGTGAAGCATATATGGTTACAGTTGACACTGGGCATAGCTTTATGGTAATACCAAACTGGTAAAAGGTAAGATTTTATCTGAGGTTTTTTCATAGAGTTTGCAAGGGTTCATTTTGTACCTGGTTAGGTTCCCTAGCCAAAAGATATCTTGCATCCCCTGAAGAGCAGAATTATCTGAGCCTTTACATTGGGTACGCTAGCAAGAGGTTCACAGTTTGAATCCCTCCAGAACTTGAGACCAAAGGTTTATTCGAACCCACAAAACAGGCAGGAGGGTTACCCTACACTGTTCCTGTTCACAATATTGTGCTCAGAGGTTGGCACTGTGGGAGCAGAGGGCCTGACCTGCTGAGTGGGTTTGTGACAGATTGGTTGGCAGCAGTGCAATAATTTTGGTATTACAAGCTTTTATTGTTCAGTGTGTTGGCTTGATACTGTTAGCTGACTTGTAAAGAAAGAAAAAGGCAGTGATTTATTTTTAAAAGGAGACAGAACTATATCACTTGGAGTACAGTCAAGTTCCTACCCATTTTATTTTTTTCCTAAAGTGCAAGTCAGAGTAGCCATAGTTAGGGAAGAAGATGGCTTCCAACTAAAGCAGACACACTGTAGACTACTTAAAGCAGTTGTGCGGGGGACAGAGGAGTCCCATTCAACATGAAAGCCAGTAAACAGAACCTGGTGGATGCCCTGACGTTAGCAGATACCCAGAGCATTGAGTCATAGACAGTGACTGAAAAGGACGAACCTTGAGTGTGGCAGGGCTAGCAGCCAGTGCAGTGTCCAGATCCAATGAGGAGGGCAACAGGGCCAGTGCCAGCAAAGGGCCACAGCAGCAGGGAAAGGTCACCTGTATCCTGGATCCAGAAGTACTCAGGCTACAGATTGAGTTGCGCTGAATGGAGCTGGAGTTCCAGGAGAAGAGAGAGAATGAGAGAGATGAGAGGCAGAGCAGGAACAGTGGAGGCTGAGTGTGAGGAGCGTGAGTGCCAGCGAGCTGCAGAGGAGAAGCGGGAACAAGAACAGAGAGAGGCAGAGCGAGAACGCTGAGAGGCAGAGCAAGAAGGATGAGAGGCAGAGCGAGAACAGAGAGACGCTGACCATGAGGAGCGTGAGTGCCAGAGGCAACATGAACTGGAGAAGCTACAACTCCAACCAGTGGCACCAGAGCAGGTAAGTGGCTTGGATTTAACTGGGACTACAGGACTGGGTTACAAATTAAATTCCAAATTGATAGCTGAATTTAAAGAGGGGGAGGATATGGATGCCTTTTTAAATTCTTTTGAAAAGGTTTGTATTCAGGTTAAAATTTCTAGGGAGTCCTGGAGCTTCCAGCTATCCTCGCTACTTACCGGGAAAGCTCGGGATGCATTGGGTCAAATAGACAATGAGGGCAGTGATGATTATAGCAAACTTAAAGCTGCATTGTTAAAGAAATTTGAATTAACTGCTGAATCATACACAGCTAAATTCCATAAGCTCAGGAGAAGTCCTGACATGAGCTATGAGGAGCTAGCCACGAAACAATGTCAGTTTTTAAATTGTTGGTGGGACGGAATTGAAGCAAACTCTGTTGATAAAATTGAAAATGTGATTCTGTTAGAACAGTGTTTCTGGGCATGCCCAGCAGACCTGAAAACCTGGCTGGAGGACCGAGATCCCAAAACAGTGCAAGAGGCTGCTGAACTCTCGGACCGCTATGCCAAGAGCAGACCTGCTCTGAGAGCAAATGGGGTGGGCATGGCAGCGCAGAAAGGGAAAAGCATGCCTTCAGGGCAGTCAAAACCCACACTGCCTCCACCGAAACCAGTTAGCCCCAGGTTTCAGAGAAAAGATTTCTCTGAGAAAAGAAGTGAATGTAGGTTGTGTAAAGAAACTGGGCATATTGCCAGACAGTGTCCCAAATGGACGAGCAATAATATGCAAGGTGGAGCTAGGAAAGAAGTGGGTTGTTTGTGTGTCCCTGGAAGCCTGCCTGTGAACATGAGGGAACAAATGCACCCAGTCATGGTGAATGGTCTACAGACACAAGGGTTAAGGGACACAGGGGCATCCCTGACATTGGTAAAAGAGGATCTAGTAGAGCCTGGTCAGCTTGTACCCAATAAATACGTCACTGTACAGGACTTTACTGGTGAGGAGAAAACATTGCCCCTCACTAGTGTTCTCCTAGACTGGGGTGAAACAGGGGGAACTGTGCAACAGGTGGCTGTAGCCAAAACCTTAGCAGTGGATGTGATCCTAGGCAACAATATCAAACAAGGGATGGTGTGTGCAGTTACCCATAGCTAAGCGGGAAGGGAAAATTGTAATTCCCTGAACCCCACAGAAGCCATTGTGGAAACCACTGAGAGGCTGGTTCCCCCAGCCTGTGTCTCCAGCAGGGGAGATTAATGAAAAGGGGATAGAAATTTCCACAGTAGCAGTTAACCACACAGCTACAGGGTTGCTCCAAGGAGGGAGGGGTGACCCATTGTCAAAGGGTTGGGATTGACAGTGATCCTGAGTGCCCTGATGCTAGTGCTAGGGACCCTAGTTTAGCGACTGAAGGGGGACCTGTCCCATGCTTTGGGAATGTGTGAGGGGTTTGCAGCTGCTCAGAGAAGTGACCGTAGTCTATAGAAGCTGAGGGCTTGGGCAGACTCTGACGGGGCACAGGGAGATGATGGCAGATGTAAGGTTTATTAGGAAAATGGACTGATGTATACTCAGGCTGTGCAGACAGAGGGATGGGTGCTAGGCAGGCAGCTTGTCATTCCCCAGGGGTATCATGAGCAGTTGCTCAAGACTGCACATGATATTCCCTTGTCTGGTCATCTGGGAATCGCATGCACTATGCAGCGGTGGGCTCAGAATCTCTATTGGCTTAACTTCACCCAGCAGGTGAAGAGTATTGCAGGTCTTGTCACCGGTGCCAAGAAATAGGGAAGGCAGGCAAGAAAACCCAAGCCATCCTGATTCCATTGCCCATAGTGCAGGAGCTATTCCAGAGGGTGGAAATGGATATTGTGGGGCCGTTAAACTCCCCCAGCTCCTCAGGGAAGAGATCCATCCTGACTGTGGTGGATTATGCCACACAATACCCAGAGGCAGTTGACCTATCCTCACTGAGGACAGACAAAGTAGCAGATGCCTTACTTGGGATTTTCTCCCGTGTTGAGTTTCTGCAGGAGGCTATCACTGATTGAGCGGGTTCCTTCATGTCAGACCTGATGAAATGTTTGTGGGAGAAGTGTGGGGTGGTGCAGAGATTCACAACACCATATCACCCAAAAGCCAAAGGGCTTGTGGAAAGATTCAATGGTACCCTGAAGTCAATGCTCCGAGCGTTTGCTGAACAGCATGGGAGGGACTGGCAGAAATACCTTCCCCAACTGTTGTTTGCATACAGGGAGGTGCCCCAAGAGCCGACAGGATTTTCCCCCTTTGAACTCTTATATGGACGCTGGGCATGTGGGCCCCCAGACTTGATCTGGGAGGGCTGGGAAGGCAAGCACGCCACCCAGGGAACTCCCATTGTGGATTTTGTCCCTAGGTTTAGAGAAAGGCTGAAGGAGCTTATGGGGACAGTCCAGAGCAACCTTGCAGCTGCCCAACAGAAACAAAAAGTGTGGTATGACCACAGAACCAGAGCTTGCTCGTACATGGTGGGTCAGGAAGTCATGGTCTTTATTCCGGTTCAGAAAGACAAGCTGCAGGCTGAGTGGGCAGGACCGTACAAAGTGGTTAGGAAGGTAAATGACATGACCTACATTATACAGTTACCTGACAGAAGACAGACAGAAAGGATGCACCATGTCAACATGATGAAGCCATATACAAATAGGGCTGACATGGTGTTTGCAGTGTGTAGTCCTGGGGAGGGGACGGATGAAGGAGACCCCCTTCTGGACTTGCTGGAAGAAAGTAAGCAGTAGTCCTCTGTGGAGGCAGTAAAATTATCTCCCCAGCTGGCTCCAGACCAGATCCAGAAAGTAAGGGAGGTTTTAGCAGACTTTGCCCCATTGTTTAGCACCAAGCCTGGACTAACCCCCTTAGCGACGCACGATGTGGAGACAGGGACACAGACACCCATATGGTGGACAGCATATCAGGTGTCAGAGGCTGTCCAAAAGGACATTAGGAGGGAAGTGGAGGAGATGTTGGATTTAGGGGTAATCCAGAGATCCCACAGCCCCTGGGCCTCACCCATAGTCCTTGTGTCCAAGCCAGATGGCTCTGTTTGTTTCTGTGTGGACTATTGTGGACTGAATGCAGTCACGAAGTCAGACGCCCACCCAATGCCCTGGATGGACAAACTCCTGGACAAGTTGGGAGGAGTGACCTACCTTACGACTATTGGTCTGACCAAGGGACTATTGGCAGATAGAGTTGATGGACAGAGCTAGGGAGAGGTCAGCCTTCATCACTCCGATAGGCTTATTTGAATTTAAAGTAATGCCTTTCGGAATGAAGAACGCCCCGGCCACTTTCCAAAGGTTGGTGAACCAGGTGTTAAATGGTGCTGAGGAGTATGCCGTGGCGTACCTGGATGACATTGTCATCTTTAGACCAGCTGCGAGGAACACCAATCCCACCTTAGGGAAGTGCTGGGCAGGATACAGAGGGCCGGGCTCACTGTCAGAGCAGAGAAGTGCCAGGTGGCCATGGGAGAGGTGGCATACCTCAGGCATGTGGTAGGCCGGGGACAGCTCCGTCCTAACCAAATAAAAATAGAGGTAATCTAGGCATGACCCAGACCAGAAACACAGAAGCAGGTCAGGAGTTTTCTTGGGACAGCAGGGTACTATAGAAAATTTGTACCCAATTACAGTGCCCTGGCTGCTCCCCATCTGACCTGGTAAAGTAAAGGGTGCCAAAGAAAATTACCTGGGACCCAGCCTGTGAGAAAGCCTTTACCGGATTGAAGGAGGCACTGTGCAGTGCTCCTGTTTTGACAAGTCCTGACTGTAGCAGACCCTTTATAGTTCAGACTGACGCCTCAGACGTGGGTATTGGGGCAGTACTGAGTCAGACATCCAGCCAAGGGATAGATCACTCTGTAGCGTATCTGAGTAAAAAGTTACTTTCCAGGGAGCAGGCATACTCCACTGTGGAAAAGGAGTGTCTTGCCATAGTGTGGGCCCTAAAGAAGTTAGGACCATACTTGTATGGGCAGCATTTTGTGGTACAGACTGACCACAACCCCGTGGTTTGGCTGATGCAGATGGGAAAAAACAATGGTAGATTGTTAAGATGGAGTCTTGCTTTGCAAGGGTATGACATGACCATTCTACATAGGGCTAGAGCCAAAATTCAGAACTCAGATGGTTCATCTCATGTCTGTGAGGAGTGAACTGATTTGGGAAGCTCATCCCATGCAGGGGATAGAGCCCCCAAATTCAGTCTAGGTGGGGAGGATTGTGACACTCAGACAGCTGGTTCTGATTAATCTATGATTTTGTAATGTAAAAATGTGTTATTGAGTGTCTCTCATGAGACATGCTGAAACAGCCTGTGGAATGATACCCCCCTCCAGGTTTTAGCTTCAAGGTGTTACCTGGAAGGCCAAGAGATAATTACAGGCTAGAAGATACCTAAATTAAGCATCTCCTGTTTATCTGGCTTAATTGTAGCTTGCCAGCTGACATGATAGAAAATATCCATTTTATGACGTTTAGAGAAGGAAAACCAGGTTATGTCACACTGGTGCAAAGTCATAAATGTTCCTCTGATGTCTGTAAAAGCAGGATGTTGCTCATGGATGAAAGAAGGACTTAGAAATTAACCTTATTTAATTTACCTTTTGAGTGATGACATGCTGGTTGTATAATTTTTATATTCTGACAGGGAGGAGCTAGGTGACCTCATGCAAAGAGGTTGGCAAAGCCAGTTTTAAAACAGTATTCTGTTTTCCACTAAGAGACACAGGTTTGGACTCTCTTGACAACAACATCTGTCTATCAGCACTATTAGAAGAGATGCATTAGATATACAAGTCTAATTGACTGGTGGTAAGAATTTTGCACTTTTTTTAACCCTTGTTCTTTTAAATGATTGTATGTTTTTTGTGGTATATGGTTCTGTATTTACATTTTACATTTTTTATCTATTTTTAAGTAAACGTCTACTTTAGAGACTACTTGGTGTGCCTTTGAAATTCTTTTTCTTGACAAG
Organism: Neoceratodus forsteri; assembly: GCA_016271365.2. NCBI lineage: Eukaryota > Metazoa > Chordata > Ceratodontiformes > Ceratodontidae > Neoceratodus > Neoceratodus forsteri. Next base: position 1,084,143,356 of record CM028131.1, on the reverse strand, counting down.
TGAAGCATATATGGTTACAGTTGACACTGGGCATAGCTTTATGGTAATACGAAACTGGAAAAAGGTAAGACTTTATCTGAGGTCTTTTCATAGAGTTTGCAAGGGTTCATTTTGTACCTGGTTAGGTGCCCTAGGCAAAAGATATCTGGCATCTCCCGAAGAGCAGAATTATCTGAGCCTGTACATTGGGTAGGCTAGCGGGAGGTTCACAGTTTGAATCCCTCCAGAACTTGAGACCAAAGGTTGATTCAAACCCACAAAATAGACAGGAGGGTTACCCTGTACTGTTCGTGTTCACAATACTATGCTCGGAGGTTGGCACTGTGGGAGCAGAAGGCCTGACCTGCAGAGTGGGTTTGAGACACCCCTTTGTTCTTGCACATCTCTTCTTCTGAAACATACTGCCCTCTTGTACTTTGTTAATTCCCTTGAGATACTTGAAAGTTTCTATCATGTCCTCCCTCTCCCTCCTTTCCTCAAGGGTATACATATTAAGCTGCTTTAGTCTCTCCTCACATGTCTTCTGGTGCAGATCCTGCACCATTTTGGTTGCCCTCCTCTGAACAGCCTCTACTCTGTCTATGTCTTTGCAGAGATGGGGTCTCATAGAGGTTTTGTAATAACTGGATCAATCAATATGGAAATTGCATTTTATGGTGATCAGCATATAAGAAGGGCCAGGAGACCTGACTGAAAGCCTTCTCAGCATCTAGGCTGAGAAGGGCAGAAGGAGACTGGCATGTCTGCATTTCATGGATAATATGAAGGGCTCACCTGGTATTATCAGTGGTTGTCTTAGAGTAGACAAACCCAGCCTGATGCAGTCCTATGAGTGTAGGCAAGATTTAATCCATTCTATGTGCAATAATGGACGTAAAGTGCTTATGGCCCGAATTGAGGACCAATATAGGCCTATACAAACTACACTGCAACAGGTTCTTGTCAGGCTTTGGGATGACTGAGATAGCACTATAAGCCCAGTTTGGGGGAGGAGGCTCACCCTCCAAAACTTAATTAAGGGCCTTTAGAATGGGGGAGGGGGTTCAGTCTTTGGTTACTTTATAAAATTCAGCCCCATATCCATCTGGGCCTGGAGTCCTCATGGTCTTTGAGTGGGCAATGACAAAATCAATCTCTTCTGATCGAATTAGGCAGGTGTGCCATATCTTCTGCTCCTCAAACAGTGTAGAGATTGTACGGGAAGTCAGGAATTTGGCAATGTCTTCCTGGGCCACCGAGTGTTCAGGAGTGTATATGGATTGACAGTAGCTACTGAAGGCTTGGGAGATATCATGGAGTTTCGTCAGTCGGTGACCAGTGCTGGGATGGAGCAACACAGAGATAGTCACTGTGCAACACTGTCTGTGTAGCTGGTAAGCCAGCAATCAGATAGTTTGCACACCTACCTCGTAATACCATTGGTGGAGGAAGGTTAGGGCAATTTTGGTCTGCTGGATGCAACGTGCATCTAAGTCAGCCTTAAATTGTTTAAGTTGCTGCATGATTGACAAGTCTCCCTGTTGATGTGCCATCTGCAGGGAATGTAGCCCATCCTCCAGCTGCTGCTGTCTCTTGCTATGTAGTTTAACTTGGGTGGAGGTATATCTGATGATACAACCTCTGAGGACTGCTTTTAATGTGTCCCAAACCATAACATATGATGTTTCCGAAGACACGTTATTCTGGAGGATTTCTGTAATCGTTATTATTGAGGAATTCCTTTAACAGTTGTCCTCATAAGTAGTAAGGATTCAGCCTCCATTTGGTATTGCGCCTCTTCAGGTTCCAGCTCCATCTGGTGATCACAAGAACATGATCTGAGTGTGTAATGTCCCCCAATGTACAATCCACTTTAAGTTCTCTTTTTGGGTATGACAGTGGTCAATCCATGAGTAAGTTCCATGAGCTGCTGAGTAATGGGTGACATTACAGGTGCAGGGATGAAGAAACTGCCATACACCTACCCAACCCATTTCTTGCATGAATTTTTTAAAATGTTTTTTGTGGAGCCAGTTGTCTCGGAATGGATCGGCTGGAGGAGTCCCAAATGGGGACTGGAGCAATATCGAAGTCCCCAGCCAAGAAAAGGAGTCCCTTGGTCATAAGGAGAATTTTATTCATCAACTGTTTGATGGCAGGGGAGTTAGATGCTGGGGGGAGATAGAGATTTGCCAGAGTAAGCGCCTCCTGATTGAGAAGACCTTGTACAATTATTAGGTAACCCTCCTGGTTGGACCAGGATTGAGAGACTTGGAGCTGGGTTTGATGGGGAATGAGGATATCTGCTCCCTGCTTCCACCCACCTCGGTAGGAGGAGGAGAAGACAAAGGCAAATCCCAGTAGGGCTAGCTTCTCATGATCAGTCAGGAATAGGTCTCCTGCAGAAAGACTAAATCTGACTTAGTTTTTTTAAGATGGGAATGCATCCTGGCTCTTTTAATATGGTTGGTGAACCCATCAACATTAAGTGAGAATATTTGTACAGTAGGGGGTGCCATATCAAGAGAAGGGCAATCAAGTGACCGGTCTTGTGCCCCCCTCCACCCCACCTGCTCTCTACCACACAAAAAACACACAACATCACAGGATTGGATGAGCAAACATGAGTTAACTGAAAAGTAACCAGATCCAAGCGCCTACCACCAGCAAACCAACATATGGCTGTGATAGGGCTCAGAGGCAACTTTACAATGATATCTAGGCATGTTGTAGCCAACTGGGCCACTTCATACAACTAAGGGCAAAAACTGGCTTCCAAAGGGGCAGAATCAACATGCATTCTGCATGGTAAGACCAAGGTAATATCTGAGGAAAGAGCCTCTTGCTAGGAGCCTCCTGACATATATTATGTCAGGGAAGGGGTTACAGCAAGGAACACCATCTCTAGAATACACCTGGACTTATATGGAAGCAAAATCAATACAGAATAGGGGGAAGTGTCATTTTAACAAACAGTAAGGTCCATATGGGGGGGAAGGGCATGAGCACAGGAAGCCTGCACCACCTCTGATTTAGGTAGAACCCAATACCAGGAAAAGTACTGTTAGTAGCATGTGCCCAGGTCCCCCTGCCCTCACCCCTGGCAGAGATAAGTGAGATGGTGTAATAGCTATTAATGTGTGAGAGGTACTGAGGAATAACATAGGGATTCCATCTTGAAAGTTGTGTGTCTGACAAACTTGTTTAGCTGTTTCAAATCTAGGATCAGCCCAAAGCCCCCAGACTTCCTGGAGACTGCGAAGTAAATTGAGGAACACCCCATTCCCTCCTAGTTGGGGAAACTGGGGAGGTTTCCTCTGTCTGAATCAAGTGGCTCAGAGTCTGGTTGTCTGCCTATTACTTCACGTGGTTCACTGGGGCTGGGGACTGAAGAAAGTGATCTCCTGTTGGTACCGTGGCAAATTCTGTGGCATAACCCAGATTCAGTATTTGCAGAACCTACACATCTGACATTAATTGGGCCCACTGCTGGTAAAACATCTGCAGTCTTCCACCAAGGGAAGGGAGGCAGAAATGGGCCCACACACCTGCATTATGAAGATCTGTCTCTTAATCCTGTACCTCCATTGTGTCTGCAGGAAAAGCCCCTCTGTTGCAGTTGCTTTTGAAACCTGAATAGGTCCCCCTGCTTTTTTGATTAACAAAATTCTGAAAGGAGCAAAAACTGCCTCTTGACACCGGTCTGGTGGTGCTGAGGATTGAGGTGCTGGATGCCACACCTCACATTACAACGGCAACCTGGGTCTGGGAATGACCTCAGATCACCGGGGTGCCAGCACGGGGGGGGGGAGCAGGATCAAGCGTTGGCTCTCCTCTCCCATGTAAGGGGTGGGGTTGCCCACCTGTAGTCCCATCATCACTGAACGGAGGTTTGGTGCTGGTACAGGTGGTCAATGGTGCGAGTGGAAGGGATGGGTGTCCTGAACGGTGTGTGGGTGCATGCCTCCACATGCACATGCTACATCAGGAATGCGTGGGTGTAGGGGCCAGGAGAAAAACCTGCAAAAAACCCAGAAACTACATATGAAAAAAGACTGCCCCTTGATTGCCTCAGTCAGCCAAACGCCTGCCATTTTAGTGTTGGGTTGGATTTTTGCTGCTGCCTAGAGACTGGCAACTGCCCTTTGTTGTCCTGGACGTTCTTAAAGATACCAAGCAGTTTTGAGCCAAAAAGCAATTCCTCGGCAAAGGCAAATTTAAACAGCTTCATCTTGGAAGCCTGATCTGCTGCCCAGTGATGAAGCCACATGTTCTGCATGGCTGCCACTATATGGTAGGCCAAACAAGCCCACATGCACAGACTGTCTATGGCTGCATCTCCCAAAAAAGACAGAAGCCATGGAAATGAGCAGCAAAATATCTGCCCCCTCAGAATCCCATGGGGCAAAACTACCTAATGCAGAAACCCAGGAGTTTAACGCCCTGAAAATGATAAAAGATGCATACGTGGTTCATAGGCTGTTGCCATTTGAAGCAATGGCCCATCTGCATGATGCATCCACCCTCATGTTGTGAGCATCTGATAAGGCCACCAAGCCTTTTAAAGGTATTGTAGTATGCTTCATGGCATTACATGGGACTCTATCTGTCACCAGAAGCATCTCCCATGTTGTGGTGTTTGCCTCCTGATAGGGTAACATCGAACCCTAGGCCTAGGGAGCTGCTTGCACCTGTCTGCTCCAGCTCATTCTTGTTCAATTATTTGGTCAGTGACAAAAGTTGGGAAAACCCTTCAGGGCCAGCACCAATGAGGATAGAATGGGATTGATGGCTAGAGACTCTGTATCTTGAACCTCCTTTAGCTGCACTGTCCTACAAGCTTCAATTATGTTTCTGAGATAGGATAGTGACTTACAAGCAATCAAGAGGGGAATCAGCATCTTTTTCTTGGCTTCTGTCCACTCCCCTCCTCCCAGAGGAACACTCTTCCTTGTGTGTCTGATCCAGTTCTGTCATGTCAGGATTCTTCCCAGAACCGCCCCCCACCCCTCTTCCTCCTCTTGACCTTCCCTGTCATCAAGATCAAGGTTGCCTGCAAATCTGGATGAGCAGGGCTATTCTGACATGGTGCACCTAGATGTGCCTGTATGGACCCTCCCTGGCCAGAAAGGCCTACTTTGGGTTGTGTGTATTCGCAGGGATGGCTTGTGGGTCATCAACACAGAGCATCATATGTAAGAGAAGCAAACTGGACTTGTGCAACTCAGCATTACCACTGCCAGTCGGTACCACAGGTGCGCTCCCTCCTCCCAGCCCAGTGGTTCAGCTGGGTGGAACTGAAATAGACATGTTAGATTGTGTCACTCAGTGAGGACAGTACAAACCCAGTGGAAATAGTCTTCTCATCCTGCAGCAGGTCTTATATCTCTTAAAGACAACAGGTTTATGAAGCCATGGTGTCACTAAATTCCAAGATTAAGTGTTGACAAAACCTTGGTTGAATAAACCGGGGGGAAATCAAAATAGCAGTCCCTGTGAAAACCCTGGGAACTGCCCTTTTATTTTTTTTTATTTATTTATACTTTATTACTTTTCCACAGAGCCAATGAGTAGCTACAGCCTTCCCTCGGAGGGACTCATTCTCCTACCCAAACGTTTTGGGTCATCATGGACCCTGTCAACTCCCAGTCTTTTTCTGCTTTTCTCCCCTGGGCACCCAAACCATGCAATGGGTGAGGCAGCTACCCCCACCTCCATGCAATCAGCCATACACCCTGGATGTTTGCCCTCCCCTCTTCTGGGTGGCGCACCTGTGCCGACACCCAGCCACCGACGGGTGTCAGTCTACAGCGTGCTGCACTGTCCCCCCTCCCTGAAGAAGGAGAGCTCTCTACAGATGCTCGATCCTTTCCTCCCCCTGCCAACCCCCGAGTGACCCGAGTCCGTTCCTGAGCCCGGGTCACCAGTGTAGCATAAAGTGTGGCGTCCATTGCTTCAACCCTCAGCTCCACCGGGCCAACTGGAACTGTTCCTTTAAGAAATCCTTGCAGTACCTGAAAGGTCCATGCACACTGCCCTTATAAGAGATTCCCCTCCTAGATAAGACTGTAGTCTATCTACCTTTCCTCAGCTCTCTCAAAAGGAGCTTCACTCATTGCCTCCAAGTGTGGACTGCTCCTGAAAACAAACATTTCCCCAAAGAAAAAATCAAACTGATCTAGAAGATTAACCTGCTGTGGTTTAAAAGCATGGTGCTGCCTAGCTAGACTGCGTACCTTCCTAGTGAGTGATTGTTATGGTTGTAGCAGCCAGCAGGAGCTTGTGAGAATACACTGATGTCACGCACATCTGCGTGATGTCGCAACTCAACCATGCATCTGTTGAGCACACACACACCTCCTGAAACTCTCAGCAAGTGAGCAATCTGCCAGATTTCAGTGAGATCACCTCCTCTGGCAGTCTGTTCCACTCTGCCACCACCCTTTCTGTGAAAAAGTGTCACCTTATTTCCCTTTTAAATCTTTCCCCCACCAATTTCAGGCTGTGCCCCCTTGTGGATCCCTCTCCCTTTAGGTTAAACATACCCTCTGCTCTAACCTTATTTAAACCTTTTAGATATTTGAAGGTTTCTATCATGTCCCCCCTTTCCCTCCTATCCTCCAGGAAGTACGTGTTGAGCTCCTTCAGTCTTTCCTCATAGGGTTTGTCCCACAGGCCCCGGATCATCTTGGTCACCCTTTGCTGCACCCCCCTCCAGCAGCTTGATATCCTTCTTCAGATATGGGCACCAGAACTGCACACAGTACTCCAGGTGTGGTCTAACCAGGGACTTGTACAATGGCATGACAACTTCCTCACTCCTTTAAGTGATACCTCTGATGATGCACCCCAGCATTTTGTTTGTTTGGGCTGTTGCTTTATGGCACTGAGCTGAGTGTTTCATGTCCCCCATGACAATCACCCCTAGATCCTTTTCTTCCTCTGAAGTGGATACCTGCACTCCCCCCCCAGCCAGTAGCTAGACCTAGGGTTCTTGGCTCCCAGGTGCATGACCATACATTTCTTTGCATTGAACTCCAATTGCCAGATGGCTGATCAATGCTCAAGCTTAGCCAGGTCCTCCCTGAGCTCCTGCTTCCCCTTCCCACTGTCCACTCTCATACAGATCTTAGTATCATCTGCAAATAGTCAGATTTTACTGTTGATCCCTTCTGTTACGTCCCCACTGAAGATGTTAAAAAACATTGGACCAAGTACCGATCCCTGTGGGACCCCACTTGCTACAGGCCGCAGTTTCTATAGATCACCACTACAGTTACCATCTGCACTCTGTTCTGCAGCCAGCTCTTGAGCTCATAGTCACACAGGATGCAAGTGGTGGATATGGGATTCAAACCCAGTTCTCCAGGTTTGCAGTTCAGGGCTTTTAACCACTACTCTATACTGTCTCCCCTTGTATAACTACTATGTGTTAAATTTATTATTAGACCATGGACCTTCAGCAACAGCCAATCAGATGAGCAGGCTGGCACCTTACCACCATTGTAAATCCTAGCATTACCAATGCAAAAGGTGCCAGCCAGCTGCATATTTAAAAAAAAACAATCCAACCACAAAATGAAAGAAGGACAACTGCCATTTTCATCTCCCCACTAAAACTGAGACCAGAAAAACACACCTCTGCACATCACAAAAAAATACAAAACAAAGCAGAAGCCTAAATTAGTTATGACAATCAGACATTTGTAACTGTCTCCCCATAACCACTTCCATTCTGCTCACCTCTTACTCATGTTTTCAATGTCCGCTCCACTCCATTCCATTCCACTCTGAGAACTATTTTTTTCCATTGGAGTAACAAACACAATAAAATTGAATAAAAAAGGCAAAAAAAAAACATTTTTTATTTTATCTTAAAAAAAAATGGGCCATGGTACCATGGTATAATCGCAATAAGCCATTCGGAGGATGTGGGTTGTGGTGGGATTTACCATGGCTGCCGAGGATTTACCCACTCGGCTATGTCTCATGGGCAAACCTCGCCAGCTGTGGTAAATCCCTCTACAACCCACACCCCCTCATGGCTTATTACTTAAATATACAAAGTTTCACTGCCATAGGTACATCTCAAAAAAAGCATTACTTGTATGCTCAAGGAATTACCCTAAGTATTCTTAATAAACAAACAAATAAATAAATAGATAGATAAAAAAAAAAATGTGCACCTCTATTTTTGTCACAGTTAAAAATACATAATTGCTAAAACATTGTAGACTGAACATTGCCTGACCTGTCTGTTTGATATAAACATGCATACAAGGCTTGAAAAGGTTACTAGCTGTGTGCTCACTCTAGGAAAGAGAGCATACAATAACGGCAGAGTGACTATACAAATTGATCAATTCTTCTGTCCCTACAGGGAAGGTATGGTGCTCCAGCATCAATAATGCTTGAAAAAATGCCTTAAAAAGACCTTTAATAAATGTAATCCATGCTGTACTGACTATAACTGACAACTGTCATCTTGTGCCTAGAATCTAGAAATAGCTGAATACAAGGGTAATTGCTCAAGACTCAGTTTGCCAGTTCAGGGCAGAGTTAATTGGCTTCATACTATAGCTATACAAAGCTGGGGATATTTGTCAAATGCCTGAAGTCCTTGGTGGTTGAGGCATGTCAGCTTGTTACCGACTGAATCAGAAGATGTTTGAGATGGACATTTGACCAATGGTGAACATTCATGTAATCAGAGGAAGCCCATGAAAATCTCAAGGCCTTTCTTTCCATCAGACTTGCATGACTAAATGAAGGATATAGGTACTAAAAACCTGAGGCAGGACAAACGCTTTGCAACAGCAAAAAGGAACATTAGTACTGCACTGAAATCTGTAGCACAAAACGGAATAACTACTGTAGCATGGGGGTAGGGAAGCACTAGTAGTATGTAGAGCTATACTGAAGAAGCTAATGTCAGATTCAAGCATCAGCAAAAATTGGGCTAAATTAGTGCCTGTTAGAAGGAAGTGCTAATACTGTGCCTCTTATGGTTTGAAACCCACTTCTGCTTTCACTAACAATTCAATTTTGTGTCAGTGATTAAGTTGGTAGCACTACTGAATCTGGACGAGGCGGACTGGGAAGTCAAGAGTTCAAGTCCCACACAAGACACTTGGGTTAATACCCAGCACTGCACTAGGGGGTACTGCACTGTTAGAGATGCTGTCCTTTGGATGAGGTGTTAAACTGAGATCCTTTTTGCCCATCTCTTTTAACTGTACAGGTACTGTAGCAGTTAAAAATTCAATGACACAGTTTTTGAGAGAAGTGCGCCTGGCCTAACTAAGGTTCTTATGCAATATGGCTATTTGAGTAATAGAAGCAAACCTAATGGCTGCTGCATGTATACCATGTGGTACTACCAGATTGTTCCCCAAGCACAGACCCAGGGCAGTTTGATCCAAAGACAGTCAGACTAGGACCAGGAGAACCAGTTTACATAAGTTCAGAACATCCCAGAATCTCTGCCATTTTCTGTGAAAGAACCTTATCAGAACCGTTTTAGAAGTTGTAAAAGGTTCTGATAACTTTTCAGATATTGGTTTTGGAGCTGAATATACTACTTCAGCAGGTCGTTATCCTGAATGAGGGCTGTAAATGATGATGAGACCCAAAAAGAAGGTTAGGGTAGGGTTGGGGGACAGACCTAGTGAACCAGATCTGTATTAAGTCACAGATGTGTGTTATTATAACATATTTCAGCTTATGAACTTTGCATTGAAGTAATCTTAGGACACCATTGTAAATGAGCTTTACTCAATGGTCCTATTCTAAATAAAATAGAAATGGAAGAGGCACTAATGACACGGGGTTTATGTACTACAACTCTAAGATGTGTTTCCAGTACTATTGTTTCCTTTCACTGACAATAGGTTTTGAGTCTAAATATTGTTAAAATCCACTCTCCATACATTAAATCAATAAAAAGCTTAAAAGCTAAAAAGAAAGTCAAAAAGTTCTGCTAAGGTTCGGATAACTATCAGAACATTTCATGGCTTATCCGAACCTTTCTAAACCTCAAAGCCTTCTGTGCTTCTCCCATCCCCAAGTCAGACCCAGCAGTAGTTTACAGCAATTTATTTTTTCCTGCAATTCAGTCTCATCTCTGCAGATTTACTATTCTAACAGCACAGTGTTATGGATCACCACTCCCGGGAAATTTGAGCATATAGTAAAATTAGTGACATCAGGATTCAGAGCTTGCCATCTCCTGGTTTGCAGTCCTGTGCCCTAACCAATAGGCTGTGCTGGTTGCTAAGTTTATTGGTTCTGTGATTATCGTTAGAAAGAAGCACTGCTGCAGAGTCAGTGCTACTGTGCCCCATAGTCAGTGCTGCCTTGGGATCAGCTGCCCTGGGGACTGTCCTGCTCTGAGGTCAGTGCTTCTCCAGGGTCAGTGCTGCCCCAGGATCAGCTGCTCTGGAGATGGTCCTGCTCTGGGGTCAGTACTGCTCCAAAGTTAGTGCTACCCCAGAATCGGTGTTGCACTGGGGCCAGCAGCAGTTCTGGGGACATTCCTGCCCCAGTGTTGCCCCAGGATTAGTACTGCCCCAGGATCAGCTGCCATGGGGATAGTTCTGCTCTGGGGTCAGTACTACATGAGAATTAGTGCTGCCCAGGATCAACTGCCCTGAGGGCATCCAGCTTTGGAGTTAGTACTCTTCCAGAGTCAGTGCTGCCCCAGGATCAGCTGTCCTGGGGACAGTCCTGCTTGGGGGGTCAGTACTCAGTAGAACAATCTGTCATAACTATACCTCATACTGTACTTGCAATACTAGTATGTACCTGCAATACCAGTATCTAGCTCATTGCTTTGTAAAGCACTTTAGGATACAGTGTGTATGAAAGACATTATATAAAACCATGTTTTATTCTATTTTACTTTTTAATTAAACATGTAAATATTTCACAAAGAGCACATTGGCAATCTACCAGTTTACATGAGTCTTTTGTCCAACTGAGGCTCTTGCACTAGCTCTAGTCCCTCAGAAGATGTGTATCTGACAGGTGATGCTGGGAACACTGGAACAAAAAATGCCCACTGAAAACATTTATTTCAATGGCTGACTTTTAGATGGCTAAATTAGGTGTACAAGACTGAAAATCAAAAATCAGGTTATGAATCTCAAACTGAGACACTGTGAAAAGGTGAGTCAAACTTTATAAGCTATAAATGTTGTTCTGAAAGAATGACTGGCTGCATTTCATTATGTAAACTGTTAAGAACTCCCACAGTGCCCAGCAGGTCAGGGAGATAAAGGAGTCAGGAGTTATTCAAATTCAACACTGAAGACCTTTCAATGCAACAGGTACCCAAGAAGTCAGCTTAACAATAGTAGTGTAAAATGGTCTGGAGTAGGAGGACTCCACAGGAAAGCGAACAACCAAGAACCTCTCAGGTCCTCTTATTCCAGTATCTGAACTGTCACACATAGATAAAGCTACCAACCATCTCGGTTTTCCCGGGACAGTCCCTTTTTTAAGCTATATGTCCCGGTGTCCCCACAGTTTAGATAAAAATACAGAAATGTCCCGGTTTTTAAAATTTGTCCCGGTTTTATCCCAGGGTTGGACGACTTACTTGGCCATGTTGTTGTGCTGCTGCTGCCGACATGTATGCTGCTTGGCTCGGCACTGCTAGCTATGCGCTGCTGACAGCTGACAGTCGAAACAACCTGGACCTTTAAATGCCGAAAAAAGCGCCCAATGAAATGCCTGTGTGAGTCGTCTCCTCTAGGCTAGTACTGTCTAGACTCCCCCCTTGTGTCTGTCTGGTAGGTCAATTTGACTGGGGGATGAACGGAGACACAGAGTGTGCGACTGTCAGCCAGTCAACAGCAGGGGAAGCAATAGTGGGAGGAGCAGAGACACTGCAGCAGTCACTGAATGGACTGCTTGAGCACAGGGGCGGGTTCTAATCAAAGGTTCACCCCTGACCCCCGGCCCTTCCTCCAACCTCCGACCTATCCTCCTGCTGCCTGCAGCCTGTGTTTGCCATGCTAATGCTGTTCTCTCAGCTCACAGACAGTGCACTCACCCGCCGAACTTTTGTCTTCTCTTCGACCACCGATCACTGAGTGATAGGAGGAGGAGGAGGCCGCCGCCAGACTGAAGATCTCAGATGCGGGGGTACATCAGCAAATCAATCAGCTGCATCTGCAGCTATACTGTGCTGCTACCACAGGCAGCCTGGATCACCACGCAGGTCACAGTCTGGGTCGGGTCGTCAGACAAGGGAGGGTCCAGGTGGGTCGGGGGTGCCGGGGTGGGAACACTAAGTGAGAAAAGCTTGAGCCTGGAGAAGAGTGGAGGAAGGAGGAGGCCAGAGATGGACTGGAGATGGCATGGGATATCACAGATCACACAGCAGCTGCATCTGAGTGCAAGTCTAGTCAAGTGGAGATCAGAGTCGGACTCAGTGGTCTACCGTCTTCTCGAGGTGAGTGACTAAGAAGATTTAGTTCATTTTTCATTCACAGAAGTCTGACCGATTGTTGTTACTTGTTCCTGGTGCAGACTCTGTCATTTATTTTATCGCAGTGCTTGCTCTTGTGCAACTTAGAAGGGCTGGCGGGGGTCACTCGATTCATCCGCATCTCATCCGTGATCCGACCATCCAACAATACAGTCATCCGTCGTCGCGATGCTGTGCTTTTTTTATTTTTGTTTGTGTTGGGGTTTGGACTGGTTGGTAGGTTTATGGGCTGGAAGGTCCAGGAAAAATCTTTGAAGTCTGTGGGAGCCTGGCTGGGTCAGATGGAACTGTGGAATTGTAATTTATTTTTTGTGGCACTGACTGCTGTCTCCCCTCACTCCCACCCTTGACCTGACGTCCTGACCCCTGCTGACTGAGCTCAGCAACTTCCTGCTGCCTGCTGCAGCTGTTCTCCCTCGTTCTTAGTAGCTCACATGGTGGATGGTGAAGCAGTCTTCTCTGGCCTGCTGCTTGCTTGCTTAGCTTGCCTGGGCTTGGCTTGCTGCTGGCAAGGTGAAAGGTCAGGTCAGTCAGTGTCAGTGACAGTGTGATTGTACTGAGGTAACTTACTTGGGGCCTGTTTAGAAGTCAAGTGCAGTAGAAGGCAAGGTTCACAGTTGTGCACAGTGTACAGGACAAATAGGGAAGGAAGAGAGAGAGAGAGAGAGACACTAGGTTCTGCAGCCCAAGATCAGAGTAGTCTGAACTCTGGAGAGGAGGAGAGAGGTCAGAAATAGAAGACTTGCTCTGTCAATTGTTTTATGGAAAAGAATTTCAGAGAGACTAAGGGGAGTAAGGCACTGGCTGGAAAGATTCTTCCAATCTGACTAGAGAGAAAGTAGAAAAGTAGGACACCACCAGCCTCTGTAACCCAAGGTGTAAGAAGACAGAGAGAGTCTAGAGAGAAGGAAGAAGAGACCATTATTAAGAGAGAATGTAAGTCAGATCTGACTAGAAACAAGAAAGAAAGAGAAAGAAAGAAAATAAAATGGGGAAAAGGAAGACTACTTTCAATGAAGACTTGCAAAAAGACTATCCATTTCTTCAGAAAATGTCGAAGACAGATGTATTCTGCAAGCAGTGCAACTCACAGTTCTCCATCAGTCATGGGGGGGGGAACGGATATAACCTGTCACCTTAAAACATATAAGCATCAAAAGGCTGTGGTGGCACACAGTTCCAGCTTTTCATTAACCAGGTTTTTTAAAACCGAATATGCCAGTGACAGCGACCTTGTCCTAGCAGCAAAGGAGGGCACTTGGGCTTACCATTGTGTTGTGCATTCACAAAGCTTCAAGTTGATAGATTGCACCACAAAGTTGGTGAAGAGGATGTTTGAACCTAAGTTTAGTTCTGCCCGTTCTAAAACCGAAACAATTGTGACTGGTGTACTGGCTCCTTTTTCTGAGGAAGAAACCAGAGCTGAGTTGACAGAGGCAACATTCCTAAATGCTGCCATGGACACATCTAACCACAAACGCATCAAGACGGTTGCAGTTGTGGTGTGATACTTCAATCCTGTCAGTGGCATTCAAACTAAGTTACTGGAGTTCAAAAGATCTGCCAGAGGAAATAGCAGAAACACTGGTGGATTTTCTCATCACAGGGCGAGAGATTCATGGCATTGGTTGCGCTGTTCATATAGTGCACAGTGCCATACAAACTGTTGCTGACATGTTGCCCATTGACGTGGAATGCATGGTGGTGAAAATTTACAAGTATTTTTACATATACACTGTCCGAGTGCAAGAATTAAAGGAGTTTTGTAACTTTGTAGAAGTTTGCTATAAGGATGTCCTGGGACATAGCAACACTCATTGGTTATCATTGGTTATCATTGCTTCCGGCTGTTGAATGCATCCTGCAAATTTACGAGGGGTTGAAATCCTACTTCATGTCACAAGAAAAGTGCCCAACAACCCTGCAGAAGTTCTTTGAGGAGCCAGTTTCTGAACTTTGGCTGTGGTTTCTGCATGGTCAGCTGACACTGTTCAATTCAGTTACCAAGAGATTGGAACAACAAAACTACACAGCCATCGAGGCAGCTGAAGAACTGCTAACTCTCAAAAAGAAACTGCAAGAATGAAGACAAGAGCACTTCATTGGGCTAAAGGTGAAGGGAATGTTGAGGAAGTTATCTGATGAAGGCGTCGTGAACACCACAGAATTCCTCAACAATGTGAATGTTTTTATGACACCTGTGTGAGGTATTTGGAGAAATGAGATTCACTGAAGCAGTACGGAATTTTCTCCTGGGTCCTCTTGAAGCACACTCCAGACTGGGCATCTGTGGATGAGTGCATCCCCCTTGTCACTTCACAAACAAACCTGCCTCTTGATGATGGTGCTTTATTTTATGAAGTGTTATGTGTGAAGTCCTATACTAATACCACTAAAGTCTTTCAGTGGAACAGAAGCAACACTGAGCCATCATCGAGATGGTTGGAGATCTTCGAGCACTTCAGAACAAAAGAAATCTCATATAAATACATTTTACCTGTAATTGAGATTGCATTATGTCTACCTGGAACCAACGCTCCGGTAGAGAGGGTGTTCTCTCTTGCCAACAAGTTGTGGACAGAGGACAAGACAAATCTCAAAGTGTTGACATTTAAAGCAGTGTTGATGCTTAAAGTGAATTTCAAAGACTCCTGTTCCAAATTCTATGACAAACTACTTCACAACAAAACTATCCTATATAAAATACATGCCTCTGAAAAATATCCTTTCAAAGAAACTTCTTCAGCTAGTACAACTGAAAGCGAGGAACCCACACCAACTACATCTCAGACTCAGTGACATGTTTATTGCCCTGTTTCAATCTGTAAATATGTTTGCATTTTGCTCAGTCTGTCATGACAGGCCAGGACAATCCATGTGTTTATCATTTGACCTATTCCTTCCTTTTGGATGGATTTTTCTTGTTGCTGTTGGAGCGCAGTTACAGAAGAACTGAAACCTTCATGTTTACCAGCAAACTTTTTCCTGTTGGTGTTCTGGCACAGATAGAAAAGAATTTAAATCATTGTGTTCTGCATTTACCAGTGGAATTTTTCCTGTTGGTATTGGATAGCGTAGTTACTTACACGTTACACCAAAAGAAGTGAACCTGTTGGCGCTGGATAGAAAACAAAATAAATCTTCATGTTTATGGTAAGCCACTGTCTGTGTCTGAACGTTTATGTACACACATACAAGCAAACATTTATTTATTTATTTACTTCCAAATGGCATGTCCCAGTTTTAGGCTTCAGAAAGTTGGTAGCCTTACCCTTGACTGACAACCCGACCCGACCTGTGCCCTGCGTGGTGATCCAGGCTGCCTGCAGCAGCAGCACAGTATAGCTGCAGATGCAGCTGATTGATTTGCTGATGTACCGCCTCATCTGAGATCAACAGTCTGGCGATGGCCTCTTCCTCCTCTTCCTATCGCTCGGTGATCGGTGGTCGAAGAGAAGACGAAAGTTCGGAAGGTGAGTGCACTGTCTGTGAGCCGAGAGAGCAGCATTAGCATGGCAAACACAGGCTGCAGGCAGCAGGAGGACAGGTCAGAGGAAAGGCTGGGGGTCGGGGGGTGAACTTTGATTAGAACCCGCCCCTGTGTTCAAGCAGTCCATTCAGTGACTGCTGCAGTGTCTCTGCTCCTCCCACTAGTGCCTCCCCTGCTGTTGACTGGCTGACAGTCACACACTCTGTGTCTCCGTTCATCCCCCAGTCAGATTGACCTACCAGACAGACACAAGAGTGGAGTCTAGACAGTACTAGCCTAGAGGAGACGACTCGTGCAGGCATTTCATTGGGCATTTTTTTTCGGCATTTAAAGGTCCAGGTTGTTCCGACTGTCAGCTGTCAGCAGAGCATAGCTAACAGCGCTGAACCGAGCAGCATATATCGGCAGTGGCAGCACAACAACATGGCCAAGTAAGTCATCCGACCCCGGGACAAAACCGGGACAAATTTAAAAAAAGGGGACATTTCTGTATTTTTAACTAAACCGTGGGAACACCGGGACATGCAGCCTAAAAACTGGACTGTCCCAGGAAAGCTGGGATGGTTGGTAGCTTTAGGATTTGAATCCATAGTGACTCCGTCCTGCCCTCCTCCCCCTCCTCCTGTACACACTTCAGTCCTTCCTTCACATATAGTGCAACTCCTCCTCCTTTCCCCTTTACTCTGTCTTTGCAAAATACCTGTACCCTGGTGCTGCCAGACCCCAGTCATGGTATTGGGTGGCCCATGTTTTGGTAATGGCTGCCATGTCCACCTCCTCCTTCGCCATGATGGTCTGAAGCTCCACTGTTTTATTCTCTAGGCTTCTAGCATTCAAGGTGACTACATTCTACCCCCTTCCCTCCTTCCATCCCTTTCTAATATCCTCCCTAGTACTTGTCCTTAATCCCTTATCCCTGATAGGGGGATAAGCTCGTCTGTTCTCCCAACCTGTGGCCTCTTTTTGTCTCCTGCCCACTTGTCACCCCCTGCTCCTAGTTTAAACACCCAGCCTCCTCTATGTAATAACTTAACCCCTTTTTCAACACTCTCATGCCCTTCTCTCATCAGTGTAGTCCATCCTTTAAGTAAAGATTACTGTCTTCTCAGATCGCTCCCTACCTCCCCCCACCAGCCCATACCCCTTGGCCATAGCCCATTCTCCTTTGGGTGGTGCAGCTCCTCCCTTTGAATATTGTGCTTCAGCACTTTGTTTGGGATGTGCAGCTCATTTCTGTTGTGTGCCGTAATTCGCCGCATATCTCCTTTGAAAATGGGGACCCAGCTACATTACTTTTCATCAATAGGGGTCACCTGATTGCAGAGGAAGGGTTAGGTAAACAACTATTGAATAGTGACCACAGCATGGTAGAATTTTACATTGCCAAGAGAAGGGAAGATTTAAAGCTGCGTAGACTTTTATTATGCTGTCTGCCAACCATTGGTTTCCTCATCTGCTAAACTGTTTGTAGACAGTTTGTTGTCCACCTTCAAATTCCATACCTATTTTTGCTTTTACTTACGCTTGTGCAATGCAAGGAATGTATTGGGACAATACAGCATTTGAGAGGTGTCACTGCCAGAGATAATTATAGCTGAATCTGCAATGGGCTTGGCAGTGTACACAAATGACCGGGCACTCTGGTCATTACACAAGTTCTGCTTTGCTGACATGGTGCATTCTCTAGTTAAAATAAATGAACCACTCCAATGGGGGCACTTAATTTCTTTCTGTAGCCATAACTCCTGCCATGTGCATTATAGTTCACACTAATGCACATACCCAGAGTTACGGCTATGGCTCCTGCCACCCACCGGCCACCACACTGTCTCTCCCTGGTCTTTGATCCTCTGCCTCCCCAAATCCAGGCTTCAAAGGCAGTACAGCTTTACTAATTGGTGGCTCCTACTACCCGCTGCACTTTCTCTCCCCAGTACTCGCTCCTCTGCAACCCCCCGCCAAGGCTTCAACATTAGCCGCTGTGCGGCTTTACTAATACCTGGGACTGGACTGACACCAAGAAATCCCAGAAAGACTGCAGGGAAATGGCAGTGTCATTGTGCTCCACCTCCCTTTCCCCAACATGTTACCTCCAAAAGACAAAGCCTGGATGCCATGGTACGAGAAGGTCATGCTGCCTGGTGGATAGGATAAACCACCATCACACACTTCAGGGATAGAGGAACCCCGTTGGTGGCATCAAGGGATGAGGTGAGGATGAAGTGCCCCTGTCCAGCTCCTCCTCTTCCATGGGTGTATCCTTCCTGCCCAGGACTGAGAAGCATTTTGTCTGGCAGTAAGGAACAGCTGCCAAGCCTCTCTGTCTCACAGTGCCCTGTACCCGACAGATGCAGTGAACATCAGGAATGCTGTCAATCCCCCCAGAAAGGCACTGGTACCCCCCTCCCTGGCAAATGGAGTGAACATTGGAGCACTGACAGCATATGTGTCTGTCATATCTTGTCTCTGTGGTCAGTGCGGTGTCTTCTCTGTTGGAGTTGGGGGAGAGAGAGAGAGAGAGTGTGCCACAGTCCTCATTTGTCAACTCAGCCATGTAAGTGGCATTCGCAAAAGCCTGCATTGCAGTGTCTGAATTTGTCCATGCCTCCCCCTTTAACCAGTGACAGTGTGAATGCAGTCGACCCTGCTGTGAGAGAGAGAGAGAGGGAGAGAGACAAGGAGCAGCTTGGGTGTTGTCTGCAGGCTGTACATGGAACAGGACTGAACATTTCTCTCTCTTTTTCTCTCTCTCTCTCTCTCTGCCCTGTAAGGCAGATGAAGACCGTACATGCTGTGCCACTTGCTGTACTGCCCTCCCGTGCCATTTGTTTAATTCCCTGAAGTGAGATCTGGGTTCCTTTTTCTGTAGAAAACAAATGTTGCAACCACTTTAGCAAAAAGCCATACACTGCAGTCTTTATTCGATTTTCATTCATTTATTTTCATCATTAAAAGTATCCCAATGTTTCGCCACTCAGTGGCATCTTCTGGGGAACTGTTAGTTAAAGTACGTTCATCGTGCTTTGATTTCTCAATCGTATATTCAAATTCATTCATAGCTATAATAAACTTCATAAATCATTCACATAATGAACTTATACATTGTTTAGAGATCCATTCTCTTTAAAAGTTTCAGTTAAATAATCAAAATTCCAAGAATAATGGCATCAATTTCCAAATATGTAAGAGCCCTGCTAGTAGTCATGTGTGCCAAAGGAGGCTACCTACTTTTATCTCTGGCTCCTTTTTCTGTAGCCTACTGTCTCATTTGGCCCAAGGTGCTGTGCCTCTTCCTGCAGTCCCACAGCACACTGCCAGCAATCACCCGATGTGAGCTTAGATTGTCTGCCCCCACAGTTCCAGTCAGCAGAGCGAGCGGTGAGCCCGCACAGTGGAGAGACAGAGACAGGGTCAAGACACTGTTGGCAGTAATGCACAGCAGGGCTTCCTGTATGGATTGCTGCACTGTGGAGACAGAGGTAGGCAGCGGGGGGGGGGGTGGCAGCCATGTCTGTGCAGAGATTGTTGCTGCAGTGTGTAAACAAGTAGCATCAACCCAGTCACCTGTCTGTGTGTCTTGTTCCCTTTCCCCTTGCTGTTACCTGTGGCACTGCACCACTGTTTTCAAGAGGGAGACACACAGAAGGCACAGTATAAGAAAATGTTGTTGTAGGAGCCCTTGCCAGCAGTGTGTGTGTATATGTGTGTGTGTGTGTGTGTGTGTAGATCACAACAGCATGTGGTTTGCGGGGAGCACAGAGTTGTGCATGTTGTAGAACGTGTAGCACTACATGTTGTGCACATGAGATGTCACAGATCATGACAGTAGTGTGTCTGTGACATTTCTACTTGCATAACAGTAAAACTGGAAGCATTATTTGTAAGGGAATATTTTGCAAGGTGGCAGGATACAGTTCCTTTTTTGCTGTTTAAACAGCAATAAAACACTTTTCTTAATTTGTTTTGTTGTTTAAATGTAACCCATGTTATAAGTGCATTAATGCACTCTAGGGTGTGCTGTTATTGGGGATTAATGCACACCCCAGGTGCTGTGAGGGCACTCGGCCTGCAGCCTCATGCCTCACAATGCACCCAATAACAGCACACCCTATCATGCATTAAAGCTGACATGTTACTGTCACTGAATGGTGATGGAATGAAAAGACCTAGTGCCCCTTCTGACTTAAATTACTATGCTATTATGTTTCAGTCATGGCATAGTAGAAGTTTTCCTGCAGCAAATAATTAAATTACCATGCTAAAGTCACTGAATGGTGATGGACATGAAGACCCATTGCCCCTTCGACTTGAATTACTATGTTATTATGTTTCTGTCATGGAATGCTAGAGATTTACAGACAGCAAATAATTAAATTACTATGTTACTATGTTTCTGTCACTGAATGGTAAAGGTTTACATACACAAAATACTTCCATTTATTGAAAACATCATCTAGTTCTTCAGAAAAATATGCTAAATGAGCTACTCTTTAAAACTTTCTGAGTTCTTGTTATCATTTGGTACAGTGCCCTTGTTTATATCCCTGATTTTATTGAATCCTTTGTACCTGATTTGCAAGCCTGATTGGTAGGGAACTGAATGGAGAAAAATCATTCACTACATTCAGGGGTTCAGGTATTTTCTTTTCTTGTAGAAACCAAACAAATGCAAGGAGTCCAAGGCCCCCCTATTCAAACAGGGGCCAGATGCTCTATGCAGCTAGATGCACATCCCGACAAGATGGGCCAGTGCATCTGACTGCAATATTCAAACAAGATGCTCGAACCAGTACCAAACACCACTGCAAATACCTGCATGTGAATGTTCGGCATTGACAAATGCTTACTAAACATATACTGCAGACCTTTTCACCGCCGCTCACAGTAGAGTAAGTGCTGCATGTTATTTTTTCCTCTCTTCATATAAGATGCCAGAGTAGAATATGCACAGGTAATTTTCCTGCAGTGCAGCTGGGCTGGCCCATCGGCGTGGCGGTACTGCTACCGCTCATGACGCTGGTGACCCAGGTTTGGGAACGAGCCCGGGGAGCAGGAGGGCTGGCTGGGGGGAGAAGGCTGAGCATCCGTGGGACTGCTTGCCTTCTCCAGGGAGGGAGGGGGGACAAGGTTTGGAGCTTGACTGACCCCAGGCGGAGGCCTGGGGTACAGCAAGGAACGGACCAATCCAAGAGGGTTGGGCATGCCAGCCATTGGCAGAGCTCTGCCTTGATGTCAGGGTGCATGGCATGCCCAGAGAACAGAGGAAAAAATACCTCTGTCGCTCCGGGTAGACGGAGCGCCAGCACAGACCTCAATGGTCCCCTGCCTGTCCCACACTGCGGCCCCGACGAAGTAAAGTTAGTTCAGAGTGCTTGGCCCCCACCTTGTCCCTGCCTGGGGGGTAGATACAAGACTACATGGGGGGACTGCCATGGGGCTCCAGGCATGGAAGGAACTGAGGCAGATGCTGGGGCTCTCGAGCGGAGGCGTGAGGGAGGCAGGGCGGGAAAAAAACAACAGTTCAAAAAAAAAAAAAGTTTTCCTGCAGTGCAGCTCCTTTCTGAGGGAGTGTTGAGAGAGCTTATTTAAAAATTTAAATGGCAGTTATTTATAGCATTTTTTTAAATTAGTGCTGCACACAAAACAGTGTGCACAGATGTTTTTGGCATGTGTGCAGTGCATTTCTCTGGTGATGCATGCAGTAATTAAAGCCATTAATAATTTTGCAAAATTAATTGAACATAATCATAACAGGTTATTTATCTACACTTACATGATGCATTTGCAGCATCTGCTTTTGTGGCTGTGCACTATATTGAAATACATTACATTTGCAGTAGCATGCAGTAGTTAACTACATCAATCAGGGAGACATAATAACACAATAACCAAAGATAAAAAAGTGATCTGGGCTCATTATGTCTGCCCCCACACTATTGAAGCAAGCGGTGTGGCGCCGCACTTTCACACTAAATGGAACTGTGTGGCCTCTGCCATGTTCCTGGCTCCCAGACTTTACAAAATTAAAATTCAGCAAGTTCCAGCACATAAAGGCATTTCCTTTTGAAAAGCTTAATTGGGGGTGGGCGGTTCGGTAAGGCTTTGGGGGGTGGGGAATGGAATATTTTGACAGTTTTCTTTTAAGCGGGGTGAAATAAGTATGCTTTGCAAATATGTTTCAGTTTATAGGGATAGATCATTTATAACAAATTTATAGCCAAGTTATAGCATAAATCTAGCTATATGATCAGACGGGACTTTCCCACCCAACCGTTGTATGTACAATGAGGCACAATGTATTACTAGAAGGGAAAACAGTTTAAAATAACAAAACACAGTTGGATAATATGAGAATGAGCTCACCACGGCAAGCCATCGAAACTGTAAAAATTCCACACATGGAAAAAATCTGAGCCGCAGGAGAAATATATTGAAGCTGAAATCCATAACTCCACCCAGATGTAGAAAGGTAAATCTAGAAAAACTACTACGTTTCAGAAAGACCAAATTCGGTAGAATGAGGGGGTCAAGGAACCAGGAACTGGAAAGGTTACAAACAGGAAGTGGTGCACAGGAGCAATGGATTGCATTCAAAAGAGTTATCCACAAAGCAGTGGAGATGTGTCACGTGTACCAAGGGGTAAGGGAAAAGAGCAGTAATGAGTCCAACATGGTTGTGAAAAAAAAAAAGATAAATAAAAGGAAAACAGCTGGCTCAGTGGCACTTGGTGATGGGGTGCTGCAACACTGCCCAAGTTTAGGAGCTGAACCCAACTCCACTGCCCTGGTCTGATGGCACCAGAACATCCTGTGAAGGCATCATGCACAAGTGCCAGGAGGGAAGGTAGGTAGAGCTCCGCAACAACTGTGACTCCTATAATGGGATTGGCATGATGTCAACATCATAGATGAGCATGTGACATCTGTCATCCCCCACCAAAAGGAGTTTGCAGCAGAGGCCTCAGCTACTGTACAGCTGCTGGGTGGTGCAAGGGACTAATGGAAGGGGAAAAATGCCCTTCCACAGGTGCATGATGTTGGTGTCCTGTTCACCCTCCTTGAAGCCACTACTAGAACTAGGCCCCTCTTCCCCACATCCTCGCTTGCTGTGCCAGTACTGTATTACCTTATCCTAGTTGGCTAAATAATGTGTTTTTGCCATGGGAGAACAAGCCATGGGGGTCAGGAGGACAGTGGGGATTTGGATAAGGAGACTTCACGTCTTGTAAGTGTGCTGGTGGGGATCTGGAGTGGTAGATCGAGATGAAGGATTAGTAAAAGGAAGGTGAGGTACCAGAGGCAGGGGAAAAATAGAAATAAAAAAAAGGAGAACATGTATGCTCTAGAGCACAGTCCGAATAAAGCAAGGAGAACCAAGGGATCTAGAGGGTCTGAAGATGCTAAGGATGGACAAGGCACCAGCTCCAGATGGCATTCACCCCAGGTTGCTGAGGGAGATGGCACAGGTGTTGGCCAGGCCTCTGGAAGACCTGTTCAACACCTCCCTGAACACAGGATGCATGTCACAGGATTAGAGGGTGGCCCATGTGGTGCCCATACACAAGAGTGGCCCATGGGATGAGCCAGGCAACTACAGACCTGTCAATCTCACTTCCATGGTAGGAAAATTTATGGAGACAATACTGAAGAAGAGACTGGTGTCATTTCTCAAGGTGAATGGTCTCCAGGATGGGCAGCAGCATGGGTTCATCTCAGGGAACTCTTGCCAGACCAATCTAATAGGATATTATGATTGGGTATCAAGGGAGCTGGATAGGGGCCACACGTGGATGTCCTGTATCTGGACTTCAGCAAGGCCTTCGATTCAGTGCCTCATGGGTGGCTAGGGGGGAAAACTAGAATCTGTGGGGTGGGGACAAAGCTGGTTAACTGAATTGTGAACTGGCTGAAGGGGAGGCAGCAATGTGTGGTGGTGGTGGTGGTGGTGGGGCAAACTCTCAGCACCTAGGCCAGTGATGAGTGGCATGCCGCAAGGCTCTGTTCTGGGTTCAGTGTTGTTTGGGCTATTCATATTGGATATCTCACATGGAGTTGACAACAGGATCAGTATGTTCGCAAACGATAATAAAATTAGGGTGTTAGTGGATGAAGTGGATGGGTGGAAACAACTATGGGGGGACCTAACCAAGCTGGAGGAGTGGTCGGTGAAGTGGCAACTGGGCTTCAATGCAAAGAAGTGCAGGATTATGCACTTCAGGACCAAAAACCAGAAGAGGAAATACTGGTTGAGGGGGTGAGGCTAGGGGTCACCGAGGAAGAGAAGGACTTAGGGGTGATGGTAACGGAGAGCATGAACAACTCTGCTCAATGCAGGAAAGTTGCAGCTAAGGCGAACAGGATGCTGGGGTGTAGTGCAAGGGGATTCTTGTCCAGGCACAAGGAAGTGATCATGCCCCTCTACAGGTCCTTGGTCAGGCCACAGCTGGAGTACTGCGTGCAGCACTGGCGTCCATATCTGAAGAGGGATATTAGACTGCTGGAGGGGGTGCAGCGTAGGGCAACAAAAATGATATGGGGGATGGAGAGAAAATCCTACGAGGACAGGCTAAGGGATCTTGGTTTGTTCACCCTGGAGGAGAGGAGGGATAGGGGGGATATGATTGAAACATTCAAGTATTTGATGGGGGTCAACAAATCTAGTGCTGAGGGGTTATTTAAGCTAAGGAAGGGAAGGGACACAAGAGGGCATGGGCTAAGACTGGAGGGGGACAGATGTAGGAGACAGATGAGGAGACATTACTTCACAGAGAGGGTGGTGTTGAAATGGAACACCCTACCAGAAGGGGTGATTTCATGTAGGACAGTGGGTAGTTTTAAAAGGACATGGGATAGGGCATGGGGATGCAGCTTGGTAGCTAGTACAGGAAATGTCCTGGGGGGAGGGAGGTGGGGCAGCTGCAATCTAGGGGTGCTAGCTGCACACTCAAGCAGACTTGTTAGACCAGAAGACCTGTTTCTGCTGGCAGATTCGTATGTTCGTATGTACAGTATGTTTGTATAGAAATATGCAGTTAGTGCAAGAAGGTAACTGAAAAGGCCAAGTGGGTGCAGGGATGGGGCGCCTAGCAAGGTATATTTTCTCTTTCTAAAACAAGTCATAACCAGGGGTTCCCAGATCAGTCAAGAGTTGAGACCCAATTGCCTGATACCAGCTTGTAGTGTAAGGTGGTCCCCCAACTATCCATTTGCAACTACATAATCGGTGACTGCTAAAAACAACAGGGAAACAGTAGCTGTGCTACCATTCAGGGCAGGGATTGAAGAGATTGATAGGGATAATTCATCAAAAGTCTGGGAGGCAACATAGTATAGTGGTTAAGAGCGTTGAGTTGCAAATGTGGAGAAGTGGGTTTGAATCCCACAGCCTTCACTTGCAAGTCTTTTAACTTCCCTTTGCTCTCAGGACACACCTGTTTTGGTTCAGAGTGTCTTTCCTGGCCAAAAATTATAAAATAAATAAAATCAAAAGGAGACTAAAAATGGGGATCTTTTATCTGGAACTAGTAGAGCCTCAGAAACCTTGTTGCTTTTAAAATGAGTTGTCCTCAGTTCATCCAGTTTTTTTATGCATGCATGTGCAGCAAACATTTTGTTACGAAGAGCAGCATTCCAGAGGTGTGTCACTGTTGGGTTCAATGCAGCTCAAGTTGCCATGGGCTTAGCAGTGACAGACCAATGAGCAAGCACTCTGGTCATGACAGTAGTCACTGTTTGCTAGTCAGAAACTTCTTGTAGTTGAAAGGTGCCAGCTGCTCCTATCAGACAGTGGCTGGCTTGTTTCATCAACAAAATGCCACCAAGCAACCAGCTAAGCAGCTTTATTATCATTTCTACCTGCTAGCCACAGCCTTGTAACTGGACACTGGCCCTGCCCAATATCACATTTTCCTTTTCCTTTTCTAAAACTTGGATCTCACCTCTGAGAGAACAGGATTCCAGTCACGTTCCTGGAAATCTTCACCTCACAAATCAGCACTGCATCCTTGAGTAAACAAACCCTCTCAGTTTTATCTGATGTTATAGCCAGCCAGCATTTCATCAAAGACTAACCAGAGACACAAAGCTGCATGATATCATAGACAAGGACATAGAGTAGAGGCAGTTCAGAGAAGGGCAACAAAAATGGTGTAGGGTCTGCACCAAAAGTCATATAAGGAGCGACTAGAGGACCTCAATATGTATACCCTGGAAGGGGGGGGGGGATATGATAGAGACCTTCAAATACCTCAAGTGCATAAATAAGGTACAAAAGGGTAGCATCTTTCAGAAATAAATGTTCAAGAACAAGGGTTCATGATATGAGGCTGGAGGGGGATAGACTCAGGGATAAAGTGAGGAAGTATTCTTTTCACAGAAAGGGTGGTGAATGCATGGAACAGCCTCTCAGCAGAAGTGGTGGGGCAAAAAGGGTAGGAGTTCAAGAATGCATGGGGTAGGCACATTGGAACCCTAGCAATAGGAAAGAGAGGGTAAAAGGCGGAGATCAAGTAGGATCTGCGGTATGGCAGTAGGCAGGGAAAATGGGCAGACTAGGTGGGCCAACAGGTCCTTAGCTACCATCAATTTCTATGTTTCTATGTCACCTCTCTATTGCCAGCACTCTCCCTGATGCTACCGATGATATCTGTACAGTCAACATACCAGATCTCCTTAACATGTCCAACACTCTTCTTCTCTCTCTCTCTCCTCTCTCTCTCTCTCTCTCTCTCTGTCTCTGTCTCTCTCCTGTTAAAGCAGATGCACCCAGCACTTGTTATGTCTGAGTTTTCTGACACCAGGGTGCTCAATCCTCACTTTGGACTAGTACCCCCCATCCTGCCTGTTTCCATTGTGCGATACCATGGAGCCCACCCCGGTGCTGCCAAACATGACACTGGCAATGGAATGCCTAGTCCTCAGTGTTGGTACCTGAAATAAAGAAAACCATTTCTCGTAGACTTTTTTAAAAATCCCTGTAAAAAAGGAAAAAAGTCCATCAATGTCTGTTGCTGCCTCTACCTCATCACCACCACCGTTACCCTGCCTCCACCTGATCCCCCCACTCAGCACCCACCATCAAACACCACCTACCTTTTACTTACCTACCAGGGGTCCAACACCTCTCTGGACCAGAGACATGTCTTCACTCCTCAATGCTGGACTAGGAACTGAGGAAATTGGTTCCATGTGATATGGGCAAATTCAAAAGAGCAAACCCATATCAGCGAACAAATAACAGCGAGGGCCGGCAGCGACCATTGCTTTTCTGTGGGACTTTACCCTGCACCCCCCCTTGTGGGGAGCTTTGCCCCCACACACCCCTTTATTTAATATCTAACTCCGAAGTTGTAGCACCTCGGGGTAAGGGAATACCAGTTTTGCCATTCTGGTACTTGCCGTTTTCTGCTCATCGTACTTTGGGGTGTCTCTATTGCATTCGTCCCCATTACGTGATATGGAGGAGATCAGGTTACACCAATGTATTTCAATGCTTTTTGAATTTGTACTTATAACATAGTCATTTTTAATATTTTCCTCCAAATTCTAAACATGACCTTTTTGGGACCCCTCCTCATGAACAAGGTAGGTGAAATTCTTCAAATATGGGTTAAAAGGTGTATTTGCAGTTTCTCCATGAAATCAGCACTTGGACGGGATTTAAAAGTTTTTCACTGCATCCGTTCAGGGCACCCATCAGAGTGCACCTGTCATTAGGGCTCCAAACTCTGAAATTCGACACCCCCTCCCCAAGGTCAACCCCCCTGAAGTTGGAATCCTTAGTTGGGGGCATGGGGGGCACAGCCCCCCTGCGAATATGAGGAGGGTGCAGCCACTCCATATACAGAGGCGGTTGGCAAATTTAAAACCTGGTGCCCTAATGATGGGTGCACTCTGAGGGGCACATTCTGAGGTTGGAGCCAAAATTTTTACCTACTGAGTTTATGAGGTGGGGTCATAAGAAGGCTATTTTGAAAATTTGGGGGAAATTATTAAAAACAACAAAGTTATGAACGTACAGTAAAATTTTTCAACACTCGCTCATGATTTTGGCAATTTTCAATACTTTGACTCCAAATTTTCAACATAGCCATTTTTTGCACACCCCCTCACGAAAGTGACAACTGTCGTTTTTCAATCCTGGCCAAAATTTGTTTTTGCACCTGGGGTATGAAATGACGTTTTGGCCAGGATCTGAAAATTTTCACCTATGGGGTTCATTAGGTGGAGTGATAAGAAGACTATGTTGAAAATTTGGGGTCAAAATATTTAAAGAGCAACTCTGCACTTCAGCATGTGCTTTCATAAATAAGATGTTTTAGGTGTTACAATTTACTAGAGAATACATTTTTTCATTTTCAATGTTCCTTTCTAAGATTTACAGCACAGCTTGGTAGTCCATCTAAAACGTATGTATAGAAAACATTTAAAAACATGTGCCTTTCCGCTGTTGACCTCACAGTGCCTTAATTTATGACATCATAATGCTCACCATCACAACAGACTGTGATCACAAACAGCAATTGTATGGTTAGCAAGGGAGAATCAGATACATTTTGAAAGACTTAATTAAATAATTACTGTATTACCTACAATATTTAGTAGACCAACAGCAGGGGAACATAACAAAACAAACATATAACTAGCAAACACTAAAGTTAAAATATACATTATGTAAATCTAGTGCTTTAAAGCTTTTTATTATAATAGAGAGTTGCTCTTTAAAAACAACAACATTATGAAAGCACATTGACATTTTTTAATGCTAGCTCATAACTTTGGTAATTTTCAGTATTGTGACCCCAAATTTTCAACATAGTCATTTTTTTTGCAGTTCACTGCCGGGCCCCATTGGCCACCTGTTCCACCACGGCACATGCCTCAAGACTCCCAACTCCGTGACTTAGCCCCCAGGGGTGAGGCTACTGGTAGAGACCAGTGGACTTAAAGTCAGAGACAGTAGCAGGAGTCCAGCCGGTGGTGTGAGGTCTGGCGTGGGGCATCATCCATCGGCAGTGGAACATGTGGCAAGGTAAGGCCATACCTTATTGTTTTAATCATAGTTCATGTTATTTTATATGAGAAATGCATCAAAGACACCCATGGTGGACCAGTGTAACTTGCAAGGGATCATGTGGGACCCTTGAATACCCCAAGCTCCTCCTGGAAAATGTTTATCCTGACGGTGGTCGATTACGCCACCCGATACCCAGAGGTGATCGCCCTCTCCTCAGTTAAGGCAGTCAAAGTAGCAGACACCTTGCTAGGGATTTTCTCCAGGGTACAAAAAAAGCCATGGGCCCAAAAATGATGTGATTTTCTTGTTACTAAGCAGAGAAACAGTTGGCTGCTTAGCCAGGGACTGAGAGTTTGATTAAACCGTTTAAAAGAAAACAAAAGGGCTAATTAAGCATAGCTGGGAGGCCAGGTAGCCTAATTTGCTTGTGAAAGGCCAGGACTTCTAGTGGAGTCGTGATGTCTGGGGTCCCTTTTGTCCTGAGAGGTCTACCCTGACTAGTTACAGCTAAATGGATGGGCATTTTAAATAAATAGCTGTACTGAGTGTAGCGTAATTACAGCCAGTAAAGGGGGAGGCTGGAATCTGCCCCTGGAATTCAGGCTGAAACAGGTTTCCCTCTAATTCATTTGTTCCCTACCAGAAAATAATATTTTTTTCATAAAATAGTAAATCCTGATTGGTTGCATAGCCATTGAGATGGAATGCTAGCCAACCACAGGACAAGCTAGTATCCACTAGGCCTGCCCTTTGGAAACCCTTAAAACAAGGGTGCAGAAGGTTATCAGAGCCTTTTAGCCTTTCTCTGCTTGCTGCCTTCTTGTCTATTGCCATTTCAAGGAACTATTTGAATTTGGAACTCTGTATGCTGAGGGAGCAGATACATTTCTTTCAAGAATTCTCCTGGACCAAAAGAACTAAGATTTTCAGCTACCTTTTCTAAAGACAAGTTGCACTTCAAATTCAGCAACTAAGGATTTGAGGTAGAAATTTGCAAAGTAGAATTTTCAAAGTTTAGTTTTTTTTCTATACTTCCATTTTATTTTCCATATCTTATAACCAATGTCTAGAATTATTTGTCTCTAAGTTATTCACTGCATTTATTAATTAATTAGTAAAGCTTTTGGCTTACTTTAAGATAATTCTGCCAGTGTTGTTTGCGTGGTGTGTGTGTGTGTGTGTGTGTGTGTGTGTGCTGGGAAGAGTTGGTTCAAACTATACTATGCCTCTGCTAAGGGCCATACACTACCAAAGTAAAGTACCACTAGGGACTCTGTGGATACAAGGAGGGGGAAGAATATGAAAGGTCTCAGGAGGGGTCTGTGTAGGGTTTGAACCAGTCTCTGGATTTCTGGGGAAAGACACCTATAGGGTGTTATAGGGCCCCCCCCAAAGACCTATACATGCCCGTGGCTTTTCTGGTTCATTGTGCAGTAGCCAAGAGGGTTCTCTCCTAAGGAACACAGACTCCAGACAGTATTTGCACCTCCTAGCATGGAGAGAGGGAGGGAGCCTTGGGATCCTCTGGTGTATGTTCAGTTGTGAAACAGTGAGCATACTAAAAGGACAGAGAAGAGGTATACCTGACCCCTGTCACAAGAGGGAATTCACTGTGACGTAGAGAATCCCACCCCACAGGAGTGGGCTTATGACAGATTTGATGAGCAGCAGTGTGATTGGTGAACTGTTTGAACAACCACACACAAAGAGGGCAGACATTTGGAAAAGGGAAATTGGTTACAATATATAGTCCCTACCCTGTTTGTTTGTTTTTTGCTGCAAGTAAAGAGAGACTAGTGATAGTGTAGGGAAGAAATATGACTTCCAAGTACTGCATCTACAGTATAGAAGAACTGAAGCAGCTGCATCAGGACAGAAAGGTCCATTAAGAAGGGCGAAGCAAAAAGAACCCCATGGAGGCTTTTGTGGCAGCTGATGAGTAGGTGACTGCGCAGACCTCGAGTCACAGCTGTTGACTGAGAGGGACCAGACCTTGGGTGTGGGGGTGCCAAGGGTCATCACAGTTTCCAGTCCCAGGGAGGAGGACAGTGAAACCAGAGAGAACCTGGAACTGCAACACCAAGTGAAGTCCACCACAGATCCTGATCTAGAGAAGCTAAAGCTACAATTTGAGCTGAGGAACTTGGAACTTACTGAGAAATGGCTTCAAAGGGAGCATGAAGCAGAGGTGCAAGAAAGACAGCATCAGAGGGAACTTGCCATGCAAGAAAAGCAGCTTACTATGGAGGAAAATCAGCGCCCAAGACAGTTTGAAGTGGAGAGGCTAAGACTCCAACGACCAGTGCCAGAGGAAGTAAGTGGCAGGGGTGAACCTGAAACTCCAGGGCTGGGGTATAAATTAAATTCCAAATTAATAGCAGAATTTAAAGAGGGGGAGGATATGGATGCATTTTTGAATTTGTTTGAAAAGGTCTGTATCCAGGCCAAGATACCCAGGGAGACCTGGAGATTTCAGCTTACCCCCACTGCTTACTGGAAAAGGGTGTGAGGCACAAGGCCAATTGGACAATGAGGACAGTAAAAACTATGAGAAATGTAAAACTGCTTCCAAAAGTATGAACTAACTCCTGAGACCTATAAGGTTAAATTCCATAAACTCTGAAAAAGCCCTAACATGAACTTTGAGGAACTCTCCACAAAGCAACGTCAGTTTTTGAAACATTGGTGGGAGGGGGTGGAAGCAAACTCTGTGAGGAAAATTGAGGAAGTTGTGTTATTAGAGCACTTCTTTTGGGCTTGCCCAGCAGAGTTGAAAACCTGGCTAGAGGACTGAGATCCAAAAATAGCACAGCAAGTGGCTGAGCTCTTGGATCACTATGTCAAGAGCAGGCCTGCTCTGAAAGGAAGTGGGGGAGAAGGTGCTGCAGGACAAAAAGGGAAAAGCATACCTTCAGGGCAGCTAAAACTCTCAATGTCTCTGCAGAAAAAGGGAAGTTCCAAGTTACCAGAAAAGGGTTTCCCTGGATAAAAATGTGATGAATGTTGGTTTTGTAAGCAGCCAGGGCATCTTGCGAGGCAGCGTCCTAAAAAAGGCACAGAGTGAACAAAGTGTCACTCGAAAAGAGGTAGGTGCACTGTGTATCCCTGAGAGTATGCCTGTGAACATGAGGGAGCACATACACACAGTTACTGTAAACGGGGTGCAGACCCATGGGTTAAGGGACACAGGGGAATTTCTTACCCTGGTAAAAGGAGATTTGGTTGAGTCTGAACAACTTATACCTAATCAGTTTGTAACTGTGAGAGGATTCAATGGGGAGGAGAAAACCTTGTCACTAGCTAGTGTTCTCCTGGATTGGGGTGTGACAGGAGACAGCATGCAAAAAGTGGCAGTGGCACACAATCTCACCCTGGATGTGATTATAGGAATAATCTACAGCAGGGTGTGGTGTGTGCTGTTACCCACAGTCAGATGGCTAAGGTTGCTGTTAATCCCCTGAACCCCACAGAAGCTCATGTGGAAAAGAATCAGTGGTTGGTTCTCCAGCCTGTGTCTTCTGAAAGGGAGAATAGTGAAAGGGAGGTAGGACTTCCCCAAGTAACTGTTCACCAAACAGCTACAGAAGGTTACTCTGAGGAGGGAAGGGTAACAAATGGTCAGAAGGTTAAGGATGGCAGTGACTCTGAATGCCCTGACGCTCCAGCTATGGATCCTAGTTTAGGAACTGAGGGGGACATGTCCCATGCTTTGGGAAAATGTGAAGATTTTGCAGCTGCTGAGAGGACTGACCATAGTTTAGAGAGACTGAGGGCTTGTACAGATTCTGATGGGACTCATGGAGTTAACATGAGAAGTAGGGTATTTTGGGACAACACACTGTTGTATGCACAGGACGTGAGGACAGAGGGAAGGGTGATGGTCAGGTAGCTTGTGGTTCCCCAGGGTTATCATGAGCAGTTGCTCAAGATCACCCATGATATCACTATGTCTGGACATCTGGGCATTGCTCGCACCACTAAGCAATTGTCCCAAAATTTTTATAGGCCCAACTTCACCCAGCAGGTGAAGGAATATTGCAGGTCTTGCCACCGATGCTAACACATAGTGAAGGCAGGTAGTAAAACAAAAGCTGCCCTAATTCCCTTACCCATTGTGAAGGAGCCATTCCAGAGGGTAGGAATGGATATTGTGGGACCCTTGAATACCCCAAGCTCCTCCTGGAAAATGTTTATCCTGACGGTGGTCGATTACGCCACCCGATACCCAGAGGCGATCGCCCTCTCCTCAGTTAAGGCAGTCAAAGTAGCAGACACCTTGCTAGGGATTTTCTCCAATGTTGGGTTTCCGCAGGAGGTTATCTCTGATCAAGGAGGTAACTTCATGTCAGACCTGATGAAGTCTTTGTGGGAGAAGTGTGGGGTGGTGCAGAGATGCACAACACCTTATCACCCATAAGCCAATGGGCTAGTGGAAAGATTCAATGATATCCTGAAATCGATGCTCCAAGTGTTTGCTGAACAGCATGGGAGGGACTGGGAGAAATACCTTCCCCACCTGTTGTTCGCATACAGGGAGGTGCCCCAAAAGCTGACAGGGTTTTCCCCCTTCAAATTCTTATATGAATGTAGGGTGTGTGGGCCTCTAGAATTGATCTAGGAAGACTGGGAAGGCAAGCACACCACCCAGGGAGCTCCCATAGTGGAGCATGTCCTTAAGTTCAGTAAGAAGCTGAAGGAGCTTATGTGGGTAGCCCTAAGCAACCTGTCAGCTGCCGAACAGAAGCAAACAGTCTGGTATGATCATGGAGCCAGAGCTCACTCATACAGCGCAGGTCAAGAAGTAATGGTCCTAATTCCAGTCTGGAAGGACAAGCTGCAGGCTGAGTGGGCGGAACCATACAAGGTAGTCAGAGAGGTCAATGACATGAACTATATTATGGAACTGCCTGACAGGAGACATACCCAAAGGATGTACCATGTCAGTATGATGAAACCATATATACAGTGGCATCCCCAGGATGAAACCCACTTTTAAAGCACTCTGCAGTATGCTGCAGCAGACCTACTGAATAAAGCAATGTAATTTCAATGGCAATTAGTCCCTTTTGTCATGCAGGAAATTGTGGCATTCACTTCATCCTGGCAGTGTCACATTTTCCTGAATGGCAAAAGGGACTAATTGCCATTGAAATTACATTGCTTTATTCAGTAGGACTGCTGAAGCATTCTGCAGAGTGCTCCAAAATGCTGCACAAATGGGTTTCATCCTGGGGGACACCACTGTAAATAAGGACAACATGGTAGTTACATTTTGTAGTCCTGGGGAGGGGATGGATGATAAAGACCTCCTCCTGGACTTGCTAGAGGAAAGCTAGGGGGAGTCATCAGTGGAAACAATCAAGCTGTTGCCCCAGTTGACCCTGGAACAGACCCGGGAAGTGAAGGACATTTTAGAGGACTTTGCCCCTTTATTTATGGCCAAGCCTGCATGAACCCCTTAAGTGGCCCATGATGTGGATACAGGGATGCAGCCATCCATATGACAGACAGCCTACCGGATGTCTGAGGCCATCCTGAAGGACATTAGGAAGGAGGTGGAGGAAATGCTGGAATTAGGGGTAATCCAGAAATCCCACAGTCCCTGGGCCTTGCCTGTAGTTCTCATCCCCAAGCCAGATGGGCCTACCCACTTTTATGTGGACTATTGCAGACTCAGCACAGTCATGAAGTCTGACGCCCACCCAATGCCCCTGACAGATGAGCTGTTGAACAAGTTTGGGGGGGTGACCTACCTAACAACCATAGACCTGACAAAGTGGTACTGGCAGGTGGAGTTGACTGCCAGAGCTCAGGAACGGTCAGCCTTCATCATCCCAATAGGCCTCTTTGAATTTAAAGTGATGTCTTTTGGGATGAAGAATGTCCCTGCCACCTTCCATCGGTTAGTAAATCGAGTGCTATAGGGTGCTGAAGAGTACACAGTGGCTTATCTGGATGATATTGCCATCTTCAGTACCAGCTGGAAGGAACATCTGTCCCATCTGAAGGAAGTGTTGGGCAGGATACAGAAGGCTGGACTCAATGTAAAGGCTGAAAAGTGCCTGGTGGCCATGGCTGAGGTATGGTATCTGGGACATGTAGTGGGGAGAGGACAACTATGTCCATACCAGGCCAACATAGAGGCCATTGAGGCATGGGCCACAGTGGACACCCAGAAGCAGGTAAGGAGCTTCCTGGGAACTGCAGGATATTACAGAAAATTTGTACCAAATTACAGCACCCTGGCAGCTCCTCTGTCTAGCTTATTAAAGAAAATGCAACCCAAGAAAGTAAAATGGGACCAGCATGTAACAGGGCCTTCACCCAGCTAAAAGCTGGGCTGTGCAGTACCCCTGTGCTGGCCAGCTGAGACTACACTAGGCCATTTGTGGTGCAGACAGATGCCTCGGATGTGGGTATTGGTGCCAGACATCCTGACAGGTGAAGGATCACCCCATTGTGTACCTAGTAGGAAGCTACTTCCCCAGGAGCAGGTATACTCCACTGTGCAAAAAGAATACCTTGCCCTTGTATGGTCACTTAAGAAGCAACAACCTTACCTTTATGGGAGGCCCTTCGAGGTACAGACAGACCACAACCTCCTGGTGTGGCTAAACCAAATAGTAAAGATGAATGGGAGACTCCTTAGATGGAGCTTTGCATTATAGGCCTACGACATGGACATTTAACATAGGTCAGGGTCTGCTAATGCTAATGCAGATGGAAATCCTGCCAATCAGAGTAAGGGACAGAATTGGTGTAAACCCTTACAAAAAAAGGGGTGTGTTCCCCCCAGGTTCTGTTAAGGAGGAAGAAGTGTTATGAGATAAGGCCATACCTTACTGTTCTAATCATATGTCATGTTATTTTACATGAGAAATGCATCAGAGATGCTCATGGTGGCCCAGTGAAACTTGCAAGGGGTCATGGGCACAAAGAAAGCCATGGGCCCAAAAATGATGTGATTTTCTTGTTACTGAGCAGAGAAACTGTTGGCTGCTTAGCCAGGGACTGAGAGTTTGATTAAACCATTTAAAAGAAAACAAAAGGGCTAATTAAGCATAGCTGACAGGCCAGGTAGCCCAATTTGCTTGTGAAAAGCCAGGACCTCTAGAGGAGCTGTGATGTCTGTGGTCCCTTTTGTCCTGAGAGGTCTACCCTGATTTAATCTAGCTACAGCTAAATGGATGTGCATTTTAAGTAAATAGCTGTATTGCGTGTAGCTTAATTACAGTCAGTAAAGAGGGGAGGCTGGAATCTGACCCTGGAATTCAGGCTGAAACTGGTTAGTCTCTAAGCCCTTTGTTCCCTACCAGAAATTAATATTTGTTTTTTTTTCATAAAATAGTAAACTCTAATTGGTTGTATAGCCATGGAGATGGAATGCTAGCCAACCACAGGACAAGCCAGTATCCACTGGGCCAGCCCTTTTGAAAACTCAAGGGTGCAGAAGGTTATCAGAACCTTCTTAGCCCTTCTCTGTTTGCTTGCTGGCTTCTTGCCCGTTGCCAATTCAAAGAACTGTTTGCATTTTGGACTCTGTCTGCTGAGGGAGCAGAGACATTTCTTCTGAAGAACTCACCTGGACCAAAAAGAACTAAGCCAGCCTGGGAGTGGGTCCTAGGGTGGTAGCCTGGGTAAAACATTGGTTGGACAACAGGACACAGTGGGTAATAGTAAATGGAGTCCACAGTGAAGAAAGGAGGGTTACTAGTGGGGTACCACAGGGTTCAGTACTGGGGCCGGTCCTTTTTAATGTCAAGTGACATTGCAGAGGGTCTGGAAGGGAAAGTATGTCTCTTTGCAGACAACACAAAGATCTGCAACAGGGTTGATACACAAGGTGGGGTGGAAAGGATGAAAAGGGACTTGGCAAGGTTGGGGGAATGGTCAAATGTATGGCAGCTTAGATGCAATGCAAAGAAGTGCAAAGTAAAGCACCTGGGAAACAAAAACCCAAGGAAGAGTACACAATGGGGGGTGAGATACTGACAACAACAAAAATGGAAAGGGACCTGGGGTAGTCATATCAGACAACCTAAAGGTGGGCCAGCAACGTGAGAAGGCAGTAAGGAGGGCTGGAGGGGATACTGGGATGCATAGGGAGAGGCATCACCAGTAGAAAACAGGAAGTTGTTGGCCCTCTGTACAGACAGTTGGTAAGACCACATCTGGAGTACTGTGTACAGTTCTGGAGACCCCATCTCCACAAAGACATAGACAGGGTGGAGGCTGTCCAGAAGAGGGCAACCAAAATGATGCAGGGTCTGCATCAGAAGACATATGAAGAAAGACTAAAGGAACTAAATATGTATAGCCTCGAGGAAAGGAGGGGGGGGACATAATAGAAACTTTCAAATACCTCAAGGGAATCAACAAAGTCCAAGAGGGTGGCATCTTTCAGCAAAAGAGATGTGCAAAAACAAGGGGGCATAATTTGAAGATAGAGGATGGATGGCTCAGAGGTAATGTGAAGAAGTATTTCTTTACAGAGAGGGTTGTGGATACATGGAACAGCCTTCCTGAGGAGGTTGTAGAGTCAAAAACAGTGGGGGAATTCAAGAATGCATGGAACAGACATAAGGCAATTCTAGTGGGGGGGTAGGAGGAAGTAGGCTATTGGTTAACTAGGATCTGCAGCTTATCCATTAGGTAGGGAAATGGGCAGACTAGGTGGGCCAGGTGGTCCTTATCTGCTGCCAAACTCTATGTTTCTATTAAGATTTTCAGCTACCATTTCTAAGGACACTTTGCACTTCAAATTCAGCAACTAAGGACTTGAGGTAGAAATTTGCAAACTAGAATTTTCAAAGTTTAGGTTTTTTTTTGTATTCTTCCATTTTATTTTTCATATCCTGTAACCTATGTCTAAAATTATTTGTCTTTAAGTTATTTACTGCATTTATTAATTAATTAGTAAAGCTTCTGGCTTACTTTAAGTTATTTCTGCCAGTGTCGTTTGTGTGTGTGTCTTGGGACGAGTTGTTTCAAACTATACTACACCTGTTTGACTGCTAAGGGTCATACACTACCAAAATAAACTACAACGAGGGACTCTGTGGATGCAAGCAGTGGTAAGAATATGAGAGGTCTCAGGAGGGGTCTGTGAGGGTCTCTACATTTCTGGGGAAAGACACATGTAGGGTGTTATCGGGCCCCCGAAGACCTATACACGCCTGTGGCTTTTCTGGCACGTTGTGCAGTGGCTGAGAGGGTTCTCTCCTTGGAATACAGACTCAGGACTGTATTTGCGCCCCCTCACATGAAAATATGGAGCCTTGGGATCCTCTGGCATATGTTCAGTTGTGAAACAGTGAGCATACTAAAAGGACAGAGGAGGGGTATCCCTGACCCCTGTCACAAGAGGAATTTGCTGTGATGTAGAGAATCCAAATGCACACGAGTGGACTTGTGACAGAACCATTTTTGCAATGCTGTGCTCCCCAGGAGGTGGGACATGCAATGACATCTGTAGGATGAACCCAACGTCTGTCCCGCCTTTCTCACATCACCTCATGAGCCAACAGCTGTCATTTTTCGAATCCTGGCCAAAATGTGATGTCACACTTGTGGCGAGAAATTATATTTTGTCCAGTATTTTATAAATGACACCTGTCATGCTGAGAAGGGGAGGTCATAAAAAAGCTATGTGGAAATTTTGGGGTCAAAACTCTTACAAAAAAATTATAAAATAACATTGTATGCAGGAGATGGTTGTTTGCCCTGTTGGCCCTGTGGAGACCACGTTGCCTTCCTGTGCTAGTGACCTAAGTTCAGGTGTGAGCTGAGTGAACCAACTCAATGGGCCGAGGCTGGGGGAAAGGCGCTGCAATGTGCAGCACTGGTCCCAGCCTGGGGAGGGATACAGCAGTGTTCTGACACACACAAAACACCTTGTACTGAGCTGGGAAGTCTTCCCTCACAAGAGTTGATGTGCATGTTGAGGCCTGATGGGCTCATATACTTGCATCTGGACAAGTAGGTTAACCTGATATTTTTAAATTACAGCATAGGCACAGACCTACAGTTAGTATGAAGTCAGCATCTACCACAACTTACTCATCTCACTATACGTGCTTGCCACTCACACCATATACACATTCGGCACTGAGAAATGCTTGTTTTACATTGGTTGTATTGGGAATGGAAACAATTCCCAAGAGAACATCTTCAGTGCAGGAATTATTTATTTTATTTATTTATTGAATTTTAGTAACTGGGTAGGCACACTGAGACAAGACAGTCCCTCTTTCAGGGGTGACCCAGGAAGTGCAGTACATTGGCAGTGCAACAACATCAATACATCAATAACAAGAATGGGACAGGGATTCAGTACAGATGCAATTACAGTGAACAGTCTTTACAGTTGAATCAACAGGAAAGTAACAATGGTACACCAAAATGACAGACTCTTTAAACAAACAGTAACTTACATACATTTTTTAA
The DNA here is from genome assembly GCA_016271365.2 of Neoceratodus forsteri. Taxonomy (NCBI): domain Eukaryota; kingdom Metazoa; phylum Chordata; order Ceratodontiformes; family Ceratodontidae; genus Neoceratodus; species Neoceratodus forsteri. The sequence goes on along the minus strand of CM028131.1, from coordinate 1,084,103,933 downwards.
TAATGCGCCGTACAAGGGAGAGCAGAGTTATGCAGAGAGAAACATGCCTGGGGAGGTTGGCAGAGTTAGGGGGTCATCGAAAACAGGATCAAGGTGTGGCAGCAAGGTGAGGCAGCAATGAGTTTTGAAACATAGTGAGAGAGGCACAGGCTAGGATAGCTGGAGGCAGTGAGTTCCAGCAGGACACTGCAGAAAATGCAAATGATCTCCGGGCCATGGTGAGCCTGTGTTTTGGCTGTTGGAGAAGTGATAGTGAGGCTGATCTAAGAGCACGTTGTGGGTGTCGACGTTGAACAATGTCAGCAAGGCAGGGAGGGATATAGTGGTGGACCAGCTTATAAAGGAAGCTTAGAGTAGCATACCGTAATTTGGATTCATAGGGGATCCATCCCAGTGAAGATAGGACATCACAGTGGTGATGTCGAGCAATGACCCCCAGAGCAAACTTTCCCACCCTATGGTAGACCTGCGATAGGCGAGATAAAATGGTAGAGGATGTAGAGAGTAGTAAGGGGGCACCATACGTAAGGAGTGGCAGAAGGGTCGCAATCTCTATCTTTTTTTTTTTTTAACTCTCTTTATCGCCCCTGGTAGCAGAACTCTCTCTGGCCTCACCACTGGCCAGTACTGCTCTACCGGCCACTGTGAGCCCCGCCATCCTCAAGGACATTACTGTTACTCCCCGAGCCCCCCCCCGGGACACAGGACCTGAGGAGATAGAAGGGGCGGTGGAAGAGCTCCAGTGTTGGGCGTGTGGCGGCGTGGCTCTGGGAAGGCCATAGCCTATCCAGACCAGAGGGGTTTTCTGTAGCATTTACGCCCCCGACGTGGGAAGTGCAATGCCATCCTAGACCGAGACGTGGGTGCTCCCACCCACGTCAGGAAGACAGCCGCCTGATATCTACACCTTTGCTTGCAAGCAAGCCCATGTGCATAGCAGTGCCGCTGGTCTCCACCAGGGGCCGCTGCCACACCGGGCTACCCCTGGATCCTTCCCTGAGAGAGGAGAGCAGTCCGATGGATGCTCGATCCTCTCTGTCCCCTGCTGACCCCCGGCAGACCGGGCTCATTCCTGAACCCGGGTCACCAGCATAGCGCAAGGTGTGACATCCAGCGCCTCAACCCTCAGCGCCACTGGGCCGAACAGCAATCGCTATCTTGAGGAAGGAGGTCAACTTGAGGAAGGGACGAATGAGGTATAGGACATCAAACATTTGGTTTATTGTTTTGGTTAGGGCCATGACATGCACGTCCAGGGAAAGTGAGGAATTCAAGGTGACACCCAAGTATTTGAAGGCCTTGACAGATTCAAGGACAGCCCCAGTGCATGATACTACAACCAGAGGTGGGAGTGTTTGAGTAGCTGCATTGGCGAACAACATACACTTTGTTTTCTTTAGTAGTAAGGACAAGCTGCTTTTGCAGAAACCAGTCTTCAAGTGTGTGAAAGTCAGAGGCTAGCTTTGAGCTGATTCACCCTACATCTGAAGAAGAGTGGTAAATTACAGCATCGTCTGCATAAAGTTGAACAGAGGCCCCAATGCAGTTATGCGGGAGATCATTGATGTAGAGTGAGAACAGTAATGGGCCCTGGGTGGAACCCGGGGGGACACCATAAATTATGAACCTAGGGTCTGATATGGAACTTGCCCACTTAACTCTCTGAGTGTGGCCATGGAGATAACTTTGGGTCCAGGTTAGTGTATTGGCATCAAGGCTGAGAAGGTGAAGTTGCCGTATCAAGAGGCCGTGGTTGACCAGGTCAAAGGCCTTAGTCAGGTCGACGAATATGGCTCTGGTGGCACAGCCATGGTCCATTACCTGAAAGATATCTGAGGTAACTTTGACCAGGGCTATAAGGGTACTGTGTTTTTTCCTGAATCCATGCTGAGAGGTTGAGAGCAGATGGTGCTGGTCCAGGTAATCCTGCAAGTGGTTGTAAATTATACGCTCTTGGATTTTGGTGAGTAGGCAGAGTATAGAGATAGGTCGATAGTTTTTGACGATAGAGGTGGGACCTCCCTTATGGACGGGCACAACCACCAATACTTTCCATTTCTCAGGGACAGAATTAGTAAGGAAAGACCGATTAAACAGATCATAAATGGGACGGGCAACGGCAACAGCCCCCAGCTTAAGAAATTTCAGTTCAAGAGTGTCATGTCCTGGACAGCTATCAGCCTTCAAATTCTTCAGAAGCCGATGTACCTCACCAAGGGTTGCTAGTTTTAGATGAAAGGAGGGGTGAGTCAAGGAATCTACAGATGATAGTGAGTCAAGTTGGAGGGAAGGAGGATGACCGGGAAAAGGGCTGTATACTTATGCAGATTGGTAACGTATTCATTGAAGCCAGTAGTGACGGAGGGGGGGTTATTGAGCAAGATGCCTTGGGCAGCAAGGTTTCTCAGGGGTATTTCCCTTTAAGAGTGAGCTAACATGTTTCCAGAAATTCTTAGGGTTACTGAGGTGCTCAGTTTGGAGCTTCTGGCAATGCTGACATTTTGCTTTCTGGATGGAGTTCTTGCAGCTGTTCCTAAGCTGCCTGTAAGTTTGCCAATCAGAGGTTAACCAGTATTTTTGTATGTCTGCCAGGCTCTATCACGAGTGGACATAAGCTTCCTGAGCACCTTGGAGAGCCAGGGAGCATTAATTCCTTTTAGCTGGCATCTCTTCATTGGGGCGTGACTATCAACAATTTCTGTGAACCTGGTCACAAAAAAGTCTAGAGCTTTGTTGACGAATGGCAGGGTGGTTATTGGGTCCCAGTCAATATTACGGATTGAGGCAATAAAAAGATTGGTGTAGAATCTGGACATATTCCGAACCTGGATTACCTTAGGTGGGGGGTTAGGGAAGTTGTTGCGCCAGATACACAATATTGGAAAGTGATCGCTTATACTGTCAGAGAGTACTCTCACTGATTTGATTTTAGAGGCAGTTACTGACCACCCAGTCAAGTAATGTATGTTTACCTGACTTAATGTTAATTCGAGTACGGTCATCAATAAGTTGAACCAAGTTAGCATCTGCTAGGGGGGCACATATCCTGTTGGAGTTAGGACCAATCCAGTCAATATTAAAGGCACCACAGAGCACAAGGTCACGGCGTAGTAGGCTAGTTAGTGAGGTAATGAAGGAGGGCAGGCAGGATGAGACCTCCTTGGGAGGCAGGTATACACAACCTAATGTAAATTTTTTGATGGAGCCAAGTGTGATACAGAGGAATAGAGATTCGACCACAGAGGGTTCAGGGCAAGTCACAGGGACTTCGGTGACATCAAAATAATCCCTGGCATACATTAAGACACCACCCCCTCTTTTTCCCAGCTGGTCTTTCCTAAAGCACTTATATCCAGATAAAGTAACCTTATGTTGTCTGATGCTTGGCTTTAGCCAGGTCTCAGTAATACTCAGAATGTCTGAGGTATGTTGATTAACCCAGGCTTCAAGCTCTGGTATTTTTGGTCTAAGACTGCATGCATTTAAATGAGGACGAGGAGTGGGAAGTGAGGGTGTGAGATGCAGGGCCAGGATTGGGCTCAACATCAGCCGCTAGTGCTAGAAGTAGTAGGAGGAGGAGGGGCCTGATTGAGGGATGGAGAAGATGCCTCAAGAATTTAGCAGTAACAGGAGGCCTGCACAACCTTCTGTAGAACCAGTGTCCAAGTTGTGCAACACCAAGCTTGGGGAGACAGGGAAAAAGAAGATGTACACATCTGGTTTCAGAGGTCATGAAGTAGGGGGAGACTGGTTAACTGTGAAGCTGAGTGTGTATTAGGGACAGAGCTATGAGGTAATCTGAAATATAGAGTAGCAGTAGGCAGGAGGGAATGTATACCACTGCCAGGCTGGCCATAGTGTGTTGCCTGAGAATGCTTAAGTACCGCCCAGTAATTAATGATAGTGATGGGGAGTACAGTGTAAATATGCAGGGTAGAGGTCAGCGCAAGTTCAGATGTAACCAAGTAGACAGTGGTTATTATTCTGCTGTTAGTCTGTGGAGAGGTGGAGATGCAGAAGAAGACTAATGAAGAGAAGAAAAAAGTGTGGCAGTTTGGATTATTTGATTGGTGAGCTGCTCTGGCAGCAGCCAATAAGATAAAGGGTTGGGTGGAGGGGAGGAGCTCAAGTGGATTTAATACAGGCAGCGGGGGGGGGGAATGTCCCAGTCAAGCAGACCACGAAGCCTCCCCATTGGAGTGGGGAGGTGAAGATTTTGCATATTTATACAACTGCACATTTAGCATTTTGCATCCAAATGTTTTTGTTTTTTGATGCATTGGTTATTAACATTACTGGCCAGCCCACCCCATGAGCCTGGAACTGTCCTTGGCAATCTGTGTGACACAGGGTCCGTATCTCTCAGTTACCACAAACTACAAAGGTAATTCCTCATCAACTTGTAATTGCTGTACCCTACATGGAACAGGTGCTGCCCAAACAGATAAGGGTCTGTCTCATATTGCAAACTGAAACTTTAAAGCAAAAATTCTGTCTTCTAATGAGAGTGAATCAAAGTTAAACTTTGCACTTTGCACAAATAGAATCATTAGTTTCCACAGTTTGAGATTCTGGGTGGGATATTCAAAGGGGTTGCGCATGGCTCAACAGTGTTGTGCCATGTGCAACCCGCTGTGGTGCCCCAGTGTGATATTCAAAGGGGGATGGTGTGCTGTGCAATTCCCGATATGCCAGGGCGCACTAGTAATGCATGCGGCGCAAGTGCGGGGGGCGTGCCCATGCATATGTGACACATACCGATATTCAGCCTGGGATGTGTGGTGCATATGCAGGCACAAACCCGCCTTGCGCCGTACAGAGGGGCGCAAAGATCTGCCCATAAAAAGCAGGAACAAGCCGGGAGACACCAACAGGTGGGCTGCCATCTTGCTGTGTGCAACACGGCAGCCCCCTGCTGTGGGTGGCCACCCGACATCCTGGGACAAAGTCCGGGTGTCGTGCTCCCCCCCCACTTGCCTGATCGCTGGCATATGTGTCCGTACATATCCTTGGTGGTCCAGTGGACCCTACCCCATCGCCCGATCGTGGGCATATAATATCGAAAACCCTGGTGGTCCAGCAGACCCGCTTCCCTGCCTGATCATGGGCTTTAGTGAAATCTACATACCCTGGTGGTCCAGTGGACCTGCTTCCCTGCCTGATCGTGGGCAAATGGAAATATGTTTCCCTGGTGGTCCAGTGGACCCGATCCCCAGCCCGATTGCGGGCTTTAGTTGCAAATTTAATCCCTGGTGGGCCAGCGGTACCCCCCCTCCCCACCTGCCCATTCAGACCTACCACCCCTCCCCCAGTCAGCGGTGGGCCGCAGCTCCCCACCTTTAAGCTGCCTGTCCGCCCGCTGACTGACAGCATACAGTACGGCTGTATGCCTACTGGTCAACTGCGTGGGCCAATGGGCGTGCAGACTGTACTGTACTACACAGTCCCAAAATGTGAATGGTTCATTCACATTTCGGGACTGTGTAATAAAGTACGGTCTGCATGCACATTGGCCCACAGGGGACCAATGGGTGTACAGTCATACTGTATGCTGTCAGTCGGCGGTGGTTGGGTGGCTTGCGGGTGGGGAGCTGCTGCCCGCTGCTGACCGGGGGAGGGAGCTGGGTGGCGGGTCTGCTTGGGCGGGAGGGGAGTAACGCTGGCCCACCAGGGATTATATTTACAACTGAAGCCAGTGATTTGGCTGGGGATTGGGTCCACTGGACCACCAGAGAATGTGATTTGATCTACAGCCCACGATCGGGCAGGGGGCAGGTTCACTGGACCACCAGAGTTTTATTCATTATTCGCCCGATATCAAGGGATGGGGTTGGGTCCACTGGACCACCAGGGAATGTAAACTTTACTAAAGCCTGCAATCAGGTGTTGGGGTGCGTTGCCAGCCAAGGGGCGGGGGACGTTGGTCCCCGACGGATGCAGCCTGGCAGGGCACCAGGCTTAAGTCACCGATCGGCGCATCTGCATGCAAATAAATATCAATGACATGCAAATGGCCCCATTTGCACCTTTGCATGCATAAAGGCCTCATTTGCATGCCCAGCACTGAATATCGCAGTTGATGCACTGGCATTACCCGCACTTGCGCTGGCACATCCCCTGCTCCTCCGCCGCCAGGCTTGCGGCTGCTAGTATGCCATGCGCAGTGCAGGCGGCCCCAGTGCCATATTCAACAGTGCTGAACCATGGCACAGCACCTGAATATCGCCTGGCCATGCCCTGCATCCCAGTTGCGCTGCGACCAGGCTTGCGCCCATGCCTGGCGCAGTCTGAATATCCCACCCTCTGTCTCCACTCTCCATATGCTTGATTATGTGTCCCATATTATGAGGGCCAGTAGTCTAATTTTCCTACATTTTGAATGTCAGTGTCCAACATTTCAGTTATAAAATGTCAGAGGTAAACTGAATTTAAATGAATGGCCACAACTCCCTAAAGGCTAATTCCCGGTTAGGCTTTTCACAACAAAAATAATTTTTTTAAATATCTCTAAAGCGCTGAGTTTAAAGTTTGTAATACTCCCATGACCAAAACATGGCAGGAGCCACGCAGACCAAATCCAAACATGGCAGAATCCATGCAGCGCAAATCTCACATATCTGAGTGGCTCCACACCTCTCACTTGTATACAACTGAGGAGTGTGAAACCACTCAGATACGTGAGTTGGCACCAGGCGACTCCAGCCATGTTTTGATTAAGAGAGCATTACTGACTTTAACACTTTGGAGGTAATTACAAAATGATTTTTGTTGTAAAAAGCCTAAACAAGTTTTTGGGCTTTGGCTAGAAGGCCATTCCTTCAACTGCAGTTTTCCATTTAGAGGTACATTATACCAGGTCTGCCCAGGAGGTGATGGGTTTTATTTGAGCCGCCCCATGGCTGCTTCCTCTCCCCCTTCCCAGTCTCCCAGGTCTGTACTTTTCACCTGGACACCACAGCAGGTCTCCTGGAATGATATCCATAGACCCATACAGTTGCCCTTACTGGCAGGTGTAGGGTCCCCAATTCTTCCCCATCTACCACACTACTTAATGCCATCCATGTACCCCCTCCAATTTGGCTTCTCATCCTAAAAGCAATGCTTTGGTGCATGGACAGTAAAAAATGAAGCACAATAAAGTATTTTTTTGAAAGGCTAAACAGGTGCATAGATTCCCTGAATAGGAATAGAAATAGAGTAGGCGGAGCTTCATGCCTTGGGACATGCCTCTGGGCTTATGAATAGCATTGTTGAAAAATGCTGTTATTGTCTGGGCAAAGTATCATGAAAATCAAATGCCTGGCATATAGAGCTGAGACAGCCAGGATGCAGCACAGTACCATGATGTATTACTGCAGAGTTCTGCAGTGTGATGCAGTGAACAGTGCCATTCAATGACAATGAAGCCCTTTTGTAATGCAGTATTTTGTAATGTGTCATTTACTGCAGGGTACTTCATTGCATCCTGGCTGGCTAGCTGTATTAATAACAAGCATTGGTCAGTGTTGAATTTTCACCGCTTGCATTGCTAGTGTACCAAGGTCCTGCTTGTACATATTTTTATCGCTACCCAAGACAGACCAGATGAGATGCAATGTGTCATTTGCAGTAAAGTCCTGATTTTACAGTTTTATACTGCATTCACCCAGGATAGTAGAGGTGAGATGCGGTATCTCCTTTTCAATCTGGTCCTGCTTTATTAAAGTGTAACCCCCCTGCAAATGGTGGTTCCCAAAAGTCTTCCAGGAGCTTGCCTGAATGCTTCAAGTCTGGGCGGTGTTCGGTGTCTGAGCTGTTTAGATGTGGTTCCAAGTGAGTGTTATTTGAGCCTCCACGTACGGTCTCTTTAAGAGCTGTCTGTGGCAGACTTAATTAGTTTGTATGGGGGTACTGTGTATTTAATGCTCGAATCCCACCCGAGCTGCTGCCAATTCGCTCCGTTTCTGCCGTCGCTACCTGTGCAGAGGGAGCCTTGTTGAAAGATATAACTGTTTGCCAGAAATCATTTAGAGTGACTGAGAAAATGTAGTTTGTCTAACCTGTCTTCATTTCAGCATGAACTGTTTCAGTGTAGCTCTTTCATTTTGGTCCTGAATTGCTGACTTGGACCAATCAGGATGATAGGGAGACCTTAAGATGGAGCATGTGGACGAAACGGAACTTGGACTCTCAATTTTGAGCCAGCCACTAGGGGATTGTATGGGCAGTGACTCTGGGAAATGCAGTTTTGACCTTGGTGCCTTTTTTCACCAACAGAGGGAGTCTTATTGTGAATGACAGCCGAACCAGCCAACAGAATGGTGTGGAGCTAAAGAAAATGCCCTGCTCTGTTACTGGAAAGCTCAGATCAGTTGTGACAGTGAAGATAGAAGGAGCTCTGTGTTTCTGTAGTGTATTGTTTTGCGCAGGAAGCACGTGTGAGGCCCTGAGTTTCGGCCTGCAGCCATTGTGAGTGCCAGTTTGGACTGAATCCAAGTTGTGAGGAGAAAGAAGCACCAGAAGTGTGGAAACCAGGCTCACCCTGTGGAAGACTGGAGAAATTGCTGAATCGCATGCGGTCTGTCAGGAACTGAAGCTGCTGTGTGTGCTCCCAGGTATTTTGCAGTAAGTGCGATTGGGATCAAGGAGCAGCCTGCCTGGTATAGTATTTTACTTTTACATATGAATGTGCGTAGTGCTTGTGGGGAATCACTATTTCCAATCCCCTGTGTTGTGTGTTGAAGCTGGAAGAAAACCCAGCTTGTCTCGGACTAAATCCGTTATCTATAAACTACAGTGGGGTCCAGTCACAAGAACCTTGTCTCCATGCTCTGTTATTTCTGACAATCCAGAGACCATCCACCATCCAGTTCTCAGCTTGGGTATTGTGAGTACAAATCTGGGTATTCCCCTGCAGCCTGTTTTCAATCACAAGTGTGTCATCTAATTCTTGTTGTTTCACTGCTTCAAAGGACTGACCATCCGGTTCCGGATTACAACTGGGTGTTGTGCATATATTTTCTTCTACAGGGCCCTATCCATCTGCACCTGCCGGCCAACCCCAGGCAATGGACCTGGCTAGCCCCCCACCAACCTGGGTACCCAGAGTGTGACTTTTCAGACCCTGTATGTGTGCACAGTACTGTGATTTAATGCCACCAATTAACCTGATTTCCCCCTTCCGTGTTACTGTCCCCTAAATAAATAAGATTTGTTATTGTTATAATACATACTGTCTGTGGTGTTGGTACTTATGGAAACAGTATTGTATTTCGCTGTGTATGTTGTTTAACCTTATTTTACAGAGGGTCCTCAGAGATGTGCTGCAGAATTAGTCTCGAGGGTAAGTGGTGCTTTATGAGTGAACAGTGTGTATACGTGGGGTATTGGGTCTGTAACTCCTGTGTACTGTGTGAGCCACTAGAGGGAACCAAAGGGGGTCACGGTGTCCCAGAGGGCTGTGATCAAGCTAGTCTAACCACTACAAACCCTGACCTCTGAGTGGAGGCACCCGCCATAGAACCTAGGCCCCTCAACCTGTCAGTAGTCAAGCAGGCAGGGGTAGTAGCCCTTGGGATAGTGCCACCTGGGAGTTACAAAAGTATTTTCTAGGACAGACCATTTTAGATGAAATATCTCCTTTGCAGTGGGGTTCTGGTGAGGGTCCTGTTTTTACATAGCTTTGCAATATATTTTCCCAAGGCAACCCAGCTGAGATGCACTATTTCATTTAAATGAAGTTCTGCTTAGTCACATTTTTGTACTGTATTTTACCAGGATTGCACAGCTCAAATGCTGTCTTGTTTTCTGTGGGATCCTGCTGTAAGCCCCCCTTCCCACATTTAGGGGTATACCTGATGTTAAGTCAAAGGGGAAGGGCACTCCACCAATACAGCAACACAGTCTGAAGTATAAAAGTTTAAACCTGGATAATGATGGTGCCACCGATCAGGAGACTTCAAGGGGTGCAGCAGGCTGGTCCCGAGAGTCCAAATGGGGTGGTTGGGTGCAGAAGGTCCTCTCCAGGGAGCTAGGGGCAAACTGATTAGAAACTACAGCCTTTCAAGAAACAAGTCCACTGTCTAGGCACAGTTAAAAATAAAAAACATTGATTTAATAATTGAAACAGATCACAACTCCATGGAGCAGCTGGGGCATAACCTTCAATGCAGACCCGAAGATCTTCATGGCACAAATACTTCACATTGTTTCCTCAGGAGCCAGAACTCTCTTTTGCCGGTGACTGCAGTACAGGCTCCCTGTAAACACTGTGGCTTCCCTCCTGCACTTAACTTCGTGGTCCTCAGAAGTGCTTCACTGCGAATGTGTGAGGTGCTCACACAACACTGGCCTTTGATTCCCAATCCCAACTCATTCCCAGGGATGGTGACCCCACGACAGTGGTGCCCCACATATAGTCCCAAATTTGAAGGCCAAGAGGTCTAGGGATTCTCATGTGATGCTGCTCCTCCAACTGGCTCTGCACTCCACGTCGCTGGACACAGGTTTCCTAACTGGGATACCAGGGACAGGCAGCCACCAAAGTCCACATGATGCAGGCTCTCAGCACTGCACAGTGCCTGACTCGTGGCAACCAGTGGACACTTTGGGACTCAACCTGAGGCCTACTCCAGTGCTGGGGATTGCAAGGTAGGCCACACCACTTTTCCTCCAGGCCCCAGCTCCCATCTCCTACTCCAGGGGGGCCCAACACTGTAGACCGAAGCAGCCCCATCGTTCAGGCCCAGGAGCCCTACCTTCTGCTCCTGGGACCCCTCAAACCTCCCAGAATGTGCCAAACCACCCCTTTTAAAGAGAATTGCCAGCCCTAACTCTACTCGTCAGTAGACAGACCTGAAACACTGGACAGCCCAGAATTAAAGGGCCCTTAACTAGTATGCTCCCAAAGGGGACTTAAACTGCTGTTCCCAGTTTTTACTGTATTTCCCAGGATAGCACAGCTAAGATGCATTATTTCATTTTTGATGGGGCCCCACTTTTACCTATTTTTATAATGCTACATTTTCAGTGGGGTCCAACTTTTACAATGTGTTTTTCCCAGGATAGAGCACACAGGATAGAGCAGCATAGATGCACAGTTCAGTGGGGGCTCGGCTGTACTGCGATCCTGTTTTAAACATTTTTACTAAATATTTACCCAGGATAGACCAGGTGAGATGCAATATCTCATTTTCAGTGGTGTCCTGTTTTTACACATTTTTAGATTTATTTACCTAGAATAGGCCAGCTGAGAGGAAATATATAATTTTCAGTGGGCTCTCACAGTTTGATCCTAAATTTCCAACATAATCTTTTCATGACCTGACATTGTGATCAAGACAGTTGGACTTTTTAAATCCCATCCAAAAGGGGATTCTGTAGTTCGACTGCGAAAACATGTTTTGGAGGGGATTTGAAAAATGACACTTGTCATGTTCTTGAGTTGGGGTAACACAAGGGATATGTTGAACATTAGAGGCAAAATCTGCAAAAATAAAGGTATGAGTAAACACTGGAACAATTCAATGTTTCTTCATAACTTAGTTGTTTTTTCACATTTTGACACCAAATTTTCAACATAGTCTTTTTATGACCTTTCCTTCTTAACATGATAGGTGTCATTTGTAAAATACAGGCCGAAATTTCATTTCTCACCACACGTGCAAAAACACATTTTGGCCAGGATTTGAAAAACAATGTCTGTCACATCTCCCCATGTTGCTCCACCATTGCAGTGGGGTTCTGGAGAGGGTCATGAGGTGGCATAAACCCGGTGTCACCGGCAGTGACTCACTGGACCCCAGTATCCTCAGGCTGGTGCTAGATGAAGTCCTTGCCCCACTCACCAGCCTAATTAACCAGTCACTCTGCCTGGGACAATTTCCCACAGCTTGGAAAACAGCCATTATCACAACTAATTCACCAAGGGGGCGACAGGTCGGCCAACAACTACTGCCAATCTCCATCCTCTCCCATCTCTAAAGCCCTGAGAAAGTGGTGGCCATTCAAATCACTGATTATCTGGCTAAGCATAACATCTTATGCCCAGAGCAACATGGCTTCCGTGCTGGTCACAGTACCAGCACTGCCCTAATTGAATTCTCCAACTTCCTACACTCCTCCTTGGATACCAGCTCCCTAGCTGGTGCAGTGTTCATCGACCTCTCAAAGGCCTTCGACACCGTCTCCCATCCACTTCTGCTGAATGCACTCTGCCACACTGGTCTCTCGGCTGGCCCCCTAGCATGGTGCACAAGCTATCTTGACGCTCGATCACAGTGTGTAAAAATCAATAGCACAGTCTCCGATACCCATCCCATTCACTCTGGGGTTCCCCAAGGCTCCATCCTGGGCCCCTTCTCTTCTCGCTCTATCTGAACACCCTGCCCAGTGCATGCCCTGGCAAAATTCTACTGTATGCAGATGACGCTGTCCTTTTGCCACCCCACGCAATCCCGTCTCCTCCAGGACACCCTACAGCAGTCTTTCAACAGTGCCAAGCTTGGTTTAAGGAGCGCAGACTCGTCATCAATCTTAAAAATACCAAAGCTATGCTCTTTTCCCACTCCCAAAACAAAGCTAGCAACCACCCACTCTATATCCTTCTAAGTACCAATCAGCCACTGGAACAAGTCTGCTCCTACAAATACCTTGGGGTTACCTTCGACTCAGCCCTCACATTTCACAACCACATCAATGCCCTAACATCCGCCACTAACACACGGCTTGGCATTCTCTTCTGCCATAGAACCTGCCTTCCCCCAAATGCTCTCCGGCTCGCTGTTAGATCATACGTTCTGTCCCTTGTAGACTATGGTCTACCAGTCTATGGTGCTGCCGACACCACTGCACTCAAAAAAATTCACTTAACCCTGAACAAAGCCTGCAGATTGATTACTGGTGCCCCCAGGCTCACACACACCTGTCAGCTGTATGTCGAGGCTAAATTCCTACCCTGGATGAACGGCTCCAATACCAAACCTGTCTCCTCACAAAAACCCTACTTGGGCTCTCCCTGTAATCGGCATCCATCCACCAGAGCCCTCCCACTATTGCACACGGTCTTCCAACAAGACCACTCTAATGGTCCCCAGATCAAGAACCAGCCATGGCCAGAGGTCCTTCTGCTATAGAGCCCCAACCTGGTTTAACTCTCTCCCTGCCTCCATCACCAATGCCACCACCATCTCCAAGTTCAAAACCACCCTTCGAAACCACATCATCAACACTCGTAACTGCTCCTGTCTCTGAAAGTAGCCTCCACCTTTACTTCTCTTGACAACGCCCTCCGGGCAGCTCTCCACCTAGCCATCCCCACCACCACTTTCCCGTACACCGTGCCTATGTTTAACCTGGCCAGTGCCAGCTGTTTCAGTGTTTACCTATTAGATAGCTCACTATTGATACCAACTTGTGTAACACCTGTTCTCAATTACATGTACCCTGTAACCCAAATGTATTTGTCTGACCACAGTGTGACGTGGCGCCTCTGTTGAACGCCTATTGTTTTGCAAACCTACGTTATGTAACCAAAAACACAATGTATGTCTTTATGTGACGAAGTACCTTTGGAAACGAACCTCTGGCTCAAAGGTTATATATAAACTGATTTTACTAATAAACAATGGCTATGCTGAAGATTTGGGGTTCAAATATTGAAAATTACCAAAGTTATGAGCAAGCAGTGAGGAACTTCAGTGTACCTTTATAACTTTGTTATTTTTTTAACATTTTTACCTTACATTTTCAACATAGCCTTCTTATGACCTCGCCTCATGAACCCGATAGGGGAAATTTTTCAAATCCTGCCTGAAAGGCGATTTTGCAGAGCAACTGTAATTGTGTATGATTGGAAGTGGATGGGTTTGTTTTTTTGTGAAGCAGGGATGGGGAATCCTTTGGGAGGGGGTGGGATGTTTGGAGGTAGAATGGTTTGTTTTTTGTGAAGCGGCAACAGGGATTCCTTTGGGAGGGTGTGGGATGACTGGAAGTGGACAGGTTTGCTTTTTTGTGAAGCAGGGACGAGGATTCCTTTGGGAGGGTATGGGATGATTGGAAGTGGGAGGGTTTGTTTTTTTGTGAAGCGGAGACCAGGATTCCTTTGGGAGGGTGTGGGATGACTGGCAGTGGACAGATTTGTTTTTTGTGACATGGGGATGGGGATTCCTTTGGGAGGTGTGGGATGACTGGCAGTGGGCAGGTTTGTTTTTTGTGTAGCGAGGGCAGAGATTCATTTGGAAGGGGGTGGGATGATTGATAGTGGGAGGGTTTATTTTTTGTGAAGCAGGGATGGGGATTCCTTTGGGAGGGTGTGTGATGACTGGCAGTGGGCTGGTTTGTGTTTTGTGATGTGGGGATGGGGATTCCTTTGGGATGGGGTGGGATGATTGATTTATTTTTTGTAAATGGAGGACAGGGATTCCTTTGGGAGGGTGTGGGATGACTGGCAGTGGACGGGTTTTTTTTTTGTGAAGTGGGGATGGGGATTTCTATGGGAGGGTGTGGGGTGAATGGCAGTGGATGGGTTTGTTTTTTTGTGAAACCTGGGACAGGGATCACTTTGGGAGGGTGTGGGATGACTGGCAGTGGGCCGGTTTGTGTTTTGTGAAGCAGGGACAGGGATTCCTTTGGGAGGGGGTGGAAAGACTGACAGTGGGTGGGTTGTTTTTTTGTGAAGTGGGGATGGGGATTCCTTTGGGAAGGGTGGGATGACTGGCAGTGGGCAGCCACATCCAAAAGCAGGGCCATTCTTGATGCCCTTCAGGGGGCATGCCTCAGACAGCTAGTTTTGGAACCTACTCATGAGGGAGCAATCTTAGACCTCGTACTCTCAAATGGGGACAGTGAGAGGATCTCAGATCTAGAAGTGGGTAGCCATTTGGGAACAAGTGACCACCAAACAGTGTGGTTCACAATAAACTCAGCTACAGAGTCAAGCCATACAAAACCGAGGGTTCTGGACTTCAGGAGGGCTGACTTTGGCAAGATGGGAGAGTGCCTTAGAAAAGCACTAGCAAACAGGCTAGAAGGAGGGGTGGAGCAACAAAGAGGAAATATCAAAACTGCCATCACAGAGGCAACAAGCATTTGTGTGTAGCAAATAAACAAATCAAAATAAAAGAAAAAGCCACTATGGTTCTCAAAAGAAGTGGCAGTGAAGGTTAGGGAGAAAAAGATAGCATTTAGGAAGTATAAGGAAACACAGAAGGAGCAGGACAGAGAACTGTACCAGTTAAGGCAGAAAGAAGCAGGAAGGGTATTCAGAATAGCAAAGGCACAAACTGAGGAAAAGATAGCCAACTCGGTTAAGAAGGGGGATACAACTTTTTATAGGTATATCAGGGACCGTAGAAAGACAAAGGGAGGGATAGTGAGGCTAAATAGAATGGATGGTGGGTGGGCAGAGAGTGACAGTGAAAAAGCAGGGATACTGAATGAATACTTCTGTTCAGTATTCACAAAAGAGGAAGTGGGGGAGGTGCCTAATCCAATTAACAGAAGTACTCTGGAGAGAGGGGTCGATCCCAGTCCTTTCACAGAAGAAAGGGTTCTGAAAGAACTTCTAAAACTGAAGGTGGACAAAGCAATGGGGCCAGATGGAATTCACCCCAGAATTCTAAAAGAAATAAGCAGAGAACTAGTGACACCACTGACTACCCTTTATAACAAATCATGGGAGGATGGTGTGGTACCTGAGGACTGGAAGAAGGCTGATGTGATTCCTCTTCACAAAAGTGGGAGCAAGACAGAGGCAGAAAACTACAGACCTGTCAGTTTGACCTCTGTGGTAGGGAAAGTGATGGAATCACTTCTGAAGGAAAGAATTGTTGAGCATCTAGAGGCCAGTGGGGCACAGGACCCAAGGCAGCATGGGTTCACAGCGGGAAGGTCATGTCAGATGAATCTAATTGATTTCTTTGACTGGGTGACCAAAGTAGTAGACCAGGGAGGGGCTGTGGACATGGCCTACCTAGACTTTAGCAAGGCATTTGACACAGTTCCATACAAAAGATTAGTAGTCAAATTAACCAGCCTTGGAGTGGGTCCCAGGGTGGTAGCCTGGGTAAAACACTGGCTGAACAACAGGACACAGAAGGTAATTGTAAATGGAGTCCACTCTGAAGAAAGAGGGGTTACTAGTGGGGCACCTCAGGGTTCAGTACTGGGTCCAGTCCTTTTTAATGTCTTTATAAGTGACATTGCAGAGGGACTGGAAAGAAAATATGCCTCTTTGCAGATGACACAAAGATCTGCAACAGGGTTGATACACAAGAAGGCGTGGAAAGGATGAGAAGGGACTTGGCAAGGTTGGAGGAATGGTCAGAAGTATGGCAGTTTGGATTCAATGCAAAGAAGTGAAAAGTAATGCACCTGGGAAACAAAACCCAGGGGAAGATTACACAGTGGGGGGTAGAACAACAAAAATGGAAAGGGACCTGGGGTAATCATATCAGATGACCTTAAGGTTGGCAAGCAATGTGAGAAGGTGGTAGGGAGGGCTGGGGATACTGGGATGTATAGGAGAGGCATCACCAGCAGAAAACAAGAAGTTGTTATCCCCTGTACAGACAGTTGGTGAGACCCCATCTGGAGTACTGCGTCCAGTTCTGGAGACCCCATCTCTGCAAGGACATAGACAGGATGGAGGCAGTTCAGAGGAGGGCAACTAAAATGGTGCAGAGTCTGCAAGAGAAGCCATACGAGGAGAGGCTAAAGGAGCTTAATATGTATACCCTTGAGGAAAGGAGGGAGAGGGGGGACATGGTAGAAACATTTAAGTACTTCAGTGGAATCAACAAAGTCCAAGAGGGTAGCATCTTTCAGAAAAAGAGATGTGCAAGAACAAGGGGACACAATTTAAAGATAGAGGGGGGACGGCTCAGGGGCAATTTGAGGAAGTATTTTTTCACAGAGAGGGTGGTGGATGCATGGAACAGCCTTCCTGAGGAGGTTGTGGGGTCTAAAACTGTGGGAGAATTCAAGAATGCATGGGATAGACATAAGGCAATTTTTGTGGGGGAGTGGAAGACATACACTGTTGGTTAAATAGGATCTGCAGCTTATCCTCTAGGTAGGGAAATGGGCAGACTAGGTGGGCCAAGCGGTCCTTATATGCCATCAAAGTCTATGTTTCTATGTTTCTATGGTTTGTTTTCTGTGTTGCAGGGACAGGAATTCCTTTGGGAGGATGTGGGATGACTGGCAGTGGATGGGTTTGTTTTCTGTGTTGCAGGGACAGGGATTCCTTTGGGAGGGTGTCGGATGACTGGCAGTGGGTGGATTTGTTTTCTGTGTTGCAGGGACAGGGATTCCTTTGGGAGGGTGTGGGATGACTGGCAGTGGGTGGGTTTGTTTTTTTTGAAGCAGGGACAGGGATTTCTTTGGGAGGGGTGGGATGATTGACAGAGGGTGGGATTGTTTGTTTTGTACAGTGAAGATGGGGATTCCTCCGTGAGGGGGTGAGATGATTGACAGAGGGTGTTTTTTTTTGTGTAGTGGAGATGGGGATTCCTTCAGGAGGGAGTGGGATGATTGACAGAGGGTAGGTTTGTTGGTTTTGTGAAGTAGGGATGGGGATTCCTTTTGGGGGGGGATGAGTGCCAGTAGGCGGATTATTTTTTTTGTATAGTGGAGTGGGAATTCCTTCGGGAGGGGGTGGGATGATTGACAGTGGGTTGGTTTCTTTGTTAAAAATGAGGCACTCCATTTAAAACCTCAGTCAGTTGCATTGCAGGAGGGAGGAAGAGGTGTAGGCTGATCATGTTGCTAATCACCTGTGCTTCCTGGGCGGTGTCATGGAGATCAACGGAAGGAGCTGCCCTGTGAGTCAGATGGCTCTTTTCTTTGAACTGCACAAAGTTTCTGCTCAGCAAGCCAAGACGAGTGTCATGATCAGCCTAGCTGTTGATTGGTCTGACACTATCAAGCCCACTGCAGACTGCCCTCCATTGGATCTACAGTGACACATCTCTCAAATCTACTATCACAGCAACATATTCACTTTACTCAAGAGCAAGTGCAAACATAACAAAATCTGGCCAGAGTAGATAGAGCTGCATGGAAGGAATTTGGAGTAAAATATATAAAATTACTAAAGTTACCAGCCTGCATTTGCAAAATTCAATGTAGGCTCATAAATTTGTTGTTTTGTAATATTTGTACACCAAATTTTCAGCATAGCCTTGTTATGACCCTACTTCCTGAAGAAGGGCAGAGAAAATGTTCAACTCCTGCCTAAAAGTGATTTTGCACAGGGATTACGAAATCAATTTTCGGGACGCAAAAATACATTTTGGGCAGGAGTTGAAAAATGACAGCTGTCATATTCGTGAGGTGCTGTAAAGAAATGGCTATGTTGAAAATATGGGGTAAAAATATTGAATATTACCAAACTTATGAGCCTTCACTTGCAAAATTCAGCACAGCCTCATAATTTTCTTTTTAAAATATTTTTACACCAAATTTAGAACATAACCTTGTTATGACCCCGTCTCATGAACAAGGGCAAAGAACATTTTCAACTCCTATCTGAAAGGTGATTTTGTGCAGGGACCACAAAATCACCTTTTGGTATGTAAAAAAACATTTTGGCCAGGATTTGAATAATGACCACTGTCACATTTATGAGGTGTTGTAAAGATATGGCTTGTTGTAAATTTGAGGTAAAAATATTGAAACTTAACAAAGTTATGAGCCTGCATTTGCAAAAGTCAATGAAGGCTCATAACTTGGTTGATTTTAAATATTTTTGCACTACCTTTTTAACATAGCCTGCTTATAACCCCACTTCATGAGCAAGGGCAGAGAAAATTTTCAACTACTCCCCAAAAGGTGATTTCATGCAGTGACTGCAAAATCACCTTCTGGGATGTCAAAAAAAACATTTTGGCCAGGATTTGAAAAATGTCAGCTGAAACACTCATAAGGTGCTGTAAAGATATGGCTATGTTGCGAATTTGGGAGAACACTATTGAAAATTACCAAAGTTACAAGCCTACATTTGCAAAATTCAACATAGGCTCACAACTTTGTTGTTTTTTAATATTTCTACTCCAAATTTTCAACATTGCCTTCTTATGGCCTCACCTCATGAAGAAGGACAAAAAAAATGTTCAACTCCTGCCCGAAAGGTGATTTTACACAGAGACCACAAAATCACCTTGAGGGACAGATCTGCCTATTGACGGTGCCTTTGTTCATGAGGTGGGGTCCCAAAGAAGGCATGTTGAAAATTTTGGGGCAAAAACATGCAAAAATAGCCAATTTATGGCACTAAGTTCAAAACTCCATTGAAATACACTGAGCTGCATACCTGTTTCCTCAGTTTGCAGTCTGGCTTTGAAGAGTGAAGATGTGTCTGTGGTCCAGAAAGGATTACAGTGTTGGACCCCCAGTCAGTAAGTAAGAGCTTCGGGGGGGGGTGCTGAGTGGGAGGGTTGGGTGGAATGCAGTGCAACGGTGCCAAAGACATTGATGAACAGGTTTTTTTACTGGTAAAACAAAAGAAACAAATGAGGATTCCTGCACTGGTCACTGGGCACCCCCCCAGTGCCATTGTTATATTTCTGGGGGGGAGGAGTGGGATGGTGGGTGCTGAGATGGAGGGTTGGGTGGGGGAAGAAACTAGAAATATAAAAACCTCACCAAATAACTGCATGTGCGGTAGTGGATGGGGAGGGTAGGCAGTTAGAGGAATTGTGATCAGGACACTGCGGGATTGGGCACCCCCAGTGTCACTATTATGTTTCTGGGGTAGGGGGTGTGGGGTAGTGGGTGTTGAGAGGGAGGGTTGGGTGAGGGGAGTAAACTAAATATCTAAACAAAAAAAGCAGAAATTTCCATGCATGCGAGGTAGTGGACGAGGGGGGACGGGGCAGTGAGAGTTCTGATTATGACACTGGGAGATTGGGCACCCCCAATCACTATTATGTTTCTGGGGGTTGGTGGGTGCTGAGAGGGAGGGTTGGGTGGAGTTATGTATTTCAAGTGGTCACGGACCACCAAAAATTTTAAAAAATTGTGCGAGCATGGAGTGTTCCCCAGACGCAGAGGCAACTCTGTCACTCCAACATGTTGTTCATAAGGAATGTGGGTGTCCTTTTCTCATAGCAAAAGGTCTGCAGGGCTCCACCTACTCCAGCTTTGAAAATGTCGCAAACTTTCTTAGGCCCCGAGCCCTCTGAAATTGTCTGACTCATCCCCCCACAAAAAAAAAAATCATAGATCCGCTCTTGGGACTGAGGTGTTTGGAGCAGGTGGCTAGTAGGCAGGGCTTAGATTACAGAGTGTCGTGAGAAGTGTTCTTTAAAACAGTCCCTGAAAGGGGATAAGGGAGGCAGGCTATTGCTTATTTAGCCCCAAATGGCTGGAACAAACAGTTAGAACCTAAAACAAGCAGCAGCTCTGAATAGCTATAAAAGACTACTGTGCCTCTGCATCATGGAACCCTAGCGCTGATTGTCTGTTCTCTAATTTTGTAATTAAAATAATACAAATTGCACTACTATACATTTGCTTGCTCGCGTATGCTTTGTTGTTGAATGTATTTGTGTCAGCTATTCCCTGGGATCCTCATGAATTGGGTATGTTCAGCCGGCCTGCTGGTACAGCTGTAGAGCTACAATTTGCAGTGCTAACATCCTGAGTTGGCGAACAAGCCCAGGTCATCAGAGGGCCAGTGGCAGGAGGATGACTGAACCTCCCAGAAAATGTTCTCCTTCTCCATGGAGAGAAGGTCACTGCCTCAAGTGCAGCGCTGTCACCTGGATAACCAGCGGAAGCAGAGTGGGAGGGTGGATGTCAACCGTTCTGTGGCCAACATGCTATCAGGTATGCCCCCCATCCCCTTGTAGATCCAAGTGCTCCTATGTCCTAGGGGCAAGGAGAAACACATGGAAAATCATGCCGACTGCTGCAGGATGAAGCAGCTCCTCTCACAGGCCTCACAACATTGACTGTGATGGCCATCTTCAGCATGCTGGTTTAAAATGATCCAACGAGCTTAGCCAGTCAACCCTGATGAAAGAGCCCCACCATTGGAGGGAGCAATGGGGGCAGCTAAAGATGGGGTAAATCCCAGAGATGACGGGTGATGGGGTGGAGGGGACAGGCAGAAAGGAGCCAGCCAGAGAGAAAGAGGTATAAATAGAAAGATAAAGAAGAAAACAATTTTGTCCTACCCCATGGTGCTATCCTGGGTGACACATTTTAAATCAAATAACTAACCAAGGGCCTCATCCACAATGGGCATGCAGACCCTCTGCCCATGCGGAGGGATGTGAAATGCTGAAGAGTGCCCCTCCAACCACAAGATGCACACCATCAGGGCACCCCTAGCATCCACAGCCCTGGCTATACACCCCTTCTGCACCCAATCCCCAGCAGTGCATGCAGCTCCACATCTGGCTGGATCAGGGTCAGGGGAGGGGATATGTCTGAGCCAACTCCACAGCACTGCAGAGGCAGTGTGTGTAGCTGGTGGAGGAGGCAGAAGCAGTGCTGCCTGATGGGGCTGCTATAGCACCTACACATCCCCTGCATCTGGTCATCCTGTCAGCTACTGGTTCTGATCAACCCTCTCCCTACCAATCCCCAGTCCCAGGAGCATAAGTACTGGGCAGGGGAGTTCCTAGCATTAGCAGGTATAGAGGGAAACAGTCTACCCAGGGGATGTGGCAGTCCATGGAGGACTGTCATATCACATTTCCCTCACTGTTGTGGAGCAGGGGATCCACAGGAGCACTGACCCAGGCATCTGACTGGATGCCCAACATTTCTGGCAGCACTACCTACTGACCTCGTGGGGGGCTCCACATCTGTGGGTGGCAGGGGTATGTGGCTGGGGACTGTGTCTGTTCCTGTATGGTCCCATGGTGTGTGGCTGCACAGCCAGGATACTCTAGCTTTTGAGCCTGTCCCGGTCCCTGCTATGGATTGGGCACTAACTAACTAATCAACTAACTATATGTATGTATATATATATATAGTAAAACAAATGATAAATATGTATATATATATATATATAGTTAGTTGATTAGTTAGTTCATGCCCAATCCACAGCAGCAGGACCGACAGGCTCAAAAGCTATATATTATCTAGAGAAGGCCCCAGGATGAAATCCAATTCTGCAGCATTTTGCAGCACTCTGCAGAATGCTGCAGCAGACCTACTGAATGAAGCAATGCAATTTCAATTGCAATTAGTCCCTTTTGTCGTTCAGGAAAATGTGACACTGTCAGGATGAAGTGAATGCCACAGTTTCCTGCATGGCAAAAGGAATCAATTGCCATTGAAATTACATTGCTTTATTCAGTAGGTCTACTGCAGCATACTGCAGAGTGCTTTAAAAGCAGGTTTTGTGCTGGGGAATGCCACTGTATTTGTTTTTATCATCAAGCATTACAAAACTGGGGATGAACAAGTTCATCTTACTAAATCCCACATTTGCTCAAACCAGGGTGCTTTGGGGAAGCTCTTTATTTCACATTATTTACTTTTAGTGTATAGAAACATAGATACTGTCAGCTGGTAAAGACCTGGTGGCTTATCCAGTGTAATTAAAACCAGCCTAGCAGTGGGAAATGCTCCACAACGCATGCTCCACCCAAAGCACTACTGACAGGTGCATGTGTGACCACGCTCATGGCAATTCTTTAAATAAAGGGTGTCTCAGTAGCAACAATTCGGAAACCCAAAACTGTCTTCTACAAAAGCGAGGATAACAAGACCACTCTAATGGTCCCCAGATCAAGAACCAGCCGTGGCCAGAGGTCCTTCTGCTACAGAGCCCCATCCTGGTTTAACTCTCTCCCTGCCCCCATCACCAATGCCACCACCATCTCCAAGTTCAAAACCACCCTTCAAAACCAACTCCTCAACACCCGTAGCTGCTCCTGTCTCTGAAAGTAGCCTCCACCTCGACTTCTCATGACAACGCCCACCGGGCGGCTCTCCACCTAGCCATCCCCACCACCGCTTCCCGGTACACCGTACCTATGTCTAACCTGGCCAGTGCCAGCTGTTTCATTGTATACCTATTAGATTGCTCAATTGTTGATACCAACTTGTGTAACACCTGTTCTCAATTACATGTACCCTGTAACCTAAATGTATTTTATCTGACCTCAGTGTGACGTGGCGCCTCTGTTGTACGCCTATTGTTTTGCAAACCTATGCTATGTAACCTAAAACCTATGCTATGTAACCTAAAACCCTATGTATGTCTTTAATGTGACGAGGTACCTTTGGAAATGAGCCTCTGGCTCAAAGGTTGTAAACTGATTTCACAAATAAATAAATAAATAAACAAATATGCATTTGGGAAACGTCAAGTTACATACAAAGGGCAGGAGGTAGGGAGCACATGGGGACTGACGGGGGACTCCATTTATTATAATGGCAAGGAAGGGCAGATGGGCTCAGCCACTAGGCCTGTTTCTACCCCACCTTTTCTGCTTCTTTGTTTAAATGTGTTGCATGGTTTAATTACCTTACTCACATTCAACATACATAGAATAATGGATAGAGAATTGTGCACAACAAGGTTTTGTTTCCATTGAAGTGTTGATGACATCATAACTTGACAGCAAAGCTTGAGAGGTCTTTATGATGTCATCAGCTGTGTTGGAAAACACTGCTTTGTTGCACAGTTCCCTATCTGCTGTTTTATAAAGTATATGGTTTGTTTTTAAAAATAAACATTTATTTTTAGTTTTTGTTAATCATCTCTCTCCCTGCCGCTCTCTCACCCGCTCTGCCTGCTGTGCCTGATGCTGCTCACGCTCGCCTTGTTCGGAGAATCATCCACGGCAGGATTTTGGCAGGAATCTGTTCTTTTTGTTTGACAGGAAGCACATTAGTTTTTAAAAATTTGCCTGTTTGGTGAGAGAAAAAGAGTTGTAAAAGTGAAGGTTTGTCCAGTATTGAGCGCTGAAATTGGCCGTGACGTGTGAATGCTCAGACGTAGAATGTAAAAGTTGTTGTAGTACATAGTGACGTACTTACTATTATACAACAACTTTTTGACTTTTGAACTGTCCTACAACAGCTTTTTGCAGTGGATTGAAATTTAACTACAATAAGGGGCAACCATGTGCTTTTTACTTACATTAGGTGGAGGAGAAGACTTAGCATTCAGTACCAATATTGCCAATGTTTTATTATATTATCAGGTCAAAATGCGATGGTAAAGCCACTTGGTCGTCTTTGTGAAATAAACAAATGTCAGAACATGACAAAATATAATAAACTGAGTTTGTACTTTAGCTCACAACAGTCTCTGTGTAACAGTCTTTTCTTCCTCTCAGTCTATCAGGAAAACGATGAGTCACCCACTTTCAGAATCAGCAATGGTAAAGGACAATCTTTTGTAACCTGACAGAAATAGACTACTCTGTCCCTTGACATTCAAACATGTCATATGAAGTTGAAGAGTTAGAATCTTTTCCAGATTTATTTTTCAACATGAATGCCCTGCCCATTGTCCAGTAAAGTAGTAAACAGCTAATGTGACATTTACACTTCCAGCACGCACAATGTTCTTTTCTGCTGTTTGATGTGTAGCCCGATCTTTGACAGTTCGTAGTGGCATATGCCATGCAGTGAGACAAATGTTGCAGGGCACAGTGTTTCACTTTCTACTCCAATTTCTACCAGTAGGTGTCCCTTGCTGTTCTCATTGCACCTGCATGTTGGACCTTTAAAAACTCAGTAAAATGCCTGCTGCATTACCATGGTGCCATACTGTTGCCCTGGAGGGACACATACCTTTAAAATGAGCTGCCTGGTCTGGGGTTGAGTGTACAAATACACTGAGGACAAGACTCTTTAACACTGTAATTCCACTTTGGGAGGTGCCTTGCAATGCACTGGTAACAAGCAGGATTGCTACCCCCCCTCCAAGAAAACTGATTTGGAGGATTTATGCAGGGCCAGATTAAGGCAACTTGGGGCCCTAGGTCCAAAAGAAGTTGGGGGTTCTCCTTACTGCAACCACACCCCTTCACCAAGACTGTGCCCATTCACTGTGACCACACCCCTTTGCCATTGCATACCAATTAATGAAACATGAAAAAATAGTTTCTTACTGTCCCTAAAAAGTGGCATAAAACTTGAATAACCTAACTAAAATGCTTCAAAATGAATGAAACTAATAATATCAGTATGAAAAAAATAACATTAGTCTGAGTTTTGATTAATAATGGGCTACCCGTTGGGTAGCTGGATTGGATAGGTTGGGTGTCAGCAATTTTTGGCCAGGTAAGGTAGTTTGGGTAATTGACTACCCTAC
Organism: Neoceratodus forsteri; assembly: GCA_016271365.2. NCBI lineage: Eukaryota > Metazoa > Chordata > Ceratodontiformes > Ceratodontidae > Neoceratodus > Neoceratodus forsteri. The sequence continues at coordinate 1,084,078,666 of CM028131.1, read as the reverse complement.
CTGACATAACAGGGTGCTTCATGGGTCAGGTAGTTTTGACATGGGTAACAGGTAGGGTAACAAATAATATTTTTAAACAGGCATTACAGACAGCCTGTGGAGTCCTGGGACTCCTCCCCAGGCTGGAAACAGGCATGAAAGGGCAGCCTGTGGGGTCCTTCACAAGCTACTGAGCACATGACACCAGGCTGACAATCTGATTGGTCAGTGGTGTCTGTGCTCCATCTGCTGTGAGCCTGTTTTGCAGATAGCAGCCGGAGTCTGGAGGAAGTGGAAGGAATCGAGCGCTCGCTCTGCATTTTCACCTAAATTGCAGTGAAGACATTAAAAAAATGCAAAAGTAAAATCTCAATAAAGGAGCAAGGGATTGGGGACTGAAATGATCTCAGGAGGGAGGGTGGAATTGGTGGATCATCCGATGATGCAGTGCTGTGGAGAGAAGGAGCGGGGGGGGGGGACAAAAGGCACCCAGAGCTGGTTTGTGTCTCTGAAGCATAGTGAAAGCCATTTAGGCTATAATTTACACTGTTTATATTAGGTGCCCCAAGCCCTGTCATTTTATTACTGTGACATAGATGTGTGTCTCTGCAGCATAATGAAAGCCATTTAGGCTGTATTACACATTGTCTGTTAGGTGCCCCGAGTCCTGTTTGTGACATTAGCTACACTGTGTGTGTGTCTCTCTGGGACATAGTGAAAGCCATTTAGGCTGTATTACACTGTCTGTTAGGTGCCCCGAGCTCTGTCATTTATTACTGTGATATAGTTATGCTGCATGCGATGTTTCTCTGCAGCATAGTGAAAACCATTTTGGCTGTATTACACTATTTGTTAGGTACCCTGAGCACTGTCATTTATTACTTTCTGTGACATAGTCAGCTACACTGTCTGTCTCTGCAGCAGTTAGTGAAATAATATCCATTACTTTCATGGCTGTGCCTACTACGTCTCAAATTCTCTAGTCCAAGTCTACGAAAAGGACACACAGTGCTGCTGCACATGCAGCTGTTAATGATGTGGACAATATGAATCACAGAACTAAGGAAGAACATAGCGACAATAATAACATCACAAGCACTGGCACTATACGTCCACCTGAGCCAAAAAAGCATGCTAGCAATAAAATTATAGTAGGCCTGAAAGCATTCGGAGGACCCTCCTTGAAGGAAGCCCCACCAGGGTCTTCCTCCTGAAACTCCTGCAGGCCTCAGCTCATTTTCACTAGGCCTCCACTGCCTCACCTCACTAATTTGTCTTTTACTGATGGTGCCTACAGCTCACACTACTGAATAGATTGTGGGTAGTAGATCACCAGATGTTCCCTTCAAATACTCTGACCAGCTCTTCAGTTGGGCAAAAAAACATACCTTGAGCCAGCCCATCAGAACTGCCACCTCCCCACCTGCAGCTCTCATCTCCGGGTACAGTTAGGGACACTGGGTTGCTCACTCCCCTGACCCCAGACTGGAAACCTGGATACCTACAGTTCAGGTCACAATTACACATCTAGTAATGCCACTCCTTTGTCCCATTTCTCTTGAGCATTCCCTAAAGTGTAAATCAAATCATTCTGATTGTGCAGAAAATAGCCTTTTGTTTCATTTCCCTGCTGAGACCCCTAAGCTTCTCTCACCAAACATTTATGCTCAGCCTGTTATGCCTGGTCCCACACCCTTTACACCCACATGCTCATGCCAGTGACAGATGATTTCATCATTACTGTGATATTGCTGTACTGCACTAACATGTATAATAGGTACCCACCATACGAACATGGATACTAGGAATTATGCTTGCTATTGTATACACTATATCGTATACACTCATTTAACAGTGTTATTTACTTTTTTTCTGTTGTATGCAATATCACATATTTTCATTTTGCTTATAGTTTCATTATACTTGCTGTGCTTATGTTTTAGTGTTATGCATTTGTTTATATGAAGTATGTGTTTAGAATCATGTATATTATGTGTGCATTCACTGATATTCTGTTATTACTCAGTACTTTGGAGTATTTCACTATGCAGTGCAAAGAATGTAGACCCATATGGGACCCCTTTCAGTTGTCACAGGCGCGATAGGCACTATCACCAGTCGGTATAGGCCAACAATATATTTACCCAGCTATTAAATGGTGTAACTGACATACTGCCATAAGCTACATGTTTGAAGTGTGGTATTAATATAATATTACAAAATGTTATAACACAGGCCTCAGTTAGGCCTGCCAGCAACACATAGACAGGGGCATCATGTTAATCACTGTCACAGCCTCTTCTGCAACCTGGAAACAGGGTGTAACCCTGACATCATCATGCATTTACAGATAGACAAATGGTATTATTGGACCTTGGCCTACACCTCCGTGTGTATGGCCAACGCTTCTATTTTTCCTCTACTCCTTCCACAATTGTCAGGAATTTAGACTCTGTCATACCACACTTAAAAAAAATCATTGGTATAATAACCTTGTTATTTTTCCTTCTCAATAACTGTGCGTATTTTATCAACTGAGTTTCTGACAAACTTGACTAGTTTACAGATTTCAACAGAACAGCCTATCAGATCTTCAAACAAGACATCTATGTTCTTCACTGCTGGTGTTCCAACCTCTGGCTGGTGCCTCATAAGGACTGATTGTTTACCTCTGGACTGTCAATACCTGTGCAGGAATCTCATCTATTACAAAGCAAGGGAAGAATAAACAAAACCTCAGTCATGCCAGTGTGTCTGGCCATTCCATTAAAGGACTCTATGAGCCATTTCATGCATTTCCTGCCAAGATCTCTGCATATCCTACCATCCAGCAGTCAACCACTTGAATTCTCTTTTCCTTAATGGTGTTTCATCTTCATCTCAATGTCCACATGCCATATCAATGTACTATTTTGCAAGTATCTACGTCAATTTGTGGTTCATCACCTGAATTTTATGAACTGGTCATATATGCTTAATAATGACCTATATGCAATGAACATTGTCAGCAGATTCTTCAATCAAGCTCAAAAGTCAATCTCGCTCAACAGCCAGGTCATCAATGCCTGTGTCAAATATCTTATCCACTCTCAAGTGGACTCTGTAGACTCTTCTTCTTCAATGGACACTGTTATGCCATGTTCTGTTCTGTTGTACAATGCATTCAATAGTTTTTTTTACACTGTTATGTGGTATCAAATGTCTACAACCTTTCATACATATCAGCTGTGGTGTTGACATCCCTAGATTCTGCTCTGTGTTTTACAAACACACCATTTGTGTTCCATCTGTGACCACCCCTGTACCAACTCCTGAACAGGTCCAGTTTTGACAGTGACCGTGAGTATCTGTCTGCTTTATACAAACTGCATAAATTTTTGTCTGCATTTAAGTTTCAATTTGTGATTATCCATCACACATGTAACCACTGTTTCATTTTTTATCATATTTCTAATACTAACACTTTGCTTTCTGCGGTGTACTCTCATGCAACATCGTGAGCAACTTTTATTCCTTTACAAGGCTTGTGCCTTGGGCTTGTAAATGATTCCAACCACTTCCCTATGGTTGTGTTGCCTTTTCTAAGGCAACAAGGAGGGGAATGTTATGCCTGGGTCCCACACACTTTACACTCACATGCTCACACCAATGACAGATGATTTCACCATTACTGTGATATTGCTGTATTGCACTAACATGTATAATAGGTACCCACTGTACAAGCGTGGATACTAGGTATCATGCTTGCTATTGTATACACTATATCATATATACTCATTTTACAACATTATTTACTTATTTTCTGTTATATGCAATATCATATATTTTCATTTTGCTTATAGTTTCATTATACTTGCTCAGCTTATGTTTTACTGTTATGCATTTGCTTATATGAGGTATATGTTTAGAATCATGTATATTATGTGTGCATTCACTGATATTCTGTTGTAATCAAGTATTCATATTGCGTGTGCTTCATGCCCGCTGTCATGATCATATCCTTTTACCAAAGTATCATTCCACATGTATTTCTGTATACTCTGCATTTCCTTAGTTCGTAGTTTATAGCTGATACCCTTTCTTTGTTCTAAGTTTCTTGCTAACTCTACATTTTTCCTGTATAAGATTATACCCAAGGGAGACTCCTTATTTACACTTTTTGGCCAATAGGGCCTGTTTACTGTATCTAGAATGTATTTGTTATCAGTAGCATATAACTGCTTGCACAGCCAGCCTCCTTGGAGAGAGAGAGAGAGAGAGAGAGAGAGAGAGACTATGCTTGAGGGCTGGGGGAAAACTTGCTCCCTTGTGACTTTGCTTCACTTGTAATGGTGTGAGTATGTGTAACAAACTGTTTTATTACATTTTACTTGTTGTTATGTTCTTTGTCCAGCATTACCATCCAAGAACCTGATGTTTGTGCTTGTTACAGACATAACAAGCCTAAGGCCCAGGATGTATCCCCTGGTGTACATATGGACTTCTCCAGTGAGCTGGCCCAATTACACAATCACAGTAGCAAGTGCACTCTTTGATTTTCCACCAGAACCTCACCACAGTCCTCGTGGTCCCTGGGGCTCCCCTTATGAGAGAGCCACCTGGATCCCTCCACACTCTCTGCTGCAAAACTGAAAACTCTCTCTCTCTCTAATGGTGTGCCAGCTGCCACTTGTATTATCCAGTTTTCTATTCCCATCGAGGCCATAACCTATTCTTGGCTATACAGTATCTAACCCAAGAGCTCTCACTGGTTCCTTGGGGGCTGGTAACAGCAGCCCAACTTTGGCTAAAAGAGAGTGGGGAGGGTTATTACATAAACATGGCTCTGAGGCAAATCAATAGGTGACATTTTGGTCAGGCACACAGGTCCCTTAATGCATCATTTGAGTTACCATGCGCATGACCAAGAAAACTAAAGCAACTCAGTGTGTCCTAGAAGGCATATCTCCCATGCTTCCTTACCTGGAGGGAAATTGGTACTGAGATCAGGATAGGGGTCACTGACAGGTAGTGGAACCCATCCTGGAGAGTATGCAGTAAATGCAGTGCTGCTGTGTGTAACTGTTAACCAGTTGTGCCATGTGTACACATGTGACATGTGTGATGATGTTCACCTCTATTGTCATTGCAGGGCTTCACTATGCTGATTAGGACCATCATGTTCATTTTTCAGAGGTGTCACAGGGCACAAGATCTTCTGTTGATATCTAGTTTTTTTTATTCAGTATGACATACTATGGAACAGAGTGAGGGGGACTGGCCACTACCCGAGGATGATGGTGAAAGTAAAAGGTCTAAGTGGTGTGGCAGAGACAGCACTACAGGAAGTTATAACTTGCACTGGAGGAGGTTTGGAGCTGGAGGACTGTGTACTGTACCCCCAGCCTCATATCTAGTGATGAACTAGGTACAGTGTGGGCAGGCCCAGGGTGTGCTGCATTCTGGTAGCTGGGGAAAACTCCCATGGACATTATGCTGTGGTTAGCCAGGGAGCCATATGGGCCACGACCTGGTGTGCCATGTTACAGTTACTGGGACAAATGTCCTGGATCATGTTTCTACTCTTTGCTCATTTTCAATGGCAATATACATATTTTCCATTGGCAGATTTGCATGGGGTCTGGTGGGGCAGCAGGTGACTTTACACACTCTCCACTGAGTGCTTTAAGGAGCACACATGAACATGTGGCCTCTGGGTGATCATTTTGCTGCTAGCAGCAGCCTTATAGCTGCTGGTTCTCCTCCCTACCCTCACTGTCTGCCTGAACCTGTTTGCTGTATACCTGCTGCTTGCTGTGTCCCGCTTCTCACTGCTTCCTCAATTCTTTCTCCTCATTGCGACCTCACTCCAGCTTCCTGCTTGCCATGGTTTGTGTCTTCCACTTTGTGCTCCCAGCTGCCTTGCTACTGCCCACCTGCTGCTCTGTGTTGTCCAGGTTCAGGTCAGACCCTGCTACAATCTTTTGGGGCCTTGCTCTTCTGCTGCTCCACAGCCATTGTTGAAACTCCCATCAGGACCTTGTTCCCTCACTCTCCTATGGTCCTTCTTGCCTGGATGTTAGGACCTTGCTTCTTTTCCGTTCTGCAGCTGGCTTTGCTTCCACTTTCTGCTGGCCCTTGATCTGCCCTGGGTCTCAGTGCCATCAGTTTTTTCAGGGATGCTCTGGTGGGGGGGTTGGGGCCTCCCTGAGCTTCTGCTGTGGCTGCCTTTGGGGGTGCTGTTCTGTGCTTGTTGCCCCCCTCCTCTACTGCTCTTCTGGCTTTGGCTCTCTCTCCCCATTGCCTGTTGTTGCTGGGACCTTTCTGCTTCCAGTGAGCCCACAGTTGTCTGGTCTCCTTTCTCCCTTTGACTTGCGGGCCCTGCCTGTCATTGGCACCTGCCTTTGTGCAGCTGTTGTTGTCGATCTGCTTTCCCTGGTTCTTTGGGCCTTCCATCCTCTTGCACTGGTATTACTTGCCTTTTACCAGCTGGGCTCACACCCCACAGCCACCAGGCCTATGCCCCTTTGACCACTGGACTAACCCCAACAACTCTCTCGCTTCACCCCACTGATAACCTCAGGATTCGGTATGCATTGCCCTTCTTGTTATCATAGTGCAACTAACTGAGCCCCCTCCAAGGCTTCCTACTCCACCTACATAGCTCTGTACTGACTAACTGACCTATGCCTGACTTGCCTTTGTCTGTCTGTCTGTGTTCCTTCCTTCTAGCACAACCTCCACTCCTCCTGGGATCAGTCAGCATTTAGTTTAAATAAGGTAAATTAAGGGCCTAGCTCAATAGGAACAAGTGGTAGTCATATTATGTTTCTGTGCTGTAGTTTGTAGGTGTAGCCTAAGCTGTTCTGTAGTCCTAGTAATATTTTAGGTGTCCTGTAATTTGAGCATAGTCAGGGTTCCCCACTGCCTGAGTGTATAGGGCAATGGCTGTGATCATCAAGGCCAATACTGCATTATCTTTTGGACCTCCTTTATATACTGGGTATGTGAAGAAGTTGTTTTTAAATAAGATTTAAAGCAATTATATCAAAACATGGATAGTAGTGCAATAAAGGATGGTGACAAATGACAATTTTGGAAGATTTTATAAAAAATGAGGGTACTGGGGAAAAATATTGGATGGTGGTAAAAATGTAAGATGGTGGTAAAAAATATAGAGTGGTGGTAAGAAAAATATAGGGAGGTTGCCCAACTCACTAAACAATGAATGGGAAACACTGATGGTGTAGTGTGAGCACCCTCTGCAATGGTTCCTTTGGTCATACAACTGTAACTCTGTGACACCCTTGACTTATATAACCAAGGAGGTATACAGCAGCTCATTTGCTTTGCACTGATTTATTCACTGCACCTGCTATATACATGCCTGGTCATTACCTATGCTCTTTCCTTTAGTGGGACCTTGCTGCCTAACCGCAGGAGGCTGCCACATTAGTTAGGGCATCTTTAGTCACACAACTGCAACTCTGTGACACCCACCTAGTGGTAGGCTTTTTCTGGGTATGCAGGCTGGGCATCCCTCCATAGAAGAGTTCAGCTCTTCAAAGTAGGCTAATCTTCCGTCTCAAGGGAGCTTAATCTCCTGCCTCCAAGAGTGCATCCTTCTCTAAGTCCTTTAAGTCATACAATATCATCTCTGTGACACCTTTGAGGTTGATCATCCCGTTACATGGATGGAGCAAGTTCCTACTTTTTCCAAAGTGCTAGTCCCCTGTTCCTTCCTCGATTACACAAAAGCTTAAGTTATTCAAGTTGCCCAAATTTTCTTGTCTTCTCAGTCAGTTTTCAATGTTTCCTATTACACATAGACTTAAAAGACAAGCACATGGCCTGGAGGGATGGTGACAAAGGCCTTGGATCCCTGGAGGTTTCCTCCACAGGGTTGTTTTCCTCTGGTCCATGCTGAAGGTCATGAACATTAGATAGATAGTTGCATTTTTACTTGGTTTACTTGGTAACATCAGGCAAAAGGAGACCATGTGGCCCATCTAAACTCTTTGTGGGTAGACTTGCACAGCCCCTTATTTGCTATTTTTAGTTTACTCTGCTGGCTGAGTTGGTATTTGGATCCTTCATTTGGTACGGCTGCAGACTTCCCTTCCTCCATAACGTAATGGTGTCCAGACAGTTTTCTATGGCTTCAGGTCTGAGTTTTTGGGCATCTTCCCTAAGGTGCCTTCATTCAAGAGACCTCATTCCTGTGGCCCCTCTAGTGGTGGAACTCTTCTCAAGAAGGTTCTGTGCTATTGTTCCCCGAAAGAGTGGTAGTTCCTCTGGAACAGAGAACAGGAAAGGCTACACATATTAACCATAACCGCTTCCATTGTAGCACAAGCACTATCATGTTGCACAAGCTTCCTACACACTTAGTCTTCCGCTGGACCAGTGAATTGGCAGGCTTGCCTGGGGTTTGGTGGGGCAGTGGTCAACCTTGCCTAGCCCCCCCACACACTGATTGCTTTAGGAAGTCGGCATGTCCAAGCATCCTCTGGACACTCATTTTGTTGCTCCCACCATCTACACCATTCTCTTCTAGTGACTTGTCTCTCTCTGTTTGGGCATCTTCCCTAAGTTACCTTTAGCCAAGGGCCCTAGCTCCTACTCCTCCTCAAGTGGGTTCTGTGCCACTGTATCCCAAAAGGGTGGTAGTTCCTCCAGAATAGAGTGCAAAAGGTCACACATATATTAAACCATAACCTCTTCTATTGTAGCACAAACACTGCCATGCTGCACACACATCCAACACACTTATTAATTCGCTGGACCAATGAACTGTAATTACTGCATCTGTGGTTATTGATAGTGTTGTTAGGGGGGATTTCAAGGTATTGCTGTGTGCTGCAGTTTCAAGGGCTGGAATGAACATGTGTAGGCACCTACTGTATCTCGTATTGTTGGTAGGTCCAGAAATACCTACATGCAGAGTGGTGCTATGCTGAGCAGATATGTACCCACCATAATCATCCTATAGCACCAAAGTGCTAACCTTATAATTTGTGATTTGGAGTCTATATAGAAACCAGTGACCATCTTACATCGGGATAATGGGACTTCCCATAAACACATTTGGCCCCTCTCCACTGAAAATGTAACTGATAATTCCCATTTATTTCCTTAATCAAAGATTGCCATGGTCCACACTTCGAATTGCTAGACAAGTAGCACTCTGGTGTTCTATATAACCTACATGGTGCTCATGGAGGGAGTTCTATGACTTTGCGTATTGTAGAAAATCAACTTGTCTACATGGCGTATGAGCCAATTTTCTAATTTTGTATCCTGCTTTGTTGTCTGGAGCTTTTACATGAGACAGTTTGTAACATGCAATCCTGCAGAGTCGCTCCACCTACTTGGTTTTCTGTGTCACGATTTTCAGTTCAATTCGGTGTTATTCAATTCAGTTTTATTTGTGGGAAAAATCACCTGAGCAAAGGTTCATGCCTTATAAAATAGTTGCATGTTGGATTACAAACATACAGTTAACATATACTGTAGTACAAGTCAAAAATACCAGTGGATAAAATACAGACTTGTAATCCTTGTATAGCCCATGTCCCACAGGGATAATAAAATTACAGTGGTGCCACTAATATATTTCTGACCACGTGCATGTTATTATATATATATTTATCAGGTTGTCTGATGGGGGCATGTGCTCCCTCCTTACATTTAAATATTTATAAATAAAGTTTATTTTTTCATCCATCGCCTTGTCTGTGTTAAGTGTTATGTTATTGTGTGTTATAAGCATTTTAGAGAACAAACCACTACAATGTGCAATATGAACTAAATATGTTTATTAAAGGCATGTTTCCATAATTAAATAAAATAAAAAAAATAGGAAAGTGCTTTATTAATGACACCAGATGAAATAAAGAAAATGCCTGCCCCAACCTGACTTGTCCACTCCATCCAATATTAAGGAAACAAATAAAAAAGGCCAACCCAGCCAGCCCACCCCCAAATAATAAGGAGAAAAAAGGCCAACCCAGCCAGCCCACCCCACCCAAATAATGAGAAAAAAGGCCAACCCAGCCAGCTCACCCCCCCAAATAATAAGGAGGAAAAAGGCCTACCGTGTCAGTCCAGCCTCCACTAAGAAAACAAACATAAAAAATCCTGCCTAGACTACATGTCCCACCAAATATTGATGAAACAAAAAAGTCTACCTGGCCTGCCCCCTCCATGCAAAATTAGTGAAACAAACAATACAGTAATTAACAATTGTTGGGGCACCTGGAGGGTTTAGGGTTACAGTCCCAGCTCAACTGTTGATTTGCCTTACACGGTAGATGGGTACAGTGGTGTGGAAGGGATGGGTGGTTGATACTGTCCCCAGCAATGATCCTTGCCATATGGCTCCACTTTTTCTCTGGGACTGCCAATGACATTCCTGACCTTGCACCATCATATCATGGACCTGTCCCAGGAAGGGCAGAAATGAGAGTAGGAGGGGTTCTGTATTGACAGTCATCACAGTAAAAGAACTGCACTGCACTGTTTTCACTATTTCAACACATCTATAGTGATACCTACCCTTCGTAAGTATATGTCCTGCGATGGCTTTCCTTCAGTGTCCTGGTAGCAATCTTTATCCTTAGAAAGGACTGCTGAAACAGCAGGATGAATCATCAGGCAACATCTGGGAAAGGGACCGACTCTGACCAAGTGCGACATCATGATTTTGGAGTCTCCCGTGCTAGCTCTGTAATAAGATAAATGTATGGGGTGATGTTGATCATATGGTCCACACTGTACTGCATATATATCACCCCCAACAAATTGTGGTGGCTTACCTTTAGGCTCTCCAGAACCCTACTTTGCTGCCTGCCACTGTCGCTGCTCCATCTGGTCCCCCAGGAATGGCATTGGGATTAGAGTGGGAGTCAGAGGAGAGGAGTGTCTGTATCTGGTGCAGCCAGCAAGTTGCCACACCATGGCTTCCCTGCTGCAAGTTAAAAAGCACAAACATATACATTGGCTTTCCCTGACTGATGAAATAATCAAACTGGACTGAAAAAAATAGTGAGTGGCAGCACATACCAAAGGAGCAACAGAATGTATTTAATGGCAGGAGGCCTATAAGTAAGGGCTGTGACCGTCTGACCCCCCTCAGCATGGAATGTGGGGTCAGAGGGCAGTACAACAGCCAATCAGGCTATGTAGAGCCTGCAACAGAGTCACAAGGACTCATGGACTTAGAGGTTTTATTAATTCATCCCTGTGTGCTGACACTGCCAATAGTGCATTGAGTGAAGTCAGACAGACCTACCTGAGTGACTGGCAACTAGGATTGACCAGTGGGAGGGCTGAAATCTTGAGTGAACTGCAGGGGCTACTCCAGAACTTTTTAGTCTGTGTAAGACACAGCCTGGATCAGAGTTACTGGCTGAACCTGACAGTTTTTTGAAGCCTGCATGGTGCTTCCACGGTCAGGGAGCAAGGGGGCAGTACTTGGGCCTGAACAGCCAAATAGCTACAGCCAAGAAGTAGGTGACTGCTGCCCACAGAAGCATTCAGAGAAAAATCCAGAAAAGGGGAGATTGCTAAATGAACAGCCCCCCTACCCCCACTCTGTATTCTAAGTGAAGGTGTCTGCTGATCCAGAATTACATCTCGGTTTCTGGAGAACCATCACCACTTGTCAGCCATTACAGCTAAGTGATTGGTCCACAGTGCTGTGGGAGCTGCAAGTACATGGCACTGCATTGGTCAGGTGCATCAGCAGGTGCTGTTGTTGATGAAGCTACATCCAGATGAACTGGTCTGAAAGACAGCAACCAGCTGAAAGAGGCCTACCAACTGAGCTAAGATATGATCATCTTACAGAGTAGTCTAACAGATGGAGAGAGGCCAGAGCTGTGCTGATCTGACTGAGAGTGAACTGACTACCGGAGGCACAGCTGAGAGAACTGACCAGGAAGCTGATCCAGGACCAAGCCTAAAGGGAGTCAGAATTTTCTGGAGCCCTGCCGAGTTGAGGTTCTGCGAGTACATAATCAGTGTCTTGGGTCTGCAACTGAAAGATGTAGACAGTTAGCTCATTGTTGCCCATAGACTTTGGTACTTAAGGACTTAACTGTGTTGAAGCACTTGCCGAATAATTAGAAAGGCAAATAGACCATGGGGCCCAAGATACAAATATTGTTTATTTGTTTTATGTTCAAATGTGCCTTCAGCTGTAACACATGCAATTCGACTGTCAGTGGACCTGCACTACTCCATTGGCTAGGTGCCTAGTGAAGCACTGGGAGCTATTTAAGAGACATGGAGTAGTTACGTACTCTTACCAGTAGGGTAGCTGGGCCTGTACAGTACACTTGAGCACTGGGGATGGGCTTTGGTGAGTAGCATTACCATAGCCATGGACAGCATTTAAATATTATTGCTAAAGTATTATTGCTAAAGCATTATTTGCATTTCCTTGTCCTTTTTCTTTCCCTAGCATTTTGTACAGAAACCCCTGTCGCAGTTGCATATTTTACATTGGAGTCACTGCCTGTTTACCTGCCTATGTAAGTCTAAGAGTGCTAATACTGATTAAAACTGTTCTTGCATTGTGCTGGAAACTGGTGGATTGAACTTGTGGGACCACAGTGAGTGGGTGTTTTTCCCCAGTGGCAGTACTGTTTACCGCCTCATTCACTTTAGCTTTCCCTGCATAAATTATTACTTTGACTTGGATCATGAACCACAACAGGAGTATAATGTCCCAAACCCCTCAACCTAATGTAAGGCCATAATGATGGGGGGTGAGACTGGTACTGTGATGGCCCAGTACATTGTTACGGTGTGAAATCTTCATGGTATAATAACCATGACGTAATACTGCAGTCATGTTTATAATAAAATGAAACCTCCTCATTCTCTGGTGTTGGGGGAAGATGTTGCAAAAGGGACGTTGTCCCTAAAAACACACAAAATTAGCTGATGGGCTAACTTTAGGTTTATAAATGAGAATTTAAGAGCCTGCAGTATTTGGACTTCTGGTCTACATCGGCGGTGGGGGTGGGGGTGAGCTGACATTTGTTTTTATTCAATTCAATTTTATTCAGGATAAAAGCCACTGAACAGAGCTTGTCTACGACAGTGTCCTGTTAAGGCAAAACTTCTGATGACAAGTGGACATGTCACAGACATAAACAATGCTGGATACTGTGGCCAACTTACAAGACATTGTATGTTTACATAGGCATAAAAAAGTTTAAAGTGCAAGGTAAGGCCCAGTGCAGCAGTGATAGGGATGGAAGCACGTGGTTGTTGCTACCTATGTTGCACCTCTGGAATGATGGCAGCAAGGAATATGCCCAGAGGAGACTGAAAAGAACCATTCCGTGTACTGGAGGAAAAGGGGCAGTTTACCAGGCATAGGGATTCTGGCAGGGAGTTTCCATGCAATCAGCATCTGTGACTGAAGGGACAATCAGCTTGACTGATCCAGTGGAGCACAAGGCTGTAGGTCAGGACTCTTGCAAGTAATCACTGAAAGCAAATAAGAGGGGTTATGTTTTAGTTACTGAATCAGGGCTTTCCTGTGATCTGCTGGAGTGCCATCTTGGCTCCTTCTTCACTGTTCCAGCCATGCAGCCCGCGCATGCGCAGTAGGGGATAGCCTAAAACCAGCTTCCTGCCCTGGAATAAGCCCTAATCAATTCTTTTGTTTTCCCCTCTGCTACACTAGGCATCCAAGCTAGAACCCCACCCACCCCGCCTGCCAGCCAGCCACTCATAGTAAACATCTCCCTGGGAGCAGATGGTTTGGAGCAGCCTGATGAGGTAAAGGAAGCCTTCCCTGCAGCTTTTTGTTCTGATGGTGTTTATCCGTTGACTCTTTGCATTGACTCCCCACCCACCCGCCTAAGGCTGACTCTAAATTTGTTACCCCACCCACGTCACGTGACTTCCGGTCTACTCCCATTTGCAGATTATAATTTCTGGCCACTAGGGGTCAGTACTGCGCCTACTCCTCCTCTCCATAACTCTATCCTCTCTATGCTTTCACCTGTCTCACTTGCCCAGTTTGTCTAGTCCTCCTAGTTCCTCTCACCACTCCTAGCTGCCTTGTGCTCCCATTTAGCAATGCTACCTTTGCTGGGTCTCGAACCCTACCCTCTGCTCAAAAGGCAGACAGTCAACCCCTGCACCACTCGCTAGTGTCATCTGCTTCCTGATTTTCTGTTCCTATATCCTGTTTCCTTGATCCTGTCCATCACCCTTTTCTGTCCCCCTCTCCACTTTGTTTACTTCCTGCTTACTTTTCTGCCAAAATGAATCTCTCTACTCTATTTCTTCCTGTGCTCCTCCTTCTATCCTTTCTTTCTTCTTACACCCTTTCGTCATCATTCCCCCTCCTCCCTGGTACTCCTTTCATTATGTGCCACATTACCTCTCCTTTCAGCACCACGTCCTGCCTCCTTCATTTTGCAGACATCCCCCCGTGCACCCCTGTAGTGTATCTGTTCCACCCCAAACTCCTCTGGGGTCCTGAAATCCTGGTCTTCGTTTGATCCCCTACTGTAATCCAGTTCAGCTGCCCCCCTTCTCACCTTAAAGAAGCTACCCAAACATATACTGTATAGGTTTTCTTTCATTCTCCTGCTTCTCTCTGGAAATGTTCATCCCAATCCAGGCCCTATGCCCCCACCCTCAAAAACATAAGCAGGCTGGTGGCCTCCTACTAGACACCATGAGCATATGTAGCCTTCTAAAGAAGCATACCCAACTCCAAGCCTGCGTATGCCACCACAACCCAGATGCTCTTGTGGTAGTTGAAACCTGGCTGCCCCATGACACCCGTGACTTGGCTGTCACACTATCTGGTTACACCCTACACAGATCAGATAGAATGGGTAAAGGGGGGTTGTGCAATCTATCTCCATGATACATTTCAGGGTCATGTAATCCTGATTGTCCTCGCCCCTGCTAATGCTCAGTCTCTTACCCTTAAAATTGCCGTTGGGGCCTCTGGTAAAACTGTATACCTGATGTGTGTATATATATATATATATATATTACCCCGGATCCTAAACATCACAGACCAACTCCCCAAAAACTCTCAGATCATCACACTTGGCGACTTTAACACTAATTGGCTTGCCCCTCAATCTGCCTATTTCAGAGATGTTGCTGCCACCCAAACCCTAACTCAACTAGTCCTCTCTCCTACCAGGCTTAACTGAAACATGGGCAACAGAAATCTCATTGACCTCATTTTCTCTATTCACCCTGAATGTATCTCCGATGTCCAGGTCTTATCTGACTTGTTTAGCGATCACTCCCCAGTCACCTGCTGCTGGTCAAACAGCTGGAAACCGCCCGCCCCATATCTCCAGACACTGACTCCTTAGGAAAGGCTCTCTAGGGCACTTCAGCAATTATCTTGACAATTTCGACTGGATCCCACTTGACTATAGTGCATCTGTCGATGATGCACTGTCCTTCTTTATTAGTTAATTTAACACTGCCTGTGATATCTTTGCCCCCTTGGTTAAGTGGGTGGTGAAAGATCTTTTTTCCTCCCTGGGTCAACCAGTCTATAGTTGACCAAATGACTGCTTGTGACAACCTATGGTGCCGAGCCCTGGAATCTGGCTGCCACGCAGACTGTCAACTATATCGTGCTGCCCAAAACTCCTGCACCTGCGCCATTTGCCAAGCTAAGGCTGCTTATTACCAAGCTAAACTCACCACCTCCTGGGGGCAGAGATGTAACTTCTGGGAGAATATTAAGGAACTCAGTGGTAAATCCTCCTGCCCCCCCCCATTGATCATAAAGGGGGTCCCTACCCAAGATCCTGACCAGATTGCCAACACCTTTAATACAGCTTTTACAGACCTTAGCTCAGTACTTCCCCCCAATTTCTTCTCCCTTTCCCCTGGGCTGTTTCCCCCCCACTGGTGTCCCACCTTTCTGTTTCAAGACCATCTCCTCGAGTACTGCCAGCTCTTACCTCTCTAAGTTCCTAGGCAAATCCAGACAGAGTGACGATACACTAGACCTTAAACTGCTCAACCTTTCTCTAGATGCAGTCCTAACCCCCTGACCAAAATCTTGAATATGCTGCTACGCCTTGGTCAGTTCCTTTCTCTGTGGAAATGGGTGGTGGTCACCCCCATTCACAAGAGCGGCCACCAAACCTCCCATAATAACTACAGGCCTATTTCCATTCTGTCCCCCCCCAAAGCACTCTAAAAAATCATCGCCGACCAGCTCACTGAATTCCTGAAATCACATAACCTACTTTGCCAGCAACAGCACGGTTTCAGGAAGGGCCACAACACCACCACTGCCCACCTGGAGTACACCTCATACATCCACGATGCCCTCGACCAAGGGGCCTTGGTTGGGTCTGTGTACATAGACCTCACCAAGACCTTTGATATGGTCACTCATTCCCTATTATAAGACTCTCTCCTTTCCACTGGCCTGTCCCAGGAGGCCACTGCCTGGTTCACTCACTACCTGCAAGGAAGATCCCAGCAAGTGAAGATAAATGGCACCCTATCCACTAGTCTACAGGTTCACTCGGGGGTACCCCAGGGCTCCATTCTTAGCCCACTCCTATTTACACTGTATCTGAACTCTCTCCCCTTGGCCTGCAGTAGAAGTCTCCTCCTTTATGCAGATGATGCGGTGATTTTTAGTCACCACCCTGACCCCACCCTGCTTCAACAGGATCTATAGCGCTCCTTTAAGGAAGTTGAATCCTGGTTTTCAACCCATAAACTTATTCTCAATTATAAAAAGACAAAGGTAATGCTATTTTCCCACCACCAAAATAAGTAAAAGTCCTCTGCTCTCTCCATCCTCAGTTCTCATGGCACCCCCTGGAATCTGTTCCCCATTTTAAATACCTTGATATCACCCTTGATCTTGCCCTCTCCTTCCATAAAGACATTACCACTACCTGCTCCACAGTTAATACCAGAAGTGGCCTCCTCTACAAATTAGGTCCTGCCTCCCCCCTGCTGCTCTTGGACTGACTATCTCCAGCTCTATTCTATCCCTGGTAGACTATGGTATAGTCATCTATGGGTCTGCCTAAAAGTCTGCCCTAAGTAAAATTAAACTTGCCTTAAACAAAGCCTGCTACCTGGCCACTGGCTGCAACAGGTTGATGCCTACCTGGGATCTCTATCAGTGTTCAGCCTGGCTAAATTTCCAAGGGAGTCTCTACTACCAGGCATGCCTACTAGCAAAGCAAATCTCATATGGGTCACTCATCCCCTGGCTGTAACCTTCTTCCCTCTCCAGGGCAGCACAGGTGGGCGACCAGACATACCGACAAAGCAATTTTCCAAGTTCCCTTCTATTGAACCACTGCCGGTCAAAGGTCCTTCAAATATAGGGCCCCTTTATGGATGAACTCCATCCCCTGTTCCCTCCTATCCATACCCAGGTTGGGCCCTTTCAAAAAAGAACTGTGGGATCACATTCTGGCTTCATCAAACTGTGACTGCCCATAACACTGTTGTATCCCTCCTTCTATTTCCTTTCCTGCACCTTTGGCCCATGACAACACCCATTGGGTGGCTTCTGGTCTCTACTTATCCCGGCTCTCCTTTGGTCCTCTTCCTGGACCTGTTTCTCACTTTCTCCTCCATAGCTCCATTGCTCCTGCCTCTACTATTCGAATATTTTTCCACAGACTTATTTCAACAAATTTGGTTACTCCCACGTCAATTGACAATGCTTATTGTATTGCTTCGTTATTGTAGAACTCCCTATTGCATAATTTCTCTTTCTATATAATTACTATCACTGTTCATGATATTTTGTAACACTTGTCTGTCACACTTTGTACTGACGCGGAGCCTTTGAAAAAGAGTCCCTGACTCAAAGGGTTGTAATTCCTAGACGTCAATAAATAAAATAAATACATAAAGTATGACTGGGCAGCTTCTGGGGAATACTGTCAAAGAGAACACTCCAGACACCAGTTTAAATTAAATGAAATCTGCTTTACTTTCATTGACAGGAAAAAGAAACAAACAGCTTGTATTCAGCTTAACATAAACTTCTTGCTGCTCAGTCTCTTGCTGTCTCCATTTGACTCTCACTGATACAGAAACCTTCTTCTGCTCATTCACCTTTATTCCTTTAGTGGGCTCAGATGTGTAAGCAATAATCCATGTCAGGGTATGGGATTACAGGGATTTAATGCATGCCTCAGGTACATTGTGAGGCATGAAGCAAAGCCGAGTGCCCTCACAACACCTGAGATGTGCATTAAATCCCTGTAACCCCATACCCTAGAGTGGTTTGTTGCACTTATAACATGGATTATGTTTAAAAAAAAATTCACAAAGGTGTTTTTTTGCTCTTTGAATAGGGAAAATCTGAGTGCATCCTGCCAACTTGAAAAGTAGTCCCCAGAACTCATGCATACGTTATATGGTTAATGAAAATACAAATGACAGAAATAGAGTCTTGAAATTATTTCTGACATTTGTATGTTCATAAAATAAACATGAATATGAATGAGTCTGTCTCTCTCTCCCCCCTCTCTCCCCCTCCCTCCACCAAGAAAGCAGCACAAACTAAACTAGAAGACAGAGAGAGAGAGAGAGAGAGAGAGAGAGAGATACTCTCTCTCTCTCCCCCTCCCCCTCCCTCCACCAAGAAAACAACACACACTAAACTAAAAGATGGGGGGGGGGGGATACAGACAAGCAGAGGGAACACTTCACATTTAGGTTCAGGACTCTAAGCACATAATTTGCTGAACAACGGTAATATGCAAGTAACTAAGAAAAAGTTCACATTCAGGTAAAATAAAGTCACTTTACTACTTTCTAAATCCATTTTGAATCATACAACTGTGCCTTTCTTTCCCCTAAAAGGCTTTTAATTAGCTTGCCTAAGCAAAATCTTATCTCTGATCAACTGCTTGCTTCATGTTTATTTCCTCAATCACAGAACAAGATAAGGTATATAGGTGTCAGCCACTCTTAAAAGCCTTTCACAGCCCTTGCTGTGCTCTTTTCATTGACTGATAGTAGCACTGCCAAAAAGACAAAATCTGATCTCCATTATAGCTAGGGTTACCACCTGTCCCAAGTTTTGCAGGACAGTCCTGATTTGGGCAGCTGTGTCCCCCCCCACCACCACAGTCCCCTGCATGAGTTACAAAAACACACACATTGTGCATTCCAGTATAATACTGTGGTCCTCCTAGGAGGAATGGGTAAATCCAGAGCTTTGAGTTCCCAGATATTTTCACCACGGGCAATTTTTTCCCTCTATTCTGCACCTGCATGTGGATATGCATTACTGTATTTATGAGAGACAATGTCCACCCTCTGATAATACAGTCCTGGCAAAACTGACTGAAAATCCTTTATGGTAGTGGCAACCTTGGAGTCTGCATTCACCAGTGGGGGGAGGGGTTGCAGGGAGAGGGATGACACATCAGAGGGCTAAACTGAATGGTAATTTATGTTATTTATATTGTAAGGACAGAAGGGACACCACAGAGTAGCCTGAAGTAAATGAATTAATCAAGATATAACAACACCTCATAAATAGGGGCCCCAGGAACTATGCAGAGGTAAAACAGATGAAGCATGCCGGGATGTTAAGACCTGGGAAGGAAAAGGAAACGGAGGTGATAAGTCATGTAGATGGGTACTGGTGCTACAGAAAAAGTTGATTTAGTTAACATGTTTAAAATGGCTCATATTGTAAGTTTTGGTTTTATGGGAAAAAGGAAAAACAGTGGCCGGAATATTCAGACTGTGCCAGGCAGTGGTGCAAGTCTGGGTGCAGTGCAACTGTGATGCGCCGGGGCCAGAACCAAGTGATATTCAATGGGGATGCACCATGCTGCAGCACCATTGAATATGGCATGGTCAGTGCACATACTGCACATAGTGCAGTGGCACTGCCCCAGTGCAAGCCACTGATAGGGAGCATGTGGATGCGCCAGTGCAAGTGCAGTTGTGCTAGGTGCATCACCTGCGATATTCAGCAGGGGGCATGCAAATGAGGCCATAATATATGCAAAGTGCAAATGGGGCCATTTGCATGTCATTATGGCCCCATTTGCATGCCTTGTGCAGGGCAGCCCGGCGACTCACTCATGGTGCCCTGCACAGCATGACATGTGTAGTGGGGATCCCAGGGCATCCCCCACCCATAGCCGTGATTGGGTAAATGTAGGACAAACAATCCCTGGTACTCTAGTGCCCTCCCCTTCCGAGTCCCCGATAAATATAAATGACGTCCGTCCCTGCTGGTCAAGTGGTCTCCCCTCCCACCTGACTCCCCGATTCCCCGATATATGTATATGAAGACCATCCTTGGTGGTCTAGTGGTCTCCCACCCCCCACCCATCACCACAAGCACGGTACATTGCCATCAGCAATATCCCTGAGTGACCAGTAGCACCCACCCTCCCACCACACAGAACCACCTTACCCGCTCCCTTCCATCAGTGGCGGGTGGCAGCTACCTTCCACCGACGGCAGGTACAGTATGGGCTGTAAGCCCATTGGTCTCTATTATTGGACCAATGGTTGCAGGGCATACTGTACTAAATAGTCCCAAATATGAATGACTTCATTCACATATTTGGGACTGTCTAGTACAGTATGCCCTGCAGCCTACATTGGTCCACACTGGGGAACAATGGGCTTACAGCCTATACTGTACCTGTCCGTCAGCGGGCGGCCGGATGGTATGCAGGCTGGTTGCTGCCACCCACTGCTGATGGGGGGGAGTGGGGTGGGCAAGGGGTTCCGTGTGTGTGGGAGGGGTGGAGGTGCTACTGGATCATCAGGGATATTGCTGATGGTGATGTACCGTGATTGTGGCGGTGGGCAGGGGAGAGACCACTAGACCATCAGGGATGGTCTTCCTATACATATATCAGGAATCGGGAGTCGGGAGGAGGGAGGGGGACCACATGACCACCAAGGATGGACATCTGTTACATTTATTGGGGTATCAGGGACTCGGGAGGGAGGGGGCTACCACTAGACTACCAGGGAATGTATTACCATACATTTACCGGTGATTGGGGATTGGGGGGGGGTACCACTATACTACCAGGGTGATGTGTGTGCTTGACGACGGTGTTCTGGGTGGGTGGGTGGCCACCCACAGCTGGCGGCTGCTCTGTTGCACCCTGTAATACAGTGGCCCACCTGTGGGTGGGTGGCTGGGATTTGTTCCCACTCCTCACAGGCTCAACTTTGAGCTCTCCTATGTGGCGCACTGCAGGGTTGCGCAAGCATATGCATTGCACATCCTGGGCTGAATATCTGGATGTGCCACATATGCATGGGAACGCCCCCTGCATCTGCGCCGCATACTATTACATTGCACCCCGGCGCATTGGGATTAGCGCTGCACCTGGCAGCCCTTTCAATATCCCACCAGGGCACAATTCGGGGTTGCGCCGGTACAACTCCATTGTACCAGGCACAACCCCATTGAATATCCGGGCCAATGAGCACAACTCCTGTAACTTACACTGTTCAGTTCTGTAACCATTTGCAGAAACATCTGCAAGCTGCATTCAAAGTCTGTACTCATAACATGGAAATAATTATCCATTGCTGTTCATTGTATGTATTTTGAGGAACCTTAATAAAGATTGGGCTTTATAAAAAAATAGCACATCAATGCATTGCATGCCATCTCAATTTCAAATATTATGCACAGTGAAATTTATATTATTTAATTTGCCTTTCTACTCTCTATTTTTCTTACCGACCCCCATTAACCTGTTTCCCCAGCTTTCCTCATTTTTCTTTATATTATTTCCTCTCTTTCCCTGTTCAGTTTCTTTTTTATCGTTCCCATATTCAATAGCTGAAATGTTTACCATGGAATCCAGGAATTCAAATCTCTAATCATTTACTAACAGACTGTTCATCCCCTCCCCCACACAACAGAAGGCCTCACATGGAGTCAGGTCTTCTATTTGATCTGTACCAGGTTAAGCAGCAGAGATATCCCTGGTAACCAGGTATGGATAGGAGGTGGATTTTCATGGTCACCAAAGAAACACCAAACATGTCAATCTGAATGTTCTGTAGCACTTCATTTTTTTGAAATTTCTTTGTGTGTTAGAAGGGGATTATGACAGAAATGTAATTCAGTTTTATTTTGGGGGCCTAGCTGAATGTTTTGAGTGCGTAAAGGTGATGGTCATGTTTATAATGGCAATCAGGAATGTGAGGCTAGTACTGATTTTACATTGAAGAGGCTGTTGCATTGTTACCCGGTGCTGCTGTGCTGAGATAACAGTAATATCACAGGTAAAAATGGCCTTCAGGCAATCAGGTTTCACAATTCTCGGAACCCATTTTATAACAGATAATAATGGCTTCCAGCCACCAGTCTTAGCTGAATTTAAACAAATGACCTAGAAGTGAATGCTTTCTTAGCTGAATTCACTGCCAATCCAATGTGTCATCTAGACCCTCCCCAGAAACAAAGATTAGTATGACTTTCTGCCTTAAAATCACAGGACACAGAGTTGAATAGCACTTTCACCTTGTGCAACTAATGTAATATGAGTGGTAAAATTGAAGGATCCTTCATTATACAGTATAGAACAGCTATGAAATGTGCCAGCAGTTTTTTTCGTTCTCATTTTGTTTACCAAGGACAAAGCAACTGCCATTATGGCTGACAGACATACTAAAAATATGCCTGGATACAGCATGGATAAAGAAAAAGAATGAACTGGTAGCAAGAAAACAGAACTGAAGTCACAAGTACTGCACCAAGGACTAAACAAGCATTTGTTAATTTAACGCTTGCATTTCTGTTGTATCATGTCTTGCTTGTACACATTTTTACTATATACCGTATTTAACCAAAATAGACCAGATGAGATATAATATATCATTTGCAGTAGAGTCCTGATTTTACAGTTTTATACTGTATTTACCCAGGATAGTAAAGCTGAGATGCGATATCTGGTTTTTAGTGTGGTGCTGCTTTTATAATACATTTTTCTAAGAAAGATCATTTTAGATGCAACATCTTCTTTTCAGTGAGGTTCTGCTGTAGGATCATTTTACACAGTTTTGCAATATATTTACCCAGGATAACACAGCTGCAATGCAACATCTCATTTTCAGTGGAGTCCTGCTTTAACACATCTTTGCACTGTATTTACCCAGGATATCATAGCTCAGATGCTATCTTGTTTTCAGTGAGATCATACTTTTCTCAATTTGTACTCTGTATTTACCTAGGACAGCACAGCTGAGATGCAATATCTCATTTTTGATGAGTCCCTGCTTTTACCCTTTTTTCATAATGTATTTACCAAGGATAACCCAGCTAAAAGGCAAGTTACATTTTCAGTGGAGTCCAGCTTTTACACTATATTTTTTCCAGGATACAGCAGCATAGATACACAGTTAATTTGGGGCTCTGCTGTATAAGAGTCCTGCTTTTACAATTTTTACTAAATATTTATCATGCAAAATCTCATTTTCAGTGGTATCCTGCTTTTATACATTTTTAGATTGTATGTACCCAGGACTGACCAGCTGAGATGCAATGTCTAATTTTCAGTGGGCTCCCATATTTGACCCCAAATTTCCAACATTGTCTTTTTATGACCTGATGTTATGATCAAGACAGGTGGAATTTTTAAAATCCCGTCTGACATGTGATTTTGCAGTGCGACTATGAAAATGTTTTGGAGAGGATTAGAAAAATGACACTTGTCATGTTCATGAGGTGGGGTAACACAAGGGATATGTTGAACATTCTGGGCCAAAATCTGCAAAAATAAAGTTATGAGTTACCGTTGGAACAATTTAACATTTCCTTATAACTGAATTTTTTTTTCACATTTTGACCCCAAATCTTCAACAGTCTTTTTATGATCCCTCCTTCTGAACATGACAGGTGTCATTTATAAAATACTGACGGAAACATCATTTCACACCACAAGTGGGAAAATACATTTTGGCCAGGATTTGAAAAACAGCACCTATCACATTCACGAGGTGGCATGAACACTGGTTATGTTAAAAATATGGGGTCAGAATATTGAAAATTACCAAAGTTATGAGCAAGTGTTAAAAAATGTCAATGTACTTTCATAATTTTGTTTTGTAATATTTTGACCCCAAATTTTCAACATAGCCTCCTTATGACCCCATCTCATGAAGCCAGTAGGTGAACATTTTTCAAATTCCCCAAAAGGTGATTTTTGTGGAGTGACTGTGAAATCACCTTTCAGGCCAGATCTGAAGGACTTCATCAGCCTTGTTCATGAGGTGGGGTCCCAAAAAGATAATGTTGAAAATCTTGGGTAAAAATATAAAAAAAAATGACCAAGTTATGAGCACAAGTTCAAAACACATTGAAATACATTGAACTGCATACCTGATTTCCTCAGTTCCCAGTTTGGCACTGAAGAGTGAAGATGTGGTTCTACTCCAGAGAGGATTACAGTGTTGGATCCCTGGTAGGTAAGTAAGGGGTGGGGGTGGGGCAGTGGGTGCTAAGTGAGGGGACTGGGTAGGGGAGGGTAATAGCGGCAGGCTGGTGGTGGTGGCATCAGACATTGATGGATCATTTTGTTTTTTAGAGGGTGTATAAAAACAAAAAAAAAAAAGAAGAAAGTTTTCTTTATTTCAGGTACCGACACTGGGGATTGGGCACCCCCATGTCAGCTTAACCTTGGTAGGCATGGGAAGCAATGGGGAGGTGGGAGGGATACTTGTCAGAGGGTGGGATTACAGGAATTAAAAAAAAATAAAGACAATGAGGGATGGTTTTCTTTATTTCAGGTACCAACACTGAGGATAGGGCAGCCCAGTGTTAGTGTCATGTTTTGCGGCATGGGGTTTGGCTCACCAGTGTCACACAGTGAAAATAGGCAGGATGGGGGATAATAGCCATCACCAGGGACTGGGCACCCCAGTGTCAGAAAATTAAGAAGGAAGGGAAGCAATGGGAGGTGGAAGGGATACCTGGTGGAGGGAGGGAGGGATTGTTTTTATGTTTGGGGAGGACCACAAGAGGTTAATCATGACACTCATCAGCTCTGCTTGCTGGGCAGCATTTTGCAGATCAAAGGAAACAGCTGCCTGAGGATTTGGGTGGCTCTTTTCTTTGAACTTCATGCAGTTTCTGCCCATCAAGCCCAGAACAGTGTCATGATCGGCCTGGCTGATGATTGGTCTGAGACCTTTAAGCCTCTTGCAGACTGCACTGCACTGGACCAACAGCGATACACCTTTCAAAGTCCACTATCATACAAACATGCTTACTTTGCACAAGCACAAGGGTGAATATAAAAGGCAGGAAGTCAGGGAACTGCATGACAATAATATGTGGAACACTGGCCAAGAAAAACTGGGGCACTGAAACCCAAGAAATATCAGCACTGTAATTGTGAAGGTGTTCAGACAAACTATTTAATAAATGACACTTTGAATTTTACTATGATGGGTGAGTGGATGCAATCCTTTATCTAGGCTCTCTAAATCCTCCTATTGCTTCCCCTGTGGTAGAGGAATAAATAAGGAAACATATCAGACCAGGAGAAGTTTATAAAATTATCACGCAGTATTTTATTATCAACAACAATAAAACAGAAAAAATAAAACTGTACAGGATACCACTTCATAAAGGCAGTACAAACAAACAAACAAACACAGAAACATAGACTTTGATGGCAGATAAGGACTTCTTGGCCCATCTAGCCTGTCCATTTCCCTACCTATTGGATAAGCTGCAGATCCTAGTTAACCAACAGCCTACTTCTTCTTACCCCCTCCTCTAGAATTGCCTTATGTCTGTCCCATACATTCTTGAATTCCCCCATTGTTTTTGACCCCACAGCCCCCTCTGGAAGGCTGTTCCATGTGTTCACCACCCTCTCCATGAAAAGATATTTCCTCATGTTGCCCCTGAGCCGTTCCCGCCTCTATCTTCAAATTGTGCCCCCTTGTTCTTCCACATCTCTTTCTCTGAAATATTCTACCCTCTTGGACTTTGTTGATTACCTTGAGGTGTTTGAAAGTTTCTATCATGTCCCCTTTCTCTCCCTCCTTTCGTCGAGGGTATACATATTAAACTCCTTCAGTCTCTCTTTGTATGGCTTCTGGTGCAGACCCTGCACCATTTTAGTTGCCTCCTCTGGACTGCCTCCATCCTGTCTATGTTATTGCAGAGATGGGGTCTCCAGATGGGGTCTCACCAACTGTCTGTACAGAGGGATAACAACTTCCTGTTTTCTACTGGTGATGCCTCTCCCTATGCATCCCAGTATCCCTACAGCCCTCCTTACTGCCTTCTCTCATTGTTTGCCTATCTTTAGGTCATCTGATAT
Organism: Neoceratodus forsteri; assembly: GCA_016271365.2. Lineage (NCBI taxonomy): Eukaryota > Metazoa > Chordata > Ceratodontiformes > Ceratodontidae > Neoceratodus > Neoceratodus forsteri. Next base: position 1,084,052,372 of record CM028131.1, on the reverse strand, counting down.
GACTACCCTCAGGTCCCTTTCCATTTTTGTTGTTGTTAGTACTCCCCCCCCCCACTGTGTACTCTGCCCCTGGGTTTTTGTTTCCCAGGTGCATTACTTTGCACTTATTTGTATTGAATCTAAGCTGCCAGACTCTTGACCATTCCTCCAAACTTGCCAAGTCCCTTCTCATCCTTTCCACCCCCACCTTGTGTATCAACCCTGTTGCAGATCTTTGTGTTGTCTGCAAAGAGGCATACTTTTCCTTTCAGTCCCTCCACAATGTCAGCTATAAAGACATCAAAGAGGATTGGTCCCAATACTGAATCCTGCAGTACCCCACTAGTAATTCCCCTTTCTTTAGAGTGGACTCTGTTAATTATTGCCCTCTGCGTCCTGTTGTTCAGTCAATTTTTTACCCAGGTTACCACCCTGGGACCCACTCCCAGGCTGTCTAACTTGTTTACTAATTTTTTGTGTGGGACTGTGACAAATGCCTTGCTAAATTCTAAGTAGGCCACATCCATAGCCCCTTCCTGGTCTATTACCTTGGTCACCCAGTCAAAGAAATGCATTTGATTCGTCTGACATGGCCTGCCCACTGTGAATCCATGTTGCCTTGGGTCCTGTGCCCTGCTGACCTCTAGGTACTGAAAAATTCTTTCTTTCAGAAGTGACTCCATCACTTTCCCTACCACTGATGTCAAACTAACAGGTCTGTAGTTTCCTGCCTCTGCCTTGCTCCCACTTTTGTGAAGGGGAATCACATCCACCCTCTTCCAGTCCTCATGTACCACACCATCCTCCCATGATTTGTTAAAAAGGGTAGTCAGTGGTGTCACTAGTTCTCCCCTTAGTTTTTTTAGAATTCTGGGGTGAATCCCATCTGTGTCTCCCTCGGAAAAGCATTGCTCTGTCTATATAAGATATTTTTGCCTGGCTGTTCAAACTCTGCATCCTATTGTTGTAAGATACATCGCAAAAAGTATCAAAGCTTTGTCAGTTTCCTTCCCAAGGCCAGCTTAAAGAGTACATCTAGTCTTAACAGGTGCAACAAAATAGTACATTTTGTCCCAGAGCCAGTTTCCCATTGACAATTCTGTAAACAAGCTTGTGGAGGTCAAAATGCATTTCAAGGTCATGCCCTGTGTTCCCGTTTATCTTTTCTAATAAACCCAAATAGCATTCTGCAATCATTTCAACAATATAATTCTATACATTTGCAAACCAAGGGATCCAAGCTTCACATAAAGATTCACATATATTTTTAACCACAGAGAAGCAAGGAGAGAAAGAAAGACTAGAAACAGCAAGTGAGCCAACCCACTGACGCAGTGCTTGGAATTCCACTTGCAACACTGACTCCTCGGGTTTGGGAATGGACCCAAAGAGCCAAAGGGACATCTGAAGGGAGGAGGATCAAGCATCCCATGGATTGCTCTCCTCCTCCTCAGGGGGAGGGTGGGTGAACATCCGGTGTGCACCTGACCTCTGGCAGAGGCTGAGGGGAAGACACTGTTGGTACCGAGGTAGTGGGGAGCCATGCCAGATGTTAGTGCTTTTTCACCACCACATCATTGCATGTCATGCCTTCCATAAGTGGGTTTAACATGCCAAAAAATGCTGGCCCCCTCATGATGCCCTGCTGTACCGTCAGTCCCACTCCACCTGCCCATGGTTCTAGGCTGGTGATGGAGCCTTGTGAATTTTGTCAGGGTGGGGGTCCTGCTCCCATGGCCCTGCCCTGTGGGGTAAGCAAGGGTTTACCCTGCTCGACTTCCATTATGGGGGCTGCCTGCTCAGTGGCCCCACCCTGGGGGACAGGCCTGGGAATGGATCGCCACCTAACCTAAATTCTGGGAGGCTGATTGTCAGATGATTGGTGCTAGGGCGGAGCTCCATGGTGGTGGAAGGGGGTTCAGGAACTAAAAAAAAAAGAAACAACAGGTGAAGGAAGGGCGATAACAGGGGCAAATTGCAGAACTATTAGAGTGGCCAATTTCTAGGTGCCACATGAAAAATCTGATTGTGCAATCAGACAGGCAAGAGACAGACAAGTGGCAGAATAGGAGAGGACAAACTAGATCCTTGCTTTTAACTCTCTCTGTATAACAAATGAGACAGGGTCTTACCTAACCCTGTCTCACTCACACACACACACACACACACACACACACACACACACCCTTAAGAAAAAACAGGTTTCCAAAACCTTCTTTTATTTCTCACTGAACATTACCTTATAAAATTTACAATTCTTTGCATATGCAGTATCCCTTTTTAATAACACCTTTACAGAAAAAATTTCAGTTGAGCACACACTTTTTTAAGCATCTGAATTCTCAATTCCTGAACCATATATTGGGCCCTATGCACCAATGGGTGCTAGTTATGTGCAAACCATGCATTACCTGCCCACACAGCTCTGCACCTGTGGACAGGTGCACACCCAGGGTATGCACAATGGATATGCACCTGTCCATGGCCCCGCCCCCCGGTGTAGGACTCTGCAGAGCAGCGGGGGACAGAAACACAGGTCTAGCCAGGCATCCAGTCAGATGCCCATCCTCCTGGACAAGAAGTGGATTCCTTGCACGGAGAGGTGCGGGTCCATGTGCATGAATGCACCCTGTAGGTACCCTGACTCACGTGCACCTGCCCCATTGTCAGGCCATTGGTTGGTGGCCCCCACCCACCTGTCACACTGCAGGGCCACCACCTGTACCAGCATCCCAACCCCCCCATGCACTGGACTGTAGCAGCCCAGCACCAACCCAGGACCTCCCTGTCAGTGACCACATCTGCCCATGGTCACCCTGACCAGCATGTTGACCAACTGTTGTTCCCCTGGCACTGCATACCCACCCCCCATGCATGTGTGTTGGCATCCCTAAGATGGCCAGCATCACAGCCCTATAAATACTACCATGGCCACCGGCCATCTGACATATGCAGGTACCCATTGGCTGCACCTACCTGTATAGGTCAGATGGTCAACAGCCATGGGGGTGTGTGGAGGGTTGTGCTGCCAGCTGGTCCGGGGGCACCGGCATGCAGGTATGGGGCTGGGGTGGTGGTAGTGGTAGTGCCGTGGGGGGGCTAGAGCACATCACTGTTGGGGGGCATCAAGGCACACAGCAGTGCAGGGGTAGCTGTATCAGTGGGAGGGAGGTGGTACTGCCATGCCAGTCAGGACAGGATCACTGTAGGGTGGGGGGCTGCTGTGATGCTTCCAGGACGAGGCTGTCTCGGTGTGCTGGGGTGGGCAGCTCTTTTGCCACTGAGGCTGGGGGGACCCTGTGGATGAGTGGGTTTGGCCATGTACTGCAGTTATGGCAGGGTCCCCCATGGTGTAGCTGACTGTCAACTGCACTCCCCTGTGGATGCACTACATACCTTGGTGCATGGTGAGTAGTGCTGGCCCACCCCTCGCCTGCCCTCAGTGCATTGCTCTTCACACAGCTGGGGACCGGGCATGTATGTGCTGTGTACCTCCTTAGTGCATCCTGCACAGGAGGTGCATAGGGTGCTGAGTGGTTGTGTGCCCCAGATACATGTGCATAGCCACTCTACCCCATTAGTGCATAGGACCCATTGACAGAAAATCAGCACTGACATTCTCTTTTTTTTCTAGATTTGTGCATCACTTTGAATGCAAATTGTTGTAATGCCAGGTACCACCTTGTGATTCTGTTTTTTTATCCTTCATTTGATTAAGCCTATAGAGAGGATAATGATCTGTGGCAAGTACAAAGTCAACTCTTAGCAGATGAGACTTAAGGGATTCCATTGCCCATTTCACAGCAAGGCACTCTTTTTCTGTCATGCAGTTTCCTACTGATATACTGAATGGGATGTTTCTTCCCATCTATATTCTGACTCAGGACTGCACCTAGACCTACCTCTGAAGTGCCTGTTTGTAACAGAAATTGCTTTTCAAAGTTTGGACTTTTTAAAACAGGGGCTGAACATAATGCAGCCTTGATGGCTCGAAAAGCCTCATCGCACTCTCGGGACCATTTCACATTATTTGGGTACTGTTTTTTCATGAGTTCAGTGAGCAGAGTAGCTGACTATGCAAAGTTGGGAATAAATCTCCAGTAGTAACCAGCCAGACCTAACAATGACCTGATGTATTTCTTTGTTTTAGGGACAGGACTGCTAGCTACAGCTTCTGTCTTGGAATGACCTGACATATTTCTTTGTTTTAGGAACAGAACTGCTAGCTACAGCTTCTGTCTTGGAAATCTCATGCTTTACTTCTCCATTTCCCAAAATATAATCCAAATATCTGGTTTTCTACATGCCTAATGCACACTTGAAGGATTAATGGTCAGACATGGATTTTTGATAGATTAGATGACTTCTCATAGGTGTTCTAGGTGGCTTTTCCAGTCTTGACTACATTTTTTGTCTCTGGAATCTTTAGCTAGGGGAATTTACCAGTAACCCTTGGTGAGATCAATGTACTTGGCACTTCTCAATCTGCCCACCAAATCATGGGTGTAGACAGGCATATTCCAAGCACTCCATGGTGTGCAATTTTATTTAAGGGGATAGCAAATAGGCTCTGAACTGCTTCCTTTTTTCCATCAAAACTAAAAGAAAATACTGAACCTTTCTGTAATTTTATTCATAGGCATCAAAACTAGAAGGACTGGTCACTAATACTCTCTTTGCATCCCATGGACAATACAACTTTACTAGCTGTGAGCTGGTATGTGGGTGTCTTAGGGAACAATGCATGGCATTTGTATTTACCCATGCATGGCAACAACCATTGTCATGAGATACAAAAGTTGTATTTATTGTGCCAAATGAGGCAATAAACACAGTCCTGATGTACATTTGTATATTGTCTGGCTACACCCTGGTGGGGGGAGCTCACCTTAACAAGGGGGGGTAGCACTGAATCCACTTGGTATGCAGATCTCAAATCCCTGGCTACACCCCTGCACCAAATCATCTATCTTGAGCATAGGATAGCTGTCAAATATGGACACCTGGTTAAGTTTCCTAAAATCAAGGCAGATTCTTGCACCCCCTTCTTTTTTATTTATATCACTCAATTCTTCAGTGATACCCAGCTCTTCTAGTTTTTTGTATTTCCGTAACCACATCAGCTCTTAATTGGTCTGGTAATCTGTATATCTTTTGTCTGATGGGGCAAGCATTGTCTATCACTATTACATGCTCAGCCCTTTTGGCTTGGCCTGGCACTGTGGTATAAGTACTTTTAAATGTCTTTACCAAGTTTATGCTTCTGACGAAGGACTTGGTCTGAAAGCTAGAGCACTCTGTTCTTGTTGTTCATCTATGTTGGTCCATTAAAAGGTATCAAATCATTTGCTTCTGGATCTGTTCTTACAAGGACCAATACGGCAAACACTAAATCTAGATTTTCCAAGTTATGAATTTCTGCAGTTTGTTCTTTGGGTAAGGAAACATACGAACATACAAAGAAGCCAGCAGAAGGAGGCCATTTGGTCTATCATGTCTGCTCATATTGTAGGGTCCACAGCTTGAGCTAATGTCCCTTCCCTCCCTCCCTCCCTCCCCACTCCACCCATCCTCCCTACCCATAATTCTTATCTTTACAGCATCAGAGGTTAAAAATGTGCACTAATTTGTCATAAGCTATATCAATATCTTCTCTAGCAGTTTCTGGTAATACTAATAAAGCAGCCATTGGTGTTTTTTCTGACCGTTTCTTCAGGCGGATAGCATGGTGTATCTTGGTAGGATGTTTCCTGTCAGCGGTCTCAGCACCATAGTTAACTGTACCAGTATGTCTAACCACCTTATAAGCCCTTGACACTCCATTAACACTTTGTTTTCTGTAGTGGGCAATAGTAACAAGACCTTTTTGCCTGGCTCAAAATGTTTTCTTTTACCCTGTGGTCATAATGCACATTCTTCTGTTTTTCGGCTTCTTCCTGATTACTGTGGGCAATTTCAACATATTTTGCTAGCTTCTTTCTCAGTGCACACATATAAGATGTAATAGATTTTTTCAGAGTGGGGTTATCTTCCCATGTTTCCTTTATTACATCTAGTGGCCTTTAGGTTGTCTACCATACAACATTTCAAAGCGTGAAAGACTTATTGATGCTTGTGGCACTTGTGGCTCCCTAGGATGTGACCATACAACATTTCAAAGGGTGAAAAGCCTGTTGATGCTTGTGGCACTTCATTGTAAGCAAAAAGCAGGTAGACTAAGTATCAGTACCAGTCTTTCTTTTCACCTTTCACAAACCTTTTTAACATGCATTTTATGGTTTGATTAAAAAAATAAATGCTCTACAAGACCATCAGTCTAAGGGTGACACTTGGAGGTTCTTATGGAGTGATATCTAGTTGTCGGCACAGCTTCTTCAGCAATGCAGCACCAAAATTACTACCCTGATCAGTAATAATCTCTTTAGTTATGCTCACCTTGCTGAATATTTTGGCAAGCCCTGCTTCCAGTTTTGGGGCTGTGACAGTACACATTGGAACTGCCTCTGGTTTTTGAGTTGCATAATCACATACTACCACAATTAATCAATTACCTTTTTACTTTTGCCTAAGGGACGAATAACATCCATTGCAATTCTCTCAAAAGGCACATCTATCAAGGGTAGGGGCACCAGGAGCACCTTGGTTTTTTCAGTCACTGGAGCTACTTTCAGATATTCAGCACACAAACTGTAAGAGGTAGCAATATCCTCATGAATCCCATGCCAGTAAAATCTGTACAACAATCTGGCAAGGGTGTGATCCCTCCCTAAGTGACCAGTCATAGGATTATCATGTGCTGTCTGTGACAATACAGTTCTGTACCTCTTTGGTATGACCAATTGTTCTATTGGCTCCTGTGTCTGAGGAGTAACACAAAATGTGCACAATAGCCCATTTCATATTTTGAACATTAGTTCACCCTGTTTTTGTTTCACTCCCAACTGCTTAAAATAGCCTTGGAGAGACACACTGTTAGTTTGCTGAGAACCAAAATCACAATTAGTTATCAGTTTAGTTTCAGTATTTTTATATAGCAGCCCTTTATGTCCATCGGTTTTTTGTTGCCGCTTGTTATTTTCAGGCTGTTTTTCAGATGTCTTCTTTCTTTCCTGGACTTTTGGAGTTTGGCTCAAACAAGTCCAAATCAAGGTCACCAAAAGGAACAGGGTCTGCAACATCTGATATTATCTTTGCCAGTGCTGCTGTTATCACAGCTACTAAAACAGCAGGGTTTACTTCCTCTGTGATTAACTTAACAATTATTGGAAAGTCAATTCTAATAATCACATGTACAGGTAAGTTTGGTACTACCTCCACTTTCATTTGGTGTGACACCCAGTAATGTTCAGAGTCACTTGGATGGTGGGTTAGTATCAAGTGTCCTCATGGATGCAGATGACCCTAGTACTTGGTTGTTTTGCATAGTCTTTCTCAGAACTTCAACATATGCCAGGGTCTGTCAGTTTCCCAGATCTGTAAGTCACTTCACAGTCTTAACTCCCACCTTGACATCTGTTAAATATGTGTCCCATTTTGCTAAGGCCAAATTTGCTCCAGTGTTACACTCCTTATTTTTACACTATTTGAATGCAGATTTGTTACCCCTAGCACAGTTCTTATCTGATCTGGAGTTAAATCAAGAAAAAGAGGGTCTTATCATTTTGTGGCTGTTACTTCACTGCTGTGGCATCTGTCTGGCAATCTGATAGTCCTCAACTTAAGAAATAGCCTTTTTCCCCACTTTCTGGTTGGTGCTCTTTTACCCAATGCTGCTTGTCTGTCAGAAGGATGTTGATGAATTGCTCATTGCAAATATGTCAATGATCTGTATGATGATTTTGTCCTCTGGTTGAAACCATTTAATGAGGAGTTCTCACAAAGATTGTCAACTGAGTGTTAATTCAGGGACCAGAATCTTTGCCTGTAGGTCTTTCCTGAGATGTCATATCTTTTAAGTATTTCTTTTTTCACATGGTCATAGTTTTCAGATTGTGCAGTGTCCATATTATTGCAAGCAAGTTGGGCTTTACCTGTCAGATAAGCCTGATTGCCCCTTGCAGTTTTAGATAGATAGATAGCTAGATAGCTAGATAGCTAGATAGACAGGCAGACAGACAGACAGACAGACAGACAGACAGACAGATAGATAGATAGATAGATACAAATGTTTATTTTTTTAACAGTAATATATTTTTAGGACTGCAAACCCCTGTTTTACAAAGTTGTCCTGAATAAGCAAATGCTTACATAAGGAGAAAAGGTACAAAACTTAACAAAGTTTCATAAAAACATTGACTCACATAAAGACAACACTGTCAAACACATTTAACTATCACTTACTTCGCTTACAAGACAAGGATTATCAAATTCTAGTATAAGTATCTAAATTAGTATATGTGCAAAACATGAAATAGTTTAAAATGCACTTATAAAATATTGTTTCCAACAGACATACACCTAGGCCTAAATAGATAGAGTCAACATAGTTGAAACAGGACATCACATGGCATTGGGTTTTCCACATACTTTTAAGTCAATACTAGAAATCTAATATACAACAAACAGTCCTCAAATTAAAACGACATCCTTTTTGTGACAATTTATCCTAAGGCCCTAAACAGTAACAGCTTAATTTCCACATTTGATCCAAACCTTTTCTAAATTCTCCCAAATATTCTTGCATTTCTAATTTCTAGATTTAATTTGTTCCATATTTTTGGGTAATAATACCTCTTTTGCAGCTTACTGTACATGTTTTTAACAATAGGGATCCTTAGGCTTCTGTTTTTTATGTCTCTCAAAGTATATTTATTTGTTAATTTCTGTGAATATTTAGTTCCATTTTTAATTTCCTACTCCAAATTCCACATATGCTTTTTGGCCCAATTGCTTCTTTCTTCGGGTTTCAAGAGAGTCCCATTTCAACTTTTGCAGAAGACTACAATGATAGGTATTGAAATGACATTTTAGAACAAATCTTGTTATCTTGTAGTATGCTTTGTTTAGCTTATCTAATAACGTTTTTGTTGCATGTTGATAAATTGAGCTCCATATTCTAGTACTAGTAGTAACAATTGCTATGCTACTTTATTTCTATCCTCTTTTGGCAGAAATGAGATCTTTCTGTGTAAGACCCCAGTCTAACATTCACTTTTCCCACAGTATTGGCTATATGCCCCCCAAATTAAGTTTATCATCCAGAAATACCCCCAAGTATTTATATTGTCCCACTTCATCCAACTTGGAATTGTCCAGGGTAATGATGTTCAAGCCTTGGTTGGATATCTTTGCTACATTTCTTGTTTTGAACAGCATAACCTGGGCCTTTTTTTCACTCAGGACCATTTTGGAGGCCTGCAGCCAACATTGCAGGATGTCAAAATCAGACTGTAGGTTATTCTGTAGTTCTATTCCGGTTTTAGCTCTAGCTATCAAGGCCATATCATCAAATAAAATTTGCACCTTTCAATCAGCTGTGGCAGTGGGTTTATGTAAATTAAAAACAAGAGGGGACCCAGGATCAAGTCCTGGGGTACACCCCTGAAGGTCCCTTCTTTCTCAGATAGTATATCACCCACACAGACCTGCTGAGTACACTCTGTGAGGTATGAGAGCATCCATGATTTACCTGGCTCAGACATGCCAACTTGCATAAGTCCTTCCATTAGAATGCTGTAATCGACTAAATCAAAGGCTTTTGAGAGGTCGATGAACACAGTACATTGGCAGGCTCTGGTGACCCTTTCAAAAATTGTCAGATATGCTTTGATATCATCTGAGGGATACAGCTCTGTAAGTATAATGTCTTTTAAGTTGTTTGGGTTTTGTTGATCTGCTGGACCTGTACCAGATCCTCCAGCTTTGATAGCTTGCAAGATATCCAGGCATTGCCGCTCCTGTCACTGCATCTCTTCTCTTCTCTGTGCCTCTAGACATTGAATCTTTTTTTTTCTGTTTCTCAGTCTATCCTTATTATATTTTATATTTTTTTATTAATTTATTTGTTCTAGGATTACAAATACCTTTGAGCCAAGGCTCTTTCACAAAGGTTCCACATCATTGGTACAATTGAGACAAACATAAGCAAAGATAACAGTTTATAAAATTAAAAAAACACATAGTCATGTAGAGGAAAAAAGAACAATAAAGTGAAACTTTGGGGAGGGGGAAGGGAAAGGAGGAGGGGGAAATCAGGGAGACTAACTGGATGGGAGAAAAGGGGAAGTAGGTGGGGGGAACAGAGAGAGGAGAGGTGGAAGGCGGGTAAGAATAGTACTGCAACCGGGTGGCATTTTTCATGGGCCAGCATGGGAGGTAAAGATGGGAGGGTGCTGGAAAAGTGCAGGAGTAGATGTGGATCCAAAAGGGCATCTTCAGCTATGGAACCAAAAGAAATGTTTAGCCACAACATTCACAGAGGTTGGAGGAAGTGAATGTTAGGTGGAGCTGAGTCTTAAAAGTGCTGAGTGATAGTGAGGATGAGATGTCGCTGGGAAGACCGTTGTACCAACTAGCGGCCCGGTAAGCAAAGGATCTTTGGCCTTGTGTTGTGCAGCAATGGGGGATTTGCAGAAGCTGAAGTTTCGATCCCCTGGTATGGCGGGTGTGGATTCTCAGTTGTATGAGGGCACAGACTCCAGGGGGGGCAAGGCCCAGCATGATTTTCTTAGTAGTAATACAAGTTTGGTGTTTTATTCGACTGGCAAGATTCAACCATCCAGTTTGAGAATAGAGGTGACAGGTGTGAGTTAAGCATTGGGAGCCAGTGACAAGTCGACAGGCCTTGTTGAGGGTGATGGATACACGTTTGAGTGCGGTGGTTGTAGCAGAGCCATAAATGATAATGCTGTAATCAATGATGGATATGATGGAGCTCTGGACAGCGACAGTGAGGGCTTCAGGTGACAGGTGTTTCCTATGACAGAATAGCAGACCTAGCCAGGAGTTAGCGGCTTTGGCAACATGGTCAATGTGGGCAGTATAGGAGAGGTGAGGGTCAAGGTATTTAAAGTTTTTGACCTGTTCCAGTGTGGCACCTGGTCTGGTGATAACAGAGAGTTGAAAGTGCTTATGTTTATTATGGGAGCTGCTGAAGATCATGGTCTTGGTTTTTTTTTTGATTAAGGATCAGTTTGTGCTTTTTGAACAAATTCTCAACTGAGGAGACATCTCCTTGGCCCACCATTTGAAGAAGGCAGGCATGCTTTCAGGTTCTGTCTCTGCCTGTTCTTCCTCTTTCATCATTGGTGCTGGCTGTACAATCTCAGTTTGAACTTTTGTTTTTGCTTCTAGTTTGTCTGCATTGTTCTGGTAATCACTTTTGGGCTTGCTGTTGTAGGATCCAGACCTTTCTTCCATGTTTCCCTGGTACCAGGTCTAGTAGCCATGCACAAAACTCCTGGCATAGAGTATGAATGGTGTAAATCCCACTTCTAACACTACCTGTCATAGAAGCATAATTCAGGAAGCACAGGCAGATCAGAAGAAGTTACAAAATTCACAAGTAGTGTTTTATTATTATCAATAATAGTAAAATAGAAAAAAATAAAATTGTACAGGATTGCCCTTCATAAAGACAGTACAAACAAACAAAAAGTCCTCCATGTGTGCCCTCCCCCCATCCCCAGAAAAGCATTGATCTATTTACATAAAATGTTTTTGCCTGGCAGATCAGACTCTGCATCCCACTGTTTTAAGATACACCTCCTGGTTTTTTTTTTAGAAAGTATCAAAATTTTGTCAATTTCCCTCCTGAGGCCAGCCTGAAGAGCACATCCAGTCTTAACAGGTGCAATAAAATAATGCCTTTTGCTTCAGAGCCAGTTTCCAGTTCACAGTTCTGTAAACAAGTTTGTGGAGGTCAAAATGCATCTTAAGATCAACCCCTTGTGTTCCACATTGTTATCTTTCCTAATGAACCCAAACAGCTTTCTACATTCATTTCAAAAATATAATTATATACATTTGCAAACCAAGGGATCCCAGTTTCACATAAAATTCACATATATTGTTTTAACCATAAAAGAAGCAAGGGGAGAAAGAAAGACCAGAAACAGGAAGTACGGGAAGGAATCTAACAGAGGGAAATTGAGTGGACCATTGGAGTGGCCAATTCCTAGGTGCCACATGAAAACTTTCTTGCTCAATTACACAGGCAAGAAACAGAAAAGTGACAAAATAGGAAAGAACAAAATAGACCATTGCTTTTAACTCTCTTTGCATAACAAATGGGACAGGGTCTTACCCAACCCTGTCACACCCACACTAAAGTCTTAATCATCCATTCATGACACCATAATTTGTTTCTGTGGAAATGATTATGATCTCACAGAGGATTATGACATCAGCAGTGGGGAAAAGCAGGAAAATGAGATGAAGTCTGAGACACAAAGATCCTGTTTTCATGTAAACATCTTCAGTAATAAATAATAAGAGTACATAGATACAGAAAATTATTGAAATGTAAGCTGAAGTATTTCTAAATATATTTTAAAATGCTTGTGGATTACTGTTAAAATACTTTTAGCAAATGCTTTATTGTCTATGATAATCTATGATTTTTAGATCAAAAGGCTACCAATGTTTTGCTTGTCTGATGTAGCAATATATGTCACATTAGGGGAGATTTTTATTGAGATTATATATAAAACAGGACAAAAGACAAGAAACATTAAACAAGACAACCAGATTAGAATAAACAGTGACATGGATACCATTATCATATAGTTATATTACTACATTAAGCAGCATGTTAAGGATATGGATACCATTATCATATAGTTATATTAATACATTAAGCAGCATATTAAGGAGCAAAACAATCTGACAGAGCATATATTTGGATGGAAAAGGGCAAAATGTTTCCAGTTCAGATGCCCATGAAACCTGAGCCATGGAGGGTGGGCTATTATATGGTTCAGCCCTCAGATTTAATTTGTAGACAGAATTTCTCCACCCCACACTTCCAACCTCTAAAAGGGTAGTGAACCAAAAACCTCCTTCTCATAATAGATGCCAGAATCCCTACAAATGTAAGACTACAAATTAATTCAGTAAAGACATATTCAGTTTGTACTGTCTGCCAAAAGGAAGCCATCTAATAACTCCAAGGTAGAAATGAAGCATCAAATTCCATTATGTAATGCACCTATTTTTGCAGTTTCTCTTGGAGTTTGGGTTCTCTGCCCCCGGTGGGTGGAGGTCAGCCTCTCCAGATGATAAATGGTGTTAACTGTGGCTCTCCAGTGCTACACCATTGGTGGTTTAGACTGCAGTCACAGTCCTGTAATAACTTTCTTTGCAGACAACAAATAAGGATGAAGCAAGGTTTGGTTCAGGTAGGATGATCAAAAGCACCAACACTGGGGACAGCAAATCTGGTTTAACAAACAAGATGTCAAACTGAATCTTTAAAGTAATATAGCCCAATATTTGAATAAGACAGGTCATTCCCAGAAAATATGTGCTTGGTCCACCAATGAAGCCCCATAGTTCCTCCAACATCACCCGTTGGTGGGCCCCATAAACTTCGGCTGGACCCTAGGGGGTTCTAAAATAATGGAATCTGCACTTCCATGCAAATTCACACCACTGTATGGAGTAATTATTGGAAGCACATACTGCTCCCACTGTGACTGGCAACTGTCAAATAAAGGGCCTTATTCAACCTCTCCAAGATGGGGATTGTTGTTCTTTCTAACTCTACCATCTATGAGGCATCTGTATAACTTACCAGTCAGGTACTACCAGTGTTCTCCCTTCTGAGCTGCTATAACAGTTTGAGTATATCAGGTAGGTGGGAAGGTAGGCAGGAACCATCTCTGCCCAGTGGCATCAGATTGGTGCTAACCTGAAGGTAATGAAAAAGGTCTCTAGGGCAAAGGCTATATGTGGAACAAAAATCTGTAAAGTAGAGTATTCCTTGTGGTGATAGAAGTTGAAAAATGTATGTTAGGCATAATCTGCTCTAGATTTTAAAACTTTGGTCAGTAAGGAAAGGTTGGAAATCTCAATCATATGGGAGAGCTCTACAATAAAAAACTTAAGTAGCCTTAGTTTCACTGTTGAGAGAGTTTGTTCCATTGAGCAAGTGGGATAGCTGTGTATTTAGTGCACTGGCTAGTGGACAGGCTATGTGGAGCTTTGGCAAACAGGTACTGATCAATATCATGTAAATCATTAAGGTTATATTTGATTTCCTTCTGCAGTGCACTGTATGATTTCAAAACCCATACGTATACAACACATAACTGAGTCACTTCCCAGTAAAGTTTAACATTTGGCAACTTTATCCCCCCCTTTTGAGTTTGGTAATTGCAAAATAGTATATTTAATTTGTGTATGAAGTTCCTGCCGGATAAAATGAGATACCATCTTATCCCCAAATTTAATGTAGCTATTATCTCTATGGGGAGAGTTTGCAAAAAATATAATAAACGTGATAAACTGTTCATATCTACAGTCTCCACTCTACAAAAAAAAAAAAAAAGTGTAGTAGTAAGTGACCAGAGGAGATCTGTTAAGTGATGTGGTTTAAAATTTAGAAGTTCCTAATTATTCAGATCAAGAGTTATTGTGATGCCTAAGTATTTTATAGCTCGTTTGTTCCAATGGAAGGGATGATGGTCTTTAATCTCTTTCTAGAAGGTTGATTAAAAAAGGAAGTACTTCCAATTTTTGCTAATTTAATTTAATCAACCATGGCCTCAAAACATTGTAGTTTGGCCCAGACTGCCAGAAGAGAGGAGTCCAGAGACAATAAGCTAAGGAGGATGTCTTCGGCAAACAATGTTGTCTTATAGGAGCCCCCCAAAGGAATACTTTCTATCTGAGCATTTTGGTGAACAGCCACTGCCAGGGGCTTTATATACAGAATAAAATGTAAAGGGAAAAGGGGACAACCCTGGTTAGTGACCCAAGAAAATAGGGCTGGGCAAAGAACCATTTGCTCTCACATAGGTCTGAGTGGGCCCCTGCAGGGCTTGCCTATGGGCGAATAAAGGTGTCTGGGATGCCAAAGGCCAACAGGGTGCCCCAGAGAAAACTTACCTTGCTAAAAGCCTTTTTGGCATTCAAACTGAGGAGAAGTGAGTGAATACGCTTGGACTGTATATGGCTGAGTAAATGTAAGGTCCAACAGATATTATCATGAGTTTGGTGCTGTCTTATGAAACCTGCCTGATCTCTGTTTAGCAACTGTGGTAGAGTTGAGTCAATATGTATACCCATATGGGCATGAAGAGTTTATAGTCTATATTAAAGATGAAATAGGGTGATAAAGAGGAGGGGGGAGGCAATTGTCTCTGTTAGATTTGAGTAGGACTGATACAGTGGTAAATTTCCAAGTGGTGGGTGGGGAAGCCCCTCCACCACTGCTTCAATCACAGATATTAACTGTGGGAGATGATCCTTCATAAAGGTTTGATAAAATTGGGATGGATACCCATGTGGACTGGGGCATTTTCCAATTTTTGTCTGCAGTAAGGCAGCTTTAATGTCCTCCTGGCAAAAGTGGCAGCTGCAGGGGTGCCGCCTGTTCCTCTGTAAGACTGAGGAGAGATTGCTGCACCAGATAATGGTATAGGTGGTGCAGTGGGGCCTCAGGTGGAGCAGCATACAGCTCCTGGTAGTAATGGTTGAAAATCTCTAAAACCTGATTGACTTCTCTCTCCAGACCCCAAGTACCTAAATGTCTAAGTTTCAGTATACAAGCTGCCCAACATGGTGCCTGAATACAGCATGCCAGGTGATCGAGTGTTCCTGGCATCCCCTTCATAGAAAAGAATGCCTTAAATACTGAAATGCATATCCAGTCTTTGCATCCATAATAGCTTGACTGTCCTGCTTGGTCTGGCGGATTTAGGTATCAAAAACATGTTCTTCCACTACTTGTTATAACTGCAAAGTTCACAATTTGTCCATCAGTCCATTCAGGCACTCCTCTCATTGTCGTTTTTTTAAGTGAGGCATAGGTGATTATCTCTTCCCTTAATATTTCTTTGACAGTATCCCAGAGAATTGCTGAGGTATGTGTGGGGTATCATTATCCAAGAAGATCTGAGAAAGTCTGTCTTTTACCTGCTTCACAAAAGTAGGGTTGCAGAGCAGAGAAAAATTAAGACCTTTCTTTCTCCCCAGACTGAGCCTCATATACAAGGAGAAATAACCTGAAAGCAGTTGAGGTCCCTATGTAATGTCTTGTATGCTAGAAAAACTTTCAGAGGATACAAAAAAAGAATCCAGCCTGGTATAACTATTATGTCGGGTGGAGTAATGGGTGAACAATTGCCCAGTTGGAGAAAGTTTGCAGCCCACATCAAGGAGGCCTAAGTGCTCAAAAGAAGCTTTTAGAAATATCTGGGCCTGTGAAATACAAGAATGCCCCAAGGTGGGTGCTATCTATTTCCAGAACCAAGTCATATTTAGATCCCCCCATCAGTATCCCATGTTGAAAATCCAGGAGCTTATCCAGAAATAAATGGACAACCCTCTTGTCAGAGCCTGGTGGGAAATATACACTTGCTATCATTAGATTTTTTTTTTAACAAACTCAGTAGCTACAATACAGTCAATTGCTCTTATAATGTCCACCCCTATTGTAGACATATATTTTTAGTGAACAGAATCTGCTATCGCACACCACTGCCACAAGCACCCTATAGGAAAACCACTTGAAATCATGGGTTGTACAGATCAGTTATTCTGGGCAGTTTTGCAACTCAAGAGGGAAAGACCAGAGACCGAGTAGGGTCTGTGGTGACACTATAGGTAGGGAAAATAGGACAAACTAGGTGGGACATCAGATCCTTATCTGCCAACAGATTCTATGTTTCTAAGAGACTCACCAGTGTCCAGGAGAGGGCAGACTTGTGCTTCAAAGTGTCTTCCAAATCCAGTGACTGCAGTTTGCTGCCTTCAATCCATGAGAGCTGCTGAAGGGTAGTCTGAGTGAGATTTCTGTGTTTGCTGCATGAGGACTGTGTCTGCTATGAACAAAGGCTGGCATTGCAGTTGGCTTGCAGGCAGGTATCTACAGACATGTATAGCTGGGCAAGTGAAGTTGCTTCCAGGAGATCCAGTTGACTGAGTATGGGGATTGATGGGAGTGTGGCATGACCACAAAATGGAAGAGGGAGTTGGGGGGGTCATGACTTGCCTAGAGGATGAAAACAGTAGCTGCCAATGAGCATGGTGGATACAACAGACAAATCTTATAATAGTCAAATGTTCTTTGTGTGGACTAATTTATTGTAAATGGCTTGTGCTGTACAGTATCTAGATATTACCATCGATTGTAACCTATCATATGCTACGCACATTGACCACATTGCCAAGGCTGCCAACACTCGCATTGGCCTACTCTAGAGGCACAGGCAATGCCTTACCTCAGATACTTTAAGGATTGCAGTACAGAGCTCAGTAATCTCAATAATCGACTATGGCCTGATCATCTATGGTTCTACCTCTGCCACTGCCCTCAGGCACATATCCATTGCACTAAACAAAGTTTGCCATCTCATAACTGATGCCCATCACCTCACCCACACATGTGATCTCTACACATAGACTGGGTGGCTTCAACTTACAAACCGCATCAAGTACCAAACCTGCCTTGTGACAAAGAAAATAACACTAGGCCTTGCTCCCCCAGGTGTTCAAGCCTCCTCTGCCCAGCGTGGACTATTCACATCACCAGAGGCTCTGAATTCCAGCTTCTGGATATCCCACATTTCCGCACCACACAAGGGCAAAGACCATTTGCGCACAGAGCTCCCAGCTGGTTCAATGGTCTCAACATTGACATCGCCTCAATGCCAAAGCTTGGTCCATTCAAATCCAGTCTCCATCATATCCTGTCTGCGTCTAGCTCCTGTGACTGTCCTTCCTAATTGTTCTTCCCTCTCCTCTTTGCTCTTTCCACCTAGCTCTTAACCCTCTCCCCCCTCAACTCCCTCTCCTATACACCCATTCATCCTCCCCTTCCCTCCTCTCACCCTCCTTCCCTACCTCCCGTAGCACTTTTATTGATATTTGACAAGTGCCTATGGCCCCACTGTGTGTCTCTCCTCCATACCTTGTCAACCCTCTTACCAGACCTCCTTCTGGCATTTTTGCCACTGTGTTGAATGTATAAAACTGTATGTAACTGTCTGTAACCCACTGTTGTACTGTTATTCAATGTCTTGTTTCAATTGTACCTCAACTGACGTGGAACCTTTGTAAAAGAGCCTTGGCTCAAAGGTACTTGTAATCCTAGATTCAAATAAATAAATAAATAGATATCATTGAGATGTTTGTGATAACGTTGATTAAACAGCTGTGATGAGTATGTTTACAATTGTTTATCTATGGGTGTTGCACCTTTTTGTAAGATTGTTTTTTTTTGCCTATATTTTATAATCTGTAGCATGCACAACTAATATGGTAAATGACCTGTTTAGTTCCACAGTCAGCATTTGCTTTGATCTGTTAGTTAGCTCCTGTGGCATGGCTTCAGAAGGTGTCACATCCTTTCAAGTGCAGCCAGACACATCATACATTATGCAGTGACTGTTTCCACTTCATCTCACAACACTCCCTTTGTAGCACCCTATATCAGGTAAGGATGAGCCGATGCTAAATTTATAGTTGGTGAATGTGTCAAAATTCTGCAGTTTACCTTTGATTCGACCCAGTCAAACTTCTGAGCCATGTCAGGATCACTTTGACCTTTGGACAGTTAAAAACACTTTAGCCTTCTCAGGTGGCCAGGTCTAGTCCTATGACCACCCCTTCACCCACCCTGATCATTTCCCACATTCCTCCTTCTTCTCCCAATTTTTTTTTCATATACAATTTTTTTTAATTCAGTCAGCACCTGGCACAGTGCCAAGAGCCAGACATACTGTACATACATACATACAGTTAAGCCCACCAGGATGAAGCCCAACTCTGCAGAATTCTGCAGTAGAGTTACTGCAGCAAACAATGCAATTTCAATGGGAGATAATCCCTTTTGTTATGCAGGGAAGCCTGTGACACTGTGCTCCATCCTGGTGAGCTTCACTGTATATGTACAGTATATGTGTGTATGTGTGTGTGTGTGTGTGTGTATATATATATATATGTGTGTGCATATATACAATGAAGCCCACCAGGATGAAGTGCAGCATTACAGAATTCTGTAGTTGAGTTACTGTAGTAAACAATGTAATTTCGATGGGAGTTAATCCCTTTTGTCATGCAGTAAACCTATCACACTCCATGTCATCCTGGTGGGCTTCACTGTATATATATATATATATATATATATATATATATATATATATATATATTCTGGCTCTTGCCACTGTGCCAGGTGCTGATTGAATAAAACAAATTCTGACTGAAGGGTCAAAAGAGGGAGAAAGAGGTTGAGATTGACTGAGGGGTGGTGAAGGGTTCCTAAGGAGTGCCAGTCACCCCTATTTGTTCCCCACAAACCCCAATACTGAGGACCCAGAGTGTCTTTGGCTGATGTGTTGAAGCTGAACCAAAGACAGGGGTCCAAATCTAAGATCACCCGGAGGTATCAATTGCCACATTCACTCACCTTTAGTATCAGGTAAAACTACAGTAAAACCCCATGCACACCCAAATAGATTCCTAAGAAAGCACTATCAAACTGTACCCTTCTGTATGTCTTAATGTCTGCATATAGAAAGAAAGCAATCCTGCATTATAGTTGAACAATATAACAAAAAGTTGTGCCTTGTTTTGGGAAAGTCTGTGGATGATCACAAAGGAGTGCCTTGTTTTGGGAAAGGCAATAGATGTAGTAGCATAGAAATATTAATTGCTATGTCCTTCACTGTCTTTAAGTTTGAAACCTTCAACTGTCACTTTCATACTGTGTGACCCTGACCAAGTCACTTAACCTTCTTGCACTCCAGGGATGCATCTAGAAATGAGCTTCAGCTAACTATGCCTTTCCCAGCCAAAAATTCTACAATAAAATAAAAATAAATAAAGCCTTAAGGCTCTTCTTATGGAAATATATTACAAACATAGAGTATATAGCAAGTGGCACCTCATTCCAAAAGATGTTTATCACATAGCAGAATATTCAGTTCTGTGGCAGGGTAGGCGGTATGCAGAATATAACTGCAGTATGTGCTGGGGCCAAAGATACTGTAGGAGACTGGTCTTTGAATCTGCACTAACACAGGGAAGTTTGAGCCCCCTGTATTTTTTATAGTGAATTTGTGCTTATTTTTGAAGTTGGGGCTCCAGATTCACAACTCTGTGCTATAACTACTAGGCCAACTGCCCCCTTAACAGTGGTCTGAGGGAATCTGTAGCCTTGTATTAATAAACTCTGGTAGGAGCTGAAATGGCTGTTAATGCATTAATATGACAAGGGATATAGAATTAATGTGTGGACTAGATTGTAGTAAATAGACACACATACACACACACTATTCCTTTTATTGCCCCACCTTATGATGAAGAGAAGTGGAATATTATTTTTTTTTAATTCTGTCTGAAAGGTGATTTCACAGACAGATTGCAGAAACATGTTTTAGAGGGGATTTGTTCAGTAGGTGGGTTACAAAAAGGCTATGTTAGCTGGCCCAGTGGAGCTGTGGTATCTACGTCCCAGCAGACTGGTGGCCCGGGTTTGAGAATGACCTCTGGTAGCTGGGGTCCAGCCGGGGGGGATTGAACATCCCATGGACTGCTCTCCTCTTCCAAGGGGGAGGCATGTCATTCCCACTGAACTACTGCCACAAGGTGAAGGCTTGGTGGTAGTGTGGGTCAGATGGGTGGCACTGAAGGCAGGGTGCTGGGGGCTCTGCAGGACTACTGTATACTGCAAACCATGCTGAGTTTAACATATGAATATGTTTATTAATATTAACGAAGAAAGAAAGAAATGTAAAAAGATTCTAGATCAGGAACAATCTCAACATACAACAATGCTCTGGGAAAAACTTAGGAACATTACAATAAATAAAGATACTAAGAAATTCTGGAGGTTGGTGAGTCAGGGTTATAATAGATACTCTACAAAGGTTGAAGCACACATTCTTCCAGATACATAGAAAGTTTATTTCACAGAACTTTATTTTTCAGATTAAGAAAACCATTTAGCTCAAGAAATCACATATAAATATGATAATTTGTGTTATCCCACCTCTCTATATATAACCTCAGAAGAGATAACAAGGTCCATATTAGGACTGAAGGCTAATAAAGCCCCAGGACCTAATTAGATCACTGGGGATATATATAAGCATTTTATCGATTGGTGGACCCAATGCTATATAAGGCATTAATTCTATAGTACAGGGACATGATCCACCACAAAGTTGGCAGGGTTCTATTATTTACCCCATATATAAGAAAGAAAACCCAAACAACCCCAAGATGTACAGGTCAATCAGCCTTATTGATATATCGCAAAAAATATTTACAAGAATTATTCTCAATAGGTTGAATGACTGGGTGGAAAAGAATTCTATTCTTGATGAAACTCAAAACGGTTTTAGGAAATCAAGATCCACTGTTCAACATTGTTATATATTACAACACATAGCTTGGAAATACATCCAAATTAAAAAGGGAAAACTCTATTGCTGTTTTATAGATTTTACATATGTGTTCGAGCATTAGTAGATGCATTCTCTGGGAGAAATTGTATAAATTGAATATATGTCCTGACTTACTGAATGTCCTCATAAGATTATATAGCTATACTTGGGCTAAAGTCCAATATGATCATTTAGGAAACACAACACCACTTTTTCATACTAACATAGGGCTATGACAGGGCTGCCTTCTGGCTCCAACCCTATTCAACATCTATATTAATGAGATACTTATAAAGCTTCAACACCCCGATTTTCATGCCCCCAAGATAGGTAATACCCGGGTAGGTTGTTTAACATACGCTGATGACCTAGTGTTGATATCAGTTTCAACTCTTGGATTACAAAGAAAACTTAATTGCTTAAATGATCTATGTAAAGAACATAAACTAAAAATGAATATGGCAAAAACAAAACTTCTAGAGTTAGGAAATCAGACTGAAAAGAAACATCCAGTATGGATTGACACAGAGAAGGTGAAGCAGGTAAAATTGTTGATTATCTGGGTGTCAGATTTTCAGAAAATCTCAAATGGACCAATCATGTAACTATGATATGCAACAAAATTAAAACAGCATTTAATGCATTTAAAATCTTTAATGCTAAAATGGGTCGAACTTCTGTAAAAGGTGTAATGAGGGTACTTGATGCTAAGATAAAGTCAAGTCTACTATATGCAGCAGAAGTTTGGGGTTTCTCAAGTTTAAAAAAGCTACAGGTGATTATGAACAAACTAATTAGATATGTTCTAATGACCTCACAGTCAGTTCCAGAGGTAATCCTTAAACTTGAAACAGGACAATTCTCATTTGTTACATTAGTAGCAGAAAAACAAATAATAGCTGTCATAAAAACACTTTGCCTAGAAGAAAAGAGATTACCAAGGCAATGCATTGAGGAAGAGGTTGCTTATTCCTCCTTGGGCTTCAAGGTGATCTCAATTAACATAATCAAGAACTTCTTATTTCCTAATGGATTGGATCATATCCTATGGGATATCTATCTATACCCATGGGATGACATTTTTAATCTGATTAAAAATAGACTCTGAGATACAGAAAGATCAGATATGAAGGAGAAACTAAACAATTTAAAATTATTTAGATGGTACAAATACATCAAGCATGAACATGGGATGGAACCATATTTGTTAAAATGATCTGATCCCTCAAAAAGAAGATTAATAACTCAATTTAGATTTGAGACCTATAAAGCTAACTATATAAATTACAGACAGAGGAGGGAAACTATAAACTCTCCCTACTGTAAATGTGGTAGATGTATTGAAGATGATACAAAACACATCATTTTAATTTGTCCTCCATATACAAGACTACGGGAAAAGTATCTGGGTGGTATCTTGGCTAGTCTCGTCCTCCCTCCGGAAGATACGTTAACATATCTGTTAAGTATAAATAACCGGTATGTTATGGAGAAAGTTGCTTCCTTTCTGAAAACAGTACACCTATGAATGTGTCTATCCTATTATTGAAACCTTATATAAACAAGAATAATGTTTGTAACAAGTAAATGGCTGTGCTGACATTCAGTCACAAAGTTTGCGATAGAAATACTAGAGAAATGTCTAAAAGATTTAACTAGATACTGTAAGAGCTGTTTAAGATTATAACTTGCCTGCAGTATTTTAATTCCTTGGTTTGAAATGTTTTAATGGAGAAATTATAAATGTCTTGATGTTTTTGTATTGTTATTTATTTTTGTATTTGTATTAATTCATTCTTGTAGATTGTAACTTAATATTGAAATGGTTTTTAACTGATCAATAAAAAAGTTTTGAAGCTTTGAGTTTAAGATACAGTAAATAAACCAGAATCACCAAGGAAGCTGTATTGCCCACTGAGGTGCACATCAAACCCAATCAGTATGTCGCCTTATGCCTATGGAAAGTGCTGTATCACTGTGGGCCACATTTAAGAAATGGTAGGAGAATGGTACAGTACAGCACTGCACAAAATAACAGTACCCAGTGCAACACATCCACTGCAAACAAAACAGAGCCCAAACAAACTCCCAAACTCAAGCCATTTCTTTTTTTTTTCTCTCAAGCTGTTGAAATTCAAATACTCTCTTGCTTTGATCTGCACTGAAACTTGCGAACTGAACGGTATCAGTGGAGACTTACAGTAGTTTGCTTACAAGCCAAGCAAATGTGAAGTTTCTAAATTTATGATTTTATAGCTCATAACACAGAAGATGTAATATGTGCAACTAAGGGTCCCTGTAATCACACCAACAGTACACTAGGAAAACATCCAGGGAAGTTAAAGTTCATATTACTGGACACAAAAGTGCCCTTGGAATGGGAGATTTAAATTCTACCATTGCAAGACATTTTCCTTTTTGGGGAGGAACAGCCATTGTATTAGTAAACATAGTTTTTTATTTTATTATATTAGGTAAAGCTAGTGAAGGACAGAGGAGACAACAAAAAAAAAACTACTAAAAAGAGCGATTTACTGGATTTTAAAGTTTAGTATGTGAGAGATGAAATATGGCTTCAGTAAAGAAATAAATTGGGTAGCAGTGGACTAAATATATATCTCCCATAGAAAGTCACCCTTAACGTCTCCTAAGAATAACTATTTAGTTGTTAATATAATTGGAACATGTAAATTGACTAACATTTTTTTCCCAGATAGAGTGTGATGTAGTGGCCCTATAACCTCCACTTTCTTATGAGCTATTGGCATTGAAAGCTAAATGTTACATTCAAAGGTTCTATTTGTACTTTCTGTACTTTATTGAATATACAGTAGCTAGTATGCAATCTGGGCTGTGCAGTACACATGATGCTACCAGTGTCATAATGTCGGATGTCCTTGTGATGTCACCATGGTCTCCTTTCCACTTCATTTAAAAGAGACTCTCTTTACCAGGAATGTGTTTGGTGTCATACTGCACAGAAAATGAAAGATAAATAGTTTACCCCTAGAACAGGCTTGTAATTAGAAACAAAGGCCTAGAATTCAAAAGAGTTGAGCCATGCGCAATAGGGTTGCGCCTGTGCAAGTCCGAAAATGCGCCATTCTGCGATATTCAGCAGGAGGCAGTTGTGCACCCCAAATCACGCTGAGCAACAGCGCAATGATAATGAATGCATGTGCAACTGAAGGGGGAGGAACCATGCATAAATGGCGCAGTGCGATATTTAACAACATGAGCCATGCGCAATAGGGGAGCAAGTGGAAGTTGCGCCATAGCAGAAATGAGCCAAAATAAAAGGGAGCAAGGGTGAGGTGCAAGAATGCTACAGGGAAGCCACATGAAGGCAAAGTCTAGCAGGGAACACTGGGCAGCAGGGACACACAGAGCAGGCCAGGAAGGGGCACCTGGAATCAACAGGCACAGGGGAAGGTGCGGGGAGCCACAGTGCAGAAAGGGGAAGTACATCACACAGCAGTGAGGCCAGCACAGGCAGGTGTTCCCGGTGCAGGGGAAGTAGCAGCCAGGACAGCGGGGGCAATACAGAAACAGCTGCCAGGGGGGTGAACACAAGCCAGGGACATGGCCAGTGCCACCACCCAGATGGAGGCCATAATGAGGGGGGGTGAGAAGGTGGGCAGCAGGAGGGTATGCCTCCAACAGGCAGTACCGAGCCCACACCAGCTTCGAGCTGTACAGTGATACTGAGATTGTGGGCCAGTACCGCCTGAATCGGGCAATTCTGAGGTGGCTCTGTGAGCTGTGCAGTGATGTGATGCAAGCACCCACACAATGGAGCCATGCCCTGTCAGTGGAGACGAAAGTGACAGCTTGCATGTGCTTGCTCGCCATGGGCACCTTCCAGAGACCAACTGGGGACACCACAGGCACAACCCAGTTGGCCACGTCACGCCACCTCACCAAATTCCTCAGCGCACTGCTGCCACATGCTGCAGAGTACATCCAATTCCCCAGCACACCAGCAGAGCACACAGCAAACATACAGGAGTTCCACAGGGTGGCACGTATGCCTGGTGTGCTAGGAGCAATAGACTGCACCCATGTGGCCATCCGCACACCACCTGGCCCTGAGGGGACTGCATATATAAATTGCAAGGGCTATGCCAGCATCAACTGCCAGGTGATGTGCAATGCCATGGGGTGCATAATCAATGTCTGTGCCACACACCCTGGGGGAGCACATGATGCCTTCATCTGGCACCAGTCTGCACTGTGCCACAGATTCGAGAGTGGGGATATCCCCACTGGCCACCTAGTGGGTGAGTATGCAAACCACATGGACAATCATAGGGCCTGGGGGGGGCATGGTCAGAGGTGACATGGGTAGTGGCCTACATGGCCCAGGGCAGGGCGATGCTGATCAACAAATTAACCTCCACCCTCTACACACAGGTGACAGTGGATAACCACTCCGTCCCTGGCTGCTCACACCCTACCGGCAGCCTGCAACCCCATCGGAGCAATGCTACAATGAGGCACAAGCCACCACATGTAATGCCATCGAACGGGTGTTCGGGATGCTGAAGGCACGTTTCCATTGCCTGCACATGTCTGATGGTGCCCTACAGTACAACCCCTCAAAGGCCTGTGGGCTATTCCTGGCCTGTTGCATCCTGCACAACATGGCCAACGAATGTGGGATAGCCATACACGTCGAAGAGGGGGACAGTGATGGGGACGATGAGGATGCCGGTGACAATGGTGATGGGCAGCCCCCCCTTGGGCGATAGGACCCCCGACTGCTCCGACTGGCACAGCTGCACCGGGACACCATCATGGAGGAGCACTTCAGCCAACCCAGGTAAGTCATGAGGCCATGTGCAACCCAGTGGCTAAGGCACAACCCACAAACAAGCATGGACACACACCAGGGGTGCATGCCATCAAGGGAAGTGGCCGGGCATGGAACCACACACACCGCCAGGGATGGGTGAGGTCTAACATGCCACACAGATGCACACACACACACACACACACACACACACACACACGCAGCAGACATGCACAAAGGGTAGGAGGCACACCAACCCAGAATGCCACCCCTAGCCACACACATGTCCACAGACCACCACGCCCACTGCCTGTCCTTGTGCATGTGTAAGATGCTGAGCATCATTGCACATTGGTGTACAGCGCAATGCAGGCAACATCATGCACACACAACTGTGGACAGCAGCTGGGAGGGTGTGCAGATGGACTGTATGTCTGCATGCAGGGCCGGGTACCCACCCGTGCAATGCCCGCTGAATGACACAATGCAAACAGGGCAGCACCAGACAGTAGCCATGCTGGGAGACAGGTCAGTCACGCGCCACAGTGCCCTGGCCACCATGGATGCGTGGGCATCCCTGCCGAGACCCACCAGCACTGACAGGCTGACCAGGGGTGCTGGGCATCAGGGCCACACACACCCTGAGGGACAGGATGCCGAGGAGGCAGATGACCTCTTGGACAAGCACACCCACATACTGCAAGCATCAATCAGCAGATGTGGCTTGCGACATCGGTGGATGCACTGCGTGCGGCTCTGGAGCGGGCAGAGGAGCGTCGCAGCAGAGACACCTCTCTGATCCTGCGCTGCACACCAGGACCAGGTCTGGGCATGTCCACAGGCGGTGCACTGATGCCGGCCCCTGACCCTGTACCCCCAAGCCCATTGGCCAACTGCTGATGCTACCCCTCTGGCTGCCACTCCCCAGGGCTCACTGGTGCCGCCACAGTGACCGCAACAGTGCCACTGTCATGTACACACATCAGTGCTGCCCCACTGGTGCTGACAGGCACAGGCTGAGACTGTGATTACACGCAGGCCTCCACGGTGGCACCACCCACAGCCATGGCCGCGATGTTACCTGCTGTGTGCCCATCCCATGGCACACATGTGTCACTGCCCCTGCTGTTAGAGACATCATCATCAGTGACAGAGCCGGCACCAGCCGGAGTCACAGCATGCCGGCATCCGTGGATGCCGGCATGCTGGGACATGGGCAGGGCCTCCTCCACACCTGTTCCAACAACATCAGTCTGGACAGCCAGGCGGGCCCACTGTCGTACTGAGCCACGTATACCTGTGGAGGTGGATGGGCCCTCCTCCATCTCCAGCTGACTGTCCTCAGTGGACAGGCCCACCACCGCTGAACCATGCAGACACTGAGGATCTGTAAGGGAAAACAAAGTCACATTACTGCATGTGACCTACCCTGCCCCCCCCAATAGACAGACCATGACCTACCATGCAGTGACGGGCTACCACCCGTCTGGAAGCCACCACCCGGAACACCCTCAATGGCACAACACTGCATGCTTCCAGCAACCCTCTCCTCCTGTGGGGTCAGGTGTACCACCTCCAGCTGTCCCCCACCTGTCGCAGCTCATGCTGCCCTGATGGCAGCCACCTTCTCCTTTATCCTCCTCCTGTCTGTGCCCATCTTCTTCTTGCACTCCTGCACAGAGTGCTGGTGGCTGCCATGCAGGTTCACTGCATGTGCCACCTCCTCCCATGCAGCAGCATGAGCCTGTGGTGTTCCCTGCCATCCGCTGAGAAGCAGCTCCTGATCCAGGTAGGCCTCAAACAGGGCATCGGTCTCAGCCTTGGTGAAATTAGGCCTCCTCCTCCTCCCACCACTGTGTTCCTCCTCTCCCACAACTCGCTCGGTCATTATTTAGCCTGTGAGAATGAAAGTTGTTACCTGTGACTGTGCAGTCCCATGCATGTCCCAGAATCCACAGTCCACACTCCCAAACAGCATGCAACTCACCAATAGACTGCAGTAACTGACTATGGCCAGTGCAGCCCAATGTCGCACTTTTATAGCACAACCCATGCAAATGAGGTGAGGCGCAACTTTAAGTGGATGCAAATTGCAGTGCTGCGCCATTGAATGGCTGATTAGCTGATTTGCATATGACGACTGAATATCGCGCTGTTGCCATTTGCACAATTGTGTTGAATGTGCTGAGCCAATGGTGCAGTTCTGTGACATGCGCAGTACACCGCTCACTGCACATGCCCAGGTTGCTGACGTAGGCATCTGCCACGCTGCTGACGTGCTGTGCACGGGAAGCAATGCAGGGCACGGCCACCATTGTGCCAGTGGCGCTACAGCGATGTTCACCTATATGGCGCTGTGGCACTGGGCCATCATAGGTGCACTGGGAGGTAGCACACAGGCATCTAATCATGCTACACGCATTGGGTTCCAATGGCACTGTGCCTGTCCATGCGCCAGAGCCCCTTGACCCTGTGCCCGACCTTTGCCTCCTAGGCGCTATCCGTCAGGCATGGGTGTACCACTATCGCGCTGTTCGGTGACAGTGCGATAGGGAATGGCAGAGCTGTACCGCGCAGCATTTGCACGTGGTGGAGCCGTGCTGCAGAGCACCATTTTGAGCTGACTGAGCAAGTGGAATGGCACGGAGGAGGGCTGCACAGTGGACCCAAGTTGAACTGGCCAACCTAGTGGCCATTGTAGAGCCACTCTATGGCCCACTGTTTGGGGAGGCACCCCTGGACAGGTCCAGGAGCCAGGTGTGGGAGGAGGTGGCCAATGCCCTGCAGAAGGCCACAGGAAGGGGGCGGAGCAGTTCCACCACAGGTATGGTGACCTGCAGAGGGGGAACCAGACCTGCTTGCCTGCCTGCGGTCAGGTGCCAGGAGGGGCACGGTGCCACGGCCAGGTAGGTGTTACGTCCACACACTTTTATCTTCCATATGGGTATCACAGATGTATGTGTCTGGAACATGGGGGAGGGACCATCCGGTGTTGGCTGTGGTGGTGCTATCAGGGTGGGGTGGGTGGGTCTGGCTGGGTGGGAGTGCACACATGGGGGCAGGGGGACTTTGCTACAGGATTGTACTGATGTTCCTGTCTCCATGTTTGCACCACAGGGCTGGAGGAGAGGCATCTGGCCAGGGAGATGCGGCACCAGGAGGATGACAGGGCTGCTAGGAGAGGCAACGGTCAACAGCGCCCAAGGGACCGGCCTGATGATGGTGAGTGCCATACCTCCATGATTACTATTGCATGCTGTGTAACAGGGTGGGCAGCGGGGCATGGCCACCATCCATTGACACCACTGCCATGCACGCAATTTGTTACAGTCAGCACTGTCCAGTGGCACTGCATGTCTGGGAGTGCATCGATGTTGGTCCATGCGTGCACCGGGTACATGGCTGTGCCACTGCCTTCGCACCACACTGCCATGTCACTAAACGGCCACGATGGTGCTGTGCATGACTTGGCCGGTGGGTGTGTGCAGTGGGCCGCATGGCTGTATGCACCTGGGTGGGCAGGTCTTGTGGACGTGATCACTGTGGGTGGTCACACACCATCACAGAGGCATGTCCCACGGCCGTATGCCATGTACAGTGGGTGGGCTGTATGGGGCTGTGCATTCCCACCTATTGACTGTACTCCCTTGTCTTAGGTGTCTGCCAGCTGCAGGAGATAAGGGAGGTATTGCGGGAGATCCTTAATGTGGCCCGGGCTTCTTTGGAGATCCTGCAATGGATTGACCAGCTTGGGGTCCGGAGAAGGCACCGGAGGCAGACCAGCCAGAGTGGGGAATGGGGTTCCTGTTGATCGTCCCTCTGCCCCTGATATCCCCTACCCCCCTGGACCCACCCTCACACCCCTCCTTTCCTGTCCCATTTGTTCACCCCTGCCCTTACCCACCCCACCTTGTTTGTGGCCCCCAACTTTGTACATAGTTTTGTAAATAGTTCCTTTTGATATGTTTTTGAATACAAATCTTTTGATATGAATACTGTGGTGGTCTCTGATTTGCAGCTGGCTATAGGTGCTCAGCTGCAGTGGTGTACATACGTCGGGGTGGTGCAGTCATGGGTATGTGTGTGTGTGTCCATGGGGAGGTGACTATGGTGTGGGGGTAGCTATCAGTCAGTGTCTGTGGTGTGTGTGTTGTGCCCTGTGCACTGGATGACTGTGTGCAGTGGTCCATGGTGCATGCTCTGTGTCCATGGTGCCCCTGTCAGCCCGTCCATGGCCTGTGCAGCTGACACCCTTGCATGCCTGTGACCTGCATGGTCTGCTGGCATGTCAGTGGTGGCTGTCCATGCAGGGCAGCCACTGTACCCGTCACAATGCTGGGTTGCCTCCTGTCACTGGTGTGGTGCATGTCTGCCTCGGGTGACACTGTGACCTCCGCAGTTGTTGTCCCACCTCCATGCTGTGGCTTGTGTGTGTTGCAGGGGGTGTACACCACTGTCTGTGACTTGTGCTCTGGGCAAATGATGGTGGCATACAGGTCCACAGTGCCTGCGCAGGGTGGCTGGCACTCCTGTGCCATGGAGGACTGCAGGCTGTGTGTACACGGTTTCCATGGGCCCATGCTGGGGGCTTGGTTGCTCCACTACTGCGTCCCTGTGTTGTTGTGCCCTTGGGTATGTGTGGGTGTTTGTCCATGCACTGTGTGGCATCCGGTGTGGTGCATGCTTCCATGCACCACTGTGGGTGTCTGCTCTGGCTGTTGTGGCCAGTGCTGGGTTGGGGTGTGTCCTTGGGAGGGTGTGCAGGGTACTGTACCACTGGTGGTGGTGTCATCCAGGGCATGCCCTGTCCCATGTGGGGTACCTCGTGTGCTGACGCATGGTCGGTCTCTCAGCTGTACCTCGGGGGGGGCTGTGTGTGGTGGCACTGTGTATGTCATTGTTGCATCACTATGTGCTGCCACCCGCTGATGGGTGCTCGTGGTGGGGCTGCCTTGCATGGTTCTGTGCTGCACAGGGTTGCATTGTCACAGTGGGGGTGGTGGCATGCATGGGGTTTCCTGCAGTGGTGGACGCTGCTCCTGGGCAGGGTGTCTGGGGGTCACGGTGCAGGATGTGCTCTGCATTGGGGGGATGATGTGGCACAGGGTGGTCAGCCCTCCTTGTTTGCCAGTCACAGCTTGCCAGGGGGTGTGACGGGGCACCATGGCCTGGCTGTGGGTTAGTTGCTTGTCTCCATGGGCCAGTGGTTATTCCAGCCGTCCCCCAGTTGTGTAGTGCATGGGGTGTGGGGGGAGGATGTCTGTTCTGCTGTGTGTTCCTCTGCCCATCTGTGGCATGGGTGGTGGGCCCCTACTTCCCTGGTTGTGCAGTTGCATTGCTGCCCTGCTGCTGGGGGGCATCCCTGGTTGCACTATGGCGCCTCTGGACTGCTCAGCTGAACATCCCTTGTTGCGCTATGGCGCATCAGATCTGCTCAGTTTCCCCTCCCTAGTTGCACTAAGGCGCAGGTGGTGTGATATTCAGTCGTCGGCTGTAGGCACAGGTTGGCCGGCTCAGTTTTTGAATATCGCGCCTCTTGCGCATGGGCGAAATGGACTTGCGCTTGCTCCTGCTATTGCACACTTTTTGGGAGCAGTTTGAATATCTGGGCCAAGTATTTAAAAGGAACAAGTTACAATGAAGTGTTTCAAAACTTTTTAGCACTGATACTAAAGATTTTGACTTTACATTTCAGGTAAAAAAAATCCATCTAATGTAGGAAACAAAAAGGACAACCAAACGTTTAAAAGGGGTATGTTGCATATACATTTTGTTTTAATTTCTGGTGTACTCATACCAGGAACCTCATGCGTGCAAATGCTACAAACTGTGCTAAGTTTAAGATACAGTAAAAAAACACATACTCCCCAAGGAAGCTGTACTGCCCATTCAGGTGCACGCCAGACTACAAACTATATACTGAATGCTGTTAAACTGGAGTCTTGTGCAGACCTCTTCAGACCCAAAAAGGCTGTTGCCTTAAACCAATAGAAGGTGCTATACCACGATGGGCCACATTTAAGAAATCATAGGTGAGGGGGACGGACAGCAGTGCACAAAATCACAGCAAACATAAAACAGAGCGCATACAGATTCCCAGCCTCAAGCTTTTTTTTTTCTCAAATACTCTCTCGCTTTGATCAGCACTGAAACTTGCCAGCTGAACAGTATCAGTAGACACTTACACTAATTTGCTTACAAGCCAAGCAAATGTGAAGTTTCTCAATTTCTGATGTTGTACCTTGTAACACAGGAAATGTAATATATGCAACTAAGTGTCCCTTTGATCACACCAACAGTACATTGGGAAAACATCCAGACAAGTTAAGGTTCATATTACTGGACATGAAAGTGCACTCATAATGGGAGATTTAAATTTTACCATTGAAAAATATATTTTTTTCTTCTTTTGGACAATAGCCATCGTATTAGTACACACAGTTTTTTGAGGGGAGTATAATAAGAAGATATTGAAGGAAGAAGGGCACAAAAGAAAAAAAATAGGTATTTTATACCCACTAGCCTTGTTCCACGAAGAAATAAAATGATCCATATCATTTCAGAACTATTTCTGGACAAACTATTACAAATCAAACCAATTTGATAGAACCATTTTTAACACTAAGCATATGGGGCCTGAAATTCAGACCTACACTTGGCAATGGCACAAATGTTGCGCAGCACAACTGCGGTGCGCTGGCACAACTAAGGGATATATTCAAAGGATATGTGCCATGGCACATCTCTTCTGAATATAGCAAATAATGTGTGCAGCGCAGATACAATGCGCTGGCGCATCTTCCAGACAAGTCTGAATACCAGAACTGGGAATGCTCCAGCACAACTGTAGCTGCGACATGCACAATATCCAGATATTCAGAAGTGGATGTGCAAATGGGGCCATTATGCATGCATGGTGCAAGTGGGGCCATTTACTACAAGTCATTATGGCCCCATTTGCATGTGTTGTGCAGGGCCGGCCAGCAAAATACACCTGGCACCCTTCATAGCATGCGGTCCCTGTGCCAGGGACTGCAGTAGTACCCCTCCCCAACCCATAACCCCCGGCACTATGATAAACCCCAAGAGAAGTCCTCTGGTGGTCCAGTGGTTCCCTCCCCCATCTCAACCCTCCAATCACCATAACTACAATGAATTACTATCCCTGGCAGTCCAGTGGTACCCCCTTCCCCACCAGAATCCCTGATCGATATAAATAAAATGAAATTATATCCCTGGTAGTCCAATGGTACCCTGCCTCCCCAACAGAATCCCCAATTGCCTTAAATAAAATTACATTATATCTCTGGCAGTCCAGTGGTACCCCCTCCCCGCCAGAATTCCAGATCGCCGTAAATGAAAAGAAATTATGTCTCTGGCAGTCCAGTGGTACCCCCCTCCCCGCCAGAACCCCAGATCGCCATAAATAAAATGAAATTATATCCCTGGCAGTCCAGTGGTACCCCTCTCCCCACCAGAATCCCTGATCAATGTAAATAAAATGAAATTATATCCCTGGCAGTCCAGTGGTACCCCTCTCTCCACCAGAATCCCTGATCAATGTAAATAAAATGAAATTATATCCCTGGCAGTCCAGTGGTACCCCCCTACCCACCAGAATCCCAGATTGCCGTAAATACACAGAATTCTCATTCCTGGTAGTCCAGTGGTTTTCCTCACCCCCCCACCCACAGAACCCCAGCCCACCAGCTTCCCCCAGTCATCAGCAGGCAGCAGACCCACCCGCATACCACTGCAGCTGCCCGTCAAATGACAGCTTACAGTAGGTGCTACTAGCCCATTGGTCCACACTGTGGACCAATGGGCTTGCAGTGCATACTGTAATAATTCACAACCTTGTGAATGAAGTCATTCATTATACAATGGCAAGAAAAAATCCTGGACTCTGATTGGTCAGTCTTGAGCTGGACCCGTGATGTTAATCAGTACAACATCACGGGTCTAGTCTCCGCAGTGTGAACCCATTTGGATGACCATGATGATGACCATTAATCACTCTTGTTTTGTATCTTCACTTAAGAAACAAAAATATTCTTCCACACTAACAAAAACATTCTTTAAAATTATTTTTTTATTTTATATATAAAAATGAGCCATTGTATAATAGCAATAATGCCCTCCAGGGTGTGTGTTGTGCTGGGATAGCGTATGCTTCAGGTATTGGACACACTCGGCCTGCGGACTGGTGCCCAACCACCTGAGGCATGGCGTTATCCTATTCTTACTGATATTGCTTAATCCCTAAGTTGTGAGTATCACGATATGCACTGCAAGCCCGTTGGTCTAAAGTGTGGATCAATGGGCTTGCAGCACCTACTGTAGCTGTCATTCAGCAGGTGGCCACGGTGGTATGTGGGTGGGTCTGCTGCCTGCTGATGACCAGAGGGGAGCTGGGTGGGCTGGGGGTGCTGTGTACGGTGGTGGGGGAACCACTGGAATACAAGGGATGAGAATTCTGTGTATTTACGGTGATATAGGATTCTGGCAGGGAAGGGGGTGTACCACTGGACTGCCAGGGATATCATTTCATTTTAATTATGGCAATCAGGGTTTCTGGTGGGGAGGGAGGTACCACTGGACTGCCAGGGATATGATTTCATGTTAATTACAGTGATCGGGGATTCTGGCGGGGAAGGGGGTACCACTGGACTGCCGTGGATATAATTTCATTTTCATTACAGCGAGCTGGGATTCTGGCAGGGAGGAGGGTACCACTGGACTACCAGGGACTATTGTGTGTGCTTGTGCACGGTGTTGGGGGGATGCCACCCATAGCCAGTGACTGCTGTGTTGCGCACTGCAATACAGCGGCCCACCAGCAGGTGGATTGCAGTTGAGCATGTTCTTTCTGGGCTCAACTTTGAGCCCAGGTATACGGCACATCTCTGGGATGTGCCAGCAGATGCGCCACACATTCCGGGCTGAATATCGGGATGTGCCACATATGCATGGGCACGCCCCCTGGAGATGTGCTGCATACATTATCTCTGAGCCCCACACATTGGGAATTGCACTGCACAATTCCCACTTTTGAATATTGTCCCAGGGCCCAATTCTGGGGTTGTACTGGCATAACTCAGTTGTGCCAGGCACAACCCCTTTGAATATCTTGGCCATGATGTCCTCTATTCTTAAATGTATTATTGTAATAAGAAAGTGCTACTGATTATGGATCTCTCTTCTGAATATTGTAGCTTAGTGTTATGCATTTTAAAGCTTGCTGATTTGCTGAAAGTTATATCAATAAATTCACATTTCAATAATAGATACAATTATACAATGGCAAGAAAGAATCATGGTCTCTGATTGGTCAGTCTGGGACTGGACCCATGATGTTATCCCAGTACAACACCACGGGTCTAGTCTCAGCAGTGTGAACCCATTTGGATGACCATGATGATGACCATTAATTACTCTTTTTTTGCATCTTCGCTTAAGAAACAAAAATATTCCTCCACACTAACAAAAACATTCTTTAAAATTATTTTTTTTATTTTATATATAAAAATGAGCCATTGTATAATAGCAATAATGCCCTCCAGGGTGTGTGTTGTGCTGGGATAATGTTCGCCTCAGGTGTGGACACACTCGGCCCTGCGGCCTCGTGCCAACCACCTGAGGCATGACGTTATCCAGCTACACCTATCGAGCGTATAAACAATTAACAATCCATCAAGTTAACATACGAAATCCTGTGTTAAAACAGGTCAAATAGACTTCCAATGTTTTCTTTTTACAAATGGCTGGTACATCTGACTACAAACTGGCTGAAGAACAAATTGTGGGTGGGGGGACTTAACCCTTGGGCTCCAGGCAGTATTACAAACTACTGAAAATCTGGACTGATACAATATATTAGTCTGGGGCATAGCAAGGGTTAACAAGAAAATGGAGTATAGGACAGCTCTCACTCTCTCTCTCTCTCTCTCTTCAAGAGATACATAGCTGGCAGTATTACAAAGGCAAGCAAGGTTTTTTTGACACTAGCATGCAAAAAAAAAAGCCTTACACTAACTGAAGCTTTAACCTTTTCCTGTGTGGCCTGTTGACCGGAGAGAAGGAATCACTTTTGTGCTAGCTTTTGCTTCGGGCTCGGGGAGGGAGACTTGTTTTTCGTAATCTAGGAAAACTTTCTAATTGCAGAGTGCTTCACAACTGGCAGAGTTATCATGCATCAACTCCCAACATTTTGTTGTCTGGTCTGATCTGGTTAATGCTTTTCTGTGACAGCAGATGTCTGCAGCCTCCACCCTGCAGCTGTAAAAAGGGAAGTATGGAGGGCTCATTAGACTTAGGCAGGAAATGTCTGCAGTACTAGTACAGCACTGGCTGATCCTGAGCCAGGACACTTATAATGAAACCAAGAAAATGATGGCAGGAAAAGGCCCAGTAGCACATCCAGTGTGCATATCCTGCCTAACTATGTGTACAATGTACATAGTACGGAAGGTTTTACCTCATGTTAGTTCCGTTAACATCATGCACTTTTATTTATTTGATAAATGCTGGTAAAATGTATATTTCTTTGTATAGTATGCATAAATAAAATAAACCTCCCTTAAGCTGCAAGTCCTAAAAAATGATATAGAGACCATTTGCTTGGCCTATACATCTTACATTTCTTGTACACTTCTTTTTCTGAATAACGTTTGTGTAATCTACAGTAAAGACTGAGATGATCTTCTACATTTGTGAAGCCCTACAAATTGCATCAATCGACAGTTTCAAAGTACCATAAAATATTAAAACAAAGCTTGCCCATGCTCAGCTTGATGGCAAATGTTTCAGGTTGAGTCCTCACCCCCTCTCGCAGGAGAAAAAATTAGAAATGGATATGATTGTTCTTCCATAAGCCAATATTACTTTTTACATTCAGCTGTTCAGTCCCCGATCTAACATCTTGTGCCTACTATTAGACATTCCTCTGGGCTTCAGTCCCAACTGCTACTTCCCCTGCCATCACACCAGTGGGAATCCACATAGGGCAGGACCCAAAGCACTAGTGTCACCATGCAGGC
The DNA here is from genome assembly GCA_016271365.2 of Neoceratodus forsteri. Lineage (NCBI taxonomy): Eukaryota > Metazoa > Chordata > Ceratodontiformes > Ceratodontidae > Neoceratodus > Neoceratodus forsteri. The sequence continues at coordinate 1,084,015,011 of CM028131.1, read as the reverse complement.
AGATCAGGGTACTTACAGTATTAATTATACACATTTCTACCCCCCTTTCCAGAAACCCTCCCATCTCTCTGAGATCGACATAGCCTCTGGTGGCTTCTGCTGCAGCAGCACACTCTGCGCCATGCCACACCTCACAAATGAGCAAGGTCCCCAGCTCACCATGACGGGCTGCTGCAGCACTAGGCATAACATTGCATGCCACCCTCCACACTGAGATGACTTGCACCGCTCTCGCAACACTACCCACTCAGGGCTGCTGTGATTCCAGTGTCCCAGGCTCGCTCCTGAAACTGGGCCACCAGTACAGCAGCGTGATGTTCTGCCTCTGAGTAGCCCAGACAGCATTACTTTTAATGATTAAGCACAGTCACCAAGTCATATTTATGCATCTATTTCTTTTAGAATGTCGGCTGACTGTTTAGAGTGCAATTATCCACTTCAGTCTGTACAGTAATTTCATAAACATTTTCTGTTCATGAACTATAACTTACTAGAGACCACCTTTGTAAAAACAATCTTACCTTTTTCAGGTTTTGCATTTCTAGTCTGTAGCAACCTATCCATAAAGTCAGCATAAAACATTTTCCTCAAATGGTCATCTAATGTAGTAGGTAGACACTTCTGAAAACTATAACTAACACAAAATGCAGCAAAAAAGACAATGTTACCAAACTAGATTCAGCATTACTATACAAGGTATTTCGCTTCCACTGTCATGCTCCAGGATATCATAGTGGCAGTGATATATTGCAGGTTCATTCTACCAGTGTAAACACCCACAAGATCACAGGCAGTACATTTGTAAGCTGTAACATGTTTTGCAAAGATAAAATAATTGCATACTCTACCTGTGCCAGTGCAACAGTTTTAAGCAATAATATAATACAGAGGAAAAAGTTTCTGTAGTGGGCTATACTGTTATATAAATCTACACCCTGGAGGACAGGAGAGAGAAAGAGAGAGAGGTGACATAATGGAGATCTACAGGAACCTCATGAGGGTGAGCAGGGTGCAGGGGGGAGTCTCTTTCAAATGAGAAAGAGCACCAGGACCAGGGGCATGCAATGAAGCTGGGGGGGGGGGAGTTCGACAGAGATGAGAGGAAATATTTCTTCACTGAAAGGATGGTAGATGCCTGGAATAGACTGCTGGCAGAAGTAGTGGAAGCCAAAACATTGGAGGGATTCAAGCATCTTTGGATTAGACATAAGGTCCATAGAACCAATGCTGAGGGTTATAGATAGTAAGTTAATAAACCAATGGTTGTACACGATTGAGAACTGGGGTGATACTAATTTACGAACCTTAGAAACAATAATTAACATAATCTATAAGAAGACACTGGAGCTACCAAGATCTGCAGCAAATGCACTGGTAAGGGCCCATCTTGGACAAATCACGTTTACAGCAAAATCTCATATAAGGTTAATAAATTTTTGGATTAAGATTACGACTGCTCCACCAGGAGCAATTACTGCCTTCTGTTTAATGAAAAAAACAAAGTATCATGCTTCAAAGAGAAATGGATGGTTGTCTAGGGTTTGTTTATTCCTTATTGGATAAATACGATCTTTCACAATTAAGAACGTGGACAGAACAATCTATACAAGTTCATGCTAGTTATGTAAAGATGGTTACATTCACGGTCTACAAAAAGGCAAAAGAATTTAATCTACAAAAAAATTAAACAATTGAAAGTTTCAAAATGGTTAACCAATAACCATAATAAGCAGGTAGCACACACGCCTCTGAGACTGGGAGATCAGAAGGCTGTGGGTTCTATCCCCACACCAGGCATTTGGGTTAATATCCCAATACTAACACTGCAGTGCAGCATGAGGGGAATGCTGCACTCCTGAGGTGTCGTCTTTTGGATGAGACTTAAAACCAAGGTCCCATCTGCCTGTTCTGGTGCTAGTTCAGGTGGATGTTAAAGATCCCAAGGGACTTCTCAAAAAGAGTAGGAGAATTTCTTCGGTGTCCTGGCCAAATTTCCCCCATTCACTAAAAATACTACCAACAGCTTAATCTGGTTCAGTTTCAGTTGGTTATCATCTGCATCCCCCTCTCTCCCTGGTCTCCCCTGAAAAAGAGACTTCTAGTCTCAGTGGGCCTACCGGGTCAACAAAATTCAATAAATAAATAAGGTACAGGAACATTCCTTAAAGGAATATTTATCATTAATTGAAGATCCTATACATAGACAAATATTAACTCTGTATAGGTTCGAGTTGTTTCCTAGTAGTGTACTAACAGCTAGATATCATGGATCTCAATCTAATTCAGTCAATTGTTTGTGCTATTTAAAGGAACCACAGGGTCTCCATCACATTGTGATGAGATATCAATGGTATGAATCTATAAGGAAGAAATATTTGGCAAAACATATTGCATCTTATATTATTCCAACCCATTATTTCCTGGATCTCATGTTCAACTCAGAAAATAAGCAAATTTTGACGGATCTGGTGAGATTTTTAGAAGTAGCAAAACAAAATTAGAAATGCAATTATTCAAGATTTTGTATGAGAGCCATAATCCTTAATTGATCTCCACATGGGGACCTTTTTTCTCATATAACTTTAAGATTTGCGATTACGGTTTATTTAAGGGGATGTCGGTAACCAGACCTGAACCTTACCAAACTGTTTACGCTCTACTTTTCTAACAAGAAATGATAGAGTTTGTTACGGAATTTGGCTTCTAATGTACCTTCTTATGTCCACTATTATGTTCTCATTATGTGCTGACATAGCTGAAATATTAAAAATGTCTGTTTTGTATTTAAAGTGATACATAGTGTGTGAAGAGAAGTGATTTGTTAATTGTTTTAAAAAAGTAAGTCATGTTAATATTTATATTGTTAATTTTAATAAATGTGTTATTGACATGCCTATTCTTTGTTCTTTAATTACATAATGACATTTGATGTTGAACAATAAACTTGAGTGATTGATTAGACACAGGGGAATAAGAGGCGGGGGGGGGAGGGTCACCAGAGACCAGATAGAGTCTGTGGAGACTGCTTAGGCAGGGAACATCTGGGAGGACTGGATGGGCCAATGAGTCCATTTTTGCTAACAAATTCTGTTGCTATGAGTCAAATGAAAGGGAATTACAGTGCACCTTTAGTTAGGGTTACAAATGCATTTCTTTGTTAAACCCCTTTTTTGCACCTTAACAACCTGGCTGTTTTAGGATGGAATAGCCTGAAGTTTGGCATGTGTGTTTTGGAACCCAGGATCCCTGGACCCTGCATATTTTGTTAATGATCAGTTCAGCTGTGTAAATGTTCTATAAGGTTGAAGATACATAAACATGGTCAAATTAAGACCTTTTTTTACTCACCATTAGCCCAAAAATGACTGTCAGTTGAAACTTCATCATTTAAGGTTAGTTAGAGTTTGACCCAAGGAAATGCCTTTGATAGGTGGTTTTACTGTAAAATGTTTTGACTTAAATCATTAGCATTTAAAAATGACTTTTTCTCACATGCTCATTCTGTTTTTTTGTTGGGGTGTTTTTGCCTAGAATGTTGCTAAGGCTTTTTTTGTGATCATACAAACATACAGAACTGCCAGCAGATACAGGCCATGTGGTCTAACTAGTCTGCTCGAGAGTGCAGCTAGCAAATACATTACACTGCAGCTGCCGTCCCTCCTCTCTCCCCTCATGGTGATCCTCCCCCTCACCTTGTCCCATCACCTTTTAAAACTACCCACTGACTTACAGGATACCACCTCCTCAGGCAGCACATTCCACCTAGACACCACCCTTTCCATGAAAAAGTGCCTCCTCGTTTCTCTCCTGAATCACTGTATTTATTGAGTCAAGAAAATGACTATTTTTGCTTTATTACTTTGGGCCCTAACTTCACCGTTTGGGCTCTGACTGACTCCATATTTTCAGAGTGGGTATATCAGCCCCCTATCTTATGAACATATGTGATGTTTTTGTTGATGCACCCTGAAATCTGTTTTTGAGGGGTGAACAGATGCCCTCCCCCAGAGTACATTTAGCAGCATGGTCTGGAGTGGCGGCAGTAGAGGCATGCTGCTTGCAGTCAGGAGTGAGATGGGAGGAAACAGCAGCATGAAGAAAGGATCAGCTGCAGTAGCAAGCAAGGGCATGTGTGAGAGAGACATGCAGCATCAAGGGACATGACTCTTTGGGGAGACAGTCTGGAGGGATGTGTTGGGATTTGATTGGATTGCAAGCCAAGGCAGTCTTTTCTAGGTAGATTTGTTTGCTGGGCATTCTGTGTCGGAGGCTATAGTCATGTGAGATTTGGAGGGTTTTAAGGTGGTTGTTCCATGTGTTAATTAGGTAGATGTTAAATGTGTTATTAAGGTGTTTATACCATGTGGATGTATTAGGGTAATTATGTCTTATGAAGGTGCTGATAACACATTAATACAGTGAAAGAAGCAATTGGTTTCATATCTGCTAATTGGCTACCATCATAAATGGGGAATATTTAATTACTTTTTTATGGTGGTGTGCCTGCCTCACTGCTTGCTAAAACCTGCTGTGATTATGATTTGATTTTTCCATACTGCCACTTGCTTCACGAATGAGCTGTGATGCTGCAGCATCAGCACTGGCATCAGGATGGGGTGTCCATGGTAATATCCATGGCAAAGGAAGACCCATAATACAGAAAGGCAATCATTCACAAAATAGTGTCACAAACCTTTATTAATAAAAAAAACATAAACCCCCTTAAAAATGCATCACGCAAGGTCCTAGCCTATTGCATAAATCGAATATGCAGAGGGGACCCATTGTGGAAAATGATTTATCTAGACTTATGCTATTTGACCTCAGACACCTCACTTATATAGATAAATTATTTATCACACAAGGTCCCCCTCTGTGTAATATATATGATATGCATTGGGGAGCTACATGATACATCATTCATCTGCACAAGGGCAGTTTGACCTCGGGTAACCTCATGAGTGGTGTAAACCACAAGTGATGTGCCCAAGGTCACACTGCCCGAGTGCAGATAAATGATGTATCACACAAGCACCCCATCGCATATTTCATTTATGTAATAAGCCAGGAGCTTGTGTGGTAAGTTATTATTTGTTAATTGTTTGCAGTTTTTATAAGGTAATGAATAGCCTTGAGGATTTCTTTGTAAAATAGTTGCTTTCTGCACCTTTACCAGCCTGGTTGTCATAGACATTTCTAAGAATGCTGCATTTGGACATTATGTTGATGTCATGGGGTCCTTGTTGACTGGTTGAGCAAGCCGGGTTTTGAAAAATGATTACCAAACATGGTGGACCCATTTAGGGAGAGTTCAGTTCAATTTTATTGTATAACAAAATTTAAAATTTGTTTTTATAATTTATTTTTACACACCTTAAAAATCTCAGCTATCCATCGATTTCTATATATAATTATCACATAACTTAACATTATTTAATTAAAATTCACAGAATCACACATTCACTTTTCTTATATGCTTCAGTTTTCTCAATATTATCCTACAAAGTCTAGCCACTTTATTCAATATAAAGTGTCCTCTGATTTCAAAAGTGCATTAAAAACTGGCATTGAGGTTCCATATCTAAATCTTTTAGAACATTTGACAGGGTCTTTTCCCTTTCATATTTATACAATGGGCACAAAACCAATAAATGGAGAGGGGTATCTTCCCCACCTTCACTGAAACACATAGTAGAATTACTGTTTTTGTATTGTTTCATTAAGGTTTATGATTCAAGATATCCAAATCTAAATCTGGTTAATGTCTTTCTGTCATTTATGTTAGGAAGTTTTTGCAGGTAATATTCTAACCCTGTGTTTCTTTTTCTATTTTCTACCAACCAGCTACTAATTTTATTTTTTTTTAGCCAGAGTAACTTCTTGATTATAATGGATGTCTTGAATACTTACTTTAATTTTTTGTTCTATTAATTTCATTGGATACCAGTTTGATTCAGTTATATAATCCAAAAGACCATTTGATATTAATATTCTTTCTAAGGTAAAAGTGCTTGGGCAAATAAATCATTGTTCTCTATATTTTAGTTGTTCCTCTATACATAATCTTGGAAGGCATTTACCTTGTTTATTATATGCCTTTATCCAATAACTACATTGTCTTTGTTCTATATTTTGTTGAATAGACTTTTGCCCCAGTTCCAGCCTCACTAAACCTGAAGGTGCACAATTTGGTAATCCCAATATTCTTTTATATGCTTTATTCAGAGCACCCTCTAACTTACTAATATTTTTCTCTAAACCCCATATTCCTGCTCCATAAAGTAACTGAGATCTTAATTTTGCATTTAAAACTGCTAAATAACCTTTTACTGATTGGCCACCATACTTATATGAGAATCTTTGTTGGGCGAGGTAAAATCTCTTTATTTTTTCTTTTACTTAATTCGCGTGTTCTTTCCACTTCAGATTATAGCTAAATGTAATTCCCAACTAACAAAATGAACCAACAGTTTCAATCTTGTTATTATTACAATATAACTCTATTTGCCTTCCTTTCTTAACCATTTGTTTACTGCAGATCATATTTGTTTTTCCAAAATTAATTTCCAGTGCTACTTCCTTACATCCCTCATAACATTTTTGTATACTTCTTTTTATCCCTAAATAACTAGTTTAAATCAGCACTTTGTCATCTGCATATGCCATGTTTGGGCATGGTCTGGAGTCCAACCTGGGCATGTGAAGCTTGGGAGCATACATGTTCTTTAGTACCCCACTCAAAAATAAATTGAATAAAATCCTGGAGAGAACACAGCCTTGTCTTAGACCTATATTAGACCCACATTTCTCTGTACAATCCCCTTCCTTATTATATCTGACTATTGTATAGTTACAGTATCCTTATATAACACTTTTAATACATGCAACAATGAATTATCTATTCCATAATGTCCCAAGGATTCCCATAGTTTGGTTCTTCAGACTCTATCAAAAGCTGCCTTTAAATCTACAAAGACACAAAATAACTTTTGTTTCTTTATCAAAACATATTTCTGAATTAAATGAGTTAATGTAAAGCACTGATCTATCGTAGAATGTTTCGGCATAAAGTCCGCCTAGGCCTCATCTATTAAATCATTTTCTATTATCCAGTCCATTATTTTTTGATGCAATAGTTTAGTAAAAAATTTCTGTGCTGTATCCAGAAGGCTTATCGGCCTATAATTCCCTTGGTCAGATTTATTCCCCTTTTTATATATTGGGATTTTTATATTAGTTTTCCAAGTTTTGGGTATTTTACCTTTATCTTTATCTTATCTCTGCTCCTAGTGGAGATTTATCTTCGCTCCTATTATATAACTATATATATATATATATATATATAGAGAGAGAGAGAGAGAGAGAGAAGATAGACAGATAGATATTATGGATTAGATACGCAATCCCAACATGAGAAATCCCATCACACAAAAACCTGACATCTAAATCCCAACTGTTTAATTACTGACAAGTTTTAAATCCTGACTTGGCTATGTGTGAAGAAATCCTGATAAATGCTACAAACACCCACACAAATCATGCACAGTCTGCAGCGTGCAGTGCAGTGCTATAAAAAATAAACAAGCGTCTCATTTAAATTTACGGTTAAATATTTAGTGAGCACTTCACTCTTGTCACCCCCTCAATCACTGGCTTCAGAATAATGCTCATGTCTCCCTTCATCCAGTTTGTGTCAGCCAGATTACCATACATGTAGAACTTACCAGCACCTGACAGCAAACACAGTCCATCCACTGTCAGCTTTCTATCTCTCTCTCTGTCTCTCTTCACTAATTGTCAGGACTGACTGCAGCATTCAAGGAGGAGGGAATTACTTTTTTATTTACCTATTCATTAATTACTTGCTGGGCATAAACAAAGCTGTTAAAGGCACACCCTATGCTAAGCACTAAATGGTTTGTACTTCTTGTGGGAGGGGGTGGTGGTGTCTGACAGTGCATTTAGTTCTGTAGATTGAAGGTCCCAAGTTCAAACTGGTCCACACACAGAAACTGCGGTGGCAGCTCCTCCATAAGACTCACTAGCGAGTCCTCCTAAGCTGCTTACATAATTTAAAAACTGCAGCTTATGCTATGCTAGATGCATCTGCTTCTCAAACAGTTAACCAGTAAAGTTTACTACAATTGCTAATTTGGGAAATATTAGAAGAAATAACCCCCAAGTCCTCCTAAGCCATGTACATAATATTAAAAATGCAGGCTATGCTGCAATGGCAGCCACCGAATGTAGCCAGGCAGTTGTAATTTTCAGTTGTCCATATTTGTTGGGATTTCTGATGTTGGGTAATTGATTGCCGGGATTTCATGCTTGATGGGAATCTGGTGTCAGGGTTCCAAATATCGGGATTTAACATGTTGGGATTTCATATGAATCCCAGATATTATAGGGGTGCATTCACACCCCTATATTTAGGGTTGAGTAGGCACGTCTATGTTAAACTTGAAATTTTGCACTTTAATAACTTTGCAACCATTCAACAGATCTGCATGCAAATTTACAGGCACGGATGTGGCAAGTTATGTTCCAGTCAGATGTACAGTTTCTGAGTTCTGGAGAGGTGAAACAAGCATTTTTTTCACTCATTGACTTTGCTGGGATTTTTCTCTGAACTTGCCTACAGCCCAGAGAGTTTGGAATATTGGTCTGAAATTTTCAGGGCAGAAAGGGACATACCCACAGATGTGTCTTTTGTTAGTTTAGTGAAAAAATAATAAGCCATTTTTAAGTTATTACCTTTTAAAATTTTGAAAAAATCATTTCTGAGCATGCTCAGTAAGCACTAAAAGATGACTGTATGAAACAAAAAATAATTTTTTTTCGTATGACATCATCCTTTTTCATTTGAGGAAAATCCTTTTTTGTATGGCACCATTTTATTTTCAGTTTTGCCTGAGAACTTTAAATTTGGAAACCCCAAAAATGATATTCTGGGAAGGAAGCAACACATGTAGCTCACTTATTGGGATCCCCTTAGTTGCATTCTGCATTATACTGCTCAAGAAATGCCCATAAAATGTATTTTTTTAACATTGAAATTCTGTTTTTGTATCAGCGTCATACAAAAAAATATCTTGTTACATATGATGACTCATGAAGAAAGATCTTTTTTGTATGGGAAATCAATGTATTTTAATGTAATTTTCAACTTTGGTGCATAACTTTGCCATTTTTGCATATTTTGCACCACATTTTCAACATAGCCTTTTTAAGGGGACCCCCTACTCATGAACAATGGGGGTGTTATTTCAGAAATCTTGCCCAAAAGGCGTCTTTGCAGTCAGTTGGCCAAATCACATTTTAGGCAGGATTTCAAAATGTTTACACTATTTGTTCATGAGGTGGGGTCATAAGAAGGGTACATTGAAAATGTGGGTGCAAAATATGCTAAAATGGCCAAGTTGTGTGCATCTGTTGACATTTCACTTCGCTCGCTCATGACTTTGTTTCATAGCCATTTCTTTACACCACCTCATAAATGTGACAACTGTCACTTTTTAAATCTTGCCCAAAATGTCTTCTCATGCCACTACTGCGGACTTACCCTGTGGTGGCACAGAATGATGTTTTAGTGGGGATTTGACAATTTTTACTATTGGGTTGATGAGGTGGGGTAATAGAAAACTATGTTGACAATTTGGTTGCTGTTGTTTTATAAATGGAAGGCAGGGCACAGAGGGCCCTAAGCTTCCCCATAAACATACATATACACATCTATGGATGGATGGGAGTGCATGTCGCAGAGGACCCTGCGTTCCATCGGACAACTAAGAATACGAGTACACTATCTCAAATGTTTGGATGCATGGGAGTGGAAAATAAGGATACCATTATACTACTTCAAAAAGTAAGAAAATTCTTTGCTAAAAACTGTGTTAAAGGGTTGATTTCAAACTATAAAAAGGAGAGGAATATGTTAGGGTTTCCAATCCTAATGACCCACTCGTACTATGCACAAATCAACATGAATCAGGGGGGTGCCTTTGGGTCATCAGCCTTAACACTCACCCCATTCCACAAGTAAATAAGCTGAGATGTATACAGTAAGGGAACCTTCCCCCAGGCCACACTGGATGGTAGGAAGGGAACCTCCCCCATCCAGGGAGCACCAGAGCCACCACCACTACCTCAGAGGTTGTGAAGAAACCACAGAAGTTAGACCACAGTGGGCTCAGGGAGGATGAGGATGGTGGAGCAGAGGCACACCTAGTCAGTTGTTCCACTCCACAATCCATACACCATTCTGAGGGAGCATAGTTTCCCTATGGATGCACCCGCAGAGGAGACTAAGGAGGCTGAGGACAACTGTCACAAGGGAGGCCCACAGGAAGGAGGCAGAGGACACCACAAGGAAAGGAAGCAGCTCCTAGTGGGGACTCAGTTATTAGGGGGATAGAACTGGGGGGCAGGGAAAACTGCAGTAAGGTGCCTGCCTGGTGCCATGGCTTGGAGGGACAGGAAGCGCATCCTCAGGATCACGAGAACAGCTGCACGGGAGTCTGAGCTGGACGTCATTGTCCACCTAGGGACAAATGACTTGGCTCAACATGAGATTAGAGCAGAGCAGAAGGACTCTGTAGAATTGGGGAGGGGCCTAAGACAAGTTACACACACAGTATCCTTCTCAGAGGTGCTGCCTGTCAATGGCATGAGTGAGAGGAGGGTACTTTGCACCATGCAGTTTAATGAATGGTTAAAAAAATAGTGTGGAGCACAGGGGTTTGGCTTCATTGGGGACTGGGGTTCCACCTGGAGGGACACCAGCCTATACTGGCAGGATGGTCTGCATCTGTCCAGGAAGGGAACAAGTCTTTTACGCAATCAGTTTAAATGCTTCATTGGCAAGCTTTTAAACTAGTCAAGGGGGGAGGCACTGATAAGCAGCAGGAAAATCCCAGCCTCTCCCTACAAAACAGGGTACTAAATGAGAAAAAGACCGAGGTCGAAAGGTCAGTGGGGGATGCTGCAAAAGAAGGTAAAGCCATCAAAAAATGGAGAGCAATGAGTACCAATGCCCATAGTCTGAGTAACAAGCTTCCTGAATTAGTGGCCTTGATGGAGGAGGAACATCTGGATATCATGGCAGTCACAGAAACATGGTACACACAAAACCATGACTGGGACATAAACATACCAGGATACACTATCTACAGGAGGGACAGGGAGGGTAAAAGAGGAGGAGGAGTAGCTCTTTACATAAGGGAAGGAATCAAAGCAATAAAACAAAAGGGAAAACAGGGAGGAGAAGAAGCACTGTGGTTAAATTTGGAGACCAGCAATGGCACCACAATCTGCACAGGGGTTTTATACAGACCCCCTTCTCAGGGGAAGGAAATGGACAAGGAAATGATAGAAAGTATACTTAGAATGGCAGAAAAAGGGGAGATATTGCTGATGGGTGATCTGAATATGCCAGATGTTAACTGGAGTGCAGTTGCAGCAGCCACTTCGAAGAGTGAAGTTATTCTAGATGCCTTACAGGGGGCATGCCTTAGACAACTAGTATTGGAGCCCACTCAAGAGGGAGCAATCTTAGACCTGGTTCTCTCAAATGGAGATGAAGAGAGGATCACAGATGTAGAAGTAGGTAGCCATCTGAGAACTAGTGACCATCGAACAGTATGGTTCACAATAAACACAGCAATAGAGTCAAGCCATACAAAGGCAAAAGTATTGGACTTTAGGAAGGCTGACTTTGCCAAAATAGGTGAGTGCCTAAAAATGCACTAGCAAATGGGCAGGAAGGAGGGGTGGAAGAACAATGGAGAATAATAAAACTGCCATCACAGAGGTAACAAGCCTTTGTGTGAAGCAAATAAACAAAACAAAATGATTTAAGAAACCACTATGGTTCTCAAAGGAAGTGGCAGTGAAGGTTCAAGAGAAAAAGAAAGCATTCAGGAAGTACAAGGAATCACAGAAGAAGCAGGACAGAGAACTGTATCAGTTAAAGCAAAAGGAAGCTGGGAAGGCAGTCAGAACAGCAAAGGCCCAAACCGAGGAAAAGATAGCCAACTCAGTTAAGAAGGGGTATAAAACCTTTTATAGGTACATCAGGGAGTGAAGGAAGACCAAGGGAGGGATAGTGAGGCTTAATAAAGGGGAGGGAGGGTGGGCAGAGGGTGACTGTGAAAAGGCAGAGATACTAAACAAATATTTTTGCTCAGTATTTACAAAGGAAGAGGGGGAGGTTCCTAAATAAACAGTAGAAACACTCTGGATACAGAAGTTGATACCAGCCCATTTACAGAAGAAAGGGTTCTGAAAGAACTCTTAAAACTGAAGTAGACAAAGCAATGGGCTGATGGGATTCATCCCAGAATTCTAAAAGAACTAAGGCTAGAACTAGTGACACCACTGACTACCCTCTTTAACAAATCATGGGAGGATGGGGTGGTACCTGAGGACTGGAGGAGGGCAGATGTGATTCCCCTTCACAAAGTGGGAGCAAGGCAGAAGCAGGAAACTACAGACCTGTTAGTTTAACCTCAGTGGTAGGAAAATGATGGAATCACTTCTGAAGGAAAGAATTGTCGAGTATCTAGAGGCCAGAGGGCACAGGACCCAAGGCACATGGATTCACAGCAGGAAAGTCATGCCAGACAAATCTGATAGATTTCTTTGACTGGGTGACCAAAGTAGTAGATCAGGGAGGGCTGTGGACATGGCCTACTTAGACTTTAGCAAGGCATTTGACACAGTCCCACAAAAGATTAATACACAAGTTAGCCAGCCTGGGAGTGGGTCCCAAGATGACAGCCTGGGTAAAGAATTGGCTGGAGAATAGGACACAGAAGTAATAGTAAATGGAGTCCACTCTGAAGAAAGGGGGTTACTAGTGGGGTACCGCAGGGTTCGGTATTAGGACCGTCCTCTTCAATGTCTTTATAAGCTACATTGCAGAGGACTGGAAGGAAAAGTATGTCTCTTTGCAGATGACACAAAGTTCTACAACAGAGTTGATGCACAAGGTGGGGTGGAAAGGATGAGAAGGGACTTGGCAAGGTTAGAGGAATGGTCAAATGTATGGCAGCTTAGATTCAATGCTAAGAAGTGCAAGGTAATGCACCTGGGAAACAAAAACCAGGGAAGAGTACACAATGGGGGGTGAGATACTAACAACAACAAAAATGGAAAGGGACCTGGGGGTAGTCATATCAGATGACCTAAAGGTGGGCAAGCAATGTGAGAGGGGAGCAAGGAGGGCTGGGGGATACTGGGATGCATAGGGAGAGGCATCACCAGTAGAAAACAGGAAGTTATTATCCCTCTGTACAGACAGCTGGTGAGACCCCATCTGGAGTACTGTGTGCAATTCTGGAGACCCAGTCTCCGCAAAGACATAGACAGGATGGAAGCTGTCCAGAGGAGGGCAACTAAAATGGTGCAGGGTCTGCACCAGAAGACATATGAAGAGAGACTTAAGGAGCTTAATATGTATAGCCTCGAGGAAAGGAGGGAGCGGGAGGACATGATAGAAACTTTCAAGTACCTCAAGGGAATCAACAAAGTCCAAGAGGGTAGCATCTTTCAAAAAAAGAGGTGTGCAAAAAAGGGGCACAATTTGAAGATAGAGGGGGGGCAGCTCAGAGGTAATTTAAGGAAGTATGTTTTCACAGAGGTTGTGGATGCATGGAATGGCCTTCCAGAGGAGGTTGTGGAGTCAAAAACACTGGTGGAATTCAAGCATGCATGGGACAGTCATAAGGCAATTCTAGGGGGTTGGGGTAGGAAGAAGTAGGCTGCTGGTTAACTAGGATCTGCAGCTTATCCATTAGGTAGGGAAATGGGCAGACTAGGTGGGCCAAGCGGTCCTTATCTGCCATCAAATTCTATGTTTCTGTGTAGGTGAATGGGGTGAGTGTTAGGGCTAATGACCCCAAGGCACACCTCCAATGCCTGGTGGTGTGTGCATGGCAGGGGTTGGGTGTTAGGGTTGGAAATCCTCATGTCATATTTCCCTCCTTTTTATGATTTGATATCAACCATGACTGATGCATTAATGCATTTTTTTTGCAAAGAATATAAACAGATATAAATATAGATATAGATATAGATATAGATATAGATATAGATATAGATATAGATACAGATACAGATGTAGGCGTATATATAGATAGATATCAATATAGATATAGATATAGATATAGATATAGATATAGACAACCACCCAATGTCCCATCTTAAAAGCCCATGTGTTATACCAAGAATTGTTATTACTACTTGTATGTTCTTACCTTGATGTTTATGCTTATCTGATCATACTGTACTTGTTTATTTATTTCACCCTGTTCAATGCCTGTATTTCACTATGTTGGTAATTGTTCTCATTCTGCTTGTAAACCTACTCTTGTAATCTCCCGGGTCGCACCTGAAAATAGGCATTCATTGTCTAGCGTGCTTACCCAATAAACAAAAGCTAATAAATAAATAACTCTCTCTCTCTCTCTCTCTCTCGCTCTCTCTCTCTCTCTCTCTATATATATATATATATACAGGCAACCCTATAGTTGAGTTGAGTAGCATGTTTAATGTTAAACCTCAAATTTTGCACTTTAATACCTTGGAAGCTGATCAATGGATTTGCTCAAAATTTGGTATGCGCTGTTCATTGGGGCAGATCTCTTGATGTGGCAAGTTTTGTTCTGGTTGAATGTGCAGATTCTGAGATCCAGACAGTGTAAAAAGTCATAAAGTCAAAATTTTTTTATTTAAGTATTTATGCTCCTTCTCTGGCTGCCACCTTCTGTCTGATCCCACCAGCCCTGTCACCCCAGTATCACCAGGACTTACCTTCAGCCCCATCAACAGGTACAGAGCCTGTGGAGGGTCGGGCATCATCCTGCAGCTGGGGTATTTCCTCTGTTTCCTCCTGCTCCCCAGTGCTGGGGCGCGCACAGCCAGACATGCATGTGTGGAGATGCCCATATGTCAGTGGAAGTCCCGCAGCACCCTCCCTTTCCCTGGTGCCCAACAGACCTGCACCATCTGCAGGTCTCCACCTGGGGGCAGTCATTCAATGGGAGCACCTGTCCTCCCTCCCCAGGAGAGCTGATCTATCTTCTGGATGCTCAATCCTCTCTCTCCCTCCCCAGCCAACCCCAGCAGCCTGCTCAAACCGCGAACACGGGTCGCCAGCATGGCAGGAGATGAGGCACAGATGCCTCAGCCCTCCATGCCACTGGGCTGGCTATAAAGTCACCATTTTTGCAGTTTTTTCCTCATCACCTTACATCCAGGCAGTATGAAAATTTGGTGTGATTTTTTTATGGTAGAAACAGCTTGGGTAACAGAACAGGCATGCATTCATTTTGTGACAAAATATTTATCTGTTGCAAAGTTCTTCAATTTTTCATTTCCCATTGTTTTCAATGTGAAGATCACATTTCAGGATAGAGGGAGAAAGTTCAACAAAGGATTTGATCTTGTGAAAAAAGATTCTGTCTCATGAGACCTGTTCCTTTTTTCATGAGAATAAAATACTTTTGTTGTGAGAGAAAAATCCTTTTTCATGAGCCGGCATCTGTTTTTTTTTTTTCTCCACAAACTAAATGTGTGAAATTTGATTAAAAGTGTTGTCATTTTACAAATCAAACACCAGAACCTAGCTAAACGGGTCCCATTTAGCTAGATTCTGGTGTTTGTTTTTCACAATTAGGAACAGAAATACTTTTTCTGGGCACCCAAAACCCTGGATGCCAGTTTAGCGAGAGGAGCCTTCCACCAATGTTTTCTGTATGAGAACAGCAGATTTTCTTTAGTTCTACAGCTGCAGCTGAACTCCTGCTACCGGCTGCAGATGAGTTGTGAGCTGCTGTTTCCTGGAATCTAGTGCATATGGTCCAAGTCTCCCACATTTTGTTGGAGTCTACCACATTTTAATTAATCTTTCAGACCTCCCACCAGCATAAGTAACTGCAGCGTAAAAACTGAGTGGGAGTTCATAATACAGTGTGTCTGCTCCTCAGTGTAAATAAATGGCTATTTTCAGAAGGAAGCCAACCAGCGATGAACGTGAGATCAAAGACATAAATAATGTTTGTTTCCATGACTAAGGTTGGAACTCTGTTCCATCAACCACAGTATGGCTATGGCATGCATCAGGCACAGTGGGCATGGCTGCTGGAATCCCTAAGTTATTTCAGGTTGTAAGTGAATGCAGACTGGACTGAATACCAAGCAACGTGTCTACTTCTGTCATGGCAGGGGACCTGAAGCAACTGATTTTCTGAACAGTCCTGAACACGTGCAAAGATTTAACACATTATATAAATAATTACTTATTGAACTGGCCCCCTACGGTGATGGTTTAACAGATTATTTCAAAGAGACTCACACTGGGATTTCTGTTGTCTCTCATCTACTTGACGTCTTATTTTATAAATAAGGTGAGAGATAAACACGCCTATCATATTTTGAAATTTCTAGTTGTCATGTTCCAAAGTTTTACATCAGTTCAGTGCAACTGAAACTGTACACAGGTCGGTGGTACTTTTCTAGTCATGTTGCAGATACAGACAGTTTCTTTATTTTTTGTTTTCCAGTTTTTCTCGATTGAAGTGTCCACCCCATGCTTGTGTTTTTGTTGTGTGTAAGATCTCACCCCGAAGAGTAAGTTTTAGAATTGTTATCCAGATGTGCACTATAACTCTCAACTGTCCCTAATTTTACCTAAAAATTGGTCATTGATTGTTCCTAAATTTGGAATTTTAATCACTGAAAGGTGGGGATTTGAAACATACAGTATAATATTGACAGACCAGAATGCTGCAGTCTAGTTCTGCTCTGGAAAATTATTGAGTTCATATTTCTATTTTGAATGATGAATGATGTGTCCCTGATTTTGGTCATTTGCCCCTGATTTTTTTTTAAGCCAGGTCTCTGATTCGCAAGACTGGAGGTTGCAAGGTATGGGCTGTGTGTGCGTGTGTGTGTATGTGTAAAATATTTACTGTATATAATCCGACACCAGGATGCCCACCCCTGGTGTTGGATGACCCCACCACAGCCTGTCATTTTATTAAGTAGCCGACATCAGGGGGCCCAAACCCCATGTCAGCATTTACAGCACCCCCAGCAGTGTGGGACACTGGGGAGTCCACCCCCAGTGTCACAAAAAATTTATTAAATTTTACCCTGTAAAAAGAAAAGAGGCCCCCGATGTCTTTTTAATTTTTAACCTGAAAAATTAAAATGGTCCTCTGTCGTCCCTGCCGCCCTCCCATCCCACCCCTCTCACTGAGCACCCACCACCCCATGACCCCTCACCCTATACTTACCACCAGAAGGGCATAGGCTGCCATCTTCTGTGGACTGAGACACGTCTGCACTCATCAAAGCCTAACTGTAAACTGAGGAATCAAAGTAAGTACCATATAATGTATATCAATGGTGTTTTCAACTTATGTTCATAACGTTGGCATTTTTAGAAATTTATTTTCACCAAATTTTTCAACATGCCTGTTTTGGGACCCCACCTCATGAACACTGGCACTGTCATTTTGTTAATCGGGCCCAAAAAGTGATTTCGCGATTGCAGTGCGAAATCACCTTTTGGGACTGAATAACTAAATTTCACCACCAATGTTCATGAGGTGATGTCCCAAAAGGCCATGTTGAAAATTTGGTGAAAAAATCTCAAACATGGCTGAGTTATGAGTGTTCGTTGAAAATTTTCTATGCACGTGCATAACATTGGTAATTTTCAATATTTTGACTCCAAATTTTCAACATGCCCATTTTTTCAACCACCTCATGAACAGTATGGCAGTCTTTTTTCACATCCTGTCTGAAATGTGTTTTCACACCTGTGGCACGGAATGGTGTTTTGGCATGGATTTGAAAATTTTCACCTATGGAATTTATGAGGTGGGGTCATAAGAAGACTATGTTCAAAATGTGGGTACAAAATATGAAAAAATGCCAAAGTTATGACCATTCATTGCAATTTCACTATTCCCGTTCATAACTTCAGAAAGTTTAAATATTTTGACCCCATAATTTGAACATAGCCTTCATAATACCCCTCCTTATGTATGTCACAGCTGTCATTTTTGAAATCACACCCAAAATGTGATTTTTCACCTGTGGCATGGAATGGGGGTCCATGTCATAACAGTGATTGCAAAACAATGTTCTCTGTAACAGCGGGTGTACATCACCGAAAAGCAAATCAGTGATGTACACTTGCAGGCAAAAAGACATCTGCAATTTAAAATAGTATTTATGTGGAGGCTGCCCCCACACCCCCTCTTTAAAGGACCCTGCGCTCCCACAGTAAAATAAAGATACTATTATACAAACTCAAAAGTAAAGAAATAAATTGCAAAAACTTGTTAATGCTCAGTTAGTAACAAAAGTTGGGAAATGAGGTTGGTTTCCCTAACACCCCACCCTCCCAAACCAGGCAGGAGAGCAGGTATGGGGTGTGCCTTGGACTTCTCAAGCCTAATGCTCACCCCGTTCTCATAAAGTCTGCACATCTGACATTATTTTCAGATGGAATGGGGTTAGCGTTAGGCATGGGATCCCAAGGCACACCCCACACCTGCTCTCCTGCCTGGTTTGGGATGGTTGGGTGTTATAAAAATCCTAACACCTCATTTCCCAACTTTTGTCACTTTGACCCTGACTGGCGCATTAACACATTTTTTTACAATATATATATTGCAAAAAAACTTCATTAATGTATATGTATATGTGAGTGTATATTATATTTATACAGTAGGGGTGAGCTGATAACCAGTGATATATATCTGATTATTTCTCACTCCAATGTGATAAATGCTGATGACACCACAAGATAGCAAAATAAATGACATTTATCATACCCTTATTGTTGATGACATCACAACATAGCAACGTAAATGACATTTATCACACCCCTATTGTATAAATAGAATACATGATACGCACTCATGTACTGTAATATGGAAAATATTTTCCCTCCTGCACAATGACCTCTGGATACTCAAGCCACAAGTGAATGTCCAGAGGTCACTCTAGAAGAGTGAAAATATTTTCCCATAACACACTCGTTACACAGCTGCATATAGAAAACCATGCACTAGCCGATCCCGCTAGGTACTTCATACAGTGTGCATGAGTACCTCTGCCTGCAGGGGCACAGGCCTCATGGGGCCTTTTGTCTGCAGAAATGCTAGCCCCCATGAGATCTTTTCTTCTGCAACTACATGTACTCATGGATGCTGTACAACATACACACACACACAGGTGTGGCTGCACAAGCACAGGCTACTGCGCTTATGCAGCCACAGATACAAATCCACATAAGTAGGACATCAATGCTACTGCATTTGTGTAATCTGGAAACCATTAAATGTTGTTTGCTTTACCTGATGATGGCTTGCATGGTCTTGTCCTTTTGCTGCTTGAAAGAGTGGGGAGTTAGGGTTAGAAACCTTAACTCAGCATTTCCCAACTTTTGTGTTATTAAGTTGAACCCCAGACTGGTGCATTAATGTAGTTTTCTTGCAGAGAATTTCCTTTATTTTTGAGATAGTAGAATAATATCCAACAGAAAGATAATGGCCCTCTAGGACTTGTGCTAAGGAAAGGCTCTATCTGCCTACAGAAGTGCAGAGCCCTGTGGGCCCTGCACTTCTGTGCAACAACAGATGTCAAGAATTCATGGGGCTGTCTGGTGGGCTGCAGAAGCAAGGCCCATGTGCTTCCTTGTGGCTGTGGATACAGATGCACAGGGCAAAGAGTCCCTTTTTCAGCCAAAGCACAGGGCCCTCTGGCACCCACAGGTGCAGAGGTGCAGGGCCCTATGCCAAGAGAAGAGGAGAGTTATTTTTACTATGTGGTACTCAAGCCAGTGTGGGCAACACTGAACCATCTCTTCCAAGGCTGGGGGATGGTGTCACATGACAGTGCCATCAGCCAGCCTCAGTCATCCAGCTGGCCCACTGAGCTCACCCCAAACTCAGATCACTGGTATTGGATCACAAAGCACTACCCACTGGAGTAAAGACTGGCACTACACATAACATTTCTTGATAATTTTTTTCTTTTTATTTTGACCCAATATTTTCAAGATAGCCATTTTATGACTCCCCCTTATAAACATGACATGTCACACTTGTAGAATACTAGTCAAAACATTATTTTCCAACACAAGTATGAAAACAAGTTCATCCAGAATCTGAAAAATGACACCTGTCACGTTTATGAGATTGTGTGAAAAAAAATGGCTATGTTGAAAGTTTGGCATAAAAAGTTAGCAAAGTTATGAGCACAAATTGAAATATTTCAATGTTCACTCATAGCTTGGGTGTTTTTCCATATATTACAACTAATTTTCAACATAGTCTTCTTATGACCTCACCTCATGAACCTTGTAGGTGAAAATGTTCAAATCCCTCACTATATGTGATTTTGCACAGCAACTGCAAAATTACCTTTGCAGCACACATTTGAAAGATTTGAACTGCCTTATTCATGAGGTGGTGTCTGAAAAAGACCATGTTGAAAGTCTGGTGGAAAAACATTGAAAATTAGCGAAGTTATGAGTGAATGTTGAAATATTGGTCATTTTACCATATTTTTTCAAGAAATTTTTAATATAGTCTTATAGCCCCACCTGATGAACCTGGTAGGTGAAAAGTTTTAAATCCCATCTAAAAGGTAGAGTGACTATGAAATCATCTTTTGGAACAGATTTGAAAAAATTCACCTACCTTGTTCATGAGGCGGGGTCCAAAAAAGGCCATGTTGAAAATGTGGCCTAAAAATATTGAAAAATGACAAGGTTATGAGTAAAAGTTCAAAAACCCATTGAAATTCATTAAATTGGATTTACCTTATTTTCTCATATTGCAGTTGTCAGTTCCAGCAGCAAGACATGTTTTTGATTGGAGGGTGGCTCTAAATCATGGAACATGTTTAGGTGAGCAAGGGTGTGTGGGTGTGTGGTGGCTGGTTGGTGCTGAGTGGGGTTTGGAGTGGGATGGGTTGGGGTGGGGTTAGATTGATGAGGGACTGCTTTCTTTTTTACAGGTTTAACTTATAAAAATAAAAAACATCAATGAGAGGCAGTTTTCACTCCAGTGTCAGGATACTGTTTGATGGCAATGGGAGTGGCCACCTTGGTATTGTCATCTATATATTGAGGGGAATGGGTGGGTAACATGAAGGGGGCAAAATAAGTCATACAAAGGGTGGGAACCCTGGTCCACTTGCTATATATGTAAACATTAAGAAGGGGGCAGGCAACCTGGAGGGGACGGGGAGAAAGA
The DNA here is from genome assembly GCA_016271365.2 of Neoceratodus forsteri. NCBI lineage: Eukaryota > Metazoa > Chordata > Ceratodontiformes > Ceratodontidae > Neoceratodus > Neoceratodus forsteri. Next base: position 1,083,993,733 of record CM028131.1, on the reverse strand, counting down.
AGCAGTACTGGAGGTGGGCACCCCAGTCCACTTATGATACATTAATTAGCTAGCTAGACAGCTAGACAGACAGACAGACAGACAGACAGACAGACAGACAGACAGACAGACAGATAGATAGATAGATAGATAGATAGATAGATAGATAGATAGATAGATAGATAGATAGATAGATAGATAGATAGGTAAGATACAGGGAACTCAAATGGGACAGCCCGCCAACTCACTAGCCTGCCGGCTCACTGCTGCCACTCCAGCCAGCAACACTACTCCAACTGCGGCTACACAAATCAAGGAAGTCCTCATACAGAGAATGTAGGTGAATGACTCCTCTCACTAAGCTGGGTAACCAGGATTTTTGGGTGCCTAGAAACCTTATTTCCAGGCCCATTTAAAAAAAAAAATAATACCAGAATCTAGCTAAACACATCCTGTGTACATGTACAACACTTACTTCCCCCTGGGGACACGGGAAAAAATTCTGGAGTAACATAAAAGCTCTCAGTGGTAAATCCTGCTCCCCCAACCCTACCCAACTCAATCTAAACGGGAATGTCACACAAGATACAGCCACTATCGCAGAAGCCCTTAACTCCGCCTTCTCTGATCTCTCCCATATCCTCCCTACCAATTTCTCCCACCCTACCACTATCCCCCTTCCCCAAAACCCTGGGAAAGGTCAACTCACCTCCTTTCAGGCTTCGAGTCATCCCCTGCAGTGAGGCATTTTGCTATATTACAAAAGCTATCGCCAACACCCATTATAGCAATGACTCCCTAGACCTTAAACTCATTAGGCTTACCCTTAATGTCACACTACCTCACCTTACAAAAATTCTCACTGTTTCGCTAAGCCTCGGCCAGTTCCCCTCAACCTGGAAGAAAGCCATAATCACTCCCATTCTGAAGAACGGTGACCCCACTAACACCAACAACTATAGACCTATCTCCATTCTTCCTCCTCTCTCCAAAGCACTGGAAAAAATAGTTTCGGACCAGCTAACAGAACATCTTACTAAACACAACCTTCTCAGACAGAAACAGCATGGTTTCCGGACTGGCCATAGTACCGTCACTGCACTTACTGAACTCATCACGTTCATTCATAAGGCCCTTGACCAAGGCTCAATTGCAGGGGCAATCTTTGTGGATCTGACCAAGGCATTTGACATGGTCAGTCACGAACTTCTGCTCTGTGTCCTTCCTCAACTAAATGTGGTCCCTGAGGCCGCTGCCTGGTTCAAGGATTACCTCTCAGGTCGATCACAGCATGTCAGGATAAACACTACCATCTCCACCTCAAAACAGTTTGTTCAGGGGTACCACAGGGGTCTATACTTGGCCCTCTGCTCTTCGCCCTCTTCTTAAACTCTCTCCCTAAAGCATGCAGTGGTCATCTACTGCTCTATGCTGATGATGCGGTCCTGTACTGGAAACACCATCAACCAAGCGCCCTTCAACTGGACCTTCAAGGTTCTTTCTGGGAGCTAAGAACTGGTTCAGTGAACACCACCTGATCATCAACTATAACAAAACTAAGTCCATGATCTTTACGCATCGCCAAATCCCACATAGTCAGACAGCACTCCTAGTCAAGAACTCACTAGGCACCCAACTGGAACATGTTACAAACTTTAAATACTTGGGTATCACTCTGGATACCTCTCTATCATACCATCATCATGCCCATTTTCTCTCCTCCGCTGTCAACACTAGAGTGGGCATCCTCCACAGACTCAAGAACTGCCTACCTGCACAGGCCATGCAACTTGCAGTCACCTCCTCCATCCTCTCCCTAGTTGACTATGTGATAGTTATATATGGCTCAGTGGAACCCTCTACGCTGAGCAGTATAAACACTGCACTGAACAAAGCCTGCCACCTAGTTACAGGCAGTGACAGACTAACCCATACCTGCAACCTTTATACACTGACAGGTTGGCTAAACTTCCAACAAAGACTAAAATACCACACCTGCATTCTCGCAAAAAAGATACACCTTCAGTTTGCCCCCGGCGGCCTACTCCCCATTATCAGTCCAGCCCCCATCAGGCGCAATACAAGACTCACAGCCCACCCATCTTTTCTGGTTCCCCTCTGTAGAACAGCACTAGGGCAAAGATTCTTCCGCCACCATGCTCCTCTCTGGCTTAATTCACTACCCCCACCTCTCTCCCAGTTCCATAGCATCTCATTATTCAAATCAGGCCTAAAAACCCATCTAATGGAGAGTGCTAAATGTGACTGTGGCTAACTCAGCCCACCCTTCATTCTCCCAAATCCCCAACACCTCCTGACACAGGGACTCCCTAGTCCCTACGAAATGGCATCCTACAAATCCCTGGCAGGGGACCCCAGGATTGCTACCAAGTTACCACACCTGCTAAACAAGTCTCTAGCCTAACTACTGCACCTGCTAAATAAGTTTCTAGCCTGGACTGCTCTGTCAGTACTGTAACTTTTAATACCACCTGACTATGTTAGTCTTTTACTGTATCTGTATACCCTCCACCCCCTGTAACCGATGTGGAGACTATGCAAAAAACTGCTGTGTCAGTACTGAAACTGTATATACTGCCTGTTCAAGTTTGTCTTTACTGTATTTGTCTACCCTCCACCCCCTGTACCTGACGTGGAGCCTTTACAAAATGAGGTGTTAGTTTTTTTCAAATACATCATTTTTATTTACTTTCAATTTTCTATAGTTTTAAAAACAATGACAGTCATCATGATCAATATTATTGTCTCACAATCACTTTGCAGTCGATATACCCTAACGATTGATTTTTTTCATTGTTCATATGAGAGGCTTATCCCAAAAAAAAAAACACTGAGCAAGCTCAGAAAAAAAAAAAACTTAAAACCCTTATAATTCTGAAACTGTTTAATATTTTTTCATGAAACCTTTGAAAGGCATTAGCTAGACACAGGCCATTTCTACCCTGAAAGTATTATGAAAAAAGTCTGTACCGACTAGGGTGCATGCGAGACAAAAATAAAATGTGTATTAAGTATAAAAGTATATAAAAAAGTGCTTAATTAAAAATCAATTATCCGTATCTCAAAAACTGCACAAGATGACATCACAAAACTTTCCCTGCAAACCAGACCAAGCATGCCAAATTTTGGGTTATTTTGTCAAATGATGCCAAAGTTATTAAGGTGCAAAAATTAGAGTTTAACATTAAACACTGAACTTTAACTATACTGATGGTATTACATCAGTAACATTGCACTTAAATAACTTTGTAACTGTTTAAGTGATTCACATAAAATTTTTCATGTGCCATCAGGAGCCAAGGATCTCTTGATGTGGCAAGTTTTGTTTCATTAGATGTGTGGGTACGGAGATACAGAGTGCCAAAAAATTTGAAAATTATCATTTTTAGTAAAATTATTTGTCATGCTGCTGTGCAAAACCAGTGGGGCATTTTGGTCTGAAATTTTTGGAGTAGAAATGTCTTGGGTTACAGATGTGCCTTTTTAGGATTTGGTGTACAAATTATAAAATATTCCAAAGTTATTAAATTTCAATGTTTCCCATTATTTCCTATGGGACCAGTTAGATGTCTCACTCAAAAAAACAAAGGATTCCTTATCACAAATGCAGAATACTTTTTGGCAAATGTGGGATCCTTTGCCGCAAATATGGAATCTTTTTCTGTACTGCCACCATCTTGTTTTCAGTTAGCGGTGACAAAAAAATTAAATAACTAAAAAAATGCACAGCTTTAGTAGACTCCAACAGTTGTCTACCTAATCAGGATGTATAGAAGCCAATTCTTGGGTTAGTTTTCCAATAACTTACTTAGAAATGTGCTTTTTTTAACATACCAAAATCCTTTTTTGCAAATTGCAAAAAAGGATTCATGAAACAGGATCCTTAATTTGTGAAAAAGGATTTTTCTTTTACCTGCAAATTGTGAAATGGAACTGCTGAAAAGGATTCTTTTTCTCAATTTGCAAAAAAGGAATTTTAAGAGAACATTATTTTGTCACTCCACAGTTACCAACCAGTTTGTGATTTTGGTCTGAAATTTTCAGGGTACAACAGGCTTGCCTAACAGATGTGCCTTTTGCTGGTTTGGTGAACATATATTACTTTACTCTCAAGTTTGGAGGGCATCTTCCAGTGCAGGAGTGCAAGAACAAGGGGGCATGATGTGAAATTGGAGGGAGGCTGGTTAAGAGGAAATGTGAGAGAGATTTTCTTCACAGAGAGGGCGGTGGACAAATGGAATAGCCTGCCACAGGAGGTGGTGGAAGCAAGCACAGTGGAGGGTTTTAAACATACCTGGGATAGGGAACCTTGAGGAGGGAAGGAGTAATGGGAAACCACTGACCACTTAGGGTCAGAGGCCAGAAACAAGTATAGGGCATAAGGGCAGATGAGATGGGACTATCGGACCTTATCTGCTGACAATTTCTATGTTTCTATGTTTAAATTTTGCTTCATTTCCCATAGGATAACATTGTAATGTGAAGTGTACACCATCATTTTTTTGTCACTCCACTGTAAAGAAACAGTTTGCAATTTAGCTCTGAACTTTTCAGGATACAAAGGGCTTGCCCCACCAATGTGCCTTTTGCTGGTTTTGTGAAAATATATTCATTTGGTGTTGAGTTACACAGGTTTCAAATTTTGCTGTATTTGCTATAGGATAATATTGCAATGTGAGGTGTTTCTTTGGCACTGCTCACTACAGGATGGAGCACAGGGCCCAGAGGGCCCTGCACTCCCACAGGCAAATAAGGATAACACTACACTATCTCAAAAATTATGGATGGATGGGAGCACAGGGCCCAGGCCCTGCACTCCCACAGACAAATAAGGATAGCACTACACTATCTCAAAAATTATGCATGGGTGGGCCCATATGAAAATACAGATACCATTATGAACTGATGGAAGCACAGGGCCTAGAGGGCCCTGTACTTCCACAGGGGAAAAAGGGATACGATTACAATATATAAACCATGCGCTCCCACATGCAAATACACATAGCATTATAGAGTGGCCACTGCACTCTCACAGGGAAATAAGGATACAAAATTACAGTCTCTCAAAAATTCTGGATGGATGGGAGCTCAGTGCCCTCCGAGGCCTGCAGCCCCACAAGTGAATAAAGCAATGATTATACTATCTCAAAAAGTAAGGACATCTTTGCAAAAAGCATAATTAATGCATCAGTTAGGGTTGCAGCAACAAATGCTGGGAAACGTGGTGTTAGTGTTTCAAACCCTAACACCCCAACCCCACCCTTCATGTTACAACAGGTGTGGGGGTGTGCCTTGAGGTTGTCAACCCTACTGCTCGCCCCATTCTTCTATACTGTACCCATCTCATCTTATTTACTCATGGAATTGGGTTGAGCATTATGGTTGACAACCCCAAGCACACATCCCTCACCTGTTGCTGCATGCAGGGTGGGGGTGTGGTGTTACAGTTGGAAACCTTAACACCACATTTCCCAACTTTTGTTGCTGAAACCCTAACGGATGCATTAATGAATTTTTTGCAAAGAATATATATATTTTGCTCTATTTTTTTGGAGATAAGGTTATCATCATCAGGTCAGGCATCCGTCTCTCCCCCTCAAATGGGTGCGGTGGAGGTCGGTGGGAGGTTGTGACCACCCGGCCTATCTGGTCCAACTTTGGCTGACCGAATGCAATGGATGTTGTGAGGATCATTCAGACTTTGTGGACAACCAGCTGTAGTTTGGATCCGGGCCCAACATGCCTCCTTGTGGGGTGCATGGAGAAGATTGGCCCAGTCCTAGCTGAGATTGTCTGGCAATCATTGGAGAGGGGGATCTTTCCAGATCCCCTTAAGGAAGTGGTGGTTTGACTGCTTCTGAGAAAGCCCTCCCTTGATCCAGATAATCTTGCTAACTGCAGACCAATCTCTAACCTGCCCTTTGTGGGTAAAATTATTGAGAAGGTGGTTGCGCAGCAGCTGGATGATCATTTGTCTATCCACAACATCTATGATTCTCTCCAGTTGGGATTTAGGAAGAGGAATAGCACTGAGATTGCCCTTGTCTGGGTGCTTAATGATCTCCTAATGGCGAGAGATTGGAAGACCCATTCCATCTTGGTCTTCCTTGATCTCTCTGTGGCATTTGACACTGTGAACCATGGTGTGCTATTGGAGCACCTGCAGCTCATCTGTGGACTGTCTGGTACTGTCCTCAGGTGGTTTCAATCTTACATCGAGGGTAGGGCACAGATAGTGGTCTCTGGAATTTATTCCTCTGACCTCCTCCTCCTATCCTGCGGGGTACTGCAGCACTCCATTTTGGTGCCCATGTTGTTCACGGTGTATATGCTGCCATTGGGGGACATTATTAGGTGGTACAGGCTGAGTTTTCACTGCTATGTGGATGATACTCAGCTGTACATATCCTTTGCGCCCAAGCAGGGAAATGCTCTCTTGCTGTTTAACAACTACCTATCCAAGAGCCAAGACTAAATGAGCTCTAGTTGGCTGAGGTTGAACCCTGATAAGACTGAGGTATTGGTAGTGGACCCTGATTGTCATAAAGTGAGTGAACTAGTAGGACAACCCTCTAGCTTTTGGCTCGGGGGTGTCCAGCTGACCACCTCAGACCAAGTGCGGAACCTGGGTGTTATTTTTGATGGCAGTCTGACCTTGAAATCTCAGGAGTCAGCCCTTGTCAAGACCTCTTTTTACCATCTGAGGAATATTGCCCTGGTGAAACACTTGGTTCCTTCTGATGATCTTCCTATATTGGTCCATGCCTTTGTGACCACCCCACCTTGACTACTGCAACACCCTGTATCTAGATCTTGCAGAGATTGATGTGCATCACCTGCAGCTAGTGCAGAATGAGGCTACCAGGCTACTGACTGGTGCATCTAGGACTAGTCATATAACACCTGTGCTCTGTGGACTGCATTGGCTGCCAGTATGATAGTGTATCACCTTCAAGGTCAGTTTGCTGACCTATAAAGCCCTCCATGACCAGGAACCCCACTACCTGCAAGGTCTCCTTTCTCCCTACTGCCCCTTCCGATCACTTCAATCCACCGATGAGGAATTGCTAAAGATTGCCATGGTCTGATTGCAAACATCTGGGGTCCGTTCTTTTGTTTATGTGGCCCCAACCCTGTAGAATTCTCTACCTCATTGGATAAGGGACTGCCAGACCATCCAAAGTTTTAAAAAAGAACTAAAAACATACCTTTTCAACTTAGCATTCATGAATGATGATTAGAGATAATGATGCCATTACCTTTGATTAGATTATGACATCTATTATTTATATTTATGGTTTTAATGAAGATTGATTATTTATGTACAGGCGCCTTGGTTTAAGAAAAGCACCTTTTAAAGAAATAAAGTTTTTTATTGATTCACTTTTTTTATATATATATATATATATATACAAAATCACACATGCCCTCACAATGCAAAGCATCATGGGCTGCATATGCAAATCACCACAGGATGTTATGCTGGTCCAACTTTAAGCAGAATTGCATGGTGCCAAAAGGCCTCTCACATAGTTTGCAAAGGGTGTTAACAGATATATATATATATATATATATATATATATATATCATATGGGATATGTGAGGGCTGGCTGTGTAATACCTAATTTATCTGTACAATTTGTCAGTGACTGCTGGTAACCTCACTAGTGGTGGAGCAAAATGGGAGTCATAACTGATGATTCCTGTGGAACTGGTCACTGGCAACTCATACAGATAAATTAGGTATTACACAGAGCTGACCCCCACCTGTTTGATTCATGTGATAGGCCTTAGTCAAATAGTGAAGTCTTTTTTTTTATTTCATTTTTTTTTTTTTTATTAAGTTTGGGGTACTATTTTGCTGAGTATTTTCTTCCTTACTTTGGTAAGTGTAGTTAAATGGGGAATGTGTGTGGAGTTTGATGTGTGTGTGTGTGTGTGTGTGTGTGTGTGTGTGTTGTGATTGACGTAGCATGGGAAAGTTATTGTGATTTGTTATTGGGTGTGGCTTCATTTTGTGGCGCAGTTTCTGTTCTGTGTGCTAGAAGGTGTTGAAAGTGGAGGATCTGGAGTGCAGTGCATGGTTAGTTGGCATCGGTGGCATGAATCCAGGAGCAGAAAGAGGTCAAGGAGCAGTGGATGAAGCTTGATGGAGGTTCAGGGATTGGAGGACAGTGTTTTCAGAGGAGTTGGAGGTTGAGGATTGGAGGATGGGCATCAAGGCAGCAGCACTTCAGGAGTGGTGATCTGGGGGTTCAAGATGGTGTCTTCAGGGGCAGCCTTCTTGGAGCAGCAGGATCTTCATGGATGGATGCTGGATTTCAGTGGATTTCTTCAGGAGAGGCCTTGTTGGAGTATCAGAAGCTTGACAGATGGATGCTGGGTTCCAGTTGATGTCTCTGGGTGATGCTGGATGGTGTCATCAGAGACTGGTCTTTGTAGAGCAGCGGTAGCTTGGTGGTTTGTGTGCAGCCTTCAAGAAGAGGCATTTGGGGAGTTGTTAATGGAGTCTTCAGTCAATGGCAGCATGGATTTTCTTCACATTTCTTGCTGGATTACTGCAAGAAGAGTATAGCTGCATGGAACTTTACATATTTTTTTTTAATTTAGGGGTTTTCTTTCTGGATTGAACTTTGCTGTTTGTGGAGTACCATGTGGATTGTGACTACCATTGTCAAATTTACATTTGGATTACTGTGGATTTTTTTTGGGTGGGGGCATTTTTATTTTATGGTTACCATGTTGTATTACTGCTAGACTGAAAACATCCACAAGGTAAGTGCATTTTAAATATTTATTGAAATTTAAGGAACAGGATATTTGGTTTGTAAGTTCTTAAACCTAATATGGTAGTGCGTTAGTATTTTTAGAAAGCCAAAGGTTGTGTAGATTCTTTTTTCAGGATTGGAAGAAAGTAAACATTTTTTATTGACAGTGGAAAGATACTGTAGGAAAGAAGCAGTAGAAAACCAATATAGACATTTGATAGGTTTAAAATGATGCAAAGGATTTCTTGTATTTGTCTTTTCAGGATTTCTTCCTTTTTCCAAGTTGTAAGTTTTCTTCAGGTTGGTTTAGCTTTTTTGGTTTTGATTCTGTTCAGATTCTGTTAATTAGAGAAAAACATTAGATGTTTGTTTTGTCATTTTTAAGGCACAATTTTGGTTGCACTGGATGACAGGGTGTGTGCAGTTTTTTGTTATAAGTCCTGGAAGATAACTGGAAGGAGGGGTTGATTTTAACATTGATTTAATGGTCCAGGATCCAGTGCAAATTGACCATAACTAGTGCAGCTAGCCCTCTACTTGTCTGTCTTGAGTAGTGCAGGTTTTCCATGGCTGTCAATGAAGTTAAAAAAGTCCCTAATTTAGCAAGCTTTATTCTTCATGCTAACCTCCCTCAGTGTACCAGATGGCCTGGTGTGATTAATAGCTCTTTAAGAGCCGCAGTTATCTGGCAGTACAAGAGTGGGATCCCACAAAAAAATCAATGTGCATCCTTATTACTCCAATGTTAAAACTTTTGGGTAGTGATCAAGGGTAGAGTGCTGTTAGAGTAGTACTGCACCCTCATATCTTGACATACAGATTCAGTTTTTACTGTATTGGTCCTTGTAAGAACAGATCCAGAAGCAAATGGCTTGATACCTTTTATTGGACCAACACTGATGTTACAAAAAGAACACAGTGCTTAAGCTTTCGGACTAACAAAGACCTTAAGCTTAAAGCTTAAGCTTCCGAGGAAGGACTTTGTTAGTCCAAAAGCTTAAGCACTCCATTCTTTTTGTATCATCTATGTTGGTCTAATAAAAGGCATCAAACCATTTGCTTCTGGATCTACCCTCATATCTTGTAAATGTTATTTGTTTCCTTGTCAACAGAAAACTTTTTTGTGTAGATGTTGGGGATATATGTATTTACTTTAGTTTGTTTTCATTATTCAATCCAGCCCCTGTGACTAGCCTGGGGGTTTCCATTTTTTGGTTGCTGAAATCTCTTTGTCCCTGAGAGCTGTATTAGCATATGAGAACATGATGCCACAGCACCCATTTACACCATGTATCTCTATCCTGAAAGTATACATAACCGGAAAAAAATACTCTAAAAATACACAAACTGAATGCAGTTTAAAGGGAAAAAAGCTTGCATTACATCAAAGACACTATGTAAAGCTAATTGATGGTAAATGTGGTATAGAATAAGGAAGGCCATTGAGAAGGTAACAAACCTCTGTGTAAGGCAGGTTACAAAGAGCAAAAAAAAAAAAGAGACCACTATGGTTCTCCAAGGAAGTAGCAGAGAAGGTAAGGGCAAAGAAGCAAGCATTCAAGAAGTACTAGTCAACTCAGAAGTAAGAGGATAGGGTGGGTTATCAGCAGAAACAAAGTGAGGCTGGGAAAGCAGTTAGGAGAGCAAAGGCACAAATGGAGATGAACATTGCCAAGCTAGTAAAAAAGGGGGATAAAACATTCTTTAGGTACATAATCAAAAAGAGAAAGAACAAGGCAGGGATAGTAAGACTAAAAGGGGAAAGGGGGGGTGGTTATGGAGGAGAGAGTCCGCAGGGAACTAGCGAAGCTGAAGGAGGATAAGGCAATGGGGCTGGATGGGGTTCACCCCAGGATACTGAATGAAGTAAAGAAGGAGCAGACTGCACCTCTGATGGCCCTGTTCAATCTATCTCTGGATACAGGGGAGGTTCCAAGGGACTGGAGAAGGGTGGATGTAATCCCACTTTACAAAAGTGAAAATAGGGAGGAGGAGGCAGGAAACTACAGACCTGTAAGCTTTACTTCAGCGGTGGGCAAAGTTATGGAAACATTGCTAAAGGAAAGGAAAGGATTGGGGAATACCTTATGGCCAACAGATTACAGAATTCAAGGTAGCATGGGTTCACAATGGGGAGATCTTACCAAGCAAACCTGACTGAGTTCTTTGACTATGTTACCAGGGAGGTGGATCAGGGAAGAGCAGTGGATGTGGCATACTTGGATTTCAGTAAGGCTTTCAACATCATTCCGCAGAGAAGACTGGTAAACAAGCTAGGCAGCCTGGGAGTTGGTCCAAAGGTAATAAAATGGGTACAAAGTTAACTACAGTAAGTAACAGAACTCAGAGGGTGGTGGTAAATGGGATTCACTTGGAGGAAGGCATGGTGATCAGCAGTGTGCCACAGGGGTCAGTACTGGGACCTGTCCTCTTCAATGTCTTTATTAGTGACATTTCAGAGGGGCTGGAAGGAAAGTATGCCTGTTCATGGATGACACAAAAATCTGCAACAGAGAGGACACACGGGGGATGGAAAAGAGGGAAGAGAAAAGTGTGGCAACTAGGCTTCAACACCAAAAAGTGCAAAATTGTGCACATGGGACACAGAAATCTAAGGGCAATGTATCATTTAGGGGGAGAGGTGGTAATAACCACAAATCATTTCATTTGTTGTGGGATTGTACTGATTTTCTTTCGAGGGTAATTCAGTGCTTGAATTTGCAAGAAGCCTTAAGTTCATTTGTTTTCCAGATAGCAGCTGAAACAGGAGGACAATGAGGGAGCTGTGCTAAAGGACGTCAGCTTGCACTAACCAGTCTGGAGTCTCAGCACCAGCATTGAAACTGGGCTGCTACTTTAAGGATCCCTGAGTCACTGGAGCAGCTGTAGACAGCATTCATTGGAGGAACGCCACTGACTGTATTTAGCTATTCAGTTCATTTCATCTGTTGTGGAGTTTGTGCTGATTTTCTTTCAGTGGTATTTCAGTGCTTGAGTTTGGAAGGGAGTTTAAGTTCTTTTGTTTTCCAGCTAGCAGCTGAAACAGGAGAACAATGAGGGAAATGTGCTGAAACTGCAGCACAAAAACAGCCGTAGAGCACACCACAGAGACATCAACAGGCGGAGCATAGCACAGACACTAGCAGGGGACTGCAGAACCAGAACACACTAATGGGAGGCAGGCACACTTAGTATTATCCACCCACCCAGTGTTAGACCAGTTTTAAAGGCACAGCAGCTGAGGAGGACAGGAACGTCCTGACCCAAAACAGAAAGTGTGGGAGCTACAGGGCACAAAAACAACTAAGCAAGGGTGTCTCTCTAATGAATGAAAGTAGAGAAGGGGAGAAAAAAATGAGGGAAAGCAGACAAGGCTAAAGTAGAAAGGACACAAGTAGACATGATGGGAGTGGTGTAGTGCAGTGGCTGTGGGGCAGCAGTCTTCAGGGAGACTTTTTGGAGGCTGTGGTGCTGTCCTATCTGCAGGCATCTCTCTGGGCTGAGGGCAGAGGTTGCTTATCTCCAGATTGAGTTGGCTAGGATTTGGGAGACTTCCTCCCCTGCCCAGGGACCACCAAGTCTGCCCCTGTTGTCTCAACGGTTGCCAAGGAGGAGGAGGAGCAGTTGGCTCACAGTGGGCTTGGGAAGGGTGAGGGCGATGGGGCAGAGGCACATTCCTCTTATGGTTCCACTCTGAAACTCCTATGCTGTTCTGGCAGGGCAGGACTGTCCCAAAGAGGTACCTGCAGTGGTGACCAAGGAGGATGTAGGGGTCCTCCATGGTGGAGACCCCAGTAGGACAGGCAAAGGACCCCAGAGAAGGAGGAAGCAACTCTTGGTGGAGGACCCTATCATTGGGGGGTAGACTTGGGGGCAGAAGGGGAAGAAGTGAGGGAGGTCAAGTGCCTACCCAGCGCCATAGCTTGGAGGGTTGGAAAGCACATCCTATGGATCACTGGGACAGCAGGATGGGAGAGTGAGCTAGACATCATTGTCAACCTGGGGATGAATCACCTGGCTAGTGTTGAGGATAGGGTAGTACAAGAGCAGTTCAGGGAGTTGTGGAGGTGTCTTAGACAGGCAGCATGCTCTGTAACCTTTTCAAAGGTGTTACCTGTTGATAACAAGGGGGAAGACAGGATACTCTGCATCAAAAGATTCAAAGCATGGCTAAATGGACTGGTGTGGATGGATTTGGCTTCACTGGGGACTGGGGTTCCTCCTGGAGGGATGCAGGCCTATAGAGGAGCAATGGCCTGCATCTATCCAGGGTGAGGGGGTAGGATCCTCAGTAAGAGTTTTAAATGTTTCATTGGCAAGCATTTAAACTAGCCAAGGAGGAGAGTGGAAGTAAGCAGGGATGCAAACAGCCCCCCACAGGATGATGTTGTCAGTAGAGAGGACTCTAAGGTTTGGAAATTGTCAAAGATACCTAGAACCAGAATAGGTAGAATGGCAGAGGTAAGGCCGAATGGGGGTAAGGACAGGAGGAATATGGAGGAAAGACATGGGAATAGGAGGGGAGATATTAGGAAGGGAGGCATTAAAAATTGGAAGGCTATGTGCATGAATGCCAGCAGCCTGGGAAATAAGATCCCGGACCTAGTGGCCTTGATGACTGAGGTGGACCTAGACATTGTCATTGTTACCGAGACATGGTTCATGGGGAACGATGACTGGGATATAGCCACACCAGGTTACACTCTATTCAGGAAGAACAGGGTGGGTTAAAAGGAAGGAGGAGTGGCTATGTATGTTAGGGAAGGAATTAAAGCAACTGAGGTACAGGGAATGCAGAAAGAGGTGGAAGCACTGTGGATCGTCCTGGAGATGGGAAATGGCACTGCCATTCACACTGGCATGGTCTACAGACCTCCCACACAAGGGGAAGAGTGAGACAGGATACTTGTAGAATCTAACCATAAAATGACAGCTAATGGGGAAGTGCTGTTGGTGGGAGACTAGTGTGCCAGATGTTGATTGGAGCATTCATGCTGCAGTCACAGCCAGAAGTGGAGACATCCTGAATGCCCTGCAGAGGGCATGCCTCAGACAACTAGTGGTAGAGCCCACCTGAGGGGGAGCAAATTTGGACCTGGTACTCGCCAATGAGGACAGAATTACAGATGTAAAGGTGTGTAGCCACCTGGGGTCCAGCGATCACCATACGGTGAGGTTCAATGTGAGTACAGCGGAAAAGTCAAACCACACGAAAGCAAGGGTCCTGGATTTCAGGTGGGCCTACTTTGCAAAGATGGGGAATGTCTTAGGAAACCTCTGACAGGGAAGGAGAAGGTGGGGTAGAGAAAAAATGGGAGAATTTTGAAGGCGCCATATCAGAGGCAACAAGCATTTGCATTAGGCAAGTAAGCAAAACAAAGATAAAAAAAACCACTATGGTTCTCAAAGGAAGTGGCCGGGAAGGTAAGAGCAAAAAGGCTGGCATTCAGGAGGTACAAGGAAACACAGGGGAGGAAGACAGGGAACTGTATTTGGAAAAGCAGAGGGAGGTGGGGAAAGCAGTCAGGAGAACAAAGGCGCAAACAGAAAATAAAATAGCCCAGGTAATAACAAAAGGGGAAAAGAACTTTTACAGGTACGTTAGTAAAAGAAAAAAGACCAAGGGTGGGATTGTGAGGCTAAAATTGCCCAGATTAAACCTCTAATTCCGCTCAAGGATCTGCCATCATTAGTGCATGCCTTTGTGACATCAAAACTTGACTACTGTAATGCTCTGTCCTTGGGGTCAGTGGACTGTACCTCCGCCAACTGCAGCTGGTGCAGAATGCAGTGGCCAGGCTGCTGACAGGACTAGCAAGGTCCTGTCATGTGATCGCTGTCCTGCAGGGTCTGTACTGGCTGCTGGAAATGTGGCAGGTTCTCTTCAAGGTGGGCTTGCTCACCTATAAGACCCTGTACAGACTGGGCCCTGGCTGCCTGTCAGATCTCCTTACTCCTGCCATCCTGGTCCGCTCCCTCTGTTCCTCCACCCAGGGCCTCCTGGCAGTTCTGAGGACTGGGATGAAAACCACAATCGTTCATTCAGGGTGGCCAGTCTGGTCCTCTGGAACTTGCTCCAAGGATCTTTGAGGGAGGTCCCTACAGTGGAGGTGTTCAGGAGGGACCTAAAGACTCATCTTTTTAAACTTGGCTATCCTGCTGATGTTTTAAAAACAGACCTGTATAATTTTGAGTATTCTGCTGATCTTTCATAACCGATTTTATTTTTTGTGTATATTGCTATTGTCTACTACTGTACGGTGCCCAGAGCCCCTTGGATTGGACGCCTTATCAAATAAATTTTATTTACTTACTAAAAATGAAAGGAGGGGAGTGTGCAGAGGTGGACCAAGAAAAAGCAGAAATCCTGAGCAAATATTTTTGTTCAGTATTCACAAAAGAAGTGGCAGGGGAGGGATCACAGGATAGAAGCACCAATGGTAGGGAGGTGGACACAAGTCCATTTATGGAGGAGAGAGTCCTAGAGGAACTTACAAATCTGAAAGTGGACAAGGAATGGGGGATTGCTATTACCACGAGTGCATTGCCAAAAACAAATTTGCCAATAAGCACTTAAAGGTGACCAGGATAACTATACATGTGGGGGGGCTGTGCAACCCCATGCCCCCCCTCATGGAGGGCTTTTCCCCCCACACCTCCTATATAAAGATTCTCAACTCCAGAGGGGCGCATGTTGGGGAAGGGGCACAGCACGGTTTAAAAAATAAATTAAGTCCTGCAGCTACGGGACTGAACAAAATATTATCCGCCCCATGTCCCGAACCCAGGACCTGCTCCATTGGAGCCAACCACCCTATCCACTACATCACATGGCTGGCTCGGCAGAGCAGGCACACAAGAGGGTTACAACTCTCTTCTATATCCCTACACTTCCCATCGCTATACATCCCTTCCTGTTGCCCACCCTACCCTTACCATCACAACCGTAGCTGTCCTGGTAGGGTTGCCCATGACAATAGCGCCCTCATGTGGGTTACCATTTTGACGGTCGCCCATACTGTATGCATTCACTATTATCATGGGATACTGATGGGATATGTCCCAGGGTATTAAGGGAACTCAGGAAAGTGCTGGCAGCACCTCTGACAGCTTTATTGAACAGATCGCTGGAAACAGGTGTGGTACGGAAGGACTGGAGGAGGGTGAATGTAGTCCATCTCAAGTGGGAGCAAGGAGGAGGCTGTCAATTACAGGCCAGTCAGCCTGACCTCAGTAGTGGGGAAATTAAAGAAATCAATACTAAAGAAAGGTGTGTGATATATCTTGAATCCAGGGGAGCACAGGATCTGGGGCAGCATGGATTCACAATGGGAAGATTGTCAAACTAATCTGATAGATTTCTTTGATTGGGTGACTAGGGAAGTAGATCAGGGAAGGGTGATGGATGTGACCTACCTGAATTTTAGCAAGGCCTTCAACACCATTCCCGTTCCCACATAAGAGGCTTGTAAACAAATTGGGCAACCTGGGAGTGGGTCCCAGGATGGTTAATTGGTTCAGAAATTGGCTGAGTGATAGGACACAGAGGGTGGTGGAAAATGGAGTTCAATCTGAAGAAAGGAGGGTAACCAGTGGGTTGCCACAGGGATCAGTGCTGGGTCCGGTCCTCTTTAATGTCTTCATAAGCGACATTGCAGAGTGGCTGGAAGGGAAGGTATGTCTCCTTGCAGATGACAAAAAGATCTGCAACAGGGTTGACACTCCAGGAAGGGTGGAGAAAATGGGAAGAGACCTAAACATGCTTGAGGAGTGTAAATTTCAAAAGAAAAACAATGTTAGTGTTGGTTGTTCCCTTTTAATCACAGGCTTTTAGGGGTTCTGGGGTGCAACTGTGGCAGGGAAATTCAGTCTGGATTTTGCACACCACCTAAGCCCCTGGGTGCTCTCCACCTGCACTCCCCTTCCAATGTTCCAACTTCTTTTTATTCCTTTTTTATTATACATCACACATTGGGAATTCTAATTTTGACTTTTTTATTATTACCATCCATTTAAACCATGGACATACAAAATTCCAGACAGCCTAAACTAAATTAGGCCTATCAAAAAGTATTTTGGTTAAAACATCATTATTTCACTTTTCAACGTCATTATTTCACTTTTCTTTCAGTTCAGTTACTATTCTCAAAATGATTTCATATTGTGTACTTTACCATATTTTCTGCATTTTTTTTTCATCCACCATGTCCACCTTACATTTGTAGCATTTCTGTTTATTTTTACTTCTTGGCTCTATTGCCTATTCCACTCGTTTTTCCTTCCCTGAAGTCCTTCTTTTTCTTTGCGTACCATCACCTTTTATTCCTTATTTTTCGCCTGATATCTAGAGTGCTGTCCTCTGCCTGCATATAGAGAAGCACTTCAAAACGTTACTTGCATGTTTGTTTGGAGCTCCAGAGTGCTTACCAGTGCCATTCCTTCTTCTTCCTGCTTAGAGCAGCCAAGCCTCCTCTGTGCTTCCACAGATCAGATGATGCTTCCACGCTCAAACGTGGTGACATTTCGAAGAACAAATCTCCATTATCAGAGCTGTATTCTTGTGTGTATATACAGCCTTTTTATACTCCTTTAACATCAATTTATCATTTTACCCTATGTCTCTTCTAAATGACTTCATTCTTTACATGCTATACAGTTTCATTTTACTTTCATATATTTAAACCTGCTCCACACTTAACCATTCTTTTATTTTACTATACACAGTTTTTCTACAAAGGTCAATAATATTGCTGAAGGTCATACTTTGTTTTTCTTTTACCTCCATTTCATGACTTTATTATACTTAATTCTTAACCAACTTTTCTGTTATGCATTATCGTTTTTCTACATAAAATCCCACATCTTCTAATACTTTAGAATCTTAATCACAACAGGAGGTCAACCATTTATACCAAAGGCCATGAACTCCTTTTTTATATTTTCTATACACTTTTATGATTCTTCTTCTTCTTCTTTCACTGTATGTATTTAATTTCTCTATTCCAATACAACCTCTCTCCAGTAGAACCCATATCTCTTCATATAAAAAGTTCCTAGATACTAAAACAGGTATTCAAAGTTACTGCTTTCTTTATATTTCTACTCAATCTTATCTTTACACCAGGGACTTTTAAATCTTTTTTTTTTTAAATCAAAAAACTTTCTAACTACTCCAGAGGTCAGAGAAAGTGCTAAAGGTCATCATTCATTTTTATGACATATTTTCATGTAGTAGTAGTAAGTAGTAAATCTTTTTATTTATAAGAATAAGGGAAGCATTCAGTTGAGCATAGCTCAATTACAATGAAGTCCCAACATCATTCCTTTCATTTTTTATTGATCCCCCATATTCTTGTATCACCTTAAATCTCAATCTGTTCTTAGAGCAGGCTATTTTTTGAGAATACTACTACCTACACACCTAGTCAGTTCAGTATATTAACATGCGTCTTTTTTACATCTACATCATAACTATCCAGAAGGTCTGGGGAAACTGCTAAAGGTCACTTATTCTTATTTTACTTTTATCTTCCTTTCTATCCATTTTTTCTTATAATCCCCTAACATTCATAATAAACCAATACTTTTTCAGCCCTTAAAACAAATTAGTTCATTTAACTTTCATTACAGGTAACTGTTGTACCCTGCATTATAATTAAGTCCATCAGGCACCAAAGTTTGCATTTCATGAATCCAAAATGCCTCTCTTTGGAGAAGTATATCTTTCAAACATCCTTCTCTAGATGGCACTTCCAGTTGCTCCAATCCTACATGCGTGAGGAATGCAGCTGACCCATGTCCTGCCTCTACATAGTGTTCGGTTATTGCATACTTCATATTCTTACTTCTGATAGCCGTTTTGTGTTCACCAATTCTTGTTTTTAATGCTCTTTTCATTTGTCCTATATACGCTTCTCCACACGGGCATTTCAGCATATATATTACCCCCTCTGAAGAGCAATTGATAAAACCTTTTATCTTGTATTTTTCCTGGATCTAGGGTGATTAAATACTTTTGTGTTCTTAGTCCCATTACAGTGTGGACAGTTCCCACATTTATAGTTCCCTTGTGGGGGCTCTGGCATCCAATTCGGTCTATTATTGGACTTTTCTTCTGTATACAAAGTATGTACTAATACATCCTTCAAATTTTTATTTCTTTTATAACTGAATAAAAGTCCCTTTTCCACGATGTTTCTCAAGCTCTCATCTACTTCTAATATTGACCAATGTTTCTTTATTATTTGTTTTTATTCTTCATACATATCATTGTATTCCATACTAAAACAGATTTGTTTACCTATATCACTTTTTTCCTTTATTTATAATAACTCTTCTCTTGTTTTTTTATTCACCTTCTCCAATGCTGTTTTTAGCTCTCTGAACTTATAGCCTCTATCCAGTAAATGTTGACACATTTCTGTTGATTCTTTTAGCCTTATTTCTTCTTCGCTACAATTTCTTTTTATTCTAAGCAATTGTCTATATGGTATGTTCTTTCTACTATGGGATGGATATTGGCTGTCAAGGTGCAGTATCGTATTTCTGTCTGTATCTTTTCTGTACAGTTTTGTCTCCAATTTGGCATTTTTCGCATAAACCGTTAAGTTCAAGAAATTAACTTCTGTTTTGCTCTAATTTGACACAAATTTTAAATTAATATCACATCCTTTTATATGTGTCAGAAATTCTTTCAGATCTCCTTCTTCACCTTCCCATAATGTGAACACATCATCCACAAAATGGACCCGTTGTTTTATATTCTTATGCCATTTGTCATTTGTTTCATTCCATATGTATTTGTCTTCCCATGCTTCAACATATATATTTGCCAATGAAGGGGCAAATGTTGTGCCCATGGCAGTCCCATGTATTTGCTTAAAAAATGATGTACCAAATGAGAAATAATTATTTTTCAAAACCAAATCAACCAGTTCTAATATAAAATCTGTAGGTGGTACCACATTTGCTGGTCTATTTCCTAATTTTTTTTTAGGGTTCTTAGTTCTTCTTGATGTGGTATGTTATTATATACATTTTCTATGTCACTCATTATTAGCCATGTGTTCTCTTCTATTTTCACATTCTTCAAAATATTTAACATATACTTGGTGTCAGCTATATATGATCTATTGTCTTTCACTATAGGGCTTAAGAAAAAGTCCATAAATTTTGACAATGGTTCCATTACTGAGTTCAGACTGCTCACAATTGGCCTTCCTGGTGGTATATTTCTGTCTTTGTGTACCTTTGGCAGTAGATAAATTGTTGGTCATACAGGGTTTTCTACTATTACAAACTGCCACAAATGTAAGGTGGACATGGTGGATGACAAAGAAATGCAGAAAGTATGGTAAAGTACACAATATGAAATCATTTTGAGAATAATAACTGAACTGAAAGAAAAGTGAAATAATGATGTTGAAAAGTGAAATAATGATGTTTTAATCAAAATACTTTCTGATAGGCCTAATTTAGTTTAGGCTGTCAGGAATTTTGTATGTCCACAGTTTAAATGGATGGTAATAATAAAAAACTCAAAATTAGAATTCCCAATGTGTGATGTTTAATAAAAAAGGACTAAAAAGAAGTTGGAACATTGGAAGGGGAGTGCAGGTGGAGAGCACCCTGAGGCTTAGGTGGTGTGTAAAATCCAGATGCTCGAGGAGTGGTCAAGGTTGTGGCAGCTAAGATTCAATGCAAAGAAGAGCAAGATCATGCACTTGGAGAATAGAAATGCAGGGGAGGAGTACATGATGGGGGGAGGTACTGACAGCCATGAAACAGGAAAGGGACCTGGGAGTAATCATATCTGATGACCTAAAGGTCATCAAACAATGTGAGAAGGCTGTGGGGAAAGCCAGTAGGATACTGGGGTACATAGGGAGCAGTATCTCCAGCAGAAATAAGGAGGTGGTAATGCCACTGTACAAAACACTGGTGAGACCTCATCTCAAGTACTGTATCTAGTTCTGGAGGCTGCATCTCTGGAAGGACATAGAATAGAAGTGGTTCAGAGAAGGGCAACCAAAATGGTGCAGGACTGCACCAGAAGTCATATGAGGAGAGACTAAGGGACTTCAATATGTATTCCCTGGAGGAGAGGAAAGAGAGCGGGATATGATAGAGACTTTACCTCAAGGGTATTAATAAGGTACAAGATGGTAGCATCTTCCAGGAAAGAAGGTGTTCAAGAACAAGGGGCCATGATAGGAGCATGGGGGTGGGGTAGATTTAGGGGTAACATGAAGAAGTATTTCTTCATGGAAAGGGTGGTGGATGCATGAACGGCTTCCCTGCAGAGGATGTGGGGGCCAAAAGGATAGGGGAATTCAAAAATACATGGGATAGACACAAGGGAACCCTAACAATAGGGAAGAGGGGGTAAGGCGCAGCTCAATTAGGATCTACAGTATTTGAAACAGGCAGGGAAAATGGGCAGACTAGATGGGCAATGTGGTCCTTTTTTGCTGCCAAATTTTATGTTTCTTTGTAACAGGAAAGGGACCTGGGGGTCATCATATCTAATGACCTGAAGGTAGCAAAGCAGTGTGATAGGGCAATGGGAAAGTCTAGTAAAATGCTGTGGTGCATAAGGAGGAGTATCACCAGCAGAAAAAGTGAGGTAGTGTTACCCCTGTACAGATTGATGGTGAGGCCCCACCTAGAGTACTGTATCCAGTACTGGAGGCCCCATCTCCAAAAAGACACAGATCAGATGGAGGCTGTACAGAGAAGCGTGACAAAAATGGTGCATGGCCTACATCAGAAGCTCTATGAGGAAAGTGTTCTGAACTTGTCTTCATGTGGCTGATGATTTTTCTCCACATTATTAACACCAGTACACCTCATTTCCCTACAGTGTGAGTGTCTGTATCCAACATTTAAGGGGCAAAATCCGAAGAGGTATACAGGGTCTGCCCTGCAGGTAGTGGGTTTTATCCCAGCCTCACCATGGCTACTCCCACTTTCCTCCTAACCTCCAAACTCTGTATTTTCCTTGGACACTACTGTAGCCCAAACTCTGAAATAGACATCTATAGGCCCATAGCTGCCATAACTGGCAGGTGTTGGGGTCCCTAGCTCTTCTCAATGGACCAAGCAAGTCAATGCCATCCATACAGTCCTACTCTTATCCCACCCAGCATGTCCTTTCATCATAAAAACAATGCTTTGGAGTATGTACAGTACAGTACAAAAATAAGCCTTAATAAAATATATAATTTAAAAGGATAAAATAGACATACCCAGGGTGCATAGAGCCTCCTAAATAGAAAAAGAGGTGGTAGAAATTCATGCCTGGGTACTGTTTCCCCATGGCTGATGAAAGGACAATAATTTAAAACAATACAGTTATTGTTGGGGCAGAGCATGTTAAAATAAATACATTTGTGCCTGGATATATACCTGTAAATCAGAAATGCTACAAAGTTTTCCATTTCCCAAGCCCCCTAGGTTTGTCTGGCACCATACCCAAAGAACAAATTCCACATCTGCCCCTGGCTCACTTGACACAGTACAAAAGCTTCCAGAAGTGCAAGTCTCCAGCTGATCATAGGGTGGGAGCTCAGAGTGTATTTCTCTGCCTGACTGTATTCACTGCCCTGCGGGTGGGGGTGAGACTGTGGTGATGTGCATAATGATGTTGACTATTGTTTGTGCAGAGTTAGGGCTGCTTGACTGAACATTTGCTGCTGTAGCATCCTGTGGTTCCGTGGTGGGGGGAGGTGCAGAAAGAGGAAGAGAGGGGATGATGGTACAAAACAACGGGGGTAGGGGATGCACTGTGTGTGACTGATTGACAGTCTTGGATTTTGCTGGGGCATTTTACACCCCAGCTAGCAATGACTTTATCAAGGCCGGGCAGTAATTGGGAGGGGATCTCATTTAATAAAGAAGTACAGGAGCTACAGCAAGGGGATAGTTGCTGTTTGGGAAGTCAGAGAAGGATGCTGGGGTAAGTGGTCTGGAGCACAATGTTAGTAGGGAATGGCAGCAGTCAGGAGGGTAGTTTGAATCTGGAGGATTTTTAATTAAAGTACATAATAGGCCACAGGAAAGGATACTGAGGCAAGCAGTTTTAGTGTGCTTCTTCATTCAAAAGCACTGCTAGGGAAAGGCAGAAATTCAGAGGGTAGCGTGAGTCAAGAGCATACCTCTCAACCTTTCTCCACCAAAATGTGTGACGCGATGTGTGACAAATGAGCAAAATGTGTGACACATCGCCTAACATGGCACTGGAAGCTCAGAACACTATAGTTATTAGTGCACTAACGTTCATAATGTTTTTGTATAACTAAGCATAATAGATTATTATGAATTTCTGCTTTAAAATCTCAGTGGGGAATGTGGAATATCCCCTTCCTCATGATGGACAAAGGGTTTCTGAGAGGTAAAATGAGTGACGTACCTCATAATGTGTGACAGTTGAGAGGTATGGTCAAGAGGAGAATTTTTTATTTAATCAAACAATAAGCTAAAAGAAAAAACTTCAGTAGGAGGGAGTGTAAAGGAGCTTTTTGCAGTTTGGGAAATTCAAGTTAGAGAGTTGCTTAAGACTGCTAGTACTGCAGGGTAGCAGTCATGAGGGAAACAAGGCGAAACAAACATTGGGTGGGGATTTAAAAAAGGAAAGCTTTCTCCAATTAAACTAACCTGTTGTGAGTTGGTTGTTCTTCCTAGCAGCATCAACAGCTCAGTGGACATGAAGCTGGTAAGGAAGGTCACATGATGAGCACGAACCAACCAAGGCTCAAAAGGAAGCCTTGCCTGGGGAGGTTCCATAGGGAGCATCCAAGGGGGCACTCTTAATGTGCCCCTGTCATGAGCCCAACCTCAGGGACATGGCAGGACCTCCTGTTTACAGAAAGGATCCCCCTTTTTACAGAACTCATGAGCAGTTGTAGGGTTCAGGAAGCATTACCAATCTTCCTTTTTCCCAGTGGGAGGGTGGAAACTTTAGTTTCAAGTCCTCTTGACTCTGTACTATGTTCGTGTTTGAATCCCACCACTGCCACTGGCAGCATCTTGCCTAAGTAGTTTTGTAGGATAGCTGAGTGGTCACTATCTTTGTTATCAAGGTGTACTGTCTTTACAAAACCCTTCTGTTAAAATATTAGCTCAGACAATCAGACCCCAGGCAGAGTTGATAAGAAGATCATAAAAGTTTACTTAAATAAAAACAACACAGTAAATTCTACAATTTGGAAGATTTTTTGAAATGCAGACAATACCAAAAATAACACTGGATGGTTTATAGAAAACACTGTATACTGTTGTTCTAAACTATACCTCATTCTGAGGTTTCAAAGTCCAGAAAAGTGTCCTTTTTGAGAATAACCTTCTTTGTGTGTAGGTGAAGAAAAGTTCTTTGGAAACACAAGCTTTGCTGGGATTAAAAATTAGTCTCTGAGTGCCCTTTTTCCAAACACAGGGTTTATCTTGAAGAGTGAAGTCCTTGTTCCCAAATTCTGACTTAAAATCAGAATTTCTGTTTTGCTTGTGAAAAATCAGGTTTCCACAAAAACACAGGTCTTGTTCTAAAAGTAGTCCAAGAGACCCACATTTACTTTAATCAAAGTATATAACAGCTTAAGTTCTCTCAGCTCTGGGACCCTCCAAGTCCTCATGATTTTGACTCCAAGTTAAAACTGCACTGATGTTCAAAATGTGTGCCTGATAAATACAGTCTGAATGGTCATTTTCTAGCCACACCCACCCCTTTTGGGATAAAGAGTTTGGGATGCAACAGTTTCACTTAATCCTGCAGGTGTCACTGTGGTTCCTTCTGTACCATCTGTTTTTTTGCATTTGGTTTGATCCCCTGACCCTAGTCCATCCTCCTGACCTCTTTTTGTTATTGGAAACTAAATGCCCAGTTTTATCTAAGCATTATGACTTTTATGGTCATACGCCTGTCTGTTCCTTATCTAGATAAGTACCAGACCCAAAATAGCTTTTGGTAATTCTGTTCTAGTTTGTTTAGCTCTTTCTGGCCTTTTAAAGAGACAGTGTCCTAACTCTAAAGTACATTACAGCACATACAATATGAACAATATCAATAAAGGATATAGGCCTATCTTGCCACAGTCCCCACACACGTTCATGTCCCAGCATGTGAGTGGAACAGCACAGGAGTTGAACAGGAGTAAGACTGGTGTCTTAAGCATTGGCAAGCATCAGCAGAGAGGCAGACTCTGCTGGGTGATTAAGGTAAGCTACCTGCCCACTCCTGTTGTTGCATTCACTGCTGGGATGGATGGAAGATAAAGGGTGGATCAAAACACGGAATAGGAACAACACCCTAATAGGGTAAGTGTACAAAAGGGAACAACAACAACAATAAAAGGGGTGTAACTAAAAACACCCTACCAGGGTAAAGAGTACACAAGGGGGAGATAAAAACAATAGGGTAGACCAAAACTGGGAATAGAAGCAACATACTGTCCAGGGTAGGTGTACAAAGGGGCATAGCATTTGACAAAGGTGAAAGACTAAAAACACCTTATCAAGGGTAAGATTACAAAAGCATTTCTAAGTAACTCAGGGGAGAGTAGGAATTTGGAATGCTGGGAGTGGTGCAGTGTAGTGGATGTGGGGTGACAGTTTTCAGAGAGACCTTCTGAAGACTGTGGTGCTTCCTTATCTGTATGCGCCTAAGTTGAGGGAGGAGGCTGCTAGACTCCAGCCTGAGTTGGCTAGGATTGGGGAACCTTTTGCTCCACCCAGGGACCACCACATCTGCCATCGTTACCTCAGAGGATACCAGGGAGGAGTAATGGCTGGCCAATGGTGGGCTCTACATGGGTGGAGTAGTGGGCTCTGGAAGGGTGGGGGTGGTAGGTCAGAAGCACATTCCTCAACTGGTACCACTACAAAATTCCTATGCTGCTTTGGTGGGGTAGGACTGCCAGCAAAAGGCACCTGTGATAATGGCCTGGGAGTATGTGTGTGGGTCCTCCATAGTGGAGACCCCAAGGAAGGTGGAAGAGGACCCCAGAAGAGGATGAAGCAACTTCTAGTGGGATTTGATTGTCAGGGGAATAGATCTGGGAATAGGAAGGGAGGTGGAGAGGGAGGTCAGATGCCTATGTGGCACCATAGTTTGGCAGGTTGGGAAGCAAATCCTGAGGATCACTAGGGCAGCAGGACAAAAGGGGGAGCTAGATGTCATTGCCCACCTGGAGAGCAATGACCTGGCTAGGGACAGGGCTGAGATAGTGCAGGGGGAGTTTAGGGAGCTGGGGAGTGGTCTTAGGCAGGTAGCATGCTTAGTGGCTTTCTCTGAGATGCTGTCTGTCTATTATGGGGGGCAGCAGGATCTCAGCACCAGGAGCTTCAACTCATGGTTAAAGGAATGGTGCAGAGAGGAGGGGATCAGTTACATTGGGGATTGGGGATCCACCTGGACAGATAACAGCCTACACAGGGGTGATGGTCTGCATCTGTCCTGGAGGGGATCTGCAGTCCTCACTGGATAATTTAAATGTTCCAATGAACACGTGAAATAGCCAAGTGGGGAAGTGGAAGCAATCGGTGAGGCAGAATCTGCCCCCCTACAAGCTAAGGTAGAGAGTAGGAAGAACCTGAGGAGAGAGGAACCTCCAAGGATGCAAAGTAAGGAAGGAAGCAGAGTGATGGAGACAAAGATATGATGGGAACAGGAGCATTTAAAATACAAAGGAGAATACAAAGGGGGGAAGGAGAGCAGAGAAAAGAGGGTAATAAGCAAAGTGCTAACAAAATCTGGAAGGGCATGTGTACAGAATGCTAGAAGTCTAGAAAATAAGATTCCAGACCTAGAAGCTATCATGGCAGAGGCTGACCTGAATATTATGGCCATCACCGAGTCATGGTGCACTGAAAACCATGACTGGGACAGTGCCATACCAGGCTATACTCTCTTTAGGAAAGACAGGGTGGGATAGAAAGGAGAGGGTATGGTACTTTATGTGAGGGAACGCATAAAAGTGACAGAAATAGAGGGAATACAGGGGAGACAGAGGTACTGTCACCCTGGAGATGGGGGATGGAGTCAGTATTTGTACTTGTGTGATTTACAGACCTCCAGCACAGGGGGAGGAGTTAGATGATGTACTGGTGGAAGTCATTGGCAAAATGGAAGAAAAGGTGGAGGTGCTGCTGGTGGGGAGCTTCAGTCTACCAGATGTAGATTGGAGCCTCCCAGCTGCGACTTCAGCTACGAGCAAGGGCATTCTGGACTCCCTGCAGGGAGCATTCCTCAGCAAGTAGTCAGTGAACCCACTCATGAGGGGTAATACTGGACCTAGCACTCACTAACAGAAAGTGTTGCAGTCATCAAGGTGGGAGGTCAACTGGGGACCAGCAATTTATGTACAGCGAGGTTCAATATAAGGACAGTTGTGGAATTGAACCACACAAGGATTAGGAGGGCAGATTTTATGAAAACTGGTGAAGTCTCAGAAAGGACCTGGGAGGGGAGAATGACCTAAGTGGGGTGGGGGAACAGTAGGTGATGATAAAAAAAAGCTATAGTGAGGGCAGCAATCCTGTACATCAAGCAAGTGAGCAAAAGCAAGAGGAAAAATATACCACTCTGGTTCTTAAAAGAAGTGGCAAAAAAGGTGAGAGGATAGCATTCAGAAGGTATAAGGAGACACAGTGGGAGGAGGATAGAGAAGAGTACTAGGGGAAACAGAATGAAGCAGGGAGGGTAGTAAAGAGCACGAAGGTGTAAATGGAAGAAAGAATAACCCAGGCAGTAACTAAAGGGGACAAGAATTTTTTTAGGTATGTAAGTGAAAAGAGGAAGACCAAGGGTGGGATTTTAAGGTTAAAAATGGAAAGGGGGGCGTGGCCTGGCTCTGATTAAGATGGCAGCTTAATCTTATCTCTCCACAGAGGTATCAGCTATCCAGCGTCATCTGCAACCTGCCAGGCATCTCAAAGTAAGCCAACCTGATGTCCTGCAACTAATATAATTTCTGGGAGTTATTTTTTCAACTGCTCCAATATTTGTAGTTATTGTTTCTCTTCGTTTGCTCTATTGGGGTACTAAGACCGAGACAGCAAGGCCTTATAAAGATGGCTGAGCCTGGAAACCAGCTTTCCTCTTTATCTAGAGTGGAATCTATGTTCCAACAGCTGATCTCTGATATGAACGATCTAAAATTAGCATCTCAACAAAATGCTGTTACTCTCAAAGCATGACTCCTGACTTTTGCAAACTGAAACTAAAGTTCTACAAAATGAAACTTTTGTTCAAGATCTGAGAGCTACAGTTAGAGAACAGGACCAGATTATTAAAGGTTTACAATCAAAACTAAATGACATGGAAAATAGGAATCGAAGAAATAATCTACGTTTCTTCGTTTTTCATGAAGGATCAGAAACTTGGAGACACAACCGCATTGCTATTACACATTCTCCCAACCATGTTGTGGCTTCCCCCGATCTTAATTTAACTATCAAACAGTCTCACCACTCATTAGGCCCTAGGCCTGGCCCAGACCAAAATCCCAGGCCCATTCTGGCAAGATTTCTCAATTTTGCTCACACTGAAATTAATTTACGTGAAGAAATCAGATCACTTATGTGGCAAGAGTGCAACATTTCCATATACAGAGACTTCCCAAAGGACCTAGCCATTCAAAGATGAGCTTATGCTCCAATCAAACAAAGCTTACACAAAAAAGGCATCAGATTCGCATTGAGATATCCAGCAATTATGCGGCTTTTCTTGGGTAACACCATTAAAGATTTTAACCCTCCTGAGTCACTATCTGATTTCTTAGAATCTTTAGATCAAGAAGTATGCATACCAAATTCTATAAGGGAGGCTCATCTGACTACTGTGAATGTTTCCGCTGTGAATGCTGAGAACAGCAAGCTGGATGCTGATAATTCCTCACTTGCACAATCGGAGACAAAATCTACTCACCCCTTGGTCCCTCTACCCAGGCATTCAACCAGCTTACAAGGGAAGAAAGCCTCAAATACTCTTTCCATCAAATCTACCTGTTGTTTGGATGAGGATTCACGCAAGACGTCTGATTCTTCTAGTACAGCCACTCATTTTGAATCTCCACGCCTTCTCATCTCATTAATAAGTTCACCCCACTCCAAGATAACATGAACTCTTCAAAAGAGGATGTTTCACAGGACTCCCCTGCCTCACAATCTGCTACCCTCTTTAATTCTAACCCTGGTGTTGCATCGGCAGATTCATCTTGGGCAGAAATAATCTCCAGCTCTCCTATAAGATCGACAGAACCGCCGAAGAAGAAACGTAAGGGCAAACTGAAATATAAAACCACCTCGTCTACACAAGTTGTTCATGGAGCTAAGATAACCTGACTCTCTCTTGCAATCATCTTACTTTATTCTACCTAGCACAATTATGTGTGGTTTAACTAGTCTCAGGCTTTTTTTTGTACCCTGAATCAAATGTTATAGTCATTCATTCGTACAGCGTTTGAGCGGCGGCCCTTCTACTGTCGCTCCCAGCAGGTTTAGAATCATTAAAGCTGTACACCACAATCTAAGTTCTAATTATGCATTATAAAGCCTACTATCTATGTCATCATATGTTACTCCCTTATTTCTTTATTTACATTAATACTATACAGGAGATAATTTCTGTCTAAAAGGCTACAGTGTTTTGTCATTTTAATTTTACTATAAGATTCATTCATGAACCCTTTTACTGTGGTTGCTTTAGCTATACTACAACAATTGATATTATACACAGCATTTTATTGATTACCCATATTTGCAAAGAACTCATTCTACATTTTCATACTCAGAATCCAAAGTATCCCTGAAATTGGCCTTCACATCAGGTATTTTTTATCTCACTATTTGTCCACCTACATACTTTGTTGTTTTTAGGCCATTCCCTATACAAATTCCCTATACAACTAAGAGATTATAATGACTGGCTATTTTCATGCTATGTGGTGCCTTTATTACCTAGAACTTCGATTAATATTATGTTATATTCAGACTACTAATTGAGGTAAAACCCATGCTCGAAGCCCAGGAGATAGAATCCTTGTGGGACTTGCAGGGTCTAGCTCATAGACCCAGATATCCCTTAAGGTACTTCATTTTAGGTAATTTAGACACAGATTTCATAACATCTGTACCGCTCCTTATGGCACTTTAGCATTGAAGCCTGCACATTATGCCTTTTTATATATAATTATAAGCCTTCTATATGGATATACCTGTTATATTATAGATAAGCTATCTCAGATTTTCTCCTTACCTAATTCCAGTTCCCTAGCATATTTTGAAGCACCAGCATCATCTCCTTTTATATTTAGCTATGAAGCTAACTTCAGATTTAAATTCTTCCTGTATAGTATATTGCGAATACATATTTTTATACACCAATCTGAATTAGTTATCTTGTTTTTCTTTTTGGCTACCCTCTCAATTTTAGGGTATCCACGAATAGGCTGGCATACCTTTTCTCTTTATCCTATCAACACATACCCCTGGTTGGTATTGTCCTTCATTTTGCTCTAAGCATATTCATTTAATTGCCTCAGATGAGGTTGAGATTCTGGTACTCTCCTGGAAATTATATCCTCAATTTATCTCATTATAGTTTTGAATTAAGCAGCCTTTGTTATTAAGCTGTTTAGTCATTAATATTAGAATTTCAACGATTCTATATTTGTAACCATTTCTTTAAGGAAATACTGAGTTTCTACTGCTCGCCCAGTTGTGCTGTGAGAGAGTCTTTGGAATGGCTGTTCTGACTCTTATCTCACAACATATCCAAGATACTTTAATGTTAAGTGTAGTTTCAATTTTAGATAGTTATATGGTAATGTGTTTATTATATTTCATTATAGTTCATATATCAGAGAAACACAACAGTTACATCTGTTTAAAAAAAATTCCTGCATTCTGTTTCTGGCCTATCATATTTTTCCATACTCATTCCCCAGTGATCACCAAGCTAATTGAGCCTGCTGGTGTACTCTCCCATAACATCCTTTGAGTCCCTTCTTCCAATTACTATATATCTTTTTTATCTTGTTAATATGACTGATCTAATTTTATATACTTGGAATGTTAAGGAACTCAATTCTCCTTGTAAGTGCAAACAAATACTATCACATCTTAAGAAACATAATGTTAAGATTGCATTCTTACAAGAAACTAGGCTCTTGGCAGAGGACACTAATAGGCTCAAAAAGGACTGGGTCGGCCATATTGCAGCCTCATCTTTTACTTCAAAGAAACATGTTGCTGCAATATTAATACATAAAAACCTTAACTGGACTCCCATAAAAACAATTAGTGATATAGAAGGCAGATGGGCGATAGCGGTCCTTAATACACCCTCTGGCCCCTTAACTTTAGTTAAAGTGCATGCCCCCAATTCAGACACTCCCGACTTTTTTCATAATTTATCTCAGCAAATTATGTCTAATAATCTAAACAATTATCCTATACTACTTGGAGGGGACCGTAATCTTGCATTGGATCCCCATTTAGATAGAAGCAATAACTCCACAGATGCACATTCTAGATGTATCAATGCCCTCTCTTTACTTATGAAAGACTCTGGTCTTACAGACCTTTGGAGGCTTTTTCATCCACGTGATCATGATTATACCTTTTATTCCTTATGCCACAAATCTTACAGCAGAATTGATTACTGGCTTGCATCATCTCTGATAACTGAAAAAGTTATCAGTACTTCTGTTTTACTGATTATAATATCTGATCATGCCCCTGTTAGCATGCATTTGCTCTGGGGTTCTCCTTCATCTAAGTCACCCTCCTGGCGATTAAATCCTTTATTACTTAAGGATCCAGAATTTCTTCCCTGGGTCAAATCTCAAATACAAGATTTCCTTTCCTTTAATAAACCTACAGACACTTCTATGTGCATACTTTAGGAAGCTTTAAAAGCCACAGTTCGAGGCAAAATTATAAGCTTTGCAGCACATCGGAAGAGATTAAGGGAACAACACTTAAAAGACTTGGAAAAAACTCTTAAAGTTAAAGAACCCCAATACTTTAAAACCAAAAAAACACATCCTAACTCCCCCTCCACTTACAAATCTTGCATCTTAGAATCAAAATCAATGAGTTGATCACCCACAAAACTGAACTAGTTTTATTCAAACTTAAGCATAAATATTGAGAACATGGAGATAAATGTGACAAACTACTTGCATACCAATTTAAAAATCAAGAATTGGAGAGACACATTGCCAGTCTAAAAGATAACTTAGGTCAAATCCAGACAGACAGCCACTCTATTAATCACACTATGATGTATTTTTATAAACAGTTCTATGCTCACCCCAATCATGTCCCTACTACACATATACAACAGTTTTTGGACAATCTTCATCTCCCTACTCTTCCAGCCCAAGACATAGAAGGTTTAGATGAACCATTTACATTAATAAAAATTCAAAATGCTTTATTCTCGTTAAAATCTGGTAAATCCCCAGGAGGAGATGGGTTCCTGGTTGACTTCTATAAAGCATTATGTGACACATTCTGTCTCCTGTTATCTAATTTCTATCAGGAAGCCTCACAAACTAAGCAACTTCCTCCTACAATGACAGAAGCTATTATTACTATACTCCCCAAGAAAGAAAAGGATCCCTTCCTTTCCTCCAGTTATAGACCAATCTCCCTGTTAAATACGGATGGTAACATTTTTGCTAAACTTTTATCCTCCCATTTAGATTTGATTGTTTCTAAATTAGTCCATAGATTCCAAGCAGGCTTCATTAAAAATAGAACAGGTACTTATCATCCTCATCCACTTTTCAGTCTAATGCACCAAGCCAAATTCCTCAAATCCCCAGCAGCGGCCATTGCTGTTGATTTTGAAAAAGCTTTTGACTCCCTAAATTGGGATTATTTGTACCAGACTCTATTACACTTTGGTATTACTAACAACTTCTGTTTCTTGATTAAATTATTATACACTGCTCCCTCTGCTAGAGTCTTGACTAACTCTATTCTTTTACCTTCCTTCCCCTTAGTGAGGGGCACTAGGCAAGGTTGCCCTTTATCACCTGCCCTATTTATTTTGGCTATGGAACCCCTCACAGCTCATTTGTGACAATCTATTAATATTAAGGGGATCCCCAATAGTAACTCATGCTATACCTCTTTATCCTACACTGACAATCTTCTAATTTTATTAGAAAATCTTGAAGAGTCAGGTCAAGAATTAATTAATATACTCAACAAATTTACTTCATTGTCTGGTTTAGCTTTAAACTATGATAACTCAGAAACATTACCCTTAAACTCATTCTGCAAATCCTTTATGAACACCTCTTTGGGCTTTCACTGGGCACCACAAGGCATCACGTACTTAGGTATTAAAGTTACACCAAATTTAGGGAAAGTTTGGGAAACCAATTTTACTCCATTATTATCCAACATCAAGACAATATTAGATAGGTGGAAATTACTTAATCTCTCTTTTATGGGGAAAACTGCGGCCATTAAAATGTCCTTATCTTCCAAAATATGTTATCTTTTTGCTAATATCCCTTTACGTCTCCCCACTAATCTCTTAACTAAATTCAACAAGTTAATTGGTAATTTTTTGTGGGAAGGCAAAATACCTAGGTTTAGTCCTACCAAACTTCGTTTGCACTGGTCTAAAGGGGGATTTGGCCTTCCCTGGTTCAAAGCCTATTTATTAGCCTTTAGAACTACCCAAACCATCAGATGGTTCTGTAAACCTACCCCCCAAACCCCATTATGGGTAGAAATGGAAGCGTCTTTTAGTCCAGGCAGTTGCCCTATCTCCTTCATCTATAACTCACTCTCTTACAATTTAAGATCTCACCCCACTATCAGCTCCTCAGTATACTACTGGAAACAAATACACAAATATCTGCACTCTAATCCTACCCCCCTCTCTCCCATACTCCTTTATGGGGGAATTGATATATTTCCCTTGATAACCACCCGATCTTCTGTCAGACATGGAAAAATAAAGGTAAAACTTTCCTGGGTGATGTTTTGGAAAATAATTCCCTTAATTTAAAAACATTTACAGAACTCTGTAAACAGTGGGATTTAGCCAAAGAAGACTTCTGGAAATATTTACAAATACGTACTGCATTTAATACTTTTTTCTCTTATTTTCACATACATTCTATTCATGACCAGTGCATTTTCCTTTGGACCAAAACCACATCCAACTTATCTAGTATTATATATAAGGATATCAGAGATGCTCTTCCAGATCAATCCTTGGCCACTAAAACCAGATGGAGCCTTCTCTTAAAATATAACATAACTGACTCACAATGGCACAAATGTTGGCTTCTCTGCCATAAAACTTTCAAGGATACCCATAGCACCATTATCCAAATTAAAATTCTTCATTTGTGGTACAGAACTCCTGCAATGCTTCATCAAATGGGTTTGACCCAAAACAGTAACTGCTGGAGATGTAACTCACCTAATGGAGACTTACTTAATATTCTATGGTATTGTGACCCTATACAAAAACTTTGGCATAATGTTTTCCAGTTTGCATATAAAGTAATCTGATGCAATATTACATTTGACCCTAAACATGTTTTACTTGGTATTTTTACATTACCCAATAACTCCCTTTCTCCCTCTCAGCATAGGTGGTTAAATTTACTTTTTCTCCTAGTTAAATGACTCATCCTGTTATTCTGGAAATCTCCCACCATACCAAAATTCTCTGATATCCTTACAAATCTATTGCAATATGCTTCTTTAGAACAGAGTACCTTTGCTGCCATAGGCCAACTTGATGAGTATGGAAAATGTTGGCAAAACTACTTTAATTATTTGAATTCTTCCAATACATAATTGTCAATCACTATAGGTTACATGGTATTTATTATACTTCTTTAATATATTAGCCCAACTCTAGAACACTGTTGTCTCTCCTTTGATTAAACTCCCCCCTTTTTTTAATATATATATGTCAGGAATCAAAGTTATTAGGTTCTCTCAAATACCCTTATCTTTATGCCCTATTTCTTGCTTTAGTTGTATTTACACATCATTCTTTTGTACAAGGAAGTTTATATTTTTTATTGTTACAAAATCTTTGAATAAAAAGATAAACTGAAAAAAAGGGGAAGGGGAGACAGGAAAAGGCAGACATCCTGAACAAATACTTCCATTCAGTGTTCACAGAGGAAGGAGAAGGGGAGGAATCACAAAGCTGTAACATGAGCTTTGGGGGAGGGGCGGACACTAGCCCATTCTTGGAACAGAGAGTTCTGAAGGATCTCGCTAACCTGAAAGTGGACAAAGTGATGGGGCCAGATGGTGTACATCTAAGGGTATTGAGGAAGCTCAGGAGGTACTGGCTACACCTCTGACAGTCCTATTTAACAGTTCATTGGAAACAGGAGTGGTTCTAAAGGACTGGAGGAGGGTGGATGTAGTCCCACTACACAAAATTGGCAGCAGGAAAGAGGCTCACAATATAGGTTAGTCTGCCTGACATCAGTGGTGGAAAATTTAATGGAATCACTGCTGAAGGAATGAATTATGGAATATCTTGACTCCACTGGATTGAAGAACGTGAGGAAGCACAGATGCATGAGGATGGGGAGGTCTTGTCAAACAAATCTGATGGATTTCTTTCACTGGATAACCAAGGAACTAGATCAGGGTGGAGCTGGAGATGTAGCCTTCCTAGATTTCAGTAAGGTTTTCAACACTGATCCACATAGGAGGTTTGTAAGCAAGCTGGGTAGCTTAGGGTTGGGACCAAAGGTGGTTAGCTGGGTAAGAAATTAGTTAGGGGATAGGCAGCAGAGGGTGGTGGTAAACAGAGTTCACTATGAGGAAGGGAGGGTGACCAGTGGTGTGCCTCAGGGATCAGTGCTGAGACTGGTCCTCTTTAATTGTCTTTACAAGTGACACTGCAGAACAGCTGGAAGGGAAGGTCTGCCTCTTTGCGGATGACACTAAAATCTGCAATAGAATACAATAGAATGGACACTCCGGAGGGGTGGAAAGGATGAGAAAAATTGAGGAGTGTTCAAGGGTATGGCAGCTGGGTTTCAATGTGAAAAAGTGCAAAATAATGCACTTGGGGCACAGAAAACGGGGGACAGAATACAAAATGGGTGGGTGGTACTAACAACCACCAAACAGGAAAGAGATCTGGGGGTAATCATACTGAATGTCCTAAAGGAGGCCAGACAGTGTGACAAGGGGCTAGTGAGATGTTAGAGTGTATAAGAAGGGGTATCACCAGCAGAAAAAGGGAGGTGGTGTTCTCTCTATATAGATAGCTGGTAAGACCCGACCTACAGTACTGTGTTGTGGTCTGGAGACCACATTACTGGAAGGACATAAACAGAGTGGAGGTGGCCAAGAGGAGAGCAACTAAAATGGTAGCTCACTTAAACACATACTTACAGCTGGCAAATATGCATTAAAAAGGGCTCCTCTCTCTCTCTCTCTCTCTCTGTGTGTATATAGAGTATTCTTTGCAAAAAACTCTGTTACTGCATCACTTAGGGTTAAAGCGACAAAAGTAGGGAATTGTGGTGTTAGGGTTCCCAACCCAAATACCCCACCCGCACCCTGCAGGCAGCAAGCCAAGCATGGGGTGTGCCTTGGGGTTCTCCAGCCTAATGCTTACCCTAATCTGATACACTGTACATATCTCAGCTTCTTTACTGGTGGAAGATGGTGAGCATTAGGCTGGAGAACCCCAAAGCACACCCCATGCATGGCTTGCTGCCTGCAGTGTGCGGGAGGGGTGTTAGGGTTGGGGACTCTAACACCATATTTCCCTACTTTTGTTGCTTTAACCCTAACTGATGCATTAACAGAGTTTTTTGCAAAGAATTGTCTTATTTTTTGAGATGGTATTATCATATCCTCATTTGTCTGTGGGAGCACATGGCCATCCAGGCACTGCTCTCCCATCCCTCCATAGATGTGTACATGTATGTTGGCATAAAAGCATTTCAGCCAAAACAGCAATGAAGCTGTCAGCATAGTCTTGTTATTACCCCACTTCATGAATGCTGTGCTGAGCATGTTCAAATCTCAGCTGAAATGTCATTCTGTGCTACCGCAATGTCATTGTGTGCCACAGGTGAGAAAACATGTTTTGGCCAGGATTTGAAAAATGACAGCTGTCATGTTCATGAGGTGATGTAAAAAATGGCTATTTTGAAAATTTGGGGTGAAAATATTTAAAATCCCTGAAGTCACAAGCGAGCATAGTTAAATTTAAATGCATGTGTATAACTTTGCCATTTTTACACATTTTTACACCAAATTTGCAACATAGCCTTCTTATGTCCCCAGCTCATGAACAAAGGCAGTGAAAAATGTCAAATCAAGTCTGAAAGGTGATTTCACCAAATGACCACAAAATCACCTTTCAGGATGGATTTGTGAAATATCAGTGACATTGTCCATGAGGCGTGGTCCCCAAAAGGCCATGTTGAAAATGTGGTGTCAAAATATGCAAAATGGCCAAGTTATGCATAAAAGTTCAAAACCTCATTGAAATACACTGAACCACATTTACCTTAGCTTCTCATATTGCAGTCGCCGGTTTCAGCAGAAAGACTTGTCTTCAATCGAAGAGTGGATTTCGAGCCTGGGACCTATTCAGGTGAGTGAGGTTTTACTGGGGTGTGTGGTGTGGAGTGGTGGGTGCTGAGTGGGAGGTGGGGGTGGGGGGGTCAGATCGGCTAAAGACCATTTCACATGAAAAAACAAACATCGAGGATGGTTTTCTTTATTACGGTACTGGACAGCATCAGCGGGTGGAGGGTACCACTAGACACCAAGGAAATATTTTGTTTTGTATGGGGGATGATGATCAGCAGGTGGGGGATGCCAGTAGACAAAAGTTTAAAATATATTTTAGAACAAGGATTAAAATTGGTGGGTGGGGGGGTACCACTAGACACCAGGGGAAACAAAAGGAGATGGGATGGAGATTGATGGATGGGGGTGCCACTAGACACCGGAGGAACAAAGGCAGACAGGGGATGGGGATTGGAGTGTGGGGGGATGCCACTAGACACCATGGAAACATAAGCAGTCAAGGAATATACATTGGAGGGTGGGGGGTGCCACTAGACACCAGGGAAACACATGACAGTACTAGGGAGGGCAAGAAAATGAAAGGCAAAGATTCTCGAGTCATGAAAAAGGATCCTTTATGACTAAGCCTAGAGGGAAGGTGACCTAGGCCTTG
Source organism: Neoceratodus forsteri (assembly GCA_016271365.2). Classification (NCBI taxonomy): domain Eukaryota; kingdom Metazoa; phylum Chordata; order Ceratodontiformes; family Ceratodontidae; genus Neoceratodus; species Neoceratodus forsteri. Next base: position 1,083,955,753 of record CM028131.1, on the reverse strand, counting down.
GATCCCCAGAGGTTTCCTTCTCATAGGGGGTGGTTTCTTCTCCTCCATGTCGAGTGTCATAAAAGTTACATATTCATTATCTGCTACATTTCTCTCATTTACTTAGATATGTTTCTGCTGTTGGACAGAGTTGGGTAGGGCCTTCTTCTCTACCATTCCCTCTCTTCTTAGAAACCTCACCTATGTTACTGCAATCCTGAAAACCTGCTAATTTCAATTTTTTCTCTTCATTGTGTCTTGTTGGTGCCAATCTGTGCTTTTCAGCCTCGTAGTCATGTTTGCTGCTCATTACTTCTTTTTGGCGCTCCTTTCTCAGGTACCTTCAACCAAGAGAATCCTTCCCACAGCACCTATAGGGGTGAAACCCTCTTTGAGGGTTCCTTGCCATTGGTACCCCTAATGGGTGATAATTCCCCATGGAACAGAGAGTGTGAATGGCAGAACAGTTTATCACAGTTACACAAGCATAATGCTACACTGGTTGCATAGGCCAATTAAATTGAAAGGCTATGCCTGCAGTTCAATGGGGTTAAGCAATCAGCCATGCCCCTTCCTGAGCTATATAAGCAGTTCCTTCCAGCCTCACTCAGAAGCCCTTTTTCTCACCAGCCCGGTGGTGCTGAGGGTTAAGGCGCTGAACACCACACCTTGCGCTATGCCGTGACCCGGGTTCGGGAACGAGCTCAGGTCATTGGGGGTTGGCAGGGGAGAACTTGGATTGAGCATCAGAAGACAGCTTTCCAAGTCCTCGGGTGGGTTGTGGAACCACATTGCACTGCGGCGACCCCTTGGGATGCCCAGAGGTACCACACGCGATGATGTGACTGAAGGGGGGACTGCGGTGGATGTCGGCACGTATGTGTGCAGATGTCATTGCACGTCTGCAATCCCAATAGGGAGAAAAAGTGGAAAATGGCTGGGCCCAACCATGCAGATTGATAGCCATGCCCTGCCTTGCCAGGTGGACTCGCATGGAATCGCACTGGGGGGGTCCAGGGCCGGTCTGGCTGGATAGGGTATGGGGTGACCCTCCAGTGGATTGGCAATGGTGTGTTGGATCCCTCATCATGTGAGTTAGCCTGGTGCTTTCCCAGTGGGTAGGGCCAACAACTGGATGCCCCCACCAGTAGTCGCTGCAGCAGGCAAATAAATAAGATGAATTAAAAAAAAAGCCCTTTTTTTTTGCCCCACCATCCTCCCCTCCTCCTCCAGCAGCATGGCTTTCTCTTCGGGGGGGTGCTTCTTCCTAGGGTACCTTTAGCCAAGGGAATCCTTCCTGCGGTACCTTGAGGGTTCCTTGCCTTCGGTACCCCTACAGGGTGGTAATTCCCTGTGGAATAGAGAGTGCAAATGGCCAGTTTATTACACTTGCACAATCACAACACTACACTAGTTTTGCAGGCCCACTGAATATATAACATCTCCAAAACTGAAGGCAGGAAAGATAATTTTTGAGGCAATCTCATACCTGGCAGAAGGGGGGATACAGGCTTTGTTTCTATGGAGTGGCCCATTTTGAGAATGAGCTTGGAATGGATGGTGTCGATATGGACAAGAAGTCATGCGGACTATCAAACCAGACATCAAGGTATTTAAAGGAGTGGATAGCATCTAGTTTGGAGTCATCCGGGGCCAAGAAAGCAACTGCTATTGGATGTTAATCAGGTGCTACTGTGTTGCAATGATCATGGGAACTTTTTTCCCATACTTTTAGAGTGAATTGGTTGTTACAGAGCCAGCACTGGACATTTATTTAGTAGTATAGCCTGATGCTGAAGCTGTGATTTCTGTTATCAGCTTTTATTTAAAAAATGTTTTGAAAGTTTACAAAAATCTGTTCACAGTTCAGACAACTCAGTCTGAATACTCCTGTCTGCCAAGCCTATACCATGGCAGTTAAATACTGTACCTTATTTGGCTTTTGGGAACCAATTTTATATTACTCTAACAGCTGATAAATAAAATGAAGTTTGCCAAGCAGTCTGTACAGAGTAACATAAATCCAAAATGTGATTACAATTGATCATGGTTTAAATAGGGTTTCTCAGATCATGGGAAACTTTTTGAAAATCATAAAATAGCCCAGATTTTAAAAATGAAGCCTGACTTCCTTCAGGGGTGACTGAGGAGTTTGATAGGATGCAATGGCATATTGGCATTTTGATTTGAAAGTGTGCATTCCTTTTTATATAACCTATTCCCATGTTGAGGTACAATACCACTGCAGTGCAGTCCCAATCCTGAGTTTGTGGAATCCCTGTCACTTGTTTTGCATGACAATGGACTGTGATGTCACAAATAAAGGATAATGATGTAATTGTATGTTCATGTAGTAGAGTTTATGGGTTATGAGGAAGTAACAGATACACAGAAACAGACAATGACAGCAGAAAAAGACCACTAGTCTATCAATCTCTGCGTAAACCCTAACAAACCCAGGACCAATTGTCCATGCAGCGTTCTAACCCACACTATCCACCCCCATGCTCCCTGCCCACCGCTATCACCCTGAGCAAAGACTAAGCCCTTCACTCTGTCCCAGCTGTGCTTGAAACCATTAATAGTTTTGGCGCCCACTACATCAGCTGGCAGATTGTTCCATGGGTCCACCACCCTTTTTGTGAAATAAAACTTTCTCACTGCCCTTTTTAATCCCCCCATCAGTTTCCACTCATGCCCTCATGTTCTTGGTCTGCTACTTATGCTAAATACTTCCTCCCAGTTTACCTTGTTCATTCATTTCAGGAACTTTAAGATCTCCATCATATCTTATCTCTTTTGTCTGGCCTCCAGCGAGGGGCTGGCAGTGTAGCCTAGAGTTTAGAGTGACGAGCTGCAAATGAGCTTGGTACATCAAACAGACCAGAATTTGATTCCCACAACCTTCATTTGCATACCGTGTGACTCTGAGCAAGTCACTTAACCACTCCAGTGCTCCCAGCTTGCCCCTGAAAAAAGGAACATGTACTTAATGGGCTTTACCCGGTTACCCCCAAAAAGTACATGTTCAGTGCCTTGAGCCGATCCTTGGAAGATCTTCCCTCCTGTCCCTGAATCCTTTTGGTCACAGTACATTGCACTGTCTCCAGCTTGTCCTTATCTTTCCTTAGGTGAGGACTCCAGAACTGGGCACAGTACTCCCAGTGAGGTCTCACCAGTGACCTATAAAGAGGCAGTAATATCTCCTTCCTTCTACTGTCAATATCCCTTGCTATGCATTTCAATATCCTGTTTGCCTTACTGTAGGTCTTGTTAGACCGGTTGGTTGGTTTTAGGGAGTCACTGATTATGACCCCTACGTCTCTTTCTTCAGAGGTTGTGCACAACTTTAACCTGCCCCATCCAGTATGCTATCCTTGGTTTCTTGTTCCCCGTGTGCATCACCTTGCACTTTCTGGCACAGAATTTTAACTGCCAACCCTTTGACTACCTCTCTGGCTTTTGCAAGTTTCTCTGCATCTCCTTAACCCTCTCCTCACTGACTACCCTGCCACAGAGCTTGGTGTTGTCTGCAAAGAGGCACATCTTGCCCTGGATTCCTTCTCCCATGTTGCTAATGAACATACTGAAAAGGACTAGTCCCAGGACTAATCCTTGTGGCACCCCACTGGTAACCTCCCTCTCATCTGGTTTGACTCTGTTAACCACAGTCCTCTGCTATCTCCCTTCCATCACATTTCTCATCCATCTAACTGTGTCTTTTGCTGTACCCATATCCTCTAGCTTCTTCATCAACCTTCTGTGAGGCACCAAGTTGAAAGCCTTGCTAAAATCAATCAATCAATCAAAATCTTTATTTAACCAGGTGGGCACTGTTGAGCAGAACTCATTTTCGAGGTGAACCTGGGATAAGGTACAACTACAGAAAGAAACAACTGGATTGCAATTGCGCCAACACGGCAGTATACATATTATCTGATATGAGCAGGCTAACACAGAGCCACCATACACAAAAATACTAAATATACAAAAAACAGTACCATAAAAGAAATGCATAAGTTAAGAGCTTGGTATAATGTAAAACACTGAACCGTTGTTGATTTTCAGGGTTACATAAGAAGCACTTCTTAAGGCATAATTAGGTTGGCAGCTTAATGGTAGGCAATCAGTGATATAGCTGGGCAGGTTATTCATAATGGCTCTGAAGGTCCAGAGTACCGCATTTCTCTGGCATCTAAGGGTAAGGGAAGGCCAGCCCACAGCAGTATATAAGAGACAGTGATGGGTGGAGTAGGAGAGCTCCGTTATAAACCCTAAGGCTCTGTGGTAGAGTGTATCGAGTTTTGCAAGAGTACCAGCAGGACCTTGGCTATATAGGAAGTCGGCATAGTCTAACAGGGGGAGAAATGTAGTTTGGACTAGCCGCTTTTTAGCCTCCCTTGGTAGAAGGGATTTTATCCTGAAGAATAGTCCTAGTCTCTGCCTGAGTTTCTTTATAAGCTCTTCAATATGACCCTGGAAGGAGACAGAACTGTCAATCCAAGCCCCGAGGTATTTGAAAGAAGACACTTTTTCCAGCTGATCCCCCAGTATAGTAGTGATATGGGATAGTGAACCATGAAAGGGAAGGGCAATAGAGTTGGACGCAGGGGAGAAGAGCATGGCTTTGTTTTTTTTCGCGTTCAGGAGCAGCTTCTGTTTTAGGAGTTGAAGTTGTAGCAGATCAAATTCACTCTGGAGAGATGAGAGTACAGTGTCGAGAGAAGGTCCACTCGTGTAGAGCACTGTGTCATCTGCTAAGAGATGAATTTTGGCCTTGTTAGTGGAGGCATTAATTCTATTAATGTAGATTGCGAAAAGCAGGGGTCCCAAGATGGAGCCTTGCAGAACACCCCGAGTAAGAGGTTTGAGGAGTAAGACCTCACCATCAGCCTTAACTTGCTGGGAGTGGTCAGTTAGGTAATTGTGGAACCACATAAGAGAGGGAGCATCCAGGCCAATATTACGTAAGGATGATAGTAGAAGGGGGTGGTCAACAGTGTCAAAAGCCTTGCTGAGGTCCAGAAAGACTGCACCGACAAAATTCTTGTTGTCCAGCTCCCCAAGCCAGTCATTACTGACTTTGGCAAGGGCGTAGTAGTACTATGTTGAGCCCTGAACCCGGACTGGAGCGGGTTGAGGAGATTCGCTGATTCCAAGTGGGTCCTGAGATGGGAGTTAATGATTTTCTCTAGCATTTTTGACAGTACAGGGATGAGAGAGATGGGCCTATAATTATTCAGATCGCTAGTATCCCCATTCTTGAGTACAGGAACAATATGGGCAGTTTTCCATACAGTAGAATGGACACCTTGGGAGATGGATAGATTGAACAAGTGAGTGATAGGCACGGCAAGAGCACGGGAGCCTGCCTTTAGAAAGAATGGATCAATTAGATCTGCCCCAGGGCTTTTCCTTTCATCCAATTGGAGCAGGAGATCCTCCACTTCCTTCAAGGATGTGGCTTGGAGAGAGAAGGATGAGCTGTAACCGAAGGATGCTAGCTGGGGAGGAATCAAAAGCTAGTCCAGCAGTGGCAAAATGATTGCTGAATGTGTCCAGAATAGTAGGTTTATCAGTGAGTGTGGAAGTACCAACCCGAAGTTTAGCAGGCAGGGGGTTACCAGAGGAATGGCTTTTGATATCTCTAATAGTCCTCCAGAATTTTGACGAACATGTGGAGGAAGTTTCGAGTTGAGAGCAGTAATAATTAGCCTCAGTTTCTCTAACCAATTTGGTACAGAGGTTTCCAGTCATTAAGGAGCTTTGTTCAAAGTAGAATAAATCCACAGTATGGCCCTTATCTGCTACCCTAGTTACCCAGTCAAAGAATACAATCAAGTTGGTTAGGCAAGACCGTCCTTCCACAAACCCATGCTGTTTACTACCTTGGAGTCCATTGCTCTCCAGGTAGCTTACAAGGTCCACTTTGACTGCTGCTCCTTGTCTCCCCCCCCCCCATCATTGCGGTATAGGTCAGGAAGCATAGGAAAACCAGGAGCAGTTATAACATTTGTAAGTCGAATTTTATTATTCTCAATAACAATAGAATAAAGATAAAAAATATTTGTGTAGAATGTTTATTTTTAACATAAGCAGTTCAAACAAAACAAGGTCCTTCCTTTGAGGGTATCTCTAATTCTAAGTTTTAGTCTCTCCCTAACAAAAGATTGCTGCTCTTTTTTTATAATAAGTCTTTGCCTGGCAATTAGCTTCTACAACCTCATCTCATTAAGGGACTTCCTGTTTCTCACAAAATGTATCAGAACTTTGTCAATTTCCTTGCAGGTGCAACAAAATATAACATGGTGTCCCAGAACTGACCTCTTGTTGACAGCTCTGCAAATGACCTTATGCTGCATATCAAGGTTAACACCCTGACTGCCAAATAGCTTTTTGCAATCATTTCAGCAATACAGTTATATACACTGGCAAACAAAGGGACCCCAGTTTCACACAAAGATTCATATATATTTTTATAACCACAGACATGCAAGGGGGAAGAAAAGATAGAAACAGCTAGTGAAGGCAGAGAGATAGTGGGAGGTGGAGAATTGTGAGACCTTTAGAGTGATCAGTTTCTAGGTCTCACAAGAAAATTTGATTGCTCAGTCCAACAGACAAATGACAGAAAAGGACAGGATAGAAAAGAGATTTGCATTTAACTCTTTCTGCATAAAAAATGGGACAGAGTCTTATTCAACCCTGTCATCCCTCCCCCAACGTGGATTAGGACTACATCTCCTATCCTCCAGTCTTTTGGAATTACCCTTGCCTGAATTGAGCTACTGAATAGCCCCATCATGGGTTCAGTTAGCTCCCTTGCCAGTTCCTTCAGCACCCTCAGATGTAGCCCATCTTGGCCCGGGGCCTTAGCTATCTTTAGGGCTGCTCTCCCTTTCTGAACTCTTTCACTGGTAAATACAGCCTGGGTTTGGCCACAAACTGAACCTGAACTAAATGCAAACTGTGTGATTTTTGGACTAACCAAACTGAACTAGAACCCAGGAACCAAAATCCTCATCGAACCCAAACAGAACTTGAACCCTGTAAAGTCCCGATGAACCGCAACCAACACCATCAGTTCACATTGTCAACTGCATGTCTCTCTCTCTCTCTCATTCTCCTATCTCCAGTGCAGCTGCTTGCCAAATTCACTGAGGGAAGGTGGAAACTCGGACATTGCCCCCACCCATAAGGACGGTCTCCGAACCCACAGACTGTATTCCCCATAACCCCTGACTGTGCTGTCATGACAAGAATGGGAATGATTTATGCAGCTGGAGTGCTCCAAAGTCTCTAAGATTAGCCATGAGGAAAGAGCACTTTTAATAACCGGAATGTAGGTCTGCAGCTATCAAGATCACATCTTTGGGACAGGGCATGTTTGTGATCTTATCCAGCGTGACTGCTGCAGTGTTAATGATCAGAGCCTTGTAAGGTCACATATGCAGCAGTACTAAAAAGAACTGTGTTCCCATGCAGGGCATTCTATTAACCAGTGGGATAGCTGTCTTAATTTTCCTTGAAGGGAGCAAACTGGTTTGTCCATTTCTAAGTGAACCGAACCAAACTGAACCTGAACTCTAAAATTATTCAATCTAAATGAACCAGATTGAACCCAAACTGTACCTGGACAAATCTGAACTGAACCAGAACCACAAAATGTTGCTGAACCTGGGCACTACTGGTAAAAACCTGCTGCCTCATCTCAGGTGTCCCCCATTCAGTAGCCTTAATGCCACTTTCTGGCAGAGGCCATCTATCTTCTCTTGTGAATATAGAGCAAATGTAGTCATTAAGAACGGCTGCATTCTGTCCGTTCCCCTTAAATACCCTATCTCCCTCCATTAGCCTGAAAATTCCTCCTCCCTGTCTTTCGTTTTTCCCTAATATTTCTAAAGAACTGTTTTTTCCCAACCTTACCCCCTCCACAATACACACGTCTGACCACCCTTTTGGTTTCCCTTGTTCTCACTAGGTTCTCTCCCCGGTCTTCCGTCTCTTGTTTTGACTTGTACCTGCTGAAGGCCTTCTTTTTGGCTGCCACTGCTTCTTTGATATTTCCAGGGAACCATATTGGTCTCTTGTACCTGTTTCTTTTGATTACCATTCTCATGCAAGACTTTGTTGCCTTGAGAATAGTCCCCTTGATTGTCCACCATCTTTCCTCCACATCCCTGATGCTGTTTGCTCTGACTAACTTGTCCTGGACCAGTTCCCTTATCCAGTTGAAGTCCGTCCTTCTGAAATCTAGGACTTTAGCCTTTGATTAGGTTTTACTTGTCCCAAGGGCGATGTTGAACCATATGGAGTTATGGTTGCTGAACCTTTGTGGCTCCCCTATCTTCACTCCTCCTACCACTTCCAAGTTGGTGAGCACCACACAGAATTGCAGCCTGCCTAGTGCTTCCTTAATGAGCTTAACACACGTAGGGCTCCATTCTCAGTCACAATAGGTGGGAAAGCAAAAATGTTTGTGGGGTATACTTTTGCCCCATGCCCCTCAACCAGTTTGTGCTACACTCAAAGGTCTTCAACAGTCACAATGGAGGGAAGGGGAAGTCCCCATGCAACTCTGTCACAGTGCTAATGAGTTTTTTTTTATAATAATAGGGTTTGCATCTGCTAACATACTGATCAATCACACCCATCATGCCTCTGCATGGCATTGCACCAGTCAATGAAATTGGTGTGAACAGGCATCCCCATGGGGGCTATGCCCTCCCTATCCCCCTAACTTGATGGCCCCAGTGGGCACAAGGGAAGTGGTAGCTCCTTCCATCCATGGCCAAATGCCCAAAGGTCCTGGTGGTCCATTGGCCACTGCACCCGTTCCTCTCCTCTAAGCATTTCCTGGCATTCAGAGGTATCCCTACCCAGCTCTAATACTTTGAAAAGGCTATGCTTCAAGGGTGTCCTCACTAAGTGCTTTCCCTGCTGGCCCTGTATTTTCAGTTGTCGCACTGCCACACTTATCACCCCTTTCCATCTGCCTATAATAGTTCTACCAGCAGGGGAAGACTGCACCAGGCTTTGTGAGGGCCTTCAGTGTTTGTAAACGATTGCTATTTGCATGGCAGCACTTCTCCCTTTCCAGCATAGTCACAACATGTTAGTGGCCATGAAGGAAAGGAGTGCAGCCCCTGTTGAGCATCGGGGCTACTTAGCGCCATGTTTTGAGACAATGTATGCAGCCTGCAATGTTTCAAACTAGTTCAATGAGTAGAAATAAAAAATGGGAATGAAAGTACAGGTGGAAGCATTTTTATTTGATTTAAATACCGCATTTTGTTAAGTTTGTCTAATTCTGCATAAAGGTTCTTCTTTAAGTATGAAAAGCAGAAATCCTATGGAAACCAGCAGTAACTGATGGGGAGTTGGAGTGAACACACCAGCTATGTCACCTGTTGTTTCCCTGAAGCCCGTAAATGGTTTTCACATAAAGATATTTATTCAGTATTCAAAAATATTCATCATTAACCTATCAGTTACATTCGTGCATAAATCCTGGATCAGCCCCATTAAAAATGTCCTAAGTAAAACATAATACCAATTTTACCCTCTGTATATGGCTTGCAATTGGCTGTAATTCCACAGTACTTATAGAGCTCAATGTTTGGATTCTGTGCTGAAGCAGCAGCATGGCAAAAATGAGGAACTGGTAAAATCTCACTCTCTGACTCAGACAGTACTTCTTAATGCTGGAGTAAAAAGGTCTTCCTTTCGATACTAATCAGTTCCCTTACTGCCGAAGCTGTAAAATGGGCTATTTTTGTCTATAAACAAAGACTTTTTGCAGTAAGGAATGAGTTTGACTGTGAGACATGTCAGATCATAATGATAATTTTACTGCTACAGCTTTTTAACATCTTCAGAATTGTATAATTGATTTTGTCATCTCTAGTAATGACTTTTTGCAATTAAGAATATAAAGCAATCAAATTACTTCTGCTATATATATATAACATGTAATAAAGGACTTAAATTCAAATGAGGCTTTTGAGCTATTTTGCTTACAAATGAAGAAAAAATGTAGGCAGGTGAACAGTCCCCATTTAAAATGATTTTAATTAAAGCACCAAATGGGCTGCCATTTGGTCATAACTCACACTGCCATGCTGTCATAATTCATCCTTTTCAAGGTCATTTGGGGCAGGTGGTTACCTTGACGATTTATAGTTCCTAATTTCAAAAGCCTTACAAAACAATTTGACTAACAGCAATACAATGAGACCTTTTAAGTTATGCTTCCTATTAAATATAAAAAATCGGTAGTCATTTTTTTTGTAAAAGGTAATCATAAGGAAAAATTAGTAAATGTAAATTTTTGGATTTTACTTTAAGTAAAAAAGAACATTTAAACATGAGTGCCCACATTAGCACCCCATAAATTACAGATTCATAATGTCATTCTAGTTAATTAATATATTACATTACAAAGAGGTACATACTTACCATGTTTTATTATTTTCAGCAGAGATAATTAAAGGGTACAGGGCAATCTATTTTTCCCTTTTATACATCTGGATGAGAAATACAGTGCTCCCTCTTTTATCTGCCCACCTTTATCCGCCACCCTCACTTAACTCCAGTGTGAGCTCCTGTCCCATTTTCCAAAAATGCTATCTCCCTCCTTAATAGCCACCCTCTGTTATCCACCACCCTCTTTTGTCTGCCATAATTTAGGACGTATGGAGGTTGGCAGATAAAAGATGGAGCACTGTATAAACGGAGCCCCCTTAACACAAGGGGGCATTGTACCATACAGCTCATCCTGTCCTTTGTTGCCAACCCAAAGGGTTAATGTCTAGGTGTGTCTCAGTAAAGCAGCACCAAGGGACCAGGTGCTGAGTGACATACTGTAAACACAGTTCAACAAAAATCATGGCGCTCACCCTCTAGTTGAAATAATTGGAAGTCCATTCACTGTTAGATGCAAAACTTTTCCAATTGTACTTGTTGCAGATTCTTAGAAACACCCCAGCAGAGAGAACACAGATGATGCCTAAAGTTTCACCTGAACACAGGCTTTGTCACAGGTGAAACATTAACTGTTATCTGTGTTCTCTCTGCTGTTTTTTTTTAAGAGTATACAACAAATAAAATTGGAAACGTTTTGCATGTAACAGTGAATGGACTTCCAATTATTTCAACTAGAGGATGAGTGCCATAACTTATGTTGGACTGTGGTTAATGAATAGGCCAGAGCCAGGTCCCTACCCTGTGACCTTGTCACAATATAAAATGGGGAGTATTGGCACCATTTGGGGAGGAGGGCAGAAGGAGAGGAGTGGAATTTATTAAGCTGGGAGTTTGGACAGAGAAGAGGACGTAGTGGGTAGCAGGGGATCTCCCACAAGCTTGTGTCCTGTAGGCCCTTGCAAGTCTTATGCCAGCTCACGTGGGATATGTTTAGGAGAGGAGGAAAGGAGAGTGCATCCAGTCTTCAGGTAGCTTTAAAGTCAGATTGAAGGAGATCCATCTCTATAATACCACAAGGGTCCTCTGTATTGAGGTGGAGGGATCCCACACTGTATGGAATGATGACAAGTGTGAAGTGTGCATCAGTCTGAAGCAAACATTTGTCCACCTAGGCATGTCCCATCATTGGTTTCAGTATTCATTTTTGTGTAACTGGGTTCCAGACAGGGGTCATCTGATGGAGGGCTCCTTGCACAAACCCCTAAGCAGTGCCCATATGTCTGTATCCTTGTCTGGGAGCCCAAGTCCAGCAGCAACTAGGTAACGGGGCTCTGTAAGAGCAGTATGTTTTCTGTCATTGAGTGAGACACCCCTTCCAGGCTCCTGAATACTGTCATTGATTTTGTGGAGTGCAGCCATAAAGTAAACTGCCTATATGTGCTGTGGCATTGTTGTAAATAAATCCTTCTCTACTTGACCTCAGTGTCGTCATTCTGAACAAGTAATCTTTTACAGGTAATGCAGGCCTGGGTGTTGCACCTCTGAGTTCCAGAACATCTGTGATTAGACCTCAGGCCCAGTTGGCCCCCAGCATATCAGTAAACCCCCTAGGAAGAGCAGATTACATAATGTTCCTGAAAAACTGGAGGGTTGAAAGCACTGAGGTGGGCTGCCTCTTTTTTAAGCCAATTGCTTATAGCATAATATTGTAACATAGTAATTTAAGACTGAATGGGGTATTAGGTCCACCACGTCTGACCCCCTGCTTCATAAGCAGTAATGAAAAAAGTAGTATGTGCAAACATGTACTAATTCATAGGAATTCCCTACCTACTCTAATATGTAGGGTACCAGTTGATTTCCATTGGTAAGCAGATATTTGTCCAGGTTTCCTTGAAGGCTTATACTGTCTTCATATCCACTGTCTTTGCTTGTAGGCTGCTCCATATGTTTGCCACCCTTTGAGAGAACAAATGGCTCATGTTACCCATGAATATATCACCTTTGATCTTTAGGGCATGTCCCCACATCCTGCTGGAGGACATGGGATCAAACATCTCAGCATATTCAATCTTGACAATACCACTGAGTATACATTAGATTGACATCATATTCCCTCTTAGTTTCCTATTCTCCAGGGTGAACATGCTAAGGACTTCCAGCCTCTGCTCATAGCATTTATTCCCCATACCCATAATCATTTTTGTGGTCCTGAATTGCACCCTCTTAAATGCTTCAATATACTTTTCATATTGAGGAACTTAGAACTGCACACAGTAATTCAGGTGATACCTGACCAGGGCCTTGTAAAGAAGTAAGATTACTTCCCCTGCTCTGAAGGTCCCCCATCCCCACCCCGTGATGCAACCCAGCATTCTGCATGCCTCCTTGCCAGCAGCTGCACAGTGCTTGTCATGCCTTAGGCTGGGAGCACTGTTACAGAGCGGGAATGGAATATGTAGACTACAGAGAAAAGGCAGACGGAAGGTCTTTTAAGTGTCTTGGGGCAATTATTTTAAACTTTATTAGGTAGTGTGAATCTACAGTAGTTAATTCAACTATTACAGCTCATTGCGTGCAGAGTGGTTACTACCTGTGAAGCAGCTGACTGAGTGGAAGCAGTCCAGGAGCTAACTAGTGTTTCTAACAGTGTGGTTTAAAGGGGAGATACAAACACACTTGAAAGGCTGACAGGGATGCATGATGTATGCTGTTCTACCTGCAGAAAGCAGGGTGGGGTATGTGTGCAGTCACTTTGAGCTTATTGGTGCTCTGGAGAGGAATGTTGCTGCTCTGGAATGGCAACAGGTTGTGCCATGGTGGCACAGGAGGAAGGGCTGACAGTTGGGGGGACTCAGGTGGATTGGGCAGATTAGTGTTCAGAACACAGGAAGGGAAGCACACATTGTGTGCTACCAGTGCCGTGGTGGTCAAGCGCTAGACCTGGGTTCACAGAAAAAAGAAAGCACTTCTGTAAAGGGTTCTTATTTTCTAGCCACTTCACATCCATTGTACTATGGACTTTAGATGATATAGTTAACTAGAGTGCCCTGGCCATATGACCTATGAAAAACCCTTGTGGAAGAAAAAGGATTGAGGGGTGTGACAGTGATAGGATTGCAGTATACTGACCAAGAGGAGACCACAGGACAAGTGATCATGTAGCACTAGCAGCTTCAGACAGTCCAGCCAGATTGACCAGACCAGAGGAGAGGAGAGGACCAGTTTGCCTGTAGAGGCCTGCTTGTAGGAGAAACCTAGTGGAGACTAACCTCTATTGTAACATGGCTCTGTAACAGAGCTCTGCAGTGTAAGCCATCATTGGCTAAAAGACCCCAGCGGACCATGGATTAATTCTCAAGTAATTCATGGCTCAGAGAATTTATCCATGGTTGTTCATGAGCACCCAATTCTTCAGTGGTGGTCAGACAGCAGGGCTGCAGTCCTCTTACATTCTCCCTAAGGTAAGTAGTAGAGAGTGACTAAGAGTTTCACACAGCGCACATTGTAGTAACGCCATTTTAATGGTTTTGTCAGACTGTCCCCCACTACTGGTTGTCTTTGATCCCTAAACAGTTTTGAAACCCCACTGTCCCTTCCCACCCACTTGTCCCGTGGACTTCTGGGTACAAACCCCACTGTCCCTTCCTACCCACCTAACCCACAGACCTCTGGGTACTGAGCACATACTGCTTCAGATATTCTGCCACTGGGTACAAAAATTTGAAGCCATTACATGGATGTGCAGATCAGAGGGAGTGATAGGAGAGGGAGAGTGAGACACAGACACACAGGCAGCTGAGCCCATCTCACAGCTGAAGTGTGCCACACAGTGTCCCCGGCAGCAACACAGACATGTTGCACAGTCGATCCCCAAACAGTAGTGCCACAGCAGTTGAATGTTGTCCGCCACTGCTTTCTGAAGAGCACCAAAGCTGTGAGAGCCATGGGCGAATGTAGTGGTGTTAGCACTGTCTCCCAGTGGGGGGGGGGGCACTGGTATCCATAGCAAAAGCAGCACAAAGTGAGGTGAGTGGAGGAGTGTTGTGTCCTGATGATAGGGATAGCAGAACCCACTGTGTGTCTGTACTCAGCGAGTCAGAGAGAGTGAAGAGTGAGGGAGAGACACAGAGAATGGGGCTGGCGGAGAGGAAACAAGATTGAAGGGAGTGCATGTTGTTCAGTGACTAGGAGGGAGGGTGATGGCAGAATGGGAGAAAGCAGCACAGAGAGAAAGGAAGTAAGTGCAGGCAGCACAGCAAGGGACTTGGGCTCAGAGAGAGACACACAGTTAAATGTGAAAACCATTTGAAATATGTAAAATGTTAGTCAGTTAGCTGCATTAGAACATGTGCTCATTTACGCAAATATATGCATAGCGGGTAGTGTGCTTTCCCAGAATCCACCACAACCAAATCCGAACAGTGAAAGTACCATGGCATGGAGATCCCTGCAATGTTCCTGTGAGCGAGGTACCTGAAAGAAAATCATGTTATTAAGTAGCAGTAAAAGTTCTTCAAAGTGACTGTTTTACCTGGTTTCAAAGTTGTGCCCACAACATTATAGTTGAAATAAACACGTTCCAAGCACTGTATGCAATTGAAATACAACATATTCCAAAGCAACCTCAATGACTTTCTCTTTTTATTGTTGAACACATGTACCATACCTGAATGTGCAAATATTCTATTTTTTAACACTTGCCGTTACAAGTGCATTAAGCCATTCCACAGCATGGTTCTACTGGAGAAATAATCCATACCTGGGTGGTTGGAGGCACTCGACCTTGGTCTTGTGCCCCAACTTCCTCCCACCCTAGGCATGGATTAATTCTCAGTAGGGCTCTTTCCCTATCACGGCTTAATGCTTACTTCAAGCCA
Organism: Neoceratodus forsteri; assembly: GCA_016271365.2. Lineage (NCBI taxonomy): Eukaryota > Metazoa > Chordata > Ceratodontiformes > Ceratodontidae > Neoceratodus > Neoceratodus forsteri. The sequence goes on along the minus strand of CM028131.1, from coordinate 1,083,940,469 downwards.
GTACCATAAGTGGTCACCTGTACCCCAGCACAGGGACAGAAGGGCAGTGAGAGAGACGAAGGAAGGGCAGTTATCCTGTTGCCTGTTGCATAGTGGTACCTGTATTTCTTCAGCAACAGTTTTAAAGGAAGAAGAGAAGCAAGCAGTCCGCACATCCAATATCCAAAGCAACAGTTTGTTTTTTGGAATATCAGCTGCTGAGATCATCTGCCAACTCATCATCATCAACACGTTCAGACAGGGACTTTTTGTTTATTTTAAAGAAGAAATATTTGCCAACAGACTTTCAAATCTGAGTGACATTATCTAAAGTGACTTCTGGGTAAAGGGACTCAAGTTTAATAAACTTTTGGTGTGGGTCATCATTTGGGAACTAGAAATATTGTCAGTCATTTATTTTAAAGCGACTGTCATTGAATGCCTTTTTACAGGAAGGGGTATCTAGTAGGGGTCAGTGGGAGAGCTAAGGAGGGTGTATTGTGAAACAGTCACTATCACCCATAAGTCTTATTAACTGACTGTGGACTGGGAACTAGCCCAGGAGTTATGCAAACCATTGGCAACATTTTTCGATAATACATTACTGGCATGGGGCCACAAGATTGGAGGGAAGCTACGGTGGTCGTTAAAAAAATGTAGCCAGATTTCTGGGCATATCTGTAAGAATATTAGCTGTGGAAGGAAGGAGGTGATGCTTCCCTCCTATCACTCTCTGATTAGACCATTCACCCCTGGAGTAGGGGGTACAATTATGGTGTCCATATACAAGAAAGAATGTAGACAGACTGGAAGGAGTTCAAAGACACTTTGCTAAGAAAACCATAGGGATGTGTGACAAGTCATACAAGGAAAGACTGAGGGAACTGAATATGTTCTGTCTGGCAAGGAGGAAACTGAGAGGGGATATGATTTTGGCATATAGAGCAGCATGGGCTCCATCATTACTAGAAGTCATCAACTTAACAGAAAAGTTTACCAGAGAGGGTATGAGAGATCACCTCCTAATGTTAACAGGGGATATCTTTAGAATAAAAAAGTCACAAGGCTGGTTCACACAAGAGTTATATCAATGTAGAAGAGTCTCCCAGAGGAATTGGGATATAGCAGAACTGTAGATACATTCAAGAGGAAACTGGATGAGCACATAGTGTAGAATTCTCAATGGACATCAGTAAATGAGAATTACCAGGCAATTAACATAGGCTTCCTGCCTCCGTTTACCTGTAAATTTTCCTATGTTCCTATGAGTGGTGCACAGTAGTAATAAGGAAGGGCTGGGGAGGTTTAAGCTTATAGTCACTCACTGAACATTGCTGCAGGTGGGTATAGCATCTGGGAGATAAAGTATGAGATATTAAATGTTTTGTAATGTTATTTAAAGCATAAGGAGCAAAGAGTTCAAGAGATTGTTGAAGGCTGTTTACTGTAAGTATACCTGCCGTGTCTGGCACCGGCAAAGAGGCCAGTAAACGTTTTCCAGTTTGCTTATTTTAAACTGTTGTCCAAGTCATTACTCCAGTGTTGTGTCTTGTGTCTCACTTGTCCAGTGGTCTCCATATGGACAGTAAGCTGCAGCTCTATCACAGCCCTCAGTCCCATTCCTCTCACAAGGTTTTTTTACAAGTCCTATGGTTGGGGCATCCTAGCCCAGCATACCATCTAATGTCCCAAATACAGTGCATATAAAGTGGCTGGAAAATAAGAAACCCTTGCAGAAGTGCTTGCTTGCTTCTGTGAACCCAGATCTAGCTCTTGACCACAGCATATTGTGTACCTCCAACACGGGTCTGAGAGTGGTAATTCAGCCACATTCAGTGACACCACATATAGTGTCTCTGCAATGAGTGACTGAGTAGGGGTTGTGCAATTACTATGTGTAACATGTGATTTTAGTAAGGCTAATTACCCCAGTTAAGTGCCTTGTGCTTTTGAGTCCAACTACAGTAGCAGCCACAGACACTGCCAGCTATTTCCCAAAATTTCTGTGATATTTCCAGAGAAATCTCCTGCTTTCTGCATTTCCACAATAGTGGCAGCAGAAAGAAACTATTTAGAAATTGTGTGAAATATCTGGAAATAGCTGGCAATGTCTGTGGCTACTACATTTGGTATAGCATGAACTGCATTCATTGCTGTGTATACACTATATCTGGCACCAGTGCAATACTGCTGCATTTCAGATTATGCCTAACCTAAAATCTCCCAAATTGTTGCAGTCTGAATTTGGATTGAGACCTTGCCTTTTGCACAGGACCTTTAGTGCTATGTCTAACACTGAAGAGGAGATTTTCTTGTGAAACCCACAGTGAGCTTAAAATAAAAGTAATATTGGAGTTGGCACTAGTCAGCTCAATTCTCGAAGCTATAGAGTTTGATCAGACACTACTGAGAGTGAGAAATCTGAATGGATCAGAGGCTCTTGGCACTGAATGATCAAAGTGAGTGACCTAGGGAGTAAGTGGAAGCACATGATTTAGTTCAGTTGAAGAATTTGGAACAAATCACCCATTTTTTGGGATAAATTGCCCATTGATTGATGCAACAGAGTTCAAGCTTAGAAATCATGAATTGCCAATGAGAGGAGAAATGAGGACACCAGTTGAACTCAGAAGAGGAGCCATGAGAGGAAAATCAATGAAGAATGTGTTGCCAGAAGTTGAGGGATTAGAGAAAAGAATGGATAAGAAGTTTGATGTCTTTATGGACAGAGTTATGAATAGCATACAGAATTTCATTGTTAATTTGTATACTAGTCAGCTGATGAGAAAACTACCCATTTTCACAAGCAACAAGTATGAAAATACATAATAAAAAACAATAAATACAATATGCAACCATAGTTACAAATACACAATACACACAAAAGACCTTTAAATACAAATGCACTCATTCTTTACAAAGAGCCATTCTTTAAGTCTAACTTCTTAGAGATTTGATCATTAAATAGTTAACAATTTCATTAGGTAGGGAACTGTAAAAAGTGCAAGCCCTAAATAAGAGAGATTTTTGTCCACCTTTTTTTTGGAAAAAGGAATTTTAAAAACAAACTTGCTTTTTTGAACATTTGAGTATGACGCCAAAACTCAGAGCCAGAGAAGCAAGCATGCCAAGTGGTACCCCATTACAAGGAAGAAGTGGAACTCCTACAATTGAAGAGTTAAGCAGAGTAAGTCAAGAGACAACACAGAGGCAGTGAAATATGTCACAAATGTCTGAGAGAATGCGTATACCAGTTCTACCTATTGTTGCACTATGGGTGAACAGCAATTTCCCGGTATTCTCAGGAGAGAAGAAAAATGATGCCTTACAGTTTTTTTTTTTTAAATTAGATAAACTTTATTGAAGATATTAAGTCCAACAAAAACACAGAGATAGTCTAACAGGTAAACTTATAAAGAACTACCACCCAGCCCCTACCACTCTCCCTCCCATACACATCCCCCCCAATGGTGGAGCTACCAACAAATATTATCCATTCCAGGCCTACAGTACATTACATGACCAGTCAAGAAGGAACATCAATAAAGGCAATACTTCAGGACATTATACAGTATATAATGTATACATCTTCCCCCAATTTTTATCAAAGCTAGGAAGTCTATGGCAGAGGTTTGCAATCATACTTTCCACCCCGAGGTTGAACAATAGCTCCTGTAACCCTTCCTGATATGTAATGGAGTTCTGGTTGAGCCAGTGCCTCAGGACCATCTTCTTCAAGGAAAGGGAGATTAGGGCCATATGATATTTACGTTCCTTGACTAAGACAGTACAATAGTCTCCCAAGATACAGATTTCCTGTTTAAATAAACCTTGTAGCCCCAACAGAGAATCAGCTTTGACCTCAATCAAGCTCCATAAAGAATATATGCTGGGGCAATTCCAGAAAATATAATACATAGAGCCATCATCCTGACCACACCTAGTAAAGTTGGATGCTGACATCTGCCCCATATGCGCCAACTTCTGAGGGGTATGATAATGGTGGTTCAGAACACTGAACTGAGTGAGTCTCAGTCTATCCTGAGCCACATACCAATATAGGTCAGTCCAGACAGACCGCCACTGTGAGGGGGATATAGGAAACAACTTATCCCAGTAAGAGGAGAAGGAGTCATTGAATTCTGGGGAAATTGTGGAAAACAGTAGTGAGTACAGTGTAGACACTGCATGAGGTTTGGATGCCAACTCTGTAAGAGAAGAGAGGAGCCCTGAAAAGTCGGTGGTCCATGAGCCCGGCCCAAACCAGTGAGTTAGGACATGTCTCAGCTGGAAAATTTTAAAAATGAACCTATTCCCCAAGTGCAGTCGCTCCAGAATATCTACCGATGGTAGTAATATCCCTCCATTCAACAGGTCACAGACTCTTACATTGGCCAACTGGGGAATCCAATCTGCCTTAATTGTCTGACCCTCAATTTTAAAATTAAGTTTGCAAAGTACTGGTTGGGTAATATCTTTTGAGATAGGATATTTAATTAAAGACCAGAATTGGAAATATACACGCAGAGAGGTTCACATGACCATGTCCTTCAATTGCAAGGGAATGGATTTCCAAGGAGTAAACAGTAGAGATGACATGGACAATCCATACCCCTGTAAAAACGTTAGCTCTAACTCAAGCTACAAGGGGACATATCCAGTGATGGGGTCCAAGGGAAAAGGGAGAAACCACCTAAAAAGTTTACTGAAGTGACTGGCAAAACAATAAATAAGGAAATGAGGGAGTTTAAGACCCCCTAAATATTTAAGGGTCGCAAGCATCTTACAAGCATGTCTAGAGGCTTTCTTTGACCAAATAAATTCCGTGATCACACTATGAACATGCTTGAACCATGCAAGAGGGAGCCAGCAGTTTAACATATGAATAGGATAAAATAAACAGGGAAAGGCATTCATTTTGATAATAGAGGTTCTTCCCCAGAGAGTCAAAGGAAGAGCCTGCTATCACTGTAAGTCTTGTTTCACACAAACCACTATATCATCTAAATTAAGCTTATGCATAAGAGATGTGTCCCTTGAAAGATACAAACCTAGATATTTGATATTGTGGGGAGACCAGGCCACCCCAAGAGACACCACATTTTCCTTGGATACAGTCAATGTAAGGGGCAGCACTTCACTTTTATAGAGATTAAGCTTATAGTTAGAAAAAATACCAAACCCCTCAATAACACGGAAAGCAGTTGGTAAAGAGGTTTCGGGGAATGCAATGTGTAGCAAGATGTCATCTGCATACACAGACAGCGAAAAAGTGTCCATTCCCACTGTAATACCAGATAAATTGAGACAGACCTTCAATTTATGAAGGAGCGGTTCCAAGTATAGATTTGAAAAGGAGGGGCGATAGGGGCAACCCTGCTTAGTACCAGAGGCCAAATGAAAAGAGGTGGATAACACCCCATTACAATAGATTCTAGCAGTTGGGGAAGAATATAATATGCAAATCCAGTGGAGAAAAACCTATGGGAAGCCAAAAACTTCCAGAGTCAATAATAGGAAGTTCCAACCCACCTTGTCGAACACCTTCTCCACATCCAGGGAGACCAACATCATTGGAACGACAGAATCCCTGGATGCGGAGAAAACGTGGGCCAGTTTCCTGAAGTGATCCACAGAGGATCAACTAGGAACAAACCCTACCTGCTCTTGACTAAGCAAACCTGCCCAGACCTGGTTAACCCTATTGGCAAGATTTTAGATAAGATATTAACATCACAATTAATCAGGAAAATGGGTCTATAATTAGATACAAATTCTGGAGATTTACTGGGTTTAAGTAGGAGAACAACCAATGCTTCTAACACCATAGGGTCAGAAATACCCAGCTCATAAATATAAAGATAAAACCAGTGTAGGAGAGGGACCAGTTGCTCAGAAAAAAGCTTGTAAATGTTAGGAGTGAACCCATCCGGCCTAGGGGCCTTGTCCGATGACAAATTTGAAATAGCCAATCGAATTTCAGCTTCTGAAATAGGCTGAGATAACATATCCTGTTGGGCTGGGGCCAATTGCGGCAGGGAGCTATCATTGAGAGATGCCTTACAGTTTATGAGCGCATCTGAGTGCACCTTGAAACAAGCTCAATTACCAGAGGACATGTCATTACAGCATTTTGAAGGAGCCATGAGAGAAGTAGTAAGAAAATCATGGTGATACAAACATGAGCTGCTGAGAGATTGGGGGCAATGTTGCAACCAATTCTTAGAATACTTTGACAAGGTGCACAGGGTCATTTCACCATATACAAAAACAGCGTGGCTACAAACGCTGCAGCCAAAACAGCGCTGACCACAAACAGAGTTGGTCAAAACACTGCCTGCTCACAAACAGAGTGCCCATTGAAAGAATGGGAATTTATGTTTTACAGGGCTTCGGGTAAGATTCCCGGAACTTTAAATAACTAAGTTCGGGGACTTCAGGGATGGGAAGAAACTTGGGGGTGAGTTTGTTTTAAAAACTTGTACTAGGGGAGACCTGGAGGAGACCAAACCATGGTCCCAGGTCTCCTGACTATGCCATGTGCTGGTGCCCTAGCCACTCCGCCACGGGATCGGCTCGACCTGGCACCTAGCACAAGACATCTTCTTCATTCCCCAGAGCAATGTACAGTGACAGGGTAGTAGTATTTCCCTACCATTGTTCCACCCTGTCACTGTAAATCCACGTGCTAGCTATACAGCATGGTTAATACCGAGCTGTCTTTAATGTGCGATATTGACCCAGAACGTTTGACAAGGGAAGAATTCAATAGCATTTATGAAGAGAGTAGAATTGTCTGAAGAGACATAAAGATCAACTAGCTACATCTGTCCTGGACAGATGTAACATGTATGAAAGACTATATCCTGGTGTGCAACAGAAATGATAGAATTCAAAGTTGTGGGACTTCTGGTGATGTCACGGAGTTAATGGTGGCTTAAAGTACAGTCTCTGCACCTGCTGTGCAGGATTTGCCTGCCATCCTGCATGCTCCTACCAGCACCAAAAGATGAAAAATAACAATTAGAGTCAAGGGTAATGTGAACCCTGCTAAAAAACTAAAATGACTCCCTGTCACAGGCTACATATTGAAGGCGGCCTTCCTGAACAGCGTGACCCATCTCTAACAATTTCAGCAGACTAGGATTTGGATACCATGGACCCCCAACTGAAGATGTGTTGGGGTCCATCCTCCCTGATCTCTTTGCCGAATTTAAAAAGATAGCCATGATGGTCATGAAGATCAATGGGAGACTCTCCAAAATCCAAAAAGACATGGTCTGAGTTGAGACATGCACCACAGCAATAGAGGCCCAGGTCGTCACCCTCATCAAGAAGACAGCTACCAAAGACAGGTTCTTACTGTAGCTCATTGAAAGAGACAAGGCAATTTCCCTAAAACTTGACAACCTGGAGGTCAAGGGGAGGAAAAAAAAATTCACAGTGCATGGAGTCCCAGAGAAAGATGAAAAACAGGCACAGTTCAGGGGGGCACTGTGGAGCAACAAACAAGGTGGATGCCAAGCTTTCAAGCTCCACTGGTCGCAAGGTTGAAAAGTTTTGTTTTTGGTTTTTTTTCGCTTAGAGGGCTCTAAATAGAGTTGTAACTTTTCTGCTTCCATTTATGCTGACCAGCAATCAGAAATGGGTCAAAAATGGGAGCATAAGCAGCAACCCCAGAGCCTGGATACATGTCTGTTGCAAACACCCAGGTCGTGAGGATCTGGGACAGGGCCGAGCACCTCAGCTGATACCAGAGCTGCGGATCTTCTGATGGCACAAATTCTAATGATGCTACAAAAACTTCAAGAAACCGGCAATGAAACTAACCATTGGCTTGCTGCAGTGGAAGCAAAATTTGGTGAAATAGATGTCCATGTACAAGTCAATGCTACCTCGATTTCAGAGCTGACTCAAGAACGCAGATGTCAGCAGGAGAGGAATGCACAGTTCATAAGGGATTGTCATTTTTTACAGGCTAGGTTGGAAGCTCTTGAAAACACTCAGCATCAGGCAAATGTCCGAGTGGTGGGTTTCCCTCCCCACTTTGCTGGGGAAAACTGATCTGCTGTCAGTCGTATATAGGCTGATCTTTACTGACTTGCATTTTTTGCCTGAGGACTCCAACATCTCCATTATAAAAGCCTTTGGTATTCCTATGTGGGCTTGTCCACCTGGCTCTGAGGATCAGCAGCCTCTTACTGCAGTTCTGACCCTTTCCAGCACTGAGGTTCGAATTTCCTTGCTGCAGACAGCCAGAACCCAGGGAGAGATTGTTTGGGAGGGGAACAGGTTAGCCTTTATCCCAGATATAGTCTCCCAAACACAGATGAAGAAGAAAGCCCTGCAAGTGATTAAAAAAGACATTTTGTTACATGGTGTGCAAGCTCAACTGCTGTTTCCAGCGAGACTGCAGGTGCGGCATAAAAACAAAACTCACATTTTTACAGATCCAGATTCAGCATCTGCCTTTGCTGCTAAGTTAACGGCAGAATTTGAACCTTCTTCCGAAACAGCAGGAGAAGACCTGGACACTGGGTGACTTTTTTTTTTTGAATGACTATCTCAGACGTTCACTTAATTTGCTGTAATATTCATGTGGATCTTAGATTTGATGTGTTTCCTCCCGTTGTCATTTGGAATAAGCCATGTGTCTTTTTTACATCACTGCATGTTTTGTTTAGCTCCTCACTACAGTCTTTATTTCTAAAAAGTTTTAGTTATTTTCCCGGAGTATGACCAGTTAAGTGTTAGGAGTGTAAGTACATTCCACTCAATTTGTGAACTACAGATGATTTCCCTTTTAACTTCTGTTTCCCTACATAGTTCCTAGTGGACCTTGGGTTGTAGGGGTGTGACTCAACTTAATTGAGCCCAGAATATCTGTTTGTATTATTTTATGGACCATCTCTTGGGGTTTAATAACTACTTACCCACCTAAGATGCTAATCCTGCGTGGGGTAGGGCATATTGGTTAATAGACCTAGGAGGTATAAAGTAGGTGAGAGCAGACTATGCTACAGTATTATTCATACCTCTCAACTGTCACACATTACGAGGTACATCACTCATTTTATCCCTCTGAAACCCTCTGTCTCACATTGAGAAGGTGACATTCCACACTGACCACTGAGACTTTTAAGCAGACATGTATAATAATATAAGATGCTAGGCTATCAGCAAACATTATAAATATTAGTGCAATTATTTCCACAGTACTCTGAGCTTGCAATGTCATCTTTGATGATGTGTCACACATTTTGTCCAGTTGTCACACATCATGTCACACATTTGAGCGATAAAAGGTTGAGAGGTATGGTATTATTCTACTGGACTTGATCTTTTGGGACAATGGTTGACCTTGTTTGCCTGATGGACTTTAATCCTTTTAATGATCTGTCTTATATTATTCATCCGTACATCGTAAACTGGGTCTGCGTACCCATCACTGTTGGTTTTATGATATTATGTCATAATACATAAAACTTTGTAAATAAAAAAAATAAAAAACAAGCACAGCTTCATGGCACTTTTCTTGTAGTACCTCCTAAAGGACTCTCTGGATTTCCCCCTGGGCCTTGATCTTTCCATGGCCAGAAGGTACCAAGCTCTGGGCTTGCCTTCAAAGGACAGTAACTCTCACCCTTTTCTATTGAAGCCCTCATAGCTCTTTTCCAAGCTAAGGTAGTGGTTCTTAAGGCAGTCTGAGTAAGAAGGAGGTAACATTTGGACAGCACAGGATTCCTTTTGAGCAGAACTACACTATGTATATCCAGCAGTAAAAACTGGAAGCCTGCGCCACCATTAAGCCCCTAAAGGACAAAGGTATAGCAACCAGCATCTTGTACCCAGCCCACACTGTGATGGAAACTGAGCAGGGGAAAAATAATTCCCAGACCTTGCAGCCACAGGCTTGACAATCAGAGACCTAGGTGTTTCCATTCAGCATCAGCCAATGGCAGCATTGGAAAAAGAACTCATCCATAATTCCTCACATAATGAGTCTGAAAAAGGAAACAGGCATGGGAACCCTTGCTCCAAGTGGACTGGTAGATGCCAGATGTGAGCAGGCTGCTGCAAACCATTACAAAATGAGACCCTCCTTCTTCACTGTGCTGGACAGCTACATTTAAATCTTAAAGTCAAAACCCACTGCAGGACTTACAGATAGCAGCTTGATTCTAAGTTTTAAGTCCTGGCTGCTTCTCTCACACTGACCTTGCCTTTGGGTTAACATTTTTAGGACTCTGGTTTGTATGTCAGCTCACTACTGGGGTTAAATTTGTTTTACCAGCCTGTTTCTACTTATTTGTTGTTTTTAATACATATGTGGGGGGCCCACCTCCATTGCAAAACAACAGAAAAACAGGCACTGAAGCCCCAGTGCTTCAAAACCATTGTGCTGGTGTGGCTCAATATCGAAGATCCTTGGCAGGAGAAAGAAGTGGGCTGAGCATCAATTCCCTAAGACAGCGTGCCTGGCACACTGCAGATTTCTTCATCGGGGGTGGGCTGGGGAGGACTGTCACTCACTCTATCTTGTACGTAGGTGCCTCTGCTCCCTGACTGCTAGTCTCCAGCAGAAGGCGTTAAACAGTCATGCCCTATCTGGCACACCAAGTAATGTTTGTCAGCAGAGGTGACAGGGTTTGGGAACACAGGGATGCAGATAACCTCACGTCGCCCCCATCAATTCACTCCTTACCTCCTTTTTCACACTACTCTCCATCCATGGTTTACCCTTGAAACAGGGACTCCTTAGGCTGTCCCCCTCTTATGTGGGTACATCCTTCAGCCTTAAGCCCATTGCCATATCTGTAATGATCTGTAGGGCAGTTTATTTTTTTTCTATGAAGCTTCTTCTCCTCTGATGACTAGAAGTCTCTTTGCAGATGACACAAAGATCTGCAACAGAGTTGATGCACAAGGTGGAGTGGAAAGGATGAGAAGGGACTTGGCAAGGTTAGGAATGGTCAAATGTATGGCAGCTTAGATTCAATGCTAAGAAGTGCAAGGTAATGCACCTGGGAAACAAAAACCCAGGGGAAGAGTACACAATGGGGGGTGAGATACTAACAACAACAAAAATGGAAAGGGACCTGGGGTAGTCATATCAGATGACCTAAAGGTGGGAAAGCAATGTGAGGGCAGCAAGGAGGGCTGGGGGGATACTGGGATGCATAGGAAGAGGCATCACCAGTAGAAAACAGGAAGTTATTATCCCTCTGTACAGACAGCTAGTGAGACCCCATCTGGAGTACTGTGCAGTTCTGGAGACCCAATCTTCGCAAAGACATAGACAGGATGGAAGCTGTCCAGAGGAGGGCAACTAAAATGGTGCAGGGTCTGCACCGGAAGACATATGAAGAGAGACTTAAGGAGCTTAATATGTATAGCCTCGAGGAAAGGAGGGAGAGGGGAGACATGATAGAAACTTTCAAGTACCTCAAGGGAATCAACAAAGTCCAAGAGGGTAGCATCTTTCAAAAAAAGAGGTGTGCAAGAACAAGGGGGCACAATTTGAAGATAGAAGGGGGGCAGCTCAGAGGTAATTTAAGAAGTATTTTTTCACAGAGAGGGTTGTGGATGTATGGAACGGCCTTCCAGAGGAGGCTGTGGAGTCAAAAACAGTGGTGGAATTCAAGCATGCGTGGGACAGTCATAAGGCAATTCTAGGGGGTGGGGGTAGGAAGAAGTAGGCTGCTGGTTAACTAGGACCTGCAGCTTATCCATCAGGTAGGGAAATGGGAAGACTGGGTGGGCCAAGCGGTCCTTATCTGCCGTCAAATTCTATGTTTCTATGTCAAGTGGTTGTTCATCTCTGTCCCACCTTCCCCCACCAGCATTTGCTGCCCCAGAGACCTACCTGGTCTGGGAGTTCTCCTACACTTCGCCCACTGTGGCAGGGCTGGAGGAAAGGGGGATGTCTCCCACAGTCCTTTTATCCAGGTCAAACCAGGAGTCTCGGTCAGCAGTGAAGGTCTGAGGTAGGCTGCAGGGCTTCCTTAAGCCCCTTTCATCACTTTTCCATTTTCTGGCTGTCCAACCCTTCCACAAGTTGTGCTTGCATGCATGTATAGGCACCCATGCAGCATGCACTTGCGATCCCTCCCTTCGTACTGCCTGAGTTGCACTACTACCATGTCTCCACCTGCTGGCAGTCTAAAGCTGGGCTAACATGCCTCCCCACCCTGAGAGAGGAGAGCAGTCCACTGGACGTGTAATCCTCTCCTGCTCCGGCCAATCCCCAACAACTTGAGTTTGTTCCCGAACTCATGTCACCAGCATGGTGAGAGGTAAAGTTACCAGTGCCTTAGCACTCTGCGCCCCTGGTCTAGCTCCTTGTGTGGCACTTTATATTGCAATTTTGAGTCAACCCTCTAGCAGTAGACATTTGGGCAGTGAGGGAATTTAGAGGTGGATGAGATGGCTGGCTCCCCCTTACCCCATCGGTGGCCCCCTGTCTTGGCTCCCATCCAGTACCTTCTACACTTGGAATGGCACATCTGATGTGGTTCAGTGTCCATGTCTGCTGAAAAGGAGCTTGCTACCAGTATGTCATAGAAAGCCAGGGTAGCACTGTCCCTGGGGTTGGGGCAGGAGTGTCAGGTTGTGTGTAGTGCTCCTTACACCTGACCATCCCCCCTCCTCCTTTTTCTGCTTCTTGTACTCTGCATTCTGGTGGGTGTTACACTGGTCTGGTGGCTGAGAGCAGACTGAGATCCGGACAACATGGTGTGGCATAGGTGAGTGGTCCTAACCTGGGTGGCCCAGCTGCCTCGCCTCTTTGCATGGGGGGCTGAAGTGACCTTTACTGTTCTGGTTACTTGATTTCTATATTTTATACAAGGATGGCTGTTATACAAAGGAGATACAGTATGCACCCTTTGAAGGGTGGTCTCTGTCAAGTTAATTATGCCTAGCAGGAAGCCAAGGGATAGGGGCCTTTTACATCTGCTGACCTATCCTCTCTGTTCTAGCTGTTCTTGGTAAGGATTGTTTTTAACCTCACCAGACTCCAGTATCCAGCTCCCCTTACACCTGAGCCCAGGGCAGACACTCTTTATCTCTGCACGAGGGAGATGATGTAGCTACCTTGCACTGTACTTGCTCCCTCCTACCTGTGTTTTCCAACTTGAAGCATTTCTTATATTCTGCTCAAATACTTGTTTGTTTGTTACTAGTCATGTATACTCCCACCCATTCGGTGTGCTGTATTGTTGTTTGGTTAGCCCTGTTGGCTTGTGATTCTTCTCTTTTTTTCCCCATTGCAGGACAATGATTAGACTACTATATGGAGACTCTGTTCTTTAATCTTTTGATAATCATCTGAACCTGGTTTGTCCTCCTGCTGGGTATATACAGAATGAGGTGAGTTGGGGCCTTTTCAGTGTCTCGGGGTTTGCTGTCCCAGGTCTCTGTTATAGTACCCCTGCATTTTTGTTTGGGTCCATTGATCACAGGAATGGTTTGGTAATCTGGGGCCCGATATTCAAAAGTTTGCACGGGTGCTAACAGGTCTTTTTCTGCACAAACCTGGGTTTGTGCTGGAGCTCTATATTCAAAAGGAGCTTTTGCATGGGCAAAGAAGGCTAGCACCTGTGATAAACATAATGTATGCATGCGGACAAAGGGAGGGGCGTGGCCATGAATATGCACACAACACCATATTCAGCAGTTTTGCACTGCAGGGTGATGCTCCCTGTCCTATAAATAAGAGGCATGCTCCCTGAATGTCTATATGGTGGCCAGCTGAGAAGTCATGAGGAGGGTTATGCTGATCACTGTATGCACGCACAGCACCACCACAGTGAATACAGTTGGGGTGCACCTGATGCCATGGGGGTTAACCACTGGATGACAGGGAGGGGTTGTGTGTACATCGGGGCTGGGATATGAGGAGGGGGAGGTCATCAGTAGTAGCTAGCACCGGGGATTATATTGGTGAAGCCAGGGATGGGATCGGAGGGAAGGAGTTACCACTAGCACCAGGGATAATATATATGATGCCTAGGATGTGATTAGAGGGAGAGGAGTACCACTAGCATCAGGGATATTATACATTCCACCAGAACTGGCAATCAGAGGGCAGTGGGTACTACTAGCACCAGGAATAGGTGTATTTGACAGAATGGTCCAGCAGTAAGAGTGAGGGAAAACTAGTACCAGCAATACTACAGTATGTATTTCAAGAATAGGCTGCAATCAGTGTGTTTGGGGGGGCATCTAGCACTAGGGATACTCTGTATAATACTTAGGATAATACTTTGCATCAGGGCAACAGAAGGCCTGGGCTCATATGGTTGCCCCCCACTACACAGTGGGAATGACTCTGTTGTTGTTATTATTACAGTATATTTTTTGTTCCAGTCATTTAACCAGGAGAGACACACTAAGCTGAAAGCTTGTTTACAGGTGCGACCTGGGAGCACAGAGAAGTTAAGTGACTTGCTCAGGGTCACACAGTATGCAAGTGGGGGCTGTGAGATTCAAACCCAGGTCTCCAGATTTGCAGCTCAGAGCCTTAAACCATTGCACTACTGCATCCCTAATGAATATATCAAATTTGCGCTTGAATACCTCCAAATTAGTTACATTGACTAATTCCTCAGGGAGCTGATTCCACAGTCTAATGGCTCTGGGAAAGAACAAATGTTTCCTAAGTTTGGTTTTGTAGGATATTTCAGTAAGTTGTTGCTTATGCCCTCTGAGATTGTAACTAGGTTCTTATAGTTTAATGCTAGTACTGAACTTTATATTGGATCCTCCAAGATTTTATATAAGAATAATATGTCACCTCTCAGCCTTCTTAATCCTAGGTCCCAGAATCCCAAACTCTCTAGCCGTTGCTCATATGGCAAGTCTCTGAGACCTGGCAGAAATTTGGTAAACCTTCTCTGGTCCTTTTCCAACACACTTTTGTCACCCTTCAAAAATGGGCTCCAGACTTGTGAGCAGTAGTCCATATGAGGCCTTACTCAAGTTTTGTAGATTTGATTTGATAAAATTTATTTTTAAACAGGATACAAATTGTTAGGATGTATGTCCCGTTTTCAGCAATGTCCTGTGGTACAGAATAAGAGACAAAAAAAACATTGTGACTTACAGACAACTAAAACCTATAGACATAGCAACATCCGGTTTTGTAAACAATAAAAATGTCTTAATTAAAACATGTACAAGTGATCCTCAGATGTTCAAATAACTTGGTCTTAAAAATAGTCAAATTGTTTATCATCTTCAGTTTAAGTGGTAATTTGTTCCAGTAGGCTGCCAGACTGTTTTGTAGGGTGACATCCCCCATCTTGTTGAAGGATCTATGCATTGGTATGTTTGGGGAGGTTGTTCTCATGGTAATCTTTTGTCCACTAGGGAGCATTAATATCAAAAGGTGAGACAAAGGGTGTTTGTTCTTTGATAAGAGTATCTTATGGCATGTTGTAAGCCATAGGTATTTTCTTTGTTCTTCTGGTTGAAGCCATCTTAATTTACTGTATATTTCACAGTGGTGTGACCTAAATCTACTTTTAGTGATACATTTGCCTAGCCTATAATAGGTTTGGTTTAACTTTTTTAGACTGGGTGGAAAACATACAGTATATAAGATAGAACCATATTCTAATACTGGCATGAGTAGCTGCCTCACCAACCTTTCCCTAACTTCCAAGGATATGAATCCAGATACCCTTCTCAGTGCTCCCAGTCTTTAATTTACCTTCCTAATTTGAGTAAAAATTTGCTCGGCATATACCATCCCTGAGTCCACCAGGACCCCTAAATACCTGTGGCTGGACACACTTTTAATAGAGGTTCCATCTTCAAGTTGAAGCCATAGCTCAGGCTTGTTCTTCCTAGCATGTCCTGCTGTAAATACCATGCATTGCGTTTTTTTGGCATTGAGAAGCAAGCCTGAGTTACCCATCCATTTTCCATCTGAGTTAAATCTATTTGTAACTGCTGTTCCATTTCCTCATGATTTTCAGCAGATGCCACCAAAACGGTATTGCATGCATACAGTCTTATTCCACTATGCTTTTTTGACAATGTAAGGCTATTAACACATAAATTAAACATCAGTGGACCTAAAATTGAGCCTTGTGGAACACCGCTATTTACCTCCTCCGGGCTTGACACTGAGGCTCCATATGAAACACATTGTTTATGATTAGCTAAGTAGGACTTAAACCACTGTAGCGGCTCTTCCTTCACCCCTGCCTCTCCAAGTCTCTCCAGTAGTCCCCTGTGTTGTACCAAATCAAGCATTTTGCTAAGGTCCACAAACACTGCCCTGGTGCTCCTTCCCTAGTTTAGAGATGTCACCTCCAGATTGTTAAAATCAGTCAGGGCAGTGTTCATGGACCTCCCTATTCTAAAACTGCACTGGTTCTCTATCAGCATTCCATTTAGTTCAAAATATTGACTAAATTGATGGTATACCCTTTTTTCCAACATCTTTGACAGGGTAGGGAGTAAGGCTATCGTCCTATAATTAGAGGGGTAGTACTGTCTCCCCCCTTAAACATAGGTTTAATTTTCCCTATCTTCCATTCATCTGGGACAGAGGAGCTACAGAGGCTCCAATTAAAAAGATAAGTTATTATTGGGGCAAGTGTTTCAGCTACTATCCTTAAGAACCTTGCCTCTATTCCATCCAAGCCCCCTGCCTTGGATATATTCAGTTATAACAATTATTTTTCTACTTCTTTAATTTCTAGCTTCCTAAATCTAAATTTAGGTATATGTTCACTTGTTTGAGTCAACTTTTTCCCCATTATTTCTAATATGGAAATTTCAGCTCTTTTGGTATTTTCAAGTCAGGGAGGTCCAAGACGTAAGAATTAAATAAGTTAGCAACTTCCTTTGGATCTTTCACTAGGTTCCCCCTTCTAGGAGATTTACTGGACTTGTAATCCTAACTGGGTTTTTCAGTTCTTAGACACATTTCCAAAATTTCTTGGGGCTTTGTGCCTTGTTTAAATTATTTAAGTGGTGCCATTTTTTTGCAATTTTAACACCTCTCTTAAATTTTTTTTCTCCATGTTTTGAACCTTTCCCAATCCTGGGGGGGGGGGTTGGTTTTCCGTGCTTTATTTCCATACTCTGTCTCTTATCCTAAGCGTTTTTTTCAGTGTACCTGTTAACCATGGCACCTCTCCTCCCCTTTCTCTTTTTAACACTTTTGGAGCATGCTGTTGAATTAGTGTTGTCAGGGAGTCATTAAATTCCCGAACAGCTAGGTTAATATCTGGTATTGAAAACACTCTATCCCAGTTAACATTTTTTTAAACTATTCCTAAAAACTGCCCCATTAAACTTTTTAAGATCCCTAAGCCAGTATGTAATTATCTGGCTTTTTAGGGGATTTTGCAGCTCCATACTACAAGTTATGGGACTGTGATCTCCCAGATTCAATGGCAAAACCTCCCAACTTCTTATCTTTAAATCCTGGGAGACAAAAAACAAATCTAAAATAGAACCTAGTTTTTTATTGTTAGTACATCTGGTTGTTTGTTGTATTATTTGTTGTAGATCTAAAGCTTCAAAACTGTTTTTTTAACTTTATGCCTCTAGGCTGCTGCCAGTTGGCATTAAAATCCCCTGTTATTATGGCTCGTTGATCTCTTATTTTATCCATTATGAGATCAGCCAAGGTATCAAAATGTTTGATTTTTGTTTTGGGGGGCATGTAAAATACTCCCACTATTAACATCAGAAAGTAATTTTATCACCCAACAGACAATCCCCTCAACATTTTTAGTTAAAACAGTCTGGTAGGGACCAAAGTTATCCTTGATATATAACATTACCCCTCGGCCCGATTTGCCCCATCTGTTCTTTGTAAGCTATATCCTACAAGTTGAATCTCATCATTTTCTACTCCTTGGTGTAACCAGGTCTCTGATATTGCTAAAAGGTCTTGTTTAGCTTCAGCTGCCCATATCCTGTATTCATCTACTTTATTTACTAGACTTCTCACAGTTTTGTGTGTTATAGTGATACATGTGTTCCTTTTTGGTCCAGGATTGGATTATATATCCCCACTTTGTGCTAGGAGTATAGTGCAAAACAAACTTCTAACCCCTGAACTATTTACCTTGCAAAGAATTTGCAGATGAATGAGCTGTTTAGCAAACCACCTTCTCTCATTAGTAAATGAGTTTCACCTTCGCACTAGGCTGTTCTCTTTCAGATAAGTTAACCCTCCCATTGATGTCAAACCTATGCCTTTACTGACACTATTACATTCCTCCTTCATTGCTTGGAGATTCATATAACAAAACCCCCATATTAACCCCCCCCCCCAATATAATGGCCAGACGCATTCCCATCCTATACTTATAAATGTGGGGCTAACGAATGCAACAAACAGTTTTTCTCCCCTGTGCCAGTCAGTCCGCTTGCGCCACGGTGCAGGGTTTTGTAGCATGGAGCCCCGCCCCGCGGAGTTCAGCCAACCATTTGGTCCACTGCTGGACCCCCTCCAGCACTGAACTTCAAGTTGCAGTAGATACCAAGAACAGTAAGGTACAAAAAGTTTTTGTTACACAGTTCAAAGTACAGTTAATGAATAATTGCAGCAAAGTGGATTTCAGTTCTTCTTCAGCACCCAGCTTACGGATCCATACAGCTGTCGCCTGTGGCTGTGCTGGTCTTCTCTGGGCTGTCTTGCTTGTATGTTTCTTGGTGTGGGCAGTGCAGGGCTTTGTGGAGTGGAGCCCCACCCCACAGAGTTCAGTCAACCATTTGGTCCACCACCAGACCCCCCTCCAGCACTGAACTTTAAGTTGCAGTAGATACCAAGAACAGCAAGGTATGAAAAGTTTTTGTTACACAGTTCAAAGTGCAGTCAATGAATAATTGCAGCAAAGTGGATTTCAATTCTTCTCTGGCACCTGGCTTACGGCTCCATGCAGCTCTCACCTGCGGCCATGCTGGTTTTCTCCGGGCCATCTTGCTTGTGCTATATGGGTAATAATACTGTACTTGACCTAGAAGTGAAGGACCTACATATGCAACTTATCAGATAACTAGTTTTGGTTGCAACATGTTTACAGTGAACTCTTGATCTGAGGTTGTTGCTAATTATCACACCTAAGTCTCTCTCTGAGGTTTTGGGAGTGATTGCAGTCCCATTAATTGAATAGACTCGCATGCCATTGTTTCTTCTGAAGTGCATTACAATGCATTTTTCAGTATTTATCTACATTTTGTTACGTATTACCCATGCCTCTATATTTGCTAGGTCTATGAGCAACTGCCTCCTTTGTTCAGCCATATCTACTGTACCCCCCAGTTTAGTATCGTCCACAAACTTCATCAGTATGTTATTACTAGTGATGTTAAGATCACTTATAAATATGTTAAAAAGTAGGAGTCCCAGAACAGAGGCCTGAGGCACCCCACTAGTCACATCAGTTACCCCCCAACAGCGACATTTTGCCAGCGAGGTCCCCCACAGTGACTACAGCACCATGCCACTGTGGGAGGCACGCTGGAACCTGGTGCTGTCTGTCGGGGGTCCTGCACCCCCTCAATCAGCTCTGACTGGAGTTGATAATCCTTAAGTGGGGGGGTGGTGGTGCAGACCCCCATGTTGGGGGTTCGGGGGTGAAGCCCCCCAAAGAAAGCAAGGCAGTACAGCGCAAACCAGTAACCGACTGCAGAATGCGACCAACCTGCCGGTGTCACTGACAGGGCGTTCCACAGAAATTTTGTCGGACTCCCATTGTGGATCCTAGTCACATTCCCCTCACCTAACAGTACATGTATTTCAAGAATGAGTTGGAGATCGGTGAGAGGGGACAACTAGCATGAGGGATATGTGTACATGGCTGGGACTAGGCAATTGGGGGAACAGCGTCATGCTAACCTGCCTCATGACCCATGATAATGAGCCCATAATGGGCATGCAAATGGCCCCTTAGTGCCTTGCACGCGCAATGGACTCATTTGCATGGGTCCCTTTAAATACGAAAATAACGCTCCGGTGCTATCCATTCTGGCAGTGTACTTCGGGAGCCCTGTCAGGCCAGTGCTAAGTGCTTACTGCTGTACTGACATGGCCCTATTTTCAGTTGAATAGTGCCAGTGCGCTATTCCACTGAATATAGCATCTTCAGGCATCCACGCATGCACTGCACTTTGCGCATATTTGAATATTGGGCCCCTAGTGGCGAAATTGGCTGACTTTCTTCCCTCCTTTTAGTGCAGCTTAAAATCATAACATAAAATGTGAAAGAACTTAACACATCCATCAAGACAGCAAAACTTGTGGCTGAATTTAGAAAGCTTGGAACTGATATCGGCTTACTTCAAGAGATCTACCTCTCTCTACCAGAACATACCAAATTACAATGTGACTGGGTAAGTCGGATCCTTTCCTCCTCTCACCCGACTGCAAAGCACACTGATGTGGCAAGATTGGTAAAGTGAGGCCTTCTGATCCAAATCCTTAACACTACTAGTAATGAGCAATGGTATATATTCTCAATCACTCTGTCCCATCAGGGCATGCTATTCAATTTGGTAAATGTTTACGCCCCAAATGATAATTCCTCTGCATTCACTTAAACTATCTTGAGGTATTTGATGCTCCTGGCAACTGAACCCATTGTAATGGGGGGTGACTTCAACTGTGTCCCCTCCCCCATATGGGATCAATCCTCAGGTAGTGCGACTGTATCCATGATTAATATGGATGCCAGAACCCTGAATTGGATTATGGTGGAACTGGGCCTTGTAGTCATATGGCTCCAGTTGCACAAAGGGAGAAGGACTTTACTTTTTATTCACATTCAAATCAGTCCTACTCCACTTCATTTTTCTGTTAAAAAAATAGGATGAGACCAAAGACGAGCCCAGCACCACTCGGGGGATACTGGGCAATATCGGCCGGCACGTGATCCCAAAAAATTACCTAGACTCCATCTTTCGGATCCCCTCTCTTACTTTTAAGCAGATGCTGTACACACTAACAGTGAAGCAAAAGTAACTAAAAAAACTAGGGATGGGCAACCCACCCAGATAAGCCCAACCCCTAACAAAGACAGACATCAATCTCCTGTACAGCAGTGGTACACTGGGCTTCCATTCTCCAACAGCTCTCTGTTACACATGCTATTTTTCAATATAGGGCTACACTTTGCCCTACAAATAAAACAAACGGTACCAAGTGTGGTGGGGGGACATTGTACTTGGTATAGACAGTGAGGGAAAAGAATTCCTGGAATATCTCGAATGACAAACCAAGACTAAGACAGGGGTTAATCTGCGAGATGTCAGACCTGTCCCACCCAGGCTATACAGAAACACAGTTAACCCTGAAAGAGATGCAGCGGCTGCCTACCACAAATACACAGCTCAAAGACCATCTGATATGAATAAACTGGATGCCCCATTCTACCTGGTACCTAATCTAAAGTTAAAACCCACAAGATATTGGTACAGGTGCATGACGATAGGCAAGAACAAAATCAAAAGCATTATGAAGCTGCTCTAAAAATCTGCAGGTCTGCCACCAGATAAAAGAATAATGAATCATTCTACCCCAAAAATGGCAATTGAAATGTTAACAGATTCAAACATCCCCTCCCACTGATGTGGCATGGTATCCCATGATGATGGTAACTGCAATTGAGCACCTGCCAAAAGGGTGACTCAATCACGGCGCCTGTGGATGGATCAATTCGGGAAGCTGGGTGACCAGATGGTGGGGGTGGGTGAAATAGCGAACGGATGTCGCTATATGTCTACGTGCGTGGGGGTGGGGGAGCGTACACACCGAGCGTGGGCTGGGAGGGGACAGAGGGGCTGTAGGGGGTGGCACTGTGGTGAGCTGCTGAGCTGCATTGTGGCATTGGGGATTGGTCCATGGCTGAGGTGGGTGTGGTGCCAGGTTTGAGTCCGAGCACGGGTGCCCTTTGTTGTGCCAGGCCCGAGTTTTTATTTTACCCTGAGTTGCACCCTCCCGACATGCATCCCACTGGAGTTGAGAACCTGTAAGTAGGGGGTGCAGGGGCACAGACCCCAGCATAAACAATAAAAATCCAAGACCCTGGCACCGTGTTGCTGTTCACCAGGGAGCCCATCACCGAAAAAACTTTCAACGATGTGACTTCACTGTTATCACATAAAACCACATGGCACTGCTCTCAGGCAACAAAAATGTTCAAAGTATTAATAATTACAGCCCCTTATCAGAGTCAAAGCAGAAGAGAATGTGCTCCATCCTTTCAGGCGACCAGCACCCATCTACCTCCCAAGAAGAACCCACAAGAGAAGAACAACAGCATACACCGGCAACTTCCCCTGTTACGCCAGACATTTAACAGGAAATGATGACCTCACATAACCTGACCAGTAAGAGTGCTCAATTCTCCAGAACGTCCAGCAACATTTTCGGCTTCCAGTGTAATTAATTTTTTCGGAGATGTCTCCCTAAGCATACAACAGTCTCCTCAGCCAGTCAAGAAAATGTGCTACGTGATTTACTCAGCTTCCGAATCTGAGTAAGTTGAAAATCCTGAACACCACACCCCCCCCCAAAAAAAAAATTCCTCACAGTTAATTTTTTTGTGTGCTTTTTTGCCCATTGCCAAGTTGAAACTTTCTTTGTTGTCTGTTTCTTCTTGTTGCCAAAATCATTGGTAAATTCTGAAAAGACTGATTTACTGCACTACTTTGCTCTTCAACCTGGAACTTCAAGACAACCTGAAGATTTGTGCCTTCTTCAAACCAACACAAAGGTAAGACCTTGACATTCACTCTGAACCATATATTGCAAAAAATAACAAATAGGTTAGTGTGTATTTCAAGGTTCTAGGGACATGGGAACCTCTCGAGCTTCACTCTCGAGGTTCCCTGTGTACCTAGAACCTCTTGATGGTATTACTCCCTTATAATATACACTAACCTATTATTCTATTTGCAATTCACACTTGCCCATCATTTATTATATATATATATATATAAAACAATTGCAACTCACTACAACATTGACAGAAACTACAAAATAATAAGTACTGATCTATAGCAATCAAAACATATTATTAAAATCATGAAAAGGAATGTAATGGTAAATCAGAGTCCAAGCATAGACAATGTGTTAAGGGGTGAAATCCAGAAAGCTTTATGGCATAACAACCAACAAACAATGTCTCTGCCTCTCACACCCAAGTCCACTTTTTCAATGCCCACAAATTTTAGGCAGGCAGTCAACATATATCCAGTAATGTCAAAGTGCTGTGCCATTACATATGACTTTTTTTTTTGATCTAATAGCAGTCTTGTGCTCACCTATATACTTTTTTAGTTCTCATTTTTTTGTCCGATAAGGTATAGACCACAGAGATAGCTGAGCACATTACTGAATGGCTAAAGCCTGTGGTTCTGAGCTCAGCTTAGTGCCCCCCCCCACTCCTGTAAATACCCAGCAGCCCTCTTCCTTCCAGCAAATCAACATAGGATCCAGCACTAGGTGTTTTGCTTGGCCTGTTTATTGCTGCCGGAGGCTCTGCTCCCCCCAGTTGCTGCTTCCCCAGTTGTTTGTGGTCTTTTTCATTTGGTTTGCCTTCAGCTTCTGTTTGGTCTATGCGTTCTGCTGCCTACTGGCATAGTATTTTGTTGCTTTCTCTGGCTATAGTGTTGCACTTCTGCTTTTCTCTAGAGCAGAGGCTTGCTGCTCTTACTTAGTGCATTCCTGCTGTGTGCTTTCTGTTTGTTTCCACCTTCTATGTCAAAGTTACTCAGTAGATTGATCTTTATTTTGTGCTTCAAGGTTTGGTTTGTCATGTTATTGTACTACCTTATGTTTTCCTGGGCCCTATTCCCTACTGTTCCCGGCACCAGCACACACTGCTGCAACATTTTCAAAGACTGACTTGTTCATCTGCTTCTCCCCTGCTACTGCTGTTCTTGCATGTTTTACAAGAGTGGAGCTTCAACAGCTTCTTGCATGTCTCCTGCCTCTGCTGTGAACTAGCGTTCTCTCATACAACTCTACTTGCAGTCACCATCAGTTTCCAGTCCATGGTACACTTTTGTAGCTTTCCTGAAGCTCCTTCTCTGTCTCCTTTGTTATTGTAGCTCCACTCACTCAACTTGTTCATGTGTTCAGTTTGTTTTAAAAGCCATAGTCATTTGCAAACTGTGTTTAATTTTTCTTTCAGTTCCACAATCCAGTCCTTCCAATTAAATCCACCTGGCTCTTTTGATAATCAGCCTGCTACACTCATCCTGCTCACTGGCTCAGCATGACTTTAGTTCCCCTTTTTCTTGCATCCATATAATTTACTGCTATGCATTTTGACACTAGCACCACCAGACCTAAGGATCTCATAGTTTCAGCAGTTCTCAACTGTCATAAACCATCTGCAGTGGCATTCTGATTCCAGCACCACCAAGTCTAAGGATCTCAGAGTTTTTAAGTATTCAATCATCCATAATACATCCACATGACATCCCTACCTACCTGTGCTTCACCGTAAGAAGAACATAAACAACTTCTCTGTTCAGGCAAAATGCAGGAGTGTATTGCAGGTTCACCTCTGTGCTGCATCTGTACTGAGCCTAAGGCTATAACTTATAATTTATTAGTTCAGTAGTATCTAAGTTCAGCAACCACAGCAAGTCCTTTCTACTATCAAAATTATAAAGAAGATGTTTCCTGCCTCATAATCACAGGGAATTGCTGTGGTCCTACTGGGCATTTGTCCGTCCATCCATCCATCCATCCATCCTCTCATGGTCAGGCAGCTGTTCCCACTCCTACTCAGACAATTCAGTCAGCCTTACTCAGGACAATCAGCTTTACTCAGTCAATCAATATGCTTCAGTAGTTCTTGCCTCTGTCATAGTTTCATACAGCATATACTTTCCCTGCTTGTGACTGAGTTTTTAACCTATGATTTGGACTTCGATATACCACCATATTTTCTGTACCTGTTCAATCAAACTCACCATTTATATCAGTCCTTCCTTTCAGTAATAATTAAATCAGTCAATTTCTACCTACGTGCCATCAGGCTACACAAACACATCCATACAAACCCACTTGCCTGCATCTGCTCAATCAGTGCTATAGACACTTTTATCACATACAGTCTGACTTTTGCAGGAAACACAATGGCATGAAGCACTGTTGTAACCCTTCAAGTTCTTCTGACTCCCTCTGATTTCTTCTGCTTCTGCATGTGACATAGGACTCTGAAGTCCCGGGCTCAGTGTCTCAAAGCAATATCACTCCCCACAATGTGCTGTTCTGGCAGATGCTGAATCTGGGGTTTTCTCCATCTTGCTTTCCTTCAACTATACCATCCAACCCCAAGGTAAGTCCAGCTTCGTTCATATCTGTGCTGTGTGAAGTGGCTGCTGAAATTGGGGTTCCTTCTCTGGTCTTCTCTTTGACTTTCACCTTCATCCACTCAGCCCCTGGGATATGATGTCATAATGATAGGCAATAGCTGTATAAAATTGTACCCTGTTTCTGTGTGCCTAACCTTGGCTTTGTTCAGGAACCAGGTCCTGTTCTTGGGGCACATGTCCAGGACCTTGGAGATACCCGGCCATCAATTTCCTCCTGAAGTGAAGCCTTTCTCTGAGCCCAACCATTAGCTCCCTCAACACCACTCTCTTACTTTGTTCCAGTCACAATGACCTCCCAACCTCTCTCCATCTGCCAGTCTTATCCAGAACAAAAAGATCCAGCAATTAGCAGCTCAAGACTCATCTTCTTCAAGACAAAGAAAATTGTTAACTCAAGTTATCCATCAAGGAATGGAGTGCTCCAAAACTGATGCTACACTCAAGGCATTCCACATGCCAGTTTCAACATTCGCTACAAAACAGACCTGATCAACCTACCAGTCTCACATTCATCTTAGCAGTCTCTTCATTTCCTGTGTGCCTCTCCAGCTGATCCTCGCCCATCGTCCATCCCAGTATCCAGCTTCTGGTTTGATGCATTCAGGCATTACTACTGCAAATCAAGACCTCTGTTGCCACACTAAACTTAAGATTTGCCACAGCAGAAACCAAATAATCAACTCAGCTGCTGCCAAGTCCAGTACTCCCATCCTACCATTCAAACCAAACCCACCAACCTCTCTCTATGGTCAAAATGTACACAACAATTTCAGTGAGGAAGCCTGCTGTACTTCATCAGGTAGTTTCTTTACATCCATAATCCTGTGGCAAAGCTCTCCAAATGGGTATGCCACAGCACAAGTGACCATATCCAAATCCCCCCTCAACCAGACATAACTATGATATCCATCTATGCCACTAAACATCTCCATTCTTACTCATCTGTTAGTATCTGTCCATCCAGAGCAATACTCGGTGTCCATTCTTTGTTTAGGATTCCGCTACAAGTTTCCATTCTATACTTTCATCATTTCAAATCTGCAAAAATTTTCAATTCACAAAGAACACCCTGGCAAAGGTCAATCACTTCTTCAGAATTCAGTACAGAAAGGATTCTTAAAAGGTCCAGTCCAAAGCCACCTTACCTAGGTACTGCATTAGCCCTATCAGGATCAAAACTCAGATTTAGGCCAGAAACACCTTATCATTGATCTGTCAGCTCCCCACCAGTCCATCAGCTCCCCACCAGTCAATTGAGCCCAGCATCACTTAAGTTATACCTTCTGATGCCTTTTGTCTTATATGCATGAATTGACAGTGCTATACAATATATCAAACTCACTTGACGCAATGCTTGGTTATCCAAAGCAAACACTGTTGATTCCTTCAAGGTGTTACCCATCCTATGTGATCTGTGGCATCTGTATGGTATCAGATGGTATCATTCTGCATCTACCAGATGAAGTCAACTCATGGACCCTCCAAGCTCTCCACCAGCTGAAGACATCACCTGTCTCACTAACCTAATTCAGGCCC
This sequence comes from Neoceratodus forsteri, assembly GCA_016271365.2. Lineage (NCBI taxonomy): Eukaryota > Metazoa > Chordata > Ceratodontiformes > Ceratodontidae > Neoceratodus > Neoceratodus forsteri. Next base: position 1,083,913,592 of record CM028131.1, on the reverse strand, counting down.
TTCATATATATGCTAGTAGATGACAAACATTGAATCCGGTCACATCCGTGGACTTCCCTAGCATTGTCTTGGATCTGATAAAATGGAAACATGCTTTTCTATAGACACCCAATCAGATTACTTCCCCAGTCTCTCTCCAGTCCAGTCTGAATGATCTTGCACATAGAAAATTCTTATTCTTCCTAGGATACTTGAACTATACCATGAGAATCATAACTCAGGATTGTCAGATATAGTCCTTAATTCTTGAATCATGAAATTAGATATTTTTATTCTACTATGATCCCTCATCTGCTTAAAGGGACACTGTCAACCTTTTTTTCCATTATGTTATTTCTAGGTAAAACCCCACGTTTTATGATTGCTTATATATCTAAAATTACTTGATGTTGCTGGTTGTTTTATCTGCTTCTTTTCTTAGTAGAACTGAAATGCATGCAAATAGTGTGGTTATACACAACCTTGTTTTGTTTTTAATCCTTGATCTGCTCTTATTGCAAACTTCCAGAACATTAGGAAACTCCCCAAAACAATGCAGCCACTCATGATACAATAGGCTGCTCTCCTCTCCCTGCATAAAGAGTGGCTAGACTGTGTTAGGAGTGTTCCCAGGTCCAGGTAAGGTGCACTGGGAGTTGATCAAAGGAATGTAAACAATCATGTTTTTATATGGTAATACCAGTATGATGAACAGTCTGTTTTTCACTTTTTAAAAGACAAAAATAATCAAAATCAAACTTCTGTTTACATAAACAATCTCTACAGAATGTGACCAGTCAGAAAATGTGCTTTATAAACTCGTGGCATTTTGAAGCCTAAGGGGGTTGACAGTGTCCCTTTAGCAACTAGAAATGTTTACAGATGAAACACCTTCATATGGTTTCACTGCCATCCATGGGACCTCTTGGGTCTGTCTTCTTTGGCCTTCTGAAATCTTCAAGAAACCTAAAGTTGCTATGATTTCTGTCTATTAAAATATACTCAATAGTTGCTGCTGCTGTAATGTGGTCATCTCTGGTCCAATAATCTTGCTACTTTTATTTGGACAACCAGTAGGTGGTAGCAGCTGTCAATAAAAGCTGATCATCTGCTCCTTCAGTCATAGCCTTTCTCAGAAAATGACCTGGACATCTGTCTGTAATTGTTTTAAATTCCAGCATGTACACATTCCAGGAACTGCTAAATAATCTAGCTGACTTCCTGTCTCTCTTTCCCTTCAGCCATTCTTCAGTGCAAATGCTACAGCAGACCCCTGCATGACACTACCTCCAGATCTATCAGATCCTCAAATGCCATAACTCATCACCTGGAGTCAGCCTGGTTAGTACTATGGCCATCACTAGCTGAGGCTATGAAAACAGCTTATACTTCAACCTGGACAAGGTATTCTGGATTCCCCATCAACCTAGCCCTTAGTCCTTTTACAGTCTCTGTTCAACAAATTCACACTTTTGCATATTTCTACTCCCTAGGAAATAGAATGCCCCATTCCTCCATTAAACAGCACATTGCCACCATCCAACATGTGTAGTACCTTCACTGTTTAACTCAATCTTCATCTGACCTTTTAAAATTGGTGCACAAAACATTTCTACATGGCATTAAATGAAAGAGCCCTATAAATTGATTGGATAGACACCCAATCGATTTGAACTCGTAACTCATGTCTCATAGATCTCTGTGCTTCTTCAGTAGTCAGCCATATGATCAGTTTACTTCAGTCTACAAGTCACCATGACTCACACTTACCATGGCTTCCTGAGGCTTGAAGAATTTATCCAATTCTTCCACGTTCAATCCAGAATATCATCTACCTGCAAACAGCCTTCAAGAAGGTCATCTGAATCTACCATCTGCTTCTTAAAGAGTCTGACCTATCAGACTGCATATTTATTACACTTCTCCTTACCACCCATCATATTCACATAATGTCCTATTGCTGTATTCACTCAGCTGAAAGGTCATCAGAATCCAAATGGACCACTACTGACTAGAGTCCAGTGAACTGATAACTACTGTTGATTCAGGTGCCATATCAGAATCCTACTAGTTCAGCTCAGTCTCGACCCCCTCTCTTTTTCTGGATAGTAATTCATTCCAACACACATAAGCAAGGCTATGGTAAGTGTTAGACTAACTAGTTGAAGCCCAGAGAGAGGGCTGACCATTTGCCTTGGATCCCAAAAGATTTTCTCCATCTGTTTTTTTTCCTCTCCTCCGTGCAATTGGTCTACTTCCAAGAGTTGGAGGGCATTCTCAGTTCAGTGACACTCAGATGTTTTTGGGCCCATTTCATGTCCTTTAGCTGGATCCCTGCTGGGTACCTCTTCAAGGTTGGAGATGACAGAGAAAGGCTAAAGTAAACAGTATACACAGACAGTACTCAGGCCAGTCAGCTGGACTTAGAATTAAAAGGCTAAATCCTGTGGTTCTGAGGTTGGCTGACCACACCCCCTACTCCTATAAATACCCAGCAGCCCCCTGCCTTCCAGTACTATGTATTTTGATCATCCTCCACCAGCTCTGCCTTCTTTTCCAGCATTGTTTATCTCCTGTTGGGCCCTCTCGTGTTCTTTAGCCTGATATCTGCCGGACACTTCTTCCAGGGTGGAGATGACAGAGAAAGGCAACAGTAAACACAAACACTATTCAAACCAGTCAGCCAGATGTAGAACTCATTGATAATTCCTTGAGTACTACAATTAATAAAGTGCTTTATTTCATATCTCTTCCCTGTCTGTGGATGGGTAAGTAAACAATAATACCCAACAGGATGGGTGGTATTAGGCTATACTAGACTGCTCATGGATAAAATGAGGCCTGACATCTCAGGCAGAGGGTTTTATAGCCCCCTGTAAGGTCTGGTATAGCCCAATAACACCCACTCTGGAGGGTATTATTGCGCTTAGAAATGGGTTACTTGTTGAGTATATTTAAGAAAGTGTTAAAAATGTTTTAATAGCTTCAGAAAATGTAAAAGAAAAGTGATTTAAAAACCACTGCTTAGCAAAGTACAGTAGTTCTTCCACTTTTAGAATGGCCACTAGATAGGGCTACTGTATTAGTGATCATGATCGACATCAAGTGGGCACATTCATTTTCTTTGCAACCCCCAGTACTCTGTTTCTGTTTGATTATTCACATCCTCCTCCCACCAAGTAGATGTCTGCTTTGAATGATTATTTTGGGTTTTTTTATTTTTGTAAAGTGGCATCAGCGTAGTTGGCATGGCTTTGAAATCACATTTGGAACCGGACTGACGGTCTATGTTGCCTGATACCTGCCTGGGTAGAGTGTGCTCTCAGTCAATCACAGAGCAGGGTTTCTCCATACCCATTTTCTAAATGTGGTTGTATTATATGTAGTAAAGCAATGACTGCAGTGGACACGTCTGTAATTGCCAATTGGTGGTTATAACCAATTCCATGGTTTCACTAGTTTCAAAACTAAATGTACCACAGCATCTCTGTCCTTTCTGACACAATGGTATTGGATCTTGGAAGATGCTTCTGCTGTCTTTTTGAGATTGCTATCTGTTTTCAGAATCATCCAATGCCTTTTTTAATCTTTCCAACTTTATGGACCCCAGGAAAAAACTGAATAACAAAGGTGGGTGGTTTCTGCTACTTTGAACAAGAATGTTATGGTCTGTATTTTCAGCCATCAGGTACAGTGTGCCTGTATAACAGTTTCTTTATTGTAGTTGCGCCTTCTAAACATGTTAGCCATTACTGCTTCACATTTCTCAAAATCTGAGTTATTTGGGCATGTAGTCCTTAGCCAAAGGAATAGCCCTTCTGGAATATTCCCAACTTGGGATTTTAGATGACAACTATCTGCTCTTTGAATGGTATTTTTACTTGTTGGTTTGCAAAGAATCTTTGTACTTAGAGTAGACCCTTTCTTGAAAATATTGAGGTCCATAAAATTAACTTCAGTGAGACTTATTTTGAAGGGGACTTTCCATATGAGAGCTTGTGATGTTGATGTATTGTTTAAACTCATTGAGACTATGTTCTGGTCCAGCCTATGTAACAAAAATGTTGCCTATGTACCTACACCATGTTTGTAGATGGCATAGGAAGATACTGTTACTGATGTAGTACACATTTTTTCCCATTCACCCAAAAATAGGTTTGCCAGATTTGGGGAAAAGTCATGTCCATAGTTGCACCTTTTGCCTGACCATAATGTTTACCTTCAAAGATAAAAAGTTAGACTGCAGTACAAATCTGACCACTTCCAGACTAAAACTACATGGTGGAATACTGTTTTCTGGTGTCATTAATAGTGCCTTTTTAATGTCAAACCCCCTTTGAGGAGAATGTTTGTATAAAGACTCTACACATTTATACAAACCAAAACATCACTTTACTACTGTTTAGTAAGATCCATCGAGGCTCCCAACCCACTGTTCAGTGGTGATACTGTTCAAAGTACCCATTTTAAAATTGGTACATCATGCCTTTTTTATAGACATCCTTGTTGGGAGAGGCTACAACAGAAATTGGAAGACCATTCCAAAACTTGACAACTCTTTGTGTATAAAAGTTTGATCTATTTGTTGTCTTGGTTGTAACTTAAGCAACTTGCCTACAATGGTCCCTAGTCTCCTGCTCCCTAATACGGTATCTAAACCCATTGATTCCATAAGGATATTATCCTGGAGGATATCATAAAGAAGAAGCAGAGTTCCTCAGACCCTACGAACTTCCAAGGATTTCAACCCTAGGTCATCAAGACTTTCCTCACAGGTATTGCACTTCAGACTCTTAATGATTTTATTGGACCTTCTCTGGATGCCCTCTATTAGTTTTACATCCTTTTTATAGTGTGGAGACCAAACCTGGGAAACATTATCTGCATGGGGTCTCACCAAGTGTCTATAATGTGGAAGATTTTTTTTATTAATTTCAGTCTCCTGCAAACAAAGGACCATATCATGTGTACCTTTATGTAAGATTTCAACATTGGTACAAACTGTTTAATGTGTACATCAACATACTTAGACATAGACTCAGTTGAGGACACAGTCATTGAAACAATTAGTCTACCTGGACACAGGACTTAGTTTTTATGTATTTGTGGTAACAGATACAATATCAATTTCTTGGAGTACTCTACAGTTAAACATTTTTGGGTAATCCACATACTTTCCAGTGCTGATTGGATACGTACTTTTGTTTTATGCATTAGTACAGTAGTAGGATTGGGAAGGCAGCCTTGAATAAAATGTGTTACCAGTGAGCTGTCTTTCAACTTCCTCAATGTATGCATTGTGACTCCAGATAACTACCACCCCCCCTCACATATCAGCGGGGCATATAACTATGTTATTCATTACAGCCTGTTCATTCAGAGCATTCCTTTCATGATGTTTTGGGTGTTTTCTCATTAGAGTTTTTAACAGATCAACTACTTCAGTTTGCACCACATTGATGAAAGTTGTTAACCCTGGGCTGGTAGTTGTTGGACAGAAGTCTGATCTATTGTCAAAGTTAGAGGATTCTCATACAGTACCTGGCATAACAGGTATGTTCTCTTGTATTGCATTATCTTGTCCACCAAAGTGCTCTCTCAGTTGCAACTGCTGAAAGAATTTCAATAAATCAACTTTGATGTTGAATATATTTGGCCTATTTGTAGGACTGGGTGTTAAACTGTTACTTAATACTCTTTTTTGTCATGAGTGAGGGTTATACAGTATTTGTGTGGTTCACAACTTCCAATTCAGATTCTGATGACCTCCTCGTGGGGTCCCAGTCTCTCCTGCTCTGGCCATAATTCCCTCAACCTTTGTTGCCTCTCTCTTTCCACCCTTAACACATTGTCTCCACTTAAACTCAATGACGATTTACCTCTGAGTTCTTATTTATGACTTTAAAAATATGTGGGTTTTTTTTGCAACCCTGTTTATTCTCTTATGGGAGGTGGGGATGTACTCCATATCTGCACTATGGACCCCTTTCAGGTTCACCCCACTGGACCCTGGGACTTACCTGCCATTCAGGAGATTGTGGCTGCTCCCCCCAGACACCTTTGAAGGAGGGAAGACTGAGATGCTAATCCGGTGACAGGCAGTCCTTGGGAGACATGGTAGAGTGGAGTTTGTTGTGGATCCGGTGTCATTCTGCACTGCTATAGGGATTCTCTCTTGTAGGCTCCCCTGGTAGTGCAGACATAGGATAACATCCATGCAATGTCAGGCGTGCTCCCACTCCTGATATGGCAATGCCCACTGCCCCACCAATCCCTTCATATGCACACATTGTCTTGGATCACCAGCCCTCAGTCACTGCTAGTGGCTGGAATATTGCCAACTGCATGTTCCTCTCTTTCCTGGAGGAGGAGAGCTGTCCATTGGATGCGCTATCCTTTTCTCCCCCCCCAGCTGACCCTCCAATGCTCCCAGTGCATTCTTGACCCGGGTTCTCAGTGCCACATGCAGTAGTGCTATCGCTGTGCCAACAGGCTGGCTAATAATATGTTTTGATTGCTATAGATCAGTACTTATTGTTAAGTAGTTTCTGCCAGTTTTGTAGTGCATTGCAACCGTTATATATTGATTATTTTTCCAGCATTATTTATTTATTTGAATTTTAGTAACCAGGTAGGCCCACTGAGACAGAACAGTCCCTTTTTCAGGGGCAACCCAGGGGAAGACAAAAAACAGCAATAACATAGGTAAACAGGGGGTTACAAATACACAAGCTAACAGAACAATGCTGACAAAAATAGTGCAATAAATAAGTAATGCAGTAAAGTTACAAACACACCAAACATCAAATGTCCTTAACAGTAAACAGACAAGTCAAGGTGCAGATAAGGCAGAGTAAAGGAAATTGGGCTAACAGAGTGAGTTAAACTGCAAGTTAGAGATGCAATTCATGGAGTGTTAGCAGGTGCATGAAGAGGAGGCACTGAAGTCAAGTGAGAGGGAATGTTTAAATTGCAGAAGGGAAGTGGCTACGAAACAAGTTAGACAGCATGGGAGTAGGGCATCAAGTGGTAAACTGGGTACGGAGCTGGCTTACTAGAAGGACCCAGAGGGTACTACTAAATGGCTCACTTTCAGAAGAAAGAAGTGTATCTAGTGGAGTGCCACAGGGCTCAGTGCTTGGATTGATCCTATTCAATATTTTTATTAGTAACATGTCTGATGGACTGGAGGGTAAGGAGAGTTTGTTCGTAGATGACACAAAAATAGGCAATAGGGTAGACACTCCAGGTGGAGTGGAAAAGATGAAGGCTGACCTTAAGTATCTTGAAAGTTGGTCAAAAAACTTGGCAACTAAATTTTAATGCTAAGAAATGCAAGATCATGCACCTTGGAAGGGCTAACCCAGGACAGAATTACTACTGTACCTAGGAGGAGAAAAACTGGAATCCTCTAAACAGGATGACCTGAAAATGTCCAAGCAATGTGAGAAAGTGGCACTGTGAGCAAATAGTATGTTGGGCTGCATAGGCAGAGGGGTTACCAGCAGAAAAAGAGAGATCATCCTGCCACTCTATAGATCACTGGTGAAGCCACACCTGGAGTACAGCATCCGGTTCTGGAGACCGCACTTAAAAAAAATTAACAGACTGGAAACAATGCAAAGGAGAGCCACAAAAATCATACACGGACTGCACAACAAATCTTATGATGAGCATCTGTGTGACCTGGACATGTATTCCCTGGAGCAGCGGAGGGAGAGGGGCTACATGATCGAAACCTTCAAGTTCCTAAAAGGAATAAACAAGGTGCAGGTGCAGGTTCAGGACCTGATCCAGGTCAAAAATCACTCAAAAACCAGGGGCACAACATGAAGCTAGAGGAGTGCAGATTCAGAGGCAACACACACAAGTTCTTCTTTATCGAGAGGGTGGTAGATGCATGGAACTGCCTTCCACAGGTAGTGGTAGAGGCGAAAATGGTAAGAATTTTAAAAAACTTGTGGGATAGGTACAAGGGCACCATAATACTAAATAGCAGTTTAGTGAAAGGGGTAGGCTTATGGGCAGACTAGATGAGCCGTATGGTCCCCTTCTGCCATCACTTTCTATGTTTCTATAGAAAGAATCATGTGTGGGAGGAAGTTCCAAGTGGAGGTGGCAGAAATGACAAAGGATCTCCTGCAGACTGCCAACCGAGGTATGGAAGTGACAAGTAGGGGGAGGAAGACAGACCATAGGGGACGCTGGCTAGGTCTGCATATGATGAGGTCACCTAAGCATGAGGGGTATATAGGTGAACCAGCTTAAACTCTAGGCACATGGTGTAATACCAGAGCTTAGATTTAAAGGGTAACCAGCCCAGAGATGAGAGAACATTACAGTGGCGATGCCTACCATCCAACCCTATAGTAAAGTTGTTTGAGGTGAGTGAGGATGGTAGTTTGGGCTGGAAGGCGTATCTGGGCTCCATAGGAGAGGAGAGGGAGAAGAGTGGAGGTAGCTATTTTTTGGCACAAGGCTGATGATAGGAGAGGGAAAAGGTAATAAAGGAGCCCTAGCTTTTGGTTAATTTTCTTTGTTAAGACTGGGACATGGGTTTCAAATGCGAGTGATGGATCTAGGGTGACACCCAGGTATTTGAATGACTGGACAGTTTCAAGAACATCACCATTTAGGGAATGGATTGAGAGGGTGAGTTGAGGCTGTTGCTTAGAGGTGGAATTAGAGAACAATATGGTTTTGGTTTCTTTAGTGTTGAGGACTAGATGGTTTTTCATGAACCAGTCCTCTAGTATTCGGAAGTCGGATGTCAGATTCATATTAAGCCACCCAATGTTGGAGGAAGAGTGGTAGATGATGGCATCATCAGCATATAGGTAGACTGTGGCGCCACCCAGTTGTTTGACAGATTGTTAATAAATCAGGAAAATAACAGTGATCCCAGGATACAACCCTTGGGTTCACCATGAGTTATTGGTCTGAAGCCCGAGAGGGCACCTTACCACTTAACCCTTTGACAGTGGTCAGAGAGGTAACTATTGAACCAAGTGAGGGCATTGTGATCAAGACCCAGAGAGTGAAGCTTCCCTAGTAAGAGGTTGTGACTGACCAGGTTGAAGGCCTTTGTGAGGTCCACGAAGATGGCTCCTGTGACAAGACCATGCTCCATTGCATTGAATGTGTCAGCTGACACTTTTATTAGGGCCATGAGGGTGCTGTGGTTCTTCCTGAACATGTGTTGGCAGTTAGAGAGAAGGTGATGAGATTCGAAATAGTCTTGAAGGTGGTTGTAGAGAATATGCTCCAGTATTTTCGCCAGTGGGCAGAGTACAGAAATTGGTCAGTAATTCTCGACTAACGTATTTGATCCTCCTTTGTGTATTGGCACAACCACTGTGACCTTTCATTTTGACAGGACGCATCCAGTGAGAAAGGATCTATTAATTAAATCTCATACAGGAAAGGCAAGAGCAGCAGCCCCTAATTTGAGGTACTTGGGGTCAAGAGTGTCATAGCCTGGGGAGCTCTCAGGTTTTAGGTTCCGTAGCAGCCTCTGGCACCTCTTTGTAGGTCTCTAGTTTGAGATGAAATGTAGGATGGCAGCCAATGTCCACTGATGGGAAGGGGGAGGAGAGGGAGACCTGTGTAGGTTTAAAGTGCGAGGTATACTTATCCAGGTCAGTGAAGAACTCATTTAGACCCTCAGCTGAAGGGTCAGAGAGGATGTTGCCCTGTGCATTAAGAGAGCTCGGAATTTCAGTGGTTTTGCCTTTAACCAGAGAGTTGACTTGTTTTCAGAATTACTGGGGGTTACTAAGATGCTCAATTTGTAGAGTCCTAAGATAGGTCCTCTTGGCTTTATAGAGTTTGTTTTTACAGGCATTCCTAAGCTGCCTGTAAGTTAGCCAGTTAATAGTGAGGCCACTAGCCATAAAGGTGTTCCAGGCTTTGTCACAAGCTGACATTAGGTGCCTTACCTTCTTGGTCATCCAAGGTGCCTTGAAGCCCTTGGCTCTGTGCTTTTTCATAGGAGTGTGCAGATTTACTATGGTATTAAAAGTGGTTATGAAGTGATCTAGAGCCTGGTTAGTATCAGGCAGAGTGTTGATGGGCCCCAGTCGGCACTAGAGATGGAGGCTAGGAAGGCTTCCACATTGAATCTGGACATGTCCCTGGTCAGAATGATTTTGGGGAGAGGCTTGGAGGAATTGTAATGCCATATACAATAGGTAGAGGAGTGGTCACTGATGCTATCGAGAAGAACACCCACAACCTTTACCTTATGGGCGCTGTTAGTGACAACCCAGTCAATGAGCGAGTGGTTACCTGATTTGGTATTAATCCTTGTTGGTTTTGAGATGAGCTGGGCTAGGTTGGACTGAGCCAGAATGGAGTGATGCTTATTAGTGATCTACTTTATTACATTGCCAGTATATAAGTGTTGTGTTTAATAGAACTGTATTTAATGATGATGTCCTTTAATCTATGGTTTGCAGTTATTCTATTTGCTTCTCCTTTTCACTTATTTGTGGTCCTTTGCTATTTTGCACATTTGGTCATTGTTTTCTTTGGGCCTCCCGTTTCTAGTAAGCACTTTTCACTTTAGGCATCTGTCACTTGAAATATCTCACCTTATAAGTGGTAAAGGTACACGCGTTCATTACTCTGAGAAAGGCATCCTCCCTGTAACATTCAAATATTAGTGAAATGGTACTTGGCTTCCTGGATGTATGCATGGTTTGAGCAGTGATGGCCTGTGGCATTTTATAATTTTTGTGAGTTGCTTTGCAATCTTAGTTACAAGCTACATATTCAGCTACGCTAGAAGTTTTGTCTTCTTTAGGCATTTCACCGTGGGCACCTTCTATCTTTTTACACAGACAGCTTGTAGTACTGGTACTGATTATAGCTTTGATGACTTTGAAGTCCAGTTCACACTTTAAATGGTAACCGTTTGTATAGTACACACAGCAATTAAGATGATAACAGTAAGCTTTGTATACTACTAGCCCACACATTTTTTGCTTACCATGCTGCTGGTTGAAAGGTGTTAAAGACACTTTGTGACTGAATAAAATTGAATTCCTTGATACCTCATAAAGAGGTACCTCTGGAGATTGTGGTACTACCTTATCTGTGTGCACCTCTCTGAGGGTGGAGGTTACTCATCTCCAGGTCAAGTTGGCTAGGATTCAGGAGGCCGCCCCCCTCCGGGACCACCAAGTCTGCCACCACTGCCTCAAAGGTTGCCAGAGAGGAGGGGTGACTGGGCTACAGTGGGCTTGGGAAGGGTGAGGGTGGTGCGTCAGAGGCACATCGCCCAGATGGTTCCACTGTGCAACTCATACGCTGCTCTGGCAGGGTGGAACTTTTCTATGAAGGCACTGGCAGTAGAGGCCAAGGAGGATGTGGAGGTCCTCTGTACTGGAGGCCCCAAGGTGGGTGGTAGAGGACTCCAGAGGAGGAGGAGGAGGAGGAGGAAGCAACTCCTGGTGGGGGACTTAGTTGTTGGGGGGACAGATTTGGGGACAGGGAGGGATTGGGAGAGGGAGGTTAGGTGCCTATCCAGCACCACAGCTCAGAGAGATGTGAAGTGGATCCTGGAGATCACTAGGGCAGCAGGACGGGAGGGAAAGCTGGATGTCATTGCCCACCTAGGGACCAATGACCTGGCTAGAGATGAGATTAGGAGTGTAAGGGAGGAGTTTGGGGAAATGGGGAAGGGTCTTTGGCAGGGAGCACACTCAGTGGCATTTTCTGAGGTTCTGCCTGTCCATGGCAGAGGGGAGGATAGGGTACTCTGTACCAAGAGCTTCAACCAATGGTTGAGTGATTGGCGCAGAGAGGAGTGTTTCCGTTACATTGTCAGTGTCAGTGGCTCAGTAGGTAGCACACTCGCCTCTGAGGCCGGGAGATCAGAGGGCTGTGGGTTCAGTTCCCACATCTGGCACTTGGGTTAATATCCCAGTACTGACACTGTAGTGCAGCATGAGAGGGGTGCTGCACTTCTGAGGTGCCGTCTTTCGGATGAGATGTTAAACCGAGGTCCCATCTGCCTGGATTGGTGGTAGTTCAGGTGGATGTTAAAGATCCCATGGCACTTATCGAAAAGAGTAGGGGAATTTCCCCGGTGTCCTGGCCAAATTCCCCTCATTCACTAAAAATACCACCAACAGCTTAATCTGGTTCAAGGTCAGTTGGCATTCATCTGTATCCCCCTTCCCCGGGTCGTGCCTGAAAATAGGCAGGATTTGTCTAGTGCACTTACCCGGTCAGCAAAAGCTAAATAAATAAATAAATAAACTTTGGTGACTGAGGTCCCACCTGGAAGGATAAAGGCCTATATAGGGGAGGTGGTCTGCATCCATCTGGGAGGGGAGCCACAATCCTCAGTGGCTGGTTTAAATGCTATGCAGTATTGGTAAGCATTTAAACTAGCTGAGAGGGTGGCGGAAGGAATCATGAACTGTCCACCCCTACAAGCTGAAGTAGTCAGTAGGGAAAACCCTTAGGGAGGGAAATCCCAAGGTATTTCTAAAAGCAGAACAAGCAGAATGGGTAAAAATGACGAGTGATGGGAATGAAGGCAGAAGGGATAAGGAAAGTAGGCAAAGGGGAAAAGGGGTGCTGAGAAGAAGGGTGATAGAAGAATTTGGAAGGCCATGTGCACAAATGCTCGAAGTCTGGGAAATAAAATCCTGGACCTTGTGGCCATTTTGGCAGAGGCTGACCTGGACATTGTTGCCATCACTGAATCATGGTGCAATGAGAACCATGACTGAGATATAACCATATCAGGCTATACTCTGTTCAGGAAGGACAGGGAGGATAACAAAGGGGGAGGAGTGACTCTTTATGTAAGGGATAGCATAAAAACTACAGAGACACAGGGAATACAAGGAGGGGCAGAGGCATTGTAGGTTACCCTAGAGACAGGAAACGGAACCACTATTCGCACTGTTGTAATCTACAGACCTCCAGCACGGGGGGGGGGACAGATAAGGTACTGGTGGAAGCCATACAAATGATGACGACTAGGGGGGAAGTGCTGCTGGTGGGGGACTTCAATCTGCCTGATGTGGATTAGAGCATCCCTGCTGCAGCTTCAGCTAGGAGCAGAGACAACCTGGACTCCCTGCAAATGGCATTCCTCAGGCAAATAGTAAGTGAGCCCACTCATGAGGGAGCAGTGTTGGACCTGGTATTCACCAATGGGGACAGCACTGAAGAGGTTGAGGTGGGTGACAACCTGGGGTTAGTGATCACTGTACAGTGTAGTTCAATATAACTACTGAGCCAGAATTGAACCATACTAAGGAGAGGGTCTTGGACTTCAGGAGGGCTGACTTTAGAAAGCTGGGGGAATGCCTCAGAGATGCCCTGGCAGGGGGCAGGACATGAGTAGAGTGGAGGAACAGTAGACAACATTAAAAGGGACCATAGGGAAGGCAACAAAGCTCTGCATCAGGCAAGTAAGCAAAAGCAAGAGGAAACAGAGACCACTATGGTTCTCAAAAGAGGTAGCTGGGAAGGTAAGTGCAAAAAAGTTAGCATTCAGGAATTATAAGGAGACATGGGGGGGGAGGATAGGGAGGTGTATCATGAGATGCAGAGGGAGGCAGGGAAAGCAGTCAGGAGTGCAAAGGTGCAAACAGAGGCAAAAATAGCACAGGCAGTAAAGAAAGGGGATAAGACATTTTTCAGATATGTAAGCAAAAGGAGAAAAATCAGGGGAGGGATTGTAGGGCTAAGGAGGGAAGAGGAGAAATGTGTGGAGAGGGACCAGGAAAAGGAGACATCCTGAACAAATATTTTTGTACAGTGTTCACGGAGAAAGGGGAAGGTGAGGGACCATAGTTAAGTGACAGGAGCATCAAAGGAATTACAATAAGATAAGCATATTAGTGAGCCATTGAGCCCAATAAACTATGACTCTGGAACCCTACAATGTTTGAAATAATACGGAATATTTAAGACAAATAATTACAAATTCTACTGTTATAGATAAAATTACAAAATATTAAAATGATTGTTTTACTCATAGATTCAGAGATACATAGATTGTTGAGGACAGATAAAGACAACAGCCCATCCATTTTGCCCTTTTCTACAGTGGTTGCCCATGAAAAGCCCAGTATTCACCACACTAGTGGTTAAAGTAAATGTTGAAGATTCCCATAGCAAATGGGAGTAGTAACCTATAGGTGTTGTCAATCAGTCTCCTACCATTCAAACTGCCAAATAGTGCTGTTTCCCATGAAGAAAAATGCTTTTATTTTGGTGCTCTGCTTCATTTTCAGAACCCGCCCCTTTTTTCTTAGTGCTGCAACCCCCAACTGTGACATCATACCAGGGAAACAAAGTTATTAAAGGGACACTGTCAGTTTTTAGTTTTAAATAGACAAATCAGCTATGTACTGTACCCACAGTGCCTCACTATGTAAATTAGTATACTGCATATTATATTTCTGTGCTCACTGCAGAAATAGGAGAATATATCTCTCAGTATAAATGTCTTGTAGCTAGATATGGTATGTACAATGCATTGTTCTGAAAATAAACATACAAAAGCTTATATTGTTGACACCACTACAGAAATATGGGACAGCATCTCACAGTAAGCAAATCGGAAACAGGTTCTTATTTTACCCACAATGCCTTGCTATGAACATTTACATATTAGTACTCACCACTACCAACATAAGGGACTGTACTTCTGAGTAAGGCACATTTAAGTCAAGTGTATAAATTACCCAGAATCCATTGCTGCTGTATGTAAAACATTGACAGCTTCCTGGTATGACATCATTCTGGGGGTGTGGCCACACACAGAAAATGGGAGGACAAAATGCTGATAAAACATAAAACAAGCATTTGTCAATGCCAAATGTTGCCTCTCTGGCATTGGCATTGGTAGTGCAGGAGTTAGAGATGCATAATAGTAATGGCAGTGAAGTATGGAACTGACACCAACCCCATTAACACCCTGCAGAGACTGACAGGCGCTGGGGTGTGCCTTTGGGGCGTCAGCTGTAACGCTCATGCTATTTTACCTCACCCTACCCTGTAGACACTGACAAATGTCGTGGTGTGCTTTGGGGTCTTTGAGCCTTATACTTACCCCATTCCATAAGGAAATACACTGAGATGGGTGCAGTGTAGGAGAATGGGCCTCACCCTACCCTGTAGACACTGATGAGTGTCGTGGTGTGCTTTGGGGTTTTGGGCCTTATACTTACCCATTCCATAAGGAAATACGCTGAGACAGGTGCAGTATAGGAGAATGGGGTAAACTTTAGGGCTGAACACTCCAAGGCACACCTCGATGCCTGTTACTGGCTGCAGGGTAGGGGTGGGGTGGAATGGCATGAGCATTACAGCCAATGATCCCAAGTCACACCCCTGATGCCTGGCAGTCTCTACAGGGTGGGGTGTTGCAGTTGGAAACCCTAACATTGTAGACGTTTGTTGGTATTTTCACTCCAAATTTTCAGCATAGGCTTTTGTGACCCCACCTCATGAAGAGCGGCATAATCAGTTTGTTAGCTGTAAGGTGGTTTTGCACAGCGGCAATGCAATTTGGTGACACAGGGATGAAAACACATTTTGGGCAGGATGTGGAAAATGACAACTGTATTGTTCATGAGGAGGCGTAAAAAAATGGCAACGTTGAAAATCTGGAGTGAAAATATGAAAAACTGGTGAAGTCGTGAGCATGTATAGAAACTGTGCAACACACATCTGTAACCCAATTATTTGGGGGATTTTTTTTTGCCACATTTTCAACATAGGCATTTTGGGACCTCCCCTCATGAACCGTGGCACTGTGATTTTGTTAATCTGTCCCAAAGGTTGATTTCCCAAAGTGACCATGCCATTGTGTGCTACAGGTGTGGAAACACATTTTGGGCAGGCTGTGAAAAATGACAGCTATACTGATCATAAGGAGGTGTGGAAAAATGCCAGTGTTGAAAATCTGGCATGAAAATATTGCAAATTTGCGAAGTTACATGGGTGCGTGGAAACGCAACACACGCTTGTATCACAGTCATTTTATGGACTTTCATCACCAAATTTTCAACATAGGCATTTTAGGACCTCTGCTCATGAACAGTGTCACTGTCAGTTTCTCAAACTGTCACAAAAACTGATTTCACACAGCGATCACACTATTCTGTGCCGGATGTGCGAAAACACATTTTGGCCAGGATATGTAAAATGACAGCAGTACTGTTCATAGGGAGGTGTGGAAAAATGGCAATTTTGAAAATCTGGAGTGAAAATATCACAAATTCACGAAGTTAAGAGCGTGCGTGGAAACAGTGCAATGCACGCTCGTAAAACAGCCATTTTTTGGAATTTTTTCACCAAATTTGCAACATAGGCTTTTTGAGAGCCCCCCTCATGAACAGTGGCACTGTTGTTTCATTACTCAGTCCCAAAAGGTGATTCCATGCAGTGACTGTGAAATCACCTTTCGGGACTGAATAACGCCATTACAGTGACTGAATTCATGAGGAGTGGCCCCAATAACCCCATGTTGACAATTTGGTGCAAAAATTCCAAAAAATGCCTGACATATGCACCAAAGTTGAAGGAAACCCTATTTATGCCATTATACAGCTTACCGGCATTTCTTCAGTTCTTGGTAGGCTTTGAAGAGTGCAGACGTGTTCCCGGTCCACTGAAGATCATCGCGCCAGACTCCAGAGGTAAGTATGGGGTGGGGGGTGTGGGGAGGCAGGGTACACAGAGGGTGGGTGCGGGTTGTGGCAGGGAGCTGGAAAGACCGTGAGGGACCGTTTTCTTCTTTTACAAGTTAAAAAAAAAAAAACGTCTTGAGACTTTTTTTTTTCAGGGGCATTTGGAACACTGGGGTGGGCTCCAAGCATGCCACCTGAGTGTTTTGGAGGGCTAGCCAATGGGGGATTGGGCACCCCTCCTTGGCACATATCATAGGGGGAGCAAGAGCCGAAGGGGATAGGGCACCCCCCTCGGCACATAACAAATAGGGGGGTGCATTATGCTGATGGGGAGTGGGCACATACACTGGGCCTGGGCAGGCCGACAGGGGGATTGGGCACCCCCGAAGTCAGCATTGTGGCAGGCAGTGTGCCACCATGTTTCTACTCTGTTTTACCAGGGAAGGCACGTCTGGAGGTGCTGCTGCATATGACGAGCTTTGCTCTCATTGCAGTGGACATTATGTATTCCTGGTGTGGTGCCTGCATGTTGGCTTATTGGGGAATGAGGACGCACCTACTGATGTGTGTTCTGCATGCCCTGCATTCGCCCAACAGTGACCGAGCCTCAAAATCTGCTACTAATATGTTGGCTGGCGCGCAAGTGTGAGACAAAGTAAAAATTACTATGACATATATTTTTTACAAACAAATTGCAGCTTCAACATCTAAAGCATGTCTAGCAATGACATACCATGTTTAAAAGGCATTTGGGGAACCTTCAACATTTACTTCAATAAAATGGGCAAATAATATTATTTTGTGATAAATATTTATTTTCACTTAGAACACATTATTTTACCTAGAACACATTATTACATTTAGAACATGTTATTTCCACTTGAAATTTAGAGATAGACCAGAGATCAGTGGATCAAACAGAGATTATACAATGTAAAATGAGGCAGTTTTAAGCTAAAACAAGCTAAAACAGTAGTAAAAACATTTACCAAAGTGTGATATACAGTATATCGAATGCATAATTGGTTGTAGTGGAATACCACATTTATCTCCACACAGAAGTGATAAGACCTTCATAACTAACTTGTGGCTTTACCACTCATGAGTTATCGGTCTTACCACTCACTAGTGAGTGAAGATAAATAAGTTATTCCACTGAAACCCATTATGTATTCCAGATATAGTATATCTAGATATATCACAGGAAATTCCCATTTGGAGTTCGTTCCTGTAATATTCAGTACCGTTGCTAGATACAGCTAGATATATCTTGGGACTAAACCTCCAGCTACCATTATACCTATCTTGGATTGTGCAATCATTTTAAAACCTCCATGTGCTCTTTTCCACTTTTTGTTTGTTTCTAATTATTCCCCAGAGATATCCCATTGTGTTTTGAACCTCAGGATTGTATTGGCACGGACTACATCTTTAGGCAACTTGCTCCATTGATAATAATAGCCATTTCAGTAAAGAAATAATTCCTTATGTCTTTCTTGAAATGACCTTCTTCAAGTTTTGGGTTGTGACCCCTGGTAGTCATCTGCCCTTATAAATCCATGGTGTTTACCTTGTTATGTCCTAGACACCTGACAGAATATCAAGGGGTGCTCCTTGACCACTTCCACTTAACATCAGGCATGCATTAAGCCATTTTATATTGTTACATCAGTACTGTTATATTCTGTCAAAATACATTTATTCTAGTGAGTTCACACTTCAAAGTATACAAAATGCAGATGCAGTCATTCATGCATATGATGTGGAGAATGCCTGCTGTTCCAGTAATTTTGAGCAAAAGTGTTAATGAGATTCATTTACTGAATTACAGTATCCCACAGACTCCTCTCTTTTGCAGGTTTAGTAATATTCCAGATGGTATCTCTGTGGTGCATTGGGTTCTTACTTAGTATAAATAAAAATTGAAGAGCCATTTGTATCAACTGAAAGTAACATGCAGCTGCCACAGCAAGGTAGTGAATTAATGAACTTGCCTCTGTTGTATTCCTATAGAAAGGATTACTTGCAAGTTCTAAGACAAAACTAATCTCTTTAATTGGTCTGTACCTGACTTTCTATTTAAAATGGAGGAAAATACCTTATCTCTTGTTAGGCATATTGGTAGGTCAGCTTTGACACAGCTCTGACTTTAACCAAAATATTCTTATTTGCTTTAATAGGATGACTCCCATTTAACAGGCTGTTGGTTAACTAGGATATGCAGCTTATCCAATAGGTAGGGAAATGAGCAGACTGTGTGGGCCATGTGGTCCTTAACTGCCATTAAAGTCTATATTTCTAAGTCTCCATGATGCCAAGGTCAAGGGGAAGTTGAATTCCAAGTGGCCTTATATCACTGATGTGGTTTGCATAGCTATGGCTTGTACAGTAATAGGTTTGCAGTATATGGAGGGGTGCATTTGTGTTGCAAGTTACAGTTAAGTCATCATCACTAATGGGTATCATCCCCTCAATTGTACATAAAATATTTTTTTCTGTACAGATTCCTAGAATAATTGCTTTTGTGTGTCACAGTACTTGCAAAAGGACAAATAATAAGGGGTCACATATTGGGGGTGGGGCAACAGCTTCATTCATGCTGAATAAGGATGTTAGTGCCTGACGGGGGGAATCATTGAAGTGCTGCTCTGAGACCAAATACTGTATACACTAGGTGGGCTCATCCCCTGGTTGCATATGAATGGTCAGCTTACCTTGTTTACCTAATGGAGTAGCAACTCCAGAGCCAGTCAAAACTGACTGGGGTGTTACTGGAGCAGAATGGATGCTGCTAAAAAACAAGGTAGTTGTTGATGGCAATGTCATATCCCAGTCATGTGACATCATGGGAGTTCATAACATGTTTAACTGGAGCGTAGACACTCTGAAGAATCAGTCGGGCCTGGAATCTGGAGAGTTTTGTGTGAGTGCTGCTTGGTCCTGTAACCAGGAAGCTAAGCTCCTGTCTCAATTCTTGTTTGAAGAGGGTGTCTGCAAAGACAATTCTGAGTTCTCGCTGGTAAGAACTTAGAATTGATTTCAGTTTAGTCTTTTTTGTTGTTGTATTTCCTATCATTAACAAACCTGTTTATTTTGATTTTCCAAGTGCGTTCCATATTTTTCCATTAATTGTCAGTATAGATTCTGCATTCTGAAGATATTTTAAGCATCATTATAGTTAATTTGCATTTCATTTATTTGTTTTCAGAAAGAAACTCTGAGTATACAAGTCCCCTTTGCAGAGGTGATCCCAGTCAGTATTTCATTTTCATTTTAATTTTTTATACTTGTAAATCCAAATGAGCAATCTGCCCGTTTTCATTGGAGACAAGTTTAAAACTAAAAAAACACACAAAAAATTAACGAACAAACATAATACAAACAAAACATTCAATTAATAAAATACAATACATAAAAATATGTCATGTTTCCAAAGATAGCCACTGTTTTAACCATATCTTAAAACCCTGACAGGAGTTATTATTAACAACTTCTGAAGAGTTCATGTGAACCTGAAAAGAACTATTCTGAACAATTTCTAACGGAATTCTATTAAAAAAACTAGGTGCTCTAAATAATAAGGATCTTTGCCCAAAAGTAGTCTTAAAAAATGGTATTTTAAATTTATAATTGTGCTGGGACCTAGTAAACAACACATTAACTAATCTAGGAAACATTAAAGAAATAGAATAAGGAAAAAAAAATACATTTAACTTTAAATAAGAAAATGCCCATCTTATAAAGTACTCAATTGTCAAAAGATAAGGAAGATGAATGATTGCACAGATCAGAGCAATGGGTTTGAAAGGGTAAATTTAGCCAAAACCTCAGAGCTGAATGGTAAATTACTTTAAGAGGACTCAAAACATCAGTACATGAGGAATACATGAGGATGTATAAATCAGTATGCCATAATCCAGTATGGAGAACAGAAAGCTATGAACTAAGAGCTTTCTGGATTCCAAAGTCAAAAAAGATTTAACTCGATAAAGCAAACCCAACCTCTGATGAAGGATTTTCCTAAGATTCTGAATGTGAGTTTCAAAAGAAAAATGTGTGTCCAACGTAATACCCAAGTATTTAAAAACAGATACATTTTCAATTATGTTTCCTGTCCTACATAGAAACATAGAAACATAGAAACATAGAATGTGACGGCAGATAAGGACCGCTTGGCCCACCCAGTCTGCCCATTTCCCTACCTACTGGATAAGCTGCAGATCCTAGTTAACCAGCAGCCTACTTCTTCCTACCCCCAACCCCCAGAATTGCCTTAAGACTATCCCATGCATGCTTGAATTCCACCACTGATTTTGACTCCACAACCTTCTCCGAAGGCCATTCCATGCATCCACAACCCTCTCTGTGAAAAATACTTCCTTAAATTACCTCTGAGCCGCCCTCTATCTTCAAATTGTGCCCCCTTGTTCTTGCACACCTCTTTTTTTGAAAGATGCTACCCTCTTGGACTTTGTTGATTCCCTTGAGGTACTTGAAAGTTTCTATCATGTCCCCCCTCTCCCTCCCTTTCCTCGAGGCTATACATATTAAGCTCCTTAAGTCTCTCTTCATATGTCTTCGGTGCAGACCCTGCACCATTTTAGTTGCCCTCCTCTGGACAGCTTCCATCCTGTCTATGTCTTTGCGGAGATTGGGTCTCCAGAACTGCACACAGTACTCCAGATGGGGTCTCACCAGCTGTCTGTACAGAGGGATAATAACTTCCTGTTTTCTACTGGTGATGCCTCTCCCTATGCATTCCAGTATCCCCCCAGCCCTCCTTGCCGCTCACATTGCTTGCCCACCTTAGGTCATCTGATATGACTACCCCAGGTCCCTTTGCATTTTTGTTGTTGTTAGTATCTCACCTCCCATTGTGTACTCTTCCCCGGGTTTTGTTTCCCAGGTGCATTATACACTTCTTAGCATTGAATCTAAGCTGCCATACATTTGACCATTCCTCTAATACTTGCCAAGTCCTTCTCATCCTTTCCACCCCACCCTGTGCATCAACTCTGTTGCAGATCTTAGTGTCATCTGCAAAGAGACATACTTTTTCCTTCAGTCCTTCTGCAGTCGCTATAAAGACATTGAAGAGGACTGGTCCTAATACGAACCCGCGGTACTCGCTTAGTAACCCTCCTTTCTTCTGAGTGGACTCCATTTACTATTACTCTCTGTGTCCTATTCTCCAGCCAATTCTTTACCCAGGCTGTCATCTTGGGACCCACTCCCAGGCTGGCTAACTTATATATTAATCTTTTGTGTGGGACTGTGTCAAATGCCTTGCTAAAGTCTAGGTAGGCCATGTCCACAGCCCCTCCCTGATCTACTACTTTGGTCACCCAGTCAAAGAAATCTATCAGATTCGTCTGGCATGACCTTCCTGCTGTGAATCCATGCTGCCTAGGGTCCTGTGCCCTTCTGGCCTCCAGATACGCGACAATTCTTTCCTTTAGAAGTGATTCCATCATTTTCCCTATCACTGAGGTTAAACTAACAGGTCTATAGTTTCCTGCTTCTGCCTTGCTCCCACTTTTGTGAAGGGGAATCACATCTGCCCTCCTCCAGTCCTCAGGTACCACCCCATCCTCCCATGATTTGTTAAAGAGGGTAGTCAGTGGTGTCACTAGTTCTACCCTTAGTTCTTTTAGAATTCTGGGATGAATCCCATCAGCCCCATTGCTTTGTCCACCTTCAGTTTTAAGAGTTCTTTCAGAACCCTTTCTTCTGTAAATGGGCTGGTATCAACTTCTGTATCCAGAGTGTTACTACTGTTTGTTTTATGTGCCTCCCTCTTCCTTTGTAAATACTGAGCAAAATATTTGTTTAGTATCTCTGCCTTTTCACATTCTCCCTCTGCCCACCCTCCCTCCCTTTATTAAGCCTCACTATCCCTCCCTTGGTCTTCCTTTGCTCCCTGATGTACCTATAAAAGGTTTTATTCCCCTTCTTAACTGAGTTGGCTATCTTTTCCTCAGTTTGGGCCTTTGCTGTTCTGACTGCCTTCCCAGCCTCCTTTTGCTTTACCTGATACAGTTCTCTGTCCTGCTCCTGCTGCGATTCCTTGTACTTCCTGAATGCTTTCTTTTTCTCTTGAACCTTCACTGCGACATTGGAAGCAAATCAATTAGTACATTTTTCTTCTTAGAAAACACCATTACTTTGGTTTTCTGGGAATTCAAAACCAGATGATTTAAGGATAACCAATCCTGCAGGAAATTAAAATCAGTTTGAAGATAGGAAAGGGCAACATTGGGTCTGGGATCTGAACCAAAAAGAACAGCGTCATCTGCATAAAGAATCATTTTATTTTTTTTACATATATCAGATACGGAATTCATAAATAAGGAAAAATAAGTGGTCCCAGAACTGAACCCTGGGGCACACCACAAACTAAGGGAAGAGAATGGGATAAAGATGAACCAATAATAGTTCTAAATGATCTTTCAGACAAAAGTTTTGATACCACATATTTACTTCATCATAAAAATGAAGACCTTGAAGCACACTGGGAAGAAGATCAAATTCAACCAAATCAAAAGCCTTGGTGAGGTTCATGAACAGTGCCGCACATGAAAGTCCACTATCAAGTGCTCCATGGACACTGCCCGTGAACCCCATCAAGGCTGTTTCAGTGTTATATCCTGGCTTAAAGCCATGTTGGTTCTCTGATAACAAAGAATACCTCCCAAGAAAATTCAAGGTTTGGTCCATGACAATCCTTTATGTATAACAATATAATAAACATGAATCATACATAAACATATTTGCAAAAAAAATTTAGTAAAACTTGCAAGACAACAGTTTTCATATAACATTTTCAATGGTTTCTAAAAAGTTACAACATTTGGTATAGCTTTAATCTCAGGACAAAGGTAATTCCAAATCTTAATAGTATGAAAAACATAGAGGATAATGTATGTGGTTCTATGTACAACAAGCATAAAATGTATGGCTGAATGCTGTTATTATCCAAAATCTATCTTTTCCTAGTGTTGTTGTACCATTGATGTGATGTCAAGTTGTTGTTATGTAACCACCAGCACCCCCACGGTATGCCAATCCGACGGTGACACCAACACAGCAACATACCACGATGTCAGCAAAATTGACACCTTGCCAACTGCTTGCTGTGTTGGTGTGCCCAAGACAGGGACACACCATGTCCCAGTCCTGCTCCCCCTTCCCGAGTCAAGTCCAACTGGAGTTGACAATGTATAGTACAGGGGGTGTGGGGGCACAGCCCCCTGCATGGGGGTTTCAGGGGGGAAAGCACCCCAATAGAAAAGCAGGACTGGGAAGCATTTGGGATTTGTGGCTACTGCAACTTGCTGTTGGCATAAATCCTGTCACTGTGATGCCGGTCAACAAAAGTGTTGTTGAACCGGCATCATAGATCCCCCCACTACTTTACACAGGTATATACCTCTGGCACCCATAACTAGACACAGTCTTCAGAAACATTTAAACAATTGGTACCACCCCTAGCTCATTACTCTAAAGATCAAAGAGTGGGGTATACAAAAGCAATATGACCTATTAGGTATCTACAATAACCAGGTCCTGAAGAGAAAAAAAATTGCCTGGGCTATGCTAGACCTAAATTCTGGAGGGATACCCAGTAACTCCACACAGGAAGCAATAACATAAATGTCCAGACCACAGTTGGGATTCTAAAGTCTGACTTTGTTCCAAAAGATGTTCTCTAGAGCAAGGGTGGACCCCCAAGGTTTGCACATCATGGCACTAGGAACTTGCAAATCGACTATCTCTGACAGAAGCTCTTTGTATTCCCACCTCAGGAGGACATAGAACATCTTGGACTTGTATTCCCACATAGCGTAGGACATAGGATACTTTCACTTTGTAATCCCACATGTTGTAGGACATAGAACATGGCACTGGTCACAACTGAACACACATTTTGCTAAGAACTAGCACCATTCTTCATAACCAGAGAAGGAAACTGTAACCAACTTCAGGGGGTAAAATTCTCTTCAGACATTGGCCCTTTGTCTAAAGTATCCAGGTACCCTTATTGAACCTGTAGTCCTGAACTGGTTACTCCAAATGGGGGTCTGCCCACCCTTTGCTCCCAAATCCATACTTAGCCTTTTTTTCAGAGTTACACCTTAAACGTTTGAAAATACACCTTGGAAAATGCTTATTGAATGAAACTTTGGCATCCAGCATTTGAATCACTACACTGGTAGTGGAAGAACTAAAGTCCCGAACAATGTGATATAGTCATACCTCTGGACATCACACACTTCAGCCAACTTTAAATTAGAACAGTCTCACACTTCTGAATTTACAGAAGGTTGTGCATGTCCCTTTTATCCAGAGAACACAACAGCACAGGTACTTGCTTTCTGTACCAAAAGTCAGATCCTACTCACTGTTAGACATTTCAGGCAGCTTCAAAACATCCTGTATGAAAAAGGGGACTGCCCCTTGGACCCATTCACTAGCAGTCATTTTCACACACCCGCAGGATGAAAATCAAGAGATTCTGCTGTAAACGATGGTTTCCACTGTTACACTTAGACAGCTGGTTCTGCTAACTCTATGATTTTTGTAATATAAAAATGAAGTGGGATTGTCTGTTATGAAAAATCCTGTTGCTGAAATGACACATCAAAACCCCTCCAGGTATCAGTTCAAAAGACGGGATATATGTTAAACCAGCAGATCTCTGAATACAATTAACTTGTCAGTTTGCTTTGAAGCCAGGAACTAAATTATCCATTTTATAACGTCCTCAGGAAAGTCATTTAATTGCACCTGGTGTCATAAGGAAGTGGAATATCCATTTTATGACATTCTCAGAAAAGTCAGTTGATTGCACCTGGTGTCATAAAAAGTCCTTTGATGTGTTTAAGAAAGGGAACTGCTAATGGATCAAAGGGACTAAGAAATTGCATTCTTAATTAAGAGTGTCATCATTTGGACAATGGGTCTTGCTGGAGTCACAGAATTCAATACCCTGATGGGACTTCCTGTTTTGTGTATATATATATATATATATATATATATATATATATATATACACACACATAAATCGTATCCTGAAAGGGAGGAGCTAGATGACTGACATCATGAAGAGAGTTGAAACACAGCATTTTAAACTGTAGTCTGTCTTCCATTGAGAGACATTCATATACTTGGACTAAGAAAGGGAACATCTAAGAGCACTGAAATATTATGAGAAAAACCTTAGATAAATAAGTCTAATGGTTGGTAGAAATTTTGCACTTTTAAACCTGTTTTGTTTTTAAGATTGTATGCGTTGGGATATTTTGTTCTGTATTTACTGTTTACCTATTTTTATCTATCTTAAAGTAAAGATATATATTTTAAAACATAAACTGCCTGGTGTGCCTTAAAACTTCTTTTTTTTGTAAGTAAAGCTTAGATGGTTAAAGTTGACACTGTACTTAAGCTTATTGGGATACCAAATTGAGAAACAGGTAAGAGTTTCTCTAAGGTATTGCATAGAGTTTTAAGGGTTCATTTTGTAATACCTGGTTGGGTGCCCATGACAAAAGATATCTGGCATTTCCCAGAAGAGCAGAATTATCTGAGCCTGTACATTGGGTATGCTGGCAAGAGGTTAACAGTTTGAATCATTCTAGAACTTGAGAACAAAGTTTGATTCGAACCCACAAAACAGACAGGAGGGTTACCCTGATCTGTTAACTGTTCACAGTACTATGCTCAGAGGTTGGCACTTTGGGAGTAGAGGGCTGACCCACTGAGTGGTGTTGTGACATCCACCACTTCTCTTGGCAAACTGGAAAATACCAGGACGAGGGTGAGAATGCAGGGCCCTCAACCCAGAGCCCTCAGCTAAGCAGTTCTCACTCCCACTGACTCTCATCTTAACATTCTAAACTACCTTCTCACAGCTGGCAAAGGCTTATGTTGCTGCGAGAGTTCCAAATGAGCTCATCACTTCCATCTCAGCTGAAGCAAAGTAAACAAAAGAGTGAGCTGGTGAAAAACCCATTTAACTAGTTAATCACCAGCTGCCTGTCCCTGCCTAGCACTGATACTGAGGGGATTCTAGTAACCCCAGGGGACTGGGTGGTTACAGTTATGCCATGGACAATATGCCACATTGATGGTATAACAACATGAAAAGATCTGCACATGTGTGCCACTTTAACCGCTGCTCTTCCTGAACCAATAGCGGTCGTGAGAGCTGGACCCAGAGAGAGAGTGGCAGTGAGAGCATAAAAGTAAGCATCCTGGTTCCCAATATTCTTTTTTGGTGAAACTGAATGAACCAATGCCCATACACTATAAAAGACAATGTATGGGCATCACTCAAGAACTCTGTGCTTATTTCTTGTGGTTGCCATGACAACTTGGATAAACCTCTTTTTTTTTATCTTTTTTTTTCCGATCGCGGTCTGTGGGGCCTCTCTCAGGCATCCTGCCTGCTCTTGCCCCACCTGCAGTCCTCCTACCCGTGCCTCCTCTCCCCCCTCCTCTAGCCATGATCGGTACCCCCAGCTTAACCCCTCTGGTGTGGGGCCACCCCTCCTCTTTGGGCACTCTCAATAGTCAGCTCCGATGTGGCAGAGGACCTGGATGGAGGAACCTGAAAGGCCAGACAGGGAGGACCCGGCTGTGGGCATGGGGATAGGTGCCATCACCAACCCCACAGACTAGGGTTTTCCTTGTTCTGGTGAGCATTTCTCCCCCCCTTATGCATGTATACATCCCGATGCACGGCACATGGCAACTTCCTGCCTGCATTGGGCACATCAGCTATGTATTGCTTAGCAAACTACAGCACTGCCGGTCTCCACCAGGAGCTACTGATGCACCGAGCAATCCCCAACATCCCCCTTGGAAGGAGAGCAGCCCTGTGGGTGTTCAATCCTCTCCCACCCCTGCCATCCCCCAGTGCCCCGAGCTCATTCCTGAACTCAGGTCGCTGGTGTGGCGTGAGGTGTGGTTTCTAGTGCCTCAACCCTCAGCACCACTAGGCTGGCTGGATAAACCTCTTGAGCTGCGCTCTCAAGGTTTATCTAAGTTATCATGGCAACCACTTGAAGCATGCATAGAGTTGTTGTTCATCGATGCCTATGCATTATCCTCTATGTGTGGTCATCAAGAGGTTGCCATGGTGACCTATTAAACCTTGAGAGTGAAGCTCGAGAGGATTAATCAATCACCATGGCAACCTCAAGATGGTGACTCATGCTTGTTGTGCATAGTACCCTATACACTGTCTTGTATAGAGTATGGTCCACCACACAACAAACCGCAGCCTAAATAATGTCAAAACAATTTTATTTGAAACACAGTAAACTGACATTGAAACATTTGAAGCTGCCAGAGCTCCTAACATATGACACTTTGAAAGGTACATGCCACACAGCAGTGACAAAGGGAAACATTGAGAAGTGTCCTACTGTAATGGAAGGCTTCCGTAATGTCCCATCATACCAAATCTGTTTTTTTAAACAGTTTAGAAGAAAAGTGATTCTTCTTTAACATCTTCTTGAAGTCCTTCGGGCACTGGAGCAACTGTATTAATGTGCTCTGATGATGATCACTAAGTTGAAAACTACGGCCGGCCCAGTGGTGCTGAGGGTTGAGGCATGGACGCCACACCTCATGCCACACTGGCAAGCTGGATTCAGGAACAAGCCCGGGGAGCCGGGGGTCGGCAGGGATGGAAGAGGTTGAGCGCCTGGAGGACTTCTCTTTCTTCCCTGGGAAGGGACAGGGATGTGACCGCTCAAAGAGCGACCTCTGGTGGCAGCTAGAGGTAGCCCAAAGCAGCGTCATGGCGTATGCCTGGGGGTGGAGCCACGGCAGCACATTGCCATGACAGCCGGGCTCCACAGGGGACTTACTCGCTAAAAAAATCACCCACTCTCCTCCCTCCGATAGGCGATGGCACCTCCCACCCAGGGACCACGCTCCCAAAGATGGATGCGGCTCACTCCTTGTCCTCCTCCTCAGTCCAATGCTCAATACTATGAGAAAGAGCACCCTGGATGGGGGCGGCCCTTCCCCAGAGGGTAGACCCGGGGTATACCCGGTGACGGGGAGAGGAAATGAGCCGGATCACACAAGAAGGTAGTGTCTGTGGCATGGAAGGTTGCCAGAGAGAGTTCGGAGGGGTCAAAGGATGGGGGTGGGGGAAAAATAGAGTTAAAAAAGTAAGTTGAAAACTACATCACCACTGAGAAAAAAAATATGAGAATGGCACTAGAATGTGTTCCATGTTGTTGTGCTGCAGTAACTATGTATCTACTGCAGCACAACAGCAATATAACGTAACTAATGCAGCATAATAATGTTATTCTAGGTATGAATTTCTACCTAGAATAATGTCCAACCATACACTATAAAAGATTTCTATCCAACAGTAATTTTACTAGAGGCAGTTGAAGCTCATTATCAGCCATAGATCTTGTTTCCAAACTTATTTATCACAAGTTTAATATTCAACAATGATTACTGTTGTGAATTAGAAATAACCATTTTTATGCAGGAAAATGAACAACACAAGGCTCTAAAATAAAATGACAGCCACAGAAGAGAATTGTACAAAGAATAGTGGTAAGGGAATTAAAAAAGTTGCAAAATGACAAGCTCTATTCAAAGTCACATATATACTTGACAGTACACTTCCCGAGCATTGACATATATGGGACACACAATGGCCAGACTCAGAATATGCCATTTATCATCATGAGTGAGGGGGCAGGACCATAACTCACAAGTGGCAGAGCCACAAGTGAGTTATGAAAGTCCTTCCCCCTCACATGTGCTAATGTATGTTATGTTCTGAGTGAGACCATTGTGTTTCCAGTTTATGCAATTTTAGATTGCAAAGGTTTCAGATTAGCTCTTTTAATGAAGAATAAAATGTTTCTGTTTGATTTCACTGCTCTATTTTGTGTGTTGCAGAGGTCATTGTGATGTCATCAGGCATTGTTTAAGCTTCTCTCCCATTGGTTAAGAGCTCCTTTGTGACCAACCTCAAGTGATGATAAATGGTGATGATTTATTATCACTCCAGGTTCCACGTAAGCAATAATGCCCGACAGGGTGGGTGGTATTGAGCAATACCGGACCGGCCAGGGGCGTAATGAGGCCCGACGCCGCAGGCGGAGGGCCTTATAGCCCTTGGCCGGTCCGTATTGCCCATACCGCCCACCCTGGAGGGCATTATTGCATTTAGAAAATGGGCTAACTGTTGAAAATAAAGAGACAGAGTATTAATTTTTGTGAATAAATGAAGTTTTATTTTAACATTTTTTGAAATTTGAGAAAAATAGTCGGTTTTAATATGTTTAAATATAGTTAAGAACTGCCTTATGACTATCCCATGCATGTGCTGTCTCACTTCACCCTCCTTCCCCAAACAGTCTGTCCCTTCTGTCTTTTCGTTTTTTCTGTAACCACATTGATAAGTGCCAATGGAAGCGAGACCGTAATGCAGGACCGGAGAAAAGTGAAAGTTTTGAAGCTGTGTAGTGACGACGGTGTCTCTGTATTCACCCCCTAGCCATTTGTCGGACCGCAGAAAAGTGAAAGTTTTGTCTCTGTATTCACCCCAGCCATTTGTCTGGCCCTTCTGTCTTTCTTTTACTCCATCGATGAGTGGAAAATGCAGGCCGCCTTACGAAAGTGACAGCTTTCTACTTGTATGTGGCCTTGCAGTCCCTGTCTCAGCGTCACTGCCAATCTTAGCTTTACAGTTGCTCTCTGTAGAAAAGAGCAGGTGGGAATCCAGCAGTGTACAGAACAGCGGGAGCAGGCTGATGGGGCATTTGGGTGGTGAGTGAGGTATTTTGTGCTTATTAATTTCTGAAGTGGTTAGCAGTTCGTGGGGTGTCAAACACTAAGGACATGTAAGACTGATATGCAGTAGCTTGAGCATGCGACGCAATGAGCGCTTAGTGATTTAAAATTAATGTTTTTTTTCTTTCTTTATTACAGTAGACAATCAGAGTAGTTTATTTTGGGAATGCTGTTGGGGTGGGGCACTTCTCTGATTTGCGATGTTCTGGCAGTGGCACTGAATTAGGGACCCATGGGGATGCCAGTTTCACTCGCTAAACAAAATTTAAAAAATGGCACCGATTTCAACTTGAATAGGGTGGTTTTGGCCAATGAGCAGTAGGCAGGGTGGGCACAAGGATAGCTTAGGTGGTGATGTGGTCAGGTGACTGGCACTTTTTATTTACTGGGCGTCTATTGAAAGTTAATGTACCCCCCCTGGCTGGGGTACTAGCCAATCAGAACCCAGTAAATAAAAAGCCCATTTTCTAATGCCATATAAATATTTCATTTATCAGTACATTTTTGTCTCACCCCTATCGTATGAATAACTATACCATAGTCACCAACTGGTAACACAATACATAAATGATAACACAGAATTGAATCAGTTTCCCTTGTAAAATTATATTTATGTTTATAAAAAGATCAAGGTAAATAGCAACAGATTTTACAATATAGTCAATATGCTGGTAGAGGAAAGTGCACCGTTGAGGTGATGTTCAAGATACTCGAAAGAAGAAACTTGCTTTATGGGGGCGATTCACGAAAAGATGCACAGGAGGCACATATCGGGGCATGCAGCTCCACACCCATGAAATTTCCATGAGGGGGCTGCACTCACAACACTGGCCCCACCCAGCTCCCAATAGCCCATGAGTCAAAGGGGGCAGATGGAGTGTGGAGTGGCGGATCTGGGTGGGCAGCCAATTGACTGCTCAGGCAGGGACCCACAGTGATCCCTTGTGTGTAACTGGTGCCATGTTGTTGACGGTGTGCAGAGCTTGACAACGTACCAATGTGGGGGGGATACCTCGTCCACCCGACTCCTGTCCTCCCGAAGGGCCCTGACAGCAGGGGAAACATTATTGTGGGGGCCTCTGGCCCTCACTGTGTCTGCCACATCCAGAGGCAGCTTCCCTGGGGGGGGCGCATAACCAACCCCTATGGTTTACGGCTGCCTTCCAGACATGAAACGGACAGCCACTGCGCACAGCACTCTGCAGCGCTGTGAATGCACACAGTGTTGGCTCACCTCCTCCACACTGCCCCAGGCCCTCCACCATGAGGAGTGCTGTGATCGGCCGGGGGATCGGGTGCATGGGGGGGGGACATTGTCCTGCATAAGGTGGAGGGGCACAGTGAGCGCAGCAGTCATGTGGTGGCTACATGCCCAACTTATGCGGTCTGTAGCCACAATTTTCCTTGTGAATAGGGCCTTATGTTCTTAAACTGGGGCCCAATATTCACAGTATTGCCAGGGGGCAAGATTTGCACTGCCTGCTGGGCAAATTTAGCCCACAGCCAATAGCACGCAATATTCAAAGAAATTGCCCAGGGGCAAACACTGCTGAATCTAACGTGCAAACAAAGGTGGGCAAACATGGCTGTGAGTGCAGTGGAAAGACAGCCTAGCAAAGAAAACAGCTCTGAATATAGCAACTGGGCAGTGCAAACAGCAACAGCAGCCCAGTGCACACAGAGGTGGAGTCATGCAAAGGTGAACTACATGGCCACTGTGGGCACTAGCAAAGAAGTGGTGCAGAACAACTGCAAACAACAGTGCAGGCCAAATACTGTAGAACTATGCTAAGGTTCAGACAGGTTTGCCCAGGGTAAACATGTTTTCCCAGGGCAAACACATTTGCCCAGAGCAAATGTTTGCCATATTCAAAATGGATATGTAAATGAGCCTACTTATGCTTTCAGAGGGAAAACAGCTCCATTAGCATGTCATTATGACCCAAATTGCATGCAGTTCCATGTGCAGATTGCCCAGGCTGTTTCAGGGTGCACACAGCACCATCTGTATGTCAGACTGGAACTACATGTTGGTAGCTGCAGGCTGGGTTTGTGCACAGGAGCACAGACTATTGTGTCCCAGGGACAAGCACCACAGGCACGGGTGGTTGTGCTGCATGCCATTGACATATTGTTGCTTCTACTACAGTGTGTACTGTATGCTACAGTACCATGTGTAGCCAGTATTGTGAGGGACACATCAATGCATACTGTGTGTCACATAACACTGAATGCTGCTATCCATACATAGACAGGTCCAGCTGGCAGGTGTGTTCTGCCAGTTGACAATACTGTCATACTGCCTGTCACCCACATATGTTGTGCCACTGGCATGGGATTCTCACTGTAACACACACTTAGTTGGCCATGTGTAATGGGGTATATGTACAGGTGTGTGGTATATATCCTGGGGGGGGGGGGGGCAGACAAATACCATCATACAGGTCCAATGATGTCAGGGGGCATTCCCATCACTGGAACATGTTCACTGTGTGGATGACCCCAGCCATGTGGCAGCATCTACTATGTGGTGCATCCTGGGCACTTGTATACCCTTCTCTCAACACCCTCCCTCACCTCAGTGCTGCATGTGTGTGCTGGATTGTGTTGGCGTACCCCTTATGGGGGGGATTGGAGGTGTGTGCTGCATGTACTCACTGGCAGGGTGTCCACTGGGTCCTAGGCCACCCTCAAATGCTTGGCAGGTTGGGACTAATGCTAGATGATGCTGTCATGGGCACTGCCAGGATACCATGCTAGAACTCATGGCCGATACCATCAGTTTGCAGCATATCTCTTCCTTGGCATATGGAGTGGCCCAGGGTTGCCTTCTGCCTTCTCTTCCTGCCCAATGACTGCAGTCCTCCAGTGCACCATGATGCTGTTGTTGCATTCAGCCTTCTTGCCTGTTGCTGCTGTGTCCACACCCCCCATCCTTGTTTTGAACAGAGTTAAGACTGCCTTATTCTGGGCAGTAACTTACACCACGCTATGTGTCATGCAAACATACTTTGCGCGGCGCTAATATGCTGAATATAGCATAGCACCTGTATACATGCACACACACCCTTTCTTTGTCCAGTGCATACATTATCATTTTGCACGACGCTATTCCAGTTTGCCTGCACTATTTGGTCTTTTGAATATAGGGGATCCATGCAAATGGGGCACAGTCCCGGCCCAAAGTTTTGAATATCTGTCCCTTGATATGTAATAATATTTAACTGAGGTTGATCAATACATTTCATAACATCTGAAAAGAGCATAGCTAAAGTTTTATAAATATAGTTTTCTTCACGCATATTCATCAACAATCCATTATCTGAAAACCGATTATAGTAAAGACGGAAATCCACATTTAAGTAATGAAATAAAGCAATGTCAGACTTATTACAAGAAGGACTAACAGCATCATCAGCATAAAATAATAAACTACACTATGTGTTTTGTAACAGCAGCTCATTTAAAAAGAGACTAAATAACAGAGGTCTTAATATGAACCTCTGAGAAACATCCACTGAGACTGGAAAATATTCTGATAACATTTTCTATAACTTAACCCTTTGAAATGTATTGGTTAAATAACTTGAGACCCAATCAAGGGATTCAACAGACAGTCTAAGAGCACTGAGTTTATTACTCAGTTGCACATGGTCAGTTGTGTTGAATGCCTTTATTGGTCTGTTTACTGTGCACCTCCACAATCCCCGCTATCATAGGTCAAATGTAGAAATCCTGTAAGTTGAAGTAATGCTGTAGTCATACTAAAATTCTTTCCAAATCTATGTTGGACAATGGGGTGAAGGTTGTATGTTTCTTAATAGGTAGTCAGTAGATCATAAACAATTAATTCAAGGGCCATGGATAGAGGTGGGATCATAGAAATTAGCCCAAAACTACTAATTTTATTAGGGGTATTGCTTTTACAAACAGGAGTAGCAATAACTAATTTCCAATTAGTAGGAAATTCTGGATAATTAAGGATGTATTTTGAAGCTTGGTTAAAAGGAGGGCCAATTGATTAATTGCTGTTTGTACTAGTTTAAGATAGTACCATCATTACCCAGCCTAGAATTAGTGTTTCTTCCTGCCTCGTGACCCTAAAATAAATATGGTGTTGAAATACAGAAATTCTGGAGACTTCCAGTGATGTCACAGATCTAGCAACAGCTTAGAAGACGAGCTACCCCCGACTAACTGCCTAAAATATAAATCTAAGGCTAGCAAATGATTAAAAACCTGCAAAATGTCTAAAAAAAAACAGGGGGAACCCAGGAAGCAAATAAGAATACAAGTAAAACAGGAGGAAGCTCGGAACACTGAGATGGTAAAGGATTCCTAGAGGTCTGTGTGAGCAGATTGTCCTCCCCAATGGATACTACAGCCCCTGAGTACGATACCAATGGGGAGTCAGAAAAACTATCCAGAAGCCGTTTTGAAGTGCTTCTCAAGGAAATACATAGATACATAGATACATAGAAAGTGTCAGCAGATAAGGGCCTATGGCCCACCCAGTCTGCCCATTTGAGCCTGTAAGTTCAGTTTATGTTTTCCTAGAAGTCTGTTGCCCCTTACCCCTGACCTCCAGAATTCTTTTATGTCTATCCCATGCATTCTTAAATCCTGTGATTGTTTCAGCCCCCACCACTTCCTCTGGCAGGGTGTTCCACTTGTCCACCACCCGTTCTGTGAAGAAATTCTTCCTCACGTTTCCTCTGAATCGTCCTCCCTCCAACTTCATCCCATGCCCTCAAGTCCTGGAACATCTTTTTCGCTTAAAAACAGTGTATTCCTGCACCCTGTTCCTCCCTGTAAGATACTTGTATGTCGCTATCATATCCCCTCTCTCCCTCCTCTCCTCCAGGGAGTACATGTTCAGTTCCTTCAACCTGTCCTAATAGGACTTGTGATGCAATCCATGCACCATCTTTGTTGCCCTCCTCTGAACCTTCTCTACCCTGTCTATGTCCTTACATAATTAAGCAGCTCTGACAAGAAAACAAATCAGACTTTAAATTAGTCCAGTAACAACTAACATGGATGGAAACACGCTTTGGGCAGATAGAGGAGCATGTGTCTGAGACTGAAGACACCACCATGCAACTGGCCCAAGTCGTACAGTCTCTATGGGTTCACACAGCAGAGTTACAGGCCAAGTGCACCGATCCAGAGGGTCATTCCAGGTGGGAGAACCTGCGTCTATATAGACTCCCTGAGGGCCACGAGATAGCCCCTGTGGCTCCCTACATTGAGAATCTCCTGAAGGACATTTTGGACCTTCCACCTACATATGAGCTCCATGTGGAGTGAGCCCATCGATCATTGCAACAGAAGCCACAGGATCCATCGGCCCGCCCTCGCTCTATCATTTTCAAATTGAGCTCTTTCCGCACTAAAGAAGATATTTTGCGCAGAACGTGGGTGAAAAAAGATTTAATGTACCTTAACAACTGACTCTACATGGATCATGATTACCCTCAAGAAATCCAAGCCCAATGACAGCGATTCGCCCCTCTTCTGAAGGTGTTGAAGGACCAAGCGATCAAATTCCAAATGCCCTTTCTGGCAAAATTGCGGATTTTCTGAGACGATGGGGTGAAGATCTATCTGAATGTGGAAGAAGCCCTTGCAGCATTCAAGGAGAAGGCTCTCCCCATACCAGAGGTTAGGAATACAAAATACGGGAACTGGGCCGCAGCATGGCAGAGAGCAGCAAACAGGAAGAGACCCGGTCCTGCCTTAATGGGAACATCAGAAGCATTGCAACAGCTTACACAGCTCCTGAGCAAGAAACCAGTCCACTTGCATAAAAATCCCTGACCGACTCTTGAGTGGAGTGAGTACTGTATGTTAAGCTAATGACTCCCAGCACCTTGTAAATAAGAAGGGGGGAGTTGTTTCTTTCTTTTTTCCTCTCGTAGCTCACAAAGTGCGCAGTGGGCGACACCGAGAGGACGGGGATTCCTTTGGAGAGGCCACATGGTGCCCACTAATTCAACCCTAATCACCCATATACCCCGACGCCTCTGAAGGATCTTAATTGTCGATTTCTTTTTTTTTTTGTTTACCAGGAAGAGAAAAGCAGTGTTCTAAAATTACTAGATATGGATATATTCAGTTTATGGACCCAGACTTGAATTGGACACTGTGATTGTTGTACACGAACCATTTCCCCAGTACCTCTCTCAATGTTTCTTTCCCTTTCTATTAAGAATATGACAATTTTGTTGTTTTTGATGCACTTTTCTTAATAATGGGGAACAATATATTGCTATCTTCCATGTCCTCTAGAGGTAATGGGAGAGGGGGTGGGAGGTCTGAGGAGTTTAGACACTGCTAGGTTTAAATTAGAAGTGACTTTTGAATATTAGCCTTCTCTTTAGTTAATTTTGTAGTATGAATATGGCGGTTGGGGGGGCTATTGAGAGGGGCGCTATATTCTGGTTTTCCATGATGACAGCCTTCCTTAGGCATCTTGGAGCTATCGAGATTTTAGGCTCCGGAAGAGGTCTCCCAAAAGTGGGAGTTCGAATATACCTCTTCTATCTGCTCTTCTTGGGGCAGATTTAGAGGCCTGTCCTGAGTACAGGGCTCCCAACTTGGAAGCAAATAAAAGTCTATAAATAGTTGGTCACTGTTAGCCATATTGGCAAAAGTTTTGTTGTTGTTTGTTGGGCTGCAGTTCTGTGTGGGTCATGTGGAGGGAGTGGGGAGTGGAGGTGGGGGGGTGTGCCAAGGTGGGTGAACCAGATATAAAGAGAAAGGAGTTGTTTAGAAAGGATGACACCCCATAGGGGACAATGACTTTAACATATACAGTCTGTACATATAACATCCATGGGGTCTCTAACCCTGTAAAAAGGAGCAAGATTTTAACAACTTTGAAATGCTCGGGAGGGGATATACTGATGTTGCAGGAGACACACTTGTCTATATCCAAGCACAGGAAATTTGAAAGGTTGGGCTTCTCACATGTCATAGCATCATCTTACGGTGGGGGAGAAGGAGTGGGACGGTGGTACTCATCCCACATAGGGTCCCATTTGAGGTGAAAGATACCCAAACAGATAAAGATGGGTGCTATGCAATGGTCAAGGGTTGCCTTCACGGCCAGCTACTCACCCTGGCTTCTGTCTACTTCCCACCTAACACATCCCTGGAATTTTATAAAGGCTTTTTTTTACAGTAGGCCCAATGGGGTGAAGACAGATTTTATGTGGGGGAGACCTAAACTTGACTCTGTGGGGTGAGGGGGTGCAGAGAGGGCAACCCCCTTCAACTAGCTCTACAAGAGCCAAGGAGATGTCCAGGCTCTTAAAGGAGCTAGGATATGAAGACTCCTGGAGATTCTTAAATGGTAGTGCTCCACACTATATTTTCTTTTCCCAGGCCCACTCATCCTTCTCTTGTTTGGGCTACTTGCTTCTGTCCAGAGAACACCTGGGACTGGCTGCCTTGACGTGGCTGGGGGACTTG
Organism: Neoceratodus forsteri; assembly: GCA_016271365.2. Classification (NCBI taxonomy): domain Eukaryota; kingdom Metazoa; phylum Chordata; order Ceratodontiformes; family Ceratodontidae; genus Neoceratodus; species Neoceratodus forsteri. The sequence continues at coordinate 1,083,875,637 of CM028131.1, read as the reverse complement.
GCTCTCTTGGACCATGCCCCAGTCTTTTTAAAATTAAAATTTGGGTCCCAGAAGAGAAATACATTTTGGAGGCTTAACCTTTTGCTATTAAAAAGCAAAGAGGATGTTGAGACCATAAAAGAGACACTACTGCAGGCACTGAGGGATAATGGCACCTCTGGGGTGTCTCCTTCTATGCTATGGGACATTCTTAAGGCAATGACCCGGGGCAAACTGATTGAGATTTTCATAAGAAGGAAAACGGCACAGGAAGCTCAAAGAGAGTCCCTCCTGAGTCAAATTGGGGAGCTTGAGGAATTGCAACAAATTAAGAGGTGCAAACTGAGAGGTAAGAAATTGATCCAGTTAAAGAAGGATTTAAACTCTTTGCTGGACTACTATATTGAACAAAAGTTAATCTTCTTAAGACAGAAATATTATAAAGGTGGCCCTAGGTCTGTGAAGCTACTGGCAGGTAGACTGCGGGCTCAAAAAGCCAGAGCTACCATAACAGGAATTAGATACCCTGTTAATAATTCCTGGCAGCATGCGATGCCGGGGATTTCTAATGTCTTTTTAGAGTTTTATACACAACTTTAGTCAGTCCCCCAGAGGGGTCCAAAGGATAGGGTCTCAGCCTTTCTACAAAACCTTAGACTCCCCTCAATGTCTGAAGCCCAGGGCATTTCCCTGATTGCCCCCATTTCAGTTAGAGAGATAGAGACAGAGATAGGACTTTTGAAGAGTGGTATTTGTCCAGGATCAGATGGACTTCAATAGGAATTTTATAAAATACTCAGAAAATTTATTTCTCCTATTCTGAACCGGGTCTTCACATTTGTTTTTTCTCCCAATGGAAAGATTCCCCCATGCTGGAATACTGCAGTGGTCTCAGTGATCCCATAGGTGGGCAAGGACCCCTTTCTATGTTCGTCACATAGACCTACATCGGTTCTCAATACAGATTATAAAGTTATGGCCTTTATCTTGGCCCAGCAAGTTAAAAATTTGACCCCCCCACCTTATTCACCTAGATCAGTGTGGTTTTATCACAGACCGGCAGGCCCAGGATAATATACGTATGTAACCCCTCACCCCTGCCCTTTTAGCAAAACGACAGGTGGCATGCTGTTGAATCTGACAGCAGTACCTGATGGGGACTGGGTTCGGGGATGATGAGGTTACTCAGCACAGGGGAGCCTAGGTTTGGCTACTCTGCACAGGGTCACCCAAGTAAATCCCGAACACAGGAAGCAATAACTGTAATGTCCAGAACCAGGAATGGGATTCTTCAGTGTGGCTTTTATTTACATCCAAGCTGAACAAACAAAGCATAGACGGACCCTCATGGGGCTACATTTCCTGGTAATGCAGATTAGAGACAACAGAACACTTTATCACCATTTCCAGCCCTCAGGCTCTAAACCCACCAGGCACATAGCCCGGACTTGCACGCAGCTTTGGGTACACAGCCCGACTTGTACACTACTTGGATTTTCCCCACTGGCCTGGCTCCCTCCGCCGGCCACTTGATCCGTGGTCCATTTGAGGAATGAACCAATTATCCCATTCATGGTCCATTTGAGGAATGAACCAATTATCCTGTTGTGGCTCCCCAAACCACACTAGAGTCTTCGACTCCTAGAGAGAATTTACCTTATAATCCCACGTCTGGGTACTTCCCTCATCACTGGCCAAGTGCCTGAGGTAAAGTAGAAATCCACAGAAGAAATCCGTAGAGGTGGACCTGGTCACTAAAGATGGGGGGCCACCCACCTCCAGCTCCCACAGCCCATACCCGGCCATTTCTCTGGAAACTGAACAATTCCTTTACTGAACTTTCAAATGTAGATTCTGGGTAGACGTCTGTCACATCTTCTTTACATATTATTTGCATCCCAACAAGCTCTGGACTTGAACCTACTTTTACTTTGCTTAGCCCATTACTCTAGGCTTCCCAATATTTTAGTAGTTCAATCCCCACATTGTCACACAAGTCCCAGGGTGAAAAACATAGGCCCTTTTAGCAAGAGCAGACACTCACCCTCATATGGCAGGTGCCCCATAGGCGACTCACAAATCTTCTTATTCTCCCAAATAAACACTGGAACACATAGGCAGCTTTTCCTTCACAAGCAGAACTAGGGGGTTGCCCCAGGAATCTGCAGGGAAACCTTTTCTGCCCCCCCCGGAGGGAGGGGGCACTGAGACCCAAAAACAGTGGTCTCCACCACTTCAGTTATCTTTTGTGTCTCTCCTTAAGGTGGAGACACACACCCTTCTACTTAAAAGTAGCCCTCTGTCAGGGCTGAGGCTCCTAGAGCCTTCACTGAGCTGCTTTCTCAGCAAGCTCCCAACTTCACACACACTCACTAAAGACTGAACTGAAGACTGACTTCAAAACCTCCCAACGTTCTAACCAACTCCCTTTGCTGCAGATTCCAATGTGGCTCATGCAGCTGCGATAGTTCTATTGGTGATGCCATCCCTCAGTCTCAGCTGAGACTGAGAACAGAGTGAGACAGTATGAAACCCATTTAACTGGAGTTTCACAAGCGGCCTTCCCTGCCTACCACTAGGTCTTACTGGGATTCTAGTAACCCCGGGTAACAAGGAGGTTACACGTAGGTCTGTATACCTTTTAGAACATATAGAGTAACAAAAAACACCTGCGCTCCTACTTAGTTTGGATGCTGAAAAGGCTTTCAACAAAGTATCTTGGCCTTTTCTGAGGGGGATCATTTCCTCCTTTGGTTTGCCGAGAAAGTTCATAGAATTTATTTTTAGGTTATATGAAACTCCCACAGTTTATATCCGAACAAATGGCCATATCTCCCCCAGTTTCCCCCTTAGGAGAGGCACACGACAGGGTTGCCCCCTCTCCCTCCTCTTGTTCACCTTTTATATTGAACCCTTGGCCCAATACATCCGACTAGCCCCGAGACCACAGGAATCACCCTAGCTGACGTAGAACATAAGATCGCTCTATTCGCTGACGATGTCTTGATATATCTATCTGAACCAGAGAAATCTCTCCAACACCTGTTTGAAGGTCTGTCACTTTTTTCCCAGCTCTCTGGTTATACCATCAACACAAATAAAACTGAGACTTTACCGATCAACTATAATCCCTCTATGGATGTCCAACTATGCTATAATATGAAGTGGGACCATCAGTCCCTTAAATACCTAGGGATTAGAATCCCACAGGACTTGAGGCAGCTCTACCCCTGCAACTACCCCCCCTCTATTTACCAATTTGAAACAGAACATGAATAGGTAGACTATTATGCCTCTTCATTTTACTCCAGAAATTTATCCCTGAAAATGAATGCCCTCCCAAACCTGCTTTACTTATTTCAATGCGTCCCTTGTTCAACTACAATTAAGGAGCTAATAAGATGGCAACAGATGTTTTCTAATTTTTTGTGAAATAACAAAAAAATGAGAATAGGATTACGGTCCTTCCATCTTCCCAGGAGTAAGGGTGGGATAGCGCTGCCCTCTCTGTCACACTACTGGATAGCTGCTCAAATGCATTTGGCACTTTTGTGGGGCCACAGAAGCTACCAGGCCCATTGAAATCTATAGACCTGGCTAGGAAGCTCCCAGACCCTCTTCCAGCCTGTTTATTTAACCCCTCACTCTTCACTTGAGTGCTGACTTTGCTACCAAATAGCTGTATTGCAATACTGGAGGGATGGGGATGGGGTACTGGAACCAAGGTGCTTCAGCCTCATATGTGAAAGTACGACTGGTTTCAGTATAATCCCCAATTTGCACCAGCACAACAAGCCATGTGGTTCAATGTACAGGCAGCCAGCGGCCCTCAGGCCCCATGGCAGTTAATAAGAGGAAACACAGTCTTGACATTTGAGGAGGGGCAGAGGGCCTATGCGTGGGCTGGAAAGGACAGTATATACTACTATCAGCTTAGAAATTATATAAATAAACATTTACAGAATGCTAATTTAAGAATGCAACAGTTTCAGGATGACCTCCCTTATACTCAGATCTGGTCCTCAGAGATGGGGGAGAGAGCGATTTCAATTCTGCATGCATCACTGATGTACCTTCTCACCCACCATGCCAACAGGTTGAGGGGGAGGTGGGGAAAAAGAATTATCCACCACATTTTCTGAGGTGTCTTGGATGAGGATATGGCAGATGACTTGGTCCACCACTTCCTCTCCCACTTGGAGGGAGTTCACCTGGAAAACTTGAGTAAGATTATTTTTGGTGCCCAAGTTAATGGCCAAATGAGCTCTGGGGACTCCCTCTGCCTGTTGGAGGGAGTGTGGGAACCAGTCCACAACCCAACTGCATGTGTTCCTAGAATGTCCTGTCCTTCATAACTTTTGGTTGAACCTTATAAGCCAGTTAGCACAGCTTTTCTCTCTATCCTGATGCCCACCCTAGCCCAGTTAATGCTAGGACTCCCATCTGATGATCTCTGAGGTAGGGATTCCATTTATTTATGGTCCATATGTTTAATGGCAGCATATAAGGTAATAACACGAAGATGGCTTCAGAAAACACCACCTACGAGGGAGGAATGGTCAGCCACGATGCAACATATTCAACGGTTTGAACAAATGACCTTCTCCATAAATAATAGACCTGAGTTCTTCGTTCAAAGATGGACCAGGTGGGAACTTTTCAACTAGTGCTCAGGTACTTATGGGAGAGTAGAGCCTTGTCATTGCTGGGCGACCCTATGGGGGCTGGCTTCCTGCGGCCCGTCCTGTTTCTCCCCCCCCCACAGCTGTAACCTTCTGCTCCCAGACTGACTGAGTCAACACATAGAAAATAAATTGAATAATGAATAATAAATAATTCTGTATCTTTAGATATATAGCCCAGCTTTAGTTTGTAGTTTAAGTTAACGTAGTTTTGTTTACCTCTCTTAATACTTTCAAGAAGAATACATTCCAATGGTTATGTGATGTATGCATTTTTTAAACAACCAGTAATGTAAATGATGAGAGTGAAGTAACCAAAGTAACTGTATTGGTTTTAAGACATGTTACCAGACTGTACAAGGTTGTTATTGCTTAAATAATTCAATAAACTAAGTATAAAAAAAAAGGAATACAGAAATTCTGAAGCTAGAGTTGTCATTAGTGAATTACCAGATGATATATATTAGATCTACATACAAATCTCACAAAAGAATTTACTAAATAAATTTGGCAAATGGCCAAGTTCTGAGATAAATACTGTCATTGAGCATATTATTGGTAGAATGAATAGAATTTCCTAGTTAAGTTCATGAATGGCCTGCTAGAATGTCTATGGCTCATTAGAATTTTCTTTTTGCTTTTGCTTAAAATAATAATTTCCTTACTAATGTTTTTGTTTTGTTTCTTGATTCTCTGGATTAAGATGATTACTTTTTCCCCTGTTGTTTATCCAAGTGACATCCCTTGAACGCATCAAGTCCAGAATTAATTTTGTTTACCAGTGGGAAACGTTGCCCCTAATTTGGAAATTTCTAAGGGGAAGGCATAATAATCACATTTTCAGGAGTATTCATTATGGAAGTAGTCAAAGAACAGATCTACCTCAGAGATTATGCCCATGAAGTGGCAGTTGGAGTTGGAAATTTTATTAAAAAAAGCTCATCTTTGGACTTTGGGAGAACCCTAGTATAAACAAGCGTGGGAGAGGTTTCTGAACTTTTGCTGACCAATGACAAAGGGCCAGGGATTGATTACTAATTGTGTCAGGTAATACCTGGGCCATTTTGTATTCTATCAATCCTCAACACCAGAATCCTATTTAATAAGGCGCGGACTTTACTTTTACCGTTAAGGCCAAGCTACTCCTGAAAAATCTCTGCAACCAAAAACTTGACATCTTGTTCTTTAGCATTAAGCCATTTCAAGTTTAAGTCCCCTAGGATGATTTTCTCATGATTTATATTTTATTTTTCATATTATCTCTTAAAATTAAGATGGCCCTTCTCAGCATCATTTGGTGGAAAATAAGTTGCAGAAGCAATAACATTTTTTACAACAACTAAAAGAAAATTAAGGACAAAAAATTGTAATTTCTCTCTCAGTTAGTAATGGGCAGCTTTGTAGCTATCAAACAATTCTTAATTGCACAACCTGCATCTCTCTTGTTCAACTATCTGCTCAAACTAGGTTGTATGGATCTATTAATTAACACAGCCGGAGGTGTTCCTCTGATCCCCGCCAAGGGTATTAAAACAGTCACCAGGGTCAATTACCAATGGACTTGAAAAGTGTCTTATTGGCTTTCAGGTAAAAGACATCAACAACAATCAGTCCAAATCTTGAACAAAGTTTCATTTGTTTTTGCTCCTTGCTTCTTTGCTGTTATCACCACCACTGTAAATACCCAACATATTACTCTTCAAGTTGAGAGCTTTGTCAAGGGAGTGGTCCAAAGTGCTTTTCAATTGGCAGCATCACAAGGCATTGCACACATTGCCTTGAATAAAATTCAGCACAGACCATGTGCAAAATCATGGCTCAGCAGGTGTATAAGAAGAGCAGTTATTAGGGGGTTGAAAGCCTTGTCAAAATGCAGTCAGTGGCAGTTAAATAAGTGAGTAGAGAAGTCAAAAAGAAGGATTTGAGGAAGAAGAGGCATGAGGTAGAACAGATTGAAGGGAGAAGGGATGACAACAGCTTAGAAAATTAGAAAGGGAAAACAGTTTGACCCACAGAAGATTTCATGTATGTAAGGGTGAGGGATCGAGAGTCAAAATTACAGAGGGAGTAGGTGGGAGCAGAGAGGGATGAAAACAGGGAGGAAAGGTAAGGAGGAGGGAGCCATCCAGAACTTGGAAATAAAAGAAGCACAGTGAGAGACACCTGGCTTTGAGGGAAGGGAGGGAGAAAAAGGAATAAAGGGAGCAATGATGGGTGCAAGGGGAACAGTCCAAGGCAAAGGGACAGAATGAGTGAAAGAGAGGGTCCAGTCTGACCAGAATGGACTTGGGAGCAGCACTATAGATAATGTCACCATAGTTGAAAATTTAAAGAATAATTTTCAAGAGGATTTCTCTTTTTTCAAGAAGCAGAACACATGCTTTATTCCTATAGAGAACACTAAGTTTAGGAATGAGCTCTTGGTGAATGGTATCCATATGCACTGAGAAATCAAGATGACAGTTCAACCGTACCCCAAGGTACTTGAAGTAGAAGATGTTCTTTATTAATCCACACTCAAGAGTATGGAAAAAATAGAGGGTGAGAGTCTGATCTACTTCTGCCTGGTGCCAATGGTCATATTGACTTTTTTTTTTGTTTGGCATTGAGGGACGACTGATTTACCTAGAATCAGTGTTGGATATTGAAGAAATTCTGTTGGACCTGAGCAACCAGGTCAGGAATAGAGGTGCTAAAGGAAATAGATCACTGTGTCTTCCAAGTACATGTGGATAACTCTCACTTGCTGTATCTCTCTAACATTGTTTACTCATGATTTGTTACTGTAATATTCAATTGCAAAAATGAACAAAATCAAATCAAATCATAATTTATTTATATTGCGCTTTTCAAGTGCCAGCGCGCAAATACATAAAAAACACACATCAATAATAAATAGGATATAAAATATAAACATAGTTAAAAAGGCAGCAAAGGTGGAACTAACCAAAAGCCGATGCAAACAAAAAGTTCTTCAAAGAAGCCTTAAAGCATTCTGTGGATGGGCACTCCCTAATCCGACGAGGTAGAGAATTCCACAGGGTTGGAGCCACAAAAGGAAAAGTTCTGGCCCCAGAAGATTGAAGACGAACCCTGGGAATCTCTAGCAATCCCTTGTCAGTGGAAAGGAGTGAGCAGAGAGGGTGGTAGGGCCAAAGGAGATCTTGCAAGTAGCCTGGTCCCTGTCCGTGTATGGTCTTATAGGTCAGCAATGCGACCTTCAAGGTAATCCTCCAATGCACTGGCAGCCTGTGCAGTTCACGCAGAACAAGTGTGATGTGGCAAGTTCTTGGTAACCCAGTCAAAAACCTGGCTGCAGCGTTCTGCACCAGCTGCTGGTGGTAGAGGTCTACCGCCAGCAACCCTAGATATAGAGCTTTGCAGTAATCTAGATGCGAGGAAACAAAGGCATGAACCAACACAGGAAGGTCATCATGTGGAACAAGGTGTTTTATCTGGGCTATAGTCCTCAGATGGTAAAAGGAGGACTTGACAACGGTTGATACCTGGGACTTAAGTGTCAGCTCGCAGTCCAGTATTATGCTCAGATTCCGCACCTGTTCAGAAGGTCTCAACTGGGTACCCCCTAACACAAGGCCAGAGGGAAACCCAGGAGTCAACTTCTTTGCATGGTAACCAGGGTCCACCACCAGAACCTCAACCTTGTCCGGATTCAGCCTCAACCAGTTAGCACTCATCCAGTCCTGAATCTCAGCGAGGCAGTTGTTAAAGACCGTGAGTGTGTCGTTCTGTTTGGGTACAAAGGAAATATAGAGCTGAGTGTCATCTGCATAGCAGTGAAAACTCAGCCCATAACACCTTATAATGTCTCCCAATGGAAGCATATACACCATGAACAACATGGAAGAAAGCACAGAACCCTGCAGCATCCCACAGGGCAGCAGAAAGGGAGCAGAGGAAAAAATTCCTGATACTACCCTCTGAGATCTGCCCATGAGGAAAGAATGAAACCATCTGAGGACTGTCCCAGATAGTCTGCAGATCAGCCGCAGATGTTCCAGCAATATCCCATGGTCCACGGTGTCAAACGCAGCAGAGAGATCAAGGAGAACCAAGATCAAATGGCTCCTCCGATCTCTCGCAATTAGGAGATCTTAAGTACCCAAACCAACACCATCTCAGTACTGTGCCTCTTCCTAAAACTGGACTGGAGAGGATCATACATTCCATGGGTGGTAAGAAAGTCATCAAGCTGCAGTGAGACTACTTTCTCAATATCCTTACCCAAAAAGGGCAGGTTAGAGATAGGTCTGTAGTTTGCGAGACAGTCTGGGTCAAGGGAAGACTTCTTCAAAAGGGGTGTCACAACAGCGTGTTTCTAGGACTCTGGGAACACCCCTTGGTCCAATGGGCACCAGACTATCTCAGCAAGGACTGGTCTGATCACATCCACGCAACCCATAAGGAGACGTGTGGGGCCAGGATCCAAACTACAGCAAGTCGGCCGCAAGCTCTAGATGATCTTCATGATATCCATGATCACCGGCTGGTTGAAGTCTGTCCAGACAGACTGAGGGCCTGTAACCAGACATCGATCTCCGCCGTGCTCATTTGAAAACGTTCTGTGGATGTCCGACCTGATCATTGACACCTTATCATCAAAGAACCGAGTAAACTTGTCACACTTCAATTGCGAAAAAGCTCTCCGGCCCTGAAGACAGGCTGGATTGCACAGCCTATCGACAGTCCGGGAGAGCAGAGCTGGTCAATTCCTTGATGCAGCAATCCCTGGACAGGAACTCTGCCTTCTTAAGGGAGATTTCTGATTGATAGCCCGAATAGTGGGCGATCAATCTAAGCCTGTCACTGTCTAGGCTGGACTTCCACCAGCAGCATTCCAATCTTTGCCCCACTCTCCTCAGCTCCCTCAATGTCCCATCAAACCAAGGGGACCGAGGGCAGAGGGAGAGGGGGCAAACTCGGACAGGAGCTATAGAATACAGAGCCTTCAGCACCATATTATGATAGTGCACTACTAAGGCATCTGGTTCCAAGCACTCCATAGGCCAACTCGATAGGTCCAGCACCATCATCAGACCTTCATGGGTAACACCCCTTAAAGGGCAGTACTGGATCATCTCCAAAGGGGTTGGTCTCATGGGGGGGCCATACAATTGAACCTTAAAGAGTGATGGTCAGACTACCCAACTGGTTCCACCACCAGTCCGGTGATCTCCATCCTCAGGGTGAACACCAGATCCAATGAGTGACCCTGAATATGGGTAGCAGCGGTAACAAACTGTGTGAAGCCCAACACATTCAAAAGTTGTAGGAAGTTTTGACCAAAATGCGAGAGTTCATCATCAATCCAAGTATTGAAGTCCCCCAGGACCAGCCACCTGGAGAGCTCCAACACCAGGTCAACAATGAAGTCTGCTACTTCCTGCAGAAAAACTTTCTCATCACTGGGTGGACGGTAGACAAGTAGGATTTTACAGCCCACACCTGCTCCCATGATACACTCAAAGGATCTAGGGGACACCACTGGAACCTCTACAAGGTCCAATTCTGATCTAAAACAGATAGCGACCTCCCCCACCGATCCAATCTCAGGCAGTGTATCACCGAGTACCCGGCCAGAACAGCTGACACCAAATTGGGGTCAGCATTCTCATCCAGCCAGGTCTCGGTGATGCAAGCCAGGTCAGATGACTCGACAAGGTTAGCAATAACTGCTGTCTTGTTTTTATAGACCTGGCATTGCATAACATCGCCTGAGTTGGATGGGAGGCTTTGGAGGAGTGGGCAACTTGCCCACCATCAGTGGAGCCCTTGGGTATGGGAACCAGGCATCATAAACCCCTGTCCTGGACCCATTTCACCCCAGGGCATCTCCCTAACCTCACCACCCTTATCCTCTCATTCTGCTCCTTCCCCCTGGCTGTGGCGCCTGCCTCCTCCGAGCAATCCCCAGGGCACAGCAATGCCAATAGACCTCAGGCTGCAACGGGGGGCTATTGAAGGGGCACAGGTCCCTCAGCCTGGAGGGGAATAGCACCTGCCCACAGAAACTCATACCCAACACATGGTGTCAAAAAATATTCCTACAACCAGTCAGCAAAAGTTTTACACACCGTAAAAACTACAACTTCTAACTAATAACTAACAAAGTCTTAAAAAGAAAATCAAAAATAAACTAATACAAATAAAAAACTCCCTCTACTCTCTCTAGAGGGAAAACCCCAATCCCACCCAATCAGAAACCCTTAAATACTTATATCAAATCACAAATCTAAAAAAGTCTAAAAAACAGTTTTGGGTAGATAAGGAGACCAGGTCTCCAAGCAGAGAGTTCTTTGGTGAGGAGACTCAAACTACAGTCAGACTAAGCATAGAACAAACACATCTTTGGCCCCCCAGGTCCACTCACAACTGGGGGCTAACAAATTCAGCAAGGAACTCTCACTCCCAGTAAGATAAAAAGAAGTATGAACCAGGGCTTTTGATGACCCCTCGAACCCTCTCATGATAGAAGGGGCCATACAAAGCAAGGCAGAAAGTAAAATGAATTGTCTGACCATGATCAGGAGAATAGTTGGTAAAATCCTCTTTGCTGGTATCAGTGATGCCACTCCACTCCTCAGTGAGCCTGATCCCGAAAATCCCCAACCAGGGGCTAGGAAGGAGGAACCACAGCCCCCACCACGAAACTCCACCAGGCCAACCCACCGGATGGCCCTGTGGAGAAACTAGAGGACACATTGCCCAGCTCCCCAGCAAGATCAGGCCGAGGTCCCCCATGTAGCCATGTGTCCCACAACCAAGCACTCCAGATGGGTTGGGTTAGCTGCTTGCTATGTCGACAAGATCAACCCTCCAATTAATCCAGCACGTCTCACCACACCAAGAACATCCTAGTCCACAGTAGCCAGAGTCTAAGAAATCCTTCAGCTACATACAGTAGCTAAATAGTTAGTAGCACTTCCATGTTCGCCTCCTCTCTGCCGATTCTTCTTTCCATGGTTCCAACTCCCCTTTATGGCCAGCCAACCAACCAGACCAACTTACCAGGTAGGGACAAAAACTCCACTCCAAAGAACCGGCCACTAGTCATTAACCAGATACTCATCCAGAGCAGACAGCCAGTCATCCAAAAAAACATCCAGGTACCGGCTTCAGGGGTGCCAAACAGAGCGCTACAAACCCACTCCATTTTTGACTCTAAGACACTATGCAAGACTACCTCTGCTCCATAACTGAGCTCGCAGAGAAGTCTGTATAGCATTGAAAACACAGCAGTTTAGTGATAATGCTAACAATAACACAACTCTTTCAGCGTTAGCGTTTTGACCCTGGTCTACCTCACTTCTTCTCCCCTACCAAAAAGTATAAACAATATAACTAAATAAAATAAAACAAAACAGAAGTAAAATAAAACAAAGCACATGGAGCTAAAGCGCTAATGCTGGCTGGCTCACAACAAATGCAGATATGAAAAAGAATCAGGTGTAACAAGTTCTAGCATATAATGGGTTAAAAATGTACATGATGGGTGTTTGTACAGGATAAAAGTATGGAACTTGAACTTGTACATAGTTGATACACTTTAATAATGAAGTTCACATATTTCATTTTAATATTTCATATGGTTACTTGCTATGAACTTTATAAATACTGCTTTATGTATCTTTAAGGCTGAAATAGTTAATGACATAATCATCACAGGCAACTATTTAAAGTGCAGACTCGCTGATGGTTCCTGCCCTCAGATGAAGCTCTGGTGAAAGTGATATGCTGGGGCACTGGATGACACCAGTTATAGCAGCTCCAGCTACATTTTAAATGCTGCTAAATATTTTCATAATTGATGCACCTTTTGACCTGTTGCACTTTAAGCTTGTGTTGTGTTTGCACTACTGCACTATAGAGCAGTCAAGCCCGACAATGTACTGTACCAAAAGCATCAGTGTAAGTCAATGAATATTTGGAACCTATAATGTTTTATTCTATTTTAGGTCACCTCTTTTCTCCTGTCTTGTAAAAATGTCTTTGTTCCACATGTTGAGTCTGATTAAGCATTTGTTTTAATATCTGAAATAATTAAAAAGGAGTGTTCTTTTTGATACAGCTCGTCCCAGGTTTTTATCAGTATTCACAGCTATCTTTCAACAACAATTGTCCCTTAAGGTCAGATTTGCACACTAGTTTACCATGGTCACAAGAAAAGTGATGTTACATGATGGGTGTTCAAAAAAGCTGCAAATAATGCTTAAAACCTGGGGATAACATTTTAAAATGCGTTCTCATTTTATTGTTATTTCTAATCTCAAAAATTCTGATGCTAAGACATAAAAGAGTGTCTCTTACAAGACTGGAGAAAGGGTATTCTAAAATAGAATAACAAGGAATATGTTTAATATTGTTACAGTAGCATGCACTGCTGCTTTACATTTTGAGTAGTTGATGTGTGGTGTGAAGAGTCAGGGAAAACTGATGTAAATACTGATAGTCCCAG